>OY728127.1:2100047861-2102547861 GCA_963277665.1 Viscum album | reverse complement strand
TATCAACAACTGTGAATCCCTTGTGATTATTTATAATTTATTCTTTAAATAGTGGAGATTCTAGATTCCTTGAAAGCCATTGGAAAATATCATGTTCTCAAGGAATGTTAATTAATATATTAAATCATATCTTTATGATGAGTGGAAAATACCCATGAAGTAAATTAATAACAATATATATATTAATAATTAATTAAATAATGTAAATAGATGAACAAAAAGGAATGTATTATTCAAAATAGAAAGGCGAAATAGATGGTTGATTTTTATTCTTTGAAAATGTGGCATTGATAAATTTTATACATGTGATGGTTGAAAAATTAACTATCCATTTGATTGATTTTTGGACAATGAATTTTAAAAATGGTAAGGTGAACATCCTTTGTAATATGTTGACATTTAATATTTGAGGAAAATTATGGATTCATGTGGGGGTATTTGATAAGTGCATTTATTGTATATGTTTTTTATAATAAAATGAATTGATTATGATGATTTTTATTTTAAAATCATTTCCATACACGTAATGTTTTCTTCATTTTTTCAAGATTCTATATTTTATGGGAGAGTATAAAAATAATTGGAAACCATCATGATATCAAATTAAAATATTTTTTCCACAACTAAGGATGAACATAGGGTAGTTCTGGGGAATGGAACGGAAGAACCACGAAAAATTACAGATTCTGACGCATAAAATTGACATTACACATCATTAAATCATTAAACCTCTTGAGACGATGCAAATAATGAAATAAAAAATCATGAAGTAGAGTAAAAAAGAGTGAAATTATTATCACTTGTGTCATGAAATGACGCGTATGCGTCAGTCCAGGAATCATACCATGAATTCTCATAAATCCTATAAGTCACGTTTTCATTACACATGGTGCAAGATTTACATGTTGTGTAAACAATTCATGATGATTAAAGTCTGAGATGACACAAAATGGTTAGATTAAGAATATTTTTGAGTTTTGTCCTATTTTATGAATCATTCCCACTTTTGGCCACATTTTAACACATCATAAAAGCATATAATTGTTTCATAAGGCCGAATATAGTTTATAAATAGATGTCCAGGTTTCCTCTATCAGGGATATCCTAGAGACCAAAGCATGGAGTGAGAAGCTATGATGTGTAGGGTCCTCACCATTTCATCTCCATTTAATCAATATTCATTATTTTTCCTTCCTTATATATTATTCCCACATCACTATGATTATGGGTTTAACCAAATTTCTTCTCATGTTATATAGATGATGGTGAAAGTGATGTTAGATTTATTCATTTTTATATATTCATGTATTTTTATTTCCGTAGTTTAATCAATAAATTTACAATCCTTATTTTTTAATTTTATCAAGACCATTAGTATTTTAATTTTAAAGGAACACTATGAATTTCAAAATTGATTACCTAATGGGAACATGACCATTTCCAAATTTTGGTTAATTATGATTAAATATAATATTGAGACAAAATTGATGTAGGAAAACCCTAAATTACTAGATCATGGGAAATAGGATACTACCACTTTGAGGAGGTGATACCTTGCCCAATGGATCCACCTTCCTTGACTCAAATTCCATTCATTGATTAATGAAATTTTTTTTAAAAGCCAATTACACATGAACCCTGAAACTAGAAAACCATATAACACCATTCAAATATGTTTTCAAAGAAAACAATTAGATGAACTTTTCTTTCTTCACTCATTTTTACAAAATTGACTCTGAAACATAAATTTGTTCTTTCAATTCATTGCCTCTTTCTTTTTTAATGAATATAAATTATTTAAAAAAAACTCAATACTCTAATTCAACTTTTCGTTGGGTTTCACCTAGAAAATTCATTACACTATATTTTAATTAATAAATAAAGATAGTTTGAGTTTTTTTAAATTTTTGATTTTCATAAGAATTGAGGGAAATAAAAATTCCCTTTATACTAGTTATGTTGATTATTGGGTGGGGGATGGGGAGAGTTAAATGCATCATATTTTTTGTACTTGGAACTGAATTGGGTAATTACCAAAATTAAAAAATAATAAATAAATGATTATTATTTAATTGAATGATACTAGGATTATAGTTTCTATTATTCCTTCCTTACAAGGTGGAACATTGTCCTCACTAGCATGAATTTTATGTTGATTGATTTAGGAGGTTAACCCATTAAATCATTGGGGTTTGATCTAACTGAGGATAATGATTTGTTATGGAATATGTTGCATGATTTATAGTGATATTCTAGAAAAGTATTAGGGGAGTGTATTTGATCAAGATATGGAGGTAAAAAATATGATATTGAGATCACCATAAATTTAATTTTATATAAAGATAAAAATTGGGTGTCATTATTAATCATCCAGATATAAAGGACAATTCTTCCTTGACAGAAACATTATCTTCTAGATATTATAGTGGCAGCTTTTTCATGGGATGATTTTTAGAAGGAGTATTGCATAGCGTTATTTTGTCGATGATGAGGAGATAAAGATGAGTCATTTTATCATCACTCAATAAAGGATCCTAAGATTGTGGGAGGTCAATATTAGGTTTAAATAAATTATTTATTTCTTCCATGAACATTTTCTAGATGGGGAGTCTAGAATACAACATCTTTAGAAGGCAGTTCATCCAATGATCTGAAATGAAGTTATCCCATTTATATTTATTATATACATATATGTTTATAAGAATATCGATGTGATCATGAAGATAAAATTATGTAGAGTACTACCTCAAGGACTCCATCAGAGATTATCAAGGGGAATAACATCATATTTGGTATTGTTAGTGTATAGTAAGTTGAGGTTCTATCCAATAGGTATCTGACCTCAGAAGACTTCTTTATACTATTTTTGGGATAAAATATATTAATAATATACCAAGCTCCCCTCATTAGTATTTTTTTAATGAGGGGGTTATGGACACCATTAGACTTATTCATGACAACAAATTGTTCCTAGTATGAAATGGGTGACCAATCCCCTTTCCTAATGTTGTAGTAATAGATTCCCTCGAGATTATATCCATTGAAGGTGATGAAAATGTGTATTCTATATTCAGGTTCGCAATATTACACCCCAATAGGGGTATATATATTTAAAATTGGTAATCCTCATGATCAAGATCACCCTTAGGGACTCGGATTGGAGTGTAGAAATAGATTCCATCTGCAATGAGGGGGAGGATATGTATATGGGATGAAACATTCATTGTTTGATGTTCCCTTGGATGGATAGTTTTATTTGAATTAACAAGGTCTTCTTATCACTATCAACATCATGATTTAATTGTTATGGATTGGGTATCGATCCACAACTTGTGATTATTAGAGATCTATAATGCTCAAAAAATGGGATGAAGAATTATAGAGATGATACTATTTTTTCAACATGAAGAAGATTTCATATGATGTATGTGAATGAATAAAAATTAATTCAGATGATTACTATAAGGATTTTTGGCTAAAATTACTCTTATTAAAAGTCATATTCAGAGTTATACATTGATATTTTACAAAAAAAATCAGAGTTTGGAAGGCTTTGGAATCCCATTATTGATTTACCAATTTAAATTATGCTCAATATATTTCTAAATGTTAGTGTAATTTGATTATAAATTATGTTTATTTATAGCATAAATTGATGACCCCAGAAGCCCAAGACAATCACTAGTGATACTTGGGGATAGCAACGCAGTTATATGTATCCCATATGGCCCTATAGAGGTGAATTGGAAAGGAAGGGAATATGAACATGTCAATTAGGGTGCACATAAAGAGAGAACTTGATAAAGAGGGTATACACATGTGGGAAGAAAAATGTGTGGGAATTTTTTGAGTGTATCTAAGAGATGGCCCTATTTCCATTAATGAGAGGCTGATTTAGGTTTAAGGGTTACTAAGTTGAATGAATTTAGAGACAAATCTAATGTGGGACCCCAATTACATGAATATATTTCACTAGGTTAAAAAAATGGATTGAACAAGGGAGAAACACGTGTCTGTATCCTTTTCCCATGTCATCTTATTTCTCCCATCGAAATCCTCCATCGAGATTTGAGTTATGCATAAGTATTCATGCCATGTTTGACAGACTGACCACACCATAACTTATAACTTGATTTGATCCTTACCTACCACATGAGAAGGACCTACCATGAGAAAAGTGAAGTTACTAGTAATAATGAGATAGTGTGAGATTGATGAACAAACCATACATGTCAAATAAAACTCATGAATTTAAGATGATCTACTACTTGGATTTGATCTTTTAGGAGTACCAATATTGAGAAGATCCAATCCACCACATGATAAAATGAAAACCCACCTTATGTGAACATGAGTTACCAAAATATTTTATGATAGATTGAGTTATGATGAGTGATTGACCACATGATGATCAAATTACCACATATATAAATGAGGAACTATCGTGCATTTGTTCTGGATAGTCATACTAATCATATTTAATAATAAAATTCACAAATGAAGACCAACCTTGAGACACCATCTATATTTGTACTTAATGTTGGTGTTGTTATTTAGGTTTAGTATAACCCAAGTGATCATTCTATTGAGTTTAACATCTCAAGTCATCCAAATGAACTATCACAACAAAAATAGAGAGTTATGCATAGTTTTATGATTAAGTTAAGGAGTTCATGATGAATCAACATAATTCAAACAATTCCTTGTGATAAGGATAAATTTTAATATAATAATGAGTTGAATTCAATATATAGATATATAATTGTAGTTTTACTCACATACATGAAATTATATAGACAAAAATAAAAATGCATTGTACTTGTTTTTGTCGCATGATGATTTCAGGCCGAGTTACAATGATATCTATGCACATAATTATAATATGGGAAGACATGAAAAATGAAATATTCATGCATACATACATTTACGATTGAGGAGATATTTCTATTTTCAGTTTATGCTCAGTATAGATTTGATAAAAGATATTGAAATTGAGTGAGTTACACTATATGGTGAGACATAATATATACTGACATAGAAAATAAATTTTTATTGTAATATTTAAGAATGAAAGAGTGTGATTATTTAAAAATGACGGTGATAAGATATATTGAAGAGATCTATGTTGGTTGAATATTTTATGATGAAGAGGAATTCTAGATGTTTTTAGTAATGAAGAAAGGATAAGATGGATGATAAATAAGAGCATAAAGGAATCCCCAAACAAATTTAATATACTAGAATAATCAATAATATTATATTTTTCAAGAGATAAATGAGAAAAAAATAAATGTGGAAATTAAGGGCACTCCTAGAATTTACCTGAAGGCAATCGTTAGATGAAAAATAAATAATGAGACTCGTGTGAAATACCTCATGCAAAAAAGGTGATAAATTAAATGAGATCATGGGACTCCAAATTTGACTTTGATATTTTATATTCCAAAATAGATGGTATAATTCATGGTGACCTAAAAATAAATATAAAATTATAATGAGAGAACAATTGTCTTATATTGAGATTTTGAGAGGAGGTAAGAAATGAAAAATATTTATGAAAAAAATTGAAGAACAATAAGATGGTTATGGGCCTATTTTTTGAGTTTATATCATTGGGATATCGATGCCTGAGTAAAATATGTGATTTATATAATAATAGTAGTGGTAAATGATTTATAATCATAGAATATAGAAATGTGGACCTGTTGTGCCTGGTTTCATCTATTAATATTAAGTAACAAGTAGAATGATGTGGTGATTTTGTGTTCTAATATATCATGAGATATTTGAGTGAGGAAACCATGTGAGAATGTTTTGATGATACATGAAGTTGATTTTCATGTGGGTAACAAGTTATCAAGACTTCATGAAGATCAACTCACTTTCAAAATATATATTGTTAAGTTAAAAAATATCAGTTTTATTTGTTTACAATAATCTTGTGTCATTTGGGTGATCTTATTAGAATAATTATTTCAAATATATAATAAAAAATATATTGTGTGCCTTCATAGAACCTAATTGTCTCAAGTTATGTGTGGAGATTTGGGTGTGAAGATTTTAATAAAATGTAATGTTGAATGTCATTCAGTAAATTGATGTCCTATGAAACACATGCATTGGTACACACTATGGGAATCATGTTTGGTGTTGAAAACATCACCCATTGCAATCCAAATCATAATATAGTGGAGAGTCATTGATTTCAGTGAAAAAATAATAAATAAAAGGAGTGGTTCCCGATACCAAAAATTATTGAAATTGTTTGTTTTCCTATTATTTCTTTTCATTAATGTATATGGAAGTTATTTACATGATAAAATATATAATAAATCTAATTTCACCAACAAATTATATATTTTGAATTAAAAAATTTGAAAATGAAGCCCCAAAGGATTTTGCAATTTTTAATTTTTTTTAATGAAAGCTTCACCCCCACCTCACATTGAGGTGTCTATAAAAATCCTATAGGGAATCAAAATTAGTTTCAAAGCCTATTTTATAACATATTTTTTTAATTTTGAATATATAGTAAATTTTATTTGATTTTATTAATTAAAAATTTGTGATGTTTGAAGAGACTTAGATGGAAACATCCAAATCATTTCCAATTTTTATTGATATGGAAGACTCAACCATAAATATGGAAAATAGGTGGGATAAATGAGACAAAAAACTGGGATAAATGTGAATAATAATAGAATATTACCCACTAGATGAGGGTATTTAGAGTCGAGTTAATATTTTAAGATGAGATAAAGCTAAATTTATTAATGATAATGATTATATATGTTATGAGAATATAGATGATGAATAATAATAAATGATAGATTACACTTAATATATATAGAATGACTTGGTAATACATTTGAAAAAATTAAAATCCTCCATTAAGGATCTTAAAGCTATTGAGAAATCATGAAATATTTTTAGTGATTATTTTTTAATGAATAATAAAAACATGAAATTTTGTCTTGATGAGAAATTTTAACATTACTGATGATTTTGGGAATAAAAAACATTCTACAAGAGAGTAACATCATGATACATTGGTTTTATGAATTCTTAGATGGAGATAAAATAAGGAAAGGAGTATGATCACAAATGTATTATATAAGAAGTTAGAAGGATGCCTGAATTTCAAATTGAAAACTAGATATGTGAATTGGAAAGGAAATTGGGATCAATTATTATTGAAAAGTAAAAACTTATAATAATTTTCCATGAATTGGAAATCAGGATGAAGAATCTATAATCTACCCCAGAAGGACCCTCCTAAATAACTAAGAATAAATTTTCCACACAAATGAAATTGAGGTTTTCAGGAATGTCAAATTGCATTAATATATCATACTACACACAAGGATATTTTCATGTTGAGTCCATATAAAGGGAAGAGGTGTGTGATCTGAAGAATAATTTAGAAAACATTGAACATTAATAGATTTCATTGATTTCTGTAAAATATTACAAATTGAAAATAAAAAAATTATGGTGGTAAATAAGATGTAGATGACACAAATAAATTTTTTTTATAAAAGCTAAAATGTTTTATATGAAAAATTAATAATGGGAATTTGCGTCTTTAATTGTATTCTAGTGAGTATATTTTTTTATAAAAGGTTAAGTGTACAATCATCTACAGAATTGATTAGGATAATATACTTCTCCAAGAGAGTTACCTATAGATTGATGATCCTTCTAGCTCTCCACATTCAAGATTCATCCTAACATGAAGTAATTTTAAAAATTGTCATAATAATCATTCACAAATAATATTTTTGATGGCTTAAAAATAAATCATAAAAGGTGCAATTTATTTTTTATGAAAAATTATGGGACAAATTTAAGAATAGAATCATGAAATTTTATTCCCCATGAATAGAATTAGATGATCATTATAAATATAATAAATTTAAAAATTAAAATGAAATAGTTATATTGATGATGAATAATGAAAAGGATAGATCAATATTATTCTATATTGATTTAAAAACATTCTCCCCCACGACTCATCTTCAACATTGTATTATTGATTATGTCCCAATCATGGTCACCAAAATAATATCTTTCTCTTATCATGAGAATTTTTACACATTAATTAGTACTGTGTCTCCCCTTTATGAACCCAAACAATCATTTTTATTTGTACTCTTAAACACTAACTCAAATTATAAAATCACATTCTATTCATTATCAATATTATTTACTCTTAAATGATGTCTTGTGTCCCTGGTCCTATAACATTAAAAAATCCCCCAAACCAAATCATACACTATTTGATAAATAATGTTTATAGCCATCTTCAAATTCATTTATCAATAGTAAAAACAAGTATTAACTTATTATTCATTACTTTTATAGATGAAAAAATAGTTGACACCACTTAACATCATATATTTAATTGAATTATAACTTATTGTGGAAATTTTATCGAAAATTAACATTGAGGTTGGAATGAATATTCTTGAAGTAAGAATGTGGTTGGGAATCAATTATATTCTATTTTTAGAGAGAATATTCAATCCATGTAATATTAACTACTTCTTTTAACATGCCATGTTTTCTTGGGAGCTTTATACTTCATTATTCTTCACATTATCGTTGATTCAAATCCTACTGGATGAGATATCAATGTGCAAGTCAATATTCAGAACACTACATAATTATTGATGAAAATTGTTGAACATAATACGTACTCACCATTATGGCTATAAATCCAAAATATTCATGAAAATTTATCACTATATTTTTTTCAATCAATACCCCAAAAAACATCAATATCAAATGAATATGAATCCCTCAATCTACATTACCCCTTCGATGTGGCTTGGATGAATCTTGCATTGAATCTCCCAAATTACCTCTATAATGATCAGGTTTATTTAGATAATTTCTATGGATCATATTCAATATTTATTATCAATTAGGTAATTGATTTAATTTCTCCTCAATGGAATGTAAAAATCCAAATCATTTCATCTCATGTATCAACATCTTGATTTCATACATTTTTCATTGGAATAATCAGTCATCCTAGAAGACTAATTCAAAGTATATTAATAAAATATTCTCATCCAAATAATTTCACGATGTCAATTTCAAATATAATCTAATACCTACACTGAATTTCTCAACATCATCTTGGAACGATCTTTTAAATATAACAAGCCTCCTTATAGCCCTACACCTCCTTTAAGTGAATCATCAATTCCCAAAACCTAGATCAAACTGCATGGGATTTAGGTATGATGTGATCAGGTGGATCAAGTTAAATTTTCCTATGTAAATATTTGGTAAAATTTCCATTTGGATATGTGGGGTTCTTTAAGTTAATTACCTTTCAGGGAAATTTTATTCCTTGTCTCACTACATAATTCATTTATGTAGTTCAGTTTTCATGCTATCAATTTTTCTATATGATTGAAAATGGACATGCTATAACATGATTGGCAGTTTTTATTAGATTATAACTAGTTTAACTTGACATAATTCGCATTCATATATTGTGGATACAAGTCTATTTTTACTTATAAACACATACTCTTATATAAATATTTGGATACAAAAGACAAATGTAAATATAATTCAGATAAGTGGGAATACGATTATATGAGAAACCTACTTTTGGAGAAATCTAATAGAGATATGATATTGTAATCAAATTAAAATATTATATAAATAAAAATCAATTCCAAATGTTACTTTTAAATCAAAATTAGGTAATTTTGAAAAATTCAACAAAAAAGGAATTAAAATTTATTCAATCAGTTTCAATTAAAATCTGACAACCATAGACTATGAATTAATATCATTCCCACACAAATACATTCAACTGAACATGAAATATTATATTTTAATAAAATTTTCAACTCAAACATCAAAAAAATATTCCACATATTATAAAAACATTATAAATAAAGAAAATTTATCAATTAATAATAGAAAATATTGACTTTCAATCTGTAATTTAATGAATTATATTCTCCCCCAAAAAATATTAAAAAATATATTTCACTATTAAAATTTCATTTTAGATTAATAACCCATTAAAATATATAGAATATGTGATGACATGTAATGGAATTAAGAAACAAAAAATTCCCTAATAGATAACTCTTTTCTTGTCACCAAATAATCATTTATATAAATTCAATAGAAGAAAATTATTCTCAAAATTGAAAAATAGAAAGTACCCAATTAATTGACTTTTATAAATATTTTTCGATATGTATTTTACCACGTATACATTTTTATTATAATTTTAAATTAAATGATCTAAAAGAAAAAATTACTAATAATTTAGAAAAAATACCAAAATATTAAATTTGAAATAGAAATTAAAGTAATTTATTTTTCATAAAAATGATATTGTAAACTTTTATTTTCCTCTCCGAGAATAGACTCACAGTGTGGAAATTTTAAATGAGTAAGAGGTAATCAAGAATTTCTAATTATAATTTATGTCTCCTATTGCACACCAGGACACTAGAAAGTTGGCTTGAACCCATGGTAAGCATGTGAGTGTGTTGATGAATTATTAAAAAATTATCAAAATAAAAAATAGTTCGGTGATTTGTCTTTTAATTTGACATTTGAAAACCAAAAAATGAATAAAAATGATTTCCAACTAGAATATACATGGAAATGAATTAAAAATATGACATGATTTAGAAAATTGAAGTTAAAGTGATGTAGAATATTAATATATTGTGTTTATGTAAATGTATTTTTTAATGGAATGTTAATTTCATGTGCATCCATAAATTAATTATTTATGTTTCATTAATAAATAGAGTAATGTGTATATGGATGATTCTTACTACTCTACTATAATGATTCATGAAAACACTATGTATTTTGATGAATAATCAGCGTAATCCACCATTGTAAAATATTATGTTGTTATGAAAATAAAATACATATTGTGAAATTAAATTTTTAAGAAAATTCATGTGAAGATTGAAATAATGTAAACATGAAATTTTATTCTCTAAAAAATAACTAGATGAACAATTCCAATTTAAGAAGCATTCATTAGAAAAATTAAATAGAGATACAAAAGGGTAAATAGGAAAGAGAGAGACCAATATTCACCCCTACTAAGTTGAAAAATTTCTCTCCAAGTATTTTTTGAAACATTATATCCATGTCGAGGTTCCACTCATTCATGTAAAAAAATAATCCTTTCCTCTTGATGTTTTTTTTTCTGAAGAATTAGTTTTTTCACCCATTTATGCACCTAGAAGATCATATTTATGTTTACTGATAATGAATAAATAAAATTCTAAAATCACCTCATGTTCACCATTGATATTTTTACCATTCATAGATTCACTATCCCCTACTCCTTTGAAAATAACAATTCTCCTAAAAAAACCTAATATTATAGAACGATGATGATTGTTGGCATCATTAAATTTATTTCCCACTAGATTATCCATGTACAAATTTATTATTCGCCACTAAAACACATGATTAAACAACCAGAACCACATGAATTGATGGATTCAATCAAACTCTTGGTGACTATAGAAATCGAACGAGAAATTTTTTTGAGGTTGGTAACTGAAGGATAAAGTAATAATGGGTTTCAAGGTCTATTAAATTATATATTTCTAGATCATCCTTACTCAAAATAGAAATAAATACTTCCTTCATCATCCCATGTAATTTGATGGAGTTTCATACGTAATACTTCTTAACATTACCATTATCATATGATCCCATATCCTGAGGCCACAGTATGAAATTCCATCTTTAGAATATTTTAAATTTATGGAGGAAAATGGTTTAGAATCTGATGAGCAATATATTTTACTTCAAAAACCATAAGAAAAATAACCTAAGGTCCCCATCATCAATTACAATCACAATCCTTCAGAAAACAACTAAATCCAAAAAAATAAGAATCCATTTATTGAAATTCATACATCGATATGGATTACATGATTCTTCCATTGAAATTATCACATTTATATAAAAATTAATGGGCCTCATCTGATGATTTCAATAGATCATCTTCAAACATTATCCTGTTTAGGTCACAGATTTGATTTCCCTTGATATATGGTAGAAATACCGTTCTCTCAATCACATACTTGGAAAAATTAGGATTATAAAATTTGCACAATATGAATCATTTTTCCTCAAAGACATTTCCAAAGGGAAATTAAGGTTGGATAATCTTTCTCAATCATGTCGTGATGTCAATTTACTACCTATTATGATACATACATTGAATTCCTGATGATTTGATTAGATTTTGGTTCTCAATCACAATAAAAATCTTTCCATCCTTACAACTCCTTATAATGGGTCATTGATTCCCAAACTAAGAATATCCTTCATCATATTTCGGTATATTGATCTTGCATGGATTGAGATCAATTTTCTCTTATGAAGATATTTTTCTTAATGGACATTCATATACATTGGTTTCTCCATTGATATCTCTTACATGGAAATTTGGTTCTGTGGTCGTTAGTGGAATTCTGTTATATAGATGAATTTACCTACTATCAATTAAGTTATATGGTTTTACCTGAATATCTATATATGTGAATAGTTATTCAATAGAGCATTCGAATGAATGAATTTGGAATAATTAACTTCCATGGAGTTTCGATACAATGCTAAATTTAGTTACAAATAGATCCACTTATTTTGATATTTGACTATATGATATCAAAGAATCTATATTTTTTATTCATTGGAATTAGATTATGTGGGAATCATAGAAATTTCAAAATCACTTAAGCAGTTTCTACTATAAATAAATTCCAATAGTAGAGAATAAAAAATCCATTGAAAATATTTATTTAATTTAAAAAATTATCTTATCAAATAAATTCTAGAAAAAAAAATCAAAATATTTTATAAAAATATCAATAAAAATATAAATTCATTAGACTATGATTTCCAGAATAATTTTTTAATATCACATCAATAATTATATTTCAATAAATGTTTCGAATAAGACATCCAATAATTATCCCAAAAATATTTTAAATTTAAAACAAAGAAAAATTCATTAATTAATAACATAACATTATGAATTTTAATTAGTAATTCAAAAATTTGTATCTCCCACTCCATAAAAATGGAAAATAAATCTTTCACCATTTCAAGATCATTTTAAATAGAAAACATAGTAAAAATGTAAAAAATAGATGTGTCAAGATGTAATGAAAATGAACCACATCAATTTTTTTCACAATTAGTACTATGCATGTCTAAAAAAATTATATAATCGAATTCCATTGGGGAATAAAAATATGATAATTGAAAAATTAATATTCAACAAATAATTGTGGTTCGAAATTATTTTCCCTCATGTATTCTCTCATGTAGAAAGTGTTATTAGGCTCTCGATTTAAATTTTCTCAGTGGAAAATTTGTTACTATTTTAAAAAATTGATCAAAATTGAAAATTCTCAAGAGAATTTAACATACATAAAACTGTATCTAATTAAGATTACAAACTATTCTTTTTGTAAAAGGAAATAGACTCACATAATTTAACAACAGATAAGTAATACGAGACATCAATGGATGTGGTGGCATGATAATTATCTTTTTGAATAAATAACTCATCAAAAATTTAATGAATAATGAAATAAGAATAAAAATGGAAAAAATCCTAGAATATTATTTTTTATTACACATTAAAATTAATTATATACATTATATTTTTAATTAAAATTTAAAAAACCAATATTAATAATGATTTGTCATGACCCTCCTACATCAATATGAGTTAAGGGATGGTGTCGTTTCATGACCTACCTAATTTAAGATAAAAAATCTGTCTTGAACCCTAAGTCCCATCTCCAATAGGCCCCAAGGTGGTGACAAACACCCAGGGTATACAAATCTCACAAAAATGGGAGGCATTGCTCCTTTTATATTAACCAAGATTGGGAGATAAGATGTATTATCCTAAAAAAACTCTAAGAAATATATATGATGAAAAAATCCATCCCATATGAATGTTTATAGTAAAAAGACTAGAAACGAAATGAAAATATTAAAATGAACATACCAAAAGAAAAAGGATTAATAGAAATAAAAAAACATTCCCCAACATCCGAGATAATAAGGTCAAACACAATTCATGTAATTTCTTTGGAAACATGAAAACAGATATATATATATATATATATATATATATAGGCTTAGCATACAAGTGTTCATAGTAGGAAAAACCATATTCACTCATGTGAATTTGGTAGAAGCATACTACTACCCCTCTGAGAAAATAGAAGAAACTAAAAAAGCCCATAACAAGGTATAATATATACCCCAACCACACCAAGGCATGCTAACCAAATAAAAAAAGTTACGTAATGTAGAACGAACATCATTATTTGGGTACCCCACACTGCTTCACACTAGTTAACTACTCATCCCTCATGGAGAATGTCTGTATGCTTCCACACTCTTCCACAAGCCCCACTATCACTTCCTACCTACAAACACTTGAGCCACAAACCACACCACATTCCTACCTACAAACAAATGGGCCTCAATCCCAACAACATCCCAAACTAAAAATACCTAGGCCTCATCTTGAAGAAACCTATGAAACACATTTCACATGAATACAATACATGTTCCCCATGCCATTACAACATATATGATAAATCCGGGGCGAACAATGCCTGGAAGAGGGGGCAGAGAAGAACCAATAACCAGTCATCCATCCTCCCAACGGGATGTTGGGAGAAACATTATCCCCCATGAAATAGGGGTTTTTGGGACATAATACTAAACTAGGATGGGGTGCGTATATAAATAACAAGGAACTAAAAGTTTATATATATATATATGTACAAAAACATATCCCAAACTATGGGGTTTCGTGAAAAACAACCATTACAACCACCACTAATTAATAACCACACCACCATCTATTGGCTAAATTCATGATCCCAATCAATCCCTTCAACTAATTATCATTATACATTAATCAATCCATACATTTATTTATTCCATCCCTACCCAGGAAACTACCAAATAGAACAAACTAAATGTAACAACATTACCCACATGAACTTCACAAATGTCTTTGAAAACACTGAGTGAAAGGCCCTCAAAAGGAAAAACCAACCTTCTAAAATGTTATCCCTCCCAAACAAACCTCAACAGCCCCACTACATGAAAAGAACCACATCTAGAAAACAACCGAACTCAATCATTTTGAAGTCCCACATAACATTCTGATTTCTTGGACACACATCCAACCACTTCCACCATCATTAGTCAATGTCATACCACCCTATCCCTCCTATCAATATGAAAACCCCAAAAACTTCTCATTACAACCACACTTAGAAGCCCCACTACATAACAACATAACACTCAGTAACACACAAAATGAAAAACCTGAATATAAAATTGGCTGCCCAACCACATCCAGATGCAATCCCACTGCAAAATAAGTTCATCCATTCCAAAATCACTCTATCTCTCTACTGGAGATACCATTTCGATGTCAAACCATCCCCACACACCGATGTGACCTCAATAGTAGGACGACACAACCCATATGAAACCTAAGATAGAAAATATCCACACATAACCCATAACCATGGCCAACCACAGCAAAGGGTATTCAAATTTAACACATTAGTTATTTGATATCACTTTAATAAAAAAGGTGTTATCACAGAAGATGTCTGATCCTAGAGAATCCATTTATTTAATCAGGTATACGTGGTTAATCAATTTCATAATTCCAGAGTTCGATAGGGTAACCATAACAAGTGTAAATCATCAACCATACGTAAATAATTACTACAAAATAAGATGAATTTTATAAATAATACTGCACCCAATGTGGAACAATGATAATAGATAAAACAACACAAGCCCCATCCTTATCTTCCCAACACCTCATTGTTTACTAAGGTACCCAAACTCATAATCGTAACTGGTCTTTTCATCTTTACAACACCCTTAATTAATATTACTTTTTGATCATATTCTCTGAGAGACGTGACTTTACCCACCTCGCATGATACACAACTAGAAGAGAGATAAATGAATTCGTACATGGAACAATAGATGATCAAAAATCCCTCCTTATTCCAAAAAAATAGGTTATGCGTGAGTTACAAGAAACTCTAAGGGAAAACTCGATAGACGTAAAAAAATGATACTCCCTGATAAATAATGGTTTTATGTGCTCAAAGAGGAAACAAAAACACACTAGGAAGAGAAGATAACATCTTAGAAGAGCTAGATCCAATAGAAATTAAAGGAAACGGTTATGAGGTCCATTAAAGTGAGTCATGGTTATGATTATATGGTTGACTATTTCAAGGTTCAGGGAAGATTAGGATATTAAATATATTATTAAGATCCATTGAAACTCCTTCGAAAACACTCAAATAAGGGATTAAAACTTATTTTCTTCCAAAAAATTATAAGACGAGTGAAATTGGAAAAATAAGGAAAAGGATAAAACTGACTCACCGATGAGAGAGTCACCGACACAGGTCACCAAAATTGAGTCAAGAAAGCCTAACTCAATAACGAAGGACACCGACATAACTCAATGACACCACTCACCAAATCCTGACTTACTAATGTACTGATCTACTAATGCCCTAAGTCACTGATTCCCTGAGTCCCAAATGCCCTGGGTCACCAACTCCCAAAGTCAATAACACATTGAACTATTTATGATTTGAATTATTGAAGCCCCAACATACTAACACATTGATACTTCATTGCCCTAACCTACCAACACTCTATCCTAGTTATTCCCTGACCTATCGACGCCCTGACCTACCAATGAAAAACTAGAATTTGGGAAAACACTTCAAATGAGATACTAATACCTCCCACAACACCCTAAAAACTGGATTTTGTCAATTTAATGAAATGGGGAGGTTCTGGACATTATATCAGATACCTCTCAAACTATTCTAGCCCCTGATAATTAAAAACCAAACCCAAAAGAAATAGGGGTCCCAAAAATCATGCCATTTGATACATCTAATAGATAAATCACAATGTTTTGTTCTATATCTATAGTGAAATCTAAAAATACTTGAACACATCCTACCAAATATACTAGCCCAATCATCCACAAGATACCCCACACAATCACCAACTTTCTGAACACATGAATTTGTAAACATCCACTTCCATGTCAAGATAATATCTGCTCTAGGTTGCATTGACTCGCCCGCACAGGTTTAATCGCATCTCAATTAATGCATCTTCATTAGGAATTTGGTCTCCCACATTTCATATTTTATGGATTCAAAAAAAATTACAGAAAAATGAAGAAATCTATCTTATAGAAAACTATATTCAAGCACTATATCAAAAATAAAAACACACATGAAAAACTGAAAACAACTTCGAGTACTGGGCACACATCTGCACCTCTGTTTCCCAAGTAATCTCCTATAGGCCACTATGCATTCATAACACGCGAACCAAATTAATGGAATATTCACATATGAAATTCTCCCAATGAGCCAAGATCTCCACTAGTCTCTCCATGAATGATGCATCATCCTCAATATCCAACTTTCCCTAGTTTATAACATAAGAGTAATTGGGAATATGCTGAAAATGTTATGAGATGTGTAAGACTTCATGGATCCTCTCTAACTATATTGGAAATTATATCAAATATTCCACCCCAAAATCTCTCCCCAACACCTCAAAAAGTCTGATGTACCTGAGAAAAAGCTATCTACATCGACTAAACCTCTGTTTCCCACGTCTTTGGAATCCCTCTAGAACACGTGGTCCCCAACCCCAAACACCAAGGGCCTTCTCCTATGACCGACATATGTATTTTTCAATTCATGTTCTTCCTTCATTCTCTAATTGACATGATAAACCTTCTCTATAAAACTCTCAACCACATCTGGACCTAGAACAGCTCCCTCCGCAACTTCCATCCAGCATAAAGTTGAATGAAATGACCTTTTACACAAGGCTTCAAACAGAACCATGGTAATGAAATACTGATGGTTATTATTGTAAGAAAACTCTAAAAAATGACTTTTTCACACCCAATACCCACCAATGTACAAGATTCATGCATTCTACATGTCCTCCAACATCTGGATTATCTATTATTTTTTCCCATCTGTCTAAGGGTGGAGTGTAGTGTGGAGGTTTAAGTGAGTGAGAAAATTATGATGCAATTTCTTTCATACTCTTGAGGTAAAATTTGTATCCAGATATGAGATGATGGATCTATGAACTGCATGATAACTCTCCATGTTATCCACATACCTTCTCACAAAGGAATCCACTACCCTCGAATCCTTAATAGATAAGAAGTGAGACGATTTCATCATCTGCTACACTAATAACTTGATTGAATCAAATAATCCCTGATCCCAGGGTAATCCCATGATGTTATGTATTTATATTTCAACCCACTTATAATAAGGGAAATGTAAGGGAAATAGAAAACCTCTAGGAACGCAGTGCCCAACCTTCACTTGCAAGCACAACAATAACATTTCCACAAACTCTTCCCAAACCTTCTTCATCCCAGTCCACCAAAACTAATATCTCAAGATGTGTTACATTGAGGAAATTCATGTGTGTATAACTAATGGCGATCAATAAACTCACATAAAACTAAATTTCACATCAAAACTAGAACAAACAGTTTCTTAGGGAACAACATCTAATTTTAACCATCATATGACCATCACTTTGGAGCATCGCCCTAGTCAACGAGATCACACATCACCTTTTCCTATAAGTCTCTCCCCTGATACTCCTCCACCTATTAATTTATAGGTGACTTATTCATCATCTAAAATAGATAGACACTTCTTCCAACCATTAATACATCTAACTCCTGTGCTTCAATCTCCTCAATCATCACCCAAGAATGTACAGATTCCTGAGCAACCTCCTTATGAAACATCCTACTCAAAAAATAAGACTCCATATTCTCCATTAAAAAGGTATAAGAAATATAAAAGTCACAATCCTTGAAAAACTCCATCCCCCTCTGATTCCCCATGTTCAGGTCTTACTGGAGAAGATATACCTCAATCTTTTGTGAGCCCTAAAGACCACTATGTACTTCCCAATGAGGTAATGTTTCGTCAAGTTCTACATAATAATTAACGCGACAAGATTTAGAACATGGGTGGGAAAGTTACATTCATAGGGATGAAATTCCCTAGAACAATAAAATACCACTCTTTGGAGCTGCATCAGCACACACCCCAAGCCTTGATGGGAAGCAGAACATAACACATCGAACCTCACCCCTGCCTATGGAAACATGAGTACTAGTGAACTGACAAACTTCTCCTTTAGGTATATAAAAGATATCTAATTCTTCTCCCACCATAAATTATCATGGTATATCTAGTTCAAAGATTTCAATGGATCTATAAATAGAGAGAAGTCGAGTATGAACCTCTGGTAATATCCAGCCAGACCAAGAAAAATATGATCCTTCGCCACGTTCTTGGGTGATGCCCTAGAAACAACCACCTCAACCTTCGACAGTTCCAATTCTATCCCCTACTCAGACACCACATGTCTATGGAAGGGAATCTCTCCTTTTCTTAATGTACACATAGAAAAATTTCCATATATCCAATGGCATTTAAGAACCTCCAAAACAGTTCTTAGATGCTCAATATGCTCCACCTCTGACTTCAAGTAGATTAGGATTTCATCTATGAATACAACAACAAACCAGTCCCTGAACAATTGGAATACAGTGTTCATTAGGCCCATGAAAATGAATTGAACATATTTTCCACCAAATGGAAAGTCCAAAAACTCCATGTTCCCTAACCTATATTGGAATGTAGTATTTAGGATGTCACCCTACATCACCCTTAATTGGTGATTCCCAAACCCCAAATCGATCATAATGAACCAACATGCTCCCCTTAGTTGGTTGAAATGGTAACCTATCATTAGGGGATGGAAAAAGGTCATTATCAATACATGATTCATTCTTCAATAGTTTATGCATAGATTCATTCCACCGTCTTCCTTTTTTGTAAACAATAATGGATCACCCCTTATTCACAAACTGGGCTGGATAAATCCCTTCCTAATAATATCTGCAATCTCAATCCATAACTCCCACAACTCATAAGACAACATCTGATAAGGATCCATCAAAATTCGATGAGCATCGGGTTGTACGTCTACCCAAAACATAATTTCATGTCACAGAGGTAGAGACACAACCTCCTTGGGAAAACACCTTGTAATTATATGACAACTCTTGGAACCTCCATCATCTTAGAATTTGTTAATCCCACTGATTGCTCAACCAAAAAAGAATTAAGAGGCTCCAGACATCGGCTGCCCACTTGATAAATCCACTCTCCAATGAAAGATACACACCGGCCATCTTCATCTGAAAACAAGACACTCCTATAGAAGTATTTGATATCATAACTCACAAGAAAACCAAAATTTGATTCTAAGGATGATATAATATGGATTTATATGTTGCAGAAATAGATCCCCACTGGACAAATGTGGCCTCAACATTAGTCTACATCACCGAAAAACATCATACAAGATGGTATAAATTTTGACTAGAATACTCAAGAACAATAGAATGGAAAAACTCTTGCTTTCTATTCCCATATCATGGGATAGAGAGGGTGTAATGAATGAGTGAGAATCTCCTAAATCAAATAAAATCACAAGAAAGTGTATTGAACAAACAGTACGAACCTCAAATGATCTTTGGCCCCACTGGAACTGCTACATCTACATCATAAAACTAACCATGCCTAACTCCCTTATCCCTCTTTTTTCAATGGACTCCACAACCACGTCTGGGATGAGGTCCTTGAAGAATTCCCAGTGGTCGACTTCTTCCGGCTCCCTCTCCCCTTGGTGGAGCATGGACCTACTATCCCAAAAGTTAAAATGTCCTAGCTAGAAGCTACTGCTGTGGCAGGTGATGAACATGCCCAACTCCACCATACTAAGCTCAAACTGGGTACTGACTCTGAAGGTTCACACAACCTTCACAAGAAAAACACCTTGATCACAAGTCTATATAAAAATCACTAGGAACAGAAGGTTAAAACTGAAATAGTTGAGGTAAACTTCCCGCTGGCTGAAACCATGAAGGATTTGATGCTTGAGAACAGCTGCTGAAATTTTTTCCCTTCATATAACACTATTGGATCCTCTCCCATAGTTTAATTCTTTTAGATTTCATTCTCTCAACTACCTCCACATTTTTTTGGACCTCAAATGTAACACCCTGATATATTATGAGATAGATTATTTTTTAATTTCATTGATATCATCTATTGTACGACGAATTTCTTATGATATACGTAGCACAAAAGTAATCTTGCAATACATGAAAAACTGACTTGGATTGCGTTACATGTAAGAGAGACCATTCTTGATAGCCTGTATTATAAGCAATACCAACTTTCACTAAATAATGATATACTATTAAAATATTATTATATAATGGGATATAAACTAGCCTTATGAATAGTATTACCCACATTTTGATGTTTATATAACATTAAAATTAATCTCTTGAATTTTCAAGACATTGTATCAGAACAAATTTAATTTTTTCAGATAAATGATGTTTTGTTTAAAAAAATGATTTTTTTCCGCCTTTTGATGGTGCACCCATTCAAATTTTTTTGACACCTTTTTATGTATTGTTTGACAAAATAAACACATTTTTTAGAATATGGTCATAAAAATTTACTTTGTATTTTTTTATATTTATCTGATAATTATCACGTTATGACGAATAATAAAAATACACTAAATTTTAATGAAAAATAACTTTTTCCATGGAAATAATTTAAATAGATAAATATTATTATTTAACGGTTTTAAAGTATAATGGGAATATATTTTTATCATTTAATCCAATGTTGTTAATTAGAATTAATTTAACTTTTAAATTAGACATAATCACATGTCAATCTTTTGATATGTTTTGACTTCTTAAAAACCCGCTTTTGGTTTTTGACAATGAGAATTTATTTTAAATTAATTTCTACCAATTTTTTGTTTTGAATTTTGAATAATTGATTCTATATATCGAATTAGTGTGTCCTAATTTTGTTAACAGTTTTTTTTGATATTATGAATTGAAAATATGATAATTTTTATTTAACAATGTTAAAGGTAAATCGGGTAAATTAGCATAACTAATAATATGATATAGACAATAAAATTATCATAACACATTCCAAAATAACATTATAAGAATAAAATTATACCCCTAACATATTTTTTTCAATATATAATCATTTAATTTCCTCATTAAAATGAAAATTATAATGATATTAATAAAACCAGTGAAAATGAAAAAAATGTCAAACTGACATTTCTTGTAAGTATTATTATTTTTATATAGGGATAACCAAGTGATATATTCAAAGATAAATATTAAAAGGAAATGAAAAAAAATAACTTACATCATGATATTTATTTTCAATTTTTAGGAAATAAATATTTTCCTTAATGTCTTATTCTTTGATGATGTAAAAATTAATTAATTGATGAGA
Organism: Viscum album; assembly: GCA_963277665.1. Lineage (NCBI taxonomy): Eukaryota > Viridiplantae > Streptophyta > Magnoliopsida > Santalales > Viscaceae > Viscum > Viscum album. The sequence continues at coordinate 2,102,525,329 of OY728127.1, read as the reverse complement.
AATCCATAATTTTTTTATTAAAATACTAATAACCATAAAAAGGTCTACACACATGATACAATAATATTATCCAAGTTTTTCTCAACCATAAGAATCCAATTTAATAGAAAGTGACCATTTAGAGATTTATAGAATATATTATGTCATTTATCTAATTTTATTTAATGTGTTTGTTAAAGTATTCATATTAATACATTAAAATGTATAACATTTTTAGTGTCTGATTTTCAAACAGATAAATTTGACTACATAAATTATTATGAAATATAGTAAATTTATCTTCATAATAGTAGTTTATTTCAAATTTCCACTCTAAAAATAAATATATTAAATAATTACACAATATTTATGTAGTGACTATTTTAATAATGTAGATATAAAACAAATGCACTTTAAAATATTAAAAGAAAACCATTATTGAATAATTAATATTTCACATGAATTTTATAGATATACTTGAACAATTAGGGACATAATAAAATATTTTCATCAAGGATAACACCTTATCTTCATATTTCTAAAAATCCACGAAAGAAATTGTTTCAAAATTGACACAATTGATATTTTGTGAAAATAATAATTTATAAAAATATTAAAAAATACTAGAACAATATTAAAAATATATAATAATAATGACATGGTCTACATTTTTATAAAATATTCATTTATGGTATAATTGAAATCATGTAGTTACATATTACACTCTTTTAATATTGAAACTTTTGTTATCTAAATTAAAATTAAATTGAATAACTAATTGTCAATTTAAATTATAATGATTAAATTGACATAAAAACAAGCCTAAATTTTATTGGTTGATGATATTTAATTCTTATGTTAACTTGTATTAGAATATATATCATTTTTTAGGTATTTTGATTTATTTTAAAATTATTACAAATTAATATTTGGGAGGTTTCCAAAAGTACCCCTAACCTCAATTATAAAAGGGCACATCTTCCCCCATTTATCCACTACTTGTTAATCCATAATTATCTTCCATACCTTGCCCATTTATCTTACAAACTTCCATAGGTATATTCTAGAGGTTTCAGTCTTCTCGAAATACTAACTTTAGTTCCATTAAGAGGAGATCCAAAGAGAGCATGTTAAAGAAGAGGTAATCTCTTCCTCCGATTATTTTGTATTTCATTCAACTTCTACATCTACATCATGAGTTGATTCATAAAATAATAATAACTAAATTAGATCATATATAATATCATGTTATTATAATTATTAAACAAACATATTCATCTTTTTTATCCATCTTAATAATGATGAAATCACCACGCATTGTATGTTTGACGTACTGTCTCAACATCATTGTGTAATCTGTTTTCACCACCACCTTACCTGGATGGGTATAAAATAGATATAATAAATTTATATGATTATTATAAAACTATATTTATTCTTAAAAATATTAAACCATGAAAATAAATACCTTTCAACAATTATTGGAATGACGTCGTCGCTCGTGCGTACATACGACTTACTGTATCCACAACGGGATGAGATTCATTCTCCACATTAACCATTAAAAATTATTATAAAGTATATATAATAAATAATAATTAATTATATGACATAAAAATTCTATTGGATTTATATATATATATATATATATATATTACATTTAAATACTACTATTAAATTTAATAAGGAAACAGAAACAATGTTTTTGTGTACGTACGACCAACCATCATCATGAATGGTGTATTCCATTTCATTTATCTATATATTATATATATATATATATATGATATATATATCATGTATTGAATTCTGGATCTATGTAAATAACAATCAAAGTAATAATATCAAGAATAAAAAGTCAAAACACGTACGATAAATAAAACTATTATCACCCAAAATGTTTTTTTACATGGAATTGACAAATGAACCGTTAAAATAATGTCATAAGTAAATATTATATGATATAATAAAAATTATTATTGTTATTTTACAAGTTAATAATATGTTTAAACCCACTATATAAGAGTTGCAGACACATACAAAAGAAATTATACCAAAGGTAAGGGTTAATTTTACAATCTCATTATTATCTGAGATTGTTTATTCATATGTATTTACTTGGTTATATTTATGATTCACTTCAGTGAATCATAAATATATAATATTATATCCATTAATATACTATTTTTTAATGTTAATTTTACCTATTTGTGATTTTTATTAAATGGTATGTAAAGAATCTTTCTTTCATTTTTTGAACGAGGTGCTTGTTCACTTTTCTAGAAAAAGTACGAGGAGAGTGTTTTTTAAATTATATGGAATGAACAGATTTTTTCATATTATTAACTACTTATTTAAATGAATATTCTTATAAATTATTTCATATATATTTTAAACTTATTTTTGTTCTTTTTAAATTTTGTGTAATTATGATAAATTTAAAAAAATATTTGAAGAAGAAATGATATTTTCCCCATGAATTAAGTCAATGAGTTTTCTAAATATTATTTTACCTATAAGATTACACAGGGTTATGTTTATATATGTATTATTTCTATTTTTTATTATGTTAATTTTGGAATTATTTTTTTGAAATCAATTTATTTTATATGGATAATTGTATGATGTAATAATGTTTAAGAAACCCATTATATTTCATGGTTTACGGTATGATGAATGAATAATGCTTATGTGAAACTTGTAAAAATGATTTCATTATGTGATGGTTGGGACCAATATATCCCTCCAATGCATTGGGTAATGATTAATATATCATGATATTGAAATTAATGGAATGGAAAGTATATTTGGATCAGTAATACATGGCTGGAATGACATGTAAATCCAGTTTAGTAATACATGGGTGGAACAATAAGTAAACCCGACTAAGTAATGACCTTTTTCCACTATGATTTTCATGGCCATAATGACTTCTCTACAATAAAAATAATATTATGTGTTTATTTATTTTCCTATATCCCATGTTTTATGCCAATGCTATTTTATCATGGTTAATGTTCATTTATGATCTATGCCTTACACACTACCAAGACATATTTCATGACACAAGATTTTGATATTCAAAATTTATTTTAATATTTTCAAATTCTTTTGTTTATGTTTTGTTAGATTTTCTTCCTATTTACCCTTAATGAGAATTTTAGATCACCCCTTTCATATGTTTCTTTTCCCTGGGATATGATGAAAGGATTTAAGTAGGAAAACAAAAGGGGAAGATCTATATGGGAGATGTTAATGATCTTTAACCAAGATAGAATATTATGTTACATGTTTCCGAAGACACTAAACATATATAGTATTTTTAAATATATTTATGTTATATATTAATTATTGTGAAAAATAAATTTAATGTCTACGTACATCATGTTTGGGTCATTAGAGTTGGTATCAGAGTGAGGACTTAGTCAACCATTGGAATGTAAGATGCGAAAAAATTAGGGAGATCCCTATAGTGTTGGAGTTGGTGTCCTAGAACCACCTACTTTGTACTTTATTCATTAATAAATGCCTTATCACATCTTGATTGTTCTACTGCGTGACAATGAATGTGATAATGTCTTAAGGACAACTGTTGCATTAATGGGTCATTGTGAATCCCTGCTATGATGAGAACCCGGAAGTTCCATAACACTGTTCTTGAATAAATGTTCTACGGCTGGATGATGTAATTTAAGGGACACTGATAATACATGACATTATGGGTGAGGACTCATAAAACATTTATGCACCTTCTAATGGTGTGCGCCCTTGGTAATATTCTGGAGGATATTATGAGAACCAGACCCGCCATTAAGAAATCCATGTTTCATAGTTTCATTGGATGTTCCTATATGCAGATGTGTGTATTGGTCCTTAGAATTTATGATTATTATTAATGGTTATTACAACTCGCGCACTTAGACTTATTGATGAAAACTATGACGACACATTGTTCGAAGTGAGGTAGGATACGTTGGGTGTGTCACGAGTAATATCACATTAATAGATAATGAGAGAAAGGATTTGTCCCTTCTGTTCCATAACAGAAGTAGAAATCTAAGGCCCTTTGATGGAATTGATATAGCCTAAATAAATCTATGGCCATGGTAAAGTATGGCCGAGTTCAATTTCGGGAAGTCAAAGAAAGAATAATCAAGCACATGGGTTGATGGCACTAGCATGAAACCAACTTGATTAGATATATTGAGAGAAGGGGATTATATTACATGGTAAACGTTCATATTAGGTGACACATCATTGCGGCATTAACTTCTTTCTCTATGGGTGCCTTCGCGTGTTTCTAGATGCTAACATTGGAATTTTGGCAGGCTCCGCCTAATGCCACTGAGAAAGAGGCCTATAGGGGCACACACTATGTGTGTCCATGTATCTCAGTAAAATATTAATTTAACGAGTTAAATAATGATTATTTCATGACAGTGGTTTAATAATTATTTCAGGATGCCTGATCATATATATTTCGACACTAGTTATTCGAGAGAATATATTGGGGCTGAATAATATATTTATTAGTGAGGAATGCAGTTACATTTAATTATGAAATAAATATCCATTACTCAATGTCTAATAAATGTGGAGGAGGAGATAATGAAATGTGGAAAATAAAAGTACATGTTGTGTATATTTAACATACACGCCGTGTAGTTTTATAAAAACAAGTATACGCCATGTATTAATGATTACATGGCATGTAGTTTTTTCAGGAAGGATTTTGAGGATATAATATTCTTTTATAAAATGATATTAATTATAATCAGCGTGGGAGCATGTCAAGGAATTAATAATTCGACATGGGGGTTTCAATAAAAATTAATGAAATAAATAAAACGCGTAACATGTTTATTTATTCTCATAACTCTATAAACTCAAAACCGATTATAAATATCCTTACAACCCCAAAACCATTGATACCAATCGTTGTGAACAACAATTATGAAGAATTATTTCAAGCCCGAAAGAACTCCTTTTCCATGAATGCTCTCAAGACAGAGAGATCATGGTGATCGAAGGGGGACATCACAATAAATGGTTCTTCCATGCTAGCACCCAGATATCCCTTTGGTGACGTCCGGAGATATGTGGCACACATGTGGATCACCGCTAGAGGAATCCTACACTTGGATTCTACGACGCAACAATGGATAATCGAATCGTGATCAGACATATCAACGAAGAAATAATTCCACCAAGGTAATTATTGGGAATTTATTAAATTATTTATAACCAACATATGATAATCCTATATCTATGTTTATGGGATTCCCTCTTATGTTTTGTATTCTTTGTTCTATTCTGAAGATTCAGCATTTAAAATCGTGATGGATCTCAGATTGAACGTTGCTTAATGTTAAAATTAATGATGGGAAAAGACACCAACACGCTTCTTCTGTGCCTGGAACCGACAAGTGGTTTCATAGGTGGTCATATCGTTGATTATAATAATTTAGTTTTCGTTGATGTTTTACGCATTTAATAATTTAGTTATTTCAATTCATGTTTAATCATTCTGGAAATCTGAATCTTGAGTTCTGTTCCTCCTCCCTCATTTCTCGTTCAGCTCACAGAAATGAACTTTTCTTTTAATTTTGATTAAAATAAAATAGAGGAACTCATCTGGAGGAGACAAGCATTTATGGTCGTACAACACAAGAATACACGACATGTATTCGAATGTACACGCCATGTAGTCTTGGTTCAATACATTGACTGATCCGCCAAATCATGTCGTCTATTGGATTCCTTCTAATAATTTAAGATGCCGTGTGTTGAAAATAAAAAGGTGGCACACAGTTTTCATAATACACGCCACATAGTCCAGTGAACACGACATGTAGTCCCTTCGGGTTAGGGTTCGGCCGTGTACTCCGTACACGGCTTGCCCGGCTGGAAACCGTGTAACGCGGAAACTACACGGTGTGTGTCTCACTGTACATTCCTTGTACTCTGAAAATTTCTGATGTAAATTAACACACAATGTCCCTGGGTGTGTACTTCAGATAGACGGTGAAGAAAATTACACACCATGTAGTCGGAACTACACACCTTGTACTCATCCTAATTACACAGATTTATTAAAATTTATTATTATATTGTACAAACCCTTGAGATGTGCACCATAGTGCAGGCGTAAAGCTGAGGCACAACATATGATAGGTGTTTTATATATCTATGTTTAATTTAACATCTTCTTAATAAATGGGAATTCACCAGGTTTCCTCCAAGGTACAAGTTACGTACAAGGATAAATTTAAATGAATTTATTTGTTTAAAATTATGATGGATGATAATCTCAAGGAAGTTCAGAAAAGGGTTTAAGATAATAGGATTGATTAATTAAAGATAATTAATTTATTCGATATTTATTTATATTAAACAAGAACGATTAAAGAATTTAATGCTAGTTTTATTTATGTGTAAATATTGTTGCATGAATGGATGATCATGAGCTAGACGGAGACCTTTTTATGTGAATGGTTTCTTTTAATTAATTTATTTAAAATATATTAGTGGCCTGTGATCCATATCCTCATTAACATCTAGGGTATGCGCGCCCAAGGATTCTTTTATATAAAACCCCCATTTTACCCCTCACCTACATGTGAGATAAATGAATATGTAATGGATGGAGCTTCTAAGCTACTGGAGGTGGCTCAAGTCAGGAGCAGAGGTGAAACCAATCCAAGGAGATACAAAGGTGGACAGGTGGAAAGCTGTAAACAAGAACCCGAAAGGTTCAATGTGTTTCTCCCCTAGGTCTTGGGTTAGTGTATCAAATGCTAGATAAACTAACCAATAGAAAAGTCTCATTATCATACCATTTATTTTATTTCTATCAGTTGCATGGTTTATTTTTTTTGGGTGTGTTGTAACGATCACACAATTAATGAATTAAATGAGCATGTAAGATGGAAGTAAAATAAAAACCGGCTTATACGTAAATATTATCAAAGTCATGGTTAATCACTTAAGTATATCCCACTTAATATTAACAAGCATGTAATCAATGATAATAACACGAAAATTTATGTATAAGGATAAAATCCCTCAAAAGAAATATTAAGTCGGTATATCCTTCCATAATCATGGTTAGAATCCAACCATAGATCAAAGTGTTGACCAACCCTAGTTGGGGTGCTTTCAATTATCAGGGTATTATAATTCAAGTTTTTGGGTTGACTTGAATTGGTTCGCATCAAGGGATGACTGCCATAGCAGGACATGGTGTGACCAAGAGGCAATGGTTGAGGAAATCCAAAATAAAAGGATTTCAGGATTGGGGAGTCCACTCAGCAGATCAAGGAGCTGCAAGTTAATGCTATTGGCATTTTGAAAGCCCACTTAAACCCATCAAGTTTCTTGAAAAACCCTAGTAGGGGTAATAAGAAGGGAAATATGGATCCTTTCTACTATAATATTCAGGAAATATAATATTCCGAAATCAATGGTGAGGGATGTTGGATTTCAATAAAATAGTGGGAGACTAATAAGTATTAATTTAATTATTTGTCTCAATTTTGTAATAAAGTACAAAACCTTTTCTCATCTTAATTTGTAGAAACTACAAGAAAATGACTTCAAACATATCATTGCGAACCATAATTGAGAAGGAAAACCAGCTCACTGACCCCAATTTCTAAGAGTGGTAAAGGCGTTTACGTATTATCCATCACCACAAGAGGAAATTTTATGTGATGAAAGAGCAAGTTCCAGTTGCGCCTAGATCGGAACTTCTAACCTTAACTCACAAGGTAGATAAGGACAGGGGGTGTGACAAACCTGTAGTCCTTATGGTGAATATGAAAAAGAAGGAAAACACAAAGGGGCCAAAGACATATAAACAGTCTAAAGCCCCCAAGCACCATCCCTCCATGAAGGGGAAGATCCAGAGGCAGGGCAAGGAATGGGAGGCAATGTTTTTTGAATGTGGAAAGAAAGTACACTAGAAGAGGAACTGCACCCAGAAGCATTGGGAAACTAATGGTGTGTTTATTATCGAGTGTAATATTTCTATTTCTACAAATTGGGTATTAGATAAATATTGTGGGGTTCATATCTGTGTTCAAATGCATGAACCAAGTAGATATAGAAATATTTCCAGAGGAGAGGAGGATCTTAGAGCTTCCAATGGCACAATGCTGTCTGCATTGGCTATTGGTGACTACCACCTCTCATTTCCAACTGGGATGATCTTGGTTTTTCATAACTGTTATTATGTGCCTAGTGTTACCAAAACACAATTTTTTTATCTTGTTTGGATATGGATGGATTTATTTACATGTTTGGAAATAAGGGTTGTCTCTTTTAGAAGATCAACGTCTGTTATGGTATGGCACATTTAAATAATATTTTGAATGTATTAAACCAAGAAGACCAAGTGTTGTCAATCGATAACGAAACAAAATCACATGACTCATACATCACCCAGTTGTGGCATCACCGTCTCGGTCAGGTAAATTAGAAGCACTTGAAATTGCTCTACCAATATGGCTATTTAGACTCTACTGAGCTAAAACCACTGGATAGATTTCACACCTGTTTACAACGTAAAATGGCAAAGTCGCCTTTCGGTGGATAGGGTGAAAGGGCCATAGAGATTATAGGATTGGTACACACATATGTATGTGGACCATTTACAGTAGAAGCTAGAGGTGGATATTCTTACTTCATTACTTTTACTAATGATTTGAGTAGATACATATTTATCTACTTAATTAGGTATAAGTCAGAATCCTTAGAGATATTTAAGAAATTCAAGAATGAAGTATAGAATCAGCTTGGTATGAAGATAAAGAAACTTCAATCGGATCGAGGTGTAGAATATCTAAACCAAGAGTTCATTGTTCTTCTACGGGAGTCTGGGATTCTATCTCAGCTCACTCCTCCTTATACACCACAGTGGAATGGTGTAAGAGAAAGGAGGAACCGCACCTTGTTGGACATGGTGAGGTTGATGATGAGTCATATGGATCTTCCATTATCCTTTTGTGGATATGCATTCAAAACTATAGCATAGACATTAAACCGAGTACCAACTAAGGCATCAAATGGATTTCCCTCTGAGTTATGGAGTGTAAAGAAACCCATTTTGTCGAATAGACATTTATGGGGATGCAAGGAATTTGTTAAAGCCTTCTTAGGAAACAATATAGAACCTCAGGGCATGAAGTGTATCTTTATAGGATATTCCAATGAAATGAAAGGATATTACCTATATAACCCTCAAGACAAGAAAGTAATTGTCGCCAGACAAGCTATCCTTCTTGAGGGGGAGCACATCCTGAAGAAGGATAGTTGGATCAAGATTGACTTCAAAAAAGTTGATGCTCAAGATACACAATAGTTGGTACAAGAAAAAGTTCCACAGGTCCCCGTGGAGTAGGTTCCAAAAACACAAGTACTGCATTGGTGCTCGAGATAGGTAAGGGAACCAGAGAGATTTGGTTTCTTAGACACCAAGGATGGTGATTCATTATTGTTGGACAATGATGAGCCTATATCCTACGAGGAAGCAGTTGAAAACTCAGAAGCTACATGATTACAAGAATCTATGAATTCTAAGATTTATTCCATGTATCAGAACCAAGTCTGGGTTCTGGCGATGAGCCAGCTGATGTAAATCCTGTTGGATGAAAATGGGTATTCAAGAGAAATCTAGACATGGAAGGTAATGTTAGAACCTATAAATCAAGGCTAGTGGCTAAAGGATTCAGATATCAACAAGGATGTGACTATGATGAGTACTTATTTTCAGTTTCCATGTTTAAATCCATAAGAATCATACTTGCCATGATAGCTTACCATGACTAAGAGATTTGGCAGATGAATTTCAAAACAGCATTCCTTAACGGGAACCTTTAGGAAGAAGTCTATATGACACAACCAGAAGGTTTTGTGACCCCAGGTGATGGAAAATGGGTTTTCAAGTTACAAAAATCAATTTATGGATTAAATAAAGAATCCAGGTCCTGGAACATTCGATTTGATGAAGCCATAAAGGAATTTGGGTTCATTAAAAATGAATGTGATCCATGTGTTTATAAACCGTTTAATGGGAATGCATTCGTTATCCTAGTAGTATATGTTGATGACATATTGCTTATTGGAAATGACATACTAGCCTTATTGTCAGTTGAATACTGGTTGAGCAAGGGCTTCTCCATGAAAGCCTTTGGTGAAATAGCCTATATTTTAGGGAACAAGATCATTCGTGATAGATCCAAGAGGCTTCTTGGACTACGTCAGGGTACATACATTGACCAGATACTAAAGAGATTTAGTATGGAAAAATCCAATAGAGGATTGGTTCCAGTGTCACATGGCTTACATATTTCTACGAAAATGTGTCCTTAGACACAATAAGAGAAAGATAGAATGAGTAATATCCCATACACTTTGGATATAGGATCAATCATGTATGACATGTTATGTGACAAGCTTGATGTTGCCTATGCACTGAGCATCGTAGGTAGATATCAAGCAGATCCAAGAGAACAACATTGGACTGATTTTAAGACTATCCTTAAGTATCTGAGAAGAACTAAGGATATGTTCCTAGTGTATGGAGGAGACGAGGAGCTTGTCATCAGAGCGTGTGCTAATACTGGTTTTGAGACTGATCAGAATGATATGAATTCGCATTCTGCATATGTTTTCTGTCTCAATGGAGGTGTTGTGAGCTGGATGTGTTCAAAGAATCCAGTTGTCGCCGATTCTACAGCGGAGTCTAAATATATAACGGCTATTGGATTCAAAACATTGTGCAGGATATTGATGCAGTGCCTAGCAGTAACGATCCCATTACACTGTATTGTGATAATACTGCAGCAGTGGCTCTTGGAAAATAACCAAGGTCACATCAACAGAAAAAACACATACTCCGGAAGTATCACCTCTTTAGGGATTTCTATAAAAGGGGTTAAGTTGCAGCGAGAAGAGTGTCCACGGAAGAGAACGTGAAATACCCCATGACTAAAGGCCTACCTCAGCAGAAGCATGAATATCATGTGAGAGCTAGAGGATTAAAGGTTGTCAGCAGTTGGCTCTAGTCCAAGTGAGAGTCTGTTGGAGTTGGGGTCCTCGAACTAACTACTTTGTACTGTATTCATTAATAAATGACTTATCACATCTTGATTATTCTTCTTTCTGACAATTCATGTGATAATTTCCTAAGGAAAATTGTTGCATTAATGGGTCATAGTGTATCCCTGCTATGATGAGTACCCGGAAGTGCCATAACACTGTTCTTGAATATATGTTCTATGGCTGGATGATGTTATTTGAGGGACACAAATAATACAGGCCATTAGGGGTGAGGTCTCATTAAACTTTGAGGCACCTTCTCATGGTGTTCGCCCTTGGTAATATCCATGAGGATATTATGAGAACGAGACCCATCAGTAGGAAATCCACATTTCATAGTGTCATTGGATGTTCTTATCTGCAGACGTGTGTATTGGTCCTTAGACTTTAAGATTATTATTAATGGGTATTACAACTCGCGCACTTAGATGTATAGACAAAACCTGTGACGACGCACTATTCACAGTGAGGTAGGATATGTTGGGTGCGTCATGAGTAATACCACATTAATTGATAATGCGAGAAAGTATTTTTACCTTCCGTTCCAAAACAAAAGTAGAAATATCATCCCCTTTGAAGGAATTGATATAGCCTAAATATATATATGGCCCTGGAAAGGTATGGGAAAGTTCAATTTATGGAAGTCAAAGAAAGAATAATTGAGCACATGGGTTGATGGCACTAGCATGCAACCTTCATGATTAGAGATATTGAGACAAAATGATTATGTTACACGGAAAACATTTGTATGAGGTGACACGTCATTGCAGCGTTAACTTCTTTCTCTATGGGTGCCTTGGCGTGTTTCTAGATGCTTACCTTGGACTTTAGGCAGGCTCTGCCTACTGCCACTAAGAAAGACTCCTAGAGGGTAACACACTAAGTTTGTCTATGTATCTCAGTTACATATTAATTTAATGAGTTAAATAAATATTATTCATGACTGTGGTTTAATAATTATTTAAGGATTCCTGATCATATTTATTTCGACACTAGTTATTCGAGAGAATATATTATGGGTGAAATAAAAAATTTATTAGTGAGTAATGAATTTACATTTATTTAAGAAATAAATAGCCATTACTCAAGGTCTAATAAATGTGGAGGAGGAGATAATGAAAAGTGGAATATAAATGTACACGCCGTGTATATTTAATATACACGACATGTAGTTTTATGAAAACAAGTACACGCCATGTATTAATAATTACACGACGTGTAGTTTTTCTAGACGGGATTTTTTGGATATAATATTGTTTTATTAAATGATATTAATTATATCAGTGTGGGTGCATGTCAAGGAATTAATAATTCAACATGGGGGTTTCAATAAGAATTAATGAAATAAATAAAACGCCTAACGCGTTTATTTATTCTCATAACTATATAACCTCAAACCCGATTATAAATATCCTCATAACCCCAACAACTTTGCTACCAATCGTTGTGAACAAAAATTCTGAAGAATTCTTTCAATCTTGAATGAACTCCTTCCACCAAGAACACTTTCAATACAAAGAGATCAAGGTGATCGATGGCGGACATCACAAGTGAAGGTTCTTCCGCGCTAGCACCCAGAGATCCCTTCGACGATGTCCGAAGGTACATGGCACACGTGTGGATCACCACTAGAGAAATCCTACACTTGGATTCTACGACGCAACGACAAATCACTGAATCGTGACCAGACACAACAACGAAGAAATAATTCCACCGAGGTAAGTCTTGTGAATTAATTAAATTAATTATAACCAACATATGATGATACTATATCTATGGTTCTAGGATTCCCTCTTATGCTTTTCGTCCTTCATTCTATTCCGAAGATTCGGTATTTTAAATAGTGATGGATCTCGGATTGAACGTTGCTTAACATTAAAATTAATGTTGGGGAAACCAACCAACATGCTTCCGCTGCACCCGGAACCTACATATAGATATTTCTATGGATATTTCTAGGTATGTACTAATGATATGTAAAATATAGGTTACAATAATAGAGTTTATATGATAATCATGATTAAAATTTTATTAAACATAAGATATCATAGATTGAAATATTATACGTAATTTACCATACATATGAGTTTTTAATCACCGATATGAATTTCTAACACTTTTCTCTAGTTATTAGTAAACATCCAAAACTATAAAGAACATGGTTAACCATTGAATATATAAGATGTTAAAATTATTCGAATAATGAAGATCTATTTCCTATGTGGAAATATCAGGAAGGGAATAATGATGATGGTATGATTAATGTTCATTATTTTAAGGATAAAGAGATTATAAATGACATGTGAATGGTATGTTATTTTCTTCCATTATTGTGTACATTAAACCAAACAAGCTTGAGTTCGAGAAATCTTATAACCTGATTAATGTTTTTGGAAAGACAATAATTATGGATACTAAGTAATGGTTTATGAATAATACTAGATGATTGAGGTGTATATGTTTTGGATTTCAAATATTATGTTGTATGAATCCTAAAATATATTATTGTTTTCAATATAAGTAATTAATTAAGGATTGTATAGGATATATAGAATAGTTTTGTGGAGATAGAAAAGTGATTTATGGGTAAGGTGACATATTTGGAGAACATGAGATTAAGGGGAATATAAACAATAATAAGTCTTTTATGTTCAGATAATGATTTTTGAATAATGTTTTGTTCGATTTGAATAAGTAAAGTAAATGATGCTAGTTTCTTGGGAACTAATTATGGAGTTATTGAATAGAGGGCTATGATTTCATGGATGAATGATATAAATTTTTGGGACATATGGAATATACCTAAGATGTTTTGGAATAAGGAAACATTAATTTTATCAATAAGGATTTATAATAATTCAGGTTGTTACCATGACTCAAGAGAATACATGGTGATGGTGTTCACATTTCTGGAATGTGACCAAATAGAGATACCTTATGATATATGGGGGATAAATGTTAAGACGAGTGTGTGAAGACTTTTCTATAGTTTTGGATTTTCATATTTCAGAAGGATTGTATGGTTATCAAATTTTTGGAATGTTTATGTTAAACATCAGATTATTTTTCTGTTAGAATTAATTATTATCTCACCGTATATGGACTTATAAATATTTAATTTCCTATTATAACGTTTTTTGTAGAGATAGATGTAATTAACAATAAATATTTCACATGATATTTCAACACATCAAGAATTAAAAATTCAACTTCATTAAATTAAATAAGTAATGAAGTAGAAATTGTTTAGGGAATGAGAACCGGGAAGATTGTACTGAAATCAAGTATGTATTTCTTATAACGTGCTTAAAATTTTGGAAAAGGATCTTGAAACCAAAAATGTTATCCTAGTACATCTTTATCCGATGACTATGATGGTCCATTAAATCATTGTATATTTAAGGATGTCTGGTAGTTAACTTTCTCCAAACCTTATTATCTATCACTATCAATAATAAATTTATGGTTAGATTTCTCTTTCATATCCACTTTTTCACATCCCAATTATGTTATCCATTATGGAAACCAATGGATGAGTAACATTGGGTAACCATTACATTTGAAACATGAATTTTTAAAATAATGTTTTAGTATCCCTTTTTATAATGTGGGTTTCTATGAATGATTCTTTCAAGTAGCAAACCATTTATAACCCCAACAAATTTGGAGGGAAAAATTTATTATAAGGGGTTAAAATGTAACACCCTAAGATTTTATGAGATAGAATCTTTTTTAATTTAATTAATGTCTTATGTTGTACAAAGATTAACTTGTTCTACAAATAACAAAAAATAAATATTTCACTTAATGAGACACTGACATGGCTTTCGTTACATGCAAGAGCAACCATACTCGATATATTTCATTTCACATAGTACCGATTTTCACTAAACAACAATATACTATTAAAATATTTATATTTAATGGGATATAAACAAGCCATTATGAATATTAACAACCACAATTTTATTTTTTTTATAAAATTAAAATTCATCTTATGTATTTTCTATACATGATATGAGAAACAATTCAAAATTTAAGATAAAAGAAGTATTTTTCAAAAAAATACCGTTTTGTTTCCTTTTGATGGTGCACCCATTTACAATTTATTCTTTGACCCCTTTATATGTTATATTTGAAAAAATGAAATTATTTTTCATCAAAATTTACATTGGATGGATTTTTGATATTTTTCTGATAATTATCATTTTTTGATAAGTTGTAAGAATATGTTAAATTTTAATTGAATATAACGTTTTCCATTGAAATAATTTGTATGGATAAATAATATTATTTAATGGTTTTAAATTATAAATGGAATAAATTTTTATCATTCAATCCAATTTTGGTCATTTGAAGTAATTTCACCTTTTAACTATACATAAATATATGTCAATCTTTTGATATATTTTGTCTTCTTCAAAACCCACTATTCGTTATTGACAATCGAAATTAATTTTAAATAAAATTTTTCAAATTTTATGTCATAAATTTTGAAAAATGGATTGAATATTTGGAATAAGTGGATCCATGTTATGTTAATTGGATTATTTTTTGTTGATATTATGAATATTAACAACAATATTTTTTATTTAAAGCAGTTAAATTTAAATCTTGTAAATTAGGGTACTAATAATATGATATAGATAATAAAATTATCATAAAACCACCCTAAATCCCATTATATGAATTAAATTATACCCTTAATATCATATTTTCAAATCATAGTCATTTTATTTCAACTTGACTGTGAAAATTACATATATATTAATAAGACCAATGAAAGGGACAAAATGTCGAAACCACATTTCTTATAAGTATAATAATTTTATTATAGGGATAACTAGGTGATATATTCAAAAAAAATAGTCCATAGAAATTAAAAATAATTACCTAAATCATTTTATTTTATTATTATTTTTTAGGAAATAAAAAAATACCTTAATGTCTTATTAATTGATGATGTTAAAATTAATTAACTAATTTGAAATCCATTAAATAATTTTTATTAAAATACTAATTACAATAAAAAGGCCAAAACACATGAAAAAATCATATTGTTCGAGTTTATCTGAAACACAATCCTTAAATTTATGAGAAAGTGCCCTTTTGGAGATTTATAGAAGAGATGATGACATTTATATTATTTTATTTAAAGTGATGTTAAAGTTATCGCATTCATACTTCAATAAGTATAACATTTTTAATGATGGATTTTTGATATGATAAATTAGACTACATATATTCTTATAAAATATAGTTAATTTCTGTTCATCATTGTATTTAACTTCAATTTTATTCTATAAATAATTATATTATATAATTACCCTATATTGATGAACTGGTTATTTATATAATTGTGATATCAAAGCAATGTAAGTAAAAATAGAAAAATAAATATATTTTTTAGTAATTAATTTGACAAATTAATTTTATATATTAACTTGAAAAATTATAGATATAATAAGATATTTTTTCTAGGATAACACCCTATCTTAACATTTCTAAAAATAAATGAAACAAATACTGTCAAAATTGACACAATTGATATTTTGTTTAAAATAATGGTTTATAGAATTATATAAAAAACATAAAACAGTTTAAAAAATTTAGAATAATTATGATATGGTCTAAATTGTTCAAAATTATTCATTTGTTATGTAATTGAAATCATATTGGTAAATATTTCACCATTTTAATATTGAAACATTTGTTATATTAATTTGAATTAAATAGAATAACTAATGATCAATTAAAATGATAATGTTTAAATTGTAAAAAAAACATATCTAACATTTAATGGTTGATGATAATTAAATATTATATTATCTTAGCTTCAAATATTTCTAATTTTGGATGTATTTTTATTGAATTTAAAAAATTTATAAGTTAATATTTTTGAGGTTTCCAAAAGTGCCCCACAACTCAGTTATAAAAGGGCATCACCTCCTTTATTTCTCCACAACTGATTAAGTTTTCAAGAACATCCACTCCATTCCAATTTCACTTCTCAACTGACAAATTTACATTATAGAGTTTCTTTTCTTCTAAGAGGTCCAAATCTAGTTCAATTAGGAGGAGATCTAAAGAGAGAAAGTCAAAGAAGATGTAATCTCTTCTACCAATTCATTCATATTTCTTTATACATCTACTTCTACTTCATGATTTGTTTCATTATAGAATAATTAATAAAGTTTAACATATAAAATGATATGTTATTTTAATTATAAAAAATCCATATTCAACTTTTTATCCATCTTAAGAATGACAAAATCACCACGCGTACATACGTACGACTTACCGTCTCCACATCGCGGTGTAATCTGTTTTCACCCCCATCATAATTGGATTATTATAAAAATGGATGTAATAACTATATATAATTATTTTAAAATTATATTTATTATTAAATTTTTTAATCCAAGAAAATTAATACCATTCAACAATTATGGTAATGATATCCTCGCTTGTGTGTACGTATGACTTACCATCTCCACAACACAATGTGATTTATTCTCTACGTTAACCATTCAAGAATGATTATAATAAATATATAATAAATAATCATGAAGTATATTACATAATAATTCTAATGGATTTATGTATATATATATATAAGTCTGTGTGTGTGTCGTTTAATTACTTCAGTTCAATTCAATAAGGAAACGAAAACAAGGTTTATGCGTACATACAACCTACCGTCTCAATGAACGGTGTATTCCATTTAATTTATCCATATATTATATATACACATATGTATATATATATACTGAATATATATGATATATAAATAATTTCTTACATTCTAAAAGTCAGTCATTCATGATCTAAGTAAAAATATAAAGAATAACAAGTCAAACCACACATGATAAATAAAACGATTATTACACAAAATGATGCTTTAACAAAGAATTGAAAAATTAACGAGTAATATAATATCATAAGTGAAAAATATATGTTATAATAAATATTATTATGGTTTGGTAACAAGTTAATAACATATTTAAACCCATTATACATTATTTTGAGAAACATACGAAAACAAATCAGACCTAAGGTCAGGTATAATTTTACAATCTCATTATTACATGAGATTGTTTATTCGTAATTATTTATTGGAATATATTTATAATTCATGTAAATCTTTCCTAAATATATAATATTATTTCCATTCTTCTAATAAGGACCCATCCATAAAACATTATAGAATCATGAATTAAATCGATAATTCACATATAGGATCTTTTGAGGTTTAGAGTTTTAGAGAAACTGGCCATGACAATTACATAACAACTAGAAAATTACATGTAGAGAATACTACACAGTATCCGTTTTTCATAAAATAAAAACTCTTAAAATGAAACATGTCTAGTTCCATGTTTTAGACAACATGAATTTTCCTTGATCCATTCCTTGACCCTATTCATCTTTTAGTCTTGTGAAAAACATTTCCAAAATTTAGGATGAGCATAAACAGCTCAGTAAGTGTTATAAAATAATGAAGGAAAACATTAGACCATTAATAAATAAAAATCAATGAAACCAATAATTTTCAATCATAACATACCATACAAAATTATAGGATTTAGGAATAACACCCAGAAATAATAAATCACAAAGGAATCTTATGACATTCAAAACATACTTATATTGTAGCTATCACAGCTACATAGGGAGTCAAATTTTGAATAACCATTATAGTATATTCCCTAAATCTCTTAGGATAAACCTCAATGTTTACCTTGGTCACGTTACCCAATGCATTGAAGAGCTATCTCGGGCTCACCCGCCATATGTTTATCACGGAACCACCTGTGTACATAAAAAATGGACAATAATAAAAACATTTTCATAACATATAACACAAGAATAAATAAATATAACATTTCCATATTCCAATCATAATATATCAAATCCGGATATTGAAGTAAACAATGATTTATCAAAACATTTTCAAAAACCATTTAAAACATTTAATAAAGTGATTTTTGAATCAAAGTGTCCCACACCACTTTGAAACATTTAAAGTAATTATCAATTGAAAAAAAATGCACATATATGTAAATCCTAAAAATCATTTTGAAAACATGGACATAAATGAGAAATATTTAGAAGATAAAATCATTAAAACATTTTATACGATATTCTAGTTAAAGTATTTTTAACAAAATGAGAGATGCTTGAATACAAAACATTGAGTAATAAAATTTCACCAAAACATTATAATATCATGAGAATAAATGAATTCATGATATAATATTACAAGTACAGTATATACACCAAATATGAGTTAATTGGTGCATAACAACAATGAAGTCTCAATGGAATGTAAATTGAGATGAAATCCCTTATAAAAATGATATCCTTAGATTAAGGATAAATCAATTTCATAATTATGTGTGAAAAATAATAATACACCCAATATAAGTGGATATTAAGTGTAAAAAAATCATAGGTCATTAACATATATTAATTGGATGACATATTCAAGAAGTGTAAGTTTATTCCAAAGAATAAAAAATCGGTTAAGAAGTTCCCTTACAAAAATTAGACAGCCTAACGATGTCACATTAAAATTCAAAAAATGTGTTGATGAGATAAAAAGGGTTTCTCAAATCTTGGACATAAAATTTACTTCAATAATGATATAGAGGAACATATCCCAACATAGTGAATGTAAATTAAAAGACATCACCAAAAGAGGTCTTCTAAAAAGAGGAGGGTGAAAGGCTCCCTTACTGATTTGTTAACTTTCAAAACATACACTACATGAAATAAGGATCATAAAATGAAGATGTAATTACCCATAAATTGATTTTTATTAAATAGGTAATACAATCATCGATAGTACATACACCACACCAATGAAAAAAGCGGTAAATATTGTATGAATCTCACGATAATAAGAAGTGAGATGAAAACCCCTTACCACGTTGTTATCAATCTAGATGTAAGACAGAAAGATAATAACCACCAAATTAATCACATATTACAATGAATATAAATAAAATGATGATAATATATATCAAATGGAATTAAAAAATACACCACATGTAAGAAATAATCGACAAACAATAGAAATCTCACGGAAATAAATGTGAGATAAGAAATCCCTTACCTTGTGTACAAGTTGACGTGTTTGTACCTTGTTCTTTCTGAATAATAAACCTAAGTTAATTTATACATACTTAAGAAAATTTTTAATGTTTATTATTCCTTTTATATCACTTATTACCTCGCTAAAAAAATAGTTAATTATTTGAGTTCATAACGGATATTTGGTCGATGTTCGAAACTTAAGTAAAAAATGAACTTGTTATAATTACAAATTGTCCATGTGGTCAAAACTCCATTATCTCTAGAGTTATATTCATGATTTAGATATCATATATATCATATATATCCAGTTTATATGTATTTATAATATTCCGTATCATTTGGAGTTATCAAATGAATCACACCATTCATAGAGACGGTAAGTCGTACATACACTTGAACACTACTTTCATTTATATTTTATATTAAAAGGGATGAAAACATAATAATACATAGGTATATTATAATTATGTTATAATATAATATGATATATATGATTCATAATTTCATTAATTCCTTCTTTTAAACATTCCATGAATGTCATAAATGAATCATATCACCTTGAGGGGGCGGTAGTCCGCACTTCCACAAATGAAATTATCGTGTTTACACTTATTGGAAAGCATAAAGGTATGTATGTAAATAAAAATTACAGAAGCATAGAGGAAACATAAACATAATATATATCATATATAAATACAGTTCCATTTTAATGGCCACCGTTAGAGGTGGTTGGAGATATTTGAACAATCATCGTTCAGTGTGGTGTTAGTTTTCCATCCACAGAAACATTAAGTTTATTACCCATTAGATGGAGCTGAGTGTATGTGTTGTTAGAGTCATTTTACTAATAAAATCCTAGTATATTTAGGATACTGTCGTTATTATAAAATAAAAGAATAAAGAGAGTTTCGGGGTTGGAGAAGGAAAATAAATGAAAGGTAGTGAAGAGAAACCATTTCCATTAATTTGGGTAACTTCCTTCTGTTTGAACAAAAATGACTTCTTGAATTTCCTTATGCCTAAGTAAGACATCTAGGAGGAGGACATGGATGTATGGAGCTTAATTGCGCAGATGTTGGATGAGACAAAATGCTTAATAGCTGTGTGGAATTGGTTATAAGTGGTTACCTTTTATAAGGGAGATAAAGGGATCTTTTGGAAGGTGTAAAAATATTATTTTATTATATAATTATATTTAGTTTATAAAGGTCCCAAACTAATTAAAGTAGAGGCTAAGATAACTAATGGTCGAAATATAATCATCCAATATGAATTGGATAGGTTTTGGATATTATTTTAATATTTCTAATATTATTTATTTAAATCGTTTATTAATGATGTAAACACTTCATCATTATTGTGTCATAAATAATTTAATTTAATTTTTTTATAAATATTATAAAAAAATTAAAATAATGTAGGAAATCTTTTTATATTTCTAATTAATATTTATAGTCAAAAATAAGACTTATATAACACCATGTAAAAATTTATTTACGAAAAGATATTTGTTTATGTCATTTTTGCCTTTACTGTATGTTAATTAATCTAAAGTGTCATTATCACTCCCAAGTGGCTCCATGGGGTCCAAAAATCTACCCAAAGATTTTCATGGCCAAAAATCACTCAACCAATAAGGTTAGAACCAGTGTTAAGGTAAATTTCTATTATTATAATATACTTTTTACCTTGAATTACTCTATTTATCTTTAACAACTGTAAGTAAAAGTCAAAAGATACTATTCACCAAAAATTATTTTCATCTAATTGAACCAAATTTTACTAACTAATAACAACCATGTATGTCAGATTTTCAAAATTCATTTCACAGATGTGGTAAAATTTCATTTAAATGATAAAGTCAATTTTTTAACTACTAATTAGTGGTTTCACTATTCATCAATAAATGAATGTTTTCAGAAAAATTACAAAAATTCAGCCTAAGATATAATTGATATTCTAAATTAAAAAGTGAGGTTCATTTTACCGAATTCAAAACATAAACGTTGGATTATTTAATTTAAAATTAATTCCCGTTGTCAAAACAAAAAGCATGTTTTTTAAAATCTATTAACTATCAAAAGATTGACACTTGTTTATGTCCAATGTTTAAGTGAAATTCAATCCAATGACCACCATGGAATTAAATGGTAAAAATATAATCTAATTAAACTTTAAAACCACTTAAAAAGATAACTTAACAACAAAAATAAATTATATAAAAAGGATTTTTTGAATTAAAATACAGTATTATTCACTATTCATTAAAAAAAATTATTAGGAAATACCAAAAATTTACCCAATGTAAATTTTGTTGTCCCAATTCAAAATAAAAATTTTATTTTGTCAAATAGAACATATAAAAGTTACAAAAAATAGATTTAAAAAAGCTTTTCCCTCAAAATGAGGTAAATCGACCTTTTAAATAATATTCGAGTGTGTGCGCTTAAAATTGGATTCATTCACATTTTAAGCCTCTAACTTTTATTGGATAAAAGTAAAAACATTTAATAAACATGTATAATCATATTGTAGTTAGTTATATTAATTCCATCTAGCACAACATCTAGGCATTCACTACCATTCAAAATAATATTATTATATTATTAGTGTGCAACGTAAGATTTCAAAGAAACCTGTTGTTGCGTATCAGGTAAGCAATAGAACACATCATCCCCTTTAATGTAAAATTAATATTTTAGACACAAATATTAATAAATATAAAAATTTATTATTCTTTATTTACCCAAGATGGTACATACTTCCCCCCTTTTGGGAATTGCATCCCCTCAATTTTAAAATTTGGATTTGAAATATTATTTAATGTCCCACATAGAAAAAAGAGTCAACAAAACTATCACTTTATAATAATGAAATATAAGTACAAGGGTTACCCGAGACAACAGATATTGGGATTCCATGAAAAAATGGATATAGAAGAGAAAAAAACCATCACATTATGATGGAGAGTGATAGAAAGCATGTTTAGGAGAATGTTTACCATAAGAAAATCACAAATTTATGATGTGTTAAATGGCCTTTGATTTCCCAGTAGGAAACATAAAAAAAATCCATTTTCATTTTAGCATACTTTTAATAATTTTGTGGAATTAATTTACAACATAGAATTAGACCATAAGAAAATATGCATACCTTCAAGTAGAGTCTCATCCTCCAATAAGTTTCTACCAAAAACTAATCTTTTCTCTAAGAAATGAGAATTCAAAAAGGCTTGGTCACATCAAAAGCACAAGAATCATCTTCTATAGAATCACATAATCCACAAAATAAGAACTATATATTTTCTCTTCTCTTTAGACATAAACTAAAACCCAAATGGTTAGTTTGAGATCAGATGATACCTAAAAGGACAATTTTTTTTCAAAAACAAAAACTACTATTAATCTCCAAAATTTATCAAACAAAACTCAAATTTCAACAAAGACCATTCAAAAAATAATTTTCCAAAAAAAATTCGAATGTGTTCCAAAATAAGATTGAAACCCAAATCTAATAAATATTTAATTACATAGTCTTCCAAGATAAATCTTAACATTTATTTCCAAATAACAATAGTTACACATAAAGTCTCATATTGAAAAGTAATTAACCAAATCACATGTTCTCCATGATAGTTTAATAATTTTCATATATAAACCAAATCTTCATATGTCCACAATAAAAACATATATTCTTACAAACTAAAATTTCAACCATTATTCAACAATTGAAATCCAATAGTACTCTCTCATTCTTAGGTATATAGTGTTTCCTAAAAAGAGAGAACATTTTCCAAAACAACCTTTATCACTTAATCACCAAATAATTTTTCAATACTATGTATATCCATTTGATAAAACATATGTTCCCAAAATCAAATTATTCTTGTTCAATAATATCATTTTAAAAAAATGATAATTCATACTAACCAGGGAATTCACGTAGGATAGTAGTAGGGGATGCGCACTTGTCGCCCATCGGTTGTGGGTTCGATTCCTACTACCTTACCGGACAAGACAGATTGTCACCCATCTTACAGGTTGTCCTTTTTATAAAACTAAAAATAACCCTAACAAATTTTAACCTCATAGGTTTTCTTATCCCTTTCATTTTCATCCCTACACATTAAGAACTCAACATCTCATATATTGTTATTTTTATTCACCTTCATATTATAAAATAAAACTACTCCCAAAAGAAAAAACATCATACCTTTATCATGCTTTCCATATGGTTTCATTATCATCTTGTTCACATAGGTAGAAGGTCTATTCATTGAAACAATGATTTAGAGATCCTTAAAAATCATTTTATTCCTTCACCCAAATAAACCATGCACAATTTGTGTCATATGGGTGTTCATAGAAAAATAATTTCAGAAAATAATCATATATAACATATAATTTAAAAACATGTGATAAAACATTATTTTTATAAAATAGTAAGACAATGTTTGAGAAGAAACTTTCATTCAATGGTCCTTTTAAAAAACCATAAGTATTTTCTGAAAGACTATAATTTAAAAGAAAATATAAATAGGTATCGCATGGGTTTCCTGCTTCAGAACCTTTTTTAAAATCATAATATTCTTCAAAATTTGGTAATTAGATAAAATATTTGAAAATTCCTTTATAATATTTTCCTTTCATGAAAATATGAGAGTATTGTGAAAAAGGCTTTGATTAAATACAACCCATGATACACGATGATTTCGAGGTATAGTGGAGGTGTTTGATATCTCAAAAAACTTCTTTCAAGTGAGTTTTATGCTACAGAAAGTTTCACAATCATCCGAACATTACTTTTCAATAATTATTGCAAGAATGTCATCAGGAAGAGATATGAATGTAGTTTGAGATACTTCTCATTCCATTTGTAATAAACTATCTTTGATCTGAAAAAGTTATTAAATAAGTATTTAACTGAAATAATAGATATAGGGACTAATCATGTGTTTAACGAAAACTCCAAATCCCTAAAGTTGTCGAAACCGACCTCTGATACCAACTATAAGGACCCATACATAAAGTAGTACATAATCGAGAATTAAATGGATAATTCACATAGATGATCTTTTCAGGTTTAGAGTTGTAGAGAAATAGTCTATAACTATTACATAACAACTTGAATTTTACATGTAGAGAATACTACTCAGTATCCATTTTTCATAAATTAAAAAATCTTAAAAAGAAATATGTCTAGTTATATATTTTAGACATCATGACTTTTCCTTGATCCACTCCTTGACCTTATTCATCTTTAAGTCAGGTGAATAACATTTCAAAAACAATGGATGAGCATAAAAATCTTAGTAAAGATTATAAAATAAGGAAGGAAAACATTATCCCATAATTAAATACAAATCAATTAAACCAATACTTCCCAATCATAACATAACTTGGAAAATTAAAAGATTTATAAATAACACACTAGAATCATAAATCATAAAGGAAACTTATGACATTGAAAACATACTTACATTGTAGATATCACACCTACATAGTGAGTACCATTTGGAATACCCATCATAGTATATTCTATAAATCTCATAAGAGAAATCTCAAAATTTACCTCTATCACATTACCCAATGCCTTGGAGAGCAATCTCGGGCTCATCCGCCCTAGGTTTATCAAGGAACCACCTGTATACATAAAAAATTCCCAATAACCATTAAATATTCATAAGTTATAATACAAGAATAATGTAAATATAACATTTCCACATTCCAATAACAATATATCAAATCACGATATTGAAGTACAAAATGATTTATCACAGTGTTTTCAAAAACCATTTAAAACATTTAATAAAGCGATTTTCGAATAAAAGCGTCCCATAACACATTGAAACTTTTAAAGGAATTATAATTTGACAAAATTTATGTCCATATAAGTAAATCCTAAAAACCATTTTTAAAACATGGTAATTAATGAGAAATATTTAGAATACTAAATCATTAAATCATTTAAAACGATATTATAGTTAAAGAGTTTTTAACAAAATGAGAGACACATGAATAAAAATAATTGAGGAATAAAATTTCATCAGAACTTTATAATATCATGAGAATAAAGGGATTCATGATATAATACTCCATATTATAGTATATACACCACATATGAGTGAATTGGTTCATAACAACAATGAAGTCTCAATGGAATGTAAATAGAGATGAAATGCCTTATAAAAAACATCCTTAGATTAAGGATAAGTCAATTACATAATTATGTGTGAAAATTAAGAATAAACCCAATATAAGTGGATATTAATTTTAAAACAATCATAGGTCATTCATACATATTAATTTGATGAAATATTCACAAAGTACATGTTTAACCCAAAGAATTGAAATTGGGTTAAAAAGTCCCCTTACAAAAATTCGACAGCCTAACGACGTCACATTAAAATTCAGAAAATGTGTTGACGAAATAAAAATGGGTATCTCATCAATTGGATGTAAAATTTACATTAATAAGGATATAAAAGAACATATCCCAAGATAATAAGATGTTAATTTAAAGACATAAAGAAGGTCTTTTAAAAACAGGAGGGTGACAGGTTCCCTTTCTGATTTGGTAACTTTCGAAACATACACCACATGAAAGAAAGATCATAAAATTAAGTTTTAATTACCCAAAAATTAAAGTGTATTAAATAGGTAATACAATCATTGGTATTACATACACCACACCAAATTGAAAAGTGGTAAATATAACATGAATCTCATGAGAATAATAAGTGACATGAAAACCACTTAACACTTTGTAATAAATCAAGTTGTAATAAAAAAAGTTAATAAACGCCAAATTAATCATAGAACACCATGAATATAAATATAATCATGATAATATATATAAAATTTCAGAACACAATACACCACATACAAAAATAAGTGACAAACAATAGAAATCTCATGGAATTAAAAGTGAGATAAGAATTCACTTACCTCATGTCCAACTTGACTTGTTTGTTATTTATTATTCATGAATAATAAACATAAGTTAATTTATACTTACTTAAGAAAATGTTCAATTTTTATTATTCATTTTATATCACTTATTACATTTCATTAAAAATTAGTTAAATATTTGAGTTTATAGCATACATTTAGTTGATGATCAGAACTTTAGTAAAAAAGGAGCTTGTTATAATTACAAATTGTCCATATAGTCAAAAGTCCATTTTCTCCAAAATTATATTCAATATTTAGATATCATATATATAATATATATCCAGTTTAAATGTATTTATAATATTTCATATCATTTTGTGTTAATAAATGAAACTCACCATTCATAGAGATGGTAAGCCATACGCAAGTATTAACACTACTTTCATTTATATTTTATATTAAATGGGATGAAAACATAAAAATACATTGGTATATTATAATTATATTATAATAGAATATGATATATATTTTTCATAATTTCTTTACTTCCATATTTTATAAATTCCATGTATGTCATTAATGAATCATATCACCTTGAGGGGGCGGTAGTCCGCACTTCCTCATATGAAATTTTTGTGTTCACACATATTAGAAAGCATAAAGGTATGTTTGTAAATTAAAATTTCAGAAGAATAGAGAAAACATAAAAATAATATATATCATAGAGAAATACAATTCCATCTTAATGGAATCCATGATAGGTGGTTGGAGATATTTGGACTATCATCATTTCGTGAGGCGTTAGTTTTCCATCCACATAAACATTAATTTAATTATCCATTAGATGGAGGTGTATGTATGTGTAGTTTGAATATTTATCATAACAGTATCCTAGTATGTTGAGGAAACTGGTGTTGTTATAATATAAAGGAATAAAAATATTTTTGGGGTTGGAGAAGTAAAATAAAATAAAATAAGTGAAGGGAAACCATTACCTTTAATTTGGGTAACTTCCTTGGGTTTGAACAAAAATGACTATTTGAATTGCCTTATGCCTAAGGTAAGGCTACTATGACGGAGATATCAATATAGGGAGATTAATTTGGCAGATGTTGGATGAGCCAAAATTTTTGAGATGTGTGAGGAATTGGTTAGAAGTGGTCTCCTTTTATAAGGGAGAGGAGGGGCTCTTTAGGAATGTATGGCAATATTATTTTATCATATAATGATATTTGGATTCTAAAGGTCCCAAATTAATTAATGTCGAACCTAAGATGACTCATGGTAGAAATAAAATCATTCAATAGGCATTTCACAGGTTTTGAATATAATTTTAATATTTATAATCATATTTATTTAAATCATTTATTAATGATATAAGCACTGCATCATTATTGTGTCATAAATAATTTAATTTATTTAATTTATAATAATTATAAAACAATTACCATGATGTAGGAAGATTTTTATATTTCTAATGAATATTTATAGTCGAAAATATAGCATATATAACATCATATAATAATTAATTTACAAAAAGATATGTGTTTTTTTCATTTTTGCCTTTACTTTAACTTAATTAATCTAAAGTGTCATTATCACTCCCAAGTGGTTACATTGGGTCAAAAAATCAACCCAAATATTCCCATGGCCGTAATGACTCAACCAATAAGTTTAGGACAAGTGTTAAGGTAATTTTGTTATTTTTATAATATACTTTTTACCTTGAATTAGCCTATTTATCATTAACCACAGTAAGTAAAAGTCAAAAGTTACTATTCACCCAAAATTATTTTCATCTCATTGAACCACATTTTACTTACTAATAAAAACCATGTATGTCATATTATAGAAATTAAATTCACAGATGCTGTAAAATTTCATTTAAATGCAATAATCAGTTTTTTAACAACTACTTAGTGGTTTCACTGTTCATCAAAAATTGAATGTTTTCAGAATAATTCCAAAAATTCATCCTAATCTATAATTTATATTCTGAATTTTGAAGTGATGATTATTTTACCGAATTAAAAACCTAGAAGATGGATTAATTAATTTAAAATTAATTCCCATTTTCAAAAGATAATGTCTGTTTAAAAAAAAATTAACTATTAAAAGATTAAAACTTGTTTCTGTCCAATTTCAAAGTGAAATTCAATCCAATGACCAACATCCGATTAAATGGTAAAAATATAATATAATTACACATTTAAACCTCTTAAAAAGTCAATTAAACCATATACCTATATTTTATTAAAAAGCAGTTTTGAATTAAAAAACAGTATTTTTCACTATTCATTATAAAAATGAATTTTATTAGAAAAATACCAAAAAATTACCCAAAGTAATTTTTGATGTATTGATTCTAAAGAATAATTTTATTTTATAAAATAGAACATATAAGTGTGGCAAAAAAAGATTAAAAAAAGGTTCTCCAAGAAAAGGAGGTAAATCGTCATTTTAAAGAATACTAGAGTGTTTGTGAATAAAATTGGATTCATTCACATTTTAAGCCTCTATATTTTATTGGATAAAAGTAAAAACAGTTAACAAAAGTTTATAATCATATTGTAGTTAGTTATATTCATTCCTTCCAATGATATGGCTTGGCATTAACTACCATTAAAAAAAATTATTATATTATTAGTGTGCAACATAATATTTCAAAGATACCCGTTGAAGTGTATCGAGTAAGCCATCGAACATACCATCCATTTTAAAGTAAAATTAATATTTAACTCAAAAATATTAATAAATATGTAAATTTATTATTCCTTATTTAACCAGGATGATACACTTCTATTATTTTTTTAATGTCAATTTTACCCGTTGGTGAATTTTTATTAAATGGTATGGAAAGAATCCTTCTTTCATTTTCTATACGAGGTACTTTTTAAATTTTCTAGAAAAAATACAAGGAGAATATTTTTTAACATATAAGACATGACCAAAATTTTAGATATTCTTGACACCTTATTATAATGAAGCTTACTTTACGTTATTTCAGTTTTACATTCAGCTAAATTATTTTCATTTAAAATTATGTGGAATTCTGAGAAAAGAAAACATTTTTTAAGAAGAAATGATATTTTACTATGGAATTGAGTTCAAGTGTTTTATCCAAATTATTTTCCATCTAAGATGACATAAGGTTATGATTTTATCCTTATTATTTCTCTGATTTTATTTTTTCAATGATTGAATTATTTTTTTGAATTCTATTTATTTTAAATGGATTATTTTATGATGGAATGATGTTTAAGTTTCCCATTTTATTTCAGGGTTTTTGCTATTATGAATGAATAGTGTTTTGTGGCTCATGTATGAATGATTTCATTATGATATGGGTGGGACCAATATATCTCTCCAATGAATCAGTTGAATATTTATATCTCATTAGATAGAGATGACTATAATTAGTGGTAAATCAGGTTCAGTAATATAGGGCTAGAACAACAAGTAAATTTGGATCACTAATACATGTCTGGAACGACAAGTAAAACCAATTTAGTAATGGACATTGTCAATATCATAGTCATTGAAGAAATTCCTTGGCTACTGTAGAAATAATATTATGTGCATATTTATATTCCACAATGCCATGTTTTATGCTAATTATATTTTATCATGGTTAAGGATCCTTTAAGATCTATGCCTTATGCACTGCCATGATTTATTTCATGACTTGTTATTTTGATATTCCAAATTTATTTTCATGTTTTCACATTATTATGTTTATGTTTGGTTAGATGTTATTCATGTTTACCCTTATTGATCATTTAGGCTCACCCCTTTAAAATGTTTCTTTTTCCCCATCATATATTGAAAGGTTTTAGTTTTCAAATTAAATGGGGAAGATCTTTATGGTATTTGTGGAGGATCTTTCACCAAGAGAGATGATTATGTTACAAATTTCTAAAGACACTAAACTAATACAATATTTTAGAATATATATGTGTAATGTATTAATTATTCTACAAAATTAATTTAATGTTACCATACATCATTCTTGGGTGATTAGATCTAAGTAAATAGGAAACGTAATGATAGTAACTACGCACTGGAGAGAGGGATGGAGTGCCTCGTACTAGAATATCACCCCAGACTCCTCATCTAGAAAGAGGTATAGAGTAATGAAAATCAGACCACTGTTCATGATCCCCAATTCCCATACCAATATACTCCCATGCTGGATGGATAGTAACTCCTACCTCTTCTCAGCCTTCATGGTTGAAGAATGGAATTCCGCCTAGAAATCATTCTCAAAATTTGGACAAATAACATCAACCCCATTACTCTCCCATAGTAAGAGAATCCACCATAGATGTGTAGAACCCTGCATCGGGCTCATCTCTAGAGGAACCCAGTACTCCCTCAAATCCCAAATGAAGATGAATGTGATCAAAAACTCCTCAATCCAACTCTCCATCTCTGTATCGGAAAATGATTCAATCATAATTTTCTAGATACTACTTCCTGAAAACACATTGTGTCTTCTGCCATTAGTTGTCCTCCTTCTCTTGGTCAACCCTTCACTAATCATCCAGATCTTCCTTTTGAGCCTCCACTACTCATAATTCATGCTGCCAATGATTAGGTTCCATATATGAATAGTAAATAGAAAACCCCTAAGTCAGTGTATTATGGAAATTATTTAGGATTAATTTTAACTCGTTGTTTTTCTTAATTTCTCATAAACACCCAAAACAAACAATAACCCAATTCTTCATGATTCATGTATATTACTAGTGTCTCCACCCCACAAATGGTGTAACCTCACTTGGTCATTCGGTATTCTCAAAGTCCTTGCATCAGATCACAAATTTCCCAAAAATACCAAGTCCTAGGTGATCTACCCTATCCTATGTCAGGAACCAAGATCACCTTGCTATATTTCCCTACAATCCCATGCGATCATCACTATGCCTAACTCGAAATTCTATCCTTTATTTCAACCATCACCACTTATTCCATTATGTCATGAACCACCATCTTCAAGATGAGGGAAGGGATAGTGATGTTTTAATACCTTCATTATTCAAGATAAAAAAGAGATAATGACCTTCTAAGTCCCACCACCAATAGGCCTCGGGGTGGCGTCCCACAGCAAGGGTATATGAATCTCACAAAATTTGAGGAATTACAATTTTTATATTAACCATGATCGGGAGATAATATTTTTTATCATCAAACAACTCCATGATATATATATATATATTTATTAGAATCCAAAATCTATCCCCCATTCATGTTTAAGGTAAAACATATAGAAATACAATGAAAATATTCAAAGTAAATACCTAAATAACAAGGATAAGCAATGACACAAACCCTGTCCCCAACATCCGAGCTATTAAGGATGCATAATCTCACTAGAAAACTGAAAATACTTTTATACACATAGGGTGAGAATATAAGTATACATAGTGGGAAAAACCTAACTCACCCATGACAAAGTGGGAGAAGGATACTACTACCACTGTGAGAAAATAACAGAAACACAAAAGCACCTAACAATATATACTATCCATCCCAAACTCACAAAGCCACACTCACCAAATAATGCATGTCATGTAATGTAATGCGGTAATCACATCATCATTTTGGTACCTTACACCACTACCCTCTGGTTAACTTCTCATCCACAATGGCGAGCTTACAAATGTTTCCACACTCTTTTACAAGACCCACTGTCACAACTTTACCATACACACATTAGCCACAAATCACACCACATACCTTCTGGTAAATACCTATTTCTCAAAAGGAACCCAAATCCTTCCTGTAGTCACTTGGGCCTCATCTTGAAGACACATGGGAAACATACGTCACCCACATACATTAGTTGTTCCTCAATCCATTACAGCCTACCCATTGAATCTTGGTCGACCAATTTCTAGTAGAGAGATCATAGAAGAACCAATAATTGTCCATCCATTATCCCACTAGGATGTTGGGAGAAACACCCCCATGAAATAGTGGTTTTCGACACATATTTTTCACCATGTGTGTGGTGAATATTTAAATCACAAGGAAATTCAAGTATATATATATATATATGTGTGTGTGTACAAAAAAGTTATACCAACCATTGGGGTTTCAAAACAAGAAACCACCCCCCACAAAATAATCTTGCTACCACCACTAATGCATAACCGTAGATCCAACCAGAGACTGAATTCATAACACCTAAAATTCATTCAACCAATTATCACTCTTCATTGTACAATTAATATATTTATTTATTCCATTTATAATAGGGAATATACAAAAAAACACACCAGAAGTTACATCAAAATCCAGAAACACTTCACAGAAGTCTCTAGAAACTTTGGGAAAAAATCCCACACAAGGTAACAACATCCTCCTTCAAAACTATCCCACCCAAACCATCCTTCGCAGCCAGACTGAATGAAAAGAAACACATCTAGAAAAAAACAAAACCAGATTACAGTCCCATTTCACACCCCCCTTTCATGGATAGTCATCCAAAAACTCCCTCCATTATTCTTCAATGTCATTACACCCTATCCTTCCTCTAAAAAAGAAACCACCCAACACACCTCATCACAACCACCCTCAGGTTGCCCCGATGCATAAAAACACCACAACTAGTAACATAAACATCGCACAACCAAAAAAATGAATCCCTTCTACCCATCCACTACCCAGATACAGTCTCTCTATATAAAAATTTCATCCATTACACAATAAATCCATATCTCAACCTAAGATACAATTTCACCCTCAAACCATCCTCACTCACCACCTTTCTCTAAATATCATTACCACACAACCCATACTATGAAAAATATAGAAAGTATCCACACACATCAAATAGCCCCACCATATAAGGAAAATGGTATTCATATTGAACACATTCATTATTTAATTCCACTTTGATAAAATAGGGGTTATCACAGAACAATGTTGATCATGAAGACACCATTTATTTAACTGGGTATACATGGTTAATCAATTTCATAATTACATAGTATAATAAGGGATACATAAAAAGTTTAAATAATCATCCATGAACAAACAAAGAAAAAAACCATGGATTTATGATGGAATAATACTCACAATATGGGTCAAAGGTAATAGATAAAACAACACAAGCTTGATCATCAACATCTCAGCACCTCATTTGTTAATAATGTATCAAAACTTGTTATTGTAAAAGATTAGTTTATCTTTATAACACCCTTAATAATGATTTGTTTTTGACCATATTTTCTGAGAGACATGAGTTTACCCACCTCAATTTATACACAATTAATAGAGAGACAAAGGAATTCTTATATAGAACAAAAAACGATCAATAATTCCTCCTCACATACAAAAAACATGGGAAGAATGAGTAGTAGGAAAAACCAAGGGAAAACTCAACCAAAATCTATAGAACTAATGCAACTCCCCAGGGAAGAAAGGATTTAGGCACACAAAGTGGAAACAGAAACACACTCGGAAGATAAGATCTCATCTTAGAATATCCACATCTGATATCAATGGAATGAGTTGGATTCAAGGGTCATTAAAGTTGGATATTTGTTAGGATTACATGGTTTGACTATTTCAAGGTCTGTAGAGAATTAGGTTATTGATTATTTAATTTTTATCATTTGAAAATGCCATTATAAATGCACAAACATAGCTTTAAACTTGATTTTCATCATGTATACTGTAAAAGGGGTGAAACTGGAAAAATTTGGAGAATGTTGGAAATGACTCACTAATGGGAGGGTCACCGACACCTAACCCGTCAACAAGAGTCACTGGCATGACACACTAGCACTACTCACAAATTCCAGACATACCGACTCCTTTAACTACTATGGTCATATGTCACTAATGTGCTGACCTATAGACATGCAATCTTCCCAATTCCCTATCCTCCCAATGTCATGAGTCACCAATGCTCTGACCTACCAATAGAAAACTAGAAATTTGGAAAACTCTTGAAATGAGCTACTATGGCCGCCCAAAACACCCCAAGCCCTAGATTTTGACAATGTATCATACTGAGGTGGTCTGGTCCATTACATAATTGTACAAAATTCTCTACAATTTTAAAGGAAGCCATTTTTAAGAGGGAAAGAAAAATATGTTCTAAATTAAACCCAAAATGTTATAAGGTTATAAGGATTAACAACCACAATGTTTCATCACAACCATTCACTATAAGTAAAATTTTCACTCAATTAAAATTATTAAGTGATATTTGATGACCCAAAATTTGGAAATTTTTTAAAAAATATGTGTTTTTTATTTATCATTGACGTTCTTATTAGTTCATTAATACCCCATTACCCACAATAAAAACTCATCATTGTCCAAAATTTGATATCTTAATGTGGAAGGAAAATTTTAGAAAGGTATTATCAAAACAGATTTTTTTGTATATAAAAAACATTTATAAAGGTGAAAATATGATTTACCCATTTTGATTCCACAACTTCTATACATTCATAATTTTTTAAAATTCATATTCACTTTTTTTTATGAATGAAAGACATTTTTATTAAGAAATATTAGAGATTATAATTTATAGGTAGAGATAATAAGAAATAAATGATGCTATTGGCATGATAATACAAAATATTAAATGTAAAATCTTTATTTTCAAAGAAATGTGTTGACTAAAAGTTTCGGTTCAATGTTGTCTTGAAAAATTATTAGAAAAAGTTTCTCACACAATTAATTTTGTTGGGAATGCTTCATATCAAATGAAAAAAAAACAACGACATATTTATTTTATGATTTTTGAATGAAAAAAAATTCCATTAATTATGTAAAATTTACAAATTTTAAAAGAAGTTATTATTATCGAAAAAAATTCAAGAAAATAGACTCTAAATTTTATTAAATAGAAAATATTAAGGAATGTGTAAACACACCATAGTTTAAAATTATTTTACCTCGATAAGAAAAAATATCCCCCATGGACTTCATTTCACAAAAATATAAAAATTTAATTTAATATAATTAAATTTATTTTATAAGGAAACATGAAATGGTTTGAAAAATTATGTATTAATGTAAAACTAAAGATATAGATACCATAATAATTTTTTTGAATAACATATACTCAATATAGAGATCATCCTTATTTATAATTTACTTCCATTTTTATATCTATATGAAATTATGTTCAAGGTAAAATAATTTAGTCTATCCATCCATTTAATTTTAAGTCATTAAACAGTGTTAATAGTGAGAGGATAGTTTAGTGAACGTTCGATGAAATTTTTGAATGAATGGGGATAAAATGTAATTGAATAAAATAAATTTTTAGGAGGTTTCATATTAAAATGTAATGAAATAATGAAGAATAAATTTGCTAAACAATGGTTTTAACCACACACAATTCTGGATTTATCGTATAGATATGGACTTTAGTATATATTGAACCAAATTCAGATAGAGGATGTGGTTTCTAATCTATAAACCAGAAAATGTTTCTCCACCATTATATTAAATTAAAAGACGAGTTTACTATGAAAATAACCATTTTGGGAGAAAACCAAGTCCCCTTGATGCGACTATAATTCCTTCATAGAGCCCATGGTAAAAGAATCATGGTGGTCTATCTCATTTTTTAGTAAAAGCCTACTCATTTTCCACCCTATAATTTAGGAAATAATGATCCCATTTCAAGTTATTTCAAAGTGGGGTCATGGTAAAATGTTTAGAAATGATTTTGGAATATCTCCCAAACATTAAATTAACAAAATCATCAACAAATTCACGGAAGAGGAGGTTACATTAGCTGTGTTATGAAATTATACTTATAGAATAGGTATTGTAGTTAGTGTTTGAAAATTTTAAATATAATCTAATTCCATTTTTAAAACACATTAATTTTTTTTTACTAAAATTAAAAATCATGTTTACTAACCCATTTTTCAATTTTATAATTAAATTGAGTGTGTAAATTAAAAAATAAATCAATGAGGTTCGTTTCAACATCATTGAAAACAAATTCTACAAATATTTGGTTTCAAATTTCAATTTAATTCTTAATGACTGTGTATTTTTTTGGTAGTGATGAACAATATATTCATTCTCTTCAAGTTCCATTTTTAAAAAAATATTACCTTCTTCAATTTTCAAAAACTAAATTAAAATTTCAACGTTTTAGAGAATTTCATCCTTTCTGTCTGAAAAAGATTTTGTTAGTTTACCATGCCATTCAGACATCACATTCATATTCAAATTTCATTATATAAACTATTGCATTTAAACATTGATAAATACAAATAATTTGTTTCCATTATTTATCCCCACTTATATCAATTCATCATTTATTGAATGAAAAGATAAATATTTATCATTCAATATTGGTTAAGTATCTCCCTCTTCACTGGCTAGTTCATTATAAAAATTCTACAATTTTCCATCCCTATGATACAAAGGAAATACACATAGAATTTTATCCAAATTATAGAAATATTCATCAGTTAATACATTATAAATTATTTAAAATGAATATAAAATGTAATTCCATGATCATGAAATTATACTATAAAATAATTAAACCTATTTTATGAAACACAAAATCAATCCACATTTTCATTAAAAAAACTGGTAATCAACAACCTAAATTGATTACATCTAGAAACATATATTAAACACACATTTATTTCTTTTAATGATGGTATTATTGTGTAAAAATTATTCAAAAAATACACAGAACTATGAATATAGGTATCAATTACAACTAAACTGATGAAGAAACTAAAAGAGGTATATTTAACAATGAATTTTTTTTAAAAAAATATTTGGTTTCTATTATTGTTTTGTTTAATATTTTTTTATAGTTTCATATACCACTAATATATGAAAAAACTCCATCCATTACAATGATACCAATATTTGAATGAACTATAGGTCATCATGATAATCTAATTGTTGTTTATATCTATTGTGGTTCACTAGGATAGTGGAAAGTATCGCTGAACCGAAGAGAAATGGTTGGCCGATCGAAGGAATTATTTAAAAAAAAAGAACATAGAATGATGATTTTGATTTAATTTCATTTATGAAAAATAAATATATGAATTAAGATGTGATATCAAACATTATGATGAAAAAATATGCATAAAATAGTTAATTAGAAATGAAAACTATTATAGGAAAGTGCAAGGGGAATTTTAATTTATTGGTCTTATGTTAACTAATTATTTAATAAAAAATTAGATAAATATTTATTTGTAAATTTATTAGGTAAATCACCTTTTCTAGATGATTACCTGTGATTATTATTTCATTTAAAATTCATGATTCATCAAACCCTGAAGTATGTCAAAGAATTTTCATCTCAATCGACATACCCCAATCATTATGATGATTTAAAAATAAAATGAAATAGGTGGAATATATTTTTTATGATACATTATGTGAAACATTAAAAAAATTAACCAAGAAATATATTTAAATAAGAAAATAATTAGAACATCATTTTCAATTTAGTAAACATTGATGAGAAACATAATTTAGGATATAGAATATAAAAAATGAGAGAGAAATAATGATACTCTTCTCCATATATTAAAACAAATTCACTTCCCAAAAGGTTATTCTATAGAGAATGATAAATACTTTATCAAATATAAGAATAACTTTATCATCAATTATCATTTGATGTTACTTTAATGATTAATTATTGGAATATCACAGTTTCACTAAAAAATGCTCTAGCATCATAGAGTAGTTCAGTGGATCATATTCAATATTTTGTCTTAGTTTCCTCATAGATTTTATTTGACCTTGTTAAAAAGTAGGTATACTAGGCTAGGCATCACCAGAATTTCTAGCTCAGGATCCTATAATTTTTTAACACTAAGAAATAGATTGCATCAGTGTTTTATTCAATAGTGATCAAGCATAGACTATCCTCCCCAGTAAAGTAATAATTTAAATTTTCATCTTTTTATAATAACTACATTGGATTCAACTATCTGAGTATGTGATAATCTTCCCTCACATGACAAGCCTTATTCTATCTTGAAACATTCTTCAAATGTATCATCAATTCCCAAACCCATCCTGAACTTTTTTGGAATCAGGGAAAACGACCTTGATTGGATTAAGTCCATTTTGACTTTCATCAATATATGATTCAATTTCTAATTTGATATGAGGATTTCTATATATAGATTATCTTAAATGGGAGTTTTGTTAAGTGTCCAACAATGGAATTCAACTATGTAGATGAATTTTCCATATATCAATATGGCTATGTGGTTTCTCCTACATAATAATGCATGTGAATGAGGGTTCTATTGGGTATCCAAATACATAAATAAGGAAAAATTCTCATACATGATTTTGGATACATCACAATTTTAATACCTATATACGCTTCAACTATCTGATTTTGGACCAATCCTTTCCAACACGACAATCCTCATTCTATACTAAAACATCATTTAAATGTATCGTCAATTCCCAAACTCATCCCATCCTTTTTTGGATTTAGAGACAATGATATTGATTAGATTAGGTTAACTTTTCACATTCAACGATATATAATTCAATTTAAAATTTGATATATGGATTTACCTATAGAGATTCTCATAAATAGGAATTTGGTTTAGATTCATGAAATGGAATTCAACTATATAGATGAATTTCCTAGCTATAAATATGGATATGTGGTTTCTCCAAGATATTATTTCATGTAAATGTGGGTACTAGAGGTTATTCAACTACATTAATAAGGAATAATTCTCATTCAATGATTTTGGATACATCACTACTTTTGGTTATAATCATATCCTCTTGGATATATATTAGGTTACATGAGACTTCAAAAATCCTTATTTTGGATACATGAGAATTAGATTATATGGGAAACCTTCACATTGAGAAATATCTTAAGTCGGTGCTAATAGAAAAAAATTACATTACCTGAGAACTGAAATTTTATTCAAGATGTAAATTAAATTTCAAAACAGATTGAATCTACTAAATTCTATAATATCAATTAATATACATTACAATAATTTCAATTAATATCTATGAACCATGGACTATGATTTAATTGGATACCAACAGTAAATTTTTTGAAATGACATTAATGTTATATTTTAATAAAAATTTCAAACGAGAAATAAAAAATGATCCTATAAATAAATACATCATAAAAATAAGAAAATTTCTATAATTAATTACATAAAATTTATATTTTTAATCAGGATTTATACAAATCATATCCCCCTCCCCATTTTTATCAATTCTAAATTATTCACTATTAAAATATCATTTAAAATGAAAACCTCTTTAAAAAATATAAAACAATGTCTTAAAAAGTAATTATATGGTTCCACATCACCACCATACAATCATATAGAGGAATAATGGTAACATAGAAGATCCAAATTAGTGTAAATGAGAGATATAAAAACTCTATGAATTCATCAGTTAGTTTCTCAAGGAGGACAGAATCTCAAATCGTAGTTCATTTTGTTAATGATATTTTTTAATATATGTATAAGAATAAAGTAAAAGTAAAAAAAATATTTCTTAAAAATCATAAGATATCTACCAAATCCTCAATGGTGGATAGGAGAAACCTATTTAGGATTATTCCCCCAATAAGTGTTCAAAATAAGTGAAAGATCATAAAATCAATGAGCAGAAGAATTTGGAAAAAATGGAAAACCTCCTGCTATTGATAATATAAGGAGGTTTATAGAAAAATAACGGTGCTACTAGATTTTTGGACAAAAGGGCAAGGAGTTATGGAATAATTGTCTAGGGTATTTAAATAATATAATTCTAGAATAAATTGGGAGAAAATATAAATTAAAAGGAATGAATTATGGTCAGATGTAAAGAGTATAAAAATATGAGAATATATCATAGAAAAACTTATTTATAGATCATGAATTGTTCTAGGAGATGTGAAATATTAGTGGAAATTCCTATAAGGAATGTTGGTACAATACTTCAAGGTATACCACATATAATGAAGACAATAATGGATTAAAACATATTGAGGATTATATATACATGAATACCTTATGAAATAATCATATAAAGAAATTTATTGATAATGTAACTCCCAAGAATAAATCGAAGGTTTCGAATAGGATCCTGATGTTTGGTCACTCAATGATAAACAAATTGTGTATGTAATTTATAATCTTAATGGAAAATATACATACATGTTTATGACTACCCTACAATAATATACAGTGATATTGAAGAGAAAAGGAAAAACTGTATTGCTAATTTATATTTAATATGATATAAATATGTAGTCCACCCCAGTGAAGAATGAAGTGCATGAACCTAAGGATATATTGGTAATATGACTAGAACACTTGTAAGATGGAATGAGGTTTAAGAAAACATCAAAGAGTTATGTTTTTATGCTTCTCAATAAAAGGGATCTATTACATCTAGGGAAGAATATGAAAATGAAAAATAATATCAATATTCCCTAATATTTTCATATTTATATAGAGAAATAAGATGCAAGCATGTATAACGTTAGGCATTTCAGAAAATCAAGGAAAAGGTCATCTGGTTTAAGAATCATGTCTCAAACATAATTCTATAATTGAACGGTGGAATATGTACTACATTATTCCCATATTTTCTGGCCATATATTTTGTAAAATAGTAATTAAAGGTTAAGATAAATGAAATAAAGATGATCAAATATGTAATTTTTTATAACATGAAAGACAACCCTTCATTGTTAATTAATATTTCAATTTTATTATTCTTCCAACTTGTATCAATCACCAAATCATATTAAACACTTATTGCATCTATTTCCCATAATGTAACCATGGTGATGATATTTTGAGAGATCCCCATGAGAGGAGCACCGAAATAGGTTAATACCTCTAATGTTTGTAATCCTCCCAATATCTGGACTCTAGATTGCCCAAAAAAATGATGAAGACTGTTGAATGATTATCACATTATTGTGTTTATTTTTTCCTATAACAGATTTGGGTCTAAATGAGAGATGTATTTAATTTTAAA
This sequence comes from Viscum album, assembly GCA_963277665.1. Lineage (NCBI taxonomy): Eukaryota > Viridiplantae > Streptophyta > Magnoliopsida > Santalales > Viscaceae > Viscum > Viscum album. Next base: position 2,102,483,255 of record OY728127.1, on the reverse strand, counting down.
AAATGGTATGGGGAAACTTTCAATTGAATTTTCTGATATTTTATTAGAATTCGAGTGTATGTTTATGTTTTTTTAACAATATATATTATACAACCACTAACTAGTGTATGATAAATTTTTTAACCAATCAGGGGAGTTTGTAATCATTAATGTTTTCATTGTTATGAAATCTTGTTTTATATTTCATTTTATCCCATGTATACAATGAGTGATTAACTAATAGATCATTACTATGTAAAATTTATGGTATCAATCCTCTCTCAAACGGGATTCAGGTGGTAATGGTCCAAAACGGGGGGAAATATGGCAAAAGGATATAGTCTTTTTAATGTACATTTGGAGTGAAAAAATAATGGTAGAAGTGGAAGTATGTTATAGAAATGTAGTTATAAAATCATTGTTAACTTTTCAATCATTATTATTTTGGGGGAGAAAATGAAAATGAGTTTTAGGGTAGATTCAATAGAATGATAATTAGGTTTGGAGTAGATTTTGAATTGAAATCAAATGCAAATAAAGAGATTAATGGCCCATTTTCTTGATGATTATATTTACTTTAATTTTCAACTTAATAATGTAATGGTGATTGATTGTGTATCCTCCCACTACATTTGATGATTACATAACCATCCGTAATGATTATTTTTTTGAAGAATTATAAATATTTAACTATGTTTTCAATATGAAGAAATCATCCCATGGTCTGTATGAGTGGAGAATTATCAATTCAGATAGATATTGGGTAGTTGAGATATTGAAATAAATCATATAAGAATACATTACGAACATTAGGAATTGAGATTTAAATAATATTTTTTTGGAGGCTAGATGGTTTTATGATCCTATGATTTGTTGGAAATTATAAATTTTGATCTATATTTTTTAAGTGATCATATGAAATTTTATGAAAAATAATATAGGTATGGATAACATGAACTGACCACTCAGGTAACCTAGGAAACTTTGAAGATGATGTTTAGGGAAACTACATATTTCTTAATAGCATATCAATCCCTATGATGGAGCATCGATAAGGCGTGGTATATTCCCAGGTCGATAATTTTATTGGAATATAGCATACAATAGTAAGAGGGTTGACACACGTGGGTGTGCAGTAGTGTATGGTGTGTGTGAGTGTATCAAAGATCCAACCCTAGTGCAATTGTCAAGAGGCTGATGTGGGGTCGACAATAAATATGGGGTAAGAGATTGAAGTATATTCTAATTGTGGGAACATTATTTTATGGAAATATTACTAAATTTTTAAAAACTTTGATTGAATTAGAGAGTGTCGGATGTCATATTCCATTTCCCATGTCATCTTCTTCCTCCCACTATAACCATTTCTTATTGTCTTATTTATACATGTGATTTCATGATGGGGAATATGGACTGACCAAAGAAAGAAACACCAACATGAAGGGCATCTAACCTATGAAATTAGAAGGGCCTACCATGAAAAATTCTATGTTACCATGATCCTTAGTCTATTTTGAGGGTGATGAATAAACCTTAAGTGTCTGATTGACCATAGGAGAAAAGGAGGTGATGCTAAGAGGATTAATGTATGTATGAGTACTGACAATGAGATGCTTTGATCGATCACATGACCAAATATGGACATATAGTCAGTATACAAGAGCTACAATAAATAATTAATATCAATAGAATAACGAAGAGAGATTTACTTCTTGTTGATCAATTTTTTTCACATAGAAATGAATATCTACCATGATTATCTTCATGGTTATTGGACCAACCATAACTAATGATCAATATCATGGAGTAAGATCAAACATAAGATGTTTTCAGATGGATTCATAAAAGTTAGTAATGGTGTTAATGTTAGATATAATCCCCATTGTCTCGATATCGTGAAGAACATATATTTTGATCCAAACACACATTCATAGAACTTAAAGATATTCATTCAAGGTTTTTAATTATGTTAAGGAGTTTATTATTCATAGAATAAGTTCAAACTGATCCATATTATGATAATAATTCTTAATTTGAGAATGTTGTTATTTTCAAATATAGAAACTTACTTTCAGTTCCACTGATACACATGTGAATTGATTGAGAAGAAGATGAAATTTTCAGAATAGTTTGTGAAACATAATTTTCTAATTCCCTGATTCCATGAATTATTCGCAAAAAATAATGATTTGAGAGGACACAATTCACGAAATATTTATGAATATTTCTATCGATGATTGAGGATCTTAATCTATATTTAGGTTTATACTACATTTAAACAGTAAGAAAAAGAATTAATTCAGTTGAGTAGTTTATGTATAGTGAAACCTAATACATAAATAGATTTATAATATATTTTCTATTTGATATGTGAGAAGCACAATGTGATTACTTTCAATCAATGTGGATGTGATATCTGAATGAGTTCAATGTGAGATGAATATTTTAATATGGAAATTAAATGATAGAGTATTTGTAGCGATGAAGAAGTGATTTTTTTGAGTATAAAGGAGAAAATAATTCAATTATCAATCTTGTTTAATATGCAAGAATTATCAAGAATAATAATCTTTTATAAGAGAAAAAAATACTAAAAAAATATGAAAAATAATGGAACTCCTATAATTTCCATGAATATATCTATTAGAAGAAAAATGATTCTTGTGTATAAAATGAACATAAATCATATGAATAATGTGAGAAAGTAAATTATATTGGGGGCCAATGAATCGAATTTGTGGTTTTATATTACAGAATATAAAGTCTAATTTATGGTGACCAATGTATACAACCAAAAAAATATTGTGTGATGTATTGTTTGAACACAAGAATCTTAGAACTTTTAATATACATAATGTATATAAAAACAATCTCAAAAAGAATAATAAGTATTTGATCATGTTATTTGATGATATAAAATCGTTATATCAAATATTAAGGAATAATAGGATATTCTTGTGAATCTCATTATCACAGAATATTGATAAAATGAAAATAGTGAAAGGACAACCTATTATGTATGGTTTTATCTATTTAGTTGGACGATCTTAGAGAATTATGAATATATATTAGGTTTTAATATCATTGGATTTCACTGAGATACGAATCTATGTGACCAGGTTCTAAAATTATGTGATCTGAGTTTAAAGTGTAGACCATGTTAGAGTAATCTCCTAACGATCAGCTAGAATTTGAATTATCGAGTTTTGAGTTGAAGGAGATCAATTTTGTATATGAAATACCATTTTATTTTTTCTGGTAGATATACAATAAAAAAATTACATAAATTATATGATTATATATATATATATTTTGGGAATCCGTACATCTTTTGTGACTTCATGTACAATGTGAGTTCATGGTGTCAGGTTGTGGAAATATTTTTAAGTTGGAGAGACAAAACAATTGTGATTTTAAATAGTGGATTCTTATGAAACACATAAATCTATATAGACAGTGGGAATATATTTTTGTGTGGGAAACACCATACATTATAATTATGAACATATTACAATGGAGAATAATTGATTGGTGTGAACAACTAATCATTGAATGGGGTAGGTCTTATTACCGTAATTTATAAAAATATGGCTTGTCTATTTTACTACATTACTCAAGTGCATTTTAAGGATATTTTCTTGAAAAAATAGGGAATATATATAATTATACTAACCTTCAATAACGATTTATTTCCAAACATGGGTGAAATAGTCGTTGAAGGATTTTAGAATTACTAAAATTAGTCAACACCTGATTCACACTCCCTCCTTAGGTTTCGACAAAGATTCTATAGGGCATCTCAATTGGTGTAGGAGACCAAGATACCCTTGATTGGATCTAAATAAAATATTTAAATTATTTCATTTAATTGGATGATGTGAATATTTAAGATGTTTAAATATCCTCAAATGTAATGATTATAATCTTTTAATGTTTTCACATACGTGGAAGTATCACATGAGACAATGCAAAATAAGTGGAAGAAATTATATTAGAAGATGGTAAGAATATCAGTAAGGGTGGAATAATACCCACCAACTAAATGAAGTTAGTGTGGAGTAAACATTTCAATCTATGAAAAAAATAAATGTATTATAGCTTTTGATTTTCTATAGTATTACAAGGTATATGATTAAAAATATATTACGACGTATTATTTTAAATCCACACAAAATAAATGAAAGGGTCATTTACCAAAAAAAATATGAAGGTCTAAAATCTAAGAGTAAATCTATGTAAGTATGATGAGAAAATAATTCAACTACTAAAGAAATCCTAAAATACTTCATTGATCAAAATAATAAATTTTGTAGATTAATATTCTATTGATGTTAATAAGGCTCATTTGGAGATAAAATAATGAATGGCGAAGGATCTAATATGGATCATCAAAATTAATATAATAATCACGAGGAGTTCAAATAAAAAAGGTGAAAAAATAATAGGAAGGTTATATATAATAATTTTTTTTTGAAAATAATTCAATTAGTAAAAATTACAATGAATTTGGAATAAAAATGAGGAATCTAAAGTCAACTAATGACAGAACTTCCCAATGAATATAGAATAAATGTGTTTCTAAGAAAACATAAATACGATGAATGGTCATAGAGATGACATAGATTACTTGAAATGTGAGATTTATACCCTCTATAAATTCATCTTATTGTTCCTCATGGTAGAAGGTAAATCAAAACATTGTTTATTATATTATTGAAAAATCAATTTTTACTGCATGTTGGAAAAAAATAATGTATTTACCAAAATACACGATTAAAAAAACCTGATAAAACTACCAAAACCACTATTGTGTATGTTAAAATACATAAAATTATTAAACCACAAATAGGACACCATATAAATGGGGAAATCATCATAATCAAAAACATATAAATTTGGAAGATAGATAAAACTTATCAAAAATTAAATAAAGGAATCGTTGAAAAATGTTGGTGATTCATTTTTTTTATATAGAGATTTGGAATACTTGTATAGTAGGATAGGGTATTAAAATGATATATGAATAGAAAAAAGGGGGAGAAAAGATGGAGGAAAGGTAAATCCTACTAATGAACAGATTTGACATTAAAAAAGGGAGAATACATATTTGAAGAACAAATTAAAGTATCATGTATTTTTTTTGATATGTTAAATAATAGCTATCATTACTATGATAAATTATGGTATAATCCTTCAAAAATTTACTTATATGATGAATACAATATAGTTACATCATAATGTGATGAGTAGGTACAAATTCCTCCTTGAAAATAATCCAATGAAGAAATATATTAAAAACAAATCATATGTGAGGGACTAATGTCACGAACCAGCCCAGGTCGACCCTAAAATGGTCACCCGAGCTAGATCGCGGCAACTCCCGAGGGGTGTTCCTGATCCCCTCAGGATGGAAACGAGTGTCGGGCATCAAAATTAAACTGTTGGGAACGATTTGTCCCATGTAAAAAAGATAAATAGATAAACAAACTGATGATAAAGATAAGAACTGGAAGCAGAAAGACAAAAAAAAAGTTAATCATACCTCCGTGTGACCTCCTAGGTCACCACCCAACTCAAAACCATGCTACCCTGACACTGAGAAGCTGAACCAGAAACCTGTACGAGAAACTAAACCTGCAACTAAAAAGATATAATAGGCGTGAGCACCGAGATGCTCAGTAGGGATGCCAAGAATAAACCGCTGAATCCAACAATTATCTTTTCCAAAACAGTCCACTGACACAAGTTTGAAATACAGATATGAAAGTAGGGTTTTCACATTTTAAAATATGCAACATGTTATTCTCATTTAAAAACCCAAACACGCTACTCACCATTTCCAAAATCATTTTCCATTTTATAATAGAAATCCAAAACAGAAAAAATTACCAATACAGGGATATAATGACACAAGTAAAAGTGAAACTGAAAACAAAACAATGCAACAAAAAGTAAACAATCAATGTAAAAAATTCAGTAACCATGGGTGATCCTAACCATCCCTAAAATACCCCTGGACGTACTCAGTTTCGGAACCACCTACCGACGTACTGTGAAGCTCCTACGTCTATAACCAACTGGCCGCCCTAACTGACCAATCCAGGGGAAAAGACCACCTAGCCTAACAAAAAATCTAGTGGGTACCGACTCGTCTAATCAGGTTTGGTCAGCGACCATCACTCGATCATCTAAAAGACGCCCAGGAACCCATGGTGGTTATAATAATACTGTGTAAGTAGGAAGACCCTCGCACACGTGACTCATCTCATAGCACTTGCCTACCCCAAACACGGATGCTTCCTATACATTCACCCATAAAGGGTTACCCTAGATAGGAGTGCCCCATATACTAACATATATACATACATGTCAAACATACAATGTTCCAATTGGGTCATCACATCATTTAGTTATCAAAACAACTTTGATAAACACATAGAATTATAAACCGGGCCTCTAGTTTTACATGATCAAAGGCCTTTATGAAAACATTGCACAAGGTCTTCCAAAACAACTCTAAACACCACTTTTGTATTTAAAAATCCAAACAGGACCTTAGGTTCCAAATTTCAAGCATTGAAATAAATGCCTTTATTGATACTATATTCAATTTTGTAAAAAGAAACCAATCATTTCCTTACACCACACACTCAACAAAATAACTACACCAAAAACCAAACGGGCATTTACACATGGATTTCATTTCAAACCAATTTAAAGAACTACCCAAAGATACCCACATCATTAAAAAAACAAGAAACACTTATAAAAACAAGGATTCGAGAAAAATACCAATTCAAAGAGACGCTAAATCGTTTTTACAACAACACTAAGTTCCATAAAATGTTTCTACAAGAAAATGCCACTAAAGAAAAAATGGAGGTGTGAAACATAATCAAGATTTAATAAAGAAATGTAAAAGAATTAAATGAATTATAATTTAGAGAAGAGGTGTGGAGACACCTACACAAAACCAAGGAACCATTTAGAAGCTTTTTTTAACACATTTAACCATAAAAAAACACTGTAATGAATACGCTATCAGATTTATAAGGGTGAGAATAACATTTATAAATTAAATGAAACCATGAAACTACCAATGGAAAACTTTAGAAAGAGAGAAGAGATGGAAACACCTACCATGAGCGATGGTCACGCCATGCTTTCCAACTCAAACGACACCCTACTCAAGTGCATGGACTTCGACAAAAACACACACACTTGGAAATGATCTCAACTCCATGAAATAACTTCCAAAACCCAAAATAATGCGGCACAGACCGATGAACCTCTTAGTAAAAACCAAGCAATCAATGATATAAATACGACCCAAAAAAATATAATGTGTACGACAAAGAAAGGGATTAAAGACATCACCTCAGACAACGGTGTTGTCCATGAGAACACGACAAGGAAAGGTTGCACACAAAAATAATTATCCGTACTACAAATAAAATAGAATGAATTAAAAACACAATAACGATAATAAAATAAATGAGGGCGTGATACTAAACCTGACTTTGGATGGTGGCAGCGAACCTAGAAAACACACGAAAAGCCGAGATCGAATCCAAATAATTATCCGCACTTGAAATAAAATATCCGGACTTCATAACACTACCACAACAATAAATTAATAGTGTAAAACTCAACATGTGACATTTAGTTAAAATAAAAGAATCAACAAATTAGAATGAGATGCAAACTGTGGTTTGACAAAGAAGGGAAACATTGTCATATCGGATAAGGGAAGATGCAATGTGCACTGAGTGTTGAAATTGTGCCTAAAGATCATAAGACGGTAGGGGTTTGGTTCACCAGAATCACATCGGGAAGGGGTCGGGTTCACCAGAAATGAGTCGGAAAGGGTTCGGGTTCACCAGAAACACGCCAGAAAGGGGTCGGGTTCACCGAAAATGCAGAAAAAAACGGGGGTCGGGTTTGGAGGAGGTTTTCGGCTAGCCAGTAGGCGCAGCGAGGGAAGCGGTGCAGCCAGCGGAATGGTGGCCGGACGGCGCAGGGAGGCGGCGAGCAGAGGGATGCCGGCGAGAGGGAGATCCAGCCGGGGGTGTTTGGGCGGCGGTGAATGGCCGAGGTGGAGGGACGATGCTGGGTCCTAGAGCGGCACCGAGTGGTGGTGCGACGCGGTCGGCCAGCGAGAGTGGAGGGGGAGCTGGTGTGGACAGCGCGACAGGGGGAGGAAGATCTGGCCAGGGGGGGTTGCGCGGTGGATAGAAATAGGGGGGGGAGTGCCAAATAGAATAGGGTGGAGGAATTAGGGTTAGGCTTTATTTTATTGTTTTTATTTTACTTATAATAATAACGATAATAATAATAATAACTAGTTAATAATAATAATAATAATAATAATCAAAACATTTATAATAATAAAACCATTAACAAATATAAACACACACAGATATATATACATATATAGACATATATACTTATATATAAACTTATATAAACATATATATTTACGCATATAAACATATATATATATACTCCTAACACTAAAACATAAACCTATATAAACATATATATACATATATGTTTATTTATTTATCCACTCAACCAACTAATTTAATAACGTTAAAACTGGATGACCGTGTGGTATTTGCACACCGTACGGTTCCCAAGAGGACTGCAAGTGGGTTGCACGTACCTAAGCGGAAAGCACATGCCCATGTGGACTACACATCTTAAATGTACAGTATTCGTGCACTATCCCAAACCATAAACTCATCCCAACATTAAAATTTTAAACCGGGACTCACCCGCACTTATGCAAAATCACCCGAGGCCAAGAGAAATAAATTAAACAAAATGACTAAAAAATGGGTGTGACAATTATCCCCACCACAAACACTTTATGCCCCTAGAAATTCACCAAGCCTGCATTTATCATAACTCGAGTCTGTGCCCAGGAAAAACCAAAAGAAACTGAGAGGCTTGGGGTGACCATTACCAACACAAGTCACACCCGACCAACTCGAGTATAATCATTTTTCGAGGTTGAGGAGAGAACACGGGAGGGTTCTCGCCACAACAAAAAATTTACTAACACGGAGACCTTGAAACACGAACACACCACCCTTGGGGGGGAAACACGGGAACTCCCCAAACTGAACTCATCCCACATTATCAATGCTAAAGGAACAACTCCACCAATAGCATTAAAACTATTCGGGGAAAAACTGGCACACTAAGACACCGGGAAAGAATAATTCCCTAAAAAACTAAAACACAATAAATGAAAATCCACATAGAGGAATTCAGCCTAATAAAGAGCCCAAAAATGACACCCATTAATTTTTCAGAACCAAACATCCCCCCATAACGTACGCAACTGAGACCATATTCAAGATAAAATGAGTTCGTTTAGTCATGGACCCGACGCCTTTCAAAGAATCTGAAGGATTTAGAAACTACACCCACAGAAAATGAGTCCACTTGGATTTCAGTAGAATGAGATTATCGAAAAACTACAACAATGATGAGCTTACAACGACGACAAGAATTGAACAAGAAGAGTTTGGATACTTCCCTTAAGAAGGATGAAATAATGGACCGGACCATGGTTCTACACACTCTCGGAAATTCCTGACTGTGCGCGAGCATCACCCCGAGACCTGTGGTTGGGGCTCTGATGGCTGAAGCATCTCCTACCTCACATTCAGCCATTTTCATCCTCTATCCCCCAACATCTTCTCCTCAATGATACAAACACCCACGATGGTGGCACATTTTTAAAGGGATGCAAGATGATGGATTAGAATTCCCAAAGAGGCTACACTAGTGGTGCATGAGAGAATAGTTAGACATCCTAGAAGTCTGCACCGATGAAGATGTTGTCTTGGAGATAGGTTCCTCCGGAATGCACTCCTTGCCAGATGGGACACCCTCACTAGAGACAATTACCATCAAACACACCCCAAACTTCAACAATGGAGAGACACATTTCACCTTTACTAGTCCAGAAATGGACCCTCAATTAAACATGAGATGATACGAATCATAACAACCTTGGGAGTTCCCAACCAGAAGGCCCACACTAATTCCACAACCACACAACTGCCTCTAACGGACTTTTATTACCTTAATAGATACATCACATGAAAAGAACTGAAAATCGGGAATGACTCATTAGAAACCTTAGCGACCATTCTAAAAGGCATACTTAGAACAACATGAAAAACACAATTGCAGTATGCATCAAGCCAAACCTCAGTCAAAGAAATATCCCAAGTCAAAGGCAACATTCATATAATCCTAACATATACAAATACAAGTAAAAATTAATTTTCCAAAACCCATCATTTATTTTAAATTTTAAAACACACGTATGGCCCCTTATATACTATCACATGTGTGTTCACCCAATCCCGGTTACATCGCTCACAGACAAGTTCTCTCATGCACTCTCAACACATATCAATGCACATGTGATCCTCCATAAGGAATACCCAGGTTTGAATACTTCTTTTCCTCATGAAATCCAAACAAGCAATAAAATATTCCAAATCGAAACACTCCCACTTTAAAAATTCAGTTTACCAATTTCAAAACAATTTAAAAGAAACATTTTTTTAATTTTTAACACACGCTCACATCAATCAAGATCATAACGAAACACAATCAACAAAAAAAGCTTCATATTGAGGGACTAGTGCATATACCTAACCTGGAAACATGGTGGTGAGTCATGACCCATGTAAGGTATTACAATATGAGGACCTTGAACTGGACACTTGGACTCCACATGGATCACCTCCCCATGTGGGGACACAAAAAGAACTAGTTCTCCTTCATTATCATCTCTCAAACCAAAACAACCAAAGGAAAAAGACTCAAAACCTGGACTACCCCTGGTAACTTAGGTCTTGACATGGGCGGTGTTGATCAAGAACTGACCCGTAACCTACCTCCTGAGCCCCGAAAATCACAATCTCCTTCTACCATACATCCCAAATATCGCTGGCCTCATCTAATACAATTTTTTCACAAACCAGCCTGGGTCGACCCTGAACCGGTCACCCGAGCTGGATCGCGGCAACTCTCGAGGGGCGTTCCCGATCGCCCCGAGATGGAAACTAGTGTCGAACATCAGAATTAAACTGTTGGGAATTATTTGGCCCATGAACAAAATATAAAAAGAAAAACAATAATATGATAAATATAAGAACTTGTAGCAGAAAGTCAAAAAAAGTTGAACATTCCTCCTTCTGACTTCCTATGTCACCACCCAACTCAAAGCCACGCTGCCCCAACACTAAGCAGCTGAAACATAAACCTATATGACAAACTGAACCTAAAACTAGAAAGATATAATAGGCGTGAGCACCGAGATGCTCAGTAGGGATGCCAAGAATAAACCACCGAATCCAACAATTCACATTTCCTAAACAGTCTACTGACAGAAGTTTGAAATATAGATATGAAAGTAGGGTTTATCAAATTTTAAAATATGCAACTTGTTATTCTCATTTAATAACCCAACAAATACTGCACACCATTTCCAAAATAATTTTCCATTTTATAAATGAAATAAAAACCATAAATAAATACCAAACAAGGGCTAGAGTGACACAAGAAAAAGTGAAAATGAAAATAAACCAATGCAACGAAAAGTAAACAAGCAATGTAAATAATTCAGAAACCATGGGTGATCCTAACCGTCCCTAAAAGACCCCTCGACTTACATAGTTTCGGAACCACCTGCCGGCGTATGGTGAAGCTCCTAATTTTATAACCAACTGGCTACCCTAACTAACCAATCCAGTGGCAAAGCCCACATGGCCTAGCAATAAATCCAGGGGGGTACCAACCCGTCTAATCGGGGTTGGTCAGAAACTGTCACTCGATCATCCAAAAGACGCCCAGGAACCCATGTCGGTTATAATAATACTATGTAAGTAGGAAGGCCCTCACACGTGTGACTCGTTTCACCACACTTTCCTACCCCAAACATGGATGCTTCCTATACGTTCACCCATTAAGGGTTACCCTAGATAGGAGCACCCCCTATACTTACATATATACAATCATGTCAAACATACAAAGTGTAAATCGGGCCGTCACATCATTCGGTTATCAAAAACACTTTGATAAACACTTGGTGTTGTAAATCAGGCCTCTAGTTTTACATGATCAAATGACTTTTTGAAAACATTGCACAAGGTCTTCCAAAATAACTCTAAACATCAATATTGTATTAAAAAATCCTAACGAGCCCATAGGTTCTAAATTTCAATCATTGAAATAAAAGTCTTTAGTGATACTATATTTAATTTTGTAAAAACAAATCAAGCATTTCTTTACACCACACTCTCAACAAAATATCAACACCAAAAGTCAAACGGGAAATTATGCATGGATTTCTTTTCAAACCAATTTAATGAACTACCCAAAGAGACCCACATAATTTAGAAAACAAGAAACACTTCTAAAACCAGGGATTCGGGAAAAATACCAATTCAATGTGACGCTAAATCATTTTTACAACTACACTAAGTTCCATAAAATTTTTCTAAAAGAAAACACCACTCAAGACAAAATGGAGGTGCGAAAAATAATCAAGATTTAATTAAGAAAAGCACAAGAATTAAATGAATTATAATTGAGAGAAAAGGCATGGAATCACCTACCCATAACCGAGGAACCTTTTCAAAGTTGTTTTAATCACATTTAAAAATCCAAGAAACACTGCAATGAATAATATATCAGATTTATAATGATGATAATAACATTTATAAATTAAATTAAACCATTCATGTTCCTATGGAAAAATTCAGAATGAGAGAAGGGATTGAAATTCCAACCTCGAGCGATGGCAACACCATGCTTTCCAACTCAAACCACAACCTACTCATGTGCAGGCACTTTGAAAAAAACACACACACATGGAAGCAATCTCCACTCCCTGCAAGAACTTAAGAAACCCAAAATAAAGTGTCACAGACTGATGTACCTCTCAGTAAAACCCAAGGAATCAATGATATAAATACAACCCAAAAAAATAATGTGTGAGACAAAGTAGGGGATTATAAACATCACCTCAAACAACGGCGGTGTTCATGAGAACACGACAAGGCAAGGTTGCACACCAGAATAATTATCCGTACAACAAAGAAAATAGAATGAATTTAAAACCCTATAACGATAATAAAATAAATGAGTGTGCGATACTAAAACTCACTTTGTATGGTGGATGAAATCCTAGAAAACACATGGAAAGCCGAGATCTAATGCAAATAACTATATGCACTTCAAATAAAATATCAGGACTTCAAAACACAACCATGAAAAAAAATTAATAGTGTAAAACAGAAAACAAGACATCAAGGTTTAGTTAAATTGAAGGAAACACCAAATTAGAATGAGATGAAAAGCATGGTTTAATAATGAAGGGAAACACAGAATTATCAGAGCAGGGAAGAGGGGCTGTGCACCGGGTTTTGAAATTGTGCCGGAAGATCGTTGGACGGTAGGGGTTGGGTTCACCAGAATCGCACCGGGAAGGGGTTGGGTTCGCCGGAAACGCGCGGAAAGGGGTTGGGTTTTTCCAAAACGTGCCAGAAAGGGGTTGAGTTTGCCGGAAACACACCAAAAAGGGGGTCAGGTTTGGAGGAGGTCGCCTCCTAGCCGGGAGGCGCGGTGAGGGAAGCAGTGTAGCCAGTGGAATGGCAGCCGGCCGGCGCAGGGAGGCGGCGAGCAGAAGGACACGGGGGAGAGGGAGATCTAGCCTGGGGGGGGGGGGGGTTGGGTGTTAGCGAAAAAACGGAGGAGGAGGGCCGACGCGGCGTCAAGGAGCGGCGATGAGGGGTAGTGTGACTTGGTTGGACGACGAGAGCGGAGGGGGGAGCTGGTGGGGACGGTGCGACAGGGGGAGGAAGATCTGGCGGGGGGGGGGGGGGGGGGGGGGGTTGCGAGGCGGATAAAAGGAGGGGGTGGGGGGGGTCGAACAGAAGAGGGGGGGGAATTAGGGTTAGGCTTTATTTTTTTCTTTTTCATATAATAGTATTAATAATAACTAGTTAATTATAATAATAATAATAATTATAATCAAAACATTTATAATAATAAAACCATTTAAAAATATAAACACACATATATATACATATATAGACATATATAACTATATATAAACATATATAAACATATATATATATACAAATAACTTATATGTATAAACATATAAACATATATATATATACTCTTAATGCTAAAACATAAACATATATAAACATATATACACATATATGTTTATTTATTTATCTGCTCAACCATCTAATTTAATAACATTAAAAATGGATGACCATGTGGTATTCACGCACCGTACGGTACCCAAGAGGAATGAAAGTTGGTTGCACGTACCCGAGGGGAAAGCATGTGCCCAAGAGGACATCACGTCTTAAACGTACAGTGTTCATGCACTATCCCAAACCATAAACTCATCCCGACATTAAAATTTTAAACCGGGACTCACCCACACTTATGCAAAATCACATGACACAAAGAGAAATAAATTAAATAAAATGACTAAAAAACGGTTGTGAAAATTAAAATATTTATAAGATGTTTCCCAAGAGAAGTGACTCAATGATAAAATGAATTTTCTGAGGAATGTGTAATCTAACAGGACACATTCAAAATAACAATATAAATAGCCTAAATTAATAGATTGATATATAAAAGACATAATGAAAACATCATTGTTCCCTTATGTCAAATTTGATGTAATGATGAACTATACACATGTGATGAATGAAGTACATGTACCTAATGACATATTTATCAATGGTCTAGAGTAGCGGGATGAAGCAAGGGGGTTATAGAAATATCAAATATTGAAGAAAATATATTTTCTCAAAATGATGTCTCTAAAAGGGATGGAGTTTAAAATGAAAATAATCCCAGGCTACCTTAAGATATTCATATTTAGAAAGTGAAAATGTAGGAATTTTTTTAAGGTTATATATTTTCAGAGGATCAAGAAACAATTCATTGGGTTTTGAAACATGTGTCATCTCCATATCTATAACTATAGTTCAGAAGAAGTACCATCTTTTCCCAATACTTGTTGTCCATAGATTTGGACAAAAGTGTAATTAATGATAAATATTAAAGGAAAAAATATGATGTATTTTGTCATTTCTTTACTACTATAATGATACCCAATCGTGGTGTATTTTTATTTGGGATGATTTTTATATTGAATTGGTATCAGTGACAAAATTTTACAAATTACATAGTGAATATTTTAGATATAAATTAAACAACATGATAATGTATAGAGTGAACCCCATGTGGGAGATCACCGAAAGAATAGAATTATACTAAAAATTTATTATTCAATCAATACAAAACAAATTGGATATACCTAAAAAATAATATACATTGTCGTATGAGTATCACTTTATCATATTTTTTTGATAAAAAACATTTTCTAAAAAGTAGTTTTTAATGAACTAAAAAATCGGTAGGAACAAAATTCCAATCAAAATTTATGATGATTTTTTTATGTTTATTTTTATTTTACACATTTCATGAATGTAATATTTATACATACCATAAAAAGTAAATTATATATTTATTTTAACGTCTAGAAACTTATAGAAATCATAAGGGAAATGGTATAAACCCTTGTTTTATACACTGAGTTAGCCAAAGTATGCATGGAGTTATTAACTAATATCTTATTTATATGTAAATTTTGTGATATCACTCCTTTGTTAATGGGGGTTTAGGATATAATAACTAATAAAAGAGATAGAAGTTGGGAGAAGGTTCATGGAAATGTTTTAGTCAAGATGTCTAGAAACATGAAGAGAAAAAGTCAAATTATGTTATAAGAATTTATTAAATAAATTTACTCTCTATTTGGAATCATTTTTTTGTTATGATAAGATGAATGAAAATGAGTATACATGTATATTTGAAATAATGATTTTTATTGTTGGAGTAGATCTGGAGTTGACAAAACCTCTAAAGGGGGACAGGTTCCCTTAGCTTGAGGATTGTATTTTTTGTCACTTGGTGTTATTTTCACTGTAAATTTCATGTTGAAGAGGTGATAGATTGAGTATATAGACACAACATGCAACAATTTCTAGGAATATTGTAACACTAAAAATAAATTATTCTTAATTCCAGATATGGTGGAATGTTTTAAATATTATGAAACAATATAATAATATGTCAAAATGAGGTATTAACAATTTATTTGAAAATTTATAGGAGAATAGATTATAATAAATCCTAGAAGATGAATTGTTGAAAATTATACTATGAGATTTAATGAAAAAATATAGAATCCTTGAGATTTTTAGATCTTATGATTTAATGCCCATGGGAAATTATGCTAAATATTTTTCTATGTGTTTAAATGAGATATTATTAAAAAGTATGGGTCAAGGAATTTGGAACATGACACCCCACCAGCCAAATCTATTCTAAATGGAAACCACATAGATTTATCTAGAACATATATCCCTTGGGAGTAGTATTGGTAAATAAGAGAACATGCATGGTCATGCATGGTTCCTGAATAGTATGCAAAAGAAGAAGAGGGTTGATTAAAGTGGGCGCACAGTAGTTTACGATTTGTGTGAGTCTATCCTGGAGTGATATGTGCTTCCATGGATTAGATTCTAATAATTATTTGATGTTAATTAGACAATATGGGTTCAAATGATACTCTGGTATGAGACTCTTATTATACCATTCCATTATTACACATTTAAAAAGTCAGAATAAATAATGGAGAACCACATAGCACCTTCCACAGATATTACCATATTCTTCCCACAAAAAAATTAACTATTCATTATTTACTAGTGACAATTCATTCCATGATTTGTTTACAAAACACACCATAAAATACAACATTGTTAGTGCCTGACCATCCATTTGGTTGGATCTAATGTGATGATTGTAATGTTATAATGAACACTAAGGTATATAGATGGTTACGAACTGACTATGCATGTATGATCAGTCTCATGAATTGTGTATGATCTGATATGAGGATTTGAGATACCTTGAGCACCTTATGGGACTTTTTATGATATATTTCATGAGAAAATGTTGACCTACAATAATTTGGATTGAGATAATGTATGTTGGTGGACCAACTATATGTAACAATCTGACAAATAGTTTAATATTGATAACAATAAATCATATAGAGAATCCCACTATATGTGTTCTTTTTTTTCATCATATTCTCTATAATCCAGGGCCGGCATAAATTAAAAATAACAACTGCAATGATCCAGAATAATTTGTATACAATAAAATTGTGTCATTCATAATGTTCTTATTAAGTAAATATGTTCCTGACGTGTCTAATGATTTCAAACTACGATTTCTAACAATGACAATTCATAAAAAAAGAAGTAATTATGTTTGGAATATATACACATCATTCAGTTACAATCTCATGAATTAAAAATGATTGAGAAAAAGAAAATTATAGTGTACTAGTTTTTTCAATATTATGAATTCCTTTCAAGATATAATAAACTTGTGAGAAAAAATATAATATAATAAAACATGATAAAAATTTATTCAAACATATTACCATTTAGCATTGAGGATCTTGAGAAATTTTCATGTTTACCCTTGGTATAAATTTGAAAAACATAAATGAAGGTAAGTGAACTGACACACTATGGTGCAATATAACATATTCAGGATTTGGGAATTCATTTTCTATGTGATATGTGTGAATGAGAGAATGTGATTATTTATAAATCATGTTGTTAAAAAACCAATATAATTTATAGTTGAGATGAATATATTTATATTAATATTAACATCTCTTTTTTGAATTACTGTATTTGATATAATTTTTAATTGAAAGAAGATAAAAATTGAAACATATTTCCCTAGTAATTGGTTTTAATAATCTATAATAAAAAAATTAGACAAGAGATGCATGGGAAATAATATAAATAAATTATGTGATGGAAATCCTACAATATCACTGGATATAGACATTGGAGGTAAAAAAGAATAATGGGGAGAGTGGAAAAAACTTGGTAAAAACAATGAAATATTAAATGAGAACATGGGGAATGGAATTTTCTTGGTATATTTCATATTCTCAAATAAAATGTCAAATTATTGGTGAAATTTGTATAAAGAAAAATATTATTGAGAGAATAATAGTTCAAATTGAATATTGGATAGTTGGTAAGCTTTGAAATTTATTGAAGATCACTCTCAAAGAATAATAATATTTTTATGAGCCTTTAAAATGATGTTATATAATATAGATATTAATGTGTATCATAGAGTAAGATATTCTAGTGATATCCATTATTACAAAATCTTAAGAATAAAAAAATAAAGAATGGTTGATCTACTATGTATGGTGTAAACTATTGGTGTCAAATGGACGTGGTGAATGATTAAGGGATTATTGGTTTATATATTAAAGGAGGTCATCATGAGAGGAAACCATGTGAGAATGTTATAAAGATCATGGGAGTTATGTTTTAATGGGAAACTAAGTAACTCTGATTTCTTAATTATCAATAAGAATTTTTTGTACCTATTATTTAGTTAACGGAGAGTAGTTTTTTTGTGAACAATAATACTATGTTTTCTTAATGATCATTTTCTATGAAAAAACATCAAATAAAAATTTAAATAAATATATATATATAGGGATTACATTGAATCTATATGACTCTGTGTGTATAGGGATATCCCAATGATAAGCAATGATAGTGTTGTGAAAATGCAGAGATAAGTCCTCTTTGATTCTAGGAATAAATTTCCTATTAAAGATTTTCATTTTTATAAACTACGAGAATCATTTTTCGATTGAGAAAAACCTACCATTGTTATCAATATCATATTATATAACCTAATCCTAGATTAGGGTGAAGAGAAAACCCATGAAAGGTGTATATTATAATACTACGCATTGTAAAAAAATCTTATGAATTTTTTTCTGCTATAAATTCATTCATGTGGTAGATAATATATTTGTAAAATATTAAATTGATCCAATTTCACAAATTGATAACAGATATTTAATTATAAATAAGGAAAAATATTCATAGATGGATTTTGGAGTTAGTAAAATAAGTCAACTTGTGATCGACCCCCACCCCCTCATAGGTGTCTAAAAATATCATATACGAATTCTAAGATGAGGTGCATGTTCTAGATGGTCCATAGGGTTTTTGTGTAATGTTTATTTTATCATATTCTGTGGTTTATTCCTAGTTGGATTATGGATATTTCCACTCCACCTTTACACTTTCTTTGGTCTATACATTTCAATTTGATATGAAGATACTTCCATTTCCCATAGAGTTGTCAAAGTCGGTTGGAGTTCATAACATCATTTTTATGTGTGTAAATTTTGTAGAATGATTAATGGGAAGTAGTAGACTATGAGGGATTTACTCATTCTATAGGAACATTCATATGATTTCATAATTTAATTTGATTATCTATATTACTTGTATGTATTTATTGATTACATAAAGAGTAGAGTCACATTCTTGTTTATGGAATACTAAAAGGTTATGTTTATCTATGTGTAGAATTATCAAGATGAGGAAGAATTATTTTTTATACAGTTGATAAGGGATAATTGGTTTTTAGAGGTTTTCTTGAGGTTTGGATATCATCATATGAGTGTAAAGGAGAAGGATATCTTGAATAATTACTTTAGTTAGGTATAGACAGTTTAATTTAATGTTCATTACATTTATCATCACAAACTAGGAAGATATGTTCATAGGTATCATGAACTCTCTATTATGTGAGATTCTAGACTGATTTTTAGTCTTTTTCATTGATGACATCATTATACACTCAGAGTCATAGGATATGGATCCTATGCGACCTAGTGTGTTCCTATAATTTTTTCAACACCATTAGCCCCATGGGATGTTTTCTAAGTGAAATTTATTGGTATAAAAGGTGCACTTCTTTAGAAATGTGTTTCTTCTGGTGAGTTCGTTCTTGGGACAATCAAATATTGAGTTTGTTTTAATAATTTTTTAACACAAATAAATGTGGAAGGTATTCATATCTTCTTAGTTTTTGGAGGATATTATCATATGTTTTTGTTTTAATTCCATTGGATTGTAGATCAATTAATTACCTTGAATTGTAAGGACAATGATTTCATCACGATTTTTCAGTGCCATCAAAAATTCAACTACTTTAAGGAGAAATAGATTTGGGACCCGTTGATTTCATTTTCTTAAGGGGGAGTGATGTTCAATTTTTTTTTATACTTCCTATCATGGTTTGGGATGTTTCATAATGCAGCAATGGGTAGTGATTTTGAAAACCCATATTTTTATTCAATAAAATTCATGACTTATTAGATATTGAAAAACATAATAAAATTCCAAAATATTGAAAGGAATAGTGTATTTGGGATGTTTCAAAATAATTTTTTTTTATTTTATAAAATAAAATCACGTTCATGTATATGTGAGAACCAAAAACACAATACCTAAAGACACATAAGCGATCCAACCAAATAACCCAGTCCAAGACTCGACCTTCCCAAAAACCAAAACATCACACCCAAATACCATAATAAATGGGTCAGTCCAAAACCATGTCTAGGACCAATCCACCCAAAAAACAACCACAAAAACCCATGACACCACCGCCCAACACCACTATTGTCTTCCACCATGTTATCTCGCACATCTGGTTCATGCTGGAAACAAACCCATCCATTAACCGACCATTATTGAAACCTGAAGCATCCACCACCACCACCATGAGCCGCCACTAGGAGACAGCACCACAAAACCAGACAGGAACCACCACCGTCTCCATCAGATCACGACGAGGACGCCGGAGAGGGCCATCACTGTGCCAAAATCCTAAGGCAATGAAAAACTACCAAACCAATATAGTAATTGAATAGATCAGTTGAAAGATTCAAATGACAACATTCACAGCCCTCAAGGGGAAAATGGACAAGGAACCATTGCATTCCCCAAGAATTCTTCAGGTCACCCTCTGCTACATTGTAGTGACTCAAGAGGAAGATGATGAACTTGGTCCATAGAAAAAGATACGAGGGAAAGCATGAAGAAGTTAGTTAATGTCATCGTTGGAGTGGGAGTTGAGATGTGCACTAGTTCTTCAGAGGAGGTTGGATATAGAGCTCTGGATCCATGATACCATGGAGCGATCGACACCCTTACACCCTCACCACGAGGCCCTTCTCTCGATCGCATGCTATAGAGGGAGAGAGGGAGGGAGCGGGGAAGAAGGCGAGAAATCCTAGATCCCAAGTCATTTCCCCCTTTGGGACCATTATTTGGGAAGTTAGATTAATAACTCAATTACTTGAAATTGGGTTATAGAATCATTATTTAAAAATACCATAACATGCACTAAAAATCCACTGACCCACTAATATTTAATGGCATAATCATTGGATGTAGAAGAGAAAGGGGTGAGATATAAATTTTTGTATGAAAATAATTAAATGATACCATAATATAATGTAGAACATGTGGTTCAAGAGGAATAATATAGTGAAATAGAAATGTGAGAATCATAATCATGAACATAAATGCAGGATATAATGTGATAACATCAATGAATAATTGGAATGTGGTGACAAAATAAAACCTATCGTTATAAACATTAGTCAAGGCTAATTTTAGATATATAATAAAATATTGTGCTTTTGCTAACAGATCTACACCATAAATGGTATCTCATGAGATAAAAACAATACCTAATTAAATAGAGGGACATATAATGTTGGACCCCCTATCAAATTCATGTTATTTACATGAATTTGCATGTCACATAGATTACTCAACATAAGAATTAATTTAATCACATTTAATCCCAAAATTAAGATTGTTTGTTATATAAATGGACGTACTCAATAAATCCATCATTGAACATCTTAGTGAATAACTGTGAGTGAAAATGGGGATGGGTTTTTGAAACCCAAATGTTTGGCATGGAACATCAAAAGTTAATTTCAGTATCAAAATGGGAATATATAACGAATGATAGAAGTGTTTAATGAGATAGAAAAGTGGTATTTACTTTCTTCGTAAAAATAATTAAAATAAATTTATGCGTAAAATCATATTAAAAATTGGAAATTTTTAATCCAAAAGGGAAAATAAAAATAATGTAATTTACAAAGAGGAAGAAGAGATAATTCCATAACTTGAGGTGGTGTTTCTATAATATTGGGATGAGATTCCTAAGATAATGAGAATACATTGGGATGGATATTGATAGGTATGGGTATAAAGAGAAAAAATTAATGATCAAAGGCTCTTGAGTGAAGATGAATGCGATATTGGGTGGGTATTTATAGAATAACAGGGGGAATTGTTTATTATTTTATATAGATATGTTTTGGACACTATTTGATAAAATAATCAAAACAACAAACCATCCCAATGTTTTTGCCTATGGATTCTTACAAATATGAGTATTTTTAAATTATTTTTTAGATTATGAACCTAAATAATTTCAAAAATACAACTTCTTGTTTGGAAGTGATCTATATTTGTAATAAATGTTTTTTAAAACATAATATTTATGATAGGTTTTCGTGGATTCATCAATTGTTGGTAAAATTATATAAAAATAATTAAAAATAATTATTTAAGAGGATTATATATATATTTCATTGACACCATTTAATGTATTTATTACATCACATTTTGGATATTAGGATTTCATAATACATATTGTATATTTATACCATATTTTATATTCACCTAAAATTTTGAAAATCAATGAAAATTATGAAGAATTAACAATCCTAAAATTTTGATATGATGATTAAAAAAAACTTTTATTTTACCAAAATAAATTTATAAATATGAAAATTTAGTCTTTTAAATAAAAAAATTATGTATTGGAAAAGACATATTTTTACAACACTAATAGTTTTCCAACCCTTATAGAAATTAGATTGGAATTCATTAAATAATATTAACTTTAATATTTAAATAAATATTATTTATTATAAATATTTCAGGAAAATATAATATGTTCAAAATTATTGAATTTAACCAAAATAATTTTTTAATTTAATATATATTTCCAAAAAAATACAATTCAAGATTAATAATAGAGAAATTTAATATATATCTAAGTCATTATATATACGTAGGAATTTATAATTAAAAGGGAAAAATTAAATATAATTTAATTACAAATAAAATTCATAAATTCATTCAACTGTAGTCTAGATACCTTAAACCATATTACAACATCGTACACCTAAAAATTAAGGTTTATGATGACATTACTTTCTTATAGTGGGTTTTCGAACATGGTTTGGGTTGTAATCTATATAATACAAATTTTATAACATAGATTGTTTCACTAAATATTTTGTTCATGAATCTCAACTAGGTTTGGGGAAATGGAAAATCCCAGTGATGCGATCTACCATTGAAGATCTTATAAATGGGATTCATAGTGTATGAACCTACTAGTTGAGGTCATATATTATTCTGTATTTGTATATTAGACTTTATAATAACCCCAAACATATAAAACTACATGAAATTTAGGCTATTTCGATGGTTTCAAACTATGTCTATAAGCCAAAAAGTTGTGGCTATAGGTTATAGCCATAGTTCAATGAAACATGGATGATATTGGTATGGCTACAGGGAAAGACCTATAAGCATGATTTAAAACCATGGTTATAGACCTCTAGACAAGGTTTTAAACCATCACAGAACATTAAGCCACACATGGCCTATTTTCACAATTCAAAACATTGGCCCTAAGGATTTAGCCATAGTGTAAACTCCGGTTATAGGCCTACAGCCCGGTTTAAAACCTTGGCAATATGACATCACATTTCATAAACATAAACCCCCAAAAACCTCCATTGATCACCCCCATGCACGCCCATGCCCCCTGGACAACACCCTTGCACCCCCATGCCCCCTGGACAGCCCCCTTGCTCCCCCATGAAACCCCCATAGATCCACATTCCCCCCCCCCCCTCGAGATAACCCACTTTCACCCCTTTGAACACCCCTTTCACCCCCATTACCCCCTAGACAGTACCATTTCACCCCCTAGACAGCCCCTTTACACCCCATACACACCCATACCCCCTGGAAATCCCCCTTGCATCCCCTTTCACCCCCTTGAACACCCATTCCCCCTTACACCCCCCATCATGGACACCCCCGGGACAACCCCCTTCCCCCCTAGAACACCCCTAACACACCCCTATATTATCACACCCCCTGGAAAGCCCCCTTGCAACCCCTAGAACACCCCCTGTACCCCCCTACAGTATCCCCCTAGACAGCCACCTTGCACCCCATGTACCCCCCTGCACCCCCTTGAACACCCCCCCATAGTAGCCCCCATGTAAATCTGCCTTACACACCCATAAACACCCCCTTACACCCACCTACAGTATCCCACCACCTTGGACAACCCCCATGCACCCCCACCCCTATAGTATCCCACCCCCTGCAAAGCCCCTATGGGCAGCCCCTAACCCCCTCTCCTGGACACCCCACTCCCTTTTGGACACCCCCTAGAGACCCCACCATTCGGACACCCCCTACTGGAAACCCCCCTTTCAACCCCCTGACATCCCCCTTGAACACCCCTGCACACCCATGCCTCCTATTTGAAACCCCCAAGACACCCCCTATGACCTAGACACCCCCCCCCCCCTCCTGGACACCCCCACCTAGACAACCCCTTGCAACCCCTATGAATCCCCCTTTAACACCTCCTGCACACCCATGCCCCCTAGCATCCCCTCCTCTTGGACACCCCCATTTCACCCCCCATATAGCCCCCATGCACCCCCCACAACCCCTCCCCACCTTCTGGAAAATCCCATCCCCCCGGACAACCCCTTGGACAACCCCCTTGAACACCCCCTTCATGTTTCAAACCAAAGAAATATCTATGTGGAAATTAGAGAAAATAACTATCAATTGTATCATAGGTTCACTTAGAATGGTTTGAAAATAGGTTTATTTAGGGGGTATATTGGATTGTATCTCATATTTATCTCAATTCATACCTATTTGTGAATACAATATTGTTGAAGACAAACCAAACCATTTGGTACAATTGTATGGATCTGGGGATTACCTATTCACAAAATGAGGAATTACCTCTCATGTACCACGTTAACCATGTTCAGTTCCATTTAACTCATTCAATTCATTTCATTATTTTTCCACCCCCCATGACAGCCCCTTGAAAACCTCCATGCACACATATTCCCCCTTGCACCACCTCTTGGACACCCCCTTACACCCCCTGGACAGCCCATTGCACCCCACGGATAGAACCCAAACCTCCCCCTCCTAGACAATGCCCCCTCTTGGACGACACCCCCCCAAATCCTAGTCACCCATCTAGATCTTAGGATAGACACCCCTCCCTCTTTGAACCCTGGAAAACACAATCCCTCATGGATAGAATCCCCCCTCTTGGAACCCCCCGGGTAGAAAAACCCATGGAGATGGTTGTTTTGCCTGATGATTAACTACTCAATACTATGATGTCAAGAACAAGGGTTTTTCATTGTTAGTTAAGTAATGAGAATCACTCGAAATGATATGTAAATTGTGGTAATTTTGTACATAATTGATGATCTTATGACATATAATGTCATATGAAATTGTTGTGCATATGTCTTTCTTAAAAGTATTGAAATATCAAAAATATGAATTTGTTTGACAATGTGATCATATAAGATCTTATAATATAGACTCATTGTGGGACTGACACTACCCCCCCCCCCCACTCACCCCATGCACCCCTTCACACCCCCTGCCCCCACCCATGCACCCATCACACCCTCTTCCCCCTTGCCCACCCCCACTTCACAATCCCTTCCCTCCCCATGCACCCTCTATAGAATGAAGAAGGAAACCAAATAACATAAATCAATTATCTTAACTAATACATCATCAATAATTTCAATTTAATATATCCAAATTAAGAAGGAATGTAAATGAAATTTATAACATTCTGTAATTAAAGAGGTTAGGAGAAGAACCCTACCTCAAAGGATACAAGCCACACTCGACACTTGAAACCCAAACCCCCATACCCCTACACACCCGCACCCCCTACTCCCTACCCCATGCACACCCACACACCCCTGCCCTCTTCAAACCATGACACCCCCCTCAAGCCCCTCCCTTTCCCTATACACCCCCTAACCCTACCATTGGCACACCTCCCTGCCCCCTACACACCCACAATACACCCACAACCCACAACCCCTACCCCATGCACACCTACAACACTTTCCCCTTCACACCCCTCACCACTCCACCTCAGCACCCATCCCTTACCGTAGAAACCCCTACCACTATCACACACCCCTTCCCCATTCACACCCCAACACACCCACACCCCCTTCCCCTAGCACACCCCTTGCACACCCACACCCCCTTCCCCCTTCACATACCCACCACCCCCCCTCATCCCCCTCCCTTTCCCAAGACAACCGCCCCCAAAAAAACCCTCAAAACATAATCATGACTAGATTGGGAGGCTGGAACATAAACAAAATCATCATATGTGTGTCCATATATGTTTCATGTTTCACATAATTTTTCATGAATATATATTTTATCCTTCAATGAAAATTTATTATTATTTTCTGACACCTGTTTTATTTTTACAGAATTTTTCTTCTCTATTTCATATTTTCTCCCATATAACTAGTTCTATAATGACATAATACGATTACATGTTGTGAAAACAAATCTATGATCATGTGACCAAAAATACAACAATACATTAGCTTACAAATCTGTTTTACCTATTTGATGGAATCTGTCATGATTTTTCAACTAGACGCACTTACTATTTTTCAGTTACCCCATCACACATTTGTTCTCAGTTTATTATACTATTCATCTAGGATATTCTTACCTACACACATTTTACATTAGTGGGTTTCATATAATTTTTTAATACTCATATTTTGAAAAAAATTGTTTTTTTCTTGCACAAGAAGTTGAGACATCGTTCATACAATATAACCTTTTTAAGGCAGTGAGTTACATTTTCCAAAAATAAGGGGTGGATTCTCATCGAAATGATATCATGATCCCTTTTCCATCATAACTATAAAAATCACCTCTCTTTATGGTTTAGAATTATGGTAATAGGAAAAAAAAATCCCTAGAAATAGGTTATATCCACGAATTCCCTAACTATGGATGGTAAAGATATTACAGTAGGGGTTGTCAACATCTGTGTATTAATCCATGGAATTATTCCATTTATATAAATGGTTTGAACTATGGATGTAGTACATGTATGTCCATTGGTTAACCTATAAAATTAGATTATAATACAACAGTTAGTAACATAGAAATTAAAGGATAAATCCATGATCTTAACAATGGTAATTTTTAACTACACCCATGGTTAAACCACAGATCATGGTTCCTAATAACACTTTCAAAACCATGGAAAATAGACCCAACATCCATTAGTTGATAACCATGTAAATTGATTCCAACATAGTTATACTTAATCACTATATGATTCCATAATAGTTTCACCTTATATCAGTACTCACATCCTCTATCTATGAGCAAACAAAACACAACCATCCAATTAAAAATGAACTCAAACATAATACAATATATATCATAAGAAATAAAACTATCTCCAATATAAACAATATAAAATTTCAATATCAATATAATCAAAATAAAAAAAACTATTTGATAAGATTAAATGTATAAACCAAGACTAAAACATACATCTGAAATGTACCTTAATATCAGCATCACCAGAGCCATCACGGCCCTCATCATCTCCTATAGAAAAACCATAATCATTATCACCTCCTCTCAGACCCCCCCCACCACCACCATCATCATGATCATTGAAATATTCATTGGTTTATGCACCTAAATAAATGGAAGGAGAAAAGAATCATGATAAACATTATGCCTACAAATGAGAACACATCTAATTAATGAAAACATTCAATGTTTATATAGCTATTAATATAATATCAGTACGTTAACAATAAAATACTCTGATAAACATAATGTATACAAATTATAACATTTATAATTTTTTTAGTGGATTCATCATTAACCTATGGAACACCACATATTGATGAAAATTGGAAGGATTCTTATATTTTAATTAGGATAATTGAATAAACATTTGGGATTTCATTATCATTTTATGGTTATGAATATCACATCCCCCATTTATAATCTTCTATATAAAATAAGTGGTTATGATTTGAACTGTATCATATAATGAAAAGTGATCATGTAGTCCTATAAAATAGGAGATGAAATTTAATAAAAATACACTATCTCATTATGTTTTCTTTTTGTAAAATTTATGAAATTAGTAAATTGAACATGTTGAATAAAATAAATTCACTCTGACATGTTTAGAGGTTTAGTTTCAGATTTATTAAATTACTAACTGTTTTTAGAAAATGAAAAATTATGTTTGATAACTAGAGATAATGAGGAAGATATAATATTTAAAACATTCCTAGTTGGGAAAATATCATTTGGCCCATGTCATCACATAGTATCTTAAATGATGGTAACTTCATTATCACTATTGAGAATTTTAAATGTAATAAATTTGAACCACGAATGTAAAATTAGTGGTTAAATAATTTATTTTATCACTTTAGGATAGATCCATAGATTCTATGATCTCACCTTTATCTTGGTTATTATTTTGGAACATATATATTATTAAATATAACACCAAAATATGATTATGATACTTCTTGGTAATGTTTTCTCATACCTAAATCCAAGAAATATTAGAATAGTATTATTATATAATCTATAAAAAACACTGTTGTGGGAATATTTATATAGGGAATAATCCATGATGATTAATAATCATCACACTAAACATAGAAATTATAAGTTGGTATGTTTGTTTGGGTAAAGATGTAAAATGTTAAGAATGAATAAGATCACATGAATTACAGGTTATAGATGAAAGTGTAGAATAATAATGTCATCGCACCACATTCTATGAGATAATAGTGACAATATAATGACATCATTAAGGATTGATATAATAAATAATAATGAATTGGAGTATCTAAAATACTGGGAAAAAAGAAAACAATGTTTCCAGGTGCCACAATATTTCTCACAAGTCAATAGATAGATAATTCTTGGAAACACTCTGTTATTTTGTGATGGACGACCTTTGGAATATGGGGAGGACCGTCTGAGGTCGTAGTGACTAATCCTATGATATAGGGATTAACTAGTTGTTGTGGTCCAGGGGAGAATTGTAAGAGATCCCAGTGACCAATCCTTTAGATGGGGATAGAACCCCCTACTTCTAAAACAACCCCAGACAGCCCCCACCTGGACAGTCCCACCCGGGCAGTCCCCCTAGAGATCCCCCACCTAGACAGTCTGCCCTCAAACACTCCCTCGCCTGCACCATATTAAGAATTAAATCCCAAAAAAAATTAAAACATTAAACCAAAATTGTGTTGGTTAACATTCATAATCTGTATAATTATAAAATAGAATAGAAGATGAATGTTGACTATCTCTACCACCATGACCACACTCATCAAGAATGCGATGATTTATATAGATTTCAGATGTGATCTAAAAAACAATTTTGTCTCCAGCCTTATAGACATAGAATTGAAAACAAAACGTTAATATAAATTTGGAAAGCAAACTTGATGACCGCCTTTAATAGAGTTTGGAATGGAATGGTGAATCACAAAGCGAACATCAGGTTTATTGATACCTAAAATAATACATAGAGAACATGATTCATAACTCCAAACAGGTAATAAAATAGGTGCATATTGCTAGTGCAGATTAAGGTTGTTAATTGGTGGCTATAGCCCCCCCCCCCCCATTGGCACCAAATTCCCACCCCAAAAATTCTCCCCCACTACCCCACCGATCACCCCAACTCAATTAAACCCCAACTTCCCCCACATTCACCCCCAACCCCACACCTCCACCCCCACTCCACCCACTTGCACCACCACTACCCCCACGAACAACCCAACACACATGCACCCCCACTCCCCCCAATGCACCACACTTCCCCCCACCTAATCCCCCACTTCCCACCACAACTTTACCCCCACTCCGCCACCCCCAAATGTACCCCACTGCCATGCCCCCACCTACATCCCTACTCCCAAATGCACCTCACTCCCTCCAAACCTACACGCCCACTACCCCCTGCTCCCTCACTCCCCCGAATAGCCGCCAACACATGCACCCCCAATCCACCCCCAACACCCCAACTCATTTGAACCCCCTCTACCACCAACCTTCACTCCCACTGCCCCATCGACACCCCCACACACATACTTGCACCCCCACTACCACCTCCAAATGCACCCCACTCCCCCAAACACATAAACCCCCACTACCCCCCCAATGGCACCCCACTCTCCCCACACATGCACCCCCACTCCTCGCCCCCAAATACACCCCACTTCCCCCTAACCCCACCCGAACCCCCACTTCCCCCCTTCCCCCTAACCCATGCACACTTCCCCCTACCCCATGCACACTTCCCCAAACTTAGAAGTAAGAGACTCACATAGAGCCTTATTCCATGAAAATGAAAAATTTTATGTATGTCTGTGAATTTATGTTTTTAGTATCGCAATATATACATGTCCTTGAAAGTAAAATTAGATTAATTTGATAATTATACAATTTATCATTTCATATGAATAAATATGATGATGCTTATACTGCACATTAAAATTCCAAAATCACGAGGTGTGTTCTATGATTCATGTTGAGATGAAATAAGAAGAAACCTATTAAATATCTAAAGTTAAAGAAAACTCATGCTTAAAGAACAAAAGTAATAAGGATATGATAATGATAAATATGATTTACCTCTTGGGAAAAATGGTAGAAAACCAAACTTCATCACGCTAATATCATGATGACACCTAACCAAGCATTAATTTTAAAGAATTGGTAGAGAATTATAATGATCAGAAGACAGGAAAAAATTATACTTCTAGTGAATAAGATTTGTTCCCTGAATTTTATGAAATTTTAAATTATTATCTTGATATTTTATATAATAAATCAATTATAAGTGGTTAGGATTATATATCCAATGATTTATTTAATAATTTATATGTAGATTAATGTGCTTACATTGAGTAAATCTATCAATGATTTCGCAAATATGATGTTGCTTTTATTTTTATCCCCTTAAAGAATTTCTGGAATAAGTTAATTGTCTTGAAATGGAATCCGAGATGAAGGTGAAATCCTTATCAAAAATTTAACTTGATTGTGTAAATATTACTAATTCAATATTGGACACAATGAAAGGAGTTTAAGCATGAAGGAATGTACTCCAGATTTGAGATGGATTTGCTGAATGAAATCCAAGAGAATGAAAAATCATTGAAAATGATGTAATTTTGGAACAATACATATAAATATATAATTGTTGTCATGAATAATGAACTGGAGGTCAAAGAAAATAAGATTAAATAGTTTGACCATCTATTATAAGAAAATAACAAAATTCTTGTGGATGTAGTTGATAAAATCAAGAAGACCCATGAAGACAAGATAAAAACAGTTAATGATGAGAGAATGATATTCATTATGAAATTATTATGTCATGAAGTTAAAAATAAAAATTTAGAAGTTACTCAACCTTGGACATTATTGGACATTAAGAGAATAGTTGTTCCCCACATTGTTCATAGGGAGACTCTTAGGAAAAAAGCTATACAACTATTTCCAAAAAACATCCTGAGATAATCTAATGATCAATCTTAAAATACTATAAAAAGAATGGACCTAACCACGTTGGAAAATTGTATTAATAACAAATCTATCTTTTCACATAATATATGAATAAATAAACCTATTCAAAATTGGATAAAGAGAAATTAAGTGAAATTTACCACTTTATCCAAGGTTACTGAAAGTATGTGTATGAATTTATTTTCCTTATATTGAGCCCAAAAAGATGAAAATATTTCCCCAACATGGTATTATATAATATCTTAATAAATATCAATAGTATGGAGTTCATAAAATAAAAACAAGTTTTGAACGTCATTACTGGTATTATAAAAGGTTTCAGAACAATGCATTAAATTTTTGGGGTAATAAATCCTTGCTAAAAGTCAGAGAAATCAATCAATGAGAGGGAGTAAGCCTAAGACATGGAAATAACTAGAGGTGAAACCTAATAACCTATATACTATAAACAAGTTTTAAAAATTTTAAGATCCTTATTGTATGTGTAATGGTAGTTGTCACATGTGTGATTCATGTTTACCTATGTATGTATCAAAATAAAATATCAATAAAAGATCACAAAATCCAATAATGAATGGTCAATTAGCCTTAGAAATGAAATAAAATAAATATCAAATTTATTGAATCTCCAAGAAGTTCAAGATAATTGTTACATTTAATTTAAATGATGTGAAAAAAATCAATCTCAAGAATCCATTTGAGTAATCCAAATAAATGATTATTCAATTATACCACTGGGTGATTTGGAAACTGAAAAAAATGAAACAAGAAGATGATAAATAAAGTTCTAAAGGAAAATATTCTATTACATAAGAAGATGGAAAATACAACCCTTCTATGGGATTATCAAAAGGTAACAATCCTAGAACTCATGAAATGTTGTGTGGGAGTTTCATGAAGGCTAGTCAAAACTCAAAGTGTTTCTTGAAAAATTCACCAACCAAAGAGGAAATCTTGAGAACAATTAAGAATTATGTAAGTGATGTATGTGATATAATGGAACATGTTAAAAAGAAGATATCATACAAATAAAAAAAGAAGATTATTCATTCTACCTATGGATTTTATGAAAAATAGAAAAACCAATTTAAATAATTTATATAAAATTATAATACTAAAATAACGTGTTTCACGGTTGGGAATAAATTATTAGCCTTATTGATCACTCTAATGATATAAATGACGTTCCAACTTATTCCTTTATCATTTGTGTTTTATTTTTGTTCTAGAAATGTAGTGAATTATAGGTTATTCTTCTTCTCAAATAGATAACAAATGAAGAAAATTAATCTTGAATAATAATTCAAGATCCAAAATTGTAACCATATATGAATGATTTATCAAATGGTATTCTAAATTACATCTAGAGAAAATATATAACCTAATGAAGTGATGTATGAGATCATCCCTTGATGTAGAGTTCCTTGAGAATCCTTCGCGGTCAATAATACATACAAATATGAATTTTGGAACGTACCTATGAAGGATTAAATAATTGTTTTCTGTGGGAGTTCCATGAGATCCATTCACTTATGGAAATGTTGTTTAATGTAAAAGATAGTTTCTTCCATCCTTTTTTAATAATCATAACAATTAGTGAAGATTATATTAAAAAATTATTGAAATATTTTGGTAGAGTTCAAACTAATGGGTTTGTTAAAGTTCTTATTAGTGATATATTACTCATACTACTATTTGGAGAATAGAAATTTATGTTTTTAAAAAAACTTGTATAGGTATCTATGACATTACCTGAATTGAGTATTGAGGAATCCAGGAGGAAACAACCAAGCTTAATATATGGATTCCAGCTAAGACTAGAATATGTGATTATGTAGATATCATGTATAAGTAAGTGAATGTATCAGGGAGAAGGTGGGTGATGGGTACTTAACATTCACATATGCGGGTCTGCACGGATGGCCATGAGAGAGTACCGAGACATACTGGAATTGTTCAAGTAGGTAATGGAGTGAATTTTTTTATAAGGTAAAACCTTACTTTTCTTCTGATCAACATATTAAAATATGTACATGAGTGCCATTTTTAAATGAGATGTCATCATCTTTATCATCTTCAACTTCATGTCTATAGAGAGGCTTGCACTGCAAACATTGATACCTCTCTACAACAGTCGAGTAATTATTTATACTAGATTATGGTGATTATGAAATAAGAGAATGGAATGTATTTTTTTGAGTATTTTAATGCAATTAAAAGATTGATTTGAAGGATGTATTAATAGCATGATATTCAACTGAAACACTATAGAGAAAATATTTGGGTATATATAAAATAGAGATATAATGATGACCATTAAATAGTGATGATCATGGTTTATTTATATACTACATGCGGATAATGGGAATAATCCAATACACCATAGTCGATTCAATAATGATTTCTAGAAGGAGCTTCACAAAGAGTCTAGTGCCATGAAAAGAAGATGATATAGTGTACACAAGTGTGTATGATTCGTATGAATCCTTATAATGGTACTAAAAATGTGTCACTAAAAGTTGTTTTTATGTAATTTGATGGAGAATATGAGTCATCCAATCATATGAATAATTCTAATGATTATTAATAAAAAACTTAAAATTAAAAAATCATGAGGTATGTTCCATAATAAAAGATGTTATGATAGAAATACATACAAAAAAGTATTTGAATTCAAGAAAATCCCACATCAATGTGTGGAAAAAAAATAAAATATATTGGAATGGGAATAAGTATAAGTTTTCGTGAGATAGAGGAAACCTTGGTGAGAATTGTGGTTTCACAATAGGCAGTAATTGGACACTATACAGTAATGATGAGAATTTCATGAAGAATTTTTATCAATATGAAATGTCGAGTTAGAGTTTGATATATAGATGACCATGATGATTCAAATGATATATTAAACTCCACAATAATAAATAAGGAGTAATTTTTTTATGTAAAATACACATGAGTTAAATTTGTGGGGTTAAAACCCTATATACCTTATGTGGGCTGAGGATGAGGATGATCCCTAGGAGGTAGGGTAGCCACATTAGAGGCGTGTCGAGATAGGTCGTAGGGGAGGAGTGCGCTGCAGTGAGAGAGGTCTTCGGGGAGGAGTGAGCCATAATGATAGAGGTAATCGGGGAGGAGGGAGCTATGCTGAGAGGGTCATGGATTTGTGGAGGATGGCGCTGCTATTGGAGGATTTGGGGAGGAGGGCACTATGGTGTGAGGATCTAAGGAGGAAAGTGCAGCGGTGGGGGGATTGTGGGAGGAGCCTGACGAGTATCGAAAACAAAAAGAATCACAAATTTCAGCTAAGGAGCAGTAATCAAATCGTGTCTATAATGAAGCTATAGCCACTAACCTAAAAAACTATGGCTATAGGTCTTGGCTATAACCGATAATTTATCAATGTAATAATATTAATGGTCATTGTAAAACAACTATATTGACAATGATTATGTTTCTTAATTTCCTTTTTATGATTGAAAAAATAATTATGGACATATCGTATAAGTGTCCAAACTAAAAAAAATGAAATGTGAATTCTAAAAATATGTTTCCAAATAATGAATTTATTTATTCAAATTAGAGATTCATTTATAAGAATTTGGATCATTACATTATTCCACCCTTAAAAAATTTCACCATAAAAGTTTTATTTCACACACTAAAATAGGTGAGGGAACTTATTTTTCATCACTTCTTCAGGTTCCCAAGATGCCTCCACAAACATGTGGTTCGTCCTATGGACATGGAAATTGAGAGTTGTCTTGTTTCTGGGATGTTTGTATCTATGATATATGCTCTTCCTAAAATACATCCTCATATGAATGAAAAATCTCTAAAGGTAATAGTTTAGGATTCAGTACATGTGAGGGGTCAAGTGTGTGCTTCCTTAATAGGGATACGTTGACCACATCTTATACACAAGATATGTTAAGTGGTAGTTATATTAAATAGGAAGATATCTAATTTGATCATGGATATCAAATGGGATGATGAATCTAATACTAATATTTCCCTTAATCCCCAAACTAATAACTTTATTAAATTTTAATATTTTAATGAACACTATCTCTCTGACCACAAATTCAGGGTCTCTTTGATGATTATTTCGGTGGCATTTTTATCAACATTTCATGAATTTCAAAATGTTGCTGAATAGAGTGATACTTCTTCCTTATCATTAGGATAAGATCAGTTCTCATCAAATATTATTCTCAACATTCATCCCATCATTTTGGAGTCTGACACCTCTTTTTATATATTTCCTCAAGAGGTTTCATTCGAATGCTATAATAAAAAATAAAATTTTATGATAACATTACTAGGGGATGGTGTTGATAAAGATATACTATAAAATCAATTAAACATGATCGAATGATATCCTATATAGTTTTAAGGGGTCATTTAGACTGAACATCCATAAAATATTGAAATTATTTTCTGAAACTCAGTTATATATCCAACACTTATGAATTCTCCAAATCCATCTATAAGCCATGGATATCAATCAGATATAGTTGTGAGTGGAATTCCATGAAGTCTTACCAAATCACTTATGTATATCATGATGATATGGTCTAGAGATAATTCTTCTATGATAGTAATGAAATCTACTGACTTTGTCAGGAGGTCAACTAATAACCATGTGATGTTATTTTCTTTTGATATCCAAGGGAGTCCCATGAAATTTTACATGGTTATATTTTCAAATTTTCATAATGGAATGGGTAATGGTTCGATCATATCCTTAGGACTATTTCATTCAACCTGGATTTGTTTGAATATATTGTATTGAGGTATGTATCTTTCAATATCCCTTTTCATAATATCCTTCCATTTTTATTCTTCTGAGCCCAAAAAATCTTTGTTTTTGTACGATAAATAGTAAATGATGGGATATGCACATCATCAATAAGTAAAACCTTCAGTTTTAGTTTTTATGAAACACATATCCAGGTTCTAAACCTTATAATTCTATAATTATAAAATTTAAGCTCTATAATAGTCACTACCTTGTTGCATATCACCATTGTAAAACCCATAGTTTTTATGGAATTTTTTTTGAATAAATTAATATTTTTTGATTTATTGTGTTTCATGCTACAAAAATTTAATAATGTGTTATAAAAAACAACATGTTAAGCATACATTATATGAAACTATATTTTATACTTTTGATACACCCAACTCGGGCTTAGCTTTCATAACCCATGACGTTGGGTTTTATCAAAATAATTATATATTATTAAAATTGATACATAAACCCAAACGTTATAAAATTGATGTTAAATATACTACTAATAATATTTAATAACTAATTTTTAAACACGATAGTTTTATAAAAATAAAACATGTTGATTGGTAAATAAATAATTTTTGGTGAAGTATGTATATGTTGGGAAAAAACTATTTTCTAAAAATCTCCTTTTTATGTCTTTTTTTGAACAATATTTTTTATTATTATTAAAAGTTTTTTTAGAAAGAATTTTATAAAATAAACATAATTTTTCAATTCATAATTTTAAAATTTTATTGGGGTGATATTTTTTTATTTTTCTAAACAGATTTAGTTAATATAAATAGTGAAAAATAATTGATGTATGTTTGAAAACTACATTTTGTATTGATTTATTAATATTATAAAATTATATTATAACTTTTTTAAAGTATATTTTATTCAATTATATATCTATTTATCCAAATTAGTCCATTTTAATAAATTTTATAATTAAATTATATATATAAATTTTGTAAACACTTTATCATTTTCACTTTAAAAACTGAATTTCCCGACATGCCTACATGGTTAATTTTATGTAAAATTTTTCTCTTCCACAAGTGGTATTTGTATAAATGTATTATATATTATTAAAAATAATAATTAAAATTTATTATAAGGAACACATACTTTTTTACCACAATGATTAGTCAAAATGGAGGAAAATTAATCATGAAAATTTAAAGGCCAACATATTTACCAATATACTAATAATTAAAATTATAGTGTAAAATGAGTAATGAAATTTTACAAGAACACATTTTATGAAAATATTTTTATCTTATTCATTATAATTCAAATATTTTTCCATTATTGGATCCACTTTACCAGGAAAAATCATGGGTGAAATTGTCTCATTAGAAAATTTACAACATTCCCACTCACCTCCATTATAAAATTCCACCCCTCTTCTAACTATCCAAACCTTGAAAACCAATTTTGTTGGACATGTCCTAAAAAAATATCCAATTCCCTATTCACATCCTATAATTATTTTTTGGGCATAAATCCAACTATGGTAGGCCTTTGGTGAAAACCAAAAGGTGATACCCAAAGAAGAGATAATGTTTATCAATGAACATTTATTGTTTATTTATTCCTAAAAACCCGAAAATTATATTTCAATCAAGATAATTAAATATATATTTATCTCATATATACTTTTATTTATTATTGTTTAGTGCTCAAACTAAAACCACACACATTTCTATTAAATTTCTTTCGAAATCATCATTCCTCCGTACAATGAACTATATCCTCGCGAACTGATGTTGTCATTTTTTTCATTACCATCTATCATGATTTGGAATAATTATGAAAAAAATTATATATTAAATATAAAATTTTCATTATTTTTTTTGATTTTTTTTTAATTTTATATCATACAAACAACCATAAATTACAATTTGTTGGAATGTGATAACATTGTTCATGTATAGGGTGGACTACCGCCTCGCGAAGCAAGTTGAGTCATTCATACATTACATGAAATTTATTAAGCATATTTTTAATAAAAATATGTAATATATGTGAAATAAAAATTATTTTTTAATTATAATATCTCATATACATTCCTTTATTTCAATCTAACCAGAAAAGACAAACAATGTTCATGCATATGTATGACCAAGAATCTCCACGAATGGAGTACGTAATTTCATATTTGAACAGTTTATAAATTTTAACAGATAGAAATATAACTACTATAAATTTTATTAACATCATGATTATATTTATGGTGTTCAAGAAATTATGATTAATTAAATAGGAAAAATAATATATCCAATCAAAACATATATAAAAAACCTAGAAGTTATTACCTAAAATATTTCTTTAACATGGAATTGAAAATAAAAAGGTAATAAAAATTCATAAGAAAATAATATAAGGTATGATATAAATGAATATAGTTTTATAATTTATGCATAATAAACTTTTATTTATTATATATGAGTATTTAATAAGTACAATTGAATTGAAGACTTATGGTGAGGGATTTTGTTTGAGTTTATACGTTTCTGAAAAACATGATATATTCACAACCTATTTATTCTTTGTAGGGCATATATATCCCATAAATTTAATTTATCATTTTTATTCATTAACGTTATGGTATTTACATATCTATTATCAGAACTCTCTTTCATGGGTTTAGGGTTTCATGTTACTAAAGTGGTAAGGTAATTCGATTTCAATTTTCCTTCTTTGATACACATGTTATTTTATGCACCTATATTATTTTAAGAGGTTTATATTCTTCCCCTTTGAAATGTTATATCATGAATATCATTATTTTAATAATATTTTAATAATCTTGTGATTTTATTCTTTCGTGGGGATTATGATTCATGGTTATCAATGTGGTAAGAGTTTATTAGTACAATCTCATTGTCTATCAGGATTATTCATGATTATACTCACATAAATGAAATATTATGACCCGTAACTATTGAAATATCATGAATTTACATCTTATTAGGTTATTCATTATATAATTATGAAATATTAAGATTTTCCACTCATTGGTAATATAATAATTAAGAAAATTATTTAATTAAAATACGACATTTTTTTTCTTTTTGTTAAAAAATATATTTTCCTTCACAACCATTTTTTCTAAAAAAAATTCAAAACTGTTTTATTACTCTGTTATATTCATAAAAAATTTTTTTACCAATGCTTTAGATCATAAATGATGTTTAAAGTTAACTTTTTTACATTTTCAAAATATATTCCCATATGGATTTTATATAAAATGTGAATGGAACATTCCTTTTATAATGTATTATATGAACATAATTTTCCATCTCCATGACCCATAACATATTTCAATATTTTTCTATGAGTTTTTCAAAAAAAATGTTTTAATTTATTAAGGATTTAAAAAAATTAAAATCAGAAATAAAATATTCTGCATGAGATGTTTCAAATGGTCTTTGAAATATATTTTCTTTCTAAATTGACCCTTATTGGTGTCAATCTTGCCTTATTGGAGATATGATCCCAAGTAACTATTCATATTCATTATTTGAATGAATTATGTTTTGATGGAATTATTTTTATGATACTCATTTCTATTCCATGGGTTATATTCTTATAAATCTAATTTCTCTTCCATAAGTTATAAGTTTATGACACCTTTTATCTTCCACGAGCTATATTCCTATGAAATCCATTTATCATCCATGGGTTATATGATTATGAAACATTCTTAGTTTTATAGTTTATTCATTGATGAAATGATTATGAATCATATCTTTTCAATAGGTTATGGTATTAATATATTTTTATGATACCTATTTTATTTCATGGTTTATGATATGAGAAAAGTTTATTATTTGGTGGGAAACATATGTTTGGTTTGATTGTATTATTATTGTGACCTATATATACTTTTAATAAATTGGATATTGATTTCTTTATCTCTTGAGATTGAAATAAATGAATTGGGGAGTGAAACCATAATAATGTTATAGGGCTGGAACTGAGAGTGAACTCGGTTGAATAATACAGGGCTAGAATGAGGAGTAAAATCATTATAGAAAATGAATTTTTCTCCTATAATAGTCATAGAAGTGATCCTTTAACAATATGAAAATTCTTTTCCCTACGTATATGTATGAAAAAAATTCATTTCTTATGA
This sequence comes from Viscum album, assembly GCA_963277665.1. Classification (NCBI taxonomy): domain Eukaryota; kingdom Viridiplantae; phylum Streptophyta; class Magnoliopsida; order Santalales; family Viscaceae; genus Viscum; species Viscum album. Next base: position 2,102,442,559 of record OY728127.1, on the reverse strand, counting down.
AAATTTTATGCTCCCAAATCTATTGTTATTTGATTTCCTTATGAGACATGTCTTATGAAGTACCAATATTTATGACCTGATTCATGATTATGATCTTTGATATGTAGGGTGTAGTTTTTAAATGTCATAATCATGATTTCATACCCTTTTTTCATATAATTCTTATGGATCCCCCTTGTTTATACTTACAAAGAATATGACCTCACCATTAAATATGTTTCCTTTCCCAAAGATATAATTTTTTTTATTTTGTATGATGTGTATATGAAGGGTTATTTTTATGGTGTACATATCGTGAGATGATTTAGTTAACCTTTTATTCAAGTAATGTTTCCATGTTTCTAAAGGAAATAAAATAATATAGTCTTTGGGCATGTGTTGGTGTAATGTTGTAAATATTTCTAAAAATGATGTAATTTCTATGTAGGATAAGATAGGTCCAATATAGCATCATTATCCTTTTGTTATTCCATGACCCTCTCAATAATTGGTGGTTGATCAGTTATTTTGGAATGGATGTATAATGTTCCTTTTATGATTCACATTTCGATCTTCTTCATGTCCAGGAAGATTGGATCTCACCCAATCATCATCCTGGATATTGTTTTAAGATCATTTTTACTTAGAGAATATTCCACTTTATTTTCGTTCCTAGGATGGTAATGGATTGAACTGTCATAATCCTTGATTACATATAACCTCATTCGTTGGACCATATTGAGATCCCATTTTTTGAATGTATGATTGGGGATTTAATAATCCATAAATATGCCCCCAATTTCCCCATAATGATAATTTTGGAAAATCATTAATGATAATAACACTATATCCAATTCCAGATAATGTGTTGGGTTGTTATGCTCATGGATATTTAATTGGTGAGAGATATAGGCTATCACTTTTTCATTATTTATTAGTACAAACCCTAATCACTTATTGGTCGAATCACTTTATATCATAAATTCTCCCCCACAAGTGAATAATGTGATCACAGTTATAGTAATTAGAACATTCATTAAAATTTTAATGCACATATTCTATTAATTAGTAAAAAATAATTCACTCCCTTCCATGTTAGCTATGTTAGTGGGATTGAAAATCTAGAGAAGATTCTAAAAAATAGAAAATAGAGCCCAACTATTCAAATGAAACTATATATATTCATAATAATTATTAGTACGTGTCATCCATAAATTTTCACTTTATTTGAAGGATTCATAGACTTCCCATTACTATTGATAACATTAACTAACAGTGATACATTCTACAGATATGACAAGTATTGAATATACATCATGTATAACATCTAATTTTCAAAGGTCTTTACTATAGAATTTAAATTATCCTCGTGTTTCTCTTAATTCTTTTATAGATAAGAATATAATATAAGTAGAAAACAACATATTTGTTGGAATAATCCCTATATAAATTATTCATTATGTCTATAAAGATAGATATAGAATAAATGACTCCAACTGACCTCTATATGAACTTTTAGTGATTGTTACTTGTATGAAATATAGGATATCTATCTTTTTTAACTTAATTTGATAATATCATGACCAAATATCCACCATATAGAAGTACTGATCTCTACATACCTGACCAAAAATGTGATTAATTTTATCCAAAGTATACATTTTCTTTATTACGATTATGTTGATATGAAGATAATCAATTCAGTAGTGCATCGACCTGTCCCTTCTCTAGACAAAAAGGTCTGGCACTATAACATGCCAAAAATACTGTTATGCTATTAATTGAACTATTATTTTACAATGATTTATTAATTTTTGAAAAATATAAATAATTTTTATTTCCAAAAATACTTTGATTATCATGTTTTTATATTATCTAAAAAAACTATGAAAAATAAAATAAAACACATAAAAGTAACCATTTTCTTATCATGTCCTTTTTAAGAACATTAAATTATCTCTACAATAGTTACTATTATTAATCAAAATTTTATAATCGGAGTAATGATAGAGAGTTAATAATGAAATATTTAAAAATTTGGGTATCCTTGAGCCCCTTGAAAAATAAAACCATCAAACAGTTTTATAGAAAAGATACATAGAGTTTGTAATTCAATAATCATTTGGGAAATAATATTGAACCTTTTTTTAAATTGAAGTTAATGATTAATTGTAAAACAAATGGAGTATTGAAAGGGAAATTTGTGAGTAGACATTAAATTTTTTAAACATATATTATTCGTCAAAATTATGAAAACCAGATAATAAAATAGTTAGTTCATATTATTTTTGGTTATGCCAACATTTTTCAGTGATCATCAGGATTATTTAATGATATAATGAAAACAATATTATTTTCAAAGACTATAATGAAATCATATTCAAATATGTTTTAAATATAATAATTAAATAAAAAAGTCAGTTATGAAATAATCTTATAAAATTATTCTCAAAGGGTAATAAATTTTAGTTAATCCTAATGTAATTTTTAAAATTGTCCGAATATTGAGTTTTCTGTTAAATTGTCAATTTTCATTAAAATATATATTTTTTAAAAATAAAAATTACATAATTGGGAAATTATATTTATGAAATATGAGAATTTTCTTTGAATTAGTAGATCAAAATTAAATTCATGTGATTTTTTATGAATTTGCTAGCATTTTTTATTTTTTTGTGAAAAAGTGAATATTGCTGCTTTACAAGCACTACGATTTCATGAAATCATGATTTAAAAAATTATTAATAATTTTTTAAAATTAATAAATAACTAAAAAATTATAAAATATAATTTTTAAATATTATTTGTAATTTAAAATTTTATACTTTACTTTTTTGAAGCAAATATTATAATATTGAAATTAAATTTATTTTAGGTTTCTATTAATCATTTAGATTTTGTAGAAGGTATAGTTCGGGTTTTGATGGATATGAACATCCAAAAACACTATCCAACTAATTTATGGTCCATAAAATTGTTAAATTGAATATAATCACATTTTTTCCCCTTATATAATAAAATTTCTCATATTTAATACATTTTAATATAACCTTCCTCACATAAAAATACCACACAATATCCATTATTATCCACTATAAAATCATAATACTACAGTGTTTTTCATTTTACCCTATATAAAATACATTAATGGTGTCCCCATGGTGTTTCCAATTTCCAAAAGTTTCACCCTCTATGATTTTGAATGAAAATCATCAAGCTAAGGGATCTCTTTCTCTTATTTTCCATTTAAGATTCTTATTTTTTTATTTGGTCTCTTTAATCTTAATTTTATATGGTTTAATCCCCTGGTAAGGTTCCCTATAATATATAATTGGTGTAATTATTATGATATAATATTTATCACCACCTGTTAGAACCCTTACCCAAGCCATTACTGTGCCAAAATTTAGTAAGGGATCTCTTCCTCCTATTTTTCATTCATGTTTCTTCTTTGTATTTAGCCTTTGGAATCTCAATTTTCCATATTTTCAAAAATTAATAAATATCCCTATACATTATAATTTATTTTTTATCAATGAGATATCATTTATCCATTATTTTTATAACCATTACCCAAGTCACTACTATGCCAAAATTTAGTAAGGGTTCACTTTCCCGTATTTTCCATTAAAGATTAATATTTTTATTTATCCAATTTAATCTAAATTAGTCATGTTTTCTTGACTTTATATATGTCACATTATTGAAAAATTGATGATATTATAATTATATATCATTTATTCCCACTTTTATAACCATTAACAAGGCCAATACTATGAAAAAATATATTAAGGGACCTCCCTCTTTACTTTTCTATTCAATCACCTTATCTATTTCACACCGTTGATTTCCAATTAATACTGTTGGGATATTTTTTTAATCCCTATTATCTTAATTTTCATGTACAAATTGTGAGATACCCAATTATCAATCATTAAACCATTTCTGGAATCTTTATTTATGACCATTGTGGTGTCGTAATTTTCCTGTGATTTTTCACTCTAATATTTTATTCAGACACCTTTTACATTGTTCATTTCAATTAATTATTGGTAATATTGTATTATATTCATATATATCCCTTTAGAAATCCTTACTATGACCAAGATATTTGATTCCCCTTTCACACTAATTAATCCCACCCATAATCATATATATTTCCTCATTATTCATCTGAAATTTTCATATGGTTTTCCAGGAAAAAAATTGTGAAGTGCATACCCATACCATTTCCACTCAATGGAATTAACCTAGTTATACCTATAAATAATTGATTAGGGACTTCCATGGATGTTTCCCAAAATCCTTAATCATGGGAAAAGACGTGATTAAATTTTGTCTTATAAAATATGATATATTATATATATTGATGAATGTACATGACATTATTTTGATGTGTGTTCCTAGATAGTTCAACATTGAATTGAATAATGTTTCAATATAATGAGATTCCATATACGTTTCATGGGAGGTTATCCTAATCACATGTTTTCATGATGTCTTATTGGTTGAACATAACTTTTTATATGCCACATATAGTGCATGATAGTTTATCCTGAGAACACAAAGTAATAATGAAATGGTGGTTAAATCATGACTTATTCTATTCCACGTATGGTGAACACGAGTTTTTATTTTTCATAATATGTTATGATTGTTTTGATGTTATACTTAACATATTCTTATATTGTTAGGTTTAATATTGATTCCACACTCCCTTGTTTTCATTATGTTAAATCCCATAGCATGCCTCATTGTTCAAGATCACGATTCACACCTATTTTTAACGAATCTGTGATATTTATATTGACTAACACATGTTAGTTTCATAATTAATTATTTTATTATCCCCTCAATCCGATTTAAAGATCACATATTTCTCATGTATGTCTATAGGTTATCTCGTCTTGTTTTCAATATGAAGTTGAATATTAGAATAATGCTAAATAATTATTTAATAATGTAGTTTTATCCATGTTAAAAAGTTGTTATAATATGTATATAACTCCATAAGGAACTAGGATTATTTATATGATGGGTTGTACTAAATGTGATTTTATATAATAAATTATGAATTTATGTTTAATAATAAAAAGGGTTTTCTTAGTGGGTGTTCGAGAGAATGTTTAGTAATTTTTGGGATTTGGATTAAAATAAATTAGAAAATGATTTAGGGAAAATTCAAAACATAAGAATACATCCATAAATTTTGCATATGTATAGAGTTAGTGATTTATAGGAAAATACATCTGAATCAAAATACTACATGTTATGTGTACTTGGAACTAATTTACATAGGGGTAGCAACTTAAAATAATGTATTGATCTAAACATGATTGTGAACTAGTGCACAACAATAGGGATTAATGCACACCTGGTATGACACACACAGGGGATATTATTTGTTAAATTTACAAGATTATTGTTATCCATTATTAAGGTATATAAAATGTCCATAAGAGTTTGTGGTAGGAAACAAATCATGGTGGCATATTTTAAAACATAAAAATTCTTAATTTAAGGAATATATTAAATTAAATATGCATTGATTGATAATGGATTTGTATTATGCTGGAACTATATTAAGGTATTCCTAACCCCCTCATATGATCAATCAATGGGAGGGTTTCATTTGGGTTTTTTGTAGTGATATTTTATAAATTTTAACTATTTATGGGTTATGCATGTTTGGTGGACAGTTTTTCTATCCCGTGTGCCCTTCTATAGAAAAAAATGGAAATTGAGTAACTAAGGTTTTTCATGGTTGGAGCATGGTTAGAAAATTCATGTACCTACCAAGGAGAACCCATGAACGTAGAAAAAAAGGGTTCATGAAAAGGTTTAATGGTTTTTCTATACAGTGTAGCCCTACCCAGAAAATCATGCATGAGATTTAATTAATCTAATTTTTTTAAATCCTAAAACATCCTTTTTAGGTACCTGATGAATATAGATCTACCTACCATAGTTTATTCATCCTCAAGATATCCATAAAGGATCTTTCTGCCCATCTAAATCCTTATGGATGTAGATCAAAACTTGGATAAAAACTTTCGACCTCTACCCTATAGGATTCTTCTCAGAATTTTATTTCTCCTTTTCTGACTTCCTTTCTCCCAAGGGTTTTATAGACCACTGTGGGTTGGTGGTGGATCTATCATATGCTATTTTTGATCTTGAATCTATGGTTGAGTCATGGATATTTATTCCCAGTGTTCTTCATTGTTGTTTCCTGGTTAGGGTTTTGTGATTCGAGATCATGTGATCCCATGGTTCATTGTTCAATTATGATTGAAAATTTTCTTAACCCTAAGTTGACTAATTTAAATTCAATTGTTTGATTTAAAATTAATTTTTTTGGAATTAATGAAAATTAATTTGGTTGGTTTATGAAAAACCCAACTCCATTGAATTGAGTGTTTGAACTTTGATTTTGGCATGAATTTGAGGAAAACACATAATTCAATTAAATTGGGGTGTATTTGTTAAATTATGTAATTTTTTGAAAGTGAAATTATTTATTTAAATTGTGAAATTAATTTGGTGGAATTGATTTTAAATTGTTATTTTGAAAAAATTTCAGAAAACTATTTGGATTGAAACCCATAGTTTTTATCTTATAAAATGAAATGATTTGATTGAAAACCAATTATGGTAATTAAATGGAAAATTCTAATATTTGAAATTGTAGAATGAGATGTGAAGTTTTTTATGTACTTATAATGTAAATTTCGCATAACTGATTTGTGCTCAAGTTCCTTATACCAGTTGGTGAGGACTCAGAAAGTGCATCTAGGAAACCTGAGTTCAAAGCCAGGTGTAGACATATTTCAAGGGTACTATAGCCTTATAATTGCAGGTACTGAAGCAGACACTATTTGGTACTCTAGGAGATGGAACTATTCATCCATTTGGGGTTTCGGACCACTAGATTGGACCTCAAGTCCTTTAATGCCTTTAGGCCACCAAAGTCCTTCTGGAAAGTAAAGAATTTGGGATACCTCAAGGCCATTGGGCCTCCTCAAGGCCTGCAGGCCACCTAAAATTTATGCATAATGATTAGACTAAATCTAAATAGAATAGAATTCAGATGGGGATCAAAGCAAGAGTATTCATCTGATCAGAATCTAAGAGGATTTTAAGAATTAGAGTGTATGTAATTGCATTCTGGACAAGCTTGTTCTTGCATAGGAAGTCTAGCCGAATGGCCATGCAATAGGTGGAGAGATAATTTCACATTGAAGACACTGGGAGGAGGAGTTCCAAGTATAGTCTATATAATTCCAAAGGTCTACGGGTCATGTAATCTCTATGCCAATGGCCCTTGTAAAGGTTTACCCTGGTCCTTTGAAATAGGGGTTATCAAAAATCAATAAAAATGAAGGCATTTGGGCTATTCAGGCGCATCACTGATTTGTATTAGAGAAAAACTAATCCTAGGTGGTTTGTGAGTTATTTGGACAACACTCTATTATTGAAAATACTAACAACACATAATAGCAGTAGGTCACGTCCCAAATTGGATGGTTAAGTGTCCTCTTTGGTCAGTGTTGAGGAGGGCATGTGTATACACATATTTCATGGATACCTTTTTGAGTTTAGAGGAGTCCCATAGATTGGATATATCGTACCTTTTTTAAACATGGCCATGTTTCTATTTATTCTTATTTGAAATGTATTCCAATTTCATTTTTTACTATTTTACATTCCTTATAAATTTATATAATCTAATTTTATGAAAAAAAATTTAATAATACGTTTTTTAATTATTTCTATCATATAAATTTTATTTCCTGATTTGTTTAAATATATTATTTTTAAATTCATACTAGTTTATTTGAAATCGAATGATTTATTTGGGTAATTAAATGTTATAATATTATTATGGAATTTTTGGTGTGACCATACTGAGATTTTAACTCACATCCTTCATATTCCTTTTGGTATTTTTAAATTACCTTCTTCCAGGTTTGGGGAAGGGTAAGGCGCCACTCAGAGGTGGTAGTTGTAGTTGATCCTTGGGCTTAGTGAGTTGCGTCTGTTACGACATGGAAATATATTTTCTTTTAATGGAACATTTCTGTAGTAAATTAGGTTTTTTATATAGATAAAATTCTATTAAACTTCTCCTTATGTGTTTTCTATAGTATTCATTCTAACTTGTTTATCCTACATCTATTTGGTATGTGGGAAATTCATTCCCACATTCATATTAACTGATGTCAGGTACTTGTCACCAAGATATGGGGATCATGAAATTCCTTCAAGCCATATAATTATAGGCTTGTTTATTAGGTTACTAGGGAACCCAGGATAGTTCATGACAAAGTTGTATCAAAGCTATAGGTTTTTCGTAAATTTTTATCATTGGTATGTAGTTTTGTATTCTTATCGGTACATAGGAGGTAGTTGCAATTGATTTTAGGGACAGATCTCACTATAATGAGACATAAGTCACCATTTTTGGTCTTAGAACGATTTATTGAGTATTATTTCTATCCATTTACTTGTTTTTATCACAGATATACTAAAATTAATGTTTTTTTTTCTGTCTATTGGGATTACTTTCCCTTATTTTCTATTTGAGTGTGAACATGATCTCTTCAATTTTTTATAATGTTTTTTTTTGTAAAATCATACCTCTAATAAAATGTGAAAATTAGGCCTAGGATTAATCTATTTAAGACCCTTAGTGTTAAACAGTCTTGTGTACCTGATTCTAGTTGAGGTAATTGTGGGTAATATCCAAACTATGGGATAAACACCACCACTACTTCTCATTCAGGTTCTAGATGTTTAACCTCATAGGTATATTTTATGGAATCATTCTCAAGAGCTCCTTCAACAAATGTCACCAATGATCAAAGGATATAATGATCCTCAAATGGATGAGGAGTGGTTGAGCAGGATGGAGAATTTTATTGAGTTCTTGGAGATACATATGTTCCTACATTGGGATTAAAGGATTAAGTAGGATATAGAGAGACATGATAGTGAAAACAGATATACCTGGGTATTATAGTGGTATGATTTAAAGGAAGGTTTCACCAAAAATTTCTACCGGGATATGATGTTGGCATCCAAGGATATAGAATTTTTTAAACATGAGTAGTCTTAGAAGATCGTGATAGAGTATGCAAAAAAATTCTACGATATTGTAGTTTTCACCTGAGATAGTTCAAATGAGAAGATGGAGACCCAATAGTTTGAGCTAGGACAACAATTTGATATTCACTGTCATTATTCCTTGATGAATATACCCTCTTAACCCGATGTGTTGTATATGTCATGGATGGTTAAAATGGAAATATATGGAAATACAAGGTTTTTAGGAGTTTCTATTTCTCCTAGTGGAAAAGTGAATTCAACTAAAGGATAGAGAATTCATGATGATTATCACTGTGTTTTCTGATAGAAAGATTATTATAGACCTATTTTAGGTCCTTGAGGAGGCCCATTGATTTGTTAGTTGGGATAAAGGTAGAGGGTTTTCTAGAGGGTTTTCAATGGGTAACCCATGATCTATAGTTTATTTAGACACTCAGGTCACTTGTATACATTCTTCTTTATTTATCACACTTCATGCAGTGGTACATGATCATAATAATATGTTAAAAGTACAGTTAAATCAGATTCATCATGAAAAAACTAATTCAAATCACATGCATCTGGAATGATGTTTCTTCATGAAGTGGAAGAGGCTCCAAAGGAAATAGATACATGTCAAGAGATTAGGAGAGGTATCATTGCTATATATTCGTCACTTGTGAATGCTCTATTTTATTTTGTTTGATCACAGATGTTTATTTCAAATCATATTGAAAATATACATAATCATACTATTGGATGTTTATCTTATGAAATGGATATTACTAAACCCCGTGGAACAAATAGTGAGAATTGTCTGCATAACCTTTTTATTATTTTCTGTTTACTGAATCTTGAGCTTTCAGGGAGTTATCTATTTCTAATCTTGAATCCTATTGAATTCATATTTTGTATGGATTGAATCATTACCAATAACGCCTAGATTGATTGTTATATTCGACATTCATCTTTTATTTCACCTAATTGGATTGGTTGTATATTTTAAAGAGAATGGGTCTGATTTTTGTGAAGAACATAATTTTCATATATATAGATTGGGAATATAATATTTGTTTTTTCTTTTTATGTGGAGTGATAATCATTATACAATGATCTTCCAAAATTTTCCTCATGTTTACCAATATTTTTCCTTCTAAATTCTCTAGTTTTCCATTAGTAATGGTAGAGTTTTCTATAAATCTAGTGCATTGTAATGAATCATTATATCTTCCTTATTAACAAATGGAACCAGCTGAAATGAAATAGCTGATGTCTTATTTGGATGATCTTCTTGAGAAAGGATTTATACACTAGTGTTTGTTAGAATGGCTGGTGCCAGTTCTCTTCACAAAGAACAATGATGGATTACAATGTATTTATGTTGATTAAAAAAAGCAATTGAGTTATGGTAATGAATAAGTATCCAATTCCATGTATTGATGATCTTTTTGATTACTTGAAAGGGGTATATTGTTATCAAATATTTACATTCACTCTGGTTCCCATTATTTTAGAATAAATGAATTTGATATATAGAACACTTCCTTTTAGATATGGTATGACCATAATGGGTAACTTTTCAGGGAATTCGGTTTAACCAGTTTTACTATAGTCTTTATGGACATATTGAACATCATTTTCCATGATTTTCTTTATACTATTGTGGTTTTCATTTTTGATGAAATCATTGTTTACGAAAAATCTATGAAGAGTTATGTGTGTTAACTAGGAGTTATTTGGAATTTGATAAGAGATCACTGAATTTATTCCATGATTTTGAGATGGGTTTTCTAGATTCGTGAAGTGATGTTATTTGGGAACATGGTTCCAAAACATGGTATTGTAGTTGATATCGAAAGGGTGAAAGTTGTTTCGACATTGAAAATATTGTGAAATGTTTTTGAGATTCTGATCATCATAGGATTAGTACATTAGTATTGTCGATTTTTACAGGACATCTTAATGTTAACAACTCAGATGACTGCTCTAATTTGGAAGTGAGACAAATTTTTTGGGAATTATAAAATTTAGAGTTTTGTTGTTGTGGTGTTTCATATTTTTACTTATATTCTAGTTTTTACCTTTAGAAATGTTAGGTATGGTTATATGGCATTCTACAATGCATCATGTTCATTATTGGGATGCATTCTTTTGTAGGGTGATCATGACGTTGCTTATGCCTCTTAATAGATTAGGCTGCATGGGATGAATTACCCAACCCATGAACATGAACCCCAATCTGTGATACATGCACTGATGAGTTGGAAGAATTACCTTTTTGGAGAACATTTTAACATGTATTATGACCAAAGGATATGGATTTATAACTTCTCTAAATATGATCTAAATATCCACTATAGGTTTTGGGTGGAATACTTGTGATGTTCTGATGTTGAAATTGCCTATACCCTGGGAAAAGGGATGTTCACAATGGATTATTTGAGTATAAAACATCTAATCCATATAACGAATGAATATTATGAAGAATTAAACTTGATGGGTCTCATTCATATGTTCATTTTAGAGTCTACGAATCAAGGGATGAGGTTTTATTAGCTAGTATTCAGTTGATATGTTCTTTTATCGAAATGATTCTTCATGAAAAAATACTTGATGATGAGTTCCATATTAATATATATTCTCAATAATGTGGGGATGCCATGCATGTCTAGTCATTATCCATAAAAGTAATTATATTATATCAAAATTTACTTATTGTACCATTAGAGGTTATGATATATGTGATGGGGGGTTTACATAACTCCCAGTGGGTAGTATATAGAGGAACCATGAAGATGTTCTATGACATATGTGAAAAATTATACTTTTTAGGTATGATATATCCCATTGATGATTTTATATCTTAATTTTATACATGCTAAAAGGATAAGGACATGCAGAAGAAACCATCAGGGTTTCTTCAGAAACATCTATAGACAACTTTGATGTGGGATAAAATATCTATGAAACATGTGTTTGGGAATCCATTTCATCAGAGAAATAAGAATGTGATATGGGTTGTGATGGATTGGACTAAAAAATCAGATCAATAAAGAACCATTCCTGATACAACAATATTGAAGAGTTTGAAAATATATTAGTTAAAGGTATTGTTTGGTTTCATGGTGTTCGATTAGCTATTGTCTATGATAGGGATCCTATATTCAATTCTCATTTTTTGAGAGGCCTTCAAGAGGAACTAAGATCTGAGGTCTGTTTGAGCATGACATACCTTCTGTAGTTAGATGTATAAACTGAATGAGCTATATAGATTATTGAGAAAATTATTTTGTCTATCATTCTGGATATTTTGGGGAATGGGAGAACCATATGGGACTATATGGATTATTATATAATAATAGTTACTAGTCTACGATTATAATTGATCCTTTTGAGGCCTTGTTTGGTCTACCTTGCAGATTTCTGTTGTGTTCTTCAATGATTGGTGAATATTCATTTTTTGGACAAGGATTAGGTCAAAAAATGAAGGTAAATATTCATTTGATTTTTCAAATATTGTTCATAACCCCAAGAATGTATATCAATTATGCTTCTTTTCATTGCATATCAATGTTATTTTCATTTGGTGACATGGTGTTCTTGAAAGATTCACCTTGACTTGGTAATCAATAACATGAGAGGTAAGATAAAATTTCTCTATATTTTGTAGGCACCCTTAAGTTTGTTGTGTTAGTGGAAATGTGGGTTATTATTTACTACTTGAACCAAAGGTGACATCAATACATAACATGTTCCATGAATCACAACTTTGAATGTATCTATCTTATCCATATTATGTTTCAAGAAAGTGTGATCCTGAGGTTGAACCTAATTTATTGATAATGTTTAATATGGTTTGGATAATCGATTTTTAAACCAATGTACTTCATGGGAGGATGATATATTTGATTTGAGTACTATGGAAACACAGTTCTGATTTTCATGAGACTTGGAAGAGGGAGGAATTAATGAGAGAGCAGTGGGCCCATCTTTTTTGCATTAAAGCTTCATAGTAGGTTGTCTAGGGAAAGAAAGATTATATGGTGGTGATTTTGTAACATACTCTTACTATATTCATGAATTCCTAAACCCCTCTTTTGATAATTCATTGGGTGGGATTCATTTTCAGTTATTTTGGGAGTTATTTTGAAAATTTTGAAACTTTCTAGGACATACATAGTTGTCACATGGTTTTTCCAAAATATGTGCCCTAATAGATAAAATTGAACAAACCAAGATAGAGAGGTATTTCAATGGTGGTGAATGGTTCTAAAAAACATGAACCCATCAAGGAGAAATCATAATCCTTTAAATAAAGTGTTGCACGCCTAGGGAACACATTTTTACTAAACCCTATGACACTACCTAGGAAACATTGTAGATGAATTAATTAATTTGAAAATATTTTATTAAATACCAAAACCATATTTTTAGGCACTTGATGGTTCTTGATCGAACTCATACAGTTAATCATAAAAATTATTTCCACATAAGTGGTTTTATCCCCACCAAACACTTCTGAAATTTGATTGAAGCACGAAGAAAGATGTTGGATCTCTACTCGGTAGGTTTCCTCTTCCCATTCTCTTTATCATACTATGTATTCCTGTATCCCTTGAGTTTTTTTTCTATTAATATTTTTTTAGGATTTAATGTAGTTTATTTTATCTCATCAAAATAGTGTTGATTCTTAAATATCTGTTTCTAGTGTTCTTCGTCGATGTTTCCCAAAATCGGGCTTTTGATTTGTGGTCTAGTGATCTTGAGATATGTGGTTCCATTATGAGGATCAGTATTTATTAACCATAAATTGATTTATTTACATTTATTTGTTTAATTTATATTCATAGTTTTATATAAATTAAATTACATTTTATTGGTTGATTAAAATCCCATTTCCATGGAATTGGGGTATTGAAATTTGATTTCGACATGAATTTTGGAGATACCCTAAATTACATTGAATTGTGGCATATTTTTACAATTAATAGAATTTTGTGATATTTAAATTGAGGAATATAAATTGTAAAATTTATTAGATAGAATTTATTTCAAATTATTATTTTTGAAAATGGATTAAAATGGTTTTCATTGAAACCCATTGGGTTTAACTTGTGAAAAGGAATGATTTGATTAGAAATCTATTTTTGTTTCTTAATGGAAAAAACTGTATATTTGAAATGGAATAATTGGATGAAATTTACATTACGATGTTTTAATATAAATTACACATTTTTGATTTTATCAAAGAACCTATTATCCATGGAAGTACAATAGTTATTCAGAATGAACTCTAAAATTAACAATAGTAAAAATAAATAAATTTAGTAGGTCACATCCTTAATTGGATGTTGACATGTCCTCAAACAGTATCTTATAGGATATGTGTATTAAATTAATTCCATGACAAATTTTTATATTTGAGGGTGAGCCATAGACTGAAACAATTATACCTATTGGCACATGGTCATGTTTCTCACTTGTTATAATTTGAAATATATTCCATTGTTGTTTATAAGGATTTTACACGCCTTATGAATTTATATAAAATTACAACATATAATTTTTTTAAATAATTCCTTAAAATTATTATCATTACTTGAATTTTAAATACTTATTTTTTAGGGATATTAATTCGAAATTCCATTCATCTATATTTGAAATAGAAAAATTTATTTGGTTAATTAATACCAGAATCTTCTTATGGAATCATTAATGATACTATACTAGGATTCTATCTCAAATAATACCTTTTACTTTTTGGTGTTTTTATATTATCTTATTTAGGGTTAGAGTAAGGTTAAGCCACCACTTGGATGTGGTAGTTCTTGTTAATACTTGTGCATGGTGGTATTCATCCACTGGTGTAACTGCCCGAGATTTTATGAAAAATATTATTTTTTATTTCATTAATGTCTTGTGTTGTACGCTACACCAAAAGGAGCTTGCACAACACGCATCCTTGACTTTCCTTTCATTACATTCAATCGCGACCTTCCTCGATAGCGTGTGTAGTACGCAATAACGAGTTTCACTAAACAATAATATGCTATTAAAATATTATTAAAACTAGCCGTTACGAATAGTAATAACCACTTTTTTTAAATTTTATAAATTCTATTTTTCAAAATGGACTTCATTTTTGGATTCGGAATATCGAAATTATCTTAGGGTGAAATTTTGGCGATTTTCGGATAACATTCATTTTTTGATGAATAGTGAAAATTACTAAATTTTAATTAAAAACAACTCTTTCAATCGAAATAATTAATAGTGATAAATTATTAACTTGTGTGGTTTTAAAGTATATTTAGAATATATTTTTACAATTTAATACAATTTTGGTCCTTGAATGAAATTTCACATTTAAACAAGACATAAACAAGTGTCAATCTTTTGATAGTTATTATCTCTTAAAAACACGCTATTTGTTTTGACGACGGGAATAAATTTTTAAATTAATTAATGCAACTGATAAGTTTTGAATTTGGTAAAATATAAATAATTTTTGAGTACATAATATCAAATATAGCTTAGGCCAAATTTTTGGTATTTTTTTGAAAACTTTCAATTTTTGATGAATAGTGAAACCACTAAGTGGTAGTTAAAAAAAACTGAATTTTTCATAAAACATAATTTTACCTCTTCTGTGAGTGGAATTTCAAAACTCCGAGAGACACGGTTGATGTCATTAAGTAAAATGTGGTTCAATGAGATAAAAATAATTTTTTGGTGAATAGTAACTTTTTACTTTTTTTACCGGTGTTAATAGTAAATAGGGTAACTATGGGTAAATATGATATTACTATTACCCTAACACATGTCATAATTCTATTGGATAAGTGTAATTCGACCAAGAACAACCTTATAAATATAATATGACCATTTAGGTCCAATTGGATTAGATTATGACATTTAATATTATTTTATTTAATGAATAGTTAAAATAGTTAAAATCGAAGTTTAATAAATAAAACATTTTTTAATATGGGGTTATACATAAGATAAATTATACAATAAATATTAATTAGAAAGATAAAAAGATTTCCTACATAATGATATTTTATTTATAATTTTTAGACATTAAATAAATTAATTTATTTATGACACAACGATGATGCAGTAATTACCATTTTAATGAAATGTTAACATAATTGATGTTATAAATGATCAAATAAATGTAATTTTATACTTTTAATGAATTCTACTAATTTTCTAGGTTAATACGATATATTATTGTTTATTTAATAAACTTGGTTCGAACATATAATTCTTTTATGACTTTCAAAAAAATCATATATCAAATAGTGTCAAAATTGACACAAAATAGTTTTTAAATCAAATATTATATTATTAATTGTTATTTTATTCCTAAAAATCTAAGGTTCGGCCAAATGACTTAAAGAAGGATATATATATTAATTATATACAACTTGGGGTTCGTTTGTCATGTTATAGTATGTGTATTAACCATATAGTGTAAGAGAACAAAAAGACACGGTAAAAGATAAATTATTTAACTTAGAGTTAAATCTAATTGATAAGGTAAAATAATAACCTAAACTTGTCTAAATCCTATTGGTTGATAGGATTTAGACCCATCCCCACTTTACCTTCGAAATAAGATCCTTTGGAACCATTATAAACCGATTTTGACTTTAATATAAAATAATATTTTGAGATATTCCTAAGGTGCCCCTCTCCTCCCTTATAAAAGGTCACCTCATCCCCCTCCTCCTCACACCAATTTGAGCAGTCAAGCTCGGCCAACCCATGCCAAATTCCCTTCTCCACTTCCCTAGAATAATCCTAGAGGTCCTGGTCTTCTTCAAAGACCAATCATAGTTCCCTAAGTGGAGGATTCAAAGAGGCGTTTAAAAGAAGAGGTAATATCCATTACCGATCTTTTCAATTTCTTTCTTCTTCAAATTCTTCTTCTTTAGTTGTTCCATGATAAAGTAATAACATCAGTATTACTTACATACTGATATGTTATTATAAATATGAAACAACCCTAATTCACCTTCTATCCATCCTACGGAAAAATGAAATCACCGCGCGTGCGTACGTACGGAATACCGTCTCCACGCCGTGGTGTAATCTATTTTCCACCATCACCTTACATGGATGGGTATAATGGTGTAATAAGTAACTATATATGATTATTATAAAGTTATATTGATACTGAAATAGTATACATACACTTTAACACAATTCCACGACCATGGGAATGATATCATCGCTCGTGCGTACGTACGGACTACCGTCTCCACGACGTGATGAGATTCATTCTCAATGATTAACCATTCATGAATGATTATAAAGTATATATAATAAGTACTAATGAAATATATGACATAATAATGATACTTGATTTATGTATATTTATATGTATGTCATCTACTTAATTCCATTCAATTAAATAAGGAAACGAAAATAGCGTTCATGCCTACGTACGGACTACCGTCTCCATGAACGGTGTATTTATTTCCATTTACAGATTTATTATATATATGTATATTATGAATATATATATATATATATATCATGTTTTATATTATGGAATTAATTAATCATGATCTAATTAATCATATGAATAATTACAAGTCAAAACAGGGACGACAAATGAAACAATTTTACCCAAAACGCTCTTTAACATGGAATTTACAAATGAACGGGTAATACAAAGTCATAAGTGAACCATATATGATATAATAACAATGAATACGATTATGTAATAAGTCAATGACATTATTTAAATCATTATACAGGAGGTTCGGACACTTACAAAGCAAATCGGACCTAAGGTAAGGGAAATATCACAATCTCATTTTTATCCGAGATTGTTTATACTTTAGTATTTACTGGGGTGTATTTTATCATACACATCCATGTTTACTGAATATTTAATATTATTTAAATCCACCTACAAATGTTTAAATCCAATTTTACCCTTCGGTGAGTTTTTAGTAAAGAATATGAAAGTAATCTTTTGTCGTTTTTCGTACGAGGTATTTTTGACTTTTCTGACAAAAGTACGAAGAATGTTTTTTTAACTTATATGGCATGAATGGAATTTTAAAACATTATTTCCAAGAATCTTCCTTTATAAGTTTTCATGTTTATTTTTAATCAAATTCTTTTAGTTTATAATTGTATGACATGTTAAGAAAAGAAAAGTGTTTTTGAAGTAGAAAGGACATTTTCCTCAAGAATGGAGTTGAAATGTTTTATCAAAATTATTTTCCATCTAAGATAATATAGGGTTCTATTTTTATCCCTATTATTACATTGATTTGATTATGTTGTGAGGGAATTATTTTTATGAATTCATTTACCTTATATGATTTGTTTTATGATGTCATGATGTTTCAAGAATCCCATTTTTGTTACATGTGTTATGCGATGATGTATGATTTATGATTATGTGGCACACATAAGAAAGGATTCATTATAAGATGGGTGGGACCTATATCTCCCTCCAATGCATTGGGTAAAGATTTTATATCTCATGAGATAAACATGGCTGGAATGGTAGGTTATACCGGTTCAGTGAAACAGGACTGAAACGAGGGTGACTCGGTTCAGAAAGGGACTTTCTCCACTAAGATAGTCTTGGCAATGAGTCTTGATTAACAAGAAATGATTCTTAATGATTATGTGTGTATGACACAAAGTTTCATGTTTTATGTTATGATTATTGGGGTTTACCTTTCACTACTATGATTTATCCCATGTTATGAAATTATGATTTCTTTTGCAGGTTAATATTTCCAAAAGTTATGTTCTTATGTATATGATGTGAATGACATTTATTTTGTTTACCCTTACTGAGCATTTGAGCTCACCGTTTTATGTTTACTTTTCCCCAGGATATAAAGAAAGGTTTTAGGTATAAAAAAGATCTTTATGGGAGATGTTGAAGATCTTTCACCAGGATTAGAAGATTATATTCCGAGATTCCAAAGACACTAAACTATTACGATCCTTGTTTGTGTATTTTTGTTAGGTAATAAGTTGTCCACAAAAGTAATGTAATGTCCATGTACGTCAGGATTCGGGTCTCTACAGTTGGTATCAGAGGAAAGGTTTAGTCAACCTTTGGAAACTAGGATGCGAAAGCGTTAGTGAGATCCCTAGAGATATTTCTAAGGTATGTCTAGGGATGTCCCTAAGGATAATTATACGTATAAGATACAGTCCTAGAACTACAGTAACGATCATATAATTTAACCTAAGAAGTTAGATATTGAGGATACTCCCCCTTTATAATTTTGTTTTCATTAGCATGATTTTTTCTTCTCACACTATTTTTTTGGGTTTTAGACGATGGCTCGAACCCGAAAGAACCGTGTTGATTAATGCAATGGACAATGCAATGATTGTCCTCCTGAACAAACAAATGTTATGGGAGATGGAGTGCAAAATCTTATTGCTATACTTACATAAGCTATGAATCATTCTGGACTTCCAAATGAGTAGAGAGGGGAACAATATTCTATTGAGTCCTTCATGAGGCAACGCCCACCTTCATTCAGTGGGACTTCTGATCCACTTGTTGCTGAACAATGGATCAGTACCACTGAAAATATATTTTCAGTTCTTCAATGTTCAGAACTTGATAAAGTCATCATAGCAGTATATCGTTTGGAAGGTGAAGCTGATCAATGGTGGAATCTTATCAAGAATACGAGGCCAAGAGTTGAAATTGAGTCCATGGAATGGGACGAGTTCAAGAATTTATTTTTCAATAAGTACTTCCCTCGTATTATTCGAACAGAGATGCAGAAAGAGTTTCTTGAACTAAAGAAAAAGGATGATGAATCTGTTGGTATATACGAAGAAAATTTTACAAGACTTGCAAGGTATGCATCTCACATTATCATCCAATCTGAAAGTAAAGTTGATCGATTTTTCAGTGGCTTAAAACCAAGTCTTCGAAGGGAATTAGCTATAAGAGACTTCAGTAGCTATGAAGAAATTGTGCGTTGTGCTATCAAGGTAGAAATGGAAGTTGGTGTTACATATCCATCTCATGGTTTTGACAAGAAACGAAAGATGGAGTTCAAGGAAAAATCTCAGAATAATGGTGAAAAGAAGATGAATGTTTTCTTATGCACAAAGTGTGGAAAGAAGCATGGTGGAGATTGTCTTAAAGGGACTAGAAAATGTTTTAACTGTGGAAAAGAAGGTCATCGAGCAGCTGAGTGTCGAAGTAAGGGAAAAAGGGTTTCTAATGATGTGAATAAAGCAAACACTGCAGAGAACGCACCACCAACACTTCAATGCTTCAAGTGCAAGGAAATGGGGCATTATGCTAATAAATGCCCTAATCCAAGGGTTAGTGATGATCGACATGAGCAACTGCTTAAGGGAAAGGACAAAGGGAAGTCACATGCGATCACTATTGGCAATGTTGAATATGACAACGATGTGGTGGAATGATTAAGTGTTTATGTAATGGGATTCCAAAATAATGTTGTATCATGGAATATTGGAGTATTTATGTTTTGGTCTATTGTGGTTTTCTATAATTTTATGGCATCAGTAACCATGAAAAGTGAATGAAATATTTTTGGAAAGAAGATGATATGAAAATAATGAAGGGAAAATGAGAAAATGAAATATTTGACAGTGTTCATGAGCTTATGATTGATATAAGGACTAAGTGATATCATGGTTTGAGTATATAGAATTTTTGGATTTTGGTATGTGGAAAGAGTTAACTTTTGTCAGCATTCATGTTTTCACTAAGGTTCAATGGGTATTCATTCTTCAAGAGAATACATGATTAAGGTATTCACATGTTTGTAATTTGACCAACAAGATATATCTTATGATATATGGGGGATAAATGATGGCATTCACATGATTGTTCTGTGACATTTCTAGTAATCATTTTCTTTATACAATGAGCTTGGACCGAAGTATTTTAGATAATCCTAAAGATTAGAATGGATTATGTTGGACATAAGTTAGGATAAAATGTTTTTCGATATTATTGATGGGATGTTATAGTAATATAGCTTTAGAAAAAGGACAACATGCAGGACGGGCGACAGCCCATCGCGTCGGACAAGGCTGTGGGAATCGAACCCACAACCGAAGTGCGACTGGCGTTTATCGCCTACCACTGGCCTACAGGAAGTCCCTATTTAATAGAAACTAGTTCTTTTATATTAAGAAGTATGATATATGAAGTATAAGTCCATTTTAGGAACCATATATGATTAATCTCACTATAGAATGACTTATATTTAATAACTTTTGCTAATGGAATGACCCGTCATTCTATCACATGATCTGCTAACATTTCACGAATAACAAATCCCACTTCATTTATTTAAGAGATGAAGTGGAAATTGTTCAAGGCACGAACAACAGTGAGATTATATCAAAATAAAGTAAGTATTTATTCTAATTCAAATTCTTCAACTTTAGGGAAACGATCTTGAAAACCAAAAATGTTGTCCTAGTGCTCTTATATCTGATTAATCAGATGGTACCTTAGATCATCACAAATTTATGGATTTGTGATTGTTGGCATTTCCATAGCCATGTTTTCTACCACCCTCCATCAGAACATGATGGTTAGATTTTTCCTCCATATCCATATTTTCACCTATGTGGAAACCCAGTGATTAGTTTATTTGGGTAACCGTTACGTTTCATACATTCGTTTTTAAAGATTGGTTTTGGTATTCCTTTTTACGATGTGGGTTTCTATTAAAGAATCATTCGAATAGTAAACCATTTATAACCCCGACGAATTTCGAGGGTGAAATTCATTTTAAGGGGGGTAAAATGTAACAGCCCGAGATTTTATGAAAAATATTCTTTTTAATTTCATTAATGTCTTGTGTTGTACGCTACACCAAAAGGAACTTTCACAACATGCATCCTTGAATTGACTTTCATTACACTCAATCGCGACCTTCCTCGATAGCGTGTGTAGTACGCAATAACGAGTTTCACTAAACAACAATATGCTATTAAAATATTATTAAAACTAGCCGTTACGAATAGTAATAACCACTTTTTCAAATTTTGTAAATTATATTTTTTAAAATGGACTTCATATTTGGATTCGGAATATCGAAATTATCTTAGGGTGAAATTTTGGTGATTTTCGGATAACATTCACATTTTGATGAATAGTGAAAATTACTAAATTTTAATTAAAAACAACTTTTTCAATCGAAATAATTAATAGTGATAAATTATTAATTTGAGTGGTTTTAAAGTATATTTAGAATATATTTTTACAATTTAATACAATTTTGGTCATTGGATGTAATTTCACATTTAAACCAGACATAAACAAGTGTCAATCTTTTGATATTTATTATCTCTTAAAAACACGCTATTTGTTTTGATGACGGGAATTAATTTTTAAATTAATTAATGCAACTGATAAGTTTTGAATTTGTTAAAATAGAAATCATTTTTGATTACATAATATCAAATATATCTTAGGCCTAATTTTTGGTATTTTTTTGAAAACTTTTAATTTTTGATGAATAGTGAAACCACTAAGTGGTAGTTAAAAAAAACTGAATTTTTAATAAAACATAATTTTACCGCTTCTGTGAGTGGAATTTCAAAAATCCAAGACACACGGTTGATTTCAGTAAGTAAAATATGGTTCAATGAGATAAAAATAATTTTTTGGTGAATAATAACTTTTTACTTTTTTTACCGCGGTTAATAGTAAATAGGGCATCTAAGGGTAAATATGATATTACTATTACCCTAAAACATCTCCTAATTCTATTGGATAAGTTTTATTCGACCAAAAACAACCTTATGAATATAATATGACCATTTAGGTCCACGTGGAAAATATTTATAACCATTAGATTTGGAACTGAATATAATAATTTCATTTATTGTAATGAATTTTATGTATGGGGGATAAAAAAATAGTTAAAAAATTTCATATTTAAAGTAGGGTTTCTCACTGATTCATATGATTTATTTTGGTGTTTCATTGAATGGTTCTATTGTTTATTTTCCATTATGCCTATTTATTTATCTTGTATGTGTCTCAAATCAAAAAAAATTATTAATAAAAATTATTAATATTATTTTTGGTAATTTATATTAAAACATTGATACCATTTCATTAATTTTTAAATTTATTCACACAGGGAATAGAGAAATCCATCACATAATGGATTAGTGTTTGTTATTTAATTGTTTTTTCTTTTTAGATTCTTTATTTATGCATCTTGTTCCATCTTAAATTTATATATTTTAATGAATTTGTGGATAAAACTTTTATTGGGTGATCCGTGGATTATTAAAATTTCTATATTAGAAGTTATTTCTCATCATAATTATTTATAATCAATAATTTGAATTTATACTATAGTCAAATAATTTACTATCTAATTCCTTTTCACTAATTCTTAGGGTAAAAATATTGACTACTATAAATATCCTCTCTATATTAATGATCATGAAAATTATTGTAGAAGTTTATTTTTAATTATAATTGGGATTGTAATAAAAAAAGTAAGGACAATTTGTCTTCATCTAATTAAAATAATTTTTATGTAAAATCATTATATAAAATATAAAATTCCATGTTTTTATGTTTTTAGATGACAAAATACAAATAAGAATTATTACCATTGATAATATAGCCATTGAACAGTGATCACATGATTAGTATAAATATAAGGCTTTACCAAATCAAGTTCACTCTGATAATGGAAGTGATAGCCTCATCCAGTAGGATTTCTATATATGAAGCCCACATTTCATAGCTTAGAAAGGATTTTGTTTCACTGGGCTTCTCTATTGATCAAGCTGAAGCCTAGCTTCATCACGTTATGATTGAACGGAACTGCCTATTGGAGAAGTAAAAGTTAGCAGAGATTACCACTCAATCAATGATATTCGTGCCACCCCAAGAGTCGGTTACCATCGCACAACTTACCCTTAGTTCTCATAGATGTGTTATAATGGGTTATGTAACAATAACGTATAACTATGATTATGTGCATTATTTTTTTATATAATAAATAATATATGGTCATTTTATTATTGTTTCTCAATAAATGGATTATAAAACAAAAACACTATTTAATGGTAATATTCAATTAAGAAATCTATTTTGATGAATTAATGGATTTTTTAATTAAAAAATATTTTAATAAAATATGATTTCTAAATTTCATTTTATTAAATTAAAATAATAGTATAATTTTTATGAATAAAATTGTAATTTTTATTAATGTTTGAATTTTGTTTTTGTCAAAACCCAATTTTTTTTGATAAATGTATGTTTTTATTTTAAATGTACTAATTCATATATTTAGATAATTATTTAGATACAATGATTATTAATTTTTTAATCAGGTTGTGGAAATTTTCCAACAATGAAATTTTCATAATTTTCTCAGACAATCAAACTTTTGGGTAATAATTTAATATCGTTTATATATATAATACGATTTATGGCATAATAAGGACCAAATAGTGAGTCAATAAAATAATTTAAATGGGGTGTTCGACCAATATATGTTTTTACATTAAAATATTGTTATTTTAAGTTTGTTTTATTTATTTTAAAAACCCTTAGTAGACCCTCCAAGACTTATAAAACATTTTAAATATTAATATGATTTCCTTGGGAGTGTGTCTCACCTCCACATAATCAAGCCTAATATTTTAATAAGTTATTACATTAGACTTATAAAATAATTTTTTCCACTCCAATTTTTTAAAAATAATGGTTTGGTTTTTTATTTTTTGTAGTTTAATGTGTAGTGTCCAAAACCTAAACAATAAAGTATTACCTCTTTTTTCCAATATTAACCCACTCAATATCCCATTATTATTAACTATAACCCCTTTGAGAACCACTATACTCTGAAATCCTCTCTATAGTGTCCTCACATGGTGACCTATGCCCCTAAGAAGCCTCTCTCAAGCCTCTCCCATGCCTTTGGGATCACACTTCCATGTATGAGATTTCTGTATTTCCCATTTTGTCCAAATTTCTTTATTTTTTTTACCCTTTTATTTTCAATTACATATGTTGGGTTATGATTTATAACCTCCCCAACAATTCCATCCATACGTTTTCATTATGATAGACCTATTTCTCTCTCATTAATTCCTCCAATGCACATTCGTTACCATTCCAAAATTCCATAAGGAATTTCTCTCTTCTCATTTGCATTCAAACAATTCTTTTATATTATACTTCTAATTACATTACATATTTTGGGACATGTATCTATATTATCACCATACCTTAAATTTCATTTAAATATTATTAGATCTTTGTTTCTCTCTCATCAACCATTGTTATTAATTCTTATGTCATGTCGTTATGCTGCCAAAATTGCGCTTTGATTTTCCTAGAAAAAGACATCGTGTAGTGAATACTATGTCAATTTATCTATCATGGTTATTCAAATTTATGAACATTTACTTATTTTTTATTTAGATTCATTTATTAACTACACATTCCTTTATCATGGATTAAACTATGATGCTTAATGAATGATCTATGTGGAAAACTTATGCATGGAATGAAATGATTAAGAAAGGTCTGCCCTAATAGTGCTCTAATGCATTATGTAAAGATTAATATCATGATAAGTCAAGTGAAATGAGTTTTTTCTCATTCTAATTCAAAATGAATGAGGTTTTACCCATCCCCCATGTGTAATGATACCTGGATCATGAATATATATGGTAATACATTTTTTTTCCAAATATCCATGTTAGGATAATCATTCTATATGTTGCCTTTTTATTCATGTTTCACTTTAGATTGATTGATATTACTGTATCCTAAAATGTATTGTATTATTCATGTTATGAATTTTTTACTCCATTACAGGGCTTTACACCTCACCCTTTTCTTATGCATGTCCTCAGTTTATCCCATGAAATGGTAAGTATGAAGGAATATTTGTGGTTATTTAAAATAGTTTTCAATAATGATGTGTATTACATGTTTTATGTTGTTATGTAATGTTCATAAACCCCAAGTACACTATAGATCTGATCTTATATGTTTTATCATGTGATTATTTTATAAAATAAAATATTTTAAAGTGTGAAATAAAGAGCAGGGTTGTTAAAGTCAGTAGTAGAGGATAAGTTTCATTATTTTTGGGATTAGGATTAGAAATCCCATGTGAAAGCCTTAGGGATAAGAAAATGTATAATAAAAACATCCATAAATTTTAGGGAGTATTGACTAAGTTGATTATCAAGAAATAAACATCCCTTTCAGGATACGAGAAGATAGATGCAACTCTGGTATAGATCTTTTTATGGGTAAAACCTAAAAGCACCAATTTGAACTAGTCTCAAACGGGAATTGGTGCACATCAAAGGGCCTTGCTTAACATTAGGTTATGAAATTCACATGGTATATTCATTGGAAAATTCATAAGAATCATATGAAATATTATTAAAGGAATTAAAAAATACCTGTAAGGATATATATTGGGAAGTAGATCATGGATAACATAGATTGAAGCCTATAAATTCATAAGATAAGGAAATATAAGTAATTTATAAGTTATCTCTTTTTGTATTTGGATTCCACTTTATGTGTTACCCCAAACATTCCTTTTATTACAACTATTGGCTGGTAATTAGAGGATTCATGCTAACAACTAATGTGAAGATCAATGCGATGAATTTTCTAATGAGATGGCCAATCTGATGGGAGCGGGAATCAGGAAATTTGTTATGATACTATCTCAGTTAACTCATGTTTTTAATATAAACATGGGTCAAGATGAACGTTCAACCTATAACACCCCAAACATTTTATGGTATGCTTCTATTAAATACATACTATTAATATCCTATATTTTATAAAGCATTTTGTTCCATTGAAATAACACTTGGTTATTTTTGAGATAGTCATAGCCTGGCAATTAAACATAAATTTTCCACTTCACTGTTTTGAATTTCGAAAAAACAGTCATCTAGAGTTATGACTAGTAAGTCATTTAGAGTCTGATAGAACCGACATAATTTTTTTAAGAATAGTAAAATAACCTTATGAATAGTAATATTAATTGTATTATGAAACATTTTAATAGTAAATAAAGATAATATTTTATTTTCAAAAGGTAATAAGATAATGAGATTGTAATTTATTTTCTAATGTGATATAAAACTATTAATACCTTTAATATTGAATTTTTTAATTACCTATGCTTTTATAGGAAATTTAAATAAATAATAATTAAAAAACAATATTTTGGGAATTGGTGTTCATTTTTTAATTCTACACATTGAAAAATGATTATGGTGAATTTTGGGGATTTATTTGAATGTCAAGAATTTTCGATGAATAGTGAAATATGGTCAAATCCCCTATATTCAAATTATCTGTAAAAAACTAGATTTATGACATCATAAGTAATGTATGACCACTAGGTTCTAACTCATATGCCATTATTACTATTTTTAGTCACATGAATTATGATTATTCAAATCCTTGAGAAAAAACTTTATAATAATGATTAAAATAATGAAAAATACCTCCTCTTCTCCGTTATTAATACCACCCTCATTCCCCTAATCCTCGTACACCACTCAAGTCATTAACCTTACATAGGTTCATCCCAACAATATATCCAATACTCCACCCCACGTACTATATCTGATGGTCTCACCAAAAGGCCAAAACCAATGACCTTAAGATGGATCTCAAGGAGAAGATATGAAGAGGTAAACAACCTCTTTAGTTTTCATTATTTTATTTTATTTTATTTATTAAAGAAAATACAATTGTATTATGTGGGTATATTTCATTACATAACTACCTTACTTCACATATTATGTAACAGTGGTGAGATACCCCCATTCTCTAATCAAACTATTTTATGAATTATTATGTGACACAATTAGGTGGCCAAATTTTAATGAGAGATTTCCCAATTTTCCTATATTTTGAGTTCCATTCTATTATACTTTTATTGTCATCTCCACTCATCCAAATTCTATGATAATTCAAGTATCATAAATTCACTAGAATTTGATTATTCTAATGGAATAATTCATCATAATTTCTCTTACCCACACCTGTTATACTAAAAATGAAAACAATGTCTGAGATGTGCTAATTTAACACATTCATGGATGACGAGTTCTCAATTTCAATTAATATCTTAAAGAATGTTCATGAAATTTTTTTAATGGTTTAAATAGATCATAATATATGTATTTTAGCTTATTAAATGTTCTATTATCCTTAAACACTCTTAATATGAAATAATAATACAAAAAAAGTTCATTTGAAACAAATCCGCCAAGTTAATCCAAATGTTTCCAATTAAATTTTAAAAAATGAATAATAATCATGTTATACAATGAAAAGTCATTATAATATTATTTAAAAATATTTAATGTCATTAATAATATATTTTAAAAATTATGGATGTTTAACCACACATCAAACGAACTTCCATTCATGAATACAAATAAATAGATTATGAAAACTAATGGAGAAAATGCTTCCAAAACAATACAATTGAACCTCTTAAACCCATAAAGGGGGCCATGAATGAACCTAATATGGTTATAATAAATAAATTAGATGTATAGAAGGGTTTTTAATTATTAATTATGGAATATAATTTTTTTTATTCAAATCATTAATACAAAGAAAAAACACACACTCGAGCATAAGGTAAGGGGTTTATCATCTCACTTTCATTTCCATGAGATTTCAACTGTTCACCACTTCTTTCATGAATGTTTTTTATTGTGTACTACCATTTTATATATATTATAATTATTATCTAATATTCCTAGGATTTTTTGATTTATTTTCTGGTTATTATTTTTTGGTCATATGACTCAATTGATTACAAAAGAGTAGGGGAATTTTTCTCAAATTCCATTTCATTGTCAGTTATATGGTATTGTGCACAAAATATTTCTTATGTGGTGTATCCAATACCCATTTGAGATAATTTTTCATTTGAAATTGTAAATAAATTATATATCCATTTTCTGGTTTCATGGATATGAGTAATGTCTTAGTCCATATACCCTTTTACATGCACTGTTTATTTGGAATGTTGTTTTTAGTATGGAAATATTGATGAATCTATACCCTATACCATATACAGATATTGAGAAGGAATATTGTAATTTTATAAAATATAAACATAAATAATTATTTAGACTTTATGTAGTGGGTGGGTCCCACTATATCCCCTCGATTCATCGACATGTCTCATGAGACAAATCAGTTGGTGACAAACCCTTCGAGTTTGTTTCCAAAAAACTAGATGGGTTTCTACACAAAGATTTAAAACATTTTGATGGAATTGTGGTATCAAGTTCCAGATGTATAACTTCCGATTAATATGCATATATCTTCATTCATTTTTAGTTATTACTATCCTTGAGGATTTCACTATGAAATAATTTATGGAAGCAGTTTCATACTCAGTTTATTAATGGTTTTTGTTTTCCATTAATTCACCATGCCATATTGATTATGTGCCCATGTGCCTCAGCTTGGTTAGTGATGACTCCATAAGTGCATCCAGGTGACATAGGTTCAAATCCAATAAGGGTCATAATTTCCTGGTTACTTTAGCAGAGCTGTAGTAGGTATTTTAGTAGTAATGTAGCTGGAAGTGTAGCATGTACTGTTTGGCATTGTAGCAGCCGAGACTATTCCCCCATTTGGGCCTTTGGGTCACCTATTTGGACCTCGAGTCCTTTAAGTCCTTCGGTCCACCAAGTGCATTGGGTTAGTAAAGCATTCATACCACCTCAAGGCCTTCAGGCCTCCTCAAGGCCTTTTAGCCACCCTAGTGTAGAAGCAAACCAGACAACCTACTAGGAACAAGCTCCAGAATTAGGAAGATCAAAGAGCTTTCACCATAGCAGAAGCTAAAATGATTATAATAATGAGAAGGTATGTTACCTACCATCAGGACAAGACTATGCATGTATGGGAAATTCTATCTAAACAACCATGCAAAGGTGGAGAGCTGATATCACGATGAAGATCCTAGGGAGGAGTAGTTCCATGTAGTTAGTCTAGGTTATATTTATTGTTTGACATGTATGGGCAATAAATTCATATAACGCCTACAAATACATGTAATACCTATGCCTACGTGCCTTGTAAGGGTTCCACCACACCCCTTGAATGGTGGATTATCAAAATCAATAAAAAATAAAGGCCTTCGGTCCATTGGATGGATATTGATTTTCTAAAATTGTATATGATTCACTTAATTTTGAATTCATGCTTCCGCTATTTGTAATCCTTACTGAGAATTGGAGCTCACCCATTTTATTTTTTACCTTCAACAGGTTATGAATATGGGATAATTTATTGACTTTATGTGGATGCTTCTTTTAGTTTTTCTTTTGTATTGTATTTTCCAACCTTTCCCAATGTATTTTGAGTTACATCTAAATATAAAATTTTCAGGACTAATAAGCTAACTGTTCCTTCTAGATTTCATTCTCCTTAATCAAACTGATGAAATAAGTAGTGAAACAGCTCCAGATTAGTGGGGAAGGAGTGATATATTTGGTATCAGAGGAGGTTTTGTAGTAATCGTGAAAACAAGATTTGAAAATGTAGATTAGGGGACAAAGCCCTAAGGAAGTATTTGAGGAAATAGCATAAAATGTGTTATCCAAACATATATCATAATAGAATAAAGAATCCACAAGAACTACGTTGATTACTGAAGGAAGAATTTGGAATTTTGAGAAGGAGATCATGTTTTCCTAAAGGTATTTTTATGGAAGGGTATTATATAATTCAGTAAGAACGGTCAATTATTTCCAATGTACATCGAACCTTTCAAAAATATGGATTGAATTGGAGTCGTAGCTTACCATTTGGAAATGTTTCCATGTGTCTCCAAAGATCACAATGGGTTCCACGTATCAATGTTATTGAAATACATTCCAGACCCAACACATGTACTCACCTATGATGTAATAGATCTTGAGACTGATCTGTCTTATTGTCTAGAGCCTATCATGATTATTGATACCTATGAACAAGTATTGCAAAATTAGACGATTCAACTATTAAATGTTATTTGATGGAACCATAATATGAAGGAAGCAACATGGGAACCTAAGGATGTTATGAAGATGATCCACCCACATCTTTTTACTAGGCATTATACATAAAATTTCAAGAACGAAATTTCCGAAGGAGGCTATAGTATAACACCCAAACATTTTATGTTATTATTCTCTTAAATACACTATATTCATAGAAAATATTTCATAAATCACCATTTTCATTTAAAACAACACTTGTTTATTTAGGACATATTCATAACATAGCCATTAAACTTAAATTTTCTATTTTTATGTTATGAATTTCAAAAAACTGTCATCTAGAGGTGTGACCAGTAATCATTTGGAGTCTGATAGAACCAACTTGATTTTTGATGAATTGTAACATGAACTTATGAATAGTAATATGAACATAAATATGATCCTTATGAATAGTAAATAATGATAATATTTCATTTTCTTAAGGTAATATGATAATTATATCTTAATTAATTTTTTAATGTGATATAAAAGTAATTATACCTTTAAAATTGTTAATTTTCGAATTAACTATGATTTTATTTAAAATTTAAATTAATTATATTTAGAAAATTATTTTGGATAAATGGAGTTCATTTTGGAATTGTACAAGGTGAATAATGGTAAGGGTTAATTTTTGGGATTTTTCTAAAATTAAATATTTTTTGATGAATAATGAAATATGGTAAAATACTGTATATTCAAATTATCAATAAAATATAGTATTTTTGAAATCATAAGTGATGAAATACTGATTTTTGTGATATAACATTCCATTATTACTATTTGGGGTCACATAAATTAATATTATTCATTTTATTGAGCAACAATATTATAATAATGATTAAAATAATGAAAAATATCTCTTCTCCTCCATTATAAATACCACCCTCATTTCACTCTTCCTCCCACACCTATGAATCCTTGATCATTACATAAGATCTTCCTAATACTACTCTGAAGACTCTTACCTATGTCCTAGAGCTTATGTTCTCACCAAAATCCCAAAACCAAAGGCCTTAAGAAGGATCTCAAGGAGAAGAGATCAAGAGGTAAACATCCTCTATAGTTTTCAATATTTTCATTCATTTTATGTTATTTTTTAAAATATCATTTTGATTATGTTGCGATATGTCATTACATATACCCATTAGTTCCCATATTATATATTAGTAATAATATACCCCCTTTCTCTCATAAAACTATTTTATAATGGTTTATGTGATGTTGTTAGGTTGCCAATTTTTAGGAGAGAATTCTCAATTTTCTTCTATTTTGAGTTACTTTTTATAGTACATCTTTTCTAAAATCCCCTCATCCAAATTCTATGATAATTCCATTATCTTACATGTACTGTAATTTATTTATTCAAATGGAATATTTCATTTTTATCTCTATTTCCCCCTCCTCTAATGATAATAATGAAAACATCGTCTAATATGTGTTAATTTATAACATTCAAGGATGACAGATTCTCAATTTATATTAATATATTCACGACTGGTCATGAAAAATTTTAATGGTTTAAATATATCATAATATATGTATTTCACCTTATTCAATGTTCATTAATCATTACACACTAATAATATAAAATAATAACACAAAACATGTTCATTATGAAAAAAACTGCCAAGTTAATACAAACGTTTGTAATTAACTTTTAACAAATGAATCACAATCATCGTATATAACACCAAATCATGATAGGATCATAAATTACTATTTATTTTAGTCAATAATATATATTAACAATTATATATGTTTAACTACACATAAAAAAACTTCCATTCATGAATACAAATAAACAGATCCTGAAAACCAAGGGAGAAAATGCTTCCAAAATAATAAAATTGATCCTTTTAATCCCATAAAAGGGAAATGAATGAACCTAATAAGGTTATAATAAAAAACATAAATGTATAGGAGGTTATGGAATTATTAATTAATGAATCTAAATT
This sequence comes from Viscum album, assembly GCA_963277665.1. Lineage (NCBI taxonomy): Eukaryota > Viridiplantae > Streptophyta > Magnoliopsida > Santalales > Viscaceae > Viscum > Viscum album. Next base: position 2,102,409,455 of record OY728127.1, on the reverse strand, counting down.
TTATTATTCAGGTCCTTAAAAAAAACTATGAACACACTCTAGCATAAGGTATGGGGTTTCCCATATCACTTTCCTTCCCATGAGATTTCCATTATTCACCACTTATTTCATTCATGTGGTGTATTTTGTACTAAATTTTTATATATATTATGATGAGTGTATTTATAATCATGGTATTTTGGGATTCATTTGGTGGTTGTTATTTTTTTGTCCTTATAACTCGATTGATTACAATTGGGTAAGGGACTTTGTCTCAAATTCCATATCATTGACAGTTACTTATTATTGTGCACCTAATATTTATTATTTGGTGTATACACTTCCCATTTGATATAATTTTTCATTTTTAATTTTAAATATATTATATATCCATTTTCTGGTTTCATGGATATGAGTATTTTCATAAGCCGTATACCCTTTTAAATGCGGTGTTTATTTGGAATGTTGTTTTAACTATGGAAATATTTACAAATCTGTATCTTATACTCTAAATAGATATTGAGAAGGTATATTGACCTTGTATTAAATCTATTTATAAATAATGATTTGTATTTTCATAGGTGGGTGGGGGACACTTTTTCCGCTCGATGCATCGACAGGTCTAATGAGACAAATCAGTTGGCGACAAACCCTTTGAGTTTATTTCCAAAAAATTCAATAGGTTTCTACCCACAAAAATAAACCATTTCGAAGGTATTATGATATCATGTGCCGATACATGACATCTAATTAATAAGAATAACTTTTTTATTCATTTTTAGTTATTACTATTCATGAGGTTTTCACTATGCCAAATCTATGAATGCATCTTCAAAATCAGTTTATTAATGGCGTGTGTTTTCCATTTATTCACTATTCCATATTGATTATGTATGATTGTTTATGATTCACTTATTATTGAATTCATGCTTCTGCTATTTTTAACCACTACTAAGCATTTGATCTCACCACATTCATTTTTTTACCCTCAATATGTAATGGAGATGAGATCATTTATTGAGTTCTTATAGGTTCATTATTTAGTTTTTGTTATGTATTGTATTTCATAACCTTTCCCGATGTAATTTGACTTAAAAATATGAATCTAGTGTTTTCAAGACTACTAAACTGATCGTTCCTTCAGGATTTCATTCCTCTTAATCATTACTATGTAATTAGTAATTCACTGACTCTGGTCTAGATGGGTCATGATGTTATACAACCTCCTAAGAATGAACAAGCTGCAATCATGAGCTTCATTTAATAGAGGCCTCATACATTTAATTGATCATTGAATCCCTCAATTATTGAACAATGGATCAACTCCATTGAAATGTTTATCTCCGTCCATAAATATTCAAATCTATAGAAGTTTACTCTGGATGCTTATCATATGGAGGGTGAAGTTGATCATTGGTGGACATTGATAAAAAATATGAATCCTTAGGAAGATATCGAGGCATGGGAAAAAAATCATTTCTGGAAAAAAAATTCAATAAATATTTTCCTTGCACCCTCTGACATAAGATGGATAGAGTCTTTTTTACCTCAATCAAAATGATGACGAATCCAACATATCATTCGGGGAAAACATAACAAGGCTAGAACGATATTCCTCCAACCTTGTTGTTACCCCCAAATGTTAGGTTGACTACTTCTTTAGTGAGATAAAACCCAGCATACGGAGGGCCCAAGAAATTCGTGACTTTGATAGCTATGAGGAAATGGTCTGATGTGAACTTAATGTCGAAATTGAGATCAGAGAAACTCAATGATATCATGGAGATAAGAAAATTAATTTGGAATTTAATTTTGGCAGTTATATGGATACATCTAATGGAGCTATGAAAATCTAGAACCCCACTTTCCAAAGGTTCAGAAAGAAGCACCTTGGAAATTTCCGGAAGGGGATGAGGAAATGCTTTAGGTGTGGAAGAGAAGGGAACCTGAACATTAACTGTCGACAAGAAAACCCCTCTGCTGCGACATATGAGAGGAACACTCTGTTAAACCCTCAACACAATATTCATTGCTTCAACAACAAAGAACCAAAGATTTTTTCAAACCAGTTCCCTATGCCATGGGTTTTCAAAGGAAACTAACATCCTCCATGGTAGTGATGGAAAACATTTTCCATCCCTACCTCCAATGTGAACCCCAAAAATGATGTGGCGACATGTATACTAGTTATTTATTCAATAATATCAAATGTAATTTTTTATTTAGGTTCTATTAATTCTATTATATACTAAAAGTTTAGTAGAACAATCCCAACACCACTCAAAATCAAGGAAGTAAAGATGTCGATGAGAATAGAAAACGGGGTAATCATAGCATGTCATGAATATAACTCCTCCCCAATTATAATTTTTGGTTTGATCTTCGAGGATAACCTCTTCACACTCCCTATACTGGAATTTTATTCAATTTTTGGCATGGATTGGCATTCACTATATAGAGCAAACATAAATTTTCGTGAGAGGGAAATCACTCTCCATATGAAAAATTGACCCATGATTTTGTACAAGTGAAAGGAGGATGATGAATATTCATTAGAACCATCATCTCATGCATGGATATTACAAACCTATAAAGACAAATTTATTTTTTTCAGATGATTGAGTCTAAGGAATAATATATCCATGAACAAATGCCAATTGAGAGGGAATTAGATGAGGTGTTACCTAAGGAATTGTCTTGCCTTCATCCTAGAATAGTTATTGAATTCTCAATGGATATTATACCTTAGGAATTTATAATATCCATGACTCTGTATAGAATAGCTATTATAGAGCTTAAGGAGCTGAAGAATCAACTACAAGAGAATCTAGATAAAGGGTTTATATACCCAATTTCTTCATCATGAGGTGAACCAATCTTCTTTTTCATGAAGAAGGATAGGTCAATGAACCTTTTTATTGATTATCATGAGCTCAAAACAATCACGATAAAGAACAAGTATCCTCTTCCATGAATTTATGACTTCTTCTATTAGCTATGTGGGAGAAAATGCATGTCCAAGTTGGATTTGGTGTCGAGATATTGCCATGTAATGGTGAATAAGGATAAGATACCTAGAATAACTTTTCGTACAAGATACATGTACTATGATTCATAGTAATTCCTTTTAGAATCACTGTTGGTCCAAAAATCTTCATGGACATGATGAATCATGTATTTAGAGATTACCTCAACCAATTCTTGGTAGTCTTTATAGGTGATATTATAATATACTCCAAAACAATAGATGAGCATGAGAAATATATACACACTGCACTAGAGACCTTGCGAAAGGATATGCTCTATGAAATGTATATCAAGTGTGAGTTCTGGTTAAAGGAGGTCTCATTCATGGGACATATCATCACAAGCAATGGGATATCTGTGGATTCTTTCAAGACATATGAAATTGGGGGAAGGTCGAGGCCATTATCTATGAATGATATCCCTATATTATTTGGATTATATAGATATTATCGCTAATTTGTGAGAAATTTCCCACGATTTTCCAACCATATTACCAAGATTTTTCAGAATGGATTAATGATTTCCTAGTGTGATGAATGTAAATATTGGTTCTTTGAGTTGAAATGGAGGATTATCACTATGCATATGCTCACACTACCAATAGGTGGAGAAATTTTTGTGGTATTTAGTGTTTCTTCGTAGAAGGGACTAAGATACATGTTGATGAAAAATGACAAATACATTATTGAGGATTCAAGGTAATTGAATGTTTATGAGAAAAACTATCCAACATATGATCTGGGGATGGCTGCAGTATTCTTCGTATTGAAAATTTTGCATCATTGCCTCTTTGGGGAGAAGAGAGAAATATACAAGAATCACAAAAGACTCAAGTATATATTCAAACATAAATAGTTTAACATGAACCAAAGAATATGGTTATAACTGATTAATGATTGTGGCTACCCAATCCATTACCACCATTTAAAAGTAAACAAGGTAGACGATTCTCTATGTAGAAAGTACCCAATGATTCTATCATTGATGAGAATTCAAAATGATCCAATCTTCATAGTTTTGATGCAGATGGACATGAAAACCATAATGAAGAGAACATCATCTATCCATTATCAATTGATTGCTCAATCATCTCTTTTGTAATGGATAAATGTTTCTCAAAAGGATGATGTGAAAACTCCAAAGTAGGTGGAAATTATCATAAAAGGGAAATACACAGATTTCCATGTTAATGAACAAGGATTTGTGACATTTGGGGGAAGACTACGTGGTCCCTAAAGTCCATATTTGATGAAATATCTTTTGGATGATTTGCATAGATTGAATTTCTCCAGTCACCACAGAAGCTCAATGATGTATAGGGATCTTGGAGATAATTATTGGTGGGATAAAATGAATAGTGAGACCGCTGAGTATACATCATATAGTTCCTAGTATGTCCGAAAGTGAATGCAGAGATGCTGAAGTATAATGGGATGATGAAACCATTACTCATACCAATATAGAAATGGGAAAACATAACCATGGAAATTGGTACCAGAAATATGAATACATTAAAATGAAAAAATACAATCTAGGTGATTGAGGATTTTCTAATAATGGCTGCACACTTCATTGTAATACGGTAGGTTTTCTCATTTGGATAAATAGGCACAAATATACCTCAGAGAAGTGGTATGGTTTTATGGAGTACAATTATCTATTATTTCTGATAAAGATCTAAGATTCATCTCTATGTTATAGAAGAGTCTGCAAAACACTCTTAATACTAAGAAAAACTTTAGTATGACTTATCATCCTCAAACTGATAGCCAATCTGAGCGGACTATCCAAAAACTTGAATAAATTTTGAGAGCAAGATCAATTGACTTTAAATGTTGATGGGATCAACATATTCCTCTATATAAGTTCTATTACAATAATATTTTCCACTCTATCATCCATATGGATATTTATGAGGCCCTTTATGATAATAGGTGAAGAACACAAGCACGTTGGGATGTAGTTGGAGAGAGAAAACTCTTAGGTCCCGAAATCGTTGAAGAAATTGTGGTGAAGGTCAAGACCATCCAGCAGTACAGTAAATCTACTCAAAGTTGACAAAAGGGATATGATGATATTCATTGATGAGACCTAGAGTTTGATGTCAGATACAAGGTATTACACTATATATCATTGTTGAAGAGAGTTATAGGAATTGGGAAAAAAGGTAAAGCTTAGTCCAAGGTACATAGACCCTTTTGAGATCCATGATCGTATTGCAGGAGTGGACTATCGACTAGAACCCCCACTGAACCTATATCAAGTAAATGATGTATTACATGTATCACTCTTGAGGAAGTACAGACCTAACCCATCTCATTTAGTTAATCCAGAGGTGGTACCATTGGGTAATGACATCCCCTATGAAGAAAAGCTGGTGAAGATCTTAGATCATATGGAAAAATTTTGAAGAAATTGAACGATCCCCATCATCATGGTGTTCTAGTGAATCCACAAATTTGAATAAGCAGTGTGGGAATCAGTGGAAGTGATGAAGAATATATACCCTCAACTATTTTATTGTTGGATAAGGAAATTTTTATGGAGATATTTCTTAAGTAGGGAATATTCTGATGACCCAAACATTGATTAAGGAAAATTACTATTGATCTAATTAAATGTATTATTATGTAAAATAGTTATATAAAATATAAAATTCCTTTGTTTTATGTTTTTTAATTTTAAAATACCATTAGGAAATGTTACCATTACTAATAGAGTGATCGAATAGTGATCACATGAATAGTATAAATATAGGGCTTTATCCAAACCAATTTACTCAGACAGAGGAAGAAACGACCACATCCAGAAGAATTTCACTATATGAAGCCCATTTGATGAAGACTGAAATGGGGGTGGCATCAATAGGATTTTATCTTGACCAATCCCAATGCGAGCTTCTACACATTAAGCTTAGATAGAATCACCTTCATAGTAAGTGGATTTTAAATGAGATTACCACCCGAGCAATGTAATCTGAGCCACCCCAAGTATCTATCACCATCACACACCATACCCTTAGGTATTATACGTTTGTTATAACAGTTTATGTAACAAAACCCTAGCACTATGATTTTGTGCATTTTTTATACAATAATGAATATACATTCATTTGGTTATTGTCACTTTTTAAATGGTTTTTAAAGAACAAATAGTATTTTTAGTTAATATTCAATTATGAAATCTATTTTGATGAATTAATGGATTTTTTATTTAAAAAATATTATATTAAAATATTATTACTAAATTAATTTTTATTAAATACAAATAATATTATAATTATTATGAATACAATTGTAATTTTTATTAAGGTTTGAAAGCTGTTTTTGACAAAAAAATGAATTTTCAATTAATGTAAGTTTTTATTTTATAATTACTAAGTCAAATATATTGAAAAATGTTTATAATAAATGAATATTAATTTTGGAATATGGATGTCGAAATTATTCAACGGTGAGTTTTTCACAATTTTCTTACACAATCGATTTTTTGGGTAAATATTAAATACCATTTAAATATATAATGTGTTTTATGACATCATATTGACCAAATAGTGTGGTAATAAAATAAAATAAATGGGGTGTTCGTCCAATATATGTTTTACCTTTAAATTAATGTGATTTTTGTTTTGATTTATTTATTTTACAAAGCCATAGTAAAACCTCAAAGACTTATAAAACATTTTAATTTTTAAATTATTTCGTTGAGAGTGTGAAATACCTCCACATTATAAATCCTAATATTTTAATAATTCTGGCCATTAGACTTGTAAAATAATATTTTCTACTCCTTTTTTTTAGAAAACATGGGAAAAGACCATTTTTTGTTTTCTGGTTTTGATATTTTAATGTGTGGTGTCCTAAACCTAAATAATAAAAAATTTCCTCTCCTTTACAATATGAACCCACTCAATCTCCCATTCCTATTCACTAATGCCATTTGGAGCATGAAAAAACTCTTCCCTCCTCTCTCTATAATCATCCCAAGGATCCCCATGATCCCAAGAATCCCCTCTGAAGCCTTTCCCAAGTCTTTGGGATCACACATCCATGTAATAGATTCCATCCTTTCTCTTTTTTGTCCAAATTTCTTTATAATGTTATACCCATTTATTTTCACATAAAAATGATGGGGTATGATTTATCACCTCCCAATACAAACTTTATTATATCCGAATAATAAAATACCTCTTTATCTCTCATTAATTCATCCCATGAAGACCTGTTACAATGCCGATATTCTGTAAGAAATTTCAATCTTATCATTTACATTCAAGGATTTATTTTAAATTATGCATCTAAATTCAATTACATATGTTGGGAAATTTATCTATAGGAAATACCTAATGTAAATTTCTTGTAAATATGATGAGATACCCCATTCTCTATCATCAACCATTTTTATTAATTCTTATGTCACACCATCATACTGCGGAAATTGCACTGCGATTTTCCATGCCAAAGTCAGTGTGGAGTGAAAACCATGCCCAAATTTCTATCAAGGTTATTCACCTTTAGGAATATTTTCATATTGATAATTGAGTTTCATGTATTAATTCCACATTCCATTATCATGGAATATATGATGATTCTAAATGAATGATCTCTATGGAACACTTATGCATGAAATGAAATGATTAAGAAGGGTGCGCCTTTCTAGCACTGCAATGCATTGGGTAAATATTTTTGTCATGATATGTCAATTGCAATGAGGGTTTTATCATTATAATTAAATTTAAATGAGGTTTTACTCATTACCCATGTGCAATGATCCTTTAATTATGCTAATATCATGTTAAATGTTGTTTCAACAATTCCATGTTATGATAATCATGATATATTATGCCTTTACGCTCATGTTTCTCTTATTCTTCATTGATATTATTATTGACTAAAACATATTGTATTCTTCAGGTTATGCCTTGTATAGTCTCTTAATTGGATTTATAGCTCCCCATTTTCTTACTAATTTCCTTAGGTTATCCCATGCAATGGTAAGTATGATAGAATGTTTGTTGTCATATAAAAGAATATTTCAATAACGACGTGTATTACATTTTTTATGTTGTTATTTAATGTTTGGAAGCCTCAAGGACACTAGAACTCTTGATATTCTATGTATTATCAAGTGAATATTTTATGTAAGAAATTACATTTAGGTGTGAAATAAAGAGTATTTTTCTTTTAGGGATGGTGAAATCACTAAATAAATGAGTGATATGTGACTTTCTTATTCCACTGAATGGAACACATGAGATTTTAAGACATTGAATTTTTTTTATGAAACTCTTCCAATCACTCCCTTGAAAAAACAAAGGATGAAATGTTTTTATAAAATTGAATTATATTTAAACTATTATTTTTCATTTAATCTAAATGGAATAAATCCAAATTTTTACCCATCATATACAAATAACAAATCCATGGAATATATGTGTCTATAGGTTTTTTCTTAGTCCTATATGGATCTAAAACCCCAAGAAACACTATAATCAAAATACTCAACACTAAAAATAGGAAAATTTGGGTGATACAAAAATTTTGGTATAGTTTCTTAGGGAACAAAATAAGTAATTTCATAAACTCACCCTCTATTTTCTCCCATTTCTTATATTCCCACCCACTTCATTTTTTTCTACTCTCATGCATGACCACTTGCACTCATTACTAACCAAACAGTCTTTTTAGGGTGGATACGATAATAGGATAGAAGTCCAATGAATCTTGGTTTTTTCTTAATTTAGATCCCAATATTTCTAAGAGTTTGGATTAAAATATTTAGTTCAATATAATTAATAATATTCTGCAACACCAAATCAGATACTTGGGTTGGAACCTAAATTAGAACCATTATTAGCAAGAACCTAACTTTGGGAATGTTATTTACAAGACCATGAATGACTAACATAAACTATACTAGAATAATACACCCTTATGAATTAAGAATTATACCATAGGATATCTCCACTATATATATTCATAACACGTGTCTCGAACAACCTTCCAATATTTCATGGGATAGAGTTTGACGTGGCTTACATTCATGTTTAATAATTCAATGACATCATGGAATCCCAATGCCAAAAAACATTAATTGAATAGAAAAAATGATAATTTTTCATTTTTCTCTAAATTTCTGATAAAATAGTTGGTTTAAAAAAAAATTTCATCATCCATACACAATTGGTACCAATTAAAAATGTAATTTTTTAATAGATACTTTTCTCAACAAAAATAATAACAATTTCACTAAAAATAAAATCCAAATCTTTTTGAGAAAGAATGGTAAATTTTCTATGAAACAAGGAAAAGGTACCTAGAAACAATACATATTTTTGAAAAAAAATGTTTTTTTATTCCAAAAATAAGTTATAATTTTATATTAAGTCTTAGGGATAAGTAAAAAATAGTATATAGTCATGATGATAAATATAAAATTAAAAAAACAATTCCCTAAATAACTCTTATAAGTTTCTAGAACTTTTTTCTTAACCATCCTAATAATGGGGAACCTCGTCATACTATGATAAGACATTATGATATAAAGGGACAACCAATATTAGAGGATAATAAATCCTTATGTATAAACATTCATATCTTAGTAGGAAGGATGATTTTATTGATTAATATAATGTCCCTAAAATTTAAAGTTTCAAACTTGTATACAAAATTTCCAAAATAAAAGACAATAATATAGATAATGAACCAAATATTCATTAAACCATGTATGTATTTCATGGAGGAACATCATTAAATTTTACTGTTCTAAACATCAAAAATCCCCTAACCAGAATAAATTTCAATATAAGATACAATGACCATCCATTGTTTCATTAGAGGGATAATCAACAACATGGTCAAACAAAAGGCTTAAATCCTTAATCAAAACTAAAAAACTCAACTCAATAACTATATTATTACCAAACCTCTCAATTACAACATCATTAAATTCTATTCTAGCAACCCATTTAGAAACCTAAATTTCACATTAGGACCAACCATTCATCTCAAACCCCTATCCAAACATTTTCCACAACCCTAAACTGATAAAATGTTAAAAAATAGAAAAAATACAATCAAAATTATCCTAACCTAAAAATTAATTTTAAAATAAATATCAAAAAATAATCCCTTCATAATCACACTCTTCCATACACAATTGGGAGGAGAGAATCCTATATCCCATGTTCATCTCATGAATAAATCAATGTAGTGAACATCTTAATAAGTATGAGATATATTGAAAAAAAGAACCCACTATCAAAAAACCATTTAGAGCATCATAAACTCATTATAATGATTAGAAATATGTTAGAAACTGAAAAATATAACGGGATAGTGGAGGGATTCACACCAAACCAAAAAATATTTCAAAATGCTCCCATCATTCAATGTATGATTGGAGAATCTAAACCTAATCTGAATGAAGAATTAAGTAAAATATTCTCATGCGTTAAGTTGAACCTACACATTATGGGTGTAATTAATACCATACATACCTTCTCCATGTAACTTAGATACTTTTTCACTTTTTAAAAAATTTAATCACATAAAAACCGTGTCCTTTTGGATGATAATGTGAGTACAACATTTCAATTGAATATTCCTTATTAGTAAAAATAAATTGATTATCCACAAATAAATTATTTATTGTGAATTAAAATCATCATTAAATACATTTTTGTATCTAGTAGATAGTGGGAACATCATTCCATATGTAGTGAATTATATGTTATGTCTCAATGTACTCCATCCCACAAATGTCAATCATCAACTTTTTAATCTCAGTATTCATGTACCAAATGGAATCTTAAGGGATGTTTTACTGAATAATTAGAATTATATATAACATGGAAACTTTAATATATATGAAAATAAATAAAACATTGGAACTGGGTAATAAAATTCAATAATCCTTAAATGTAGCTTCCATGGAAGAATCAATTTTTTCATCTAAGTATGGAATTAGAACATGAACATATCCTTTGAAAAAAATGATCATCTGTTTGAACCTTAATAATGAAAACTCTCAATGTGGGGTTGAGTAAGATATTATTGAGGTTATATGGTTAGGTATAGTTGATAGTGAACCATAGGAATATTAAGGATTTTTTGAAGGATATATAATTCAATGGAAAATAATTTTTTTATATTTTTATAACAGAAAAATGTATCCACGATATGAAACTCTTTTTTATTGATCCAAAAAAGATTTTAAATAAAAAATAAATGGAATTTTTTAGAAAGTTTAAAAACATTGAGTCCATACTAATTACCGACACTAGAACAACCAATTTAGTGGATTAGTTATGTATAATAAATGAACAAATACCATAATTAAATCAAGAAAATTAAACTATGTTTGATTCATTTTCTTAACCTATGTTTGTAATCATTAACCACCCCATGATTGAAACAAATATCCTTCTTACCTCCATCAATCATGTATTATTTTGGTAAAACCAAAACCTTAATGATTTCATTTCGTCATCTCTCATTTAAAAAATGTGATAATGCTTCTTGATTTCTTGAGATAGAAGAAGAATGGAAATGTATACACACCAGTGATATTTATAAAATTATCCCACCAATCGAGAATCCTATAATAGTTCTTGAACTAGATTATAGACCTTACCATCTTCCCCCAAAACAATTAAATATAAATACAATGTAAATGGTTATAAATGAAAGCATTAATATATTAAAATATGGTATTCAGTAAGATGCATGGTCCATTTCAATCTAACGATAATAAATAACGTTATTTTCTAGAGGAATCTCATATTTCAACTATACATTGAATATTTTTTGTGTTTCAAAATGAATAATTCTTTTAGTTTAATTCTTTAGAAATCCTCATGGTGTTTACATTGTGATTATAATTTCATGGGTTTATATGATTTATGGGATTCTAAGGTTGTTCTATATTCTTGAAAATAATATTTATTCTATTTTTTTTTAAAAAAATATCATCATTAGTTATGTGTGTGTGAGTTACAAGGAGATAAATGGATGAATTTGATTCCACATTGAGTTTTCTATGTGTTTCCAAGTGACATTGTTTTATATTTTTATTCCATCTTTCAATCCTAAAATAACTACACCCCACTTCTTCCCCCCTTCAAGATTTTATTTTCTTTAAACACTGGGATATTGTTATTCAATTTTTTAGGAGAGAAAAAAATATACAATTTGGAAATGTAAAAAAAATGTGATCTATGTGCATCAATGGTGAAAAGAAAAAAAATTATCTGTATAAAATGGAATTAAATTTATTTATCCTTCAAAAATGTAATACACATTTCCAACATTTTAATTAAATATTGTAAAAAAATTATTAATTTATTATGATTTTAATTAATTTTTATGTTCATGAATATACTTTTATTTACATTGTGTTTTTCTAATTTTATTTTTTTCAAATTTATATTTTCATCTATTTAATAAATTTTTTCCAATGTTTTCCCTTGGGATTTTGGGGTATTATTTTGAATTTACTATGTAAACTAATTAATAGAAAATATTTATTTATCACTAAAATTTTATACTACGTATATAAAAAACTATAAATAATCAAAAAAATATTCATAGATCAATTGACTGGCCAAGTGTGTATGTTCGTGAACATTAAGACAGTGAATCCATATTTTTTTAGATTATAAATAGGAAATTTCCCTATATTTCTTCTAATTTGAATATTTATTTATTTATTTAACATTAGATGATTCTCATGTATGTATGAATCACTTGGATCCCTTAAGATAATGAGAATGGAAGTAATGAGAATAATATTTCTATAGGGGTTTACTGGAATAAGTGAAAATTCAAATACCATGAATACATTTCAAAACAAAAAAAATTTTGAATAGTCATCTTATGATAAAAATTTGATCCCTCCATGAACTTCAATTTTCAACCCAATGAATTAAAATAAAACCACATTCCTATTTATCTACACAACACATCACTATGATTAATTGAAATTTGATGAGATGTGATGATGAATTTGAAAAAATGGAATGGTATTGGGATCATGATATTAGTTTTAACCTAGCCTATTCTAAATGATTTTGACTAGTTTTAGGATTGTTTGGTATGATTTTTTTGTGGGAATTGTATGATATATTGTGTTTGGTATGAGAATTTAAATTTCATCATTTTAAGTAGATTATATTCATTGGACTAGAAAAAATCATTTTGGGAGTGATATTACACACTAAAATAAGATTATATTAATTTATTATATAATTTCTATCATTTTTAATTGATCAAAAATAATTGTTTTACTATATTTTAAAAATTGTACTTATATTCATTTCATGTTTTTAATTCTTCCTCAAATTCAATAATCCTTAGTACAGTTTTCATAACTTTGGTAAACACCCATTTGCATTTATTTTGATTTTATGTTTTAGTAACACGTTACTCATATTATTGAGAAGATTTCAACATTGTAGAGAACTTTTATATCCGTAGTTGAGGGAACACATCCTTGGCTCTGAATCCATAAAATTCTAAAAGCAGTGAACAATACATCAACCCACAAAAATCAATGTAGTGGACATCATATTAACCCAATGATGAAAATATTTTTACATGAGAAATGGTAAATATTAGGTAACATTCCATTCAACTATTCCCATATATTATTTCGGAGCCTCATGGGTGATCTAGGTTTCCAAATTAGAAAGTGAAATTATGTGCCAAATTTGATTACCTAGAATAAAAATCAATCATTTTGGTTATAAATTTTACTATATGATTCCAAATTGGATGATGTTTAGAAATATATTTTTGAAAATCAATGGATTGAATGTCTTATTCTATATTCCACACAAATATTTCCATCTAGATACAATTTTTGGTTTATATGTTGAGTATATTCTAGATGACGTCAATTTCACTTCCTCGATAACAAATTCCACCCTATATTGACTTTCCAAACTCTATGTTTTCATTACCACTCCCTCCAACAATATTTAAACAAGGGAAGAGAGATGATTAACCTTGAGTCCCACGTCTATTAGGTCCTTGTTTGGTCCCTATCATCGAGTGTATTAAAATCTCATAAATTAGAGGCATGGCCCTCTACTACAATATAAGATCAGGATATATGATGAATAAACTTCATGAAAATACATTGAATAACATTAAACTGAAAAAAACTATCCCATAATGAATGTATAAAAAAAGATATAGATAAACTCTCCTAATGTAAATACCCAAAATTAAATTCAATGGAATTAAAACAACAACTCTCCTGATGTTCGAGGTAGCAATATCCATCATGATACAAGTAATCCTCCTAGAAATATGAATATTATTATATATATGTTATGTAAGAAAACAAGTAAACTCTATAGGAAAACTAATGTATCTCATGGACATGTGAATTAAGTATACTAATGAACTCATAACAAAATAGCATAACCAAATAATACATAAACTGGCCATTTAACCAATCCCCATCCTCACTATATAATTATCACCTAATAATGCATCCAAGTGTAATAACATAACAAGAAACATATAGATAAATGGTACCTCATAATAATTTTCCCCTGATTTTACAATATCAAAATTCACTATCATATGTCCTACCATGACCATCACTTTTGAATAACATATACTGATACCCCATATTATGGTCATATAACTTCTCTCCCTAAAACAACTAGGCCATATACCACAAGAAATTCATATTACATCTTGATTGAAAACACCTGGTCCACTACCCCATATCACGATCACATCACATCTCAATAAAAAACACCTAGGTCTTCATGTAGTGCACATTCAGACCTATTGCCAACACATCCTATGTGTATCCCATTTCATGGATGTGATAGTTTGAATTAGTGGGTAGCTATCCATCTGTCATCACCACCAAGAAGTTAGGAAAACACCCCATATATTTATGTACTAATATCTCCACATGGTGCTCTATGTGGGTGGGGTGCATGTAGAAATCCAAAGAAATATAAAAGTTATATAGGAATTAGCTACACAAATGTCTAACCTAGGGTTCCAAAAAATGCATTAAAAAAACCCAAACATCACCACCTTCACCACCACTTCCAAATTGAAAAAAACTCATAGTAATCACAACACACAAGCTTCTTCCCACTTTTCATTACAATCCCTTCCAATTTCATTTAAACAACAAATTCTTTTAATTATTCATTAAAACCCACATTTAACCCGATAACCCATTATTTTTTCATTCATTATCCATTTCTATGCCATTAACCAAACAAGTCCAAACCATTT
Source organism: Viscum album (assembly GCA_963277665.1). Taxonomy (NCBI): domain Eukaryota; kingdom Viridiplantae; phylum Streptophyta; class Magnoliopsida; order Santalales; family Viscaceae; genus Viscum; species Viscum album. Next base: position 2,102,394,180 of record OY728127.1, on the reverse strand, counting down.
AAAATATTATTCCATCCCTAACAAGGTATCTAGAAAAAGACAACCATTATTTTTTATCCAACACATAACAAAACTACACATCACATCTCCATAGCATGACCTCATGCCAAACAAACATTAACCAAATATCATCATCATATATCATGACCAAACATCTCTACCTAAAAACATGGCCTCAAAAACCTATGACTATACGTCCGCTTACCATGACCCCATCAACCCATCACACCGACACCCCACAACATGACCTCACAAACCCAACACATCGTCTCCCCACTACACAGACTCACCAACCTATCAACCCCAAATTCCATAACTATACATCACTGCCCCACATGATGACCACACTTTACAACACATGACAAAACATTTTTAAAATATAAAAAATAGTTTTTATCAGTTTCACTTCTTTATTTGAGGGAGATTATCAGATGATCCATAAATATTAGGGTAACCATTTTTAACCAAATATAAGTTTTTATCTAATTTCTTTATTTGGGTGATATCACAACTACCTGAAACAAGGTTAAATTTTTCAAAATCTAGTTCACAAGAAAGGGTTCCTAAAATCCTCGATTTTTAATGGATCATCAATCCAATAAATTCAAAATATCTTGATAATAATATCGAAGTTGTAAAAACTTGTGAATCAAACACCTTTCCCATTAAATTTAATTAACTGACTAATTTATCATTATTATGATGGTGAGAACTGTTGTACCAAAAATAAAATAATTCAAACCCCTTCTACATGGTACAAAAAAAGTGAAAAAATCAATTTTATACCTCCATGAAGCATTTCCAACTCACTGTGCACCGTAGAGTGAATATGTGTCACCTGCAAACTTTAACATCAGGAAAAAACAACATATTAACCTACACTAAAAAAAATTATTATAAAAATGTTTCTTAAATCACACACCAATCCAAAACTAAATAAAATATATTATTTCCATGAGAAATATAGGATAATACCCCCAATAAAAGGAGTATATCCTTCCACTAATCATGGACAAGCTTCCACTAGAACCAATAGATTGAGGTATGCGAAGTTGTGTTGGAAGATCCTTCAAACTCACCTAGGATTCATTTATAAATGAGAGTGGAAGGGATACAATGAATAAAATTATCATCTAAATAAATATTATTTAAATCCAAGATCCCTAAAATTTAATTTCATGATTTAATTAATGATGAAAATTCCATGATAATTCACCAAAATTCACTTGTATTGTCACGACCCGTCCTCGGAAATCGTGCCATGACTACCCCAAGCCCACCTTCAATAGGCCAGGGGCTAGAGAATAGCACTAAATCCATAAATCCCAATAAAAAGGTAATGATATTTCCTTATAATGTAAACAAACACCATAGAGTAAGCCAGCAGAAGTAAACACTAAGTAAAACTGGGTACAATAGTAAGTGCGGAAAGTAAATTGGTCAGAATTCAAACCCAAACTGATAGTAAAGTACAACTGGAAAGAAAGCACAAGAACTGAAATTAAAGCAACAACGTCGAGCCGTCCACTGGAAGTCCCACCTGAAGGGTGGGTTCAAATAGCCTCCTCAGCTCGTCGGGTCCAGCCGTCCGCTCCGTGTACGTCCCACCTAGTGGTCCACCTCCAGGTACCGACCTGCTCCACAAGCCTCAACTACGATTAGCATTGTCCGTCGTTGGTATCCAACACAATATAGTGAGGGCATAGCCTGTGCATGGGTTAGAATACGCTACCCAGTAGGGACCCCAAGTCCCCCGAAGGTCTCCCAAAATCCACAAAGGATCATCCACAAAGGAAAGTTACAACCACGAAGTAACATCCAACACTACTTAGGTATATGGCCATACATATACCTAAGTCATCAATTCTAGTTTGGCCCCAACATCTGAGCCCAAGTTCGATCACGTCCACACAGGATAGTACAACCCAATCCACATAGGAAAGAACAACACAATCCACATAGGAAAGCAAGTCAATCATATTGAAGATAATGATTGAAAGACAAGACTCAGCTCACACATGTATACTTTTTTGTAAGGTGATAGAGATGATCAGATGTTGCCACTGATTCATCTAAGATGGGACCCACATAGGATACTAAACCATCTAAGCTGTCAGACCCACATAGGATACAAGTCCAGCTACTCTTTCGGACCCACGTAAGATACTAAAACAGAGGTCAAATACTGCCGAACCCATGTAGGATACAAGAACAGTAATTCAGCCAGACCCACGTAGGATACAAGAACAGTAGTCATCACCATCGAACACATGGAGGTTTTCAGTATGGTCTTCATCGTTTCCAAACCCACGGATTATTTCAGTGCAGTAGTCGTCCCTGCCGAACCCACAGAGGATTTCAGTGCAGTCATCATCGTTGTCGAACCCATGGTGGATTTCAGTGTAGTCGTCATTGTCGTCGTAGTCGCAACCAGCTCTAGGGTTCCCACACACAGCGTACTAATTTCCGAGAGGGTCAACTCCACGAGCCAAGGGGGTCGATACATCAATTGACACGTAGTCCGGAGTTGATGTATCCTAAAGTTCCGTCTCAACATAGGGAACTCAACATGACAAACGGCGCGTCAATCAGACGCCCAATCTGAGAGTTATTGGCTTTTTTGTTCATGGGGCCCGGTTGGTTTTTAAGTCAAAACCAACCCGACCATACTCAAACTGCATCCAAACCTCGAACGGAGTAAGTCAAATGGTCTGTCTCACTAATAGGAATCCAATAAGGTCGACGACACGTCAATCGGATGTCCAGAGTTCATGTTATAAGCGTTTCCGCTCCGAGGGCGTTGTTGGTTTCGTGTTTGAACCTAACCGGCCAGACTCAATGTTCTCTGAAATCTTGAGTGTAATACACCGAAATGACCGCCTCGATCCAAGGTTCGCATCGCAACTGAGGGTGCGTCGATCTAAGGTCAGTAGCCCACGTTACGGGTATTTAAACAAACTGTCCAGTTTTTAGGGGGTTTTGGGACTGGACCGACCCGACTCGAGTCCGGGTCTTGCCCAACAGGGCGCGGCCTGACCCGACCTGGGAGGCTAGTTTCCCTGGCACGGGGGCGGCCCGCAAGGCTAGCTGGGCTCTGATCGAGCTCTCGTTGAAGCGGGGGGGGGGGGGGGGGGGGGGGGGGGGCTAACCCCCTATTTTGAAACAGCAGCCCCACGTGGGGGGCCGCTCCTTTGGCCAACTCGGGGTTACGACCCCCGACCTTCCTCAATCGGTCGGCCCGGCTGGCTAGCCGTGATGCTGCTGCAGGACCCCGCGGTCTCGCCCCTCCGACGCGCCGACGGCTGGTGGTTCCGGCCGCCGCTCCCTGCTCCGCCGCGGCCAAAGGCCATGGCCTTGGTCTAACTGGCATGGCTCGACGGCGCCGCACCACTCCGTCGTGGCCTCTTCGTGGTTCTCTGGCGCGACGCGACGACGCCTCGCCCCTTCGCCACGGCCCGACTCCGGCCGTGGTTTCGTTCGACCTCAATAGCGTGGTGCAATGGCACCGCACTTCCTTGGCACATTTCTCCTTGTTCCCACGTGGTGTCGTTGCACCGCGCCGCGTTCGTTCGAGCCGTAACGATCACAACAACAAACGGGGGAGGAGGGTCGACTGTGTTCGTGTGGTCCAACCTCCTCCCATTAAATTGATAACAAGCGGCCCAAAGAAATTGTCGATGAATGGCAAGGAATATTCACGAACGAAAAACAAACCCCTACTCGATAACGAGTTGACGATTGATGAGCGTCGTGGAAATCGGTGTCGCGGGGTGTGGCTCTGCACACATTGATGGAGATTGTCCGAGGTGAAATGATGTCTCCCTTCCATTGACGTGGGAAAAGGAATGAAGGAAGGTGCATATGTGTTCTTCGTGTTCTTCATGGAGGATGATGAAGTTCTTCGATGGTAGAACTCTCCCTCTCTCGACACAACGAAGAAACCAAAATAAAATAAGGTTTAAGCCTTATTTTATTACATTTACCAACACTTTTAAAAATACAAACATTTAAAATTAAATTCACCTTATTTAATTAATCTTAAATTGTCAAAATTAATTGATGTGATAAGTTGGAAACATTAATGACAAAAGAGGGTTTAAGAAGGAGTTAATGAAAAATAAAAAGGTGAGGGATCGTGTGGGCCCCACCTCATCTTAAATCCTCTCAAGGGGAGTTAGAACTTCAGTGGGTCCGACCCCAACTCCCTCACATGGGATAAACCACTATGTAGAGAGAAATTAAGTTATGACACAACTTATTTTTACTTAAACCGCTTAGTAAGGAATAAAAAATAAAACAATTACATTTTTATTCCCCAATTTTTATTAACATCAACACCAGAGCACATGCACCTTCGGAAAAGTTGTTCCTAAGAAATAAACGGCGCTTCGGTTTCATCGATGCCATCATATTTTGATTCCGAGCACCAGTTAAAAATTTAGGAAAACCCGCTCGTTCGTTCACTGAATGTACCCGAGCTAAAATTCAGAAACTGATTTCGGGCACACTGGGCCTTGGAATCAGGTGCCGTCATAAAATGAATATTTGTAAAATCCCAAAGAAAATTTAAAAAAATCCCTTTAAATTTACGGGTCTTTAAATTACTCCCACCTATGGTATTTACATCCTCATAAAGATTCAACCCAAAAATAGGGTGAAAAAAATTAGGGTACTAAGTATGCATCTGAGCCTCCCACTCCCAATGCTATCCTGGAGGTTCCCATGCTACCATCTGATGCACACTAGAGGAATAGACCACCCACATAGGACCCACTCCTGTCGATCCTCGATCTCCACCGAGACCTCCACAAAAGTCGCCCCATCGTCAATGTCCAGCTCCCCATGGTCGATGATATGTGTCAGGTCGTGCCCATATCTCCTCAATTGAGATACGTGGAAGATGTCGTGCACCCAGTGCAACTGAGGTGGTAGAACCATGCAATAATCCACCTCACCTATCCTATTGAGAACTGAGAATGGTCCGATGAAGCATAGAGTTAACTTTCTGCCATGGCCAAATCTCCGTAATCCACATCGAGGTGAGACCCGCAAGAAGGCGTGGTCGCCATCCTTGAACTCTAGTGGTCTCTGCCTCCTGTCAGCATAAGACTTCTTCCGGCTCTGAGGTGTCCTCATCTGCTCCTGGATGACTTGGACCTTCTTTGTCATGGCCTGGACCATCTCTGGTCCCACAAGTGCTAACACCCCAGGGTCTGTCCAGCACATAGGTGATCTGTATGGTCGGTCGTACAATGCCTCGTATGGTGCCATACCGATGATGGAGTGGTATATGTTGTTGTATGAGAACTACACCAAGGTTAGGTGGTCCTCCCATCTACGACCAATGTCAAGGACACATTCACATAGCATGTCCTCAAGAGTCTGAATGGTCCTCTCCATCTGACCATCCGTATGAGGGTGAAAGGCGGTGCTCAAACGTAGCTGCGTCCCAAATACCTCTTGTAACCCCTTCCAAAGACGAGAAGTAAAGTGAGAATCTCGATCGGAGATGATAGATGATGGAACACAATTAAGCCGTATAATCTCCTGAACATAGAGACGTCCCAAACTCTATACGGTGCCCTGCTCTCTGATGGGTATGAAGTGGGTCGACTTGGTGAGTTGGTCGACAATCACTCAAATAGAGTCGTGATCTCTGGAAGTATGTGGATGTCCAATCATGAAATCCTTAGATATCCCATCCCACTCCCACTCCGGGACCTTCAAGGGCTGTACCAACCCTGATGTTACCTGTATCTCTACCTTTACATGATGGCAGATAAGGCATTGAGAAATGAACTCTGCTACAACCTTCTGTATACCCGACCACCAGTGTTGTCGTCTGAGATCCCGGTACATCTTCGCCACTCATGGATGTACCACTAAAGGGGAAGTGTGAAACTCCCTCAGCACCGCCTCCCGTAAAGCAACTGGTACAATGGTACGTCCTCTGAAAAGGACATCGTGCTCTCCACCTATTGAGAATCCATTAGGTGCATGTCCTGGGGATATCTGTGCACGCCGTGTCTCACAGTCAACGTCCCCAAGTTGTGCATCTCTGACCCATTGTATTAGTGGAGGAGTGACTGTGAGTGACTGAATAAAGGCTTCTCCATCTCTATCCATGAAGGATATATGCAAAGAAGCATATGCTTCGTCGCCTCTCCAAGTAGATGAATGCTCGTCCTCTTGCTGAGAGCATCAGCTACTACGTTACCCTTTCCAGGAGTATAGACTATCTCAAAGTCATAGTCTTGGATGAACTCGAGCAATAGCCGCTATCTCAGGTTCAGGTCCTTCTGCGAGAAGATTTACCTGAGACTCTGGTGGTTAGAGTAGATTTTAAAGCGCTCTCCTATCAGATAGTGTCGCCACATATTTAGAGCGAAGACCACTACTGCCAACTCCAGGTCATGGGTAGCGTAGTTCTTCTCATGCTGCCTCAACTGTCGTGATCCATAGGTGATCAATGCTCGCTCCTACATCAGGACACATCTGATCCTAGTCCCTGATGGATCGCAGTAGACTATGTTCCCTACTCTCTCCTTCAGTAGCCTTAAGATAGGTGCGTTGGTCAACCTCTGTCTCAGCTCCTGGAAGCTCCGCTGACATCTATCTGACCACACGAAGGGTTTCCCCTTCTTCGTAAAATCATAGAGCGGTGCCGAAACTATGGAGAAGTCTGGCACAAATCTCCGGTAGTACCTGGCTAGACCCAATAAACTCTACACCTCTGTCACGCTCCTGGGCGGCTCCCAAGCTAGCACTGCCTTGATCTTCGCTGGGTTCACTGCAAATCCCGCCTCAGAGATGACCTATCCAAAGAAGTGGACCTCACGTAACCAGAACTGACACTTCGAGAGCTTACTATAATTCTGGTGCTCTCAGAGTGTGTCCAGTACAACTCGTAAGTGGTAGGCGTGCTCTTCCTCAGTGGCCGAGTATATGAAAATGTCGTCGATGAAGACCATGAAAAATCGATCGAGGTACGGCCGAAAGATCCTATTCAGGAGACCCGTGAATGGTGCTGAAGCGTTGTTCATTCCAAAAGGCATAACCAAGAACTCTTAGTGTTCATACCGACATCTAAAGGTCGTTTTCTATACATCCTCATCCCAAACTATGAGCTGATGATAGCCTGATCTGAGGTCTATCTTCGAGAACTACCGTGCTCCCTTGAGCTGATCGAAGAGGTCGTCAATCCTCGGTAGTGGATACTTGTTCCTCACGGTCACCGGCTTCAGGTGACGATTATCGACACACAATCGCAAGCTCTCATCCTCCATCTTGGCGAACAAAATCGGGGAAGCCCGGGGTGAAACACTTGGTCGAATGAATCCCTTGCCCTGCAAGTCCTCCAGCTGTACCCGTAGCTCTCGGAGCTCAGCGGGAGCCATCCTATAGGCTGGAGTGGGTATCGAGGATGTCATGGGGTACATGTCAATATAAAAGTCTACCTATCTACAAGGTCGTAGTCCTAGAACACCATCAGGGAAAACGTCTGCATACTGATCCACCACTACAGGAAAACTAGGACTCCACAAGTCAACTGCTCCTAGGATGAGGCTAGCCAACTGATGAGTGATCGGCTCTCCTCTCCTCTGCATGAGTCCATCCTGCGCTTCTAAGGGTCCCTTCTCACCGGTGAAGGTGAACATGCTCCCATCGGTGCGAGCACATTGCACCTTGCACCAAATACAGTCAATCTAACCATAGACTGTAGATAACAAATCCATGCCCAAGATGACGCCGTAGGGCCTCGACGCCGCTAGAAGAAGATCCCAGCCGAAGCTCTCACCTCCTAGTGTAAGCTCACACTTCCATCACCAGTGTGTAATCATCGAGTCTACTCCCGTAGGAGTCTCTAGTCGTAAGGATTGAGCCAATGGCTCCGTTGGAATCTCTGAGCTCTGAACAAGGGCATCCGGAAGGAAATAATGACTCGCTCATGTGTCTATAAGAACTTTAGAAAGGTTGGAGTAGAAATATATAGTACCTCAAATCATCTTTGGAACGCCGTGGTCGTTGGCCTCCGCTTGCTGAATCTGAACCTGTCTCTGCCCGCCAGCTCCCTGTGGTCGGGGTGGACCTCCAAGTGGTGGTGGTGGTAAAGAATCAAAGCGTCGCCCACCACCTGCTGCTCGGCCAGTGCCTCAGACTCGTCTGCCTGCTCCCTAAGGACCGCCACGGTCGACCCTCTGCCTCGGCCTAGGTGGCCCTTTCACCGTCTACTGCTCCTCTGCATGGCATGTCAGGCAGTCACGAGCCATGTGGCCCTGCACGCTGCATGCGTAGCACTGTATGCTCCTCGGAAGGCTAGCTCTGCGTAGTGTGCCCCGAACCTCTGAGCCAGTGTCCTGAGGTCTTCCGCCTGATGGTCTGGTCAGCCTAGATCCCTGTGACATCCGTCGACTGCCAGCTGCAGACGACTCTACTACGTGCCGCCCGGAGGTAGGTCTCGCTGTTGGAATAGGCTCAGCAAGAAAGATCTATATGAGAAGGGATCATTCCAGTACTCTTTACTATGTCGGAATGCTGAGGGAGATGATCGATGCCCTGATCTCATGCCTCAGTCCCTGCTCAATGGTCTAGGCTCAGAAGAATGGGTCCCGTACCATATCCGTCGAATAACGCGAGAGATCAGTAAATCTCGGCGAGTACTGGGCGACCATTATGCTGCCCTTCCGCAGCTGTAGAATCTCTTGAATGCGCGCTGCACGGAGGGTAGCTGGGACAAACTCCGAGCGGAAGAGGCTCTCAATGTCCATCCAGAGGAGAGATGCCTCATCGTGCACCTAGAGCATCATGCTCCACCATCTGCCTGCTGCCTCGTGCAGGAGGCTCGCTGCAAGGATCACCATGAGGTCAGTTGGTGTCCCCACTTACCTGAAAACTCGTACAACCACCTCCAGCCAATCCTCAGCTGCCTGAGGGTACGTGTCCCCACAGAACCTGGGCAGTCTCTGACACTGGAACTCATACAGCGTACTAAGGAAATTTTCACTCTCAGCGGCTGGGGCTGGTGGCTTCGGTGGCTCAACAGGTAGTGGTACTGCCGGTGCCTCCACTGAAAAAGGGCAATGCACCGGGCCCTCATCGCTCGGTGGGCTGTCATATCGCACAAAGCTCAGAACCCTAGCTGGCTGCCATCATGGGGCCATCTTGAAAAGAAACAGGTGCACAACGGTCAAACAATATACCTGGTGAGCTGACACAATGTAATCACATTGAAAACTTTTGAAATACACATGCAATCAATGTTATCATTCATTGAGTCAGAAATCAGAAGTCAAGGTCCTGGTGTATGGATACGTCGGCCGCCACACCAACACTAGACTCCCTGGACTGATAACCACACTCAATACCCTTAACACTATTGCTTCATAGGAGAAAGAGTAGAGTCATGAGTTCTGCGGTAGAACCGAACTCCTCTGATACCAATTTGTCACGACTCGTCCTCGGGACCCGTTCCGTGAATACCCCAAGCCCTCCTTCCATAGGCCTGGGGCTGGCGACTAGCACCAAAGGCATAAATCCCGATAAAAATGGGAAGGTATTGCATTATAAAGTAAAAAAACACCATAGAGTAAGCTAGCAGAAGTAAACACTAAGTCAAACTGGGTACAATAGCATGTGCGTAAAGTAAATGGGCTAGAATACAAACCCAAACTAAATGTAATGTACAACTGGAAAGAATGTACAACAACTGAAAGTAATGCACAAAACGACGAGCCATCCACTAGAAGTCCCACCTGAAGGGTGAGTAAAAATAGCCTCCTCAGCTCCTTGGGTCCAGCCTTCCTCTCCGTGTACGTCCCGCCCAGTGGTCCACCTCTAGGTATCGACCTGCTCCACAAGCCTCAACCACGATCAGCGATGTCTGTCGTCTGCATCCAACACAATGTAGTGCGAGCATAGCACGTGTAGCGGTGAGGATACGCTACTCAGTAGGGACCCTGAGACCCCCGAAGGTCTCCTAGAATCCTCAAAGGATAATCCACAAAGGAAAGATACAATCACAAAGTAACATGAAAAACTACTTAGGTATTTTCCCATACATATACCTAAGTCATCAATTCTAGTTCAGCTCCAACATCCAAACCCAAGTTCGATCACGTCCACAAATGATAGTATAACCCAATCCACCCAGGAAAGAACAACACAATCCACATAGGAAAGCAAGTCAATCATATCAAATATAATGATTGAAAGTCAAGACTCAGTTCACAAAGGTATACTTCTTCGTAAGGTGATAGAGATGATCAGATGTAGCCACTGATTCATCTAAGCTGGGACCCACGTAGGATACTAAACATGCTAAGTTGTCTGACCCACGTAGGATACAAGTCCAGCTAATCTATCAGACCGACGTTGGATACCACAACAAGGGTCAAATACTACCGGACCCACGTAGGATACAAGAACAGTAATACTGCCAGACCCACGTAGGATACAAGAACAGTAGTCATCGGCGTCGAACCCAATGAGGATTTCAGTACGGTCTTCATCGCCACCGAACCCAAGGAGGATTTTAGTGAAGTCGTCGTTGCTGTCGAACCCATGCGGGATTTTAGTGCATTCGTCGTCACTGCCGAACCCATAGAGGATTTTAGTGTAGTCGTCATCGTCGTCGCAGTCGCAGCCCGCTCTAGGGTTCGCGCACACAGCATGCTCGTTTCCGGGAGGGTCCACTCCACGAGCCATGGGGTTTGATACATCAACTGACACGTAGCCTGGATTTGATGTATCCCAAAGTCCCATCTCGACATAGGAAACTCAACACAACAGACGGCGCGTCAATCGGACGCCCGGTCTGAGAGTTATTGGCTTTTTCGTTCCAGGGGCCCGGTTGGTTTTTAAGTTAAAACCAACCTGACTGTACTCCAACTGCATCCAAACCACAAGCGGAGTAATCCCAAAGGCCCGTCTCAATAAGAGGAATCCAACAAGGTTGACGACACGTCAATCGGACATCCGGAGCTCAAGTTATAAGTGTTTCTACTCCGAGGGCCCGGTTGGTTTCGTGTTCGAACCAACCACACCATACCAAAAGTTCTCCGAAACCTTGAGTGTAATATACTTAAACGACCGTATCGATCCAAGGATCGTATCGCAACTGACGGTGCGTCTATCAGAGGTTCGTAGCCCATGTTATGTGCATTTAAACAAACTATCTGGTTTTAGGGTGTTTTGGCCCGGACCGACCCGGCACAAGACCCCCTAGGTCGGCCTGAACCGGGTCCGGGTCTGGCCCAACAGGGCACGTTCATGCGGTTCGACCTCCTCCCGTTAAATTGATAACAAGCGGCCCAAAGAAATTTTCGATGAACGACAAGGAATATTCACGAACGAAAAACAAACCCCTACCTCGATAACGAGTTGACGATCAATGAGCGTCGCAGAAAGCAGCGTCGCGGGGTGTGGCTCTGTACACATTGACAGAGATTGTACGAGGTGAAACGGAGTCTCCCTTCCTTTGACATGGGAAAAAGATTTAAGGAAGGCACGCTGGTGTTCTTCACGTTCATCAAGGAGGATGATGATGTTCTTCGATGGTAAAACTCTCCCTCTCTCGACACAACGAAGCAACCAAAATAAAATAAGGCTTAAGCCTTATTTTATTACTTTTTCCAACACTTTTAAAAATTCAATCATTCAAAATTAAATTCACCTCATTTAATTAAACATAACTTTTCAAAATTAGTTGATGTGATAACTTGGAAACATTAAGGACAAAAGTTGTTTTAAGAAGGAGTAAAGGAAAAATGAAAAGGTGGGGGATCGTGTGGTCCCCTCATCATTCTAAATCCTCTCAAGGGGAGTTAGAAAATCAGTGGGTCCCACCCCAACTCCCTCACATGGGCTAAACCTCTAAGTAGAGAGATATTAAGTTGTGAAACAACTTAATTTCACTTAAACCACTTAGTAAGGAATAAAAAATAAAACAATTATATTTTTATTCCCCACTTTTTTTTTATCATCAACACATGAGCAAACGCACCTTCGGAAAAGATGTTCCTAAGAAATTATCGGCGCTTCAGTTTCATCGGTGCCCTGAGATTTCGATTCCGAGAATCGGTTCAATAGTTAGGAAAACCCGCTCATTCGTTCACTGAACGTACCTGAGCTAAAATTTGGAAATTGATTCCGGGCACACCGGGCCTCAGAATCAGGTGCCGTCAGAAACTGCGTACTCGTAAAGTCTCAAAGAAAATTAATAAACAATTTCCCTTGAAATTTACAGGTCTTTAAATGTATGATGAATTCCACATCTTTACAGCTACAATTAAATACATTTTGTGATTCACTTTTACAATTTGAAATAATTTCATAGAGTCCCTCATTTCCTACATACATGATATGAATCATGATAACTATATAAGAAATGAAATATAAATTCAAAATGTTAACCCAATTCATGATTTGAACAACAAACTAGTGCACACAAGTAGTTCAAGCCCCATTAATCCCTCTAGGCCTCCATTGAATGCCTATAACAACCTATATAATAATGTAATTGGATGGGAATTGACAATACATTACATATTCCTACAATATACAAATTTGGTGACATGGATAGATGGGGGAACAAGCCATGGATTCCAAAAATCCTATATATGGAAGTGTAAGTCGATGGTCTATAATATTTTTTAGTGTTTAATTATAATGTTATTCTACTACTGTGTCCTTGTGTGTGTTTTTTAATCTCATGAATGTTGCTGGAATCCCTATATATTCCTTATAAAATATCATCATATTCACATATTTTTTTCTTTTTTTAATAATAAATACTATTTCATTAAGGTAAAAATTTAATCACATAATAAAGAAATATATTCCTCACACAATGATTGAGTGCTCATTATTTAATTGTTTAATATTGTATAATTCCGCCCTATTGAGTCAAATTGCATTTTTCATTGAGATATATTCATTAAATAAGGGTCATACCTCTTACAACTTGATCCATTGGTGTCTTAAGGGGCTATAGGGGATGTTATTTATCATTCTAATTATTCATGATCAATTATTTTAATAAACATTTTCATTCAATGATTTATCTTCTAAAGTGACATCACTAATGTTTTAGTTTATAAAACTTACATTCTAGACTGATCCAATGCCTTTTATTGATCGTGAAAATATTCCACCAAGTTTATAGGTCATTAGACTTGGGACCATGAAAACACTAAATTATGGAGTTATTTGAGAAGTTAACATTTCACTAAGTGAACAATCTTAAATTTTTAACAATATTTCCATTTTAAGAAATTCATCCTATCACCCCTTAGAACAACATCATATCAATAAACTCTTTCAAAATCAATTACATTATGTCTCTTATTGTTAATTTAAATTATGTCATATAAAAAATAAATTTGGCCAGTTTATAACCATATATCTACTAAATTTAATGTACGTGTCTATAGAATTTTTCTGCAACTACAAAACACAAAATATATATCCATAGAATTTATTTTAACTAACAAAAAATGATAACAAAGGATATCATTAAGAGTGCAAATAAAAGTGCTGATAAAAATTACCCTTTGTCAACATTTTTTTATTGATAAAGGGAGGACTTTATCTTTTACTTTATTTTTCACTTCTAAAGGGTAACATTATAATTTCGTTATTTTTGGCACTGATAATAAGATCTCTTTATCAATGCTTTTCTAGCACTCATTGAAACCCTGTTAGGACACGTCAATCCCACATTGAAATATAATTGGTTTATCCTCTCATTTATATATCATTGCACTGCATCACTACACCAGAAGTCTTTTGCGGGGATGTTATCCCTCATAAAAATTACTCAAACATTCATACAAGCCACCTCATGGGCATGTGTGGGCTATGGTCCACTCTATGATTCCCTTAATCCATTTCCCACTATCGTACACATGGTTGGTTCCTATATGATCTGACCAACCTGCCTTACGGTGTTGTACATGGTCATCCCCCCACCACACATATTGTTTTAACTAATAATAAAATACAACAAAAAAATGTTATAAAAAAATGTATATAATGAAACAAATAAAAATTATAAATGAATAAATTTAAAAAAACAACAATAAATTCCTTAAGTAAAAAACTATTAATAAATTTAATGTAGATATAAATATTTTATAAAATATAAATAATTACTATATATTAAATATAAATATATAAAATGAAAAAATTTATATAATTAAACAAATAAAAATTAAAGATGGCTAAATTTTAAAAACATTAGAAAAAATATTTATTAAATTATTACTAACTAAATAGAATAAATTAATTATACATATAAATAAATTATAAATATTAATAAATATTATATTGTAAATATAGTCATATAAAATGAATTAATTGAAATAATGTAATAGAAAATTTAAGAATGATGATTTTTTAAAAAAAATCAAAAATGAAAAAAAAATAATTAAAAAAATAATTATTGAATTTTTTTAGTGAAATGATTAAATTTAATATATATATATATATATTAATTATAAATAGAAAAATATATATATTATATATGAAAATTTAAAAAAGAAATAAAATTGAATAAAATTAATTTCTTCTTTATTTTAAATGGGTTTTATCCATATTTATTCATTAATAAATTTTATATAATAATATATTCATATATGTTTCTATATCTATATGAAAAAATATACATATCAATATATATAGTACTTCCGAAAATTTGATTTATATAACAAAAAATCATTATGCCTATAATAAATAAGTCATATATTTACTGAATAAAGGTTTATAATTATAAAATAACATTAATTAAACACACTGAATAATTGTATTGTGTAATGGATATTAATTGAATGTAGTTTTATTTTTAAGTTTAACTTACATTAGATGTGAGTTTCATTGATTTCAAATATATATATATATGTAATTAATGTATTTCTATATGCAACACGCACACACCAATATTAGTGATAATATCGGGCACTTGATTCTTAGTAACGGTGATAAGACTTTGAATATAGATGAGGTTAAATCATATCTTTCCATGATTCGAGGCATTTCCCAATGGCAGATTTTCCCTATGGGAAGAGGGTATTTTCTTTTTTTATTCTATAATGTTGATGAAAGATATTGTTCTTGGAGTTCTAGTTTTTATATAATTATTATAGGGATACATCATGTTTGTGATTAGGATATGAGATTCAACCTACATTCTCAAAAACATACAAATTCATAGATATGCACTAGAATTCATGGGCTCAGTTGGGTGTTATAGCATCCTCAAATTATTAATGATCTCGTCTCTTGTATTGGTGAACCAATTAAGATGGATAAGAACACATTTGGAAAAAAATTAGGACTTTACGAGATTCATTGTGGATTTTTACTTGCTTAATCATTTACCTGACCCTAACAAACTAGTTTCCAATATTGAAAAAAATTGATTTCCAATATGAATATGAGTTCACACTATCTTATTGTATATTATACAAGGCTGTACAACATGAAATGTCTAATTTTAGGAATTTTTGATGTATCTAAGTTAAACATGCAAGTAATTCTCATCCTTCTCGTAAGAAAATTATGAATAAAGACACTATGAGTAATCAAACCACTGCTTAAAGGAAAAAATTTTAAATGATGACCTGATGGGGAATTATATACCTGGGACAGACAAAAATATGATGCATCTCCTTTAAGAATGGATATTCGGTCACCTATTTCTAATAGAAAAAATTGATGACTACTATAAAGTAATTGATGGTGGAGGTGATTCCATCAAATATTTCCTCCATGGATCCATATCAGGACTAATGACGACTGATGAGCTAGTGTCGGGTTTCACTATTATTAAAGTGGGTGATGAATTGGGACAGGAGCATCCCATATCTAGAAGAGTAAGGAACAGGATAAAGGGAGATGTCTCCTTCCTTATGAAGGATGTTTATTATGGGGAATCCCCTCACATAAGGAGGATTCTTATTGAGTATATCCCTTATGTGGTGAGGGAAGAAATAGAATGAGGAGGGAAAAAACCAAAGACAATGAATCATAGTATTCACCCAAAAAATGGGGCATAGGGCATTGTGGATTTGGGTTTGGTCGAGTAAGGTCGTATCCCAGGGAGCTCATCCTAGAGTAGGTAAAACCCAGGGAATAGTACTATGTGATTTTCCATCAAAAGAATTTGCATTGAGAATGGGAAATAGCCAGGAAACCCTTGATTTTGGAGATGGTTTTGATTTTTAGTTTTTAGTTTTTGGATGACAGTGTGTCCATTGTTTGACTCCATCATTTCTCTTTCATTCTTTCCTTGTATTTTTCTATAAATTTTCTTTGGAGTAGGTTCACCTGACTCCTAGAACTACTTTAGTGTAGTTTATTCATGTCGATTTTTTTAAAATTATAAATTTTCGAATATATATATATACTATTTTTTAATATTTTCAATAAGAATACATCTATACTATAATATATATCAATATTTTTTAGTAATATATATTTAATTAAAAATATATTTTCATTTTTTCTATATTTTTAATGTGTATTAATTTTTAATAACTAATTTTCATTCATTTTTATCTTGCATTCATTTTAGATTATATATTAATTAATATTATGAATAATATATTCATAAATAAAAATATTTATAAATTATTATTTACAATATTTGGGAAATTATCTATTTATAATTTTGAATAAATAAATATTAATTTCTAAAATATGTATATATATATTTATAAATAAATAATTATATATTTAAACAATTATAAATTTACAATAATAATATATAATTAATGAATATATTTAAAAGATTTATATGTATATATATATATATAAAAGTATATAAATATATATGATGATACAAATATATAAATATATAAATAATTTAATAAATAATTTATATAATTATAAAGAAGTAATTATATATTTTTATAATTATTTAAAAATAATACATATATGTAAATAAAAAATATATATATATATATATATATTAATAATTATAAAAATACCTTTATAATTATAAATTTATAATTAATATAATTAAATAATTAATATATTTACTATATATATAGATTAAATATATATATAGATATATATTGTTTGTCACGACCCCCTCCCACCAAAGATGCCCCTCCTGAGCTGGCAATGGTGAAAGGGAGATAATGACCCCCGAGTCCCGCCTCCAGTAGGCCCCAGGTTGGCGACTAGTACCAAAGGTATGAGTTTTCACAAATATGGGAGGCATTACCCTTTTTATTGTTTTGGATCGGGAAATAGGACAAGTCAACAACCAAAAAGGGAAAAGAACAAGTGTATATAAATAAACCCAATCCAAGCCCACATGCATGTTTAAACAATTTTTATAACAAGGTACAAGTACAAGGAAGCTCAAAAGTACAATGCCAAAGAAAACAAGAGAACAACAACTGCAACAACTCCAACTGCCCGACTTGTAGGGTCCCGCACGACCCTAATAGTCCTCCTGGAAACCTGAAAGTAAACGTAGGGTGAGCATACAAGTATACTCAGTAGGGAAACCTAAAGCACTCGTGCACAAGTGGGGAGACACTCTAAGGTCCCGTGAGAAAACAGAAGAACCAGAAACTAAAAAGGAAAAACTATCCACCCAGCCTCACTGGTCACACTCACCAAGTAACACAAACAAGTTTAGTATATATATAGAACAAAAGTATTAGGTACCCCGCACCATTTCCCACTTAATTAGATGCTGCTCTTCCTAAAGGCAAATGTCCTGACGCTACCACACTCTTCACGCCCGCACACACCTGGGCCAAACCACGCATCCCGCCCGCACACACCTGGGCCTCACAACCACGCATCTCAGCCGCACACACCTGGGCCTCACAACCACGCATCTCGCCCGCACACACCTGGGCCACAACCACTAACCCGCCCGCAGACACCTGGGCATCATCCCGAAGGTTCTTGGGAACGGTAAGCCTACCCGAAGAGTATGGGCTAAATGTCGCCTCAAGCCATCACAGCCTCCGAGACCTACCCGAAGAGTCTTGGGTGTAAGGTCACATCATGCCATCATATCCTATGGAAGAAGGAGCAGGATGGACCTAGTAACTAAGGGGAAACACACACTCCCATAAAATGGGAGTGTTCGGCACTAGGTGCTGGACATGGGTGTGGTGCGAAAAAACACAAAGATACAATTATATATATAAATATACCAAACACACAGCCCAACCTATGGCTTCTTAAAAAAGAGGAACTGAGCATGTGCCTCGGCACTGCTACCACGAAGCATGCATCAACAACCAAACAATCATCCCCCAACCCCATTTAGGTTTTCATGTTTCGTGCAATGGTTTAACAAATTATTACTACTGGGAAACTATCATCCAGACAAAACCTTTCACAAACATATCCCTGCCATCCACAACCAAGGTTAGGTAAAACGCAAGCAACCACATGCCATTTCATTTACAAAAGATTATCACAACCATACAACATTCCATCATTCATTTATTTCAAAGTTCCACACATAAAACCCTTTCCACACACAAAACATTTCCGCATTTGAAAACACCTTTTACTTCCAAAACACTTTTCATAATCAAAACACTTTTCATAAATAAAGGCATTTTCCACAACCCACCACTTCCCATTTCAACCCCATCGTTTACAAAAACATTTCCCACAAACAACCAAACCGCCAACATGTTCATTATTCCAATTTTGTTCAGCCGGGGTGATCACACAAGGTTTTCATTCTCATTTAATCAGCCAGTCTTTACGTGCTTATCCATTTTACATGTTTTAACAAAAACAACCACAAACAATTCAGATATCAATTGCGCACGCAAAGGCCACCAACGACCTTGATTTTCTGTAGGCAAAGGCCTTTCAATCCAAAATCACAATCAGAAGATAAAAAAACTAGAAGGTAATAGAAACAGCGCAAAACCCCAAACCCTTCTTTATCCGGTTATTATCTTTATTTAAAGTTAAACTGCATCCCATGGAACAAAAGAAAAATATCCCACCCCGTATGTTGCACCAAAAAGAGAGACGAAGGTAAACCCCTACCTCAAAAGGTCCCGATCACGTCGATTCCGACGACGTCCTTCGGTGTCCTCCGCCTTCGCCAAACCCGACAAACGCCTCCTAGGATGGAAGCTGGAGAATGAAGGCTGGAAGGAAAGGTGACAAGTCTAGGCTTAGAAGCTTCGTCTCATCGCTACGATCATGTGGCCACTGACAAGTCGTAATTCGAAGCTCGGACAAAGAAGTTAAAGGAGGAAGACTTCTTGATCATCCAAGAGTGTCGTCGTGCGAAGAAGAAGTGATTGGTCTGGAAATAATCCGCGACCCTTTCTTATATAGGAAACGAATAGGTAAAATAGTATGCAGCGTGTATTGATGAATACACGGTGTGACCGTACACCCGTTACGCATTTTGACTGGTCAACACACGACACATCACGCGGTTTCCACGCGTTTTAATAATAACGTCAATTCTATCAATATGTGGTGTTTCGTTGACCCGAGGCATGAGTCATAAAAGTATCTCATTAATGGTCTTAAAATGACCGTCATAACTTCAGGGTTATGCTGTCGCTGACAGATCGCCAATTCGATACCGTATAAGGGAGATACATTGGATACAAGATCCCGTAATAATAACAATATTATATCTATTAATTCAAGAGCGTTTCGGGTACCCAATCCGAAGACCCGAAAAAGACATCCAATATTGGACTCATAATTTTCGTCTCGTAGTCAGGGTCGCACTGCCACTGACGGTTCGTGAAACCGAGGTCGCACGAAGAAGTTACGGACAAAAAAGTGTTTTATCAACAAAATTAATAATAACAATATTTTATTATTATTATTAATCAATTATTTATTTATTTTTTCATAACTCCAAAAGCAATCACGTTTTGGATTCTTCATGGGCGCTATTATTAAGCACAAATTCCTCCTTTTTCATTTATTTGT
The DNA here is from genome assembly GCA_963277665.1 of Viscum album. Classification (NCBI taxonomy): domain Eukaryota; kingdom Viridiplantae; phylum Streptophyta; class Magnoliopsida; order Santalales; family Viscaceae; genus Viscum; species Viscum album. The sequence goes on along the minus strand of OY728127.1, from coordinate 2,102,374,233 downwards.
CTTTTAATTTTATTTCTCTTATTATTATTTTTTGTTTCTTTCTCCAATCTATTTTTTTTCTTTCAAGATTCTCTCCCACCACCAAAAGTGGCGCCTCCCATTTCTTTTACTCCATGTTCAACACGTGCCATGATTGACTCCTCTTTAAATTATTTATTTTATTGGTTTAAATATTAAATCTTTATTTCATTTAATCCTTTTCTCTCTCCAATCTAATTCTCTCTCCAATCTTAATTTTATTGGTGCACCTCTCCTTTTATTTCATATCATTATTAATATATTATTAATATTCTCTCTCCAATCTCATTCCTCCCCAACAAAGTGGCGCCTCCCTTGATTTTACACCATTAGTTCCATTCTTTTTATCATAATTATTTTCAATAATAATGATTGAATCTCCCTAAAAAACATGCAAGATCACCTCCCATCAAAACCCACATGACACACACCTATTTTAAATCTTTATCATTATTATTATTATTATTATTTTAAAACACAATTATCATAAATAATAACATCTCTTATTTATCCTTATATCTCAAATATCATTGCAATTAATTCAAAACATAATTCTCATTAAATCATTATTACCAGATCTATCAAAAAAAACCAACATTATTATTATAATTATTTAGTATAACACTTATAACAAAACCCCAAATAAAATTTATTAACACGTCACCATTTATTATTAATAATAATTATTATTTTTGATGTTCTCCACATTGACCACATAAAAAAACGTTTTTACAAAGTAATCGACCGGAGAGGTCCGGGCCATTACATTAGATACCTCTCAAAACATTCCCGTCCTCGAGAATAAAAAACTAACCCAGAAGAAGGAAAGGATATGAAGAACCACTCCACAAGATACCTCTCAGGGGTCTCGTCATGACAAGGAACCAACCAAAAACTCTATGAGTTAGGAATTCACTCTCCTATGTCAAGATACTATCCGCTTTAGGCGGAACTGACTCGCCTGCATGGGTTTAATCGCATCCACATTAATGCGTCTCGATTAGGGATTAGGTCTTCCCCTCCCCACATAATAGGGCTCTTCACGTACATTTAAAGAATATCGGGAGACAACATAGCATTATAGACTTATGAAAAACAAGGTCCAAGCCCAAATCATGGGCGAGAATGAGTTTCAACAATTGAGTGTGATGCTCCTGGATTTAAACAAAACATAAACGAGAGCATTTAAGTAAAACATGAAACATCTCTCTCGATCTTTCTCCTTGCTGGGGTTTCCACTTCTGTTGCGTTAAATTGTCCGCATCCCACTCCTTTGCATTTCTGTTAATGTCCAAGTGCCATAGATGTACGGTAAACAAGGATCGCCTAAGCCCAAGTAGTAAGGAAAAACTCAAAGTGTTAATTATCATTTTATTTCAATTTCTTTCCCAGAACACCCAAATCAAGTAAAAAACAAACATTATGATGCATGTACCTTCCCTAGGGTCTCTACCCTGCAATCAATATAGTCTCACTTGATCGTTCGGTAGGCTCAGAGTCCTTGCATCGGATCATGGGGGGCCCTAAAATCCTGTGTCCTAGCCGGTCTTCCCTGGCCTATGTCACGCCCCAAGATTAACGAACACTGTTTCCCTACCATCCCATGCAATCCTCACTGTGCCTAACTCCAGACTCCATCCTATCTCTCAACCATCACCTCTGATACCATTCTGTCACGACCCCCTCCCACCAAAGATTCCCCTCCTGAGCTGGCAATGGTGAAAGTGAGATAATGACCCCCGAGTCCCGCCTCCAGTAGGCCCCGGGTTGGCGACTAGCACCAAGGGTATGAGTTTTCATAAATATGGGAGGCATTAACCTTTTTATTATTTTGGATTGGGAAATAGGACAAGTCAACCACCAAAAAGGGAAAAGAACAAGTGTATATAAATAAACCCAAACCAAGCCCACATGCATGTTTAAACAATTTTTATAACAAGGTACAAGTACAAGGAAGCTCAAAAGTACAATGCCAAAGAAAACAAGAGAACAACAACTGCAACTACTCCAACTGCCCGACTAGTAGGGTCCCGCACGACCCTGGTAGTCCTCCTGGAAACCTGAAAGTAAACGTAGGTTGAGCATACAAGTATAATCAGTAGGGAAACCTAAAGCTCTCGTGCACAAGTGGGGAGACACTCTAAGGTCCCGTGAGAAAACAGAAGAATAAGAAACTAAAAAGGAAAAACTATCCACCCAGCCTCACTAGTCACACTCACCAAGTAACACAAACAAGTTTAGTATATATATTGAACAAAAGTATTGGGTACCCCGCACCATTTCCCACTTAATTAGATGCTGCTCTTCCTAACGGCAAACGTCCTGACGCTACCACACTCTTCCCGCCCGCACACACCTGGGCCAAACCACACATCCCACCCGCACACACCTGGGCCTCACAACCACGCATCTCGCCCGCACACACCTGGGCCTCACAACCATGAATCTCGCCCGCACACACCTGGGCCACAACCACTAACCCGCCCGCAGACACCTGGGCCTCATCCCGAAGGTTCTTGGGAATGGTAAGCCTACCCGAAGAGTCTTGGGATAAAGGTCTCCTCAAGCCATCACAGCCTCTGAGACCTACCCGAAGAGTCTTGGGTGTAAGGTCACCTCAAGCCATCATAGCCAATGGAAGAAGGAGCAGGAAGGAGCTAGTAACTAAGGGGAAACACCCTCTCCCATAAAATGGGAGTGTTCGGCACTAGGTGCTTGACATGGGTGTGGTGCGACAAAACACAAAAATACAATTATATATATACATATACCAAACACACAGCCCAACCTATGGCTTCTTAAAAAAGTGGAACTGAGCATGTGCCTCGGCACTGCTACCACGAAGCATGCATCAACAACCAAACAATCATCCCCCAACCCCATTTAGGTTTTCATGTTTCATGCAATGGTTTAACAAATTATTACTACTGGGCAACTATCATCCAGACAAAACCTTTCACAAACATATCCCTTCCATCCACAACCAAGGTTAGGTAAAACGCAAGCAACCACATTCCATTTCATTTACAAAATATTATCACAACCATACAATATTCCATCATTCATTTATTTCAAAGTTCCACACATAAAAACCTTTCCACACACAAAACATTTCCGCATTTGAAAACACCTTTTACTTCCAAAACACTTTTAATAATCAAAACACTTTTCATAAATAAATGCATTTTCCACAACCAACCACTTCCCATTTCAACACCATCATTTACAAAAACATTTCCCACAAAACAACCAAACCACCAACATGTTCATTATTCAAATTTTGTTCAACCGGGGTGATCACACAAGGTTTTCATTCTAATTTTATCAGCCAGTCTTTACGTGCTTATCCATTTTCCATGTTTTAACAAAACCAACCAAAAACAATTCAGATATCAATTGCGCACGCAAAGGCCACCAACGGCCTTGATTTTCAGTAGGCAAAGGCCTTTCAATCCAAAATCACAATCAGAATATAAGGAAACTGGAAGGCAATAGAAACAGCACAAAACCCGAAACCCTTCTTTATCCGGTTATTATCTTTATTTAAAGTTCAACTGCATCCCATGGAATAAAAGAAAAATATCCCACCCCGCATGTTGCACCAAAAAGAGAGACGAAGGTAAACCGCTATCTCAAAAGGTCCCGATCACGTCGCTTCCGACGACGTCCTTCGGTGTCCTCCGCCTTCGCCAAACCCGACAAACGCCTCCTAGGATGGAAGCTGGAGAAGGAAGGCCGGAAGGAAAGGTGACAGGTCCGAGCTTAGAAGCTTCATCTCATCGCTACGATCCTGTGGCCGCTAACGGATCGTAATTCGGAGCTCGGACAAAGAAGTAAGAGGAGGAAGACTTCTTGATCATCCAAGAGTGTCGTCGTGCGAAGAAGAAGCGATTGGTCTGGAAATAATCTGCGACCCTTTCATATATAGGAAAAGAATAGGTAAGACAGTATGCAGCGTGTATTGATGAATACACGGTGTGACCGTACACCCGTTACGCATTTTGACTGGTCAACACACGACACATCACGCGGTTTCCACGCGTTTTAATAATAACGTCAATTCTATCAATATGTGGTGTTTCGTTGACCCAAGGAATGAGTCATAAAAGTAGCTCATTAATGGACTTAAAATGACCATCATAACTTCAGGGTTACGCTGTCGCTGACAGATCGTCAATCCGATACCGTATGAGGGAGATACGTTGGATACAAGATCCCGTAATAATAACAATATTAAATCTATTAATTCATGAGAGTTTCTGGTACCCAATCCGAAAACCCAAAAAAGACATCCAATATTGGACTCATAATATTCGTCTCGTAGTCAGGGTTGCACTGCCACTGACGGTTCGTGAAACCGAGGTCGCACGAAGAAGTTACGGACAAAAAAGTGTTTTATCAACAAAATTAATAATAACAATATTTTATTATTATTATTAATCAATTATTTATTTATTTTTTCATAACTCCAAAAGCAATCACGTTTTGGAGTCTTCATGGGCGCTATAATTAAGCACCAATTCCTCCTTTTTCATTTATTTTTATTTTAATTTTATTTCTCTTATTATTATTTTTTTGTTTCTCTCTCCAATCTATTTTTTTTCTTTCATGATTCTCTCCCACCACCAAAAGTGGTGCCTCCCATTTCTTTTACTCCATGTTCGACACGTCCCATGATTGACTCCTCTTTAAATTATTTATTTTATTGGTTTAAATATTAAATCTTTATTTCATTTAAACCTTTTCTCTCTCCAATCTAATTATCTCTCCAATCTTTATTTTATTGGTGCGCCTCTCCTTTTATTTCATATCATTATTAATATATTGTTAATATTCTCTCTCCAATATCATTCCTCCCCAACAAAGTGGCTCCTCCCTTGATTTTACACCATTAGTTCCATTCTTTTTATCATAATTATTTTCAATAATAATGATTGAATCTCCCTAAAAAATACATGCAAGATCACCTCCCATCAAAACCCACATGACACACACCTATTTTAAATCTTTATCATTATTATTATTATTTTATTTTTTTTAAACACAATTATCATAAATAATAACATCTCTTATTTATCCTTATATCTCAAATCTCATTGAAATTAATTCAAAACATAATTCTCATTAAATCATTATTACCAGATCTATCAAAAAAAACCAACATTATTATTATAATTATTTAGTATAACACTTATAACAAAACCCCAAATAAAATTTGTTAACACGTCACCATTTATTATTAATAATTATTATTATTTTTGATGTTCGCCGCATTGACCACATAAAAAAACGTTTTTACAAAGTAATCGACCGGAGAGGTCCGGGCCATTACATTGTTATATAAATATATATATTGTTATAAGTATATACATTATAATAATAATATAATAAATATATTTGAATTATTAATATATTAAATATACATATATATATGTATTGTATATATATATAATTATATAAATATATACAATTATATGAATAAAATTATAATTATAAAATTATAATAAATATATTCAAATAATAATAATATTTAAAATATATATTTATAAAAAAAATATTTTTTAAATAAATATATATAATGATTTAAATATATTTCTAATTATAAATAAAATATTATAAATATATTTACAATTAAATTTATATTTATAAATAATGAATTTAAAATATATTTATAAATGTTTATATACTATATCTGTTAAAATATATATTTATAATTATAAATAAATTTATATAATTTTATAAAAAATCATATAATTATAAATAAATAATTATATTTTTAATTAATTATAAAATTATAATAAATGTATTTAAAAAATTAATATATTTATTATATTAAATATATATAAATATATATATATATATATATATATATATATTGATTGCATTGAATTGGTCCTACCCATGAACTATGTATCTAATGACCTAACCCAAAGCTCTTAGCATATCATAGTTAATGAGAAAATTGATCAGACAACTACTGCTTTTTAAGAGACTCTGCTCAATGTGGAGCGGTCCTCAGCTATGGCTGAACCTTATACTAATTTTTTAACTAATATTATTTTGACTGATTAGACAATTTTGACTGATCCATTATTGGTTGGGGTAGGTACTTCGGCTATTGCCCCCAACTATGGGTTGTTTATCCATTGGATGTTGTGGAGGGATTTTACCCATCCCACCTTTCTTACCATATTAACTATAATTATGTCTCTTTAGGGAAAGACCGCAATTGAAGAATGTTAATATTCTAGGGAAAAGATCTTAAAAACTCCCTTGAAGGACTGTGATGCTGAATGGCTCCCTCGGGGTCAGAGTAATGAAATTGAATTTTTTTTGTCCTACAGCTTGAAGTTACTTTACCTATAATGGGACCATATATTTTTAGCTATAGGGACTATCTCATCGTTCATCACTCTTATTGAAAAATATTTTGGATAAATATTGTGTTAATCATGATATGGGCTTTTGAGAGTTGTCATTGAAATAAAAGAGACACCGCATAGGATGTCTCTGACTCACTGTTGGATGATGAGATGGGGGTGCCTAAAAGTACCAAATCATGGTTTGGAGGTCACCATCGAATGAGTAGAACTCAGATTATAAAAAATATGGTGTCTAGAGAGAGCTATAGGATCTGATAACTTTATTTTGTTTTTACATTGGGATTTTATGATTTTCAATAACAAATATTCCTATATTTTATCTTTTCTACTCTACTTATTTTCAAAATTAATTTTTTTAGTATGGGTTGGATTTCTATCCCACATAGAACATAGTTAGTATTATGATTTAAATAAATTTATTATCATATAATAATATTTATAAAAATATTTAAAAATAAATTTGTTTATAATTATAATAATAATATCTATATCAGCGCTAAAGATTCAATGCTTATAAAGATACATTTTAACCACACTTATTATTTTAGCACTAAAAAAATGTTTCTTAATCTACCCTCTTTTTAAATCACTATTAAAATACTCAATGAAATTTTTAAAAGAATCCTAACCAAACCTTTTTTAGTCACTCTACTCAAGATTTCAAGGATTTCCAATACAATCTGCACTCCCCCTCTACTTTCTCTAAGATGAATCAAGCATTGAATATAATATATGATAGTTTTCTCTCCTACTATATCATTGGTTTGTTTTCCACATTCTATAGTGTGTATATGTGCATTATTTTATAATATCATTCCTCTATTGGGTTCCATGATTATTTTATCTTCCCCAACCATTTTTCATCCACATTATGTTGTTATTTTTTTATCAGATTTGGATTGGTTAGGTTCCCTCTTCTTCTACTATTCATTTTATTTAATTTTTTCCTATTATTTTCACTATCTTCCTCATTTTTCACACAATAGGTTGAACCCTAGATGGTTCTGTCTTCTAATTTTACTTGTGTCTTTGATTTTTAGGGCATGTGTTCTTCCCTTAGGGTTTTCCTCCCTCTGTTCTTGAGGATTTCATCATCTTCTCTTGGTCGAGGTTCTTTTACTCATGATGGACTCTTTAATATCATAAATATTAATTTTTTGATCCTTATATTAGTGTTTTAATTATTTAATAATACTATAAATTATAATAATTGTATTTATAGAGAGGAAATTATATTTTTAATTTGTACTCATAGATAATAAAAGGGTTTTCTATTGTTGAACAATGGATCGAATATAGATTCAATATACTCACATTTCGAAATTACATAATTCTATATTTAAAATAAAATTTTAAATTTTAAATGATATATTGGCCTTGTAATGTATTTTGTTAAATAATTTTCTAGTAATTTCAGGTGATACATGAAATTCAAAGCATTGTAAAATGGTTTTAATCATTTAATTTATTTTTGATATTTTTTTAATATGATTTTAAAATTTCTCTGTTGATACTAATTGTTTTTATAAAAAATAGGGTTCATATCCCATAATCTGTTTTATGAAAAATTGGACAATTTTCATGAGGAATTAAAAAAACGAATTTCATGTGGGGTTATAAAAATTCAAAAATAATTTGTTTGAATTCTTAATATGGTTTTGAGAGGAGATTTGGAATTTTAAATTAACATGTGGAAATTTATAATTTATTGGTCCCTGGGAATATTTTTAATATATTTTTTTCGATACCAAATTTGGATTATGTTTTAAAAAAATGGGTTTGGTGTTAAAAAATGAGTGAGTTATTTCTTAACGGGACATAAAATATCTATTTAACATTTAATATATTAATAATATTAGATTTTTTACTCATCCACGTTAAATTTAATCAATTATAAAGTATTAGAAAAAATTAAATAATTATTTTAATTTAATATATATATATATATATAAATATGTATCAGATAATAATACATTTTTTTATGAAAAAAAATATCAATATCATTTTTATTTCTTGAGGTTTTATTATTATAAAAATTTTCATAATGATGTTTAAAATTTTATACTCATAATGAAATTATGATAATATTTCACAATAATATGGTATATTTTAGTTTTTTATTCATTCTTTCATGGGATAAAATTTACCCATAAATGTTTTTATTTAAATGAGGGTGAATATTTAAATCATAGAGCATTATAAGGATAAAAGTACTGCATTAGATATATGAATAAATCACGAATTACTCCCAATAACAAGATTTTTTATTCCATATATACTAAAAAATATATTCTCCATATTATCTAAAATAAGTTGGAGTAGGATATCATACATTCTTTTCAAATAGGGGAAATCTTGTAGTCTTTGTCCAGTAATTTTTATATTGCATAGATAACAGTTCATGTATACTCGTGCAAAGGTGATCATGTATCTAAAAACATTTGGAATTGGGAATGTGGTATAAGAGAGTAAGGGAACTATGAATATGTATTCTATAACCATATCATTTTTCAAACCACTGTGTGTTAGAGAAAAAAATTTCATCTTTAGAAAGAAACTAATAAATTTTGTCTCCTGCTTCAACAAGTCCCTACCTGGTAATATTTATATTTAATTACAAAACTATCTTCCTCATAAACATATCTCCCAAACATTTATTATTTCATTTTGTTTTTTGAGACTAATCCCCCATCTCATATAAAGATGCACATATGTTTCTTTAACTACTATTAGAATTAGTCATCACATAATGGGTACTGGTGATCATTTAGGATGAATTCAAAGGATAAAACTACAATAGTGGATTAATCCATTTCCTATATTGTATTACAATTTTCCTTTAAATAATATTAATCCTATTTGAATCAATGAAATGTTGTGTTCCCTTTAATGTAATTATTAATAACATTAAACTTAAATAGTAACATCTTATGTGTATTTATATATTTTTTGAACAAAAGGAATATTTTCTGATCCTAATAGGGTATATATGAATGAAAAGTTGATTCACATTAATCTTATAACAAATGTCTATGAGGATAGATTTAAATAGTTCATCAGAATTTCAAAAGATCATGCATACTACCCTTATCAAATCCCTCTTCCATGTTTATATTGTTTTATTCATGAATGTTTGGTTTGGATGTGTTGGATGTACATTTAATTTGTCACTGAATAGATTAGATCTATAATTTTTGGATAAAACATGGTGGAAAAAAATGAACATTCACCCCGATTGGGATGATACTGCAGTTATTTGATCTGTTGATATGAATACTAGTGTATTTGGTGATGGAAATTTTGTAGATGAAATTAAATGGAATTTGAAGATAACCCTCATGATTTTCCAATGTTGTTTGTGAAATTATGTTTCTATGAAAAGAGACCATTTTATACCAGTTTTACTAAATAATGAATATTTTTAGCTCTATTGATGTTGTATAATTTAATTGCAGGTAGAAGAAGAGTGACACATCACTTATAGAATTTCATGGAATCATGAATGATATTCTACCAGAATAAAATAAACATCCTGGACACACATTTAAAGGGAAAGAAATTATTTGTTCAATGGGAATGATCTCTAAAAAAATACATGTTTGTGCTACTGATTGTGTATTGTTTCATAAGGGCCATGAATCACTCATAAAATGGCATAGGTGTGGATCATGTTGAAATAAGAAAAATGAATCAATTCCACTGAAATATGTATGTTAAATTACTATCATTCCACTATTTAGAAGACTATATAGATGTTATGAATTTATGAGAAAAATGACATGAATGTAGATACAAGAATTAATTATTGGAACCTAAGTCATCTAAAATATTATCATTAGTGGCCTAAAATTTATTATGAGTATCTATAATTTTTAAATAACTCCAGAAGCATTCATTTTTAATTGATTTTACATGGAATAACTCATTTGGGTGTTCATTTTAGTACTCACAACAGATTCCTCATCATGTTGGTAAATTATTAATTTCCACCCTAGTTATGAAAGATTTGAAAGTACATTATGTTTCATATGGTTATATCTAGACCAAAGAAACCTAGTAATGATATTTATTTATATTTGGAACTATTTATTGTGGATCTAAAATATATGTGGGATATTGGCATCATAATTTATTATGCACATAGAAGTGAATAATTCACACTGAGGGCCACCTTCTACGAGACAATAAAAGACATTCCTTCTTGTGGAATATTTTTAGTCTATAACATTAATAGAATTTTGGGTTGTACCACTTGTGAATAATGCAATCAGTTAGTTCGGTTGAATCATTCCTCAAGGATCATGTTATTAGGAAATTCGAAACCTTTACCGAGATGTAAAAAATACTGATATCAGATGATATTATTCGATGAAAATATTGATAATGGTTCAATATCACATCCACCAATGGGTGATTCATAAAATATATTGAATCAATTTTTGGTAATTTTTTTTTGAAAAACATTATTAAATCATGTTGGAAAAAGAGAACTATATTATTTCAATTACCATATTAGAATTTTATGTACATTTTATATTTTCTTTATTTCATTCATATAGATTAAAAATGTATCTGATTCTGTTATTAGCATCTTACTAAATGATCCTGTAAGAAAAAAAGATGTAAAAAATTTTGGGTTCGATATTATTAACATGGGTATAAGGGAATAGTTTTTACCATTGAAGGGTAAATTGAATATTTTTCTTCCTCCAACCTCTAACACTACATACCTAAAGAAATAATAACAATTGTTTTTATTAATGGTTTAAAAGTTCAAGAGATGTATTCATAAAATATAAGGAATGTATTTTAAATATATAAATTGAGAATATATGGACTAAAATCACACAACCATCAAATTTTGATACAATATTTTATTTCCCATTCTTTATGTCTCATTTTTCTTAAAACTTTAAATCATACACTGATGAAAATCTTCTTCTTTTTCAATGACATATTCGTTAAATTTAAAAATCTATAGAAAAATACAATTATAAATATGGATGCCTCAGTCATAATATGTGAATTTTCGATGTTCTAACAGCCATAATTATTAGATATAATGGTCTACCTAATGGTTAACTTAGTTAGAGAGGATCAAATATATGACCCTTTCCCTTATATATGGATGTATCCCATTGAATAGTATATGAATATTTTAAATGTGTATGTCAGGAATCTATGTCATATAGAAGGTTTTATAGTATAATGATCTATTTTTTATGAATATATTGAATTCTAGACTGATTACCAATCATTTTTTGAAATCATAAGACTCTAAAAGTTTCATAATAATAGAATCCTTTTGGGAGAAGATATTTCTAGAAGAGATTTTGTAATATTTACCCTCATAGAGTAGGATCATGTTCAACTTAACATTTTAAATACTAGTGATGATGTTGATCCATTCGCTGAATCCTAAAAATCCATGTAGAGATATATAAAACCATCAAGGGTTGAAATATTGATATCAAATTCACACAATTAATAGTTTATAAGATTGTTCTGAGAAAAAAAATTTATGGAGGAATCAGAAAATAAAAATTAAATTTATGAATGAATTTGATGGCTTTCTAGGGGACCAAATGAATGTTTCATATCATACACTAGTTGGGTAATCAATTGTTATGATTTATAAAAAAAATTAACACGTTGACTGTAGTATGATGAAAAATAGTGGAGTTACGTTTATGGAGAATGTGATACAAATATCTGGATCCAAGGGTAGAAATCCCATTTATGAGAATTTATCATATTACAACATCATAATATATATATATATATGTTAGATTATATAATATTTCTTGTACCAATTATTCACTTTATAATTTATCTACAATATGAATTTATTGAAAGTTGATGAAATGGGATTCATGATGGATAAATTTAATGTAGAATGGGAAAATGAAGAGACATTCTAAATGGCATTAAATGCAGTGCATACATTTCAGGTGTTATATCCATCAAACAAGAATTTGATGATTATCCTTCTGGGGACTAAAACCACTATAGGGTTAGTTGAAAATTCATTCAAGGATGAGACTTTCATTTGGAGATCACAATAATTTAATTTTTGTCCCAATGTAGAAAAAGACATTCATGTTTTAGGGGACAACAAAGAGGACATTTAGATTGTATATAGAGGAGAAAAATAAAATAAACCATTAACAAATAGAGTTTAATAAGTACGATAATATGATTTTTAATATATTATTCCATTACTCATAATATTATCTCTATAATAATTAATTTACATAATATAATTGAAATGTTTGACTAATAATTCTGAAAATATATTCTGCACGGGATGATGGTACAAGTCCCAGGGAAGAATTTGTTGTCGATGCTGAAACCAAAAATTTGTTAGGGTATAAACAACATGTTGATGAAAAAAGAGAATAATACAACATTAGAGTGTTGAAAAAAATTATTAAGGACTGAAATAAGGGTATAATATTTGAGGTTGGATAGAATAAATATGAACAACTTGTTGACCACAGTAAGTAAATGTTCGTTAGTTCCATTGAGGTCAAAATAAGGATGATTATTCCAAACTATATAAAATCATGGATCCATGTCAATAATATAATGAAGTAAACATATAGGGAAAATAAAAAGGAAAAGTTATGATAAAAATTGTATATATTATCAAAAAAAATTATAATGAATTTTTTTTTTAATTTTAATTATTCATTAGAGATTTCATTAATTATAGATGATTTCTATAAAAAATATGTATTAAAGGATAAAGGGAAATCCCATATAGGATTACTACTCTACATAAAATGTTACTTCTTAGGTAAGATGATGGTAAAGTAAATCCCCACCCACTAGTTAGTTATTAACATATAATAATGTTGGAATCATGGAATGATTTCATCAGTCATCGTGGTGATAAATAAATTTTGGTAAATTTTGGTTGATAATATTTCATTTCAAAATATATTTTTTATAAAACATGATTCAAAAATTTAAATTTTTGAGACACGAAAGTGTGATGGAAATAGTTATTGTGAATCAAAACCAATGTACCCTGATCACAAATCAAGGATATGGTATGTTTCACTAGAGAAGAAATTTTTCTGTATTTTAAATAAACAATAAATGATTTATGTTATATGAATCAAAATATATTCCCTTGTCTATATTCAGATTAATGAATCAAAATAAAAATCAAAATCCATCCAATATCATGTCGTATAGAATGAGGATCACGTAAATAATGAGAGTAAAATATTTAATGAAAACAAAAAACCTATATGGGAAACTCTTGTATGTTGAAAATAATATTAATTTTTTATAATTTATAATAGTATTACATAAAAATTTCAATTTATTTATATATTATTTTACATTATAGACACAAGAATTGTTTGTGACTCTACCAGATGAAAAACTATATTCATTGGTTTTGAATATGCTAGAATAATATGGATAATTTATTGGTGTAGGTTTTCTATTTCCTCCTAAAATATATCTTGAGAAGAACAAACCATAAGACAATACATATACGATGATGAAAGGACTATGAGAACAAATAAATTCATTTAAAGATATTATTATTCAGCCAGTTTTGGATGAATAATATATGAGAATGGATCAAAGAGAAATAACGGTGGAAAAATGATCTATAAATGAACAACCAAATTACCCTACTATATTGGAGGATTTTCATTCCCCTCAAATTCATACCATACCTTTGGTAGTCATTTTTTTCATTAATATTTCTCATAAATTTGAATGAATTATTTTTTGATAACTTTATATTACTAAAATTCAATAGGGTAATGTTTTATGGGATTTTTATCTCACTACGGGAAATGAACCATTTACCAATGGTTCCAAATCGTTGTTAAAGGCTGGATAACTGTTGGTATAATATATACCAAGGTTTATCCAAACCATGGGGATGAAAGACATAGGGAAAAACACATATTCCAACAGTTTCTAGAAATCCGTTGGTATGTGTTAGTAAATCTACATTATACAAATTTTTCATTCTAACCATTGGTATAACTTTTCACTAATGGTTTGAAACCATTGGAAAACATAATATTCCATTAGTTTCAAACTGTTGGAATATTGTTTGGTATATCTTTTTACCAAAATTTTGTGTAAAATATTGGTAAAGGCTGAACATTTCACTATATACCATTCATTTGTAAACTGTTGGGAAAGTGTTTTTACCAACAGTTCTCATTAAACAATTGGTATAAAACACATTCAAAGCCCTATTCTAATAGTTTACAACTGTTGTCATAGGAATTGATGTGCAATTCAGGAAGCAGCCTGCAGCAGGCTTCCCTTTCTGCATTACCAGCTTCCCAAATCTAATTACCTGCCATAACCAACTATAACACATACATATACACAATTAATTCATATAGATTTAACACATAATGTACCCTAAAACTATACATATACAAAATTAAAACACAATTTATAAGGTAATTATAAACATACATAATTGATTTGGAATTCAATTCAGAATTGAGATGAAAATTACATTTGCAATCCAAAATTCAATTCATAATTGAATAATTAATTGAATACATACATACTTTAATTATCAATTATGAATACCATACATAAAAAACTAAATACGTAATTAGATGTGTTATACAGAATTAAGAATAAATAAAACATAGCATTTTGTATAACACATAAATAATTGAATTCAAGAATTAGAATCTAATAACCCCAAAATAAGGAAATGGAAAAATGAATTCAACCAAACACAAATATAATGTCCCATGGTTTGGGGTGAGTGTCTTTGAACATAGCGATGACAATAATTGGTGTGTATCAATGAGCTTGTGTGACATAGGGAATGTAGTTGTCCTCGGCGAATTAAATGTCATGTGTTTTAGAATAGGGATAGGAGTACCTCACATGGGGAGTGGATTATGTGAGGCTGGACCATGGATCATTTTGCTAAAGTATCAACACAATCTGAATATGTTTGATCATTTTTCTATATGCCCGTTATTTTTAAAATGATGTCCATTTTAAACAGAAGATAATATTTGAGTGATACTGGCCACACCATGCCTTGGATTGAGGTGGGATTGACTCGTACACATCACATATGACCCATGGAACATTTTCCTAATCTATCAAGAATACTTGAATGTGTTTGGTCATTTTCCCATATACCAGTTGCTGTTTTAACTTAAAATGTTGACCATTTCAAATAAAGGTGAGACACTTTGAGTGGTACCATCCACATCATGCCAGATATTGAGATAGAATTGACTCTTACATATCACAAATGACCCATGAATCATTGTGCTAAACTATCAAAAGA
This sequence comes from Viscum album, assembly GCA_963277665.1. Lineage (NCBI taxonomy): Eukaryota > Viridiplantae > Streptophyta > Magnoliopsida > Santalales > Viscaceae > Viscum > Viscum album. The sequence continues at coordinate 2,102,358,525 of OY728127.1, read as the reverse complement.
ATCCAAATAAGTTTGGTCAGTTTTCCATATGCAAGTTTCTTTACTTAAAACAGTGTCCATTTAAAACAAAAGAAATACACTTCGAGTTATACCGGACACACCGTGCCTCGAATTGAGGTGGGGATGAATATTACATGTCAAAAATGACCCATGGATCGTTTTCCTAATCTATCAATAGAATCTAAATGTGTTTGGTTAGTTTTCCATTTTCTAGATGTTGTTTTCACACAAAATGTTGTCCATTTCGAAAAAAAGTGAGACACATTGAGGGGTAACAGCCACACCGTGACTCGGATTGAGGAGAGGTTGAATCTTACATGTCAAAAATGACCCATGGATCCTTGTAATAAATTATCAACACAATTTGAGTACTTTTGGATTGTTTTCTGTATGCCAGTTGTTTTTACGTAAAAGTGTGTCATTTTTTAACAAATGAAAGACACTAAAAGTGATACTGGGCACACCATGCCTCGTATTTGGGTGGGGTTGACTCATACTAATCACATATGACCCATTAATCTCTTTCCTAAAGTATAAACATAACTTGGAAGCGTTTGGATGGTTTTCCATATGCCAGTTGTTGTTCTCACTTAAAATGTTGTCCATTTTAAATAACAATGAGAAAATTTTAGGGGTACTGGACACATTTTGCCTCGAATTGTGGTGGGGCTAACTCATACATGTCAAAAATGAACCATGTATCTTGTGATAATGTATCAGGATAATACGAATACGTTTTATCGGTTTTCTGTATTCCGTTTGTTGTTTTTACTTAAAAGGGGGTCCATTTTATAAAAAAGAAATACCCTTCATGTGATTCCAGCCACACCGTGCCTTGGATTGAGGAGGGGTTCACTTTTACACACCACATACGACCATGGATCGTTGTACTAATGTATCAACACAATATGAATTCATTAGGTTATTTTTCCATATGCCAGTTGTTGTTTTTATTTAAAATGTTGTCCATTTCAATTAAAAGAAAGACACATTGAGAGATATTTGGCCCACCATGTCTTGGATTGAGGTGGGGTTGACTTTTAAATGTCACATATTACATATGTATCTTTTTCCTAAAGTATCAAGAGAATATGAATGTGTTTTGTCAGTTTTCCATATGCGAGTTTTTTTTACAATTAAAATGTTGTCCATTTCAAATAAAAGCGAGACACTTTTAGTGGTACCGGCCACACCATTCCTCGGGTTGTGGCAAGGTTGACACATACACCTCAAAAATTAACCATGGATCCCTGTGCAAATGTATCAACACAATCCAAATATGTTTGGCCGGTTTTCCATATTCTAGTTGTTTTTACATAATATGGTGTCCATTTTAAACAAAAGAAAGACACTCCCCATGATACCTACCACACCGGGCCTCAGATTGAGGCAGGTATGACTCGTAACGTCACATATGACTCATAGATCATTTTCCAAAAGCATCAACAAAATCTGAATGCGTTAGGTCAGTTTTTCGTACACCAGTTGTTGTTTTTACTTAAAATGTTTTCCATTTCAAATAATGGTCAATCACATTGAGTAATACTGGCCACACCATGCCTCATATTGAGGTGGGGTTTACACGTAGACATCGCAAATGACCCATGGATCATTTTGGTAATGTATCAACACAACCAGAATATGTTTGATTGGTTTTCTGCATGTTTTTTTTGTTTTTACACAAAAAAGTGTCCATTTTAAACAAAAGAGATACACTTTAAGTGATACCAGAAACCCTGTGCCTCATATTGAGATGGGTTGACTCATACACATCACAAATGACCCATGAATCATTGTTATGAATTATGAATTCAATAATAAATCATTTGGTTAGTTTTTCGTATGCCAGTTTTTGTTTTAACATAAAATGATGTCCATTTCAAATAAAAGTGAGCTACATTGAGTGGCCACACCATTCCTCAGATTGGGGGCGGGGGGGTTGACTCGTATATGTCAAAAATGACCCATGGATACTTGTGCTAATGTATCAACACAATACGAATATGTTTGGTCAGTTTTCTGTATGCTAGATATTTTTACTTAAAAGGGTGTCCATTTTAAACCAAAGAAAGACACTACGAGTGATACCGGACACACCGTGCCTCGGAGTGATGTTTTTTTGATTCGTACCCATCACATATGACCCATGGATCGTTTTCCTAATGTATAAATAGAACTTGAATGCGTTTGGTTATTTATTTTTATGGAAGTTTTTGTTTTCACATAAAATGTTTTCCATTTCAAATAAAAGTGAGACACATTTAGTGGTACTAGCCACAAAGTGCCTCAGATTGAGGCTTTGCTGACTCATTCAGGTAAAAATGACCCATGGATCGTTGTTATTATGTATCAACACAATCCGTATATGTATGGTCAGTTTTCCTTCTACAAGTTGTTTTTACTTAAAAGTGTATCCATTAAAAACAAATTAAGACACGTCAACTGATATCGGTCACACCCTGACTCATATTGAGGTGGGGTTTCCTCATACAAATCACATATGTCCCATGGATAGTTTTCCTAATGTATCTACACAATCCAAATTCATTTTTTTGGTTTTCCAAATGCCTGTTGTTGTTTTCACAAAAAAAATTTTCCATTTAAAATAATGTTGAAACATTTTGAGTGGTACAAGCCACATAGTGCCTCAAATGGGGGATGTGTTTATTCTTACATGTCAAAAATGACCCATGGATCCTTGTGATAATATATCAACACATTCCTAATAACTTTTTCCAGTCTTCCATATTCCAGTTGTTTTTACATAAAAGGGTGTCAATTTTAATCAAAAGAAAGATACTTCGAGTGATACCAGCCACACCGTGACTCAGATTGAAGAGGGGTTGACTCGTACACATCACATATGACCCATTGATAGTTTTCCTAAAGTATCAACACCATCCAAATGCATTAGGTTAGCTTTCTGTATGCTAGTAATTGTTATTAATTAAAATTTTGTCCATTTCAAATAAAGGTGAGACACATTGAGTGGTACAAACCACACCATGCCTCGGATTGAGGCGGGGTTGAATCTTACGTTTCCCAAATGACCCATGGATCATTGTTCTAAAGAATAACCATAATCAGAATAATTTTTGTTGGTTTTCCTATGTGTATGATTTTTTACTTAAAAAATGTCCTTTTTAAAAATAATAGAGTCAAATTGAGTGACACCGGCCACACCGTGACTCAGATTGAGTGGGGTTGACTCGTACACGTCACAATTGACTCATGAATCATTTTAATGAAGTATAAATAAAACGAGGAAGCATTTGGTCGTTTTTCTATATGCAAGTTGTTGTTTTCACTTAAAATATAGTCCATTTCCAATAAAAGTGAGACAATTTGAGTGGTACCGGCCACACTGTGCCTCAGATTGAGGGGAAGTGGACTCGTACACATCAAAAATGACCCATGGATCATTTTCTTAACGTATCAATAGAATCCGAATTCATTTATCGGTTTTCCGTATGCCAGTTGTGGTTTTCACTTAAATTGTTGTCCATTTCAAATAAATTTGAGACACTTTGAGTGGTACCGGCCACAACGTTCGTCGGATTGAGGTGGGGTTGACTCGTACACAACACAGATGACCCATGGAACGTTGTGCTAAAGTATCAATACAATCAAAAACACCCAAGATATTTTAAGGGTGGATATCCTTTGATCCTTGGGCATTTTGAGTACTATCATGTGCTGATTGAAGATCCGGTTGAGTCTAATCCTCTCCTAGATTCATATTTTTTATTAGGGTTTGCACTCTCCTATCAACTTATTCAGTTTCTCTAAAACCCACTTTTCCATTGGGATTTATGGATAATCTTGAAGAGATCTTAGAATGAAATCTAAGACACCTAATTAAGAGTGTGATTGTCTCCAGAATCAAGGATGGTGGTACATATCCTTTCGTGAATTATTGTGATGTTTTATATATGCCAAATCGTCGCTCGACCAATGATGGTGTGTAGGGTCAATGGGAAATTCGGGGTCCATATAAGAGGGTGGGGTGGGGGATGTATGGGGGGGGGGTTGTTTGGGGTCTAGGAAGGAGGGGGTTTATTGTGTTTAGGGAGAAGGGTGGGGGGGGGGGGGAGTTCGGGGTCCATGGAGGAGGGTTGGTGGGCTGTCCAGGGTCTAGGAAAGAGGGGGGATGTCCGGGGTCCAAGGGGGAGGGTGTGGGGCTGTCCAGGTGACAGTCTGGGGGCTGTCTGGGGGGCTGTCTGGGGTGTTGTCCATGGGGTTATCCGGAGTCCAGGAAGGAGGGTGGGGGGGGGGGAGGGGGTGTCCGAGGTCTAGGAATGAGGGTGGGGACGCTGTCTGGGGTCTAGGGAGGTGGGAGGGGCATTGCTCGGTGTCCAAGAAGGACGGTGGGGAGGCTGTCTGGGGCTCAAGAAAGGAGGGTGGGGAGGCTGTCCAGTGCCTAGGGGGAGGGTGGGGGGGGGGGGGGGGTCCGGGGGGCTTTCTAGGGTCCAGGACGGAGGGTGGAGGGGTTGTCTAAGGGGCTGCCAATGGGGCTATCTAGGGGGTTGTCCCGAGTTCAAGGGATGATATATACATATTTTTCTAAGAAAATTCATTCAAGGTTAAATAAACAATTTCGTTATATCAACATCTAATAAGACCACCGATTTTCTAAATTCCACTAAAATATAACGATTTCATTATAATAGGGGAATTTCATAGTAAATCGCCAAGTCACGTTATATTATTTATAAATAAAAAATAATGATAATGTGACCTACCTAATCACACATATATTTAGTCACAACAAATCAATAAACATAAAATGTAACGGCCTGACCCCAGTTACCCAGAGACGGTGCATTATTAAATAACATTGGCATGATCACAAAATATCAACCCTCGAAAGACCGATTAGTTTAGTAACCTTGGAAGCACTAGATACATTCATAAAGTTAGCGTTACATCATAAAATTAATACAACACAAACATAGTCTCCATAGTCCACACTCATATCCCCTCATACTATCCCAACATGTTATTCATAAAATACTTCTTCACATCCTGGGAAAAATAATACATAGAAAAGTGTGAGCTCAGATGCCCAGTAAGGATAACAATGTAGTGGAAACTTTCATAAATAAGCATAAACATTTAAGGCAATGAACAACTAAAACAAAATCCTTTTAAACTTGAACATCATCATAATATGGAAGAAATAAAAAGAAATAATTCCATTTACTTATTCACATGGATATTATACTACTAAAATAATCACACAAAATATAAATACCCACTTTCATAATGATGGAATGAATAATTCAAGACTATCATAATCACATAACCAAGGCCTCGTGCCAAGACTACAAATAAGATTTTTCCAAGGCCTCGTGCCAAGACACTAGTTTGTTTCATGAGACCTACTGATGTATCGAGGAGCTATAGCGGGCTCCACCCATCACTTACTAAGTCCAATGCATTCCTCATATGAATAGGTTTCAACATAACATAACCATTCGTATTAAAACTAGCATACTAAATGTCAATACTTTCTCCATAAACCATGAATGGTATAAAATAACACATCCAGAGTCAAACCTATCAAAAAACCTTCAATATCATATGGAAGTTTTTTATAATAATAATCCAACATCAAATAATCTTAAATTTCATCAAAGGTTGTTGACATAGATTAAATCAAAACTATTTGAGATAAATATCTCTTTTTTGAAATCATTGATAATTCACTCATTTATAAAGGAATTAATTTCAAAGAGATTTTTGAATCAAATTTTCCCATAGCACTTTGAAACTTTTGAAAAGAAATATCTTTTATAAACATTCATTTCCATATAAATAAATCCTTAAAATCATTTTGAAAACATGGAAATTAATTAAAAAGATTTAGAATTATTAGTCTTTAAAACATTTAAAATTCTAATCATGATAAAGAGTACCTTTCACAAATTCTTAAAATATTCATTTTGAAATAATTTGAAGGTCATATAATTATGAAAAAAAACATTTAATCTCAAAATATACTTATAATATTGTAAGGGAAGCTTCGACGATTTTATAACAGAGGAAAATAGACGCACCTGCCGTATAAGTTAGAAAAACATTCTGACCTTAATTCTGTCGAAAAGGTTAAAAAGGACCTTGTTTGGAAAATGACAGAATCGTTCCTTTATAAACATCTTCTAAAAATTCCAACAAGGGTATAGATGACTTTAACCCATAGTCTGAAAAAAATTTCCGAATGATTTGAAATACATTTTTAAGAAACATGTATGTGGATGATAAAGTGGTCCCATTAGATAATTACGTATAAACAACCTCGGATAATGAAGAGATTATGAAATAAACCCTTACCATGTACATTTCCTTTGTAAAGGTTATATTAAAATCATGTATAATGGTGAAATAATTGTTATTAAATTATATAGGAATCACATAAATTAATATGATATCAAATATGATCTTTTAACATTGCTTTGTTAATGTTATCTTAGTATTATTGTCGTTTCGGGTGTTAACTCACTCTTTTTATTTTATATGTTTTGTTACATAAGCCCTGTTTGTTATTGATAGGTTGTATCTTATTCATATCCAGAATTATATCAAGTCCTTAAAAATTATTTTTAACCATCAAATGAAAATTATTTTTCATTGGATACGACACAGAATTAATCACATCGCGTTCGTGGCGACGGTAGTCCGTACGTATGCACGAGAAACAATATCATTATTTTGATACTAAAATAATATATAATTTGATGGAATATCATATATATAGAATCATTATAATCTTATATTTATTATTACTTCAATTACACATCATTATCATACCAATCCAAATAATAATGTTTTGAATAACAATTACAGCACGAGGTGGAGACGGTAAGTCGTACGTCCGCACGTATGGTGACATGTCATTCAAAGGATTGATAGAATAATGAATATGGTTGTACCATATTTATAATAACATCATAGTATATAGATTATACTAGAGTTATTATTTTATAATGGAAATAACAATGAAAGGAGAAGTTGAATAAGAATTGAACTTGAAAGAGGGTGGTGAAAACATTACCTCTTCTTCGAGTTCTTCCGTTTGATTTGATCAAAAGGGCTCCATAGGTTGGATTTATGATCAGACTAAGGCCTCTAGGTTGAAGTGAGGGAAGTCAAGAGGATATTTGGGCAGGGTTTGTCCGATCCAAAAGGCTTTGTATGTATGAATAATTGGTTAAAAGTGATGTCCTTTTATAAGGTGGAGGAGGGGCTATTTAGAAAAAACTTAAATTATTAATTTGTAATAAATTCATATTCTGTTTTTAATGGCACAAAAGTGGATTATTCAAAGTTTAAGGTAGGGATGGGTCAAAATATTTTAAACCAATATATTTTATATCGGTTTGGGTCATTATATTATCATTATGTTTTACTTTTACCTCTTAGTTTATTAGTTTGAAATTTACCATGTTACTTTGTAATATTGTATTATATAGTTAATAAACATAATATATACATCCATCCAACCCCCAATTGGTCCATTAATGATACACCTATCATTATATAATTCTCTTGGCCGATATTTAGATTTTTAGGAATTGAATATCAATTAATAATATAATATTTATTTCAAAAAAAAAATTATGACAATTTTGAAACTATTTGGTATTTTGTTTTTTCTAAATTTATAACATCATTATTACTTCAAAACTATATCATTTAATCAACCATAACATGTCATAGTATCATATAAAGTTCATGGAATTCATTAAAAGTATCTAATAATATTTATTGGGGTATTTATAATATCTATTATTTTAATATTTCACTAATAAGTTAATTACTGCATCATCATTGTGTCATAAATAAATTAAATTATATAATGTCTAAAAATTATAAATAAAGTAGCATTATATAGGAAATATTTTTATATTTCTAATGAATTTTTATAATTGAATTTATCTTATGTATAACCTTCTACAAAAAATGTTTTAGTTATTAAACATTGATTTTAACTCTTTTAACTATTCTTTAAATTAAATAATAATAAATGTCCTAATCTATTCCAAGTGGGCCTTAATGTTAATATTTTATTCCTAATTTTGTTTTTGGTCTAGATACACTTGTAAAATAAAATTAGGGCATGTGTTAGGGTAATATTAATATCCTTTTTACCCTTAATTACCCTATTTACTAGTAATCATGGTAAATATAAGTAAATAGTTACTATTCACCAAAAAGTATTTTTATTTTATTGAACCATATTTTACTCTTTGAAATTAACCGTTTCTCTCAGATTTTTGAAATTCCACTCACAGAAGCGGTAAAATTATGTTTTATGTGAATTTGAAAATTCTCCTAGGAGGTGGGTAAAAGATGGTGAAAAGATCATTAAAATTTATATATATATATATATATAATTATTATATACTCCAATGAATTGAATTGATATTATATAGGTATTATGTATCTATTTTGACCAAAAATAAATTACAATTAAATAAATAAATATTTAAATAAAAATTCAGTGTTAAACTATAACTTAGTTTTTCGCACTATTCATCAAAAATTGAAACTTTTCAGAAAAATACCAAAAAATAACCCAAGGATAATTTCGATATTCCATATCCAAAAATGAAGTTTTTTTTACCAAATTAAAAACATATAATTATCATTTAATAATTTAAAATTAATTCCCGTCGTCCAAACCAAAAGGCACATTGTTAAGAAATAATAACAATCAAAAGATTAACACTTGTTTATATCCAATTTCAAAGTGAAATTACTAAAAATGAACATAATTGGATTAAATGGTAAAAATATAATATACTTGTACTTATAAGACATTTAAATTTATAATTTATCACTATAAATTATTTTGATTAAAAAAGTTGTTTTCAGTTTAAATATAGTATTTTTCATTATTCACCCAAATATGAATGTTATCAGAGAAACACCAAAAAATTATTGAAACTAAATTCTTATGTCCTGATTCTAAAGAAGAAGTTTATTTTGTTAAATTTAATATATAAATGTTTCAAATATTGTATTTAAAAAGAGTTCACCATTAAAAGACCGTAAATGTTCATTTTTTGAAAAATACTTCTTTTATCTGAAAAAAGGAATTTGTTATTACATTATTCTTAAGAAACTCATAATATGGATTCTAAAATTATAAGGATTATATAATGTTAAAAATTCAGTTAATAATATTCATAAATGCTTTTGAACAGCTAGTTTGGTAATCTTGTGGTGCGCCTGAACTCAGTGTTGCGTGTAGTGCATGTTATTGAATTACATTGAAGAAATAACGTACTGTGAAATCATTGGGTGTTACATTATTCCCTATTTCAATAAATTGCGACCTGAAAATTTGAAAATTTTCTTCAAAAATAAATAGTTGGAAATATAAAATACCTTTGTTGGGAAACCCACATCAGAAATTTGGTTAATAAAATTTAGTCATAATTAGAGGAAAAGGGAATGGAAAAGTCACCACCAAATTATGATCTCGATTAAAAGAACATTGTTGGAAGTTTGATACACATAATTGGAGGAAGAAATTGAATATATATAGGGAGTGATTGAGGTTATCAATCACAAACAACTATAGAATTTTGAGCCTCAAAGCCACCAATCTATGATGATTTAAAATACCATAGGTTCAACAAACTGTAAGGTGTTTGGATAACATTGTTTTGGTTTTAATATTCCCATCCTAATGTTTAAGAATTTTTTTATTCATAGAATAAGATAATAAAAAAAGTATACATGTCAGGTAGAGTTGCATCCTTTAACTAATTTCTACCACAATCTCTTCTTTCACTCTTAATGATAATAGAACTTAAAAAAATATTTTATTTTTCCTATTCATATAGGGTCCCAAAAAAATGAATTTATAATTCATCTACCAGACCCTTTAATAAACTACATTATTCAATCCAGGACATCACATGGGTCAGTTGTAGGTGATACACCCGTGTCTCCGTTCGGTTGCGGGTTCAAGTCTTGTGGCCTTGCCGAACACGATGGGTTTTTGCCTGACCTCCAGGTTCTCCTTTTTATAAAAATACAAAAATAATCTTCAGAAATGATTTAACCATAACAATTGTATCAAATGTCAAATAAAATCCTTTCCATCCTTTATACATATCCAAATTACTTCCGTCCAAACTCAGAGTCAAAAATTTATAAGAAAGGTAAATATAATGAAGATCTTTTTTCCACAAAATAAAATGTGAATACCTTCATCATGTATTCTTTTAAAATATGGTAACACCATGAATTACCATAGAACCTTATTGATTACATTCATTCTTCCTTATTCATTATAGAATACTGGATATATTCGTTATATAAAAAAACTTTGAATATTACAAAAATGATGAAATAAACAAACCATTAATCAATGTCAAGGAAGTCAAGAATATCCAATATAATTTATCCAAATCAACCATATCTTATTCCAAAATAACTACCTCAGTAGAAATACCATATTAAGGATTACCTTTACTTCAACAATGTATTTTCAAAATAAATGATTGACATACTGTTGAGTCACTTTTCATAGTACCATATAATATCAAATCCTCAATGAAATAGTACTACAGTACAATCCTTATTTATCACCATATTTCATATAACCAGTACATCGTTGATACAACACTCAAATGAAATAATTATTTAAAAACAACATAACAACAATAGTCATTCCACTTCATCTATGGTAGTATCATAACTTTATTATTATCCAATAGAATCATTTGGGCATACTCTAATGATTTGAACATTGATTCGCGTTGTGTCCCCACTCCTTGCAGATGAAGCATTGTACATTTGAAATTTTTTTCTTACCATCACAATCATGAACATGGTGTCCTTTTTCTCCACACTTATAACATACTCCCATTCCCTTCACGCATCTTGCAAAGTGATTCTTTCCACAATTTTCATATTTGGGAAAACCCTTCTTTACCTTCTGCCTTTATCTGTCTTTCTCTCTACCATCCTTTTCTTCTCTGGATTCCCTTCAAATCCATAGGTCTCCGAAAACTCATTACTTATCTTATCAAAACATGATATTATTTCTTCATATGATGAAAATACATGTGAGACTTTTTCCCTTCTAAATTCGAGCTTAAGACCATGAAAGATACGATTCTTCTAACTCATTGGATCATGCGTATTGCTGGAGTTCTCATTCGTTCTACTGGGAACTATTTCTAAAAAATTTAATACTCTAGATTAGTTTATGAATTTAAATACCTAATCCCAAACTTGTAAAAAACATAACATAAATTTAATAGTTATGGATATAATCCATAATCATAAAAATTTATTCTTTGATGAAGTATGTAATCATAAACCATTATTAATGGTTTGTAATGAAAATGAGAATTATCCGAAGAATATCCCCTGGGAGTGTCGTAACCATGAGTGCAGCAAGGTCTGTTGTCATGCACAAGTTCCTGTTTGAGTCTACCTCAAAACTGTGTTTTCGGGTTTTAACCCTAGGTACATCTATGCCAGAGCCGACTATACCTACTCGTATCCAGATAGAGATGTATTTATTAGAAAACTCACAAAATCTCTACAATACCAAAATTCTAGGATGTTATTATATACTAATCCTCAAAGTCTATCTTAGGGATATGTGCTCTAATCATAGTTTATCTAAATCTAGATTCCATGGTTTGTACTAAACTTCCTCTGATACCAACTATAACGCCCCGACCCGAGTTACCCAGAGTCGGTGCCTTATTACATAACATTGTCATGATCATAAAAGATCATGTCTTGAAATACCCATTATTTTAGTAGCCTTAGAAGCAATAGATACATTAATAAATTTTACATTACATCATAAAATGATAACTACAATAACATAGTCTCCATATTCCACACTCATATCCCCTCATACTATCCATGCAGGTCATTCATAAAATACATCTTCACATCCTGGGAAATATAAAACCGAGAAATGTGTGAGCTCAGATGCCCAATAAGGATAACAATATAGAGGAAACAATCATAAATAAGCATAAACATTTAAGTCAATGTATAAATAAAACAAAATCATTTTAAACATGAACTTCTGCATAATATGGAAGAAATAAAATAAAATAATGTCATTTACTTATTCACATGGATATTATAATAATCTAATAATCACATGAAATATCAATAAACACTTTCATAATGATGGAATGCATAATCCTATACTATCATAACCACGTAGCTCAGGCCTCATGCCAAGATTAAAAATAATATTTTTTCAAGGGCTCGTTCCAAGACACTAGTTTGTCTCATGAGACCTACCGATGCATCGAGGAGCTATAGTGGGCTCCATATGTCCTTTCTATGTCCAATACATTCTTCATATGAGTAGGTTTAAACATAACATAAACATTCGTATTAAGACTAGCATATGAAATGTCAATACTCTCTACATAAACCATGAATGGTATTAAAATAACACATCCACAGTCAAACATATCACAAAACCTTCAATACAATATGGAAGTTTTGTATCATAACAAATAAACTTCAAATAAGTTTAAAATCCAACAAAGGATGTTGACATAGATGAAATCAAAACTATTTGAGAGAAATATCTCTTTTTTGAAATCATTGAAAAGTCACACATTTATAAAGGAAGTAATTTAAAAGGGATTTTTGAATCAAAGTGTCCCATACCACTTTGAATCATTTGAAAAGAAATATTATTTCAAATCATTAATGTCCATATAAATAAATACTTGAAATCATTTTGAAAACATGGACATTAATTAAAAATATTTCGAAAGAAAAATCTTTAAAACATTTAAAATTCTGATCTTGATAAAGAGTAACTTTCACAAATTCTTAAAATATTAATTTTTAAATCATTTCAAGGTCACATAATTATAAAATAAAACATTTAATTTCATAATATAAATATATGCTTGTAAGGGAAGCTTCGACAATTTTATAACAGTAGAAAATAGCCGCACCTACTATATAGGATAAAAAAGCTATCTTGCCTTATTTCTGTCGAAAAGGTTAAAAAGGAACTTGTTTGGAAAACGACGGAAATATTCCTTTATAAAATTCTTATAAAAAGTCAAACAAGGGTATAAATGACTTTAACCCATAGTCTGTAAAATATTAAGAATGATTTGAAATACCTTTTTAAGAAACATTAACGTGGATGATAAAGAGGTCCCATTAGATAATTACGTATAAACAACCACATATAAAGAAGAGATTGTGAAATAAACCCTTCCCGTATACTATTCCATGGTTGAGGGTAGATTAAACTCGTGTATAATGGTGAAATAATTGTTATTAAATTATACAAGTATAATATAAATTAATATGATATCATATATGATCTTTTAACATTGCATTATTAATAATATCTTAGTATTATCGTCGTTTCAGGTGTTAACTCACTCATTTTCTTTTATATGTTTTGTTACATAAGCCATGATTGATATGGCTAGGTTTTATATTATTCATATCTAGAATGATATCAAGTTATTAAACATTATTTTTAACTATTGAATGAAAATTATTCTTGAATGGATACGATGGTAAATGAATCTCATCGTGTTCATGGAGACGGTAGTCCGTACGTAAGAATGAGCGACAATATCATTTTTTTGATATTAAAATAATATATCATTGTATTATATATCATATATACAGAATAATTATAATTTTATATTTATTATTTACTTCAATTACACATCATTATCATACCCATCAAAATAATAATGTTTTGAATAACAATTACACCACAACGTGGAGACGGTAAGCCGTACGTACGCACGTATGGTGACAGGTCATTCAAAGGATGGATAGAATACTGAATATGGTTGTACCATTTTAATAATAAAATCTAAGTATATAGAAGATACATGAGTTATTAATTTAGAATGTAAATAACAAAGAAATAAGAAGTTGAAGAAGAAAGAAACTTGAAAGATGGTGGTGAAAACATTACCTCTTCTTCGGGTTCTTCCTTTTGATTTGATCAAAAGGGCTACCTAGGATGGATTTCTGATAAAACTAATTCCCTAGGCTAAGGTGAGGGATGTTGGGAGGATATTTGGGCATGGTTTGGCTTATCCAAAAGGATATGTATGTATGAATAATTGGTATGAAGTGGTGTCCTTTTATAAGGGGGAGGAGGGGCTCTTTAAGAAAAATATAAAGTATTAATTTATAATAAATTCATATTCGGGTTATAATGGATCCAATGTGGATTATTTAATGTCTAAGGTGGGTATGTGTCCTATTATTTTCATGAAATAAATTTTAGATAGGTTTTTTTTATTATATTAACCTTTTCATTTAGTATTAACACTTAGTTAATTAGTTTGACATTTACCATGTCACTTTTTACTTTTTATATTATATTGTAAATAAACATACTATATACATCCAAGAGACCCCATGTGGTCAATTAATGATATAAATATAATTATATAAGTCTCTTTGCCGAAAATTGTATTTTTAGGAATTGAATATCAAATAATAATATAATATTTGTTTCAAAAACTCATTTATTTCAATTTTGACACTATTTGGTATTTTGTTTTTTCTAAATTTATAAAAGCATTATTACTTCTAAAAAAATTCATTTAATCAACCATAACATGTCATAATAACCTATAAAATTCATGGAATTCATTAAAATCCTCAAATTATATTTATTTGGGTATTTATAATATCTATTATTTTAATATTTCACTAATAATGTAATTACTGCATCATCATTATGTCATCAATAAATTAAATTATTTAAGGACTCAAAATTATAAATAAAATACCATTATGTAGGAAATATTTTTAAATTTCCAATTATTATTTATGATCGAATTTATCTTATGTATAACCTTATATTAAAAATATTTTAGTTGTTAAACTTTGATTTTAACTCTTTTTACATTAATATGAATTAAATAATAATTAATGTCGTAATCTATTCCAAGTGGACCTAAATGATAATATATTTATTCCTAAGGATGTATTTGGTTGATATACCCCTGTCAAATAGAATTAGTACATGTTTTAGGGTGATATTAATATCATTTTTACCCTTAATTACCCAATTTACTTTTAACCGTGGTAAATAAAAGTAAAAAGTTAATATTCACAAAAAATTATTTTTATCTTATTGAACCATATTTCACTCTAATATATTATCCTTTTATATCGGATTTTTTATATTCCACATGTAGAAGTGGTAAAATTATGTTTTATGTGAATTTGAAAATTCTCCTACGAGGTGGGTAAAAGACGGTGAAAACTAATTAAAATTTTTATATATCTAAAATTATTATAAACAGAATCCAATGAATTACATTGAAATTATATATTCATTCTGTATCTATTTTGACCTAAAATAAATTTATATTAAATAAATAAATAAATATTGAAATAAAAATTCAGTTTTAAACTCTAACTCAATGTTTTTCACTATTCATCAAAAAATGAATGTTTTCAGAAAAATAACCAAAATTAACCCGACGCAAATTTAGATATTTTGAATCCAAAAATGAAGTTTTTTTTAACAAATTCAAAACATATCTATTTAATTTATTAATTTAAAATTAATTCATGTTGTCAAAACCAAAAGGCGTATTTTTTAGAAATAATATCTATCAAAAGATTGACACTTATTTATGTCCAATTTCAATGTGAAATTACTTAAAATGACCAGAATTGGATTAAATGGTAAAGTATAATATATTTTTACTGATAATACATTAAAATTTATAATTTAACCTTATAAATTATATTGATTAAAAAATATGTTTTCAGTTAAAATATAGTATTTTTTATTATTCACCCCAAATATGAAAGTAATCAGAAAACACCAAAAATTTATTGAAACTAAATTCTTATGTCATGATTCTAAAGAATAAGTTTATAATGTTAAATTAAATATATAAATGTTTAAAATATTGTATTTAAAAAGGGTTCACCAGTAAAAGATGGTAAACGTGCAATTTTTTAAAAATATTTCTTTTTTATGAAAAAATGAATTAGTTCTTACATTTTGTCTACGAAACACATAATATGGATTCTAAAATTATAAGGATTATATAATGTTCAAAATTCAGTTAATACTATTCATAACCGCTTTGGAACGGCTAGTTTGGTAATCTTGTGTTGGGCTTGATCTCGGAGTTGCGTGTAGTGAAAGTTATTGAATTACTTTGAAGAAATAACATACTATGAAATCTTGGGGTGTTACATTCTTCCCTACTTCAATAAATTTCATCCTCGCAATTTTAAATTGTTTTTAAAAAATAAATTGTTGAAAATAGAATAATACTTTGTGGGGAAACCCACATCAGAATTTGGGTTAAGAAAATTTAGTCTTAATAAGAGGAAAATGGGAATGAATAAATCACCACCAAATTATGATCTCGATTAGGAGAACATTGGTGGGTGTTAGAGACAGATAATTGGAGGAAAAACTTAAGTATTTATAGGGAGTGATTGAGGTCATCAATCACAGACAATTTCAAAATTGTGGGCCTCAAAGCCACGAATCTATGATGATTTAAAATACTATCGGTTCAACAAAATGTAAGGTATTATGATAACTCAGTTTTGGTTTTAAGATGCCTTACCTAATGTTTAAGAATTTATTTCATCATAGAATAAGAAAATAAAAAAATTATACTATTCAATTAGAGTTCTATCCTTTAACTATTTTCTACCACAAACTCATCTTTCACTCTAAAAGATATTATAACTTAAAAAAAATTCTATATATCATATTCAAATAGGGTCCCAAAAAAATGAAGTTATAATTCATCGAACAGTTCCTTTACAAAAATACATTTTTAAATCCAGGACATCACATGGTCAGTGGTAGGTTATACACCCTTATCACCCTTCGGTTGGGTGTTCAAGTCACTCCACTTTGCCGGACGTGAAGGTTTGTTGCTCGACCTCCAGGTTGTCCTTTTTATAAACATCAAAAAATAATCTTCAGAAATTCTATAACCGTAACAATTGTATAAAATGTAAAATATAATTCATTCCAACTTTTATACATATCCAAATTACTTCTGTCCAAACACACAGTCCAAAATTTATAAGGAAGGTAAATATAATGAAGATATTTTTTTCCACTTAATAACATGTGAATACCCTCATCATGCATTTTTTTTAAAATAAAGTAACACCCTAAATTACCATAAAACCTTATTTATTATATTCTTGATTCCTTATTCATTATATGATACTAGATATATTCCTTATATCCAAAGACATTGAATATTCCAATAATGAAGAAATAAACAAACCATTAATTAGTGCCAAGGTAGTCAAAAATATCCAATATAAATTATCCAAATCAACCATCTCTTATTAAAAATTTACTACCTCAGTATGAAGACCATATTATGGATTACCTTTCCTTAAAACATGTTTTTTAAAAATAAATTTTAACTTACTGTTGAGTAACTTTTCATAGTACAATATAATCCCAAATCCTCAATGAAATAGTACTGCAGTACAATCCTTATTTATATCCATAATTCATATAACTTTTACATCGTTGATAAAACATTCAAATAAAATAATTCATTAATAACAACATAAGAACACTAGTCATTCCTCTTCATCTGTGGTAGTATCAAAAATTTATTATTATCCAAAAGCAACATTTGGAGCATACTCTGATGATTTGAACATTGATTAGTGTAGTGTCCCCAGTCCTTGCAGATGAAGCATTGTACATTTGAAACATTTTTCTTACCCTTGATATCATGAATGTGGTGTCCTTTTTCATCACACTTATAACATACTCCCATTCCCTTCAAGCATTTTCCAAGGTGATTCTTTCCACAGTTATGACATATGGGAAAATCCTTCTTTACCTTCTTCCCTTTATCTGTCTTTCTCTCTACCATCCTTTTCTGCTCTGGATTCCCTTAAAATCCATAGGACTCTAAAAAATCTATAATTATCTTATCAACACATGATAATGTTTCTTCATATGAAGATAATAAATGTGAGACTATATCCCTTCAAAATTCTGGCTTATGACATTGAAAGATATGGTGCTTCTTAATCATTGGATCATGCGTATTGTTGGAGTTCTCATTCCTTCCACCGGGAACCATTTCTAAACAATGACATACACTAGATTAGTTTATCAATAGAAATACCTAATCCAAAACTTGTAAAACATTTAAAATAAATTAAACATTTATGGATATAATCCATAATCATAAAAATGTCCTCTTTGAGAAAATATGTACTAAGAAACCATTAATAATGGTTTTTAATGAAAATGAGAATTATCCTCAGCATATCCCCTGGGAGTGTTGTAACAAAGAGTGTTGAAAGGCCCGTGGTCGTGCAGTAGTTCCCATTCAAGTCTAGCTCAAAGCTGTGTTTTCGGGTTTCACCCCTAGGTACATCTGTGCCAGAACCGTCTCTACCTGCTCGTATCTAGAAAGGGATGTATTTCCTGGAAAACTCAGAAAATTTCTACAATACCAAAATTCTAGGAAGTTATTTTATACTAATTCTCAATGTATATCTTAGGGATATGTTCTCTAATCATAGTTTGTCTAAATCCAGCTTCCAAAGTTTGTACTATACATCCTCTGATACCAATTGTAACCCCCATATCCTAGTTACACAGAGTCGGTGCATTATTATATAACATTGGCATGATCACAAAAGATCACGTCTCGAATAACCAATTAGTTTAGTATCCTTGGAAGCACTAGATACATTCATAAAGTGTACATCACATCATAAAATTAAAACTACAACAACATAGTCTCCATAGTCCACACTGATATCCCCTCATACTATCCATACATGTCATTAATAAGATACTTTTTCACATCCTGGGAAAAATTAAACATAGAATGGTGTGAGCTCAGATGCCCAGTAAGGATAACAATATAGAAGAAACTTTCATAAATACACACAAAAATTTAAGGTAATGCATAAATAAAACAAAAGTTTTTTAAACTTGAACATCGGCATAATATGGCAGAAACAAAATGAAATAATTCCATTTACTTATTCACATGCATATTCTACTAATCAAATAATCAAATGAAATATCAATAACCACTTTCATAATGATGTATTGCATAATGCCAGACTATCATAACAACATAACCAAGGCCTCCTGCCAAGACTACAAATAAGATTTTGTCAAGGCCTCGTTCCAAGACACTAGTTTGTCTCACTAGACCTACCGATGCATCAAGGAGCTATATAGGGCTCGACCCATCACTTACTAAGTCCAATGAATTCTTTATATAAATAGGTTTAAATATAACATAAACATTCTTATTAATACTAGCATACGAAATGTCAATACATTATCTATAAACCATAAATGGTATAAAAATTACAAATACATAGTTAAAGTAATTTAAAAGATATTTTTAAATCAATGTGTCCCATACCACTTTGAAAATTTTGAAAAGAAATATCATTTCAAAAAATTCATGTACATATAAATAAATCATTAAAGTCATTTTGAAAACATGGACATTAATTAAAAATATTTAGAAAGATAAATATTTAAAACATTTAATATTATGATCTTGATAAAGAGTAATTTCACGAATTCATAAAATATTAACTTTGAAATCATTTAAAGGTCACATTATTATAAAATAAAACATTTACTTTCAAAATATACTAATATTCTTGTAATGAAAGCATTAGCGATTTTATAATGTCGGAATATTTCCGCACCCTCCGTATAAGTTAAAAAAAGCATTCTAACATTAATTCTATCGAAAAGGTTAAAAAGGACCTTGTTTGGTAAAATATGGAATGATTCCATTATAAACATCTTATAAAAAATCAAACGAGGTTATAATTGACATTAACCCATAGTCTGTAAAATATTAAGAATTATTTGAAATAATTTTTTAAGAATCATGGGTGTGGATGAGAAAGAGGTCCGAGTAGATAATTACGTATAAACAACCACAGATAATGAAGCGATTGTGAAATAAACCCTTCCCTTATAGTTTTCCTTGGTTGTTGGTAGATTAAACACTTGTATAATGGTGAAATAATTTTTATTAAATTATACAAGAATCATATAAATTTATATGATATCATATATGATCTTTTAACATTGCTTTGTAAATTATATCTTAGTATTATCGTCGTTTCGGGTGTTAACTCACTCGTTTTCTGTTATCTATTTTGTTACATAAGACATGTTTTTTATTTATTGGTTGTATCTTATTCTTATACAAAATGATATCCAGTCCTTAAAAATTATTTTAAACCATCAAATGAAAATTTTTCAGGAATTGATAAGATGGGGAATGAATCTCATCACGTTCGTGGAGACGGTAGTCCGTACGTACACACGAGCAAAAATATCATTCTTTTAATATTAAAATAATATATACTTTGATGGTATATCATACATAAAGAATAATTATAAGGTCATATTTATTATTTATTTCAATTAAACATCATTATCATACCCATCCAAATAATAATATTTTGAATAACAATTACACCACGATATGGAGACGGTAAGCCGTACGTACACACGTATGGTGACATGTCATTCAAATGATTGATAGAATACTGAATATGGTTGTATCATTTTTATAATAACATCACATTATATATAAGATACTGGAGTTAATATTTTAAAATGGATGTAACAAAGAAATAATAATTTGATGAAGAAAGGAACTTGAAAGAGGGTGGTGAAAACATAACCTCTTCTTCAGGTTCTTCCTTTTGATTTGATCATAATAGATCCTTAGGTTGGCTTTCTGATCAAAATAAGGACTCTAGGTTTAAGTGATGGATGTTTGGAGGATATTTGGTCAGGTTTTTTCCGATCCAAAGGCTTGGTATAAATGAAGAATTGGTTAGAAGTGGTGTCCTTTTATAAGGGGTAGGAGGGGCTCTTCAGAAAAAACATAATGTATTATTTTATAATAGAATCATATTCGGTTTCTGATGGATCCAAAGTTTATTATTAAAAGTCTATGGTGGGTATGGGACTAAATACTTTCAACTAATAGATTTTTGAGAGGTTTGGGCCATTATATTAACCTTATATTTTAGTTTTAACTCTTAGTTAATTAGTTTGACATTTACCATGTCACTTTGTATTTTTATATTATATAGTCAATAAACATACTATATACATCCAAGTGGCCCCCAAGTGGTCAAATAATGATAAACCTATAATTATATATGTCTCTTGGCCGAACCATAGATTTTTAGGAATTGAATATCATTTAGTAATATAATATTTGTTTTAAAAACTCTTTTATGTCAATTTTGAAACTATTTGGTATTTTGTTTTTTCTAAATTTATAACAGCATTATTACTTCGAAACTAATTCATTTAATCAACCCACACATGTCATAGTAACCTATAAAATTCGTCTAATTCATTTAAAGTCTCAAATTATATTTATTTTGGTATTTATAATATCTATTATTTTAAGATTTCACTAATAAGGTATTTACTGTATCATCATTGTGTCATAAATAAATTAAATTAATTGATGTCAAATAATTTTAAATAAAATACCATTATTTCTGAATTTTTTAGCTTTCTTATTAATATTTATAATCGAATTTATATTATGTATAAACCTATATTAAAATTTTTTAGTTATTAAACATTGATTTGAACTCTTTTTACATTTCTTTGAATTATATAATAATAAATCTCCTAATCTTTTCCAAGTGGAACTAAAGGATAATATTTTATTCCTAAGGTTGTTTTTGGTCAAGATACACTTGTCCAATAGAATTTTGAAACGTGTTAGGGTAATATGAATATCATTTTTACCCTTAATTACCCCATTTACTTTTAACAGTGGTAAATAAAAGTAAAAACGTACTATTCACTAAAAATTATTTTTATCTTATTGAACCACATTTTTCTCCTTGATATTAACCGTGTGTCTCGAATTTTTGAAATTCCACTCACATAAGTGGTAAAATTAATTTTTATGTGAATTTTCAAATTCTCCTAAGAGGTGGGTAAAAGACGGTGAATAGTTCATTAAAATTTTTATATATCTAAAATTATTATAAACTGACTCCAATTAATTACATTGAAATTATATATGTATTATGTATCTATTTTGACATAAAATAAATTTAAAATAAATAAATAATTATTTAAATAAAAATTCGGCATTACACTATAACTCTGTATTTTTCATCATTCATCAAAAATTGAATGTTTTCAGAAAAATACCAAAAATTCACCCTAGGATAATTTTGATATTACGAATCAAAAAATAATGTCTATTTTACCAAATCCAAAACATATAAGTTTCATTTATTAATTTAAAATTAATTTCCGTTCTCAAAACCAAAAGGCGTATTCTTAAGAAATAATAACTATCAGAAGATTGACACTTGGTTATGTCCAATTTCAAAGAGAAATTACTTAAAATGACCAGAATTGGATAAAATGGTAAAAATATAATAGATTTTTACTTATAAGACATTAAAATTTATAATTTAATAGTATAAATTATTTTTATTAAAAAAGTTGTTTTCAGTTAAAATATATTATTTTTAACTATTCACCCAAATAAGAAAGTTATCAGAAAAACACAAAAACTTTATTGAAAATAAATTCTTATATACTAATTCTAAATAAGTAGTATATTTTGTCAAATTGAATATATAAAGGTTTCAAATATTTGATTTAAAAAGGGTTAGCCATTAAAAGACGGTAAAAGTGCATTATTTGTAAAATACATCTTTTATCTGAAAAAATGAATTAGTTCTTACATTATGTCTAAGAAACTCATAATATTGATTCTAAAATTATAAGGATTATATAATGGTCAAAATTCAGTTAATACTATTCATAACTTCTTTTGAATGGCTAGTTTGGTAATCTTGTTGTGCAATTGAACTCGGTGATGCATGTAGTGCAAGTTATTGAATTACATAGAAGAAATAACGTACTATTAAATCATGGGGTGTTACATAAAAGGATAGTAATATCAGTAAAAAATGTAACAGATCAATATTTCCCTCATCACCATCACTATCATCACCCTCATCTTCACCCTCTCCCTTGTCCCCATCGTTGTCCACATCATCATCCCCGCCCACCTCCTCACCCTCGTACTCATCCTCAACCTCCTCATCACCCTCCTCCTCCACCTCGGCCTTCTCCTCACCCTCCTACTTCTCCTCGACATCCTCGTCGCCATCATGTTTACCACTACTAGGACATCCACCTGGTTCACCATATATAGAATGCATCGATGACATATATTCATCACAAGTCGTGCTGGCCTCTGGTGGAAGTGTTGGGCATAAAACTTCTATCAGTTTCATAAATGCAGTGTTTTCCCTAGGAGACTGTTCTACCATCTCTGTGGCCATTGTTTCATCTTGTTCGGCATGTTCCTTAACCTGCTGCAACGTGGTGGCACTACAACTCATACCTGAGGAGGGACAATTCCACGTGGGAATTATTCACTTACCAGGTCGGCAACATACTCTACCAGAGTTCTCATCTCTCAATCCCTTCATATGGATCGTCCTTATATCCATTACCCACCACGAGAAAATATTACTAAAAAACCATTTACCAACTTTGAGTGGGGATACATCTCACCAACACCTCCATTAGTCAATTTGATTCACTAACTACAAAAAAAATACAGGCTATGAATACTTCAAATCAAGTTGATTCATATAATCATGCTACATGAATTGTAAAATGAAAATAGAAATCAAATCATACTACAATTATTGGGTATGTCATTCCACACAAGTCACCACCTATTTTAGTTCAAATAAAAAATGAAACAAATAATAATAAATAAAAAAAATTAAAACTAAGTTAATCCTTACAGATTTTGAGTGAAGAACTAAAAATTTATTAACAATACATAGATTTATTGGGAGGAAGGAGTTCACATCCCATGTAAATAGAGAGGAATATGTTTTAGAATCCAAGGGGGACGTCCAAAAGGATTACTAAATCATAATCACTATGAATCCAATGTAGACTTCCCGAAGTTATTATAAACCAAATGTTCATGAATCCTAGCGAGTTTCCAAATTGAATTAACAGCTATTTTTTAAACATGATTCCTAGGTTGGTTTCTTCATGGAATTTCAAATAATTAATTAATTAACAAGTACTCAAAAATTAAATTAAAATTTTTTAAAATTCATTTTCAATAGGTCTCATATTCGTGGCACATGCCTCAGGTCCCAATATGTGTTATTGGAATCCCAAATCATTCACTCATGTTCAATAACTCATTCTTGGCATCCCTATGGTCATATATTTAATTACCCAATTAGTTCCCCAAGTGAAGAACATCCCATGGGTGGATAAAGTTTGTGATTCTACACTAATAGGTTGTTCAGGGATTGTAAAGAGGTTTAATTTCATAATTTATAGACAATTTTTTTTAAATTGGAGTTTAATAATAAAGTATGTCAATGATAAAAAAATCATAAATAACAAAAAACAATGATAACTTTAAGGGATAGTTTATAAACCATCTTTTATATAATCACAGACATCTACCAATCAAGTATTAGTCGTTGATTCAATATCAAATAGTGTGAATCATTAAATTTTCCAAAATCTCTTGAAATATGGAATAACGACACGAACATTCTAGATAGTGAAATAAATGGAGAATGGTTTAGAATAGAAATATTTCCACGCGTATTTGGGATGAACAACACTAGAAATGAATAAGATACCAAAACTCACCCTCTTAGGTCATAGAGTTTTCTAGACGACACACCAACCTTTTCAATTACCTCAATGAGGAATTCTATGTTGGTATTTTGGAAGATGTTGAAGGAGTGTAACTTAGATGGGGGAGTTACAGATAATCTGATAAAAGACCTCATGTTAGCATTCACCTGCATGGGGGCATCAAGAAATCGGGGGAAATGTCTGGGTTCTGTGTAATCTATGGTCGAGGTGTGGTATTTTTGGGGTAGGGTATTTTCTAAATGGTTTTTAAAAACCATTGGGAAATTCATGTTATTTATCAAGGGTTTGTACAAAACGTTGTTAAAGGGAAAAAATTCGTAGATCTCCCATTGGTTTCTTCAAACCGTTGGTAAATCCTTCACTTACACAACCTTTAGAAAAAGTTTGAATAAACTGTTGTTAAAGGACCTCTATACCAATGGTTCTGTCGAACTGTTTGTACAAAATTGTTGGGAAAACCCAACTTCTCAGTAGTGTTTGAAAACATCCACAAACCACCTTATTAAGAATGGTACAATGTATAATATAATAAGTGAAAGTATACTAAATAAATAACTTCTAAACAATAATGTGAGAGTGGGGATTGAGGTAACTTATGAGATAACTATTATATTTCATGTTCCACATTATGATCATGTTATTACAATTGTCAATAATACTATTCTAAATTTCGTAATATTGCCAACTAATCTTATAATGGTCCATGAGGTATTTCTTCAAAATATTCATTGAAAAAAATATAAATGTCTGTGAAAAAAGGTCTTATTTTATATATGCTGTTACATGTGGATAATAATAATTAGAAATTAATGGTTAAATCCAAACAATATAGTGAATCAGCCTTAAAATCAAAAGGAACTTCCAGGAGTACCATCTCCCTGCCAGTTCCACTAGAACATT
Organism: Viscum album; assembly: GCA_963277665.1. Taxonomy (NCBI): domain Eukaryota; kingdom Viridiplantae; phylum Streptophyta; class Magnoliopsida; order Santalales; family Viscaceae; genus Viscum; species Viscum album. Next base: position 2,102,332,895 of record OY728127.1, on the reverse strand, counting down.
TTTTTCATTAACACTTAAGGTAGAGACCAAATTTAAATATGTAGATATGTATTACATTCCATATGAATAAGAAATATTTAGTAATTTAATTCTAAACACAATTGGTCCCAAAATTATAAATGATATTCTATTTATTTAATGGCTGGGAGACTACATTGTGAATATATAAATAAGGTACATTTTCATTAATTTGTTTCTAGAAAATGATATAAGATATTATAAAATGTTAATAAAAATTCATATTTTATACATGAATTTTTATTTATAAAATATGAACTGAATACCATGAAAATAATGATTCAGATTCGTTAATCCCTATATGATATCTATGTATTAAATTTCATTGGATAATAATGAAATTGAGAACAAGAGAAATAAGCTAAATGATGTTTTTGATAAAAAATAATAGATGATAGTCATTAATAGATTCCCACAATGGATGGGTAAAATTATTCAATCAAATAAAATAAAATATATTTTTAATTTTTTTTCATTATTATTATTTTTTAGGAAGCATTGGATGCTAATGACACTCAATTTGGATACCCATATTTTTTATTTCTTGGGTCCAATGCATGGATATCCAAAAAAAATGACCACAAATGATTTTTATTATAAAATTTTGATACCCTAATCTATAAATTTTATAGACAAACATAAAATTATTTGATTTAGTCTATGTTTTAACATGAATTTTGTTATGATAGTGCAGTTACTAATTATACGATAAATCATGGCATTAATTCGAAGTCTAAATATAAAAAGCCAGAGGATTACTTCAAATGGAATCTGATTAAGGTATATATGGAAATATGTAACAAAAAATCACATGTTAAAATAATATACTTATTATAGTATATTTTTATATAGTGTATTAATAATGATAATAACAACAATTTGGATATTGTATTTGTAAATTTATGAGAGGATCATAATCTATGAAAAGTCCACCATCGTTGAATATGTAATTTTTTATAGTAATTATTAATTAATTAAAAATATTTCTAAATCATTTGTTTTTATATATTTTGTCATAAAATCCAATATTATTGGGAATCATATATGGGGGTAGAATTTTTTTCTTACATCAAATTCTGGTGATTATCATTTATGTATGTGATCTAGTTTGGGATATAACCTTATAAATATATTTGGGTTATGAATATTTAGTATCAAAATGTTTATATATTATTTTTAAAATTTTTCTCAAGTTGATGTATAATGTATAATATCAATAGTTTTAGAAAATAATTCAAAAAATACATGTTATTAGAATGTATATAGTAATCATAAAGAGGTGAGTTCACAGTAATTATTTAGTTAATTTTCTTATAATTTTATAGAAATTATTAATTAAATTTTCATATCATTTTTATCTGATACTTATTTTTTAAAATTAACATATTAGTTCAAAACACACATCACATGGTCAAAAATAAGAAAACTTTGTCGGATTGTTCTCAAATATTACAAAAAAATATATAATTAATTTTTGACTAGTATGAACTTATCAAATTTCAATTAGACACTTGATGTATTTTGTTTAACTACATAATAGTATTTTCAGTAAAAAATTATAATCATAATTTGTAACAAACATCAACGAGTCAAAACGTAGAAAATGAGCTCATATTTTTATCATGTAGTAGGAAAAAGTTACACACTCCATTTCTCACATATTTTAAATGACTTCACATCTATCCAAGTTATGTTCTGGTTTATATTTCTTGAAGTATGTTCTTTCAATAGAATTGTATCATTTTATTATAAAATGCACTTCAAAATATAAAAAATGAGGAAAAGAGCTTATATTATTTACATAAATATGAAAGATGATCCATAATTAATTTTTCATTTGTAGAAATTGTATTTAAAATAATATATTCCATGGTTTGGACAATATTATAACAATTTTGATGTTTGAGTTTAAAATTGTTTTTAATTTTCATAAACAATAATGTTCATACACTCAAATTAGATAAAAAAACATTTGTAATATTTTGATACTTTAGGACATTGATCCCTTAATCATTTGTGTCTTGTAGCGATCAAATAAGCCTCAATATGATACAAGGTATCCCTGGTTTGACTGAAATTGTGTGGTTTCTATTTAAAATGGAAATTTTATTAGTTTATAGTTTCTTATTTTTTTTAACATCATTCATTATAAAAGTACATACATAATAATTGTTTTCTTATAAAGGTGGATTGTTTTTATTATTATGGGGGGGGAGGTTATCAAAGTATCCCATGTTCATGAGAGATTAGTCTATGGGGCTACAACTGCAATAATTACAACATGGAAACCATTTCAGAATGTATACATATATCAAGAGTAGGTGAATTTATACTATATATTTAGTTAATTTTGTGACCAATTTAACTTTTATTTTAATTTTAATTTAATTATAAATTTTACCACATATATATTGTTTTCATAGGTCTTTTGGAAGTCATATTTCTTTCAACTATTAGCAGAAGTCCTGAAAATTGGGAACATGTTAATTTTGGATGGGTCATTTTAGGGAGCATGGGTTACCCCTTCTATCAAAATGGAACATTCCTATTCAATTTGGATTAGGTCAGATAGTTGAAATAAAAAGACACATCACATACTATCCACCACACATCAATATAATACACAATGTTCTCAATATGACATGAACTATATATTATTAGTGTATAATTTAAATTTCAGTTCACAATAAAGATAATATACTAAAAAAATGATCAAACACATTCATATTGTTTTTAAGCAATTTTACAATGAACTAGAAGTAATTTTTGATGTGTATGAATCATCCATATATTATCTAGACACATGGTGTGGCTCACATGTCCCTGAGTGTGTCTTTTTATTTAAAATTGACCAAATTTTGTGTAAAAAAACAATTTATATACTCAAAATAGATAAAAATAATTTTTATTGTTTTTTTACTTTAGAAAAATAATACATAATTAATTTCAAAAGTGTAGGAACTAGACTCACCTTAATATGATGCATGGTGTGCCCAGTATGACTCCAGGTGTGTATTTTTAATTAATATTGAAATTATGTATTGTAAAAATGACATGTGGCATAACCAAAAACCATGAAAAACATTAATATTGTTTTTATACTTTAGGAAAAAGAACTATAAGTCATTTTAGGAATTTAGAAATAATACAAACTTAAATCTGATGCATGGTGTTCCTAGAAGTACTTAATGTCATTGTTATCAGTTCAAAATTGAAAATTATTTTCAAATATGCATCACTAACTAAAAAATAGTTAAATTCTCTTGTATTATATTGATAATTTTGGAAAATATTTTATAAGATATTTTTGATCTCTAAGATTCATTCTCACATCAAACCGACACATGATTTAATTTGTATAACTCAATGTGTATGTTTCCAGTTTAAAAAGGAATTTTAGTAAAAAATGATATTTGACATTCTGAAAACTAACAAAAATAATTCATATTTTCTACATAAATTATCCATATTTCTTTTGTGACATGTAGGAATTAAATTCACATCAATATGGTGCACGTTGTGAGCAGTATTACTCTATTTGTTCCTTTTAAAAAAAAATTGATATTAGATTTATTTTAGAAGACAGATGGCATACATAGAAATAATCAAATACATTAAGATTGTTTTTGTACAATATTATAATTAAATATATGTGAATTTTTATGTGAAATAATCATCTTCACCTCAATCTGATGCACAGTGTCACCACTATGACCCCAAGTGAGTCTTTTTGTTTTAAATTGACATTAATTTTATAAAAAGGAAACTAACATACTAAAATTTGAGAAAATTAATTTTTTAATTTTGATATATTATAAAAATGATCCATATTCATTTTTTCATGTATAAATCAGAATCACAGAAATTTGATTCATGGTTTTCCCGATTTGACTCAAACTGTGTCTTTTTATTTAATTTTGACATTAATTTTAGTAAAAAAACAAGTGACGCACTCATAACTAAGATAAAATATTTATATTGTTTTTATAAATGAGAAAACTATTTATATGTAAACTATAAAATGATGTAATCATTGGTACCTATATCTGATGCATAGTGTGCTTGGAATGTCTCCAAGTGTTTATTATTAATTTTAAACTGACATTTTTGTTCAAAAACAATATCTCACACTACAAAATTAGAAAAAAACACTTCGATTATTTCCATAATTCTAGTAATCGATTCAAATGTAATTTATGACATGTTAGAATTAGTACCACAAAAAAGTCACATGATGGGACCGATATGACTCAATGTGTGTGTTTCTAGTTTAAAATGAAAATTTAGAAAAATGAAAAGTGACATACTCAAAACCTAACAAACACATTTGGATTGTTTTTATACATTATCAAAAAAAACATTATAATAATTTTATTATGTGCAAGAATCAACCACACCTTATTCCAATGTACAATGAGACCAATATGACTCCATGATGGTCATATTTTCTAAAATTAGCATTAATTTTTGTAAAATAGTAAAGTGACATAGTCAAAATAAAAAAAATTGATTCAGATTATGTTGATTAATTATGAAAACAATCCATAAGTAATTTTTTATTTTTTTGAACCAAGTCTCACCTTAATATAACCCGCAGTGTGATAGGTACAACTCTCTGTGTGTTTAATTTAAAATTGGCATTATTTTTTCTTAAGAAAAAAATTTAGATTCTCAAAACCATGAAAAAATATTAGAATTGAATTAATACTATTTCAAAATGATATGTATGCCATTTTTTACATGTATGAATAATTAGAACCTTAATATGATGCACAATGTTCCCGATATGAATCAAGGTGTCCATTATCTGTTTATAACAGACAATTTAGTTAAAAAAGTATTACACTCACTAAAAATCAAGATAACATAATAAGATTGTTTTTAAAATTTAGGAAAATCATTCATAATAAACTTTTGATAAATTTTCATCTATCTCATTTCAATTCGATAGATTATGTGAACAGTATGACACAAATAGAATGTTTCCAACTGAAAAAAGATATTTCATTAAAAAATTAAAGAGAAAAATTCAAAACCAATCACAAAAATCAGATTGTTTTGATAAGATAGAAAATTGATCCATAAATCAATTTTTCAATTTAGTAATTATCCAAACATGAATTTGATGATTAATGGAACTGTTATGACTCAATGTGGGTGTTTTTATTTGAAATTAACATTAATTTTAATAAAAAATATATGACATATTCAAAGCTATGAAAGAAAATTGATTTTTTCTTGATACGTTAGGAAAATTATCTATAATTAATTTGTGAAATTTAGGAATCATCCTCACCTTAATCTAATACACGATTTTACTTTTATGAATCAAGGTCTCTATTATCAGTTTGAAATGAGTTCTTAGTCCTATTAAAGTGATAGTCACTGAAAACTGAGAAACTGTGCATATATATTCTTGATAATTTAGGAAAATGATTCATAAGTCATTTTTGATGTGTAGGATTTACTCTCATATTAAATCAATAAATGATGGGACAAGTATGAATCAAAGGGTCTCTTTCCAGTTTAAATTTAAATTTTAGTAAAAGAGAAATGTAACCTAATCAATGTAAAAATATTTATTCTTATTTTTTTGATACTTTAGGAAAAAGATCCATATGTTATTTTTTACATATAGAAAATGACCAAATTTAAATTTGTCACATGAATTGGTTAGTATGAATTGATGTGCGTGTTTTCAATATATAAGATCCAATTTAGTTTTGAACCCACATCAAATCATCAAAACATTGAAAATGAGATCATAATTTTTTTCTCATTATTTTATCTACAATTACTTAATTAAATTTGATATTATTTTTATCCAATACTATTTAATTATTTTTCATAGAGATAATTATTGATGATGAAAATGAAATGGTGTCACATGCAAGAATCAACCATAGTCAATCCGATACATGGTGTTCCTATTATGACTCTACATTTAGTTTAAAATTGAAACATTGTTCTTAACAAATTAGATTATATTATTACTATCATATGAATTATTGTCATATACCGGGGAAATATTTTTCTCATGTGGGGGTGGTTTATTTTGTAATTACATTAATAGCGGTCAGGGGCCAAATACAACGAAAATTGATGTTTTTGAATGTGTTGTATAATTTTTACTTACTCTTACCATTATATAAACAAATGTTAAAAATGATTATAATAGCGATTCTTTCTTTTATATTAGTTGAAAATTTTACATCATCTAAATTCTACATTTTCAACCTATTTTTTGTTGTCTTAGTTTTTGTGGCATGTTATAAATTGAACAGCCCACTGATGTATGCCCCTTTATATGTTCTAAAAAATCATTGATAAAGGGACACTTTACCAAAACTATTTTTTGAACTAATGATGGATCCTTTTATGAACTCATTTATGGGTTGATAAAATGTTAATTTGTCATTTATTTTCTTGATCATATAAAGGACATTGTCTTTTAATCATGCTTTGGGAGTCAGACCTTTTTCTATGCCCATAATTTCTAATTTTAAAACATTAAATTGATTATTTTTTAGTAGTGTTCGTAGGTATCTTAGGGTGTGACACCTCAAGCTACAATACATAAGACTACTTCCACAATATTTGTTTTTATATTTATGTAAGTCCAGATCTCCATTTCATCCTTGAAGGAACATCAATTAATTTCATCATAGTTTTCAATGTCTTTAATCGCAAGAAGGAATCATAGGTTCGTATTTATCCCATTAAAGAAGAGTGAAATTTTCTTCCCTGTGTCAATGAAAATACTATATGTCAATCAAAAAATTCATGTCATGTTTATCTCATACACCATATTCAATCTTATTAATAACATAGAACTCCATCTCCATTTTTAGTTGGATAGTGTGTTGAAAATATTAATAAAAAATATTTTTCAAAATTCATTCCACTCCATTGCTTTGATTTCATGTTTTTCTGTTTTATTCCTTATCAAATTAGAGCAATGTTCAACTTTACCATTAAAGTGATTAAACAAAAAAACAAAGATTTCATTATCAAGTATTTAAGGATAGGGAATATATTTTCAATGGAGTTGATACATTGATCCTTTAATAAAGGATAATAATATTCATTAAATTTCATAAGCATTTGTCATATAAATTCCTCAATTGTATCTTTCTATTTCGGATAAGGAAGTTGTGTTTTCCGAAAAATTGATGTTTCTATTAATAAAATATGTTAATTCAGTAAGTACTATAATGTTTTTCTAAACTATAACTTCTATTTGGTATTTAATTTCATTTGGGAAGTAATCACATTTTCCATCCATTTATTGTTGGCTTGGTTACTCCTATTTCCAAACATTCACTAAAATAATGAAAAACCAGTGATCATAGTTTCCAAGCTATTAATCACAGAAAATAGAAACAATATAAATAAAAGTTATAACTCATAAATGATATATATTCCATTATATATGAGTTTTTTGGTTTGAATCAATGTTTTCCTTGGTCTAAAATATAACATTACATTTTCAATTTAATTTTTTCCCTTTATAATGGTTTGTAATCTTCATTTGAATTGGAAAAATAATATCTCATACGAGAATGAAACTAGTTGGAAAACATGGAATCCTTTTTGTGATCAATTTTATGACGAAATTAATTCCCAATTGATAGTTTTGGGGTTATTACCCCAAGGTAAATCTCTGTTAGATACAAACCCATGTGTACTATTTCGAATGGTATTTTGTTTCTTGGATGCCACTCCCTTTATACGTAACAAAAATCATTGGATGTTTTCTTATGTTTAGTCATATCCCAATGTTTTCCCTATTGTTCTCAAATAAATATCCTCAAAAATAACTCCACCATTATCTATTACCAAATATGGAAAAACATTCCTTTCATATACTATAATTTATGACTTATTACATAAGGATACACATAATAAAATACTTAAATATTATGAGGCCTTGTGTGTTTTGGAATTTTGACACATATCATTATAACATTAAATAAGGATATGACAAGATTATTTAAAAATGAAATAAAATTACCATAAATCGCTTTTACCTTCTAAAACTGCATAGGGAAACCATGGGACATATGTGTGAATGTGTTGAGATATAATGATTAGTTAAGGAATATGGAATAATTTGAAGAACTAAATGTAATTAATGAGGCATAACATGATGAAATATAGAGGAGAGAATCATAATTTTGAACATTAAAGAATTGTATACTATTATAACGTCAAAGTATCATAGGAATGTGGTAACAAAAAAACATAACATTCTATGAATAATTCAAGGAGATCCCCCAAGAAATCATAACATAGTGTTCCTAGGATATCCCCCTATTCACCAAACATGGTATCTAATGGGATAGAAAATTATATAATACATTATAGGTCAATATAATTTGGGTCATACCCATTTGATTAATATTATGCACATGGATTTTTGTGCAATGATGTTCAATCAACATAAGAATTCCTTTCATCAGTTAAAATCCCTTGATCATTGATTGTGGGTTAAATATATGGAATTACCTAGTAAATAAGTCTTATGTGCCTCTAGTTCAATACACATGAGTGGAAATGGTTTTTCCTATTTACAATATAGTTTCTTATAAAGGAAAATAACATTATAATTTTTTGTGGTATAATGGGTGTTAAAACATATTCGTACAATGGTTTAAGGAGAGTAATTAGTGGTTTATCATTACTTTTAAATCATAAAGTCCGTAAAGATATGCATAAAAACACATTAAAACATTGATATCTAGAAATAAAATGTGAAAAATTCAATGAATTTACTATAATAAAGAGAGGGGAGAAACCATTATCTTGAGTGAGTTTATCAAAATTCATGGTAATATTTTGTAAAACCCTTTCTTACCAGATAATATAAAGGATGTTGTGGACATTTATCCTTTCACTATTACTAGATATCTTCTCATTTGGTAACCTTCTCATAATAGTATGATTGATTAAAAAATCTACTATAAAAATTTATTCAACTATGTTGATAGTAATTTAAGCTGGTTAAAAATAATAATAAATCCTAGTTAAAGCCCTCGAAACTCACTATATTTTGGATTATTTCTCTTCGTAGGCTTCCAACTGAAATCTGTTTGCAATATTTTGGGATTAATCTTCATTCCAAATTTCATATGTGTAATTATAATCATGAGGATGTTAATCACCTCTTCCATTCTTTTGATATCGAAATATTCATTTGGCATTATATTCTTGATATTTTTTAATGCAGATGGTTTCCATGTCGCTCTATAACCTCTCAGTTGAAACGATGTGTGGATTTATCTGACTCCCATCAAATCAGGTATGTTTTTATTTCGGTTGCAGAAGTGCTTCTACATGTGATATTGTATGGTAGAAATGACTATATTTATAGAAATAACTCTTTCAAGCATAATTCATGTAAAATGAGAATTCTCATTGCTATACATGAGGCTGATTTTCTTCAAAAGGATCATTACAGTTACTTGATTAGATCTTGCGATTATATGGTGAATAAGTGTTGATGAGAGGTACCCTCACCCTAAATACACTAGATAAGTCTTTTGGAAAGATCCACCTTTAGGAAGGATTAAAATCAACATTGATAGTGCTTCTAAAGGCAACCCAGGACATATAGGCTATGGTACCATCTTCAGAAACCACCTGAACTAGGTTCTTGGATGCTTCTATGGATCCTACGGCTTCACCTCCTCCCGGGAAGCTGAGATGATGAGTGTAATTCACTCTACTTCATTTTCCATTGAACACAACTGGGAAAAAATTTGGATCAAGAGAGACTCAACTAATATTGTCCATTCCATTTGTAATGGCTCTGTTCACCTAGCATGGACTCGTACTCCTCACTGGATAAACTGTTTGCACTCTCTATCGGAAGTCAACATCATTATCACTGATACCTACAGAGAATCTAACAAGCTCACTGATGGAGTTTCCAACATGGGAGTTAATCACATGGTCTCTTGGAGGGATGAACATCCTCCTGAGTTACTCCCTTTTTATGTCATAGATGTTCAATAAATTCCTTACTTCAGAGTCATGTAATCCTTTCTTAATTTTTTTAATAAATTTTGTGTTTTGGTCTTTGACCAGAACACCACTCCATTTAAAAAAAAAATATATTCATGGAAGGAGAATATTATGTTCTACGGAAAACCATGGGAGGGATTTAAAGTGGAATAAAGATAGGAACATCATGATAAATCAGTATTGAGGGAGGATTTTGGTGAGGTTTGGTGGCTATTTATAGAAAAAGGGAGGAAAATTAATTATTAAATTTAAAAAATTGGGTTTGGAAAAAAATTGATAAAATAATAAAAACCAAATTCCATAAAATGGATTCATAAAAAGAGGATATATTTTAGATTTTTTATGATGTGATGAACTGAACTCGAAAAAATAATAGATTAGATGATGAAGAAGTGAGCGCTGTTCTAAAATAATTGTTTATAAAAACTAAAAATAAAGTTATGGATTTCAAAAATTAATTAAATGTTTGTAAAATTAATAAAATATCTTCATAAAAAAATTATATTCAGGGAGAAATCTATTTTTAGTCATGGATGACTGTTATAGTATTTATTACATCATTTTTCGGATATTGTGATATCATAATACTTACCATATATTTTTATCATATTTATTTTTTTGCAAAAAAGAAACTACATTAGGAAATTATAAAAAAAATCACAATTTTATTAAATATTTAAGCTTATTTCAAATATGAAATGTATTTAACCAAAATACTTTCCTATATATGAGAATTTACACTTTTAAATAAAAATAATTATTTATTGACAAATAAATATTTTTATGAGGATAATAACTATATAACACTTATAAAAATTACATTATAAGTTAGTTAATTTTTTTAAATTATATATAAATTAATATTACATAATAAGAATATTTTATTAAAATATTGTTTTTCTTAAAATTCATGAATTTATCCAAACGAGTATCTTAATAAGGACTATATATTCCCCTAGAATATAATTTAGTTTATTCGAACAGAATTTATTCTTTATTAAAATCATTGTATATTTATATATGTATATATAAGAAATAATAATGAAATGGGATAAATATAATCATTATATAATAAAAATTAAAATTATAAAGTTTGTACTACCAGGGTCTAGATATATAACCCCTTATTAAACTATTTTACACTCTAATGAGTTGGTGTGAGATAGTGGTCCTTTCTTTGGATGGATTGGTGAACACAATGTTGAATGAGATATTGAGATGTTTGAAATTCTCCCATATAAGAATTTCCTTGAGTTTCAATATTAAAATATTTTCGTGTTCTTGGATAAGGACAAAGCCCAATGAAGCCATCTCTTTTGGATGATTTGTTAAATGGGATTCATTGGGAATGATCTTATTGGTTGAGGGAATTTATTCTTACTTATAGTTAAAATAAATTTTACAAAATCAATTAATATATAATAATGTTAATGTTAACTATACAATGGATTTATTGAAATTGATATGATTCATAATGTTCTTTTGACCAGGACAGAGAAATTATGCCCATATTTTATTTTTGATTAAAATGAACAATAGAAATAAAGTGCAATGATTTCTATAACTTCCTTTCATAATGTATAATTCATTCATTTAAAATAAAACATTTGTTCATTAAAGTTATCTCTTATAGGTCTATATAGTTATTCACCCACAAGTGCAATTTTTCTACCCAGGACCTCAAATTGGATGTAATGGAATTTGCCATGACATTATGGTGACATTACATTACATGGGTGTAGTTTGTTGTATTCATATACCATAAGAGTCTATGGTATGTTTTCTATTAGAAGTATTTGAACCTATATAAATAAATAAGGATGGGTTATGTCCTGGACCATGACATCAAGATATCTTTGACTCCAAGAATAGATAATAATGTGGATGACATGCGGACCATGAAGTCACAAAAAAGAATTTGGGAATCCAAGGAAACTTAGAATGTGATTTATGAGTTATAGGAAGCGAATTTATGGAAGTTAAAGCTGTTGTAAGAGGATTATTGTGTCATATTTATGCTTATTATTCCTTTTTGTATCAAATGGATGATCCTTAGTCTGTAGACAATGAGGTGGAGAAGATATGAGACCATGCCAGTTATGGTGATGCTCCAGATGGGTGGTCAAAGGATGGAAAACATCATATTCCATTTCATGGGAGGTACTGCATTCTATTAGACATGTTTCATGGAGTTATTTACAAGTTTCATAGCTCAACCTCAGAAATAAACCAGGGATTTCTAATATGTTTCATGGAAAGGGAATGAATTTTTGAGGTTTTGTTTTGATGTGGATGACAATGGAGTTTATAAAACATTGTTTGGTATACCAGTATGTAGAAGGAGGGCACAATTTCCCTAGAGTGTTTTTGTATCCATTTCATTCCTATGAGTAGAAATAGTGGTATATTTAAATATAATATTTCATTAGGTTACCATATGAACATAGTATATGTGATTTCATTAGGGTTATCATGGTATGTCTATTGAATTCAACCAATATTCTATTGATTTATTCTTCAAGTATCAGTGATTTTCTAATGAAGTAGTACATGGATGATGTTGATATAATCCATAGGGTACTGAGGGTGATCACCACATATTAGGATCCACGATGTACCTTGTTATTTTGGAAGCTTCTGAATAATAATTTTCAATCCCATCTAAAACATAACACAACATTTCATAATCTGATGGACAGTTAGATGGAGTGACATACCCAAACTCAAGAGTATATTTTGTAGACATACATATTGGATATTTATGGGTGATGGGTGAAGCACCAACACTTTACTAAGTATTCATATAATAATATATGTCAATCATCCATGTGAATTTTTTCATTTTAGGTGTCGCATAGACAATCATGCCGGTCTTTATTTATTTATAGTATGGTTGGGGAGTTAGCACAGATTGTTTGTTTTATGGTGTAATGTAATACCAAGGTGACCATGAATGTTTTTGCGTTGATAATAGTGGTGAAATTCATATATAAAGCTTATTTTTACTATAGGTGAAAACCTCTATAGCATAACATTAGAGACTTAATTCTTATATGGTTTGAATAACAAGTGGTATCAGAGGATAGGTCAAATTAGTAAGCAATATCCTTGGGTTTTCATTCATTTCATGGTGGTGGGTCACATTTTTAAGGTGGAATATCAATTGAAACATCCACCATGGATGGACATGATACAAAATTCTATCTATATGTCTCGTATTCAATAGTATAATTATAATAACACACATGTCAATGTCTAGGGATATTTCGATATCAAGGGTGATATAAAAATTTGTTCAATGGATGGATGAAACCTTGGATCACTATGAAAAGGGGTTGTGTGGAAGTTTCATTCCGTTTTTTCAGGTTCTTTTGATGTACAGTTTCTTGGAAGACTTTACATGGGTGTGTGAGATGCTGAAGTGTTCTCATTAGTACATGTTTTTTAAACTACTCTTATTTCTATTTTTGTTTTAATTAGTGATTTAATACATTAAATGCTACTGAAATATCTGAATTTTTTTCTCCAAACTCGGTTTGTGTTTGATTATTTTCATTGATTTAGCTACAATGAGAATCATAAGAGGTATCTTAGGGGATGTTTATTGGAATATCCCCTTATTTTCTATCCTTTTTTGTTTAGTTATTATTTTAAAGGAAGTGGATCAATTGATAGGTATATAATGTAATGAAATTATTATTTTATTCCCTTAAATTGTATCATTCTATGTGATCGAGGAGTGTGGGTGAGTTTTTAGGAGGGATACGAGTATTTGGAGATGAAATATCAGTTAATGGAGGTTGTGGCATATAGATATGAGCTGAATGTGTTTGTTATCCATTAGGTGTACTAGATGTTTTGAATTATAAAGGGTTGAGATGATTTTTTTTACCTATCAATTATATATGGTCTACAGAGTGGAGGTGAGTTGGGATGTGGAGTCCTGGATAAGAAATTTTTTCATCACAATCAATTTGGGGGTAGCTAGATAGTGGTGAATTTTTTGCATTGATGTTTTACCTTTAGTAAATTGGATCTATGCTGGTTGTAAAATTTTGATTCTATTGGGCAATTGGACAAAGGGGGATTTTATTGTGGCTTATTACAATACCCTTTTGATTTATGTGAAAACTAATTTTCTATTGTGTGAATAGTAATATTTCTCCATGGTCTCATAAAAAATACATTGTTTATAATCTCTAAAACACAATTGAAACACACCCCATACCCTAATTATATCTAGGGTCATGGGTAAACTTGAATGGTTTTTTGAGGTCCTTTAGACCCTCTTCCTTGTCATTATTCCTCATCCAAGGGATATTGATTCTTGGAAAACTAAGGTGGATTTGTTTCCGTTAATTTCACTTTTCAAACTTTTTATTTTCTTGGAAAAGGCTATGTTTGTTTGTGTGGTTGATTTGGGAGTTTTTATGGACTGATATTGATACGTAAATTGTGTTCATGGTTGTTGACACATTTTTTGTGTAATATCAATATTCTGATATTATTCCCCTCTTCAAGATCATACATAATGATTTAAAAATGGTAAATTAATGTATTTTATCCTTTATTTATAATTAATTTTTACATCTATGAAATTAAAATGATTTTTCATTTGGGAGTATGGTAAAAATCACCTTAACAAGATAACTGAATTATATTTAATTAAATTAATGGAAAGTGGGTGAGTTCACATGATTATATGGGATTTTGTTTTCATAATTGATTCTATTTTGGGGTAAATTTATATTATTATCACTATTAAAACCAGGTGTTCCCTTCCAGGAAAATATGATCCCATGTAGTGATTGATATTTTGGACTAACCATTAATAAAATATTTAGTAATTAAACCTCTAAATGAACATGTTTTGTGAGAATATAATATAATTTTTTTTAAAAAAATCATTTATGAAAGGATGAAATTTTATAAAATCCATAAAAAAATTAAATAATGTAAAATATGGGAAATGATATTCTTTCAATATCTGGTGTTGTAATTTATTAATTTTACATTATCGTTTTGATGATTTTTTGGGGTTTGTACGGTGATGGTGGTGACCCTATCATGGGTGTAATATCTTAAGAAATGGTATTTATGGTTCATTTTAAATGTGATATGTCGACAGATGGTTTAGTGTTGGTTGGTTGACCATTGTAGATATAGAATGGTTGACCATACATGATGACCTTTTTGTGAGATATGTAATTTTTGTTATGGGTTATAATGGTTGTTTTATTGTTGTGTGAGTTGTTAATTCCAAATGGATATGGGATGTGTTCAATATTGATTTAACTGTAATTTCATGGGATTGAATTAAATATATGGTAATAAATTAATGATTTGAATAATAATAAATGTTTTTGATGAATTATAAAATGGATGATATTAAATATAGATTGTTTTTTGAAGTGGGTATTCATTAAATAAATGGTTAACATTAACTAAATAAAAGTTGGTAATTAAATTTTCCAATGTTGAAATTGGTTTTGTCTACAAATAATGAAGGACTTTTGGGAATTCTGTGGATGTTTGTTGTGATGATTTTTGTAGAACCTCAAGATTGATGTCTGTATAATTTTTATGCCATTTTATGTTTTTAAAGTGACTGGGATGAGTTGGGAAGAGGTTCGGAGTGATTGGTATGGTTCTGAGTAATTTTGGAGGCCTTTTCATGGTTGCATGGTTTGGGCATAGTTATGGGAAAACGTGCAAGATGAACCATGTGGGTTGTAAGGTACACATGGTTTGTGCAGGGATTTCTTAACCATGTGGGGTGTTCCATGAGATTTTCCCCTTCGAGATAGAAACAAACACATGATTAGCGTGTGGTTAGTCTAACTGTGCGAGATAACCGTACAACCCTATAAAAACAGTCTTTAAAAATATGGGATTAGACCAGATTGGCCTAAAAACACACAAAATCTCTCCCACTTGAGACTCCCTCATGTTTTCTTGTTCTAAAGGGTTTTAGGGGCTCTCCCACTTGTTTCCTATGCAATTTAAAGGGGTTTCAAGGAGGTTTTTCTATAGGTATATCTTCTCTCATAGTTTCTCCTTGGGTTTCTATAGATCTACACTTCCCTCTCTCTCAATTTCCTAGACCTACATCCATTGAGTATAGATATAGTGTTGTCATTTCCTTAAATGATGATATTAGGGATTTTTTATGTTTGGTAAGAGAATTTCTTACAGTTTCAGTGGAGTGTTTGCCGATTTATGGTGCCGTTGTCTGTGGGTTGATTACACTGTAATCTTAAATGTATGTGGCTTCTCTCTCAACTCCACATTATAGGAACTAGAAGTTTTAATCCCATTAATTTTTTTTCATGAATTAATTCAATATTTTGATGTTATAAATTGGTTATAAATTCCTTTGGTAATGATTTATTGATTTTCTTGGAAAAGGGGTGTGTGGTGGAATTTTCTTGTTGATGGACATTAAAATGTTGATTTTAAAATCGGTAAACTAGGATGTTTTATGGATAGGGGTTGAGAAAATGACATTAAATAAAAAGGGGTTGCTTTATTTAATTTTGATATGTCAAGGATGATTCTTTAAGGTATTTTTTGATTATGAAATGGTCATTGGCATGTTGTTGTGGCCTTGGCGTGTTATATGGTTTGTTATTGGATTATTCATATTACATTTGTGACTGGAATGATGTGAAGTGGGATGGGAGTCCCACTATAAAAAAGAGGATGTGGAGTGAAAATAAGGGCCACCATCAGGTATAGGTGCACTAGAAGTATGACTTTATTTGGAATGTGTTAAACTGGTTTGGATAGGAAGTTCCACTGTGTGTGTTTCCTTGTTGTGTGTTGTTTTCAAGATGGAATTTATTGTGCTAATGAAAAATGGTTAGGTGGATTATGTTTTGGTAGTTTCGATTTCCCTTAGGTTTCATGGTTTGGGTAAGGACGGCTTGGTAAGGATTTTTTTGGTTTATTGGTATTTTCTAACCTATTGGACGCTTTATATAAACTATTTTATATTAAGGTGCTCATGGTTTTTTCCTAGTGGAATGTGTTGGGATGTCATTTGGGGAAATCCTACTGAGTATTATTACTCACCCCTTCTTTGGAACATGGGTGATTTCTTAGATGTTGTATTTTGTGAAATAGGTATGTATAACACATCCCATTTTTCTAGCGATTTGACATGATTATTTGGTGATGTTATGGTGCTTGGAGAAAGGAGCTTAGTGGGGAGCTATGGATGGTTTCATAGTTATTTGGGGTATTGTTGTGTAGTCTTCCACTTTGTACTCTGATGTTTGGATTTGTTGCATCAGTAGTTGGTAATTGTTATAAATTAGTCTAGTTGTGTTTCTATAATCTAAGGGTTTGATTGTTTTGATAGCATATATCTTGTAGTTTGTTGGCAATGGATTTTTGGTTGGTTGATTTTATCTTATGTGAAAATCATTCCCCAATTATTCTTATAACCCTTGAAATTTATTTCTACCTTTGGGCACCCTGGGAATGTCTCTAAAGTACATGTATCATTCATACATTCGCTCAATCCAATGGAACGTGGAGGAATGTTACAATTGGTATCAGTTTGTTCAGTCCTTGGGTTTCAAGTTAGAGTAGTAGTTCAGTCATTGGGAATTAATTGTTCATCTTTGTAATGACATTCGTTCTTGGTCTATTCCTTGATTCAGGATGGTAGAATGGTGTATGCTTTTTATAACATGGAATTTATAGGAAAAAAGATGTAACAAACCATTTTATGTTGATCTTTATGTTACAATGGAGTATGGTACATAAGTGTTTATAGACACTTATAGGAAATGGAAATCTCATTGTCATGGGTGTATCCATTGAGATGAGAATGACATGCATGGTAGAAATTAAGTCCCTAAACGATTATTATTTCGTTGGGGTATAAGGATATTTGTTGTGATATGAATGTGTAGATTTTGAAAATCATAACTGGGTTTCAAAATGGAAGGATTTGAAACATGGAATCATGTGGAATTTTTAAAATGGGTTGATTTTCAAAACATGGTCGTTTTTTCATAATACTACAACATGGGAAATGTTACCTTGTGGAAATATTTCTTGTGATAGTTGTTTTGAATATTAATTTTAATTCTATTAATTTTATTTCTATGAGTGTGGGACTTATGGTTGTTTCTCATTGATAGAAATGGCACTCGATAGGCATCATAGAGACAAACTGGAGGAAGCTGCTGAAAATGTGGTTGCACATTAGCCCTAGGTGAACCAGAAGATAGTGCAGACTATAGTGAAATCATTACAAGCTATGGAAAGTGGGAATAAAGGGGATGAACCAAAGCAGGTGGATTATGCGGTTTAGTTTCAAAGGCTAAATCAACACTTGTTTAGGGGTGATTCAGATCTAGAATGTTCTGATGCATGGATAAAAAAAATGAATAGGATATTTTACTTCATGGAAACATCATTATAGTTTAATGGTAGTTAGTTAAATACATATTGGAAGATCATTCCCTTCAGTGGTGGGATGTAGCCGCCTATGGTGGGATAGACCATGTTGTGACATGGGTGGGTTTTGAGGAATTTTTTAACAAATAATTCAACCCTCACATGTTCATAATTCAGTTTACAATGGATTTATCCAATTTGAATTTTGGGGACATGGTAATAAAAGAATATGTTGCTATGTTTCAGAACTTTGTGAGGTGTTCACCCGAGGTGGCATGTAGTACATCATTTAAGGCATGAATTTTTGATGTTGGGTTAAACCATGAAATTCTTTCCAAGATAGCATTGTTTTGTATATATGATTACAAGGAAATGGTGAATATGGATAAAGTGGATGTACGAGATCTTTTTGGGGACTATAGGCAGGGGATGTATGTTGGTACCAATGGGGAATAGTGGGAACTCGAACACTTGGCTGAAGTGGTAGAGGGACACATATTTCCAAGGTGGGAGTATAACATAGAATCTGACGACAAGATCCGTGAATATTTCTCTGAAGCCTCAGTGTAAGCTGGGTTATTTTTAGTGTGTCTCTACGAGGAATATTAAGTGGGATTTTATGGTAAAACATTGAGAATATCATAACTGTATGAAGATAGGTCACCTCTTGTGATATTGTTGGAATGCTCCAAGTTCGAGTGTTCATGACACTCCTTTTAGGTTGCAGGGATGTTATACATTGATGGGTCATGGGTAGTAGCATACCCCTCATCAGCAGAGCAATGTGGGTCATTTTGATTTTTGGAATACCATGACAACTCATAAGGGAAATAAAGAGAAGAGCATGGCATGAAACCAGTTGTTTAAGGCTTAGCATGTTATGATGGACGATCAGTCGGGACCATCCATGAAGTGAGGTTCGATTCATTTAAATTCTATGTTGACACATGATTTGTTTGAAATTGGTGATTTACATTCTTATATTGCTTCTCGTGCAATGATTTTGTTGAGTTTACATGTGGAAATGATGCATTATATTTTGAAATTACAAACTCATCTTGGTCAAAGAGAGTGTCGATCCATCCTATATAAAGTATGTTTTTAGTTGTGGACATCATTTAATTGATGTGGGATTTCTCAGTGCTTGCGATTGATTCTTATGATGTAGTCTTGGGAATGGAGTGGTTGGTTATTTTTAAGGTCCACATTGATTAAAATGCAAGGAATCATAGTTTTATGATAGGGGATGGCGTTGATCATATCATAAAAGGGGAGACAAATAAAAAGCTGGGTGCAATGGATTTTTTGGAACCAGCTATTGGAATAATATTTTATCAGTTAGCTTCTTTCTTAATGGCATCAGTGGAAGGAATTGAGAGGAGTGTTCTTCCATTAGTTGTGGATTAGTTTATGGATGTATTTCTTAATGAATTTTCATTAATTTCACCTATGAGAGAAGTGGATTTAGCAATTGGTCACTTTATGGGGACAACTCCTATCTTACTTACATATTACACTATGTCATCATTAGATTTCATGGAATTAAAGGTTTAGTTAGAAGTGTTAGAATGAAAAGGGTTCATCCAACCTAGAACATCTCTATGGGAAGCACAGATTTTGTTTGTTAAGAATGTGGATGGAACTATGCGACTCTGTGTTGATTATTATAGTCTTAATCAGAATAAAAAAATGATATCCACATCAATGCATTTTTAATTTGTATGACCAATTTAGGGGAGCTCAATGGTTATATACAATTCACATGAGTTAATGGTATCATTAATTGTGTATCATGAAGGAGGATATTCCCAAAAAATATTTCAGAAGTAGATAATGCCATTAAGAGTATGTGGTTAGGCCCTTTGGTCTAATGAATTCATTAGCAGCGTTCATGGAAATTATGACTCATATATTTCAGAGATGTTTGAATTCTTTTTTGGTGGTATTTGTTGATGATATACTAGTGTATTCAAGGAAAAGGGTAGTGCATGAGAGGAACTTGGAGATATATTTGGGAATATTGAGGGATTATCAGTTATACACCAAATTGTTAGTGTGTGAATTTTTGAAACAGGAGGTTCATTTATCTAGACATGTTATTTCAAATAGAGGTGTTTTAGGTGATCCCATAAAGATAGAGGTGCTAATATCTTAGCATCTTCCAAATAATGCTTTCAAGATACAGAGTTTCCATTGCCTATCTGGCTATTATAGATGTTTGTTTTCAAGATTTCTCATTATTGGCTTCTCCAATGACAAATTGGACAAAGAAAAATATCACATTTCAATTGGATGTGAATTTATAGAACGGTTTAGAAGAGATAAAGGGCCACCATACATAAACACCTATATTGGTTTTTCTAAAACCAAGGAAAGGGTATGAGGTGTATTGTAATGCATTGGGATCAGGGTTGGGGTATGTTCTCATGGAAAGGGATCATGTAGTTTCATATAGATCATGGAAGTTGAGGTTTCATTTGAATAACTACCCAAAAAATGTTTTAAAAATGTGACTTCATTATCTCTTCGGTGAGAAATTCCTGGAGTTTACCAATCATAAGAGTTTAAAACATATTTTCTCACAATGATATTTGAGCTTGAGGTAAAGGAGATGGATGTAATATCTCCAGATGTTTAATTCCCACATAATATATAAACAGTTTAAGGGAAGTTCGGTGGTGAGTTCATTATGTAGAAACTAATATGCTCAAGTGGTGAAACATACATCAGATCAGTGGTAGTTGATGTCGGTCATAGCCGACATGCAGTTAGAATGTGAGGACCATGGAAGTATAGAGGTCTCCTATCTAGTTTGGTTGGTTCTTAACATGGTCATTTTGGTTAATGTGGCGAAGGAATCTGATTCTGGGTGAATGGATATGAGGTCGAAACTAAATGTTAGGGAGACAATTGAGATCTGGGAATTGAATCAGAAGTAAATATTCTGTTATAGGAATCATATGACGATACCAAAGGATTTTTAGGATCAAATTCTCCAGGTTTATCATCATTCTAGGTGGGCTATTCATCATGTAATTTAGAAGATGTGTAAGGAATTAAAATTACTATTTTGGTGGGCTATAATTAAAAGGGATGTGCCCGAGTTTGTCTCAAGATTCTTAACATGAAATCATGTCAAGGCAGATCATCAGTAGCCAGCAGGCATGTTGCTTTCATTACATATCCTAGTGTGGAAATGGGAGTATACGGAAATGGATTTTGTGACATGCCATCTTAGAATTATCAAGAAATGTGATGGCATATGGGTGATTGTGGATCAAAAAACTAAGTCATCCGATTTCACCTCGATTCATGAATCTAATACAGTGGAAGATCTATCCCAAATCTATATATGGGAGGTGGTAAAGAGGCATGTTATTTCAGCTTCGATTGAATCAGATATATATCCATGGTTCAAATCTCATTTTTGGAAATCCATGTAGCAAGCCCTTGGGACATAGTTGAAGATGAGCACGAAATATCATCCTCAAACGGATGGGAAATCTTAGTAGATGATACAATATTTGTAGAATAAGTTAAGGGTTGTGTGATTGATTTTTCTGGTTAATGGGAGGAGCACTTACTATTGGTGGAGTTCTCTTAAAATAACAGTTATCAGCTTTCAATACATATGGCTCTGTTTGAGACATTGAATGGGCGTCTGTTTCATTCTCTCCTATGTTGGGTGGAAATGGCTGAGTCTTCTATAGTTGAATCAAGCATTCTCCAAGAGACTATGGAAAAGATCAAGTAGGTCATAAAGGGATGGAGATAACTCAAAGTCATTAGAAGTCATATGCAGACCTTCTTCAATGATCATTGTCATTCGTGGTAGGTGATCATGTGTTTTTGAGAATCTCTCATATATTGGGACATCGTCAGTTTGGGATGTATTGTATGTTATCATCGAGGTATATTGGGAATTTGTTGATACTTTATAGGATTAGAGATGTGTCTTATCAGTTGGAATTTCTACCATGGATTAGTGTTGCGAATAATGTGTTTCATGTGTCTTAGATGAAAAAGAATCAGTTTCATTATTACCATGTGATTTGTTGGGAACATGTTGAGCTTAAACCAAATGATTATTTGGTGTATGTGCTAGTGTGGATCATGGATAGGAAGGAGAAAGTCTTGCATGGTAAAAGAATCAGTTTAGTTCAGGTTTTTAGGGAAAAATGGTCATATTCAGGAGGAGACTTGGGAGTGGGTGAAAGTGATGGATCCGCAAGGGCCCGCCCTCTTTCAGCAAGGATATGGTTCTATACATTTTTAGGATGAAAAGTCTAATTGTGGGGAGAATTTAACACCCAAATTTTTAGTTATATATCCTTTTAAGACTTTTTGTGTGTTTATTGTACCTAGGATGTGTTGGGAATAGGTCGGGAGAGTTTGGAATGGTTTTGAGTAAGTTTGGAGGCCTTTTTAAGGTTGCAGGGTTTGAGCAAGGTTAGGGGAAACACTGCGATATAAACCGTGCAGGCAGTGGGGTACACAAATATTGTGCACGGTTTGCCTAACCATGAGGGGTGGGGTATGAGAGGTTCCCCATCGAGGCAGCAGCAAGTGTATGGTTAACGCAAAATGTGTCTAAACATGTGAGGTAACCATGTGGACAATTAAAAATAGGGTTTTAAAATATAATATTAGTCAGCATTTCCCTATAAACACCCAAACTCTATCCCACTCAATCCTCACTCGTTTTTTTTGGGTTATCAAAGGTTTATGTGGCTCTCTCACTTGTTTTGGAAGCAATTTGAAGGGGTTTCATGGTGGTTTTTATGTTTTTTCTCTTGGGTAAGTCTTCTCTATTGGTTTCTCCTTGGTTTTCTATAGATATACTCTTCCCTATCTCTCATTTTTCTAGATATACATCTTTTTCCTGTTGATATAGGCTTTTTGATTCTGTAAATGGGGATATTAGGGAATGTTTATATTTGGTAATAGAATATAGAGTGGTTTTGGTGGAGCATCTGATGGACTTGTGGTGCGGTTGTTCATGGTTCGATTTCACCGGAACCCTAATGGTTGGTGGAATTTCTCTCAACTCGACATTGTTAGAAATAGAAGGATTTGTCTAATTAATTGGTTTTTCTTGAATTAATTGTTGATTTTTATGTGTGAAACTGGTTAGAAATTCCTTTGGTAATGTTTAATGGATTTTTGGTGGAAAGGGGTTGTACAGTCAAATGTTCTTGTTGATGGATTTTGAAATGATTATTTTAAAATCACTAACATGGGTTATTTTATAGAAAAGGATTGAGAAAATGATTAAAAAAAACTGGTTTCTTTATTGAATTGTGATATGACATGGATGAGGGTTCAAGGGATTGTTTGATAATAAAATGTTCAACGACATGTTTTTGTGGACCTAGTGTGTAATATGCTTGGTTATTGGGTTGTGCATGTTATGATTGTGATTCTAATGATGTGAAGTGGGAATGGAGAATAACTATAAAAAGTGTATCGAGAGTGGATAGAAGGGACACCATCATGTATAGGTGGGCAGGAAGTACCACTTGATTTGGAATGTAGTAAACGTGTTTGAATGGGATGTTCTACCATGTTGGATTCCTTGTTTTGTGTTCCTTGGAAATATGAAAATTTTAAGCTAATGTGATATGGTGAAGTGTCTTATGGAATATTTGTTTGGATTCCCCATTAGTTTCATGGTTTTTGGTAAGATGACATGGTAGGGATGGCTTTGGATTATTGGTAATTATTGAACTATTTGATGTCTTATACAATCTATTATATATAATGGTGAAAATGGTTTTATCCTAGAGGTGGGTGTAGGGAAGTCATTTGGGGAAATCCTACAGAGTATTATTACTCACCCCTATTTTGGCACTTGGGTGATTTTTCAGAGGTTGTATTCTCAGATACATGTAAGGGTAATGTTTCATATTTTTCATATTGTTAGACATGATTCTTTGGTGATGTTGTGGTTCATTGATCATGGATCTTGGTGTTGAGTTATGGATGGTTCCCTATATATTTAGGGTATTTTTATGTAGTCTTTTTCTTGGTATTATGATATTTGGTATGGTTTTATCGGCAGTTGGGAATTTTTATGGATTATTTTGGTAGTCTTTTTGTAATGTAAGGTTTTGGTTGTTTTTTTTGACATGCATCATGTAGTATTTTTTAAATGGATTTTTGGTATATTGATTTTATCTTAGGGTAAAATTTCACCTCAATTATTGATGAAAATAATGGTGTTTATTTCCATCCCTTAGTTTCCTAGAAACGTCTCTTAATCCCAATTAGCATTCCTCTTCCCTCTCAATCCAATGGTGTGGGGTGGGATGTTACAAGATCCATTTAATAGTGGATATAGATAGAGGTGATTGTTGTGGAGTTTTGTGGTGGTATTTGATGTAATGGTAGCACTATTTAATTTGGAACCAAATTCATGATTTTTCATGTTACTATTGTAAATATATTATATTTTAATTTCTATATGTGCATAGCCTATATTGAGTTTTTCATTTGATTCACTAAAAGTTGTTTTGGGATCCTAATGATGATGGATTCATTGATTTAAATTTTTATTGATGATTGATCCATTTCAAATGATTCCTATTTACAATGGGTTACATGGTGCGAATGTCTAGTACATATGGATCAATTTGTGGATATTTCTAGAGGTGATGGCCAAGATGGTTGGGACTACTAGTGATTATGATTTTTGGTTTTTAGTTATATTATTTTTGATCTATTTTAGGTTTCATGCTTGGAAGGAGTAGGGAACATGATCGATGTATATCATTCTAGTGATACCCCACAACCATTGATATTAATGGTGTGTTTAATGTAGAGGTTATATATATATATAAAATCTGTGGGGAAGTTGTTTTAGGTGCCTTATATATATATATTTTTATATATTTTTCTACCCAATAATAGATATTTGTTGAGTGATCATTTGTGAGACTGGGAATAGATAAAAAACTATTTTGGGAACTCATTAATTTTTTTTATTCACTGAATCATTTGTATGATCATTTGTCATTTTTCATGATAGACCTTTACTATGATCCTACATAGTATACATGTTTTTATCACCCAGAAATATATAAACTATTTTTAGGATTCCATGATGGTTTTAAAGACCGATTTTGATGTGAATATCTAGTAGGATGGAGTTATTTTGGATTTGAACCTTTTTGATTTCAACTTGGTGCTAGTTTATTTTAAGTATTTAAACTATACCTCTGGACATTAAATGTGTGAGGATGGTTATTTTATAGTTTTGGTGTTTTTTGAATGGTTATCTATGGTTTTTTTTTCATTACAAATATCATATGTTAAATTTTGGACATTAAATGTTTTATACCCTTAATGATAATCTCTAACAAGGAGTATATTTGAGGTAGGATCTAGGGGTAATTCCTACTATTCATTTCCATATCCAGAGGAATGACAATAGAAGGGAATGGGTGACCATTAAAATATTAGTCTATAATTTTTATATATTATTAAAAAATAAACCCCCAATTTAAATATATATACCCACATATCATTATCCATCACAAAAAAAAGAATTTTAAGAAAAAATATTTTATCAAGAACAATAGTAGAAAACACATCCATAGTTTAGAAAGTATATGGAAAAATCATACTTCTTTAAATCTAAAAAAAATTAACCATTAATTTTCAATAAATGAAATTGAAAAATTAACACAACATGATGATAATCATTCATATAGTAATCAATGATACGTATTCTTGTAAAATTCATAGTAGTTGTTGTATATATATATATTTCTGGTTCATTAATATAAAATCCTTCAATGGAACTATTTTTTACACATCTAATAAATATCAAATATATGTAACATAGATGAATTGACTGAAAGTCAGCAAATCAATGATTTTTAAATTTGGAGAAGATGGAGGTAACAATGTTCTATTCTTACTTTTATAGTGGAATATAACTCAAAAAATTCTCCTACAGATTATAAGCATAATTCTTCATAACAAATATATTTTCCCATTCCTTTTATGTCTAAAAAAGTATGGATCAAACCATCACATTTTTTTATCTAAATTAGTAACATTAATGTTATGTTTTCCTCAAAAAATATCTAATAAGGTGTGTCAAATACGATGATCCATTTTGACTAATAATTTTTTTAATGACCTAAACATATTATCCTCATGAATTTAATATTAATTTTTTAACATTTTTATGACATTAAATATTTCATAGACTTTTTAAGGAAATAAAAAATCATTTAAACTAATAAATTCCATTATTATTCTTTGAAAATGGTGGTCCTTATATTAAAAAATTATATTTTCCTT
Source organism: Viscum album (assembly GCA_963277665.1). Taxonomy (NCBI): domain Eukaryota; kingdom Viridiplantae; phylum Streptophyta; class Magnoliopsida; order Santalales; family Viscaceae; genus Viscum; species Viscum album. The sequence continues at coordinate 2,102,306,129 of OY728127.1, read as the reverse complement.
GAAAAATGTCTTTCCTCCATTATATAATTGATGATATAAATATTTTTTTTCAAATTGAATATATTTATTTCCCTCCAAATATTAATTGATAACATTCCATTTCCATGAATATTTATATTGAAAAATATAGTTGAATGTAAAATAAAAAATCTATCATTTATGAATCACAATACATAAAAAAATCCTCTCATTAAATTTATAAATAATCAATCAATACTAACTGATAAAAATAAATATCATTTGAAGGATATTTTGTTTGATAAATATTCAATCTCATCAGAATAATATTTTTTGTTCATAAATATCCATATAAAATGTTGTAAGATTTAAAAATGACAATCCATTAACTATATTGTCTATTGTGGATCTCATATTGATTCATTAAATCAATACACTATCCCATTATTATATTTCTATATTTATTTATAAATACTAGAAATTATTTTTAAAATCTTTTTTTTGTGTTGAATCATTATGGTGATGTTGGTTTCCATTATAGATTCTATCATCTCTATCTCATCCCTTCATCTTTTCATTATTTTAATTTGAAAAATAAATGCATGGGATGAGGAATTATTGGAAGATTATAGATTCCATATGTAAGAGTTTTGGTTCATATACCTAGGAATTAATCACAACTGGATATCCCATCCATTTTATATGATTATATCCCCAATTTAAGACATTTTGATAAAAATTTATAATCTGTTATATAAATCAAAAATTCATTAGGGGGAATCATGTATTTTCATAAGACTCAAAAACCATAAAACACAATATTATTTTTTCATCATAATTGTAACATGGTTACCCATTTCCTTATATTTGTAAATATTTCAAAATTTCTATCAATTAAATAATTATTTTGTTAATTCTACCATTTGTAAATTTTAATGTAACCTACATCCTCGCAAATTAATGTAATGTAAATTATGTATAATTAATGATAAAAAATTATTTATTATATATACACAATCATTCAATGATTTTTAATGGGTTTGACAATTAAATCATTAAATAGTTCATCAAAGGATACTTTATACCATACTAATCTTCCCAATGAATATCATATAATGGAATGTGTCTTGTCAAGTAGTTATTTTCTGACTTATGTTGTTTAGAGTGTTTAGGATGACTAGAGGAATGTTCAGAGGATTTTGGAGTTATAATTTTGTTGCAGGAATTGGTTCATGGTGTGACAAATTTGTCATGATTTGAATGTGATTCTAGGTTAAAATCATATAATTAGGGTTAATTAATGTCTTTGAGGATGGAATTTGAAATGATGTTATAGTATTTATGACATGAACTATTATTATTTAGGTGAACAAATATTTCTTTAGTGACCCATAAATTCATCTTATATTTGACTCAAATTATTCATAATGTGAAATAATATTTCATGTTTTTAATGGTTGAGTGCTCAAGGGTTTCTCGACAATAATGACCTTGTCAAAATGTGAATTGTGGTTTCTACAATGGTTATGAATTCCATCAATTAACTAACATTCATCAATATATTCTCCATTTTGTCAATACTTGGGAAAATAGTAGGCATTTTTTGGATTCTTTCCATACCTTCCTTCATTGCATCGATCCCATACATGATGATTTTGGGTTTTATTGATATGAGGTTTGCTTCCCCTGTTTTATTTTATTCATCTATTGTCTCACAGAGATTCTTAATATCTCTTTTTGGTCGATGTGGGATGTGTTGAGAAACAATTATATTGGAGGGGTCACTATTTATAGTTGGATTGGGTATTCTTTGTGTATTTATGTTGGTGATAATCATTATCAATCAATTTTCATTAAATTTTATTAAGAAGGATTTAGTTGAGGTAGTGTATCCTTATTCCCACCCTATTATTTTAATTATTGATAATTCCATGTTTTTACTTTCTTATTGGTTGTTATTAGGGGTTGACTCAAGGATATAATTATTGTATTAAACTAATACAGAACATATATGAGAGTTTTTGAATTCATTTAATTGTTTTTGATATTTATTATGAGTTTAACCAGGTTTGTTTATAATAATGAAAATCATAGCTATTGGGATGCGTGTATTTATTATTGATATTGTGATGTTTTGAAAACATTATTGTGTTGATTTATTTAATTCACCTTTCATAAAAGTATACAAACATGTATATTACTAATGAACTAGATTCCCATGAATGACTATAAGTTTTTTTGAATACTCAAAAAAGTAATGATGTAATGTGATACAACCATTTATATGAACGTCAATTTATAGTAATCATTGATTCAAAATTTGGATATTAAGAGACTTCAGTATTGTTAATATATTTTCCTATGTGATGATTGGTGGTAAAATACTCATGGTGATGATTGGTTTGGGTTTGGAATGTGTAGGGTAGTGAATCTATGGTTTGATCGCATGGTATGTAACGCAGGATGATTTATAGTGGCTGGATAATATTTTTTGTGGTGAGATGTTTGGGTTGTGGTGTGTAATTACTTAATGATAAATTGGAATGATTTTATAATTAAAATTTGAAATAATTTTCGGTCAATATAAATTTACATTAATTGATTTAATGTGTTGAACAGAAATTAGAATTAAAGTGGGAAATTTTAATATTTTCCGAATTAGATTATAAAATATAATTACAAAATTAAATGATGCTGGTGTATAACATGTGAAACAAAAAATTGGATAATTTGTTAAGGGAAAATGTTTTTTCTCTTCTATATGAATTATTTTCATTGTGTATTGAATTAGTGGTGGAAAAAGTTGGCGGTGGATGCCATGATGTGTTTCGGTGGGGATATGTGATACACATGTGAAAATGGTTTTCAACCCTTATATAAGGTATTGTTTATTATATATTTATTGTTGTATTTTTATATTACTTATATATAATCCCAACATGAGTTGGATATCCGTATATATGGCCCATGATTTTTTTGGGTGTTTTCTCCTATATTCAGGTTAGCAGTGAAATGAATGGATTGATACTCCCTCTTCCTCACTCTTCCATCAATAGTAGTAAAAGAAGATGTTGGATTAGTTTTTAGTGTCTACCAAATATGGAGTTTTGTTTTGTAAATACTTAGTTGTAATGACAATTTTATATGTAGTGTGCTCAATCGTGGTAGGAGGAGGACATAAGGTTAATGTCCATAAAATTCCTGATATCCAATTTCCATAGTTGTATGATGATTTAGTGTCATGATGAAGTGGATAGATGATATAATGGGATTATAAAATATGTGATGGTGGGGTAGGTAAGGATTTATGATAACCCACATTTTATATGTATGGAAATGTGACCTGATGATATGGAATGAATATTAGAAAATTGTTCCTATTGTTGAGACATGAGATCGAAAAATGAGTGGGGAAGTGGTTTGGAGGATCCATAGATTTTATTTCATTCAATGAAATGTTTCTATAAATGGATGCACAATTTATTTATAGTTACATAGATATGTTGGAATATAGAGTTTACCAGCTTAGGTTCGGGGGGGTTATATTATTTATTCACTAATGAATTAGAATGTTATTTTAACATTCTGATGGGAGACCTCTGGAATGATCATATTTAGTATACATGTTATTCTCACTTTAAAAATATATAAACTAATATTTTGTTTTTATATTAGGACTTCAGAGACCATGATAAAAATTATGATCTATGGAAGTGAATCTGTTGCAGATTTGATTCCATAGGGCTTCCTTTTGGTAATATACTCATAAAATTTGATTTCTATTTGTTTAAATTGTATGTGAATTTTGGGGTGGTCTGGTTTCCATTTTAATAATTTCAATGGATTTTATGATATTTTTTCACTATATAACATAATTCTATTTATCTGATTAATGAAATATCCATCCATATTTGTGATTCATATTCCCTTGATGCTAGTCACCAACATAGGGCCTACTGAATATGTTATTTGGGGCTAATTATCTCTCTTCCATCATTTTTATCCTAGGAGAAGTACCTCTGGAGGGTTGGGTTATGATTGTGTGGTATCAATGTGTGTTTATTTGAGAGGTTATATGGAATTTTGTGTTAAACAATGTACAAATTTCATGGATTGGTAGAGAAATAGTATCTAGATGGCTTTGTGTGTGATATGGGCCAATGTGACTAGCCATGACACAACTTTCTGGTGCCCCATGTTCCAATTATAGGAATTAGAGTCTATTGAATGATTATTTTAATTTGTTCCTATGATAGGGTATAGATCACAAATAAATACATGTATCATCCATGTTTTCTCTTGTGATTGAAAATTGTGAAATATTCGGGGAATTAAAATGAATATGAATAATTAACCAAAAAAATAATTATATTACGATTAGGATTAGTTCTATTTTGTTTTTCTAGACATAGATATGGGTAATTGTTTAATTGAATTTTGGGCATATTATCTTCACTAATATTAGCTAGAGGATTTCCAGAGAATTTTTCTGATAGAAGAGGATGAGGCATGGTACAATGTTTTTTATGATTTTAAATGTCTTATTCTAGTAAATTATAAGGGGAGAGTCTCTACTATAGGGAATGAGTTATAGTTGAAGGACCCCAAGAATACAATCATTCTTATTCAATATCAATCTATGTTTTGGGTTCCATTGGTGATGTTTCAAATATGTGTATTGGTGTTCTAGTGGTGGATATATTACCATGTAGAGTTGATGGAGAAATATTTATCTTGGGATTATTTTAAGAAATAGATCCAGCCATATTTACAGTAATTAATCATAATGTCATCACAGTGAAAAGAGTTACCTCCCTTTGGTAGGAGATCATAAGGATGTGAGAGATAAATATTGAGCTTAAATAAATTTTGTTTCTCTAAAATATTCTTTCCACAAGAAGATTATATATTGTAGTGACTATAACAGTAATTTTCCGAATGATCTTGTTTCATGTCACCTCCATTATGATTTCTACATATCTGTTGGTGAAAAAAAATAACGATGTTATCGAGATGATGTATCTGTAGTGAGGAGTTACTTAAGATATATTCTAGAAGATAATTTCAAATATTATATATTTAGGAAGTGGTCTAAAGATGTTTGGGAAATTGTGTTTTTGACTGATGGAGAGATACATTTAGTAGTATTTATCAAAATATTATTGGTCTGATAGTTTCTGAGTTTCTTATAAGGGTTTTTTATTTCTGTTATATGTTTTTGGGGGTTGGATTCATTAATAGTATTGGTAACTGATCACTTAAGGAAGTTAGTATTGTGTGGTTTTTGATTACTCCTTCTAGCATCGACAATAGTTTCCTGAAAGATTGTTTATACAAGAGGTATAATCTTGTTTAATTCAGTAGTGAAGTTAGAACGATTATTCTTGAGAGAGGTCAGATTATGTAGGTAGTGGTTATCTACATAATTTTCCACATCTTCATGGATTATGAATAGATCATGGATATGTATGAATTCAACAGTGAGTTTGGGAGATTGGTATAGGAAGATGAATATGATAGAGGGGATAATGGTAGAGGGGGAAGAGGTTATTTGAGGTATGATTAATTTATAATCATACATAGTTTAAATAAGTTGATTTTTATTTTGTAGCTTCAGACACCTTAATTAATCCCACTTTAGTTGGCATGTTAGGCCTTTTTGTTGAGATGCTTCCAGCACACCTAGTATTTTTCATTCTAGTTGGAATTTAGAATTTTTTTATTTTTGTTGGGGATGTTAAATGATGATGGGGTAAAATATTTCTATGTGGGATTTAATTTGGTTAAAAATATATCTATATAAAAATTTCATAACAAGTATTTATTGTAATATATTTATATAGATGTTTAAATATTCCATATAATTGTTTCCTTTTTTGATGTATAATGATATAGAGCTTAGTTTGTTGGGGACCAAAGATACTTAATGGGTTTCTTGAACCTATAGCCTTATTTTACTAAGTTATTGGAGTTTTAAAAAAGGGCATATGCGGTTTGGGGTTTTTAGGGACATTGATTAATTTTTATATTTCACCCAAAATGAGATTCTTACACTACCCTATCATCATGATATAGAGTATAGGATAGAGTCACAACCTTGAATATATCTGATTTCGATGTGTCCATGTTGGATAACACCTACAGAGTTACATGGGTAGGGAATCTAAATTGATAATATGATCTATTGGGGTTCAAACTGACCTAGTATGCTACCATGGGGTGATCTAGTATTGTCTTCCATGAAGGAGTACGGTAGTTTTAGTTAATATGTGGAATACAGAACATAGAACAAGGTAAATTTCAAGAACCATTACCCCTTCATATGATAGATGATTTTTTACTAGTTTAATTGATATGGATTAATTTTGAAGATAAATTTATCATTTCGGTATCACTATATGAATTTTAATGACACAAATATCCTAAAGACTCCCTTCAGTTCAATGAATAGAATCATATAGTTTGTGGTTAGGTAGTTTAGTTTTTCGAAAACACCATCTATGTTCACGGGGCATATAAAAATGTTTATCATGAATTTATAGAAAATTCCATAGTCATTTTCATAGATAATATCCTTTTATAAGAGATATTATAATAAGGAAATATTGAGCACATAATTATCATTTTTTAGACTCTTCTCCACCAATAAGCATTATGACTAATTATCCAAGTGCATGTTCTGGATGTGAGAGGTGCATATAAATAGACATTTATTGTATCGAATGTTTTTTCCATGAACTAATTAATGATACAAAAAAAATTTATTGTAAGAGACCCAATAACATCAAGGAGGTTGTTATCTTCATTGGTATTATTGGATATTATCATCAATTTTTGTTCGATCTATATCAGATTGTAGTCTCACTAAAATACATGGGTAGAAAAGACCAAATATTCATCTGGAATAATTACTGCTAAGAATATTTTTACTATCTGATGTAGAGGATTCCAATTCCCAAGTGTTTTAGTTTATTAATTTAATGGGTGATTTTAATGTATTCAGTTAATATTCCTTTTGGGGTTTGAGATTTTTATTGAACTATTCAAGGGAGGTGATCTATAGTGGGCCAAACTACTTGCATCCCCATTAGAATAATTATTTCACCCATGAATGTATTTAGAAGTAATTGTGTTTTCCTTAATTTTATGGAAACATTGCAACATTAGTGAGTTCTCTATGGTATTTATGGAATACAATAGTTTAAGGATTTTATTCTCTAAACTAGATCCAAATATCTGGTAGTGGTTGTCAATAGAGTTTCATTAATATTAGGTTTTAAATATCATGTGTATAATAGGTCAGGGAAATGTGGTCAATGATGCACATAGAAGGAATTAATTTGGGATGGCATCATTTAAGAGTTGGTAATACTTGTTGTGTGAACGAAAAAATTACAAAACCAATAATCTAAATTTATACGAGTTTAGTAGTAGAAGTTGTATTTATCAAGTGACTTTATAATTTTCATTGATGAGATTGATGGAGGTTTCTCAATGAGGAGGCATAGAGTGGGAGGTGATACAATACCATGTTTTCCATAAAGATACTCATGAGGCATGGTCAGAATAAATATTTTTTAGGGAAAGACTTTGGTTCCTTTGGCGATGTGTGAGTATGAACTACATGAGTTTCATTGATCACAATTATTGTAGATCTGGATGGGTCTAATTTTTTTTGAGGAATTATGAGGTGGATTTTTTACCTTGTAATAATGTGGTATATGGTGGACTTGTGGTGAAGTTTCTAGTTCAATAGTTAGGGAATTCTAATTACAGTGTTCGTATGCGGTTTTTATAGCCATTGAATATCCCTTAGTGTTAGTGGGAGGAAATTTTGATGGAATTATTCACCAGTTTTCCAATAGAACAGAGATGATCTATTTTTTGGGAGATATAATATCATCTAATGATATTTTCTCATTTTTTATTGATTAGGGACCTGAGTTATATGTATTCTCTACCATGGTAGAACATGGACAATATTTTATGCCTTTACAGGGTTCCATGGACAATAATTTATGAATTGGATCTTTTTACCTCTGAATACTAGAGAAGATTATTTTATTATTTTTTCTCTAACAAATTCTTTATCACTGCTTTCCAACCCTAGGAATATATGCTGGAGGAGCCAAAAAAATCCATACAATGTAGGATATGTTATAGGCATGAGACTTAGGTCTAGACAGGTCTGGGGTAAATCCCTAATGCCTAGTTCAGTTTGGCTATAATAATATCATTCACTCATCAATTTCAATGTAAATATTTTAGGCAATCAATGAATGGGTATTTTTTTACCTATTATACTCGACAATGGTTAGATACTCAATTTTCCCCGTTCTTGATGTGTTATAGAGCATAATAAGTAAAATATTTGTGGTTCAAGAGTGGATTAATGCATCCAAGTACCATTAGAAGGTCGGTAATGATTATAGAACGATTCCCCCCCTGCGATTTAGGTTAGATACCCTATGTTCTTGAGATTTTCTCCTCATCAGGGTTAGCATTGTTTTGGTTGAGAGAGTATGCTCCATCCCCAGTTTACTAGGAATTTAAAGGAGCTAGATCACTTTGGTGGGGTGGTGTAACAATTAGCACTCAAGACATGATTTTATAGGATCCATGAAACCTTATATTGGTCACAACTTATTTTATTCCTTCTCGATGACCCCCTTTTCAATAATTGGGGAGATATGGATATACAAGATAGCAAAAAATTCATGGAATGACTAACTAAGATACAGACCAGGTTTGAAAATCAATTGTGTGGGTATGTCATTCTATTGGTTCATGTGTTGTGGATGCATGGTGTATTGGATGAGAGTACATAGGATTGTGAGGCACAAATGTGTTCTCAGTATCCAGATTTATTTTGACCTTGATTAGTTTTTGTTTTAGCCTTGGTTGATGTAATGTTAGGTTGGTTTAAGGTTTATGAAATGTACCTTCTCCTATTAATATTCAAGGATTTTAATTGGATATATTTGACTATAATGAGGTCCTAGAGTGGTATTACATTCCATGGGTTTCTAAACCATCCCCTTCCCATTTCTTCTCCTGAGTGTTATTTTTTTGGGATTTTTTTCTTGATCTGGGTTTTATTTTGAAATTTAGAGATAATATTTTTTTTGAGATGTATCTAATGTAATGACCAGTGTATTTTCATCCTATTCCTTTTGAATTTATTTTTCTTCTGGGGATTGAGCAAGTTAGAGGGATATTTTTAGAAGATTGGAGCTGTAATTTTTTAATAATTTGATGTTTATAGAGTGTGATATTTATCTTGATATGAACGTGATTCAAATTGGTCTTCATAGTGTGAGGGTTAGTTCATGACTTATAGGATTTAATTCAAAGGGTACTTCCAAAAATTGATCAATGAAATGAACCATTATTCATAACCCGAATGGCTATTTCTTGGGGTGAAATGAATTTTAGTGGTGGTTTGACTCAAATTATTCACATCCTATAATTTTTTTACACTTTTTGAATGATCAGTTGCTTAGGGTATTTAATACAATAATGGCCTTTCCCTGATGTGAATAGTTATTTATAGACTACCTATAAATTATTGCCTCATCTTTTGAACTGCAAGGGAAACATTGGTGTTTCTAAGAGTATTACCATCCAACCATTCACAACATTGATCCCAAACATCAATTGTTTTTTTTTGTGATTTGATTTGAGATCTCCCTTTAATATCTTAGTTTTCCACCATTATCTTCTTTGAGATTATCCAAGAAAATTCCCAATCATTATAATATGTTGTGGGTAAAATTTTCATGGGGTATCGATGATTTCATATTAATCGGTTGTTCTATACATTGTATGAATTTTTGGTCATCTTTATCCATTTAAATTCTTGAATAATGACATGAAATACTTCATTTAAGGTAGGTGAACCTCCTTTTATACCTACTATGTGCATATATAATAATTTTATTCCTTTTATTTCTTTATTGGGATAGTATGTATTTACATAAGATAAAAATTAATTATAATAAACAAAAATTAGAAGGGGATGTGAGTTATCACATGTGTTTACAAGTTTTTTTTATTTTTATAATGAGTTTATCTATGTTCACATCAATATTTGAAAATCATACTTGTTTTCATCCTTTTTGTGTTGTAGATATTATGATTTTTGGATCCTTCCATGTGTTTATTCATTAAAATAACCCTTTATAAGAGGATAATAACTTATATATCGATAATGAACTTGATACCCCTAATTTTGAAGAATATTTAATGAATAACCATTAATATAATGAAATAATGTGATGTATACCTTAACAAGAACCCAAAGTTTTTTTAATTATGGAACCTACATTTTGTTTATAAATGTGTTTGGTGTGGTTTCTGTATTTTACTATGTGATTTGTGGGGATTCTAAGGAAATGGTCAATAAGGAAATGGGTTTGGAATGTGATCAGAAGTGAATCTATGGTTTAATTTTAATGTAATGTCATGATGGATGAATTATAGTCGTTGGATTATAGTTTTCACGATGAGATAGTCGAGTCGTGGAATTTGAAAGTTAATCTATACTTTTGGAATAAAATTATAATGATAATTGGGAAAAATTAGGTTAGTGTTAATTTGTTGTAATGGAATTAATGTGTTAAATTGAAATTGAACATAATGTTGGTAACGGTAAAGTGGACCTAATTGATTATCAAATGGAATGGATTTATAAATGGAGGTTGGTTGTTAAGTAGAAATATTGTAAATATGTTAATCTTTAAAGAGAATATTTGATGAGTCTTCGGTAATGATTTATTTTAAACAATGTCGAATTGTTTGTGTAATTAGTCATTAGTGGGTTTCATGATTCATTGTGGGGGTGAAATGATATATTCCAATGAATATAGATTTGAACACTATGATTGGGTATTAGGTCTTATCTATTTACCTTGTATTTTCAACCTATTTATATTAATTACCTACTAGTGATGTATAACCTACCAATTACCTATGGTTTTGAGTTATACATGTTTTCTCTAACATATTGGTTAGTATAGAAATGAATTTATGGTTTCCACATCTTCACCAAAATTCCTTCTTCATTAGCATGAGATGATGATTGCTCAGTTGGGGGTGATGACTATAGATGAAGGATGGTTCTATAGATTTCTCATGATTATCAGTGTGGGATTTTTGGTGGGGGCCATGCTTGGTAGGAGGAGGGAATTAGATTCATGTACTTTACAGTCCTGATAACATAATTACATTGATATATATAGAGGTGGTGATATGTGTATGTTTACTAATGATTTCATGGGATACATGACATTGTGATGGTGGGGTAGGTAGGGATGTATCACATACCCTATTAGAGATCGATGTATGTGTGTGTTGATGATATAGAAGGTATAAGATCACATGAAATTTGAAATTATGGTTTAATAGAAAAAATCTGTGGGGAAGTGGTTATGGGGAATATTTTGGTTATATTTTTTCAATGATGTGTCACTATACATGGATGTGTTATTTAATGACATTTCCAAGGTGAGTTTTGGAAATATAGTTTGGATATTTTGGTGCTTATTATTTATAGAGTTTATTCATTTCTACGTTGGTATGCTCATTAAACCTTTGTACAAGATACCATTTTAATGATCGTAATTATTATACATGTCCTAATCACCAGATGTATGTATAAACTATTTTTTAGGTGTCTATTATGACATTGTGGACTCATATCGACATTACCAGTTCAAGGATTAGATTTTTTGTTGAGTTGTTGACATAATAATATCATCTTGTACTATACTCATATAATTTCATTTTTATTTTCTTGACATTATTCATGAATTATGGGGTGCTTCAGTTTCTATTATTATATTTCGTGAAGTTGTTTCTTTGTGGGATTTCATTATATCAACTAATATTATTACTTACATAAGTCTGATTCCTATACACCTATGCTAGTCTTTAATCTGGGGTTGACTAATGGTAGGATTCAAGGGTCATTATCTCTATTCCTTCATTGATGACCCATGATGGGTACCTTGGTGGGAGTGCCATGAAACATTAGGTCTTGTATTCATTTTTTATTTCCCAATTTTATGATGAGAATATATAAATCTGATTAAAACCATAGTAAATGTAAAAGTCTCTAATTTTTCTAGGCCATAATTTTTCACATATTCACACAACCATGGTTATAAAAACATGTCTCTATTATAAATATTTTGTCTTGAAAATTTGAAGAAATCATTAGTTGGGTTTTCATAATATTCACTATTTAATTATGAATTTTCCCAATTTTGATTCATTAATTACAAAAAATTATAATAAATATATTAATATATTAATATATTTAAACAAACATGTATATAAAATGAATATATAAAACAATTTAAAACTTTAAATATACAAACACATATAAATTTAACTTTTAGGGTTTAAAATTATAAGTACACAAATTAAAATAAAATATATAATCAAAACAAGTAATCATCTAACAATTTATTCATAATTATTTAATCCAAAATAAAAATTAATAAAATAAAAATTGTATTCTGGTAATTTAATTAATATTAATAAAATAAATGAACTATAAACTTATTAATAAACATGTATTTATAATAAATAATCATCTTGTAATTTGTTTTCGAAACAATTAATCCAATTAATAAATTATATAATATAATATATATTTAAATAAAATAATACAACATTTGTAATTACAATAAATAACTGAATATAATTTGAAATTAAATACATTTAATAGTCCTTTTAAAAAAATAAAAAAAAATATATTTGAAAATACATAAATATAGGTTCTGTATTAGTGAATAATATATATAAAATAATATAAATTATCATAAAATTAAACAAAATTATGTTGGAGAATAGTGAACAATAATGAAATAAAAAAAAATAAAAAACACATACATGTAATAATTATTTTTAAATTAAAATAAAATTTTAACAAACAACAAATATAAATTATGGTAGTACATTGACATCAAATAGTGAAAAAAATCGCATAATACAATATATTACATGAAATTATATTGGAGTTTTTAAAAAAAAGATGATCAATGATGTTGATTGTGGAGAATGAAGTAGATTCCCAAAATATTACATAGGTTAGTGAAATGTGGTAAAGGGTAGTAATTTAAAATTATACAAGTTAAAAGTGGATAAGGGATAAAAAATAAAAAAGATGGTTTGATATTGATAGAAAATGGATAAGGAATGAGTTTATGAGTCATATAACATATGGTTTCAGAATAACGATTGTCAATATCTTGAGTATAATGGGATTCCGCATGAAATTTAATTTTTTAAAATAATTTTGATACCAATTCTATGATAATTGATAGTAAATGTAATGTTAAACATTAGATTTTATATATATTTTTCTAAAAATCAGATTTTTTCATATTTAATTTATTAATAATCGATGTGGAATCCCAAACTAAGGGGTATTAATTTTTAATTATTTTTATAACTGATGTACAAAACCTATATATTGGAGTTTTTACATCAATTTTACTAAAAAAATTAAAATTCCAACTAAATGGGTTTTAACTATAATTATAAAAATAACCAATTTTAAAACCACATTATATGCACTTTTCACATTAGTAATAAATAAATAACATTAAAAATCCAATAAAAAATATACATTTTCTACTAGTGATGTAACAGGATTTGTTTGGTCATGGATTTTTGGTTTGGTAATTGATAATAACTTCCCTTACGCCTCGTTTCATCACTTCATCCCATTATTTAGATAGCAATCAATCCTCCCCCCATGAATCTTATTAATGATTATAGAGTTTTGTGGGGTATATTTACATGGAGTTATGATTTCACCAATTTAATGGTTGATAAATGTTGGGCTCTGCAAAATGTTACTCAAAATTGATTATGGTGAGTTCATGGTTGTTTAGTTGTTGTTTTTTGAATAGTCCCCATCCAAATAGAGGATAAACTCAAAAAATACTCCTAATGGAGAAATTTGATTAGTATTACACTGATTGGTTGAGTATTGAGATATTAAAATGCTATAATAAATGGGTGTGATGGAAGAATAATATTGAGTCCACACAATGGGTATGAAAGAGATTAAATTTTAAAGAATAAAATTATAGAGTAAATTAATGATTATATATATTGGATCCCATTCAATTTTATCACTAACACGTATGTAATTTGACATATTTTCATTCTATTCATCCTCCACACATTATATAAATCCCCATCGTCGACCATGATTTAAAAATTGAAAATTAAAAAAACAAAAATTAGAGAAAATTTCGTATGGTATTAGGGAAATTTCCATGCATAGGACCCAAATATGTAGTATTACTACATTATAGGTCTATAAATATTTATTGATATTGAGGTCCATGATGTCCTCAAATCACTTAATAACCATTTAATATTTTTCATTAGAATTAAAAAGGCTTTTACCTTTATTTTATACAAATTATAAATAAATACCACATTCTCTATATTTTCATCAATAATTTAATTGATTGTGAAAGTTATTAATTAAATTATTTTAACATAATTTACTTGTATGTATTATTATTGGATATATTACTAAAAAATATGGTTCTGTATGAATTACAGGTAATGCATATGTATAAATAATAATTATAGTACATTGTACTTGACTGAAAATTTCATTACTATACAAAAATAATATATATTTTAACTCATTGTGTATTATTAGTATCGATTTTTATAAGCAACATATTAAATGATACATTTTAGTATAATTAAATATGTAGTTTGTGTCTGAGTAACTTTTTATCAAAACATACAATTTTAGGGAAAACATTATGATCAATAATGTTATGTATGAGTAAATTCAATGGAAAAACCATATTATATTAAATTAATTTTTTATATAGATCAACTGAATACGAGAAAACAGTTTATAATTTTATAAGATACCTTATATTTGAGATGGTAAGATAAAAACATCAGGGAATTTACTTAGATATTTGTTTATCATTGAAAAAAATAATATAAATTGGAATCTATAGAAAAATAAAGAATTTAATAACGGTTTCTAACATGGGAAATCATTACCATAACTATTGAAAGATCACAAGCACATGAGATGGTTTTAATATATGACATTCTTACCACTGGATATGACCTATAGTGGAGCAACATATACTATTTATGATTACCTAATCCATGATCTATGACATGTGTCACACCTGATGACATGGTATATATACATTAATGTTAAATAAATACATCGTAGATCATATCTATAATAGATTAAGATGTATTAAAGTTAATTTTTTTTATGGATTCACTTATTTTAATTGGGTGAAATCATAGGGGGTCTATAATACCCTATTTTCATGCAATCAAAGATCTTAACAACAGTTTTATTATGGAAATACACACCTTCGACATGGAAATTAATGTATATAAGTTGTTAATTTATTCAATGACAATGGAATTTCCCTACCCCAGGTTAAATAATTTTTTATGAAACTCCTTTAAAAACAACCTTACAATGTTCGGGTCATCGCAACCCAAAAATAAGTTCAGCTGGTGCATTATGTAAGCAATAATGATTCGTCAAGAGACACAATTTTATTTATTGATCTCATCTCTAATATTGGGGGAATACCTGAAATATGTGATAGAGTAATGAAATGATCTATGTTTTTGTTATGTCAATCCATTTAAGGAAATCATTTTTGAAGCTTATTCATGGGTCCTACATGAGGAAACATGGAATAAAATGAAACTTGGATGATTATAGAACATTAAATAGGAATAGGGGAATAAATTACCTAATGTCATGAAAATTTTCTAAAATATGAATAAAAAAACATTGAATAATCATGGAAAAAAGATACTTGTGATGTGATCCTATTATATGAGAATATTTTGGGAATTTCTAGTATATTAATGATAAGGGGAAAGGTCCAGTGTGATATAGGTTCATCACCCACCAATTTCAATTGTTATTTTGTTTAATTTCTTTTATTTTTAGTGTTGTAAAGTAGGGTAGCTATGAATTCACCCATGGTATATAAAATTAAAATTCCATTTCTGATCAATGGGGGGAATAATTTATTTTGGAGTTCTCTTTACCCATCCACTGTTCATTATATATTATAAGTTCAGGTAGTGGTTTGTTTTAGTAAAAATATGGAGGGTATTCAAATTTATATTCAAATCATACCATGATATAGAGAGTCTTATTATAGAGGAGGTTGTTGTCTCTCTCCATCTATATTAATCACAACTAATATTTAATTCTATTATTAAATATATAGCCACCCCCTTTTAATAATTCATCACATATGGTCGAGTGAGGTGTGTGAAATGATATTGTGTATAGCGGTACCAGCTACAAGATGTGGAATGTGAGATGTTTTTTTTCATGTTTGTGTGTATTTAATACATAAAATTTATTAAACAAAGAGTACCGGGTAAAGGGTTGTTATGAAATCTAGCTAGTTTGTCAGTTGTGCATAGAAACTATTTCCAAGTGGATTATAAATGAATGAATCCATATACACCTTGTTTTAGACACCCCAAACCCTTAATTTCATCATTTTTATTATTCTTCTTTTATTTTATTAAACATATTATTAATTATCTCTAGATAAAAATGTTTTCATTCATTTTATATTATAAGAAATAAAAAACTAAAAAAATAAAACCGTAATTTTTATGTTTAACAATGAGACTCATTGTGGATGACACATCGGTTGACTTTTAAATCAATTATATGGAGATATTTTAATTTTATTTGATAGGGTCAAATACAATTCCATCCTAAATAAACATTACCTCTCATGATTTTACATGTATAATCCATTTTTTATGTCTATAACATAAGAAATGAGATGTTAGCATTTTCCATGTCATAATATTTCATATTGAAAATAAAATTTAAAAAAACATTATATAAAAATGGTTAATTTTTTGGTTCTCTAATTTATAATAAATAAAAAAAATATTTTTACAAAAACACAATATTTTTTTGATTGTTTCTATAATAAAATAAATTATTTTATAACCCATGGTATTTTAATTGAAAACAACATTACCCACAATGTTATTTTATAGCAACAGACTTTATTTTAGAAAAATTGAAAATTATAATTCTTTTTTTAACATTATATTTTTTATTATTTAATAAATATTTATCTAATATATTGACCATGTTTTGTGGGATATAGAAATTCTTAAAAATAGAGGAAGAAAATAAAAATCCCATATATTTTATTAACTAGGATATGAAACAATAAAATAACATGAACACTATATTGTGTACCACACTATCCATGAAAATCCATCATTGGAGTGAGTTTGATTAAAATGACCAAGATGAAACCAATGGGTTCTTGCATCAAATGGTGTCTATATACACACTAAATCACTAAAAAATAACTGTTATTCCCTTATCCATCGATACTGGGTTAGAAAATCGTTCTCAAAAGAAATTGATGAGAAAGGAATAAGATAAGTCATTGGGTATAATAGAGAGTGATATCAAATGTCATAAAATGACCAATTAAAATTTAATTATATATAATATATTATATGAATAAAGGGAAATTTTGTACTTTTTGGTTTCATATGATATGATACAACCAAATTTTTTCATTCCACCATAAAAAATTTATAATATTATCCACATTAGTTACCTGACTCATTAAAAATACTTTGGATGATTACATTAATTTATACACCAACATATAATGTGTTATGATCTTAATGAGATATAATAGTAATGGTAAGATAGTTTATTAAATGATATCCAATATCATTAGTTACATAAACTATGAATGTGGTACTATGAACCATGAGATAACCTAAATCTTTTTCTGCTAAAACTCACCATATCATGATTTACAATTTATTTTATATTTTTATCCAATCTATGATAGTGAATTTATAAATTTCATGTGAATTCCTAGATATCATAAAAATATAATACTTTATATATTACTATTCTTATCCCATTTTTATACAGACATGGTCTAAAATTACTACTATATACCTAGAATTTTTTTTCTAATAACATCATACTACGATGATATAAAAATCCTTATCACATTCTTTTGTAAAATATTATTATAATGTATAATCTACTAGATAAATTGATTTTTCTAATTATTGTGCATTCTTGTCGCCCTTATTATTTGAATATATATTTTTATTTTATTTTAATAAACTATTAGATATCAGAACATGAAATAATTTTATTATTTATTGAGTATGTCTTTTCATAAAAGGTAGAACACAATCATTATCATTTTTTTGCAAAACCATTACCCATCTATTTCTAAAATAATGTAAATATTATTTAAGTAGGTATATTAATTGTAAATTTGATTTAAGTGAATTTATATAGTGAATAACAAATATTATAATACTAGAACACTCCCCTATCAGTTTGAAATTTCCTTCTTAAGTGATGGTGATGATATTTTTTATATAACATTCATGATCCATAAAACTGGAAAATTGGAAAATAAAAAACATATTGGTTATTTTATAATCCAATGATTGATAACATTTAAAAAAATGCCTTAAAATTATTTGTCCTTATAAAACAACTCTTTTTGTTATCTTGGGCATAATACTACCAAGTATATTTATACATGGTGTATTGAAGAGTTTATCGTTATAAAATTAATTTTAGAAGGATTTTTAATAAATATCTTCACTGAAATTCTTTGTATCCCCAATAATTTTACATATTTCTTGAAAATACATAATTTAATTTTTTATGACCATGTACCATTATTCCCCATCCTCTCCATTCCCATATTCACCATCTTTTCTAGATAATAATTATATATGTTTCTTTATACCAATAATACACATTTTATCAAGGATTAATATTTTGAACTATAAAACATTATATTATATTGAATTATTAGATTACATTAAATACATAAACACATATTTTTCTTCTCCATTAAAAAATATAATACTCTCATTAGCTTTATAAATCAATGATCCTCCTAAAATTAAAAATTGCTATCGAAGAGTGACTATCACATTCAAATTCATTTCCGAGGAAACCATTTATAAAAAGTAATAATATTAAGATTAAATAAATTTCATACCAACGAATTATTCATGAATTACATATTATAGGCTGATATTAATTATAATACTGTTAAAAATTAGTTCAAATTAAAATTGAAAGTGTTATTCTAACTATATTGGTTTACATGCATTATAATGTTTTATTTAAATAATTATTTTAAAAATTTTAGAATTTAATTTTAAATAATGAAATTATTTTTTGATATAATCATGTAAAAATAATATTATCGTGATTTTTATGAATTTTAGGGATGATTTAAATTTTTGTGAATATTATAAAATGCTAATTTTTTAAAAAATTGTCTTTTCATATCATGTATAATCAAAATAATAGTATATTTAACATTTTATTGAAAATGTTATCAGATATATTGTTTAAAAAAATTTAAAAAAATTCGATGGAATAAATATGATACTTTAATTTTGTATGAAATAGTATTTTATTCATTAATTAGAATTTCTATTAAAATTGTTTTTCGTAGTGTTTTTTGGGTTAATATTAAATGTAATATATAAAAATAAGAGAAATTTAATTTGATAAAATTTATTATAGACTTGGAATCATAAAATTAAAATTTATTAATCAGGTAAATTTCATATTTAGTAATTATGAATAGTAACATCAACTAAATATAGGTCCCCATAATAGAGAGTAAATATTTTCAGTCTAGGTAAAAACTAAATAATATGACCACTAAATTTCGTCTTAATTATTATTTTATGACGTTTTTTAATCTATATGAGATATTTGTCTTAATTTAATAGTTTATAGGACATGTCCAATTGAAAATTACATAATAATAATTACTTATATAGAAAAAGTAAAATTATTTCCTCTCCTCCACTTATAAAAGGACACCCCATATCCTCACTTATTCTTTAATAAAGATCCTATTTACATTAAAATGAAATTTAAAAATACCATAATCCAATCCTTCCCCATGTCCCATAGTTCTTGGTTTTATCGGAACTCCCACCTTAGAATACCAATAGTGTAAATCTATGGAGGTTTTTCGAAATAGTGTTTAATCCCAAAACATAGTGATTTAATTTTATTTCATATTATATCTCCTTCAAACCTATATTAATCATTCCAATATTATTATGTTGATTTCTTTACATTTTTCTATATAATCTTCCATTAAATGTGAAATGAAATTATCATTCATGTGTATGGAGGACTTCCTCCTCATGAACTGAATGTAATATGTTTACCATGACCCCATCTGAGACCTAGTTATAATGACAAATTTAATGTATATATATTATATTTATTAAATAATTATAATTATATAATGATAAAATATAATTTATTTCATTTGATTTCCATCTTTTGAAAAATGATAACTTCATACATGCATACATGTGGATTACATCCTCCATGAAATGATGTGAATTGATTTTAAAGAAGACATCTAATGGATTGTATTTATCAGTTAATGTTAATATATAATATTATATTTACGATATAAAAAAATTAATGAAATATAAAATTATATTTACAATTTTTCCTCATGTTCCTTGAACATGAAAACATTACTCATGTGTAAATACAGACTATCACCTCAATGACGTAACATAAATCATTTTCATAACCACTATACATGGTGAGTTATTTAAAAAAAAATGAGGTATAAAAATTATAATTGTAAAATTATTAATATTCAATAAATTTTATAATCATGATCCATTTGAAAATATTTAGCTCGTCAAAATCATTTTGGAAAACAATTCCAGATGTTCTCATGAAATCCAATGTTAGATAAATCAATTAAAATTTTTGTATAACATGATTATAATTCAATTAAATGTAATAATAATCCTAAAAATGTTATCATGATTGTGAATAATTAATGTAAATTTATTAGTCAGGATGAAAAATAACATAAATGAAATGTTATACTTGAGGTAAGGGATACATTATGTTAAAAACAGGTTTTTATTTTTGTAATGATTTATTTGTAAAATAATTTTAATCCATGCCCTTATCCAAAAAATAATATAGTTGAATGTTCTTCTAAAGGAATATATTTATATATTTTATATGGAATATTTTTAATTTTTTTACAACTAAGAAAAAGAACGTTTTATTTTAAATTATATTATGTCAATATATTTTCTAGTTATAGCTAACATTACATGAATTTTGGATTAAATTTCATGATTCCATGTTTTATTTATATATTAGACCTCATTAAGATTGTCCTGAACTTTTAATTTCTGAAAATATGATTTTAAAGTAATGTGATATATCAGTATCTGAAAATATTTTAATTATATATTCAAAAGTATATTTTTATGTGTTCGATGATGGAAATGAAATATTTTGAACGTTTCATATATGTTATAGTTCTCATTTATTGTTTTTGAAGATGTATTGTCATAATATATCTATCTAATTCAATAGGTAGGAATTATCTTCCCTATATAATTACATTGGAAATAGCTATGTATGTTATTCCATTTGTAGGGTATGTTTTAAAGATTCTTATAAGGGTTCTATAAAGATGTCATCCCCTGGAAACTATATGAGTTATCTAATAAAGATAATGATTTTAATTGACTTTTTTATTCAATAAGGTAGTAAATTATTATTCTATTTAATGTAATTATTATTTAGTTTATGGGATAAAAAGGTATGTTTTTAATAAAATATTTTTCATTAGTTCTCATTTTTTCTTGGAATCCCTCATGATTTTGGTTTTGTAATTTTAATTTATTATAAAGTTTATTCATAAATAAATTTTCAAATTAAAGGTAATTTACCATGTATGTTAATGATTTTTTTATCTCAATGTTTAATATGATAAAAAATAAAACTCAATGAAATGATCGAATGGTTTTGGAAAGTACTGATGAGTATCCCTCCTTTTTGTATATCCCTAATTAATATTTTTTATCCTATTCCATGTTTCCAAGATGTTTTTATCTGATTTAAAGACGAGTTGAGAAAATAATTATGTTTAGGGTAAAATAATTAATAATTTTCATGAAAATAAAATATGTTTCCATAAGGAAGTATTACATTGTAAAAAATGATTCTGATTATAATTGTTCACTTTGTAATATATCAATTCATTTTGTAAACATAGAATGATCTTTAAAAATTTATGATATTTAAATATTTTCATAAAAAATATACTATGGTTTGAATAAAGATTAGGTATTTATAGTTGGTATCAAATTATGG
The DNA here is from genome assembly GCA_963277665.1 of Viscum album. Taxonomy (NCBI): domain Eukaryota; kingdom Viridiplantae; phylum Streptophyta; class Magnoliopsida; order Santalales; family Viscaceae; genus Viscum; species Viscum album. The sequence goes on along the minus strand of OY728127.1, from coordinate 2,102,283,919 downwards.
TTTAGATAATTATAGAGGCCAGGATAATTTATTTTGTCACCATAAAGAGATTATAATTAATGATTATCATGTTATTTTACTTGATGATTATCATGATTATTTATATAATAAATTTATATTCAGAATGATTTCACATAGATGGAATAGGGATGATGATGATATAAGGAACTAAGAGGAAAATATACTTCTAAATATGTATCTTGGAATGACTTTAATTTTTATAAACCAATTTTGTTATTTTGGTACCTCTGTTGATATATGTTATAAATTGTGGTGGTATCTATATAAGAGAGAACCCATGTTTACTATAGAGTATCCATGAATGAATAAAACATCATCGTATAAGAATGGTATACACCAAATTTAGTCCAAAATCTTGATTATTTACAAATATGTTGTACTAATTATTGAATCCAATAAATCAAAATATTTTTTTTCATGAATTTAAAATTTTTGAAAATATTTTTAAATTAAATATGATTGAAGAAATAGAGATTTTTTATGATCATGTGTCATAAGACAATAAGAAAAAAATCATTCTATATGGAAGGAAAATTTATGGAATCCATTATGTTTATCTAAAGGTATGAAAATAAATTTTCTATATTGTGATAAGTGTGGTAAAAATAACATTATAGAATACCTTATGAAATTTCAGAATTATTTATGATATGGTATATTTGGACATTAAGAAAGTGATTAAAAATTAAAATGTCAAAGTAATTAATAGATGAATAATAAAAGGTTGGGTATAAGAAGTTATAATAGTACATAAATGGTCAATTATGTGAGTACTAGTACGAATATTGGAGTAAAGGAAATATCTTTTCAATATCACAGTTTGAAAGGTGTGGATAAATCTATTAGTGTGGATTTTGGTGATTTTGGACTACCCAGCTACATGGTGTCATCAATGTTACTTATTTATTCGGGTTTTATTAATTTATTATTTTATTTTTTATTACACATTAATTTATTTCTAGTAACATCACTAGTAAATTAGAAATATTATCTAAATAAAAGAAGCTTGAAATTTTGGTAGAATCACGTGAGGGTATTGTTAAGGGAAAACAATGTTACAAGTGTCTTACTGATATTATCTATTGAAATTATTTACTCGAAAACCCTATTAATTTACATATTATATAGTTTTTTATTATTCTAGTTGTCAATTTTCTTTACGATTATCATGAAATGATATATAATTGAGCTAAAGAAGTTATTTTTATAATTTCTAGCAGTTTTGGTAAGATAATTAATTCATACCATTAGTAACTTATCAAAAATATGATAAATTGATTAAATATGGAAAATTAATGTCATATTGAAAATATTATTTAGAAAACAGGATTATTCAAATTAGGGATGTTTCTATAATAAATGAATATCATGATGTATTTCTTGATGAACATCTATGTATTATACCATATCATGAGATTTAATTTACTATTTAATTATTTATTTATTTTTATATAATTTCAAAACACCCTAATTTAATGCATCAAGTAATTTTTTTAAAATTTAATGTAGATACAATAGTTTCTTGATAAGTTCTTAATTCATCCTTGAATATCATCATGGTGTGACCTTGTTTTATTGTCAAAAAGAAATATTTTTCCATTATTATTTTCATTAATTTTAGAGAATTGATTGACATTACTGTTAAGAATATATATTAATTTCATCATAAAGATGATGTGTTTGAGAAGATATATGGATCTCAGAATTTTTCAAAACATGGTCTCTGGTCTAGGTATAATTAGCTGAATGTAAATGATATGGACAATTATGAAGACATCAATTTTTTTACTAGGTATGAGCATTATTAATTTTTGGTTATGAACATTGGGATTACAAATTAACCACCTATATTTACGTACCTTATAGACATATTTTCTAATGAGTTATTATAAAAACATGTTGTTTGGTTTATTCAAAAAATAATAATATAATCGATTTTTACGATTATCTTGAGGGGAATTTGAGGGTTATTCTGCAATTCATGAAATCAAAGAAGTTGTATGTAATTTTTTTAAATGATAATTCTAGTTTTGATTGATTTTATTTCTTAGATATAGTATAATTAATGATGAACTAATTATTTATACAGTTATAAATAACATTGTAAAATAGTATTCATAACATATAAATGTAATAGAGAGTTATAGTTTTCATGTACTATAACGGAACTATAGATATTTTTATGAAAAATTTATTTGTTATCTATCACAACAATTATGATAACTCAAAATGAAGTTAAATTTATATGTACGAAAGAATGTGATGTTGGATTCCCAAAATTTAATAGAAATTTGTTTAATACTCTAATTTTCAACCATCCATATTGAAATGGTGAAATTCTCATCTATAGAAAAACAACATGGATGGGACGTGGTTGTGATATAATCAATAATGTGTTGTTAATTGATTGTTATTCATGTTAATTGAATCATAACGCGCTAAATTATAATATAAATTACCTTGAATTGGATGGTTTGAATTTGCCTTTAATTATATAGTCCCATCATTTATATATACTAAATTGAGAAATATATAATGATAATAAAATTTTGATGTATATATTCACACAGAAAGAGCTAATCATTAGATACAGAAGATGATTGGAACTGTACAAGGATTATGACATCACTACCATTTAGAAAAAGAAAAGGGAGTACTTGATAAATTATATATAAAGGATATTGAATCATGAACTATATAATGTTTAGAGCATGATCCTTTGATATATGATTTGATAAACATGGGTCTAGAAATTGTTAATTTTTGGAACTCACACTATAATAATTTATGTTTTAGAATAGACATCACAGTTATAAATAATTCTGTTAGATCATATGTAATGTTGTGTTATATATATTACGGTAAAATAGGTTATTAAAATAATGATTATTGAATTTAACAATGACCAATAAAAATTTATGGGATTTTTAAAATGGTATTGTATTCCCTGTCTTTCCCAGTTAAAGAGGTATTTTTTGAGTGAAACTCATAAATCTCTATTTTTTATTCATCCAAGATGAATTATTATGTACAGATATCTTCATTGAAATTTATAGTGGGATTGAATTAAAAGAAAATTATGAACAATTTAATGAAATATTGTAATTCTAAATAATATTAAAAAAAATGAAAATTATATAATAAGATTACTTTTCCTTTTCCAGTGCTTTAACTAAAATGATATAATATATACATGTTTCTCATGTTTAGATTACTAAATACATTTCCATGTTATAATTTAATATTGTATGTTTTTTATTTTTTGAGAATGTATTTTGACATTATTCCAATTCATGATAATATATAATTCAATTATCTTTCTAGAATTTTTTTCAATGAGACTTTTAGATTTCATGGTGTCCCTATTTTATTTATATTTGGTCATGATAACAACTTTAATCAAAATTTTAGAATTCAATTTAGAATTAAATTGGGTATTAATTAATTTTCAGTATATATTTTCACTCTCAATATGGTGGAAGATATGAGAAAATAATTTCTACATTTGAAGATATTATTTTATCATGTTTAATGATTTACTAAGGCTTTTGTGATCAATATAATTCATTATTAGAATTTGTTTATAATAATTCTTTTCATTACAGAATACATAAGGAACCATTTGATGAATTTTATGCAAATTAGGGTTATAGTAATAATTATTTTGATAAATATGGGGAAATAATTTATTTTATAAATTAATTAGTAGATGAGATGGTGGATAAAATAAACGAGATATAGCGACAAATGGTAATATCATAGAGTATAAAAATTGAATGTATATTACTAGTGGAAACATCTTTAGTTTTAGGTAGGAAATATTTTTTTTCTTAAACTATCATTATAAAAAAGAAAAGTATGTTTTGGTAAAAGGGAAATATGAGCATGTGGTTCATTTTACCATATAATATACTAGAATAGGTTGGATAAATATCGTATCTAATGTCCATACCTCATAGTTTTTCTCAATAAAGTTATGAGTTTAATGATTTATTTTTAAGAAGATATATACCAGATGCATCACATTTTTTAAGACCTAAATTATTAAAATTAGAAGAGAATATTTCATATAAGAAGAAACAAGTTTATATTATTGAACATTGATAGAATGTTTTAAGGAATTAATTTATTGAAAATATAATTTTTCTTTTGGGAATACCATATTATTGAAGAAGAAACATGATAATCAATAAACAATAAGAAGGAAAAATATATCTACTTATTTATGTAATGAATAAAATTGTGATGATTCAATTACAAAAATTGGGAAAAAATGTAACAACATGGGTAATTTTTATTTTAAATTAATTGAATTCTTTATTATTAATTCTAATTTAATTTTTATATATTCATATTCATTATGAGAGAATTAACTTATATTTCAGTCAAAAAGAAAATAGTAATATTCTAACATGTTTTTTACACGTAGTATATTAGTTTCATTAAAATAATGATTTTAAACTTATAAAAGATTAATTTTAAATAAATGAATTAATTTTTATATTAATAATTAATTATTATAATAGATTTATTTTTGGCAGGTTTTTGAAAAAAAATTTGTCCTTGGGAAATAAAATAATTATAAATAAAAAACCATTTCATTTTCATGTATTTAAAAATCACAATCCTTTTTTATCTGTTTTGAAATGAAATTAGTTATTAATGAATATAAATAAAAAAATTATTGTCATTATAATCATTATTATTTTTTAATTTGGATTAATTTGATTAATATTTAAACGGTTTAAAGAAAACTATTTTTCTTAATTTTTCTGCGATTTTTATAAATTTTATTTATTTAAAATATGTAAATTAAAATTGATAAAATAGATTCTTTATTTTATGTCGGTATTTCAATATTTATTAATAATTGAAAATTTATTTTTGGTCATTATGAAATGTAACTTCAGAAAATATATTTGTCAACGCAGTAAAATGTTATATTTGATTCACCAAGGATAAAAATAATTGATTAGGCTACCAAATTTCATAATAATATTTATTTTTTGAATGAATATATAAATTAGTCACCTAATCAAAACAAAATATTTTTTATGGGTAAATTTCAAATGAATCTGACTTTATAATATTTAATTTTTTTAAAAAAAATTCCATTTATGTTCCCCCACATATAAATGTACACATTGTCTCATGTCTTTTATATTTTTGAAAATATTATTATATAAAAAAAGTCCAACCAAATTACCATAAAACACCCCTCTCATGTTCTAGTGGTCCTTTTATTGACCACATTATTCACCTTATAAGGCTAAAATTTCAAACCTAAGATGGTTGTCCGAATAATATGTAATGTACTTAACTAAGTGTTTTTATTTTATTTTTTCATTTATCTCCATCAAACCTATAGTAAATATTACAATATTTTAACTTGAATAACTCTCAAATTATAATATTTTATTATGTTTATAAAAGAACCTTTTTCCATCTCATATTCCATCTAATGGGAAATGAAACCATCATTTGTGTTTATGTTAGACTACCACTTCACGAACCTGTGTAATTTATTTTCCCATACCACATATCAAAGCTAGTTATAATGATGGATTTAAAATATATATATATATATATATGATATTATTGAAATAATTGTCATTATTTAATGATAATATATAATTTAAATTCATAATGTTTCACCCACTGTAAAATGATAACGTTGTGTTTGTCTATGTGTGCATTACCACATATATAAAGAGGTGTGATTTGTTTTTCTTCATCACACTAATGGGATTGTATATATTATTTTTATTTAAATAGAAAATAACATTTTTATGAAGTAATAAAAAATATATTTAGTTAAAATTATTCATACATTGTTTTTCCTAATGTTTGTTTAAAAATGGAAATGCTACTAATGTGTTCATACAGACAACTATCTCTTTGATGTAACATTTTTTTAACACAATATACGGTTGGTTAAAAAAAATTATAAATGATATATAAAAACTATAATTATAATATGGTTATGATTACTGAAATTATGTAATTCTGATCTATTTGAACCTTGTCAACTACACTGAATCATTTTCGACAATTAACATTAATGATCCCAAAACATATGATGTGAACATAATTGATTAAGTAATTTTTTATAGAATGTATATCAGTGAAATAAAATGAAGAATAAATCTGAAAAGGTATATAATAAATTTAATAATATTAAAAATTATCAATTATGATGATAATGAATGTATGAGGAAATTTAGATAAATTAATTATAATGTACAATTTCTTTTACTATTTTAACATTATTTCAATGGTATTAAAAAGTAATCTTTTTATGTATTTTATACATAATATTTTTAATTTCTTTAAAAGGGAAAAATATCAATATCCAATTTTATTGTTTATGAAATCAACATATTTTCCCTCCAACTGATCTAATAATCTATATTTGGATTCCTTTACAAGATTCAATGTTTTCTATAAATAATAACCATATATCCTTTTGATCATGTTATTTTAGTTTTGAAAATGGAATTTTAATTTAATTAGATTTATCAATACGATAATTTGTTTGACTTATAGGTTGAAAAGTATGTATATATGAGTTTGATTATGGAAATTGTATATTTTATTTAATTCTTATATTTTAATATCCTTATAAATTGTTTTCAATGATTTAAAATCTACATATAGATTTAAATTTGGATGGGTAATGATTATGTTCTCTAATGAATTATATCAGAATTAATCGAATACATTATTCCATTTGTAAGGGTAATTGTCAGAGATATTGTCAAGGATATATGAAGTTGATTCCATATGGAACCTACATATGTTTTATAATATTACTAATTAATTTTCATTGAAATATTTTTATTTTATCTATTAAGATAATGATATTTTTTTTTCAAAGGAATGATTCTTCCGTTGATTAATATTTTTTCATTTTTATTATCAAATATTTTGTTTTTATGAAAAGTATTGGGTCATTAAATATGATTTCATGTTTAGGTAAATGAATATTTGAGGAAAAATTTTATAATTTTAATGGAAAACTCCAACACATTGTCTCATTGTTTTGAAATTCTCTATGTTGCTTATTTATTATTTTTGTAATTCCCTTACTAAGATTTTTTTTGGAACCTAACTTTTTCAAATATTTTTCGTAGGCTTTAAGGATTTTTAGTAACAATGATGAACTCTAGTTGAAAATTATAAATAATTTCGTTAAAATAAAACGTATTTCATTTTAAAGGTATTATATTGTGAAAAAAGATACTGAGTAGAAGTGTTCACCTTACTATGTAAGGAATTATTATTTAAGACTGTTTGAAAGATTATCTAAAACTATAAAACTGAAAAAATCCATGGAAATGTATGAAAAGTAATTATAGTTTGAAAATTAGATAGTGGGTTTAATAAATATTGGTTCCTTATAAATATAAAAAATTATAAACGAAATATCAATTTCACAAATTTGAATAAAAAAAATTAAATAAAATTAGTGGGTTATCTATGTGATATATCAACCCATTAAAGCACCATATATGTATTAATTTACATTTTTATATAAATATTTGTTAAATTTTTTAATATAAAATGATTAAAATGTGATAAAAAATTGAGAAAAACTTGGTACACTTTTTTTCCATTAAATTATCAGTTTATCCTAAAACATCCATGATCCTTCAACATTTAAAAAAAATTCATTGAAAACCCACACTATAATTTGTGATGAGAGGTTGGTGGCATACACCTCTAGCTTCTTTATATTGAAAATTAGATTCTCCTAATATTTAATTTATTAAAAAAAATATTAATGATTTTACAAATGTAAATAAGATCTCTATTTTCTAAAATATTTTTAAATTCTATTTGAATTATAATATTTTATTCTGAATTTGTTCCCATTGGTGTATAGGAAATTCCTAGATTTCCATTTTCCTGATCAAAATTAATGAAGGTGATAATAGTTTTTTTACTTTTAATTCTTTTCAAATAGTTATATCTCATTTAACTCTGTTTTTATATGTTAGTTAACTTATATTTGAATTTTTTCGTCATCAACTGTCATTTATTTTTTATAATGTTCTCTTGAACTGATTCAATCAACAACATCATTCTCATGTTCTCTTCAACTTTTTCCCTCAAAAACTCCTTAACTAAATATATTTATAACCATTACATAGTATATTGGTATAACTTCAGCAATGTTTTTAATTTTTTATTCATCTAATACACTATTATTTAATAGAACCCATCCCACATGAACATATTAGTTTTAGATAGTACGTTGTGTTTTTTTGAACTAATTAATAATTGTTTTGAAAAAATATAATCTATCCAAAAATAATTATTGTAAATCATCTAAAACATCTCTAAATATCACTTTGTTACTATATAATGTTCCACTAAAATGTAGTATTTAATCATAGATGATTTTTATTTATGTCATCTCTAATACACATATAGTATTTGATCTAGAATTTTAAAGGGTTTAGCTGGTAGGAAATTACCATATTCGTTCCCATAGTTTTTCTGATTATTCTTATTACATATATTATATTCGATGACATGATCCAAATATTACTATACCTAACACCGTAATGATATCTTGGGTCCCCCCTATGAATAACATCAATAAAACTTGAGATGGGTGTTCCGACCAAAGGTATATCATCACACATATGTGGAGGTAATATACATTATAATTGAAAGTTCAAAAAAATCTAGAATGGTATAATATATTTATAAACCACAATAAATGAATAATATAAATTAGTGAATGTAGACAAACATTACTGATGAACTAATCATATTCATTAATGTTAATTTTACGAATGATCAAATCTACCTTCTCCCAACTGTATAGAAATATACTTAAAATAACAGTGCATAACGCCACCAGAAAAATCAATTTTTATATTTAAATAAAAATAATTAATATTAGGAGGATAATATAAATATTTTATGTAACTTAATAATTAAAAAATTCATGTTTCTACGTGAGTGAAGGGTACTAATGCATCCATATATGGGAAAACAAAACAAAACACCCAGTCAATACCAATATCACAAAATTAAATCATCCAATAACCTCCCATCAACCATAACACTACAAATAATTCAATATTTAAAAGTTTTACACACCTATAATGAATTTATATCCAAAAAAATCATCTAAATACTTCAGTTATGAGGACTATACTACTATGAAAATAACAACTATACAATGATAAAACTCAAATAACAACATCTGTATTTATGACTGGAATACAATATTCGGCTTCCTCATCATTTATGTGGAATATCAAATATATATCATCTAATAAATATAGGGTAACAATAAACGCATTTAATAAACATCACATAACCATACACCTTTTGTTATCCAAAAATGAATTATATAAAAAAAAATAAAACAAGTCCAATAATATACAAAATAATGAATAAAATTTTTACTTAAACACAATCCATAACGAAACCATAATCATAACATAACAATAATAATAATTCCTTAATTAATTACATATTCAACTTGGTATCTATACTATATCCACATTTACTACGAAACTATTCTAACTAACATCAACTAAATTTTATATTCCCTAATTATTCCATGAAATTGTGTTAAGGAGGAGAAACCTATGTTGAAACACACCAACTAGGGTAACATAATAATAAAAATTGTACTCATTTATAGAATATGGAATTAATGTGAACCCATGTGTAGAAACATCGATGTAACTCACTACATCATTAGCCATGAGAATCACTAATGATATGACACTTTTTTCATACATGTTAGGACCCCCATGTACAATTATCTCAACAATTTAAAAAGTTTTAAATCACCCCATCACACAATGTAAACTAGTTTCTATTATATTTCATTATTTTGGGATAAAAGTTCTATACATGAACCTGACATATATTTTATAAAATTTTATAAGAAACCAATACAAATTTACACCTTAAACATCTTCAAAAGAAAATCAAGCATGAATTATAAAAAATATTTTATCAAATTTTATCAATTTTGTATTTGTATCTATCATTATTATTTGTCTTATATTAATTTAATTCTATATCTTATCAATTAATTTTCAATTTTTATAGAATCTTATTTTCCCATATGTCTCTATATTTCAATTATACAATTTAATAAATTTTAATATCATATTCCTATTTTAGGGTATATTTTATTTGGTTTATTCAACAATAAAATTATTCCAAAAATCTATATCAATAAATAATTTATAATTTTAGATCATAACATAATCATATATCAAATAATTATGTTTAATCTACTCATTGTGAAGATAAAAACCATGGTCGATTCATTGTGATTTTTAAAATAGATGAACATTTCAACTAACCTTCCACAATTCAAAAATTAACATTAATCTTTGATAATCCAATTTAAATTCTATTAAATTCCATTATTCTTCATCATCATTCTATAATTTTACATGCCATAACATTCTCATCAAACCTATTGAGGGAAAATATGGAATTATAATTATTGGTCTTGATGGGTAAAAATTAATCTAAAATCCAATTACTAAAATTATTTCATTTATTATATTCCATAAAATTGTTTAAATATATCTCTTCAGTTACTAATTATCTAATTTTTATTCCCCCATTATGATCATATTAATTCACTAACAAAACATGTCATCACATATTTAAAATATTCAATATAAAGTTCCTCTATGATCACATATAATTTCTCCAATAATGAAATTATCTATTATAGAAATATATTCCCACAAAAAACATATTAAATGGATTATTATATAGTAATACAAATTTTAACAACACATGATAACAATAGAAATTTATAAACACTTATTAAAATACCCAAATTACCTCTTAGTGGTAATAACCACATATTGGATCCAACAACACAGTAAAAATCCCATTCTGATACTATACAATTTCTATATTATCCTTTTTTACATGTAAATATACTAAATTTATCTAACCCCACAGACAATAAATTTTAATGTATCTACATTTCATACCCTATTAAACTTTTTATCATTACAAATTATTAATCACAATCAAGATAATGGGATATAACCACATAAAAAAAATTTATACAAATTTCATCATCATATTAAAATAAGAATCAAATGGTAATGGGGAGAAATTTAGGATATTAAATATTCATCAAAAACCCTATATCTAATTTATTTCCTCAACACCATTTTATATTTAATGAACATTCATTATGGAAGTAATTCATTAATGGAATAATTTCTCTCTATTGTCTTGAATTTCACTTAGAAACTCAACAATAATTATATAATCCTTATCATCCACATTGATAAATCAATGATACATAAAAGAAGAAAAAATACTAAGGTTTCTAAGATAAATGCAAATTATCGGGAATTATTTCTACTCATGATGGGAAATATAATAATTAATATATAACTCTAACCATATAAAAACATAAAAATGGATAGTAAAACTATTTGATAACACAATTCCCTTTAAAACCCCTCATTTACCATTCTTGGGAGAACTCATAAAAATACATGATTTATAATGGAATACACAAACAATATCATTATCCAACATTCAAAGGATTTTATTTACTTTAAGAAGTACTCACGTGATCATTAATAACTGACACACAACCTATCATATTTTTTCACCATAATTGATCCAATTAAAAAGGCATTGTTAATATCAATACATCATAATAGTGAAAATATCATTTCTTACATGGATCAATTACAATAAAGTAATGGTTGCTATTTTATAATAATTTTCAATCAATTATAGATGATCAACCAATGATCCTAAAAAATAAAAGGTAAATTATATCAATGGTAGTATTATTCACAATATACCACAGAAGTAATACACTATTTATAGAATTTGACAACTATAGATCTTATTTTGTTATCCTTCAAATTTATATAAAGAGAATGATAATAAAATATGAATGAAAAAACATTACCTTACATAGTAAATGATGATAATGGAGTCTTTATCAGAGAAAAGACTAGTACGAACATCCTATAATAATTATCGAATCCTTGAAAATGTATCAATTAATTATAAAAAATTGTATTTTTGATGAAATAATAGTTCCAATCTACATTAGATCCACTACTACCCTATACTCAAAATAACATGACTAGAAAATGTGCCACCCTAATCCAACATATATACTTAGATATACTTCCAAACAGTTGATGTTCCCTAAAAAACTCATAAATTAACCTTTGATTCACTAAGTGACCATCCCAGGAAATATACGATACTAAGATATAATTTGTAAATACTTCAAAAAAATCATCATTTTAGTATAGAAAACATTATTCATTATCCTAATAATCCCATTCTTTTTATTTGTAACTCCAAAAATGGTAATTATAATTTCAAAATGTAAATTTCTATACTACAAATAATTCTCAATGATTTATTTATCCTTAAACATCATCTTGTGGTATCCAGATCATAATAAAATATTATACAATTAACTCTCCCATTTTTAATAGTTAGATAAATCATATATTATAGAAAAATTATATTTATTCTTTATATTCATGTCGTTGGACCATTGATAATAAATAAAAAACCTCAAACCCCTATATTGTTTTTATAGAAATAATATCTATGATTACGATGATGAAACACTTGGCCAAATTAAACCTTATAGTAATAACACATCAATCTGAATCATCAACTATCAAATTTTTATAAGCACTATTTAATAAGATTCTATCATAATAAAAGAAACCCCTTGATATAACAAATTTCTAAACATTGCATCTCACCTCAAATGAAAACTCATAACATCATATGAAAACACATATTCATAAACCATCACAACTCTTGGAACAATTTCACATTTTATAATTAATGAAAAAAAATTAATATCACCAACTAAGATATAATACTCTATAGAACAATCTATATCAACACAAAAATTCATATTCTCAGAACAACACAACATTATCTCTATTTAAAATTGTGAAAATAACCTCTATTGATAAAAATTTACACAAGGTTGTAAAAATTAAAACAAATTTACCCCAATAATATTATCATATGGTTAATATCATAATAATACTATTTTCAAATATAAAGAATGATGTCCCTCCAACAACACACAAACAAAAAACTCCATCGAATATTATTTAAACTCTCATTGGAGGAATAAGTTATTATGGTCACTAATTTTATATATTAGATGTTCCAATCCATAAATTAAGAAAGGTATAGTAAAATAATTAATGGAAATATCATTGTCACGACCCGTCCTCGGGGCCCGTGCCGTGACTACCCCAAGCCCCCCTTCCATAGGCCAGGGGCTGTCGACTAGTACCAAGGCATAAATCCGGGTAACTGGGAAGCCATTGCCTTTATAAAAGTAACAAAACACCACAGAGTACAAGCGAAAGTAAAACACTAAGTGAAAACTGGGTACAATTGTAAGTGCGGAAAAGTAAGTGGGCCAGAATACAAACCCAAACTAAAAGTAAAGCACAGCTGGAAGGGAAAACAGAAACTAAAAGAATGTACAACAAAGACAACAAATGGAAGAAAGGAAGCATATCATGGGTCGTCCTCCTTGGATCCTACCTGAAGGGTAGGTAGAGATAGCGTGGCTCCTGGATCGTCCATCATGGATCCTACCTAAAGGGTACGTACAGATAGCCTCTACAATGCTCTCACCCGTCAACATCCTCCGAGCATCGCCTCTTCGTGATGTCCACCACTGGGTACTATCCAGTCCTTGAACACTCGGCCTCTATCTGCGCCGTCCGTAGTCTGCAACCAACACCATGAGGTGCGGGCATATCCGGTGCAGGGGTGAGTATAACGATACTCAGTAGGGACCCCAAGACCCTAAAGGTCTCACTATATCTAACAATAATAACCACAAGAAGATCTCAACAGATAACCTCTACTTAGGTATAAGCTCATACTTATACCCAAGTCATCAAGTAACCCATATCAATCATGAGGAAACACATATAATTATGAAATCAACGGATAACCACTACTAGGTATATGCACATACATATACCTGAGTTATCATGTGACCCATCTCAATCATGAGGTAATTAAAAAGTTCTTAGGCTCAGCTCAACCAAGATCTTATTCATGACGTAGAAACCACAGATGCCGGAGAACTCCTCCTCCGTCGAGTATGGTCGGACCGCCGCTACAACCAAGAGCACCGAACTCATCCTCTGTCGAGTACAGAGGGCATTCCTCTACAACCAAGCATGTCGAACTCCTTGGAATGTTGTAGTACTCCGCATGTCGAGTACTGTCGGCCTGCTGCTACAACCAAGCGCTTCCCACCATGGGTCTGCTGCTACAACCAAGCGCTCCCCCTCATAGGTTCCAGAGGTACTCCTTCTGTTAGGTACCGCGGGTCTGCTGCTACAACCAAGTGCTCCTCCGCCATGGGTCTGCCGCTACAACCAAGCGCTCAACCTCATAGCCTCCAGTGGTACTCCTTCTATTGAGTACCATGGGTCTGATGCTACAACCAAACGCTCCTCCTCTGTGGATCTGCTGCTACAACCAAGAACTCCCCCTCATAGAATCGAGAGGTAATCCTTATGTTGAGTACCGCGGGTCTGCCACTACTACCATGCGCTCCTCCACCGTGGGTCTGCTGCTACAACCAAGCGCTCCCCACTGGGCTATCCGAAACACACTGAGTTAATAGATCAATAGTCATCAAGTTTTAGCCAGATACTAGGTATCTGCACTCTACTAGCTCATCATCAGGAGGGTCCACTCCACGAGTTACAAGTCGACACTCCAAGTATCACAAGGTTCCTCGAAGAAGTATCTAAAAGTTCCGCCTCGTCATAGGGGTCTCAACATAATTGACGACACATCAATCGTACGCCCAGTCTGTGTGTTATTTTTCCTCTTCGTCTCAGGGGTCCGGTTGGTTTCGTGTGCGAACCAACCTGACAGTACCTCGAACTCTCATAGGGTATGCTCATAGGGTCAGTTTCTCAACGTGATCACCAACGCCGCTGACGGTTCCTCAAACGGACGTTCGGTCTGAAAGTTATCAGCTTTTCCGTTCTAAGGGCCCGGTTGGATTTTGGGTACAATCCAACCCGTCCATTATCCAACTGCATCCTAAACTCAGGTGAAGCATGCCTAAAGTTCCGTCTCATCATGATAAATTATACGAGACAGATGCCACGTCAATCAGACGCCCGATCTATGAGTTATTGGCTTTTTTCATTCGAGGGTCCTGGTTGGTTTGATGAGTGAACTAACCCGACCGCACTTCGACAACGTCCAATCCTCGAGCGGAGTAAGACAAAAGTTTTGTATCATCAAGAGGAATTCAACGAAGTCAACAACACGTCAATCGGACGTCCGAAACTCAAGATATAGGTGTTTCCACTCCAAGGGCCTGGTTGGTTTCATATCCGAACCAACCTAGCCGAACCCAATGTTCTCCGAAACCTTGAGTTTAATATAATGAAACGACCATCTCGATCCAAGTATCTCAACACAACTGAGGGTGCATTGATTGGAGGTTAGTAGCCCATGATATGGGAAAAAGACCGAAAATGATTAGAAAATGGAGGGTCTGGGCCCGGTCTGACCCGGCCCAACCCCCCATGGGTCGGCCCGAAACAGGTCTACCTGAATCGGGTCCAGGTCTGACCCGGCAGGGCATGGCCCGGCCCGGCTGGGCGCGGCCCGCCCCAGCCGGCCCGGCTCGGCCAGGTGGCTCGCTGGCTCGGCCGTCGAGCTGTTGCTCCGCGGACGCGGCACTCGCCGCGTCCCCCTGGATCCCGCTCGGCCGTAGGATCCACGCTCCTGCCGATGCGGCTTCAGGAGCGGCAATTTCTCCAGGCGGCGCGCCGGGGCACCGCTGGTGGTGTCCGCGGGCCACCGGAGTTGCTCTGGTGGTCCATTTTCAATTCCAACTGCGCCGATGCTCATCTCGGGTCCCATTATTCACTGTGGAATCATCAAATCGTCTATGCGGCCTATTCTGTGAATGCCTATAGATCCACACGTCAAAAGAACAAACTGCAGAGTCTTCGGGTCGCCTTCGTGGCCTCGACTACCACCACACTTTCTTTCAGCCTCGACGACAACGCGCATATTTTCCGCATCTCTCCAGGTTCCTACGCGGTGTCGTCACACCGTGCCACCATCTTCCGAACCGTAACAACACAACAAAAAAGGGTGAGGAGGGTCAGTCATGTTTGTGTGGTCTGACCTCATCCCGTTAAGTTCATAACAAGCGGCCCCCTAAAAAAGGACGTGGAACGACAAAGGATGTTTCACGAACAAGAACCAATAAACCCCTACCTGAAGCGTCGTCGAGCGAGGGTTCGTCGGGGAAAAGCTCGTCGCGGAAGAAGGCGTCACGGAAGGGGATCGTCGTGGAAAGAATGTCGTTGATGTTTGGTGATCTCCGAGGAAGACGTCTCTCGTCGTCGTCTGCCATCGGAGGTTGGCGTTCTTCGTCGGCGGCGGTGCGTTCTTCGCGTTCTTTGTCGAATAACGAAGAATCCTCCATTTAACTCCCAGAGTCTTAACACAACACAAAACCCAACATAATAAAATAATTCATACCCTTATTTTATTATCATAACAAAGAATTTGAAAAACAAAGATAAGAAATGAACAATTAATTTAGTGAATTAATTGTTACGATTTTATCGCCCAATTTAACGAGGCGTTTCTTAACCAAAACAAACGCACAGTTGACATTCATTAAAAAGGGGGGTGCTGGTGCATTACATAGAAGAAAAGAAATGGTGGGGCTCTTGTGGGCCCCACCTCACAAATATCCTACCATGTGGGTAGGATATCGTGGGTCCCACTTTATCTTCTTAACTTAGGTTAAGCCGCTTTAAGTGAAATAAAATAAACTAAATTGTCGCACCACATTATTTTATTCATTCACTAAACCCCAATAATTAAAAACCACACCCGAGAAAACGCAACTCCAGAAAAGTTGTCTCTAAGCAATTATCGGCGCTGTGATTGCATCGGTGCCCCCATATTTCAATTCCAAGCACCGGTTCAAAAGAAAGAAAAACTCGCTCGTTCATTCACTGAACATACCTGAGCTAATCTTCGAAAAATGATTCCGGACACGCAGGGCCTCAGAATCAGGTGCCGTCAGAAACTGCGTTCTTGTAAAATCCAAAAGAAAATTAAGAAAAAAATTTCCCTTGAATTTTTAAGGGTCTTTACATTACTCCCACCTCAGGGATTTACATCCCCGTAAAGATATAACACAAACTAGGGAAACAAAAGTGGTACTCAGCACGCATCTGAGCCTTCCGCACACATGTTCTCACCTAGAGGTTCCTATACTGCAAGTGAATGTGCACCCAAGGAATCGACTCTCCTCTTAGGACCTGCTCCTGTCGTTCCTCAACCTCTATCGGAACCTCCGCAAAAGTCGCCCCATCGTCAGAGTCTGACTCCCCATGGTCGAAGAAAAGTGAAGGGGTCGAGCTTGTATCTCCTCAGTTGAGATGCGTGGAAGACGTCGTGAACCCGATGCAACTGAGGTGTATGGGTCAAGCGATAAACCACCTCGACTACCCCGTTGAGGACCTAGAGGGGTGAAAATTGAAGTGCAGAGACCACTTGTTGCCCTGGCCAAAACTCTGTAACTCGCGTAGTGGTGAGACCCATAGGAAAAACTTGGTCGCTATCCTCGAACTCTAGTGCCCTCCGCCTCCTGACATCATAAGTCCTTTGATGGCTCTGATCTTTCCTCAACCACTCTTGGGTGACTTGGACCTATTCTAGTCCTATAAGAGCTGCTAAGATTTCTTCTTTGCTGATAAGAGAAATCTGGTATCATCCCCTGGATGAACCACATTCTTCACCTAATACAGTCAATCCCAACATGGATGATACTAATCCATACCAAGGATGACGTCGTAAGGCCTCGATGCTACTACCAAGAGATCCGACCGTTACTCTCGCCTCCAAGTGTTGAGTCACACTGTCGGCATCAGTGTGTGGTAACAGGGTCTCCTCCAGTAGGTATCACAAAAGTGAGGGTCAAGTCAATAGTTTTTAAACCGGATCCTCTTAGTAACAACAAAAAGAGAGGACATGAAAGTAAATGCCACAAGGAAAAGTGTCTTTTATTACTGCAGCTCAAGTACAAAGACACAAAGAATCTACAAACCAACATAAACAAAGCTAGAAGCAACATGAACAAAAGTTTCCACGTCTGGAGATAGTCCTGCTACTATCCATATGCTCCCAGAGCACCATGATAGTAGGCCTTAGTTGCCTGCAGCTGAGATCTCCCATGTCCACCTGTTCCCTGCGGTGGGGGTGGACCTCCTGGTGGTGGTGGTGGCAATGCCTGGAAGCGTCGTCCACCTCCAGATGCAGGGTCAGCTCCCCTGCCACAGTCTCTTTCTCCATGTGGTCCGCCTTGATCGAACCTCTGCCTCTACCTGGGAGGTCCTTCGTTCATCTACTGGTCATCTGTATGGCAGGTCGGACAGTCACGATCCATTTGACCAACCCCGCCGCAGGAGTAACACTGTCCACGCATGGTAAGTCGTTCTCCACCCTGGGTGCCTCGCACAAACGATCATGTGTCATGCGGTCGACCACCTGTAGGTATAGTCCTCTTAGACCTCTGAGTCATCTGTCTACTGCCTACTACATAAGACTCTGCCGCATGCCGGCTAGTGGTGGGTCCCACTGTTGGAGACTGCTCAGCAAGGAAACTCTCCACTAAGAGGGCTCTCTCCAACACCCATGTCTGTGTCAGAAAACTGTGAGAAACAGCTGAAGCTCTGATCTCTCGCCTGAGCCCATGTTCGAAGGTTTGGGCCATGAAGAATGGGCCCTGTACCATGTCTGTGGAATAGAGCGAGAGATCGGTAAACCTCGCCACGTACTTGGCTACTATCATGCTGCCCTTTCGCAGCTGTAGTAGCTCCTGGATGCGGAATGCACAGAGGGTGGCTGGGACGAACTTTGAGTGAAAGAGGCTCTCAAAGTCCTTCCAAAGGAGAGATTCCACATCGTGCATCTAGATAATCAAGTACCACCATATGCCTGCTGCCGCGTGCAGTAGGATCGCTGCGAGGATCACCATGAGTTCTGCGGTGTCATCACTAACATGAAAACTCGTACCACTGCCTCGATCCAATCCTCATCTACCTGGGGTTCCGTCTCCCCGCGGATCATGGACAGTTGCTAGCACTGAAACTCATGCACTTAACTACTTCGACGTGCATCATCAGCGGCTGGCGCTAGTTGCATCGGTGGCTCAGCGGGTAGAGGTACCGTCGGTGCCTCTGCTGTCAAAGGGCCTTGTACCGAGGCCTCGTCACTCAGTGGGTTGTCTTCGCGCACAACGCTCGGAACCCTAGATGGCTGCCGCTGTGGGGCCATCCTGAAAGAGACAGGTGCACCACGGTCATAACAGTATACCTGGTGATTTGACAAAAAGTAATCACAATGAAAACTTGAAACACACATGCAATAAATGTTTTCAAGCATTAAGTCAGAAATCAAAAGTCAGGGTCCTGTTTTGCGGATACGTTGGCCGCTGCACCAACAATGGGCTCTCTGGACTTATAACCACACTCAATACTCTTAACAATATTGCTTCACATAAGAAAAGATCATAATCCTGAGTTCTGTGGTAGAACCGAACTCCTCTGATACCAATTTGTCACGACCCGTCCTCGGGGCCCGTGTCTTGACTAACCTAAGCCCGCCTTCCATGGGCCAGGGGCTAGCGACTAGCACCAAGGCATAAATCCGGGTAACTGGGAAGGCATTACCTTTATAAAAGTAACAAAACTCCACAGAGTATAAGCATAAGTAAAACAGTAAGTGAAAACTGGGTACAATAGTAAGTGCGGAAAACTATGTGGGCTAGAATACAACCCCAAACTGAAAGTAAAGCACAAATGGTAAGGAAAACATCAACTAAAAGAATGTACAACAAAGAAAACAGCTGGAAGAAAGGAAGAAGCTCTTGCGTCGTCCTCCTCAGATCCTACCTGAAGGGTAGGTAGAGATAGCGCAGCTCCTGGATCATCCATCACAGATCCTACCTAAAGGGTATGTACAGATAGCCTCTACAACGCTCTCGCCCATCAACCAACTCCAACCGTCGCCTCGTCGTGATGTCCACCACCGGGTACTGTCCAGTCCTTGAACACTCGGCCTCTGTCAGCACTATCCGTCATCTGCAACCAACACAACGAGGTGCGGGCATAGCCCGTGTAGGGGTGAGTATAACGATACTCAGTAGGGACCCCGAGACCCTCATGGTATCACTATATCTAACAAGAATAACCACAAGAAGATCTCAACATATAACCTCTACTTAGGTATAATCTCATACTTATACCCATGTCATCAAGTAACCCATCTCAATCATGAGGAAACACATAGAATTATGAAATCAATGGATAACCACTACCAGGTATGCCCATACATATACCTGAGTTATCAAGTGACCCATCTCAATCATGAGGTAATTAAAAAGGTCATAGGTTCTACTCAACCTTGATCTTATTCATGATGTCAAAACCACGACTGCTAGAGAACTCCTCCTCCATCGGGTACAGTGGGCCCGCCGCTACAACCAAGCATGCCGAACTCATCCTATATCGAGTACAGAGGGCTTGCCGCTACAACCAAGCACATCAAACTCCTTGGAATGCTATAGTACTCCACGTGTCGAGTACTGTGGGCCTGATACTACAACCATGCGCTTCCCACCATGTGTCTACCGCTACAACAAAGCGCTCCCCCTCATAGGTTCCAGAGGTACTCCTTATATTGGGTACCGCGGGTCTGCCGCTACCACCAAGCACTCCTCCGCCATGGGTCTGCCGCTACAACCAAGCGCTCCACCTCATAGCCTCCATAGGTACTCATTCGATTGAGTACCGCGGGTCTGCCGCTACAACAAAGCGCTCCTCTACCGTGATCTTCCGCTACAACCAAGCGCTCCCCCTCATAGCCTCCAGAGGTACTCCTTCTGTTGAGTACCACGGGCCTGCCACTACTACCAAGCTCTTCTCCGTCGTGGGTCTGCTGCAACAACCAAGCGCTCCCCATTGGGCTTTCCGAAACTCACCGAGTCGATAGATCAATAGTCGTCAAGTCTCAGCCAGCTACTAGGTCTCTGCACTCTACTAGCTCGTCACGGGGAGGGTCCACTATACGAGCTAAAGGTCGACACTCCAAGTATCACAAGTTTCTTCTAAGAAGTATCTAAAAGTACCACCTCATCATAGGGGTCTCAACACAACAGACGATGCATAAATCAGACACCCAGTTTGTGTGTTATTTAGCCTCTTCGTCTCAGGGGACCGGTTGGTTTTGTGTGCGAAACAACCCGGCTGTACCTCGAACACTCAACGTGATCACCAACGCCCCTGACGGTTCATCAAACGGACGTCTGGTCTGAAAGTTATCAGCTTTTCTGTTCTAGGGACCCGGTTGGATTTTGGGTACAATCCTACCCGTCCATTATCCAACTGCATCCTAAACTCAGGCGAAGCATTCCAAAAGTTCCGTCTCATCATGAGGAATTCTACGAGACAGACGGCGCGTCAATCGGACGCCCAGTCTATGAGTTATTGTCTTTTTTAGTTCCTGGGGCCAGGTTGGTTTCGTGAGCGAACCAACCCGACCGCACTTCGACGGCGTACAATCCTTGAGCGGAGTAAGCCAAAAGTTCCTTATCATCAAGAGGAATTCAACGAAGTCGACGGCACGTCAATCGGATGTCCGAAACTCAAGATATAGGCGTTTCCGCTCCGAGGGCCCGGTTGGTTTCGTATCCGAACCAACCCGGCCGAACCCAAAGTTCTCCGAAACCTTGAGTGTAATATATTGAAACGACCATCACGATCCAAGGATCGCTACGCAACTGAGGGTGTGTCGATTGGAGGTTAGTAGCCCATGATATGGGAAAATGATTGAAAGTGATCCGAAAATGGAGGGTCTGGGCCCGGTCTGACCCGGACCAACCACCCTGGGTCGGCCCGAATCGGGTCATCCCGACCCGGGTCCCGGTCCGACCCGACAGGGCGTCGCCCGGCCCGACTGGGCACGGCCCGGCTCGGCCGAGTGGCTCGCTGGCTCGACCAGCGAGCTGTTGCTCTGCGGACGCGGCGCACGCCGTGTCCTCCTAGATCCCGCGCGGCCGCAGGTTCCACGTGCTCACCGCTGTGGCTTCAACCATGGCGGTTTCTCCAGGCGGCGCGCCGGGGCGCCGCCGGTGGTGTCCGCGGGCCACTGGAGTTTCTCCGGTGGTCCGTTTTCAATTCCAACTACGCCGATTCTCATCCCGGGTCCCATTCTTCACTACGGAATCATCAAATCGTCTCCGCGGAATGTTCCTTCAATGCCCGTCGATCCGCACGTCAAAAGAACAAACTGCGGAGTCTTCGGATCGCCTTCGCGGCCCCGACTACCACCACACATTCGTTCAGCCTCGATGGCGCCACGCATACTTGCCGCATCTCTCCAGGTTCCCGCGCAGTGTCGTCGCACCGTGCCGCCATCTTCTGAACCGTAACAACACAACAACAAAGGGGGAGGAGGGTCGGCCATGTTCATGCGGTCTGACCTCATCCCGTTAAGTTGATAACAAGCAGCCCCAAAAAAAGGATGAGGAATGACAAAGGATGTTTCACGAACAAGAAGAAATAAAACCCTACCTCAAGCATCGTCGAGCGAGGGTTCGTCGCGGAAAAGACCATCGCGGAAGAAGGCGTCACGAAAGGGGGATCGTTGCGGAAAGAACGTCGTTTACGTTATGTGATCTCCGAGGAAGACGTCTCTCGCCGTAGTCCGCCATCGGAGGTTGGCGTTCTTCGTCGGTGGCGGTGCGTTCTTCGCGTTCTTCCTCGAATAACGAAGAATCATCCCTTTAACTCCCAAAGTCTTAACACAACACAAAACCCAACATAATAAAATCAGTCCAACCCTTATTTTATTATCATAACAAAGAATTTGAGTAACAAAGATACGAAATGAACAATTAATTCAATGAATTAATTGTTACAATTTTACCGCCCAATTTAATGAGGCGTTTCTTAACCAAAAAAAATGCACGGTTGACTTTCATTAAAAAGGGGGGTGCAGGTGCATTACTTAGAAGAAAAGAAATGGTGGTGCTCGTGTGGGCCCCACCTCACAAATATCCTACCAAGTGGGTAGGATATCATGGGTCCCACCTTATCTTCATAACTTAGGTTAAGCCTTATTAAGTGAAATAAAATAACATAAATCGTCACACCACTTTATTTTATTCTTTCACTTAACCACAAAAATTAAAAACCACACTCAAGAAAACGCAACTCTTGAAAAGGTGTCTCTAAGAAATTACCGGCACTGCGATTCCATCGGTGCCCTCGTATTTCAATTCTGAGCACCGGTTCAAATGTTAGAAAAACCCACTCGTTCATTCAATGAACGTACCCGAGCTAATCTTCGGAAAATGATTCCGGGCACACAGGGCCTCAGAATCATGTGCCGCCAGAAACTGCGTTCTTGTAAAATCCAAAAGAAAATTAAGAAAAAAATTTCCCTTGAATTTTTACGGGTCTTTACAATCATTAAAAAAAATTGATCAAAAGTGACGTAAAAAAACTAACATAAAAAAACTTCTAGTCCCAACATGCCACTTTGAGTGATACCCTATCATGATTTATCTATATGATATATCACCCTAGTCAATAAATACTATTCAATTGTATCTTTTTCCAATATCTCTATAAATTAACTCAATTAAAATTCTCCAATAACATCATTGTCTTAGGACTCAAAGGTATTCTTAAAGGATGAGTTTTTATATTCTTATAATTTATAAATTTATTAGAATAACTAATCAACTCATTATATCATACACTATATTCCTAAAAATAAACAAATTCCTATTGTATAACATGAAACTCTTGGTTTCTCTCAAGATTATGAGTATATGATTATAAATATTTACTAAATATACATTGAAACCTAGTATTTCAATCAATTTTATACCATGATGTCCCAAAAAAATTATGCACTACAAATTTAGTAATCAATTAAAGACAAAAACATTTTTAAATAAAGTATTGCTGATATCCTAAATAGATTACCTAAAAATTTATCTCACCTATTCAAAATAATTATCAACACCAGATTAATGAAAACCCCAAAATAAAGAAACCAACCTCACCATGAAAACACATTTCTTTTAAACACCTAATTTATAGATTTATTATATAAAAATATGCATAATACAATCAATGAGGATGGATAATCCTATTATATTTGGTTAATTAGATACATATCAAAATAAAATTTCACAACAATAAAATGAAATTATTAAAAACATCATAATATTACCTTAAAATTAATTGGTATTCTAATACTTCATGGGATAATCTTGTGACTTACAAAAGAAAGGGGAGATTTATAAAGCCTAGTAAGGGAATAATAAAAGAATAATAGGATGAAATTAATACATGTGAACCACTAAGTCTATGAGTGTGGCATAAAATGGATGAGAATCATAAACCTGAAAATACAAATATAATTTATTATATTATAATCAAGGAAATATAAGAATGTGTAAACAACATAAAACATGGCCTCATAATAATAAGTCAAGTTAAAAATCCTTGAAATAATAACATTGTGTTATTTAGTTGAACTCACATTCATCATACATGGTATCTCGTGTGATATAACACTTCTAAATCCATTTGAGTGATATATAATTCCTTGATCACACTTTGAAATCTTATCATATACAAGCATTTGTTCACCACATACATCATACAAATTTAGACCATATTTCATTGATTTTAATTCCATGATTATGAAGTTGGGGTTACATACAAGGATGTATCTAATAAATAAAGAAATGTTAATCGAGGTGAATACATTTGAGTGGATACGGGGGGTGGCTATTCACCACAAAAATTTTTGGCATGGAAAATCACATGATAGTTTTTGTAGAAAAATGAATGTACCTAATGATTCAATGAAGTGTTTAATTGTATTGTTTTTCAGTAACTCATTATTTTATAAGGATAATAGATTGATGAATTAAAACATATAAATATATAAATATTGGAATAAAATGGCATAACACACAAGGCTCTCAAATAAATAGGATGAGAGAATCCCCTTACATAATCATAGTAACGACATATCTTACTATTATAGATAGAGGCGATAAATAATATCTAATGAGTAGAAAATTAATTTAATAGTAAAGATATATTTATAGATACATTAAGAAATAATTAATTAGGATTCAAAATGATAAATTAATATAAGTTTCATGAATGTGAAATAAGCGTGAGATATCCATTACCTTGAGAGGGTACTCTAAAATTCTAAGAGGAGCATCATAAGATATTAGAAAACCATTGGAGGAATTTAGATATGGAGATAAAAATTAAAATAAATGGGGTTTATATAATATGTGTTATAGGTTTGGAATATATTTATATCAAAAGTTTGGGTAATTATTTATTAATTTCTAACCCTATGTTTTTTAATGTATACAAAAAAATAATAAAAAATAGAAATCTTATCATGGATTTTGACAATGGATTCTACTAGTGTAGTGGATATCAATATTTAATTATTATAAGTACCAAAATCCTTAAAATAATATTATTAGTGATGTGGATGTGAGTCATGTTCATAAAGAATTGATTATAAAACCATAAAATCATATATAGTATTTTGAGGATTCATTAATGTTTAATAAAATTAATAAAATAACCAAAAAAATACATTATTTTAAAGGGTAAATCTATTTTTGGTTGTGGATTATGTAACACCTCAAGATTTCAACGTACGTTATTTCTTCAAAGTAATTCAATAACTTACACTACATGCAACACCGAAGTCAAGAACACCACGACTTACCAAACTAGATGTTCAACAGAGGTTATGAATAGTATTAACTAAATTTATACCTTTATATAATCCTTAAAATTTTAGAATCCATATTATTACTTTCTTAGACATAAGGAAATAAAAAAATTAATTTTCTCAGATAGAAGAAGTATTTTTTTAATAATGCAATTTTACCGCCTTTTAATAACAAACCCTTTTTAAATCCAATGATTGAAAATTTTATATATACAATTTTTCAAAATAAACATATTCTTTAGAATCTAGACATAAGAATTTAGTTTCAATAAATTTTTTCTTTTTTCTGATAACATTCAGATTTGGGTGAATAGTGAAAAGTACTATATTTTAACTGAAAACAAATTTTTTATTCAATATACTTGGTAGTTCTAAATTATAAATATTAATGTTTTGGAAGTATAAATAGATTATATTTTTACCATTTAATCTAATGTTATTCATGGGAATTAATTTTACATTGAAATTGAATATAAATAAGTATAAATCTATTGTTAGTTATTATTTCATAAAAACAAGCTTTTGACATTGACAACATGAATTAATTTTAAATTAATAAATGCACCTTCTATTTTTTGAATTTTGTAAAATAGACGTAATTTTTTAATTCAAAATAACAAAATTATATTAGGGAGAAATTTTGGTATTTTTGGGAAAATTTTCAATTTATGATTTTTAGTGAAAAACACTGATTTATTATTTAAAACCGAATTTTTATTTAAATAAATATTTATTTTATTTTAATTTATTTTAGGTAAAAAAAGATACATAATACCTATATATGTTCAATATAATTCATTGGAGTGATCTTATAATATGTTTAGATATATGAAATTTTTTTGATCTTTTTATTGTCTTTTACCCACCTCCTAGGAGCATTTGCAAAGTTACAAAAAACATAATTTTACCACTTCTGTGAGTTGAATTTCAAAAACATGATAGAAACGATTAATATCAGTAAGTAAAATGTTATTCAAAAAGATTAAAATAATTTTTGGTTAAAAGTAACTTTTTACTTTTATTTTCCACGGTTAAAAGTAAATTAGGTAATTAAGGGTGAAAATGATATTTTTATTACCCTAACACATGTACTAATTCTACTTGATAACTGTAATTATATCATAAACTACCTTATGAATAAAATATGATCCTTTAGGTCCACATATATTTGATTAGGACATTTGTTATTATTTAATTCAAAGAAGAGTTAAATGTGTTAAATTCAAGGTTTTATAAGTAAACCATTTTAATATATTGTTACACATAAGATAAGTTTGACTATAAATATTAATTAGAAATATAAAATTATTTCCTACATAATGGTATATAATTTATGATTTTTAGACATTATATAATTAAATTTGTTTATGACACAGTGATGATGCAATAATTATCTAATTAATAAAATATTTAAATAATTGATATTATAAATATCCAAATAAATGCAATTTGAGACATTTTATGAATTACACTAATTTTAATTATTAATATGACATGTTAGAGTTGGTTACAAGAAATATTTTCGAAGTAATAATGATGTAATGAATTTAAGAAAAACTAAATACCAAATAGTGTCAAAACTGACATAAAAGAGTTTTCAAAAAAATATATTTTATTATTAATAGATATTCTATTCTTAAATATCTATGTATAGGCCAAAATACTTATATAATGAGAGGTGCATCATTAATGAACTAATTTGGGTCTTCATTTATGTTTATAGTAATTTTATTAGCCATATAATATAAAAATACAAAGAGACATAGTAAATGTCAAACTATTTAACTACGAGTTAAATCTAAAAGACAAGGTTGATATAGTGACCCAAACCTATATAAAACCTATTGATTGAGTGGTTTCTGACCCATTCCCACATTATAATTTACATAATTCATTTTTGAACCATTAGAAACAGAAAATTATTTTATTATAAAATAATATTTCCAACTTTTCCTAAGGGGCCCCTCGCCCCTCTTACAAAAGGACACTTCCCCCTTCTCTCTAATTCACACCATCAATGCCATTTGGCTCAGCCATCCTCTTCCCAATATCCTATAAACTATAATACCTTCATCTTAGTGGCCTTCCTTTTGTCTTAATGCCAACCTATGGATCCCTTTTGATCAAATCAAAAGGAATAACACGAAGAACAGGTAAATATTTTATCACCTCTTTCAAGTTCCTTTCTTCTTCCAATTCCCCTTCATTGTTGTTTCCATTATTAAATAATAACTCCTGTATATTACATATACTATTATGTTATTATAAATATGTTACAACCATATTCATTATTCTATCCTTCCTTTTAATGACATGTCACTTTATATGAATATGTTCGACTTACCGTCTCCACGTCGTAGTGTAATTGTTATTCAATACATTATTATTTGGATGGATATAATGATGATGTGAAATTGATGTAAATAATAAATATAACATGATATTTATTCTTTATATATTATATTACATCCAATTATATATTATTTTAAAATCAAAGGAATGATATTTTTACCCCTGCGTACATATGGATTACCCTCTCTACGAAAGCGATGAGATTCATTTCCCCTCGTATCCATTCAAGACTAATTTTCATTAGATGATTAAAAATTTTGAATAATGATTTAATATAATTATGAATATGAATAAGATACACCCTATCCATAACAAACATTTGTTAGATAAGAAATCATATGTAGGAAAAGAATTCAGTTAACACCTTAAACGACAATAATACTATGATAATATTAACAATGCATTGTTAAAAGAACATATATGATATCATATTAATTTATATTATTATTATATAATTAAATAATAGTTATTTCACCATTATACAGGAGTTTAACCTACCCCCGACCATGGAAAAATACAAGGTAAGGGTTAAATTCACAATCACTTTATTATCTGAGGTTGTTTTTATATAAGTATCTCCTATGAAATATTTATTATAAATGTACATGATTCATGAAAGACAGTTCAAAGGGATTATCTTAAGAGAATTTTTACTAAAACAAAATTTTAAATGTTTTAAGTATTTATTCTTCT
Source organism: Viscum album (assembly GCA_963277665.1). Classification (NCBI taxonomy): domain Eukaryota; kingdom Viridiplantae; phylum Streptophyta; class Magnoliopsida; order Santalales; family Viscaceae; genus Viscum; species Viscum album. Next base: position 2,102,254,963 of record OY728127.1, on the reverse strand, counting down.
AAATCCTTTTCAGTAATATCTAGGTTTTCAAAATGGTTTTTAAGGATTTATCTATATGGACATGAATATTTTTAAAAAGTTAATTCCATTAAAAAGTTTAAAAGTGTATGGAACAATTTGATTAAAAAATGTCATTAAATAACTTCCTTTATAAAATATGTGACATGTAAATGTTTTCATGAAAATGGATATTTCTATCAAAGATTTTAACAAATAATTTTCATCTATGTCAACATCCTTTGATGGATTTTAAACTTGTTTGGAGTTGATTTGTGATGATAAAAACATTCAATATTGTATTGAAGGTTTTGTGATATGTTTGAATATGGATGTGTTATTTTTATACCATTCATGGTTTATGGATAATGTATTGATATTTTGTATACTAGTTTTAATATGAATGTTTATGTTATGTTTAATCCTTTTCATATGAGGAATTCATTGGACATAGTAAGTGATGGGTGGAGCCCGCTATAGCTCCTCGATTCATCAGAGGGTATCATGAGACAAACTAGTGTCTTGGAATAAGGCACTGACAAAATATTTTTGGTAGTCTTGGCACAAGGGCTTGACTATGTGGTTATGAAAGTCAGGCATTATGCATTCCATCATAATGAAAGTTTCTATTGATATTGCATGTGATTATTTGACTGGCTGAATATCCATGTGAGTAAGTAAATGATATTATTTTGATTAGTATATTCCATATTATGATGATGTTTATGTTGAAAATGTTTTTTATTTATTTTAATACATTTCTTTAAATGTTTATTCTTATTTATGAATGTTTCAGCTATATTTTTATCTTTACTGAGCATCTGAGCTGACCCCATTCTATGTTTTACTTTTCCCAGGATGCAAAGAAGTATATTATGAGTGACCTACCCAGACAGTCTATGGGATCTCAGTGCTATCCGTGGAATCAATGTTGTTGTAGTTTTCCATTTTATGTTGTAATGTAAACCTTATGAATGTATCTAGTACTTCCAAGGCTACTAAAATAATCGGTCTTTCGAGATTTAATCTTTTGTGATCATTCCAATGTTATGTAACAATGCACCTTATCTGGGTAACTAGGGTTGAGGCATTATAGTGGTTATCGGTGCATATTTACAAAAAATTTTGGAGAGTAGATTTAGATAAACTCTAATTAGAGTACATAACCCTAAGAAAGTCAATGAGGATTAGTATAGAAGAACATCCTTAAATTTGTGTATTGTAGAGATTTTGTGTGTTTTCCCAGAAATACAACCCCATCTGGATACGAGTGGGTAGAGGCGACTCTGGCACATATGTAGCTAGGCGAATAACATGAAAACACCACTTTGAGCTCGACTTGAATGGAACTGGTGCACGACAATGGGCCTTGCTACACTCTTTGTTATGACACTCATAGTGATATGCATAGGATAATTATCAATTTCATCACAAATAATTATAAAGGATTTAAAAGTATATACCTCCTTAAAGAAAATATTTTTATGATTATGGATTATATCCATAAGCTGTTCAATTTATGTATGGTATTTTACCATTTTGGAATTATTCATTGCAATTCATAAACTAATCTAGTGTATTCCATTGTATAAAAATGGTGCCCAGTTGAAGGAATGTGAACTCCAGCTATATGTATGATCCAAAGAGTAATAAGGATCATATCATTCATAGTATTAAGCCAAAATTTATAAGTGAAATAGTCTCCCATGTATTCTCAACATTAGAAGAAATAGTATCACATGTTAATAAAATTTGTAATGAATTCTCTGAGTCCTATTGCTTTGAAGGGAAGAAAGAGAAGAAAATGATGGAAGAGATAAATATAGATAATGGGAGGAGGGAAAAGAAGAATTTTCCCATTTTTGATAACTGTTGAAAGAATAACCTTGATAAATTTTTGAAGGAAATACCAGTTTCTTAGAAGTTTGGAGAAAAGGGACCCCATATATGTGATTGAAAGGGTAAGAAAAAGGTTTCAAATGTATATTGCTTCATCTAAAAGGAGTTGGGAAACTATGAAAAACAATGTCCAAATCATCAGAGTATACCCCGAATGCTGCTATTGGATAATAACAATGTAATGATACAACTGAAGATTAAGAGAAATGATTAGATTTATTACGTTGTTATTAATGAATTGTTTCATTTGAGTATTGTATTAATTATGTACACGTTATAATAATTATATAGTATATAAGGATTGTATTTTAGTACTATTTCATTAAGGACTTGAGATTGTGTGGAACCAAGAAAAGTGAATCAATTTTGAGTTAAACAGTTAGAAAATATATTGTTGAGATAATGATAAACCATAATATCGTTCAGATAGTGAGGTAGTGATTTTGGAATAATACATGATTGATTTCAATAAATTATATTTTATATTCATGACTACCATGAAATTGGTTAATGATTTTTATATTCCATCATTGTTGGAGTTTGCAAAATTTTTATATTGAAAGAGTACATCCAGTATTCTATAAGTAATAAGGGAGAATGAATGCAATCAATAAGGTTTTATAGTAATTCTGGATGTTGTCGTGTTTTAAAATAATTCATGATGAAGGTGTTCACATGTTATTACATGGTAAAAAAGAAAATTCATTGTGTTTACCATCCTTAAAAATTTTGGACTATGAGTTTGGATAGAAGTATTTTGGATAAGTCTAGTTTGGGATTGTTTTTGGATTTCCATAAAAAGGAAAACTCAGAGGTCGGGCGGTAACCTGTCGCGTCCGACAAGGCCTCAAGACATGAACCCATAACTGAAGGGCGACAAAGGTGTATCGCGTACCACTTACCCATGTGATGTCTTGGATTGAATAATGTAGTTTTTTCAAATTTTCTATAGATTAATTATAAATTAATTTTTTTCGAACCCAATACGAATAAGATAAATAGAAAACAAATTCAGTTCTATTATCTTTTAGAGTGAAAGAAGAGTTTATCATAGAAATTAGTTAAAGGATGGAACTAAAAATGTCAAGTATACATTTTTTCTCATATTATTCTATGAAGAAATTAATTCGTAAACATTAGATACGGGATCATAAAACAAAAAATGTATTATACTAATACCTTATGTTTTGTTGAACTGATGATATTTTAAATCATCATATATTGATGGCTTTTTGGCCCTAAATTCTACAAATATTTGGGACTAATGACCTCAATCGCTCCTTATAAATATTTAAATTTTCTTACAATTATGTGTCTCTAGTTTCCACCAATGTTCTCCTAATTGAGATCATAATTTGATGGTGACTTTTTCATTACCATTTTCCTCTTATTAAGACTATATTTTATTAACCCAATTTCCAATATGAGTTTTCCCACAAAAATATTTTATATTTTAAACCTTTTATTTCAGAATAAAAAATTCATGTTGTGAGGACTCAATTAATTGAAGGAGGGAAGAATGTAACACCCCAACATTTCATAGTACGCTATTTTTTCATAGTAATTCAGTAATTTCACTACACGTAACATCAAGTTCAAGCGCAGTACGACTTACCAAACTAGCTGTTCAAAAGAGGTTATGAATAGTATTAACCAAATTTTGAACATCATATAATTCTTATAATTTTAGAATCCATATAATGATTTTCTTATACATAATGAAAAAAAAAATTTAAGATAAAAGATGTATTTTTTAAATGAAAGCAATTTTACCACCTTTTAATGGAGAAATTTCTTTAAATCCAATATTTAAAACATTTATATATTCAGTTTGACAAAATAAACTTATTCCATAAAATTGAGACATAATAATTTAGCTTCAATAAATTTTCGGTGTTTTTCTGATAACTTTCATATTTGGGTGAAGAGTGAGAAATACTATATTTTAACTGAAAACAAATTTTTTAATCAAAATAATTTGTATTGTTAAATTATACGTTTTAATGGTTTGAAAGTATAAATAGATTATATTTTTACCATTTCATTCAATGTTATTCATTCGAAATAATTTCACTTTGAAATTGAACATAAACAAGTATCAATCATATGTTAGTTATTATTTCTTAAAACACGCTTTATCGGTTTTGACAATGGGAGTTAATTTTAAATTTATAAATTAAAATTCTATGTTTTTAATTTGGTAAAATAGTCTAATTTTTTCAATTCATAATATTAATTTTATCTTAGGGTTAAATTTTGGTATTTTTCTGAAAACTTTCAATTTTTGATAAATAGTGAAAAACACTGAGTGATTTGTTAAAATGACTTTTTATTTAAATAATTATTTTTTATTTAAATTTATTTTAGGTCATAATAGATAACAAATACCTATATATATCCAATATAATTCATTGGAGTCATTTTATAATATATTTAGATATATAAATATTTTATTGAACTTTTTACCGTCTTTTACCAACCTCCCGGGAGCATTTTTAAATTTACATAAAAACTAATTTTACCGCTTCAGTGAGTTGAATTTCAAAATTTTGACAGACATGGTTGATATCAGAAAATAAAATGTGGTCTAATAAGATAAAAATAATTTTTGGTGAATAATAACTTTTTACATTTTTTTACCACGATTAAAAGTAAATAGGGAAATTAAGAGTAAAATGTTATTTTTATTACCCGAACACATGTCCTAATTCTATTGGATATGTGTAATTCGACAAATAAATAAATTAGGAATAAAATATGATCTTTAGGTCCACTGTGATAAGATTTGAACATTTATTATTATTTAATTCAAAAAATAGTTAAAAGTGATAAATTCAATGTTTAACAACTAAACCTTTTTTAATATAAGGTTTCACATAAGATATGTTAAACTATAAATATTAATTAGAAATAAAAAAGGTTTCATATATTGTGATATTTTATTTATAGTTTTTAGACATTAAATAATTAAATTAATATATGACACAATAATGATGCAATAATTACCAAATTAATGAATTATTATAATAATTGATTTTATAAATATCCAAATAAATGTAATTTTAGACTTTTTATAAATTCCCCTAATTTTCATGGTTAATATTACATGTTAGGTTTGGTTATATGAATTTATTCGAATTAATAATGATGTTATGAATTTAGAAAAAACAAAATACCAAATAGTGTCAAAATTGACATAAAAGTATTTTTAAAACAAATAATATATTATTAATTGTGATTCTATTAATAAAAATCAATAGATCACCCAAAAGACTTATATAAAGATCGTTGAATCATTAATTACCAACTTGGGTTCACTTTAATTTTTATAGTAAGTTTATTAACCATATAATATAAAAATACAAAGAGTCATGGTAAATGTCATACTATTTAACTAAGAGATAAATGTAAATGATATAGTTAATATATTTACCCAATCTTATATACAACCTATTGGTTGAGTGGTTTTCCACCCATAACCACCTTTTCCTTTACATAATTAATTTTGGAGAAATTAGAAACCAAAAATGACTTTATTATAAAAAGTATTTCTAGCTTTTCCCAAGGTACCCCTCACCACTCTTATAAAAGGAAACCTACCCCTTATCTCTAATTTACACCTTCAAATCCATTTGGCTCAGCAAATCCTTTCCCAACTACCCTATCCACGGTACTCCCTTAATCCTAAATGCCATCCTTTAGCCAGAAATCCAACCTAAGGATCCCTTTTGATCAAATCAACAGGAAGAACCCGAAGAAGAGGTAAATATTTCATCACATATTTCAAGTTCTTTTACTCTCCCACTTCGTCTTTATTTGTTGTTTCCATTCTCAAATAATAACTCTAGTTTCATCTATATATTGTGATATTATTATAAAAATGGTACAACCATATTCATTATTCTATCTATCCTTTGATTGAAATGTCACCATACATGCGTACGTACGACTTACCATCTCCTCGCCGTGGTGTAATTGTTATTCAATACATTATTATATAGATGTGTATAATAATGATGTTCAATAGATGAAAATAATAAATATAACATGAAAATGATTCTGTATATATGACATACCATCCAATTATATTTTATTTTAATATTAAAAGAATGATATTGTTACTCATCCGTACGTACAGATTACCATCTCCACGAACATGATGCGATTCATTCCTCATCGTATCCATTCAATCCTAATTTTAATTAAATGATTAAAAATAATGTTTAAAGACTTAATATCATTTTGTATATGAATAAGATACACCCTATTACTATCAAACATTACTTTCATAACAAACAATATCAAGAAAAATGAATCATTTAACACCTGAAATGATGATAATACTAAGATATCCTTAACAATTCAATGTGAAAAGATCATACATGATATCATATTAAGGAATATGATTATTTTATAATTTAAAAACAATTATTTCACCATTATAAAGGTGTTATCCTTCCCTCGACTGAGGAAAAGTACAATGTAAGGGTTAATTTCAAAATCTCTTTATTATCCGTGTTTGTTTTTACGTAAGATTCTACTTGGACATATTTATTATCTATGTCCATGTTTCAGGAAAGTGTTTTAAAGGTTAATATTTTAAGGTAATTTTTTCTAAAACAGCATTTTAAATGTTTTAAATATTTATTCTTCTAAATCATTTTCAGTAATGTCTATTTTTTCATAAGCGGTTTTAAGGAATTATCTATATGGACATGAATGTTTTTAAAATGTTAAGTCCTTTAAAAAGTTTCAATTTTGTATGGAACACATTGATTCAAAAATACCATTAAATGTCTTCCTTTCAAAATTTTGTGACTTTTAAATTCTTTCATGAAAAAAGGGATATTTCTCTCCAAGAGTGTTACAAATCACATTCATCTATGTCACAATCCATTGTTGGTTTTTGAACTTGTTTGAAGTTGATTTATTATGATACAAATCATACATATTGTATTGATAGATTTGTGATATGTTTGACTATGGATTCGTTATTTTATATAATTTATTGTTTATGGATAAAGTATTGACATTTCTTATGGTAGTTTAAATATGAATGTATATGTTATGTTAAACCTTTTTAATATGAGGAATGCATTGGACTTAGTATGTGACGAGTGGAGCCCACTACAGTTCCTCAATGCATCTGTAGGTCTAATGTGACCAACTAGTATCTTGGAACAAGTCCTTGAAAAAATCATATTTTTAGTCTGTGCACAAGGCCTTGAATATGTGGTTATGAATGTTTGGCATTATGCATTCTATCATTATGAAAGTGGTAATTGATATTGCATGTCATTATTCGACTAGTAGAATATCCATGTGAGTAAGTAAATGACATTATTATGATTTATATTTTCTATATTATGATGATGTTTCTGTAGAAAGGGGTTTTGTTTTAGTTTTATACATTTCCATTAGTGTTTATGCTTATTTATAAAAGTTTCCTCTATATTTTTATCCTTACTGAGAATCTGAGATGACACCTTTCTATGTTGTATTTTTTGAAGGATGTAAAGAAGTATATTATGACTGACCTACAGGGATGGTCTTTGGTATCTCAGTGATGTCCATGGAAAGAATTTGGTTGTAGTTTTCAATTTTATGATGTAATGTAAACCTTATGAATGAATCTAGTGTTTCATAGGCTACTAAATTAATCAATCATTCGAGACTTGGTCTTTTGTGATCATGCTAATGTTATTTAATAATGCACCAACTCTATGTAACTGGTGTCAGGGCATTATATATTACCTTTGTAATATTTATTATATTACTTTTGGGTTTTTATGTTTTCATAATACATTTTATAAAAATATAACATACAAAATTGTTTTACAAAAAATTATGCTGTCTAAAAAAATTATGAAAAATTCAACATTGGTTAATTCTGAAATAATGATTCTAAAAAAATATTTTCCAAAAAATATTTATTAAATATAAAAATTTATACATTTAAGTAAATGTTGATATTTATTGAGAAGAATTGGTTTCTTTGAAAAAAAAAGTTTTTTAACCCTTAAAATTATTATATTAGAAACCATTAAATTATATTATCATTTATAAATATATAAATTTTCAAAAAGAAAAATAATATATGAAAATAAAATTTATTACCAATTTAATTAATTTATTACAATGAATGTCTTAATTAAAACCATATATTTTCCAAAAAATTTAATTTTAGTTTCTTTATTTCATAATATAATTTTCATCAAACCATATATAATTTTATACAAAATGTAATAATAAAAAGGGAAAAATAAAATAGATATATTTTTAAATAGTAAAATATAAACTCATACTTCTAGGGTCTAGATTCATAACCCCTTATTGCTTGTTAATAGGCCATAAGAATAAGATGGGCAATGGTCGTGGGTTTTTAGGGTTGTTAGATGAACATATATTGGTTCATGATATTGATAGACTTGATATTATTTCATAAACAATTTCATAACTTCATTAGTTTCTTAATAAATTATTGGGATTGGTCATTGGGAAAGGCCTATGATACTATCTCCCTCAATGTAATTGATGAATATACTTCAGAGGGTACGCTTCAATTGGTCGAGAACATTTATTTTTCCTCAGTTTCACTTTGACATTATCTTAACAATTATGATGAAAATCTTAATGGTCACCATACATGGGACATATTATCCACAGTTTTGATGCTTAATGGTCTTTCAAACCAATAAGTTATTTTTTATAATGGTCCTAAATAACCAAATTAGTGCATGTTTTTTCTATACCTAAATAAGATAATAATTAATTTATGCACTCAAAAAGGAAATTTAATTTATTAAACATTCGGTTATTACACTCTTATCACCTTTATAAATGGAAACTTTGAAAGTAAATTATTTTATTATAGTACTAATTCATTTACTTTTATTTTGTTACCTCTTCTGGTTTCCATGTATCCTCTTCAAATTTATGTTTCCACCACAATACACTTATTAGGTGCATTATCTTATTTTATAGAACATTGTTTCTATGATATAAGGTCTTCACCCACTACTACTCATATAAAGGATCATTCTTCAATGGTGGAAGCTTTGGAAACATAAAATATGAGGGCATTGGTATGTACTCCAGTAAGTGGGATACATGGAACACATCATGCACTTGAGAGAGATACGGTTGGAGTTTATGTCAATAAGCCACCCACTAACACAAAATGGGGGAAGGTAAGCGCCTCGTTTTATCAGCACTATGTAGAAATCACTTGTAAGGGGGTCCACTATCAACTCTAGCTAAAAGTACTCATACTTGTATCCTTTATCATCCATTATAATAGCGCAGATGAAGGATGCATTTATTAGTGCTATATTAGTGCTGATAAATGTTTTTTTGTAATAATTTAACTAAAATTATAATATAGATGTTCAAAATCACTATTTATCTGTATACATTAACAAAAAATGCATGTTTATAGATAATATATATTTTTTAATCATTGAAATGTATATATATATTTGTTTTAAAATAATTATTTACAATATTATTATTAAATAAATAAATAAATATTTATATATACATAATTATATGGTTATAATTAATTTTATTAAATAAGAAATATATTTATTAGATTTATTAGATATATTAGATTAACTAGATTAATTGGATTTACTACAAATTTGTTTGATTTATATTTATTAGATTTATTAGAATAATTACTTAGGTTTTTTAGATTTTTTAGATTTACTAGAATATTATATTTATCAGAATCACTAAATTTGTAATATTTTTTATATTTGTTATATATATTATATATAATCTATATATTATATTTATATTTAATATATATTAATACTCTTTTAAATATATATATATATATATATTAATTATTAAATATATATGTTTTTCTAATGAATATGGTCAATAAATATATTGATCATGCATGCATATGTTATGTATCATAATGTTCATTTATAAATTTTCCATTTATTATTATTCTTGTTGTCAATTTATGTATAGTTTTTTGTTATGTATATTTACTATGTATATGATTAATTCATGTTACCCATATATAAAATTATATTCTCAAAAATAATTATTAAATTATACTAAATATATTTAAATGTTAAATACATTTTTTGTATTTATAATTAGTAAATTTTTTTTATTTATAAATACTTTTTAAATATATTTATCTATAATTATAACTATATATATAATTAAAATAAATATAAATATACATATTATAATTATATATATATATTAATAATTATATAAAAATATTAATAAAAATATTTATTTATAGTTAGAACCATAACATTAAATAACAATACATATTTAAATAATAATAAAATTATAATAAATAAATTTATTATACTACTTATAATGTTATAATATAATAAAATTGTAATGAATTTCAATTTCCTTATAATTTGTTTCTAAATTGTTTGGGAATATTACGAGTCTACAAAGATTGACGGAATGTGATTTCGAGGCTCGGAGTGCCCAGGATGATCTGTCGAAAAATGTTAAGCATAAAATAGTGAGCATGAGTGGTTTTCATAAAAAAGTGGAATAACTCTACAACAGATACTCAGATTAGAAATCTGATTGCACCATTGCATTCAGGATGGTGATTTTACAGTAGAAGCGACTTAAGTTTAGTCGGTGCAGGCCAACTGTGAAAAAACCCAAAAATGGCATAACCGTAAATAAAATTATTAAATAAAATTATTTTATATTTCAAATTATTATAACACATGAATGGTGACTCGTATTAAAAATCTAAAATATCCTCTGAACTCATGAGAGTATGCTTTCCTTAGGATGATCTTAAAATTGGTCGGTGCGGGCCAACAATGGATGTTAGTTTTTGGCCGCAAATAAAATAATTCAGTAACAATTATTTTATTGTTAATTTATATAAATCCTAAACGATAACTCATATAAGAATTCCAATAGTACTAATTTGATCATGAGGGCATGTTCCCCTTAGGTAGAGCCTGACCTCAGCTGGTATGGGTCGAGGGTTACTATTAATAATTTTTGATCTTTTTTTAAGGTATGTTCAGTAAATGTCAAGGAGGAAATTATAATCTTCTGAACCGGTGCTTGGATTAAAAATATGAGGGAACTGTTGAATCCAAAATAACAGGATTCTCATAAGGGAATCATAACTTTGAAATGGTCGGATGAAAAATATAATTTTAGGACATTACCAAAAAAATTATAAAATAACTCAATAAGTTATTTTATTTCAGTCCATGTAACTATTTAGCGGTGTTTTCGGGACCACTGAGTCATCATAAAATTTAATGGTGAGTTACACATGGTTTTGTAACTGCTCCATTGGGAGAATTAATAGGTTAATTGATAAAATTTATTAATAAACCACATTAATTATACTGTGGGTTGATCACTTTTTTCATCTATTTTAACAATGCTCGGGCAGGGTCTTTTGGGACTAAAGAGAGAAACCTCTGGTGAAGAGCTGACGATGTCTTCCACCAACATATAACATTGCTTCAATGACTGTTGTGGGATTCGATGTTGAGCACCAAAGGATGTGAACCTTATCCTTCATCCACAACACCCTCAAATGTGTACACTCTTTTCTCATCTGTATCGACTTCCAACAAACTCGATGAAGTGGGTTATGTGCATAATTCATCCCTTTTTTCCCTATTCATGAATATTATGAAAAACATAGACAAACTGACCAACGGGTTGATTCAAATTTCATTCTTTAATGTGGGAGGATAATGTAGTGTTTCTTTATTAGTATTTTTATAATTAAATAATCCTTCAAATTTTCTCACAGTAATGTGTAGAGTGCGTGCTGTGATGAACAAGGCATGTACCCTCCGCTGATCTCGAGTTGGTGGTGTTCTTCATTGGTGACCTAGAAAAATGGAATCAAGGTAGATCTTCAAGATGTGCAGATTAGGTGCCGCCTTGGGAGTCTTGTACGCCAGATGGGAAAGGAATCAGACAAACAGAGCTTCACTGGTGGTGTGTGGAAGCTTCGCTGGCACGACAACACTGGAAACCAGAGGATGTGGTGGTTAGCCGTCACTGGGCGTGAAGAGTGGAAGCACCCAATGGTGCCGCAATGGACAAAGGGGTGGCCGACCATTTCCAGCCACATCGAAGTAGGTTGGAACGCAGCGACGACGTACTGTGGAAGAATGTCGCGACATGGAGCAATGACATAGGGTATACCCACAGTCTGTGGGTTCCACAGGTGGCCGGTCCAACGGGACTAGCTAGTTGGTACGACACCATCTGGTGTGGCTACTTTGATGTATGGAACAGCTTGGACATTTGGGCGGGTCTGCGGCCTGATGGGTTATTCCCCATCGGGTGGACAAGGCTGAACCCAAGGCCCAATATAACTCGCCCACGGCCAGCAGGCTGTGCCCACGGCCTAGTAGGCTGAGACTGCGACCAAGTGGTTTGGACCAGGCCCTGCCAAACTAGGCTGAGCCCCACCCTTCAGGTACGACCAAATGGGCCGGATCATTTCAGACTGGACTCAGACCCCTTTCCGCCCAGTTACACTTAAATAGTCATATCTGCTACACATGAAATCCATTTGAAGAACCATCTACAGAACTAGAAACCATATGATGAGGATGAATTTTTGAGATACTCCACATGAGTTTTGGAGAACGTTGGAATATGGTCATGTTTGATCAAACCCTAATCCAACTTGGTCCTCAACACTAAAATGGCTATAACTTACAGACTGAGTGTCGGATTGACATGCCATCTTTTGAGATGGAACCCTTTTTAAATGGATTTATATTGGGTTATTTCATAGTGGGACATAGTTCCAGCTAAAATAAAACCAATTTCTTGAGGAATAGATCCTCACAGAATCAATCATACTTTGTGTGGAAACCCAGCTATTGGATATGACTCGATGAATGAATATAGATCATGTGTGGGTTAACACATAGCGATCCAGTGTGGCTCAACACCAAGGATCATGTGTGGATCAGTACCATGTGATCCTTTGTGTATCAGCACTGAGTGATCATCTGTGGATTAGCACCGAGCGATCCAGTATGGATCAGCAATGAGTGATCCTCTGTTGATCAGCACTGAGTTATCCTCTATTGGTCAGTAGTAGAGATACAAGACAGAAAAAGATGATCTAGATTTATGACTAAACATCTTTACTTTTGTATTTATGTTATACATGGTGTGAGCTATCTTTTGATTTTTTTTTCTTTGTTATTGAGATCATTCATTGTTTCATTTCCTTTGGGGAATTATAGGAGACCATCGGTGGTCTCAGGGTCCATACTACGTATTGTTATAATAACCCCTGCATGGGAATCACCTGCACTTTTTTGTGTCTTGTGCAGACAATGGATAACTAGACTGAGTTTTGAAGAGTCAGGGTTTGACAGTGCATGGAGGTGTTTGACAGTGGATGTATGGAGGAGTCTGATAGACATGGAGAGCTATGGAGATGAGTTGTATAATAATTTCTAGTAGGAACCTTGGCGGATGACTGCTGGAGCTGTTTTCTATTTTTATTATACTTCTATTTTATTTGGGCTTGTTTCCGGGCCCCTTTACATTGAGTACTCACTTTTACAATAAGTGGTGGTTTTTAGATGTGGTTGTACCATTCATCTTTCATTGTGTTTACATTGGAACAGTGTTCCATGTTTGTGTTTTTATTGGGGTTTGAGGCAATTCCTTTCCATTTTATGTATAGGCCTTTCCGGTTCAAGTCACCAACCCCTGGCCTATGGAAGGCAGGCTTGGGGTAGTCACAACACGGGTCCTGGGGGACGGGCCATGACAATTTCATATCAAAGGGGGAGGACGGTTCTACTAGAACAAATAAGAGTCAATATTTTTCAATGGTGGAAATAGTATTAAGTGTCTTGAGTTCATATTTCAGTCAGGGGAGTCTAGTTCTTGTGTATAGATCGACGTATCCGTACACCAGGATCCTAAATTCTATTTTCCGTCTTGGTGCATGAAAACACTAGTTGTGTTTTTTTTGAAAATGTTATTAAATTGAACTCTTCTGAGTCATCTCACCCAGTATAACTTATTGACTATGGTTCATCTTGATTTTCATTCAAGATTCCTCCACACAGAGAGCCATCTAGGATTCCAACAGATAACCATGAGGATGGTCCACAGTGTGATAAGGCATTTATACAATGACTGTTTCCCTGGATGGTACCTTCGGGGGATGTCCCGAAAATACCACTACCCATGGCTCAACAATTACTACTGGTGCTACCGATAGAGTACACAGGCAGGCTCAGTGCCTTAAATGAGTTTTAGTGACTGATACCCCTCAAGATCATAAGCGGCCATGAATCACATGCAGATTAGGATTGGCATGAGGTGGCGACTGAGTTTCCATCTAACCAGGTCACCAGTAGATCATATGGTGGTCCTATAAGTGATCATTCTCTATGGATCATTAGTGTGATGAAATGGTTAAGATTAACCATATCTTACGATGATGTGACATTTTCCATCAAAAGAGCTTGATAATATTCCTTTGAGAAGGGGGTCTCTTTCCATGAAATGCTAAGGGTCTGTGTTCCCAAGATATTATTTAGTTTCAACAAGATGACATGTCTTTAATTTTGTATTTTTTGAGGTGTAGAAACAATTCCAGGTACTCAATGAATATGATACGACTAGTGATTCAAATCTTAGACCACTGATCAAGATGTGTTTGGGGACATATGATCCAGTGCTATTGTTTTGTGCATTCATACTAATGTTAGGGTGATAGAGATAAAAATTGTGGTTTAAAATTCATTGACTAAGTAGATGCAGTCAGTGAATTTCAAGTAGGAAAAAGATGTCAATATAATAGAATTAGGCATGTAAAATTATTTGAGATGAATATTTGATAGAGACTGATAAATCTATTGGGAAAAAGATGTGGAAGGGGATCTAGGAGAGCAGTAGGATGTGGTGTACATTTCAACATGTTATATCTAGCACCACAATGTGGTCCCCACCAGGCATAGGGAGTAGCTGTATGCAGTCATAGAGTGTAACCCAATGGCTCTATAAATGATTCAATGTGCGGTTTGTGTCTACGACTTGCTACCGTAATTAATAGATATAGATACTAATCATTCCTAATTGTCAAGAATCTTTTTCAAGACCTTGAGATTCTGGTTAAAATGTTGAATTGACCCTTACGTCTAGAGATACCATTGAGAGGAGACTCAATAATCTCACATATGCCGACATTGTGAACTGACCATTGAAGAGAGAGATTCCGGAGGAACCTCTTCATGGAAGCATTGAGGCCCTGAGATGCTAGTTGGGGTATGGACTGGTCATCCATAGTTCATGCTCAAATTGATTATTTTTGGAAAAAAGTATGTTGTATATCCATAGAGTTGGAAAGGGGTTTCCATTGGATGGTGAAAAAGGAAACCAAGGAAACACACGATAAACTCATGCATAGGAGGGTGCAGTCAATCACTCTTGTGTCATGAAGCCTTACCCTTGAGGAATCAGATTTTTTGAATTTTCAGTTTCCCGTAGTAGTGGTAGAGTATGGGAACATCGTTTCAAAAGATGTGTCCAGGATTACATCCCTGTTGGGTGGAGGGTCTTCTGTACCTTTCTACACCTTGAGATGGCACTGATAGTAGCATTGGTATATCAGAGGGTGTTTGTAGTGCTTTGCAGGAAGGGGGAATAGGATGAGGACTTGAAGGGGAAGGGCTTAGTAAGAACTTCTATTTGAGGTTATGTGTGGACTACCGACACCATAATAATTTGGTAATGCAGAGTGAGTAAAAACTACTAAACGATCGATGGGCACATCCATGAGTTAAATGGGGTAGCCTTTCACGTGGATGTAAAGGTGTCGGTAGGATTTTTAGAAGATGAAACAACATCGATGGTTGGAGTTCCTCCTAGACTATGAATTTGAAAGAGTATATACTCTAGGGTTGGGGGGGTGTGGTAGTAGACGTGCTCAGATGGAGGTATGATTTGTAGTTTCTATGTGAGGTGACAGAGCAGCTAGCAACATTGTAGATATTTTTCCAGGACAGTGATAGAGCAACATACTTTCAGTCAATGACTATCACTCCCCCACTCCGTCAGCAAGTCCGAGAGGCACAGCTTGGGGATGTTGAATGTGAGAATCGATGGGAATTGATATCCTCTATAAATTCTCCAAATGGATTTTCTGAAGGTGGGGAGTACATCACCCTTTTTAGAGGAGACACCATTGTACCAGTGATGTTACAAGATGAGGTGCTGAAGGAATTCCATACACCAACATTGTTGGTAAATCCTGGTGTGTCAAAGAAGTATCAGAACCTTGGATGTTAGTACTAGTTATTAGGGATGATTAAAGAAGTGGTAGAGTTCATTTCACAATACCTATCTTGTTAGAAAATGAGAGCTGAGCATCATGTTCTTGCATTTTTGAGCACCTCCTTTCATCCTCAGAAAGATGGTCAGATGGAGCAGACTATACAAACATTAGAGGACATGCTTCATGCTTGTGCCTGTTTTTGGATACAGTTGGGAGGACCACCTTCCCTTGGTGGATTTCACATTCAATAATAGTTATAAATCCAACATCAGCATGGCACTATTTGAGGCCTTTTATGGTCGTCCGTGTAGGTAATCTCTATGCTGGATAGAACTAGGAGAGTCAGCACTTATGGGTCTTGAGTTGGTATGAGATACCACTGAAAAGGTAAATATCATCTAGGAGCATATGAGGCCTGCACAGAGTAGGAAGACGTCCTATGTTGATAGGAGATGAAGACCCATGGTTTTTGAGGAGGAATATTGTGTTTTCCTTCGAGTCTCACCCCTACTAGGAATTCAATTATTTGGCCAGAGTAGTAAGATATCTCCAAGGATTGTCAATCCCTTTTTAGTTTCTTAGATGAGTTGGAAAGGTGGTTTATCACCTATCTCTTCCCCCATATATGCAAAAGGTGCATTATATTTTCTATGCGTAGCATATGAGAAGGTATGTGCCTAATCCATCGCATGTTATCGACTAGGGAGAGCTGGAAATTGAGGACGGGGCAAGGTTTTTAGAGTTTTAGATGGAGATCGAGGATTGATAGGATTTGGTCCTTTATGTGTTGTAGATTCCTCACGTGAACATTTGGTGGCACCATGAAAATCTCTAGGAGAGTACATTTGTGGAGGAGGGTTATATTTGTGCTCAGTACCCTCATTTGTCTACTTAACCTTTGTTTTGTATTTTGAGGATGAAATCCCTAAGTTGGGGAGAATGTAATGTCATGAAATTTCCATTTTAATTTTTTTTCGAATTATTTGGGATTATTATTAGTATGTGAAAATTGATGGCATGTGATTTTGAGACCCAAAGTGCCCTGAATGATCCAAAAAAATGTTAAGAATAAAATAGTGTGTCTGAGTAGTTTTCATGAAAAAATAGAATAACTTTTAAACATGTGCCCTGTTAAAAAATATAATAAATTTTTTGCATTTAGGATGGCGGGTTTACCCTAGGCGCGACTTATGTTTAGACGGTGCTGACCTCCAATGAGAAAACCTAAAAATGTCATAACCGTAAAAAATTAATTAAATACAATTATTTTATTTTTCAAATGATTATAACTCATAAATGGTGACTCATATTAAAAATATGAGACCAACACATAAATTGTGAGGGTATTATTTCCATAGGAAATTACTAACATTGGTTGGGGTGTTCCAAAAATGGAGGATAGTTTTTGGCCAAAAATAAAATAATTATGTAACAATTATTTTATTGATAAATTCAATAACTCCAAAACAACAACTTGGATTGGAAATTTAAGAGTACCATTGAGCTCGTGAGGGTGTGTTCCCTTTAGTGAGAGAGTAACCTTGGTCGACATAGGTTGAGGGTTACTATTAATATTTTTTTGAAATTTTTTGAGGTTTGTTTAGTAAAAATACTGTTGTGGATTTTATCTTCTGAACCAATGCTCAGAATAAAAATCCAAGGGAACCGTTGAATCTAAAAAACTGGGGTTAATTAAGGGAATCACAACATCGAATGGAAATGGTCAGACGAAAGAGATAATTTTAGGAATTTATGAAATATTAATAAAATAACTCAAGGATTTATTTTATTTCATTCATTGTAATGGTTGACCAATGGTGGTGGGACCACTAGGTTTCCAGACCATTTAATGGTCAGTTACACTTTTCCGTGTAACTGCACCATTGGGAGAATTAATATTTTGATTAATTAATTTTTTAATGAACCTCATTAATTGTGCGGTGGGTTGAACTCATCTTTTACTCTATTTAAACAAATATCGAGAAGGGGTTTCTGTTACTAAAGAGAGGAACTATGAAGAAGTGTTGACAACGTCTTCCACCAATATAGAATGAAGCTTCGATTACCGTTAGATAATTCGATGATGAGCCCCAATGGACGTGAACCATCTCCTTCATCTGTAACACCCTCAAACATTGACACTCTTTATTCATCGGCAACAACATCCAACAAACTCACGGTAGGGGTTTATGATCTTAATTCTTCCAATTTTCCACATTATGGAATATTTTGAAAAACACGGATCAACAAAACCATGGGTAGATCCACATTTCGTTCTTCAAAATGGGATGACACTGTGGGGTTTCTTAATGGGATTTTTTTATAATAGAATAATCATTTCCTTATTATAACGCAAACGCGAATTGTGCGGGAAAAGCCAAAAAAGGCCCAAAACCTCCATCGATCTCGCGTAGGTGGATTTATTTGTGGTGGAATGATAATATGGAAACAAGATAGATATATGGGCTATGTGGTGTAGGAGCTACCCGGAGAGGACCGTAGGTGTAGATGAGAAAGGAATCGGCCCACAAGAGCATCACCAGTGGCCCACGGAAGCATAACCGGCATGACGATACCCGAAACCAGAGGAGGCGGTGACCAACATTTTCTAGATGCATTGGAGTAGGGTAGGTTGTTGCAGTAGTGCACCACAGAGGAAGGTCGTGACATTGATCCATGGTGGAGGGTGGACCCGCGGTTTTCGTGTTCCGTAGGTGACCGGTCCCGTGAGACCGGTCAGGTGGTGTGGAACTGTTTGACACCACTGTATTGCAGTCCCGAATGGCTCGGACATTCAGCAGGGGAGTAGCCCTTGCACTCAATTAGTGGGCCCAACGGTTCTGCAGCCCGACAGGACCCACCATGCCGAGTGGGGTAGGCCGAACCCATGACCCAAAGGGCTTCGCCCGCGGCTAGCGGGATGAGCCCCCGTCCTAGCAGGACGTACCCACGACCCATTGGGCCAACACATGCCCACATGATCTGGGATAAGTCCAAAACCATTGGTCCTTTCCCATCGGGCCTATTTGGGTTGGTCCAGCCGAGTCGGGATAGACCCAAGCCCCTTTTGGCCTAGTTACGTTTAAACGGGAATCTATATAAATACTAAACTAAGGTTTTTCCAAGCTCCACGTGTCAAAAAAATAATCCTCCACATCATATTTTTCAGACGTGTCAACATTCAGTGCCTCTACGTCCGTCCTATGATACCTTTCTCTAATATTCTCTCCCTCCCTCTCCCACCGATGCTCGACCATCCCATCGTTGTTTTCCTCTCCCCCAAATCTGTTTTCCACTGATCCTCCCTTCTTCATTCAACACTTCCCACCACCTTCATCTTCTTCTATTTCCCAAATCTACAGTTTCATCTATTTTCTTGTTCTTCGGCTTCAACTCCTTCACATAGTACCCCCACTCACGATTTCACTCCCCTCGTCTAAGGTTTCCTCCCAAGATTTTCATTCTGTCATTCCATTTTCATTTCATCTTTAATATTACTTCTGCAACCTGTTCAAATAAATACCCATGTACAGTTGTCATCTACCCGTTCATCATCTTTCCATCGACGATTATTCCCACACCCATTTCTCATTTTCCATGATTCCTAAAAATATTTCTCTTGTTTCCCCTCCGACGACCCTCGTATAGTTCAGTATGGTTTTACCGCTCCGACACTGAAACAATGTTTGTTGGTCATGTTTCACCTCCCATCGCTAGTACCCACAAAACACAGGAGGAATCATCCTCTATAATTTTTTCTTCATGTACTATTGTTCATTATCCTAGAACCCCTCAGCTCCTCATACATTTTCATCACCTCCCACTCCATTGGAGAATTTCAGTTAGAAACCCTCTAGAGTCACTCCATCTCATTCCCTAATTCTCCCAAGATCGTGATTTCTATCTGCATGTATAGCTCTCAAATATAACTACTCAATAAAATTTTGACGGATGGGCTGCTCATCCTGCAAAGGTATGTTCTCCTAATATCATTGAAATAATATCCACTTCAATTTTTATTATTTCAATTCAAATAAAAAGTTTTCAGTTTTTATTATAGTTAATTAGTTTTCCATAAAGAATTAATAGATTTTAGGATCACTGAATCTTGATAAATCCAACAATATTTTTCACCATCTAAATTCTCCTATGATGAAATACCAACGACCTCCAAAAATAAATAGATTTTAGTCTCACTGTTGTTTCTTTATTTAATGAATCTACCAAAATCAATGTTATTCATGATTTGAACATTGTTTTTACATTGAATGAACATTGTAATGTTACCCAATGATCGTACATGTCTTCTTTAATTTAGTTTTCTTTATCATCGTCTCCAGTTATTGAATAAAATGGTAACACATATTCAAGGTAATTATCATGATATATATTTTTCTATTAATTAAAATTTAATTTTTTGTCACTTATTACACATACTCAGCTATGTGACATGAAATCATTATGTTTTTAAGGAGGTGCGACATCGACAATGACTAAATATTGTAGCTAAATGATTCAATGTATTCTTGAAGGTCTGGCGGAATCCATATAGAAGGTTTCATTGGTGAGCATTCGTTATTTTTTTTAAATTTCCTTGACTTATTTCTTTTAGAAGTATATGGTTGCTCTTGTTTTCAAGATGTCAGTTTGTTTTTGAAACTTATTTAGGTAGGGTTTTGAATGTTTTGAATCATTTTTGAAATGTATTGTGAACTTAATCTCTTTTCATACACCTTTGTATGATGAAATTTAACCATATATAATGTAATTTTTTACATGATATTATCCATTATTGATGTTTTTTGAAGCAGTTCAATAGTTTTATATATGTTTTCAAATCTTCTGATTGACTGGGTTCTTTTAGTTTCTAAATAACAAATGGTGATATGTGATTCTTAATTTCCGATCTCATTGTCCTATTATTTATATTCTAGATTCCATGAAGCAAGAGGGAGATACTTCAAAGTCATGATTTATGATCAAGGAATCTAGAATAACTAGAACAACCAACTCTTGAGTAGCATGTATGTAGGTTGGTGTACTCAATCCATTTCTTTTAGAGTAATATCACTCTACCAGACAATACATTAATTCAATAGGTTTAGTGGAAATCATATCTATCAACCATCAGTATGTCTCTAAATCTAACTATGGTCTGACTCGATTATCCCATGATGTTTCCCAAGAAAGAAGATAAATAAGAAAAATAATGGGAATTATCTTTTGGACCTGATCATTGACACTTGAAGTAGTTATAGAAGTATCTCGATAGAAGATTGGGTGATGTGATTGAGATTATGGTCGACACTTCAACAGCTACCTATCCATTTCCATTTCCTTATTCATTTTATTTTTCAACTTCTTCAATATATATTGTGAAACCTTGAAAATTCTATTTATAAAACTCAAATGTTCTTTAAATAGTTGTAAATACTAATCATGATGGATTGTAATATTTCTGAACACATACCACATCCTATATTCTTTTCACTCCGGTAGTTCTTAAAATGAACTGTAACATTGTGATGTCATTTTCTATTTGAGTTGATCAAATTTTCAAAAAGTCAAGGTATTTATACTTAATAATTAAAGTTAACTATTTGTGGAAAGAATCCTGGAGTGGGTGGTGCATTAATAATCAATCTAGTTAATGAGCTGAAGAAATTTTCATTAATATGAATTCCTTAGTTATTTTAATTCATATCTCATTCCATTACCTCATCTCTCTTCCATTTTATGAAAGTCATAGTGAATTTGGAGGGGTTCTGTCGTTCCAGCCTAACAATAACTGTGCTGCCTAGAATTGATCAAATAAATAGATTTGGGAGCTAGGAGATAATCTGATGACTACTCAAGCAGATACTCATGTTCTGCATAGGGGTGCTTCTATGGGATTCCATTCACTAAATCCATGAGGATTTATATTTGATAATATCTTTCTTATTTCATATTAAATTAATTCCATATTGAATCAAATAAATTTATCTAATACATCTTTTGTGTATGTATAGGGAAGAGTCAGTGTCGTTTATATTATAGTGTTAACTGGTAACAAAATGATATCTGCAAAACTAGATGGTAACAACACAACCAAATCCTTCTTACATGATAAATGAATACATATTACCTTAAATAAAATTTCATTTCTCTATAATTTGAGCATAAAATTCCTAGATTTTCTAGGTCATTTTAAATATTGTGATAATTCATTTCAACTTCTCACTGCCATGAAGCATGAAATTCATGATCGAAAAATGAGATTTAAAAAAAAATAGAGGTAATTCTTTTTATACAGCCATGATTTCATTTTTCCTTTTGGTGTTTTTTTGTCTATGTAACTTTGTGTTATCCAAAATGAACTACTTCATCATGGTATACCTAATCTGCACATGTACACACACATGACACACACACACATGATACACACACAATGAAATGCTTTCAAAACATAAACATGCACTACATCTATCCATAATGAACATACATATATAAATATATGGTTTCTAATTTTTTTTTCAGATTATATATATATATATAATTCATATTTGAAAATATAGATTCTAATTTCTGAAAAACATTTATATGTTACTTATTTTCAAATTATTTTTTCAGCTAAGGCAGCCCATTGAAACTTGGGATCATTTTCGTAGTGTTTTATCTTTGTTTTTCTGGGCTGCATTATAATTACTAGATAATATTGTATTTTATATATCTTCACTTTTTGTGTGCTTCAAATATTTTGAGTATTTTTTTGATGATCCTTCAAAAATCATCACTACTCTTCCCATGATACAGAGAGTTAGTGGACTTCTGTTGAAGTTTTCTCAAATGCGTCAGGATACCTCAATTGTGATATTCTAAATGTTGTTCCACAGTAACTTAGTTGTAATTAAAAACCACACATTTCTGGTAAGTACGTTTTTAAATGGGGTTTTCTTCCCAAAAACAATGAATCAGATGAATTCATCTCTATGGCTCCAAGTGAATTTCCATACAATAATTATCAAAGTTGTTTAAACCTGATGAGTTAATATGTTTTTATCATTGAATAATCCATTTTCATTTCAATTCAATCTCAATGATATAATTTTTCAAATCCACACTCATGTTTTATTTAGTGCAGGTATATTAGAACCCTAGAATTTGAGGAATTTTGGAATTGGAATTACCAAAATTATGCTGCTATAAATTGGTTTTGGGGTCATTTATATGAGGAGGTAATTTTTTCTTATCAAGACCAAGATTCTATTAGCCTGTGCTTTGAAGTTACTCATTATGTTTTAATCTTCTCTTCACCCTTATAATGAAAATATAGTTTCCCATGAATTTGTACTTCCTCCAAACCATGAAATATAATTATGACCCTTCCTTTAGTGTTTTACTAATTTTTATTTCATGTTCCACATTAAATATATGATGTTATTGTTCATGGGAATTATAAGGTTAATGGTTGGTGTGTTTGGCTATGTTTTCATGGCTTCCCAAATTCTGATACACCTGTTTGTAACAGTCATGGATTACAATCATAATGTAATTTATTTTTTCATCTGCTTCACACTATTGGTCTGCAACCCCTATTCCCTTGTCGCCTCAAACTCTACATTGCAACCCATG
The DNA here is from genome assembly GCA_963277665.1 of Viscum album. Taxonomy (NCBI): domain Eukaryota; kingdom Viridiplantae; phylum Streptophyta; class Magnoliopsida; order Santalales; family Viscaceae; genus Viscum; species Viscum album. The sequence goes on along the minus strand of OY728127.1, from coordinate 2,102,231,157 downwards.
ATCCCTCCCGCATGTGGTTCACACATCAGGTATGTGATTAATTTCATATTCGAAAACCCAAATCCTTGATTATATCGTTTTATATTTTTTCCTTCAATTGTATATTATTACACCATTAACATCACTTTTACTATTCTAATTGCAATATTCAATCAATTTAGATATTATATCTTCATATTTAATTTTCTGGTTTTTATATACCACATACATGAACCTGAATATTACTACTCTAATTGCAATATTCAATCAATTTAGATATTCAATACATCCTCTCCAAGTGGAAGCAACCATACATTAATATTCCAAAATAGAAATCATTGCTTCTACATTTCTTATTTCCCTTCAATTGTATAATACATCATGTTCAATTTTTGTGGACTGGTTTCATATTATATTTTGGAATGCCAAAAAAATCTATTGTGGTTAAGTTTTGGTTATGCCCTGGAACATATTCTGATATCTTTTTGGTTTGAACATTGATATCCATTTCTTTACATTCATGTTGACTGAATTTTTACGAATTATCCAAAATCTTCAGGATTAATATGTATTAATATTTTGGTTTTGGTTTGATTGTATTCATTTTCTTGTCATTATCGTCCATTATTATTGGTTCATTCCAGAAATTGATTTTACATAGATCAAGTAATGGGGATGATAGTTGTCTTATTTGTATTCATTTTATATTTTTTTTTTTGAAATTTTATAACATATATGAAATTTAAAAAACAATTCATGCCTTTGGTTATTGATAACTGTTTATAAATTACTAATGATACATTTTTCATATTCTAAACAAATGCTTCTCATTTTGATTATGAATGGATACTTACACGTATACAATTTATTTAATGCTTTCTCCATTGTATACTTTTATAACGTTAGGTTTAATTTTCTATTCTATATGTACCACTTCTAGGAACATGACTTTATTACAACTAAAATTACAGTATTCAATCAATGATATTATTCAATACACCCTCTTCAAGTGGAAGAAAAGGTTGTGTGTTACTATTAAAACATATTATTATAATGTTTTTTTGGGTGTCTAGAACATGTACATAACCGTTGAATGAATTTCACATGTCCTACATATATTTTTGTTGTATTATTTCATAAAAAATTAACCAAATTATAAATTTTATATTTATATTTTTTTCAGTTGTTATATATAGAAATCTATTTCTTATGTTGGATGATATTGATGTTTAATATTCAGTAAACTGGTACAATGTTGTTATCCAATATTCTTTATACTATCTTAACACTATTCATATTTTTAGTACACTTTTGTTTCTATATTATGAACTACTAATTTCGGGTTTCAATATATTTATTACACAATATTAATGTAGTGTTTAATTTCACAATACAATGTGACAACATTTACTATAATTGGTTTTTTAGAATATACAACGTCATGAATCAGAGAAGTGGTTGAATTCATGGACAATGGATCGTTTTCTTTTCTGTGTTATTAGTTTATTCAACTTGTAAAATATATCACCAATAATAAATTTATTTCAAAACTAGATCATGTACATTTTTTGAAAAGAATTTCTGTTTTGTTTTATCATTTATAACCTTTATGGGATCTGATTACAAAACATTTACAAATTTTGAACCATTACATAATCATGGAAATTTATATTTACAAGTGAAAAAATTACATCTATAAGAGAATAATTGCAATGTATTTTCTTGACGATAGGATCAGATTTTAGAACATTGCAATAACCCTTCTTAAAGTTGTATCTCACATATGAATCTCTTGAAATCCATCAGAATGAAGCCCTCATGTTCAATCTATTGAAACAGATCCACATACATACCATGTTTGGAACAATGGGTGAAACAATCGGCCAGACATGATGGATCATCAGCCATGGTGGTCCATGAAACTTAAAATCCATTGAAAGAAAATATGATGTGGAGTAAATTAAAAATATGAGGATACAAATGAGGTTCTAATATTTCACCCTTTATGTTGGGATTAATGCATTGCATACAATGTTCTTGAGTAATGGTACCCTTCACCTATATTTACTTCAACCTCACTCAGACTGTTTATTGGTCCCTTTGATTTTATTATTTTCAGTTATAAGACATTCAATCCAACATTAAATATTATAATGATTAGAATTTTAATTATCCATTTTAAGAAAATTTTCATTCATGTGATTGAATTATCCATCATGAATCCCCAATATAATTTTTTATTCCATATTAATTCAACTAAAAATTTTCTATCATGTGATTTCTCAGCATTTTACCTAACATACTATGCACCAGTCTTTTGTGATTTAAATATATTCATTACTAATTTAGAATATTATGTTTGAAAAATTGTATTCTATTATTTAAATTAATCACTCCTTTTTGTGTCATGCGAAGACAGTTCATGGGAAGGATACAAAGCCCCCTAGCCATAGTGGGAAGATTTTCCATGTATTGAATAAGCACTGAGGGAAGAATAATTATCCTTCAGAATGTTTTTTTGGATTAGGTAATCACTTAATTCACATTTGGGGTTTTAATTAAATCCATCCATTTATGGATTCATTGTTTTGAGTCGAGATTCATGGCATGATATCATAATATCAAACAGATTACCTAAATTTGAGTTAGAATCTTTGATTGTACATTATGAAATTTCTAACCATATTATTATTCATATAATAATAATGTTTTTACCAGCTTAAACAGCTTTTAATGTTGATGATATATCCCATGAGGATGGTGGGGATCATTTCAAATATGATATTCGGCAACACATGAAGTCATTGAAAAGTACATGCATCATTAATATATTATGACAGATGAACTGGTAGTATTATCACAGAAAAAGAAGCATCATGGTAGTTTGTTAGTGTACTTGAGTTTCAAGAATACTAGAAAAATACCCAACTCAAATTAGTTAGTGATTTAGAAGCCTAGAAATTATTGTTGATGCCAATTCAAGGTCATCTGAGATATCATTAGCACATTTTAAAGAAACATGATTTTGGTGGTACATGATGTTTGGGGATATAGAAAATTTAGGAGCGGGGTATAATATTTGTTGTAGTGTTTCCGATAGAAAAAATACTAATGTTTTTCAGTTTCAAGAGAAATTGTTTTCAAATTTTTATTGAAGAGATGATGGAGGGACAATTCAATCCTAAAAGAAAGTGATATGTGTGCAGGGAAGGTTAGAGATTCATTCCTTCCAGCACCGTGCTATGGAGAAATCCGGCTGTCAATGCCTGGTGGTCTTCTATCTATGCCATGCTATGATGCGCTTGTATTCCAAGGTGGATTTAGAAGCTCATCTATTTGAGAATTCAGAAGCACTTCTGTCTCTAGATAGTACCATTTATTCTTTAATTTCAGAAAATCCTATTCATGGGAATTAAGTCATTCAATAACATTAGTTCCTTCATTATTTATTTTATAGAGAAGGATTCTCAAATATTTTCAATATTAATATTAACTATTATGTTTTCTAAATAATATTATATAGTTAGTAATAAGTATTATTTTATAGTTCTGTACATCGCACGAGCGATGTACTAGTATATCCTAAACCGAATGTCTGTTTGACAAAACGTCTGTGGCACTAAAACCGTTAGGATGAGGGGGTCCATTTTAGATACTCCAATTGAGTTTTGGAGTAAGATTGAGTACAACTAGGTTGGAATGAACCTAACTACATCTAAGTGTTTATAAATAAAATTCTTATAAATTATAGTCCATGTTTCCATTTGACTCTTCATCTGCTGCATTTCAAAACCTTTTAATGTGATAGATCATTGGGTTACTTATTCATAGGTCTTCGTGAATGTTGAAATACAACCAATGATTTGAGGAACAAATCATATTGGAATCAATTGTACTTTGTGAAAAAATCAAGCAGCTAACTATGACGTGAATAATTAATATCGATCATATGTGGGTCAGAATCGAGCGATCCAATGGGGTCCATCACCTAGGGTTCATGTGGGGATCAACACCGAGAGATACTGTGTGGTTCAGCACCAAGCAATCATATGTGGATCAATACTAAGTGATCCATTGTGGATCACCAACGAGCAATACTTTGTGGATCAGCACCAATGGATCCTGTGTGGATTAGAACTGCGAGATCCTATGTGGATCAGCAATGAGTGATTCTGTGTGGGTCAACAGTAGAGCCACTTGATAGAATAAGAAGATCTATCATTATGAAAAAACAAATGTACTTCTGTATTTATGTTATACATTGTATGAGATGTCTTTTGATTTGTGCATTGTGATTTGGATAATGCTTTGTGGATTTTCCTTTGTTGAATTCTGGGATACCATTGGGGGTATTAGGTTCCATATTGGGAATTATCATACTCATCCGTATACGAGGTTCACCCACACCTTGTTGTGTCTTGTATGGAAAAAAGATAACTAGATTGAGTCATAGGGAGTCAGGGTTTGACGGTGCTCCGATATGATTGAAAGATAGTGTACGGAGGTGACCGGTAGATATGGACAGCTGTGGTGATGAGCTGTACCTACCCATCAGGTAGAAACCTTAGAGGATGAACTTATGAGTTTTTTCCCTTTTTGATGTATTTGATTTTAGTTGGGTTTTATTCTGGCCCCTTTACATTCAGTACTCACTTTTACACTCAGTGGTGGGTTTTAGTTGTAGTTGTACCTTTTTTCTTCCATTATGTTTACTTGTGTGATGTGTGCCCCATTAGTGTGAGTACAGGTTTTTGAGGAAATGCCTTCCAATTTTAGGGAAATGCCTTTCTGATGCTAGTCGCCAACCCCAGGTCTATGGAAGGGGGCGTGAGGTTGTCACGGTATGGGCCTCAGGGGACTGCTCATTACATAAATAAATAAATAAATAAATATATTTATAAATAAATAATAATACTTCAAATTATAATACCAAAACGAATATAGATAAATTTAAATAATTAAAAATGATAAAAAATATATTAATTATATATATATATACAGAAATATTTATAAATATATACAAAGAGTTGTAAATATAATTCTATCTAAATGTAGATATATTTTAACAATTAAAAAATTATAATAAATATATTTAGATATATTTATAAAATTAAAAATAATTTTATTTTATTTTATTACAGTTTAAATATATATATATTTATAATTACAACTATAAATAAATATTTATTTGTAATAATATTAAATTAAAAATAAATATTTATTTATTTATTAGTTATTAAGATTTATAAATATATGTATAATTAAATAATTATTAATTTGTAAAAAGTTAATATATTATATTCATATATAATGTTATATATAATTAAATAAATATATTTATAACTATAAAGAAATATTTTTAAATAAATTCAAAATTTTATATTTATAGTTATAAATTAGTAGTGATATATTTAAATAATTAAATAATTATAATAATTATAATAATTATCTATATAAATAAAATTTTTAAAATTCAAAATTGTTATTTGTTAAAATTTTATAATTATTTAAATAAATATATATATATTCATTCATAATTATAATTATAAATAAATATATATTAATATAAATAATTATAAAATTAGAATGAATATAATAGTATACATCTATATTATTATAAATATATATAATTAATATATATATATATTATATATTATATGATTATAAATATAATAAGTATATTTCATATAATTTTATTATTATTTAAATTATAATAATATAAATATTAATATTAATATATTTATTTATAATTATAAATATAAATAAATAAATATATATTTCTCTTATATATAATTTTATAAATATATTTATTATTATAAATATATTATTAATATAATATCATTATCAGCCCTTTCTATGTTAGCGCTGATAAAACATGACATTGTTACCCCTTTTTATCTAGTGCTGATTATTAGTTCACCGAGTTTTATAGAAAACCCAAATTAGAATCCTTTATTCTCGCACTCCTCAAGATCTCATTGAAGCTGACATATATGCTTCCGTCCTCTACTCTACCCCAACCCAAACTCCACCACCGTTGACCCCTCCTATGCCACATCCTCGTCCACTACCATGAACTCCTCCACCACCGCTAACCCACCTCTTCTATGAACCCTATTTCACCACTCCTCTATCACTCCTCTGTTGCCAACCCACCTCCTCCTCGAACCCTCGTTCAACACTCCTCCACTGCGAACCCCACCTCCGCTGCGAAGCCCTCTACTAACGCTTCCACTATGGTTGCTTCCTATACTGACTCTGTTGTAATCAAACCCTACTACCGCCACCAGAAGCGTATGCTATCACATTATTAAAAAAATTCCATTAAAATTTTACAACACATACTAGGAAATGATTGGGATCATGTTTTCTATATTGTATTTCCCTTTTATTGGATGTTTATTGATTAATATTATTTTATTCTTGTTTTATATTAATAGTAACTATTTCTTTATATGGTTTTGCTGGTGATATGTGGTTTATTACTAATATTTTATTATTAATATATAAATTTATCATCTTCAAATTTATTCTTACAACTGATTTTCTTATGCCTTTGGAACCAAAGGTAACTATGATTCTGATATTTTGTATGTCATAGTGACTAAACATGATTCAATTACTTCATTACCCATTAAGTTAGTGATGCAATTCCCATTTTGATTCAATTATATTGTTAGAGATGTGATGGCTTTATCACCTAATTTATGGTGTTGTTATAGAAGGGAAACCTTGTGTGGTTGATTTTACTAGTACATGTATACTCTTTTCCCATCCTTGGATCTAATGAGAATCCAATTATGTTTTTTCATATGATGGTATTAGATTTTAAATCCACACAACACTCAATTTTTTCATCACTTTTTACATTTCATATACATGTTTCTGCAATTTAATTTTGTTTTCTATTATTTCTGACAGTTCCACCACTTATCCAATAATCACGAGAGCATCAAAATAGAAATAAGTGGAATAAAACATTTTCATCCTTTCCATAGATATTAAATGTTGGAATAACCCCAAATCCTACCATATTGGCTTATTTTGGATGAAAATCTCTAGATATATAATTTTCCACTTTTTTTAATCAATGTGAATTTAAATTTTTTAGGATGTAATTCATTCAAAACAAACCTCCCAATTCCATCAATTACCGGCCATATACCTATATTTATATAATGATAGATTTAGAACTTGGATATGTGTATAGCTAGTGGGTATGGACCTTAATTTTTCCTAGGATTCCTTTTAAATGTTTTCAACAGGGTTAGTACTATGTCCCTTTCCATTTCTAGTTTGATTTCATGCAAGATCAACTAATGAAACTGATGTTTAGGATAAAACAACCTAGTCCAAAATGAGGATGGTGTTTATTCGCATAATTTTTTTTTATTAAATTGATGTTTCGGTCTATATAATAACCCAATTTAGGAAAACATGTCATGATTGGAGAACCCAATTCTAGGGTGTAAATAATTTAAAAGTGGTTAACATAGTTTATTGTTATTGTTCATCTTCTAGAAAATGTGAGGTAGTTTATTTAATGGTATGTGAAAGGTGATAACACGACATGAATGATTTGTGAACTATAATAGTATAAAAATCCTCAGGGAGGGGTCGTTGGAGTTTATCGACATAGTTCACAAACCAATGAATAATTTTATGATGTTACTACCAAAATGGGAATCATGATCTATAAATTCTCTAACACCTTCAAATAAGGAATGAGAATAGTGTAAATCATAACTCAAGAAATTTTAAATGAAATGTATTTTTAATTAAATAGATTTTATCCATGTTTATTGTCTATGATTTCAAGACCAGATATGGATAAGGTTATTATATTATGGTGAAGAGGGTATGAATCCTATAAACCTATTTAATGGGTCTAATATTGATGTTTCGGATGTCATGACATATCCAATGGACCTCTCTAAGAAGTTTAAATTTTTTCTAAGATGAACCAAATTTCATATAGTCTAAATTTAGTAGAAATTGAATTCTACTGAGTGAAATTTAAGATCATATGATTAAGAGATTTATGGAAAGGGAGTTTCATAGGTCAAGATCAGACACAATATGAAATTGTCTTATATTAGTTCTGTGAAAGTATAAAAACACCTCAATTAGTGGATGAAGTCTCGTACACCAAATTTAAGGTAGAGTTTAATTATGGTGAAACTGATGACTACGTATAAAATAAGAAATCTAGAAGCTGTTAGTGTAGAAAACCATATGGAAAATCATATTATCCTTTAGTTTAGTACCATATTTCTTTTCATATGTTGGCATGTGATGTGATGTACTTAAAATTATTAGGAAAGAAATATTGTTTCATCTAGTGATGAGTGGTATTGGGAAACACTTTTTTAAGGAATGATAGTTAAATTATTTTTGATTATGTAATGGGTTTCTGATTATAAATTTTCATAGGTTTAATTATAAAGGAACCAATAGTATTTCGTGTGAGAGAAATGTACATTGTTCTTAGGGTGTACAACAAATTGATTTTGCGTGAGCCAAGGATCATTGGGCTAATTTAGTGTTTGTAGTAAAATAGAACATTTGTGTTTCATGGGTGTGAGTGTGGTTACTAAATATGGAATATATCAATTGAGACTCTGGTGTTGTGGTGAAGGATAATTGATTTAACTAGATAATTTAACCATTAATAAGGGATATCCAATGGTTGGGAGAACAATTTCAAATTTATTGAGAAAATATTATTATTACACCTACCTTTGGAATAATGTGAGGGAATCATAAAGCACTGATTTATTTGTGATGAATTGGGGGTTTTCTATGAATCTTTTAGGAAGTGTCTCTATTATGATCTAAGACTTTGTGAAAATTCATAAGTGGCTCTTTTAAAATGAATCAAGTGTTTTGTAATGTTTTATAGAGGGATGTTTCTCATATTAAATAATCAAGATTGTTGGTTCATGAATATGTCTTGAATGATTTAAAAAAGGAATTGTGGTTTCATGAAATATTTCTTGGTACTGATTGATTTGTTTTTGAAATAGTGTTTTATTTTATATAGGATTTTGTGTAATTGGTTGTTTTTTTATGGTATTTCATTTGTCCTTTTTAAAATAGTTTTCAAAGGAAATTTTAGATGTTGTTTTTTCATAACATTTTAGGTTTATATTTTTATAGTATTAGGAAAACCATTACATTATATAAATATTTTGTGTATTTTTTTTAAAATACTAATATCACTAAATCAAATATGATGGATATTAATAAAGAATCGATGGATTACAATCATTTGACAAAAGAGTATAAAGATGGAGTGAATGATTTTATAATGTTTGAAAAAGATCATGCATATGAACCTTCTAAAATAATTTTTCAGTGTTTATGATATAGTTATTAAAGAATATTTAGTCCAAAAGAGTTGGAAGAACACTTGATCTATTACAAAATATATCGAATTTATTAATATTAGAATAAAAAGAGGAAACAGAAAATGTATCTAGGGGCTGGGACAATAGTGCATTTTATGGACGATATTATATGATTACATGTGAGGAAAATATATTTCACCATATCGATGAAGTGATTACATATGTGATTAATGATGAAGATCATGCTGAAGAAATGACATGAATAGTTGAATATGGACCTCATTATTGACCAAGATTGATTCAGCTATTAAAGAGATGTGAAAAGAATCTTTTGTAAAGTGTTTGAACTAAATATAAAACACTGATGGCCATAATGTTGTTTATAATTTGAAACCAGGAAAAAGATATATTTGAACCCATTTTACAGAATGACTTTATCTCTTGAATGACATGCTCCCCAAAGATAATGAGTTCTTGATCCAAACATATGATGCCAAATGAATGCTAGGTTCTATGGCTTTGATCAATAAATGAATAGATGCCCTCTTTAATGACTGTATACTGTTTTTCAACGGAAAAAATCACTTTGGGAATTCCCAATGTGTGGGGTTTGTCAATACAGGAATGGTGAATATGGTCTTAAAAAAGTGTTATTTTACATTCCAATAAATATAAGGATTAGGTGCCTATTTAGATGTGAGGAGACCACATGATAATTGACATGGCACAAAGATAGAAGTATTAAATATGGGAAACAACATAACCCAACAGACTCCCCTCTAAAGAAGAGAATCTATCATGAGTATCCTCATATTGGAAATGATCTAAGAACCCTTCTTCTAGCATTATCTACCATTGGATTGAATCCTTTTGGTTTTCAAAGCAACACTCATAGTACATGGTTGATTTAGATGGTAAATTATAACTTTCCACCTTGGTTATGAATGAAACAAAAACACATCAAGCTATCTATTATTATATCCAGTCCAAAACAACCGGGTAATGATATTGATGTTTATTTGAATACTTTGACCATGGATTTCAAATTTTTGTGAGATTCAGGTTTTATGTTTTATGATGCATATAGAAATGAACATTTCTTGTTGAGAGCCATGTTTTATAGGATGATAAATGACTTTCCTACATGTGAATATTTTTTAGGATATAGAATTAAATGAAATCACGGGCATCTTATTTTTTGAAAAGGTACACAATCTATTAAGTTGAAACACTCATCCCAAATCATGTTTCTATGACATTTCATATTCATAACCCAACTACATAAGTACCAATCTTGAATGACATCATTCGTTTGATGATCAGAATAACATACACCACCATCTCCACTATCTTGTGTTCTACCGTTTGAGAAATTAAAATACGTGGAACTACTTTTGGTAAACCATTTTAAATAAGCATACCAAAACTAGTTGGATGAAGTGAATCATTTTTTATTCAATTACCATACTAGAATTGAATTTATGTCATACACCTTCTGGATGTTATTAATTTGGAAAAAAATGTACGTGACATTGTGATCGGTCCGTTGCTAAATTCATCTAGAAAAACAAATGACGAAATTAAGGCTAGGTTGGACAATGATTAACTAGAAATATGAGAAGGGTAAGCATATGTGAAGGGTGAAAACCAAACAGTTCCTCTTCCATATTCCTACAATATTTCTAGGAGGGAGAGATATTAGTTTTATAACTTACTGAATAATGTAATGGTTCTAATGGGGTATTCATAAAATATCAAGAACATTGTGTCAATATAATATTTAATTATAAGTGGTTTGAAATCACATGACTTCCACATATTTTTGAAATGTCTAATTCCTATATCTTTATGTTTCATATTTCCTAGGAATTTCCATTTTACCTTAATGAATCTATGTTTCTTCTTTAAATCTATATGCAGCAAAGTTACCAACCCATCAAAATTTCGGAGTATGGAAAGAGAAATTACATTCATATTATGTGAATTGATAATGTTCTTCCCACCTAAATTCCATGATACGATGGTTTATTTTATGGTTCATTTGGTGAGAGTGATTCGACTTTGTAGTATTGTATTATATAAATGGATGTACCCAATTGAATGATATATGAATATTTTGAATGGTTATGTAAAAAATTAATGTCAGACAGAGTATTGTATTATTGAGAAATATAAAATTGAGGATGAAATTTTAATCTATATTAAATACCTATCTGGTGTGGAAATCGTTGTTCAACTAAAATCTCTTCACACAAGACACCTTACGCGTGAAGGAATTTCTAGATGGTAGGTTGTCACAATAAAAATTACATATTGGAAGAATGACCACCGTTATGTTTTTCATAACAGTTTGGAGGTTGATCCATATGATGAAACCCAAAAAAAAATCTTCAAAATATGATTCCATCTATGGCTGAGAAATGTATAATAAATACACATAATTGAAAGTTTATAGGATGGTTTTGTGACCCTATATTTAAGTAGTCATAATAAAATATGAACTCAATTTCATAATGACATGGATGGCTAGATAGAGGACCAATTGTGTATGTATTTTCTTATGATTATTACGAAATTAATTGTCATAAATTCTATACTAATGAACATGATGAAGACAGTACCATAAAAATAGTAGAGTTAAACTTTTGGTTTAAGTGATGTATGATTATGGTGATAAGGACACAAATTGAATTTATGTGAATATGCCATACTTTGGAATCATCAAACAAATATGGTAGTTGGATTATTCAATAATTCAAGTAAAAATTTTTCAATGAAAGTGGGTTAATAATAGAAGTGTTGTTAAAAGAGATGATTTGGGATTTATTATATTCTATTTTAGTAAGGAAGGGTACACAGATGAACCATTTATAATGGTATCATATGAAGTACAAGTATTTTATGTTCCAGATCCCGTAAACGGAAATTAGTCAATGATTCTTCTATCCACCAAAACCACTAAACAGTTAGATGAAAATTTAAAGAAGGGTGACCCTTTCATTAGGAACTCTAAATCATTTCATTGTGGTCTTAATGTAGAAGGAGTTTTTTTTATGTCAGAGGATACAACAAATAAAGAATTTAGATAGTAGATAGAGTGGTCAAATCCCTTAATCATTTAATAAAATGAGAGTTCAATAATCATGTTATATTTCTTTTGTAATATACATCATGTTAGCTTATATAATTATTAGTTCTCTATAGATTTTATGTAATAAATAATTAAATGATAAACCACTTATACAAATAATTAATTTAACATGTCATGATGCTACCAATCATGAGGCAAAATATGTATCTCAACTTGTTGCTACTCACGGTGAAAAGGACCAATAAGTTTCTCGACATTTTCCTCCTATATTTCTTAGTGTAGAGGTACAACCACCATTTATACAAGAAGATACAAGTGCTTCAGAGGAACATATATATGATGTTGAAACTGAGGAAATGGTAGGAAAAGAAACAATTATGGCACTGAAAAAATATGAGCATCATAAGGCAATATAGAAAGGCATCAAATACATGTTCGGATAAAAATAGAGGGGCCAATATGTTAACCACAACAAGTCCACAATCAGTTGTTTCATTAGAATCATCAATCAGCAACATGTTCCGATTTATGTACAGTCATGGCACAATATTTCCACTGGGATTAAGACACTAATGTGGGGATATATTATGATAACATTATGATATAATTTCATTAATTGAAAATGAAAAAATAAAGTAATAAAACATTGACATACTCTTCATCATCCCTTGTAGACCTGATTTAGAGTGGATGAATCACAGAAGGACTATGTATTAAGGGTTTCTAGGAAGTTTCAAATAATCTATTTTACAATTTTAACAAAATTTTATCATAATGATAATGAAGGTAAAATAATCCCACAAAACTGCCTATTTATTCTCACCTGATAACCCAAGGAGCGTGGAATGAATTGACTATCTGTCATGTGTATCAGTTTTTTCAAGTACATTGTTTTTGGTAATATGTTGTTTGATGATACATGTATTCATCCTTTTGATGGAATTTTTTTATGAAATAGAGAATGAGTTCTAAAAATAAGGAACGATCATCTAAACCAGTGTACCCCTACTATAAAGCATGAATTGGGTATGCTTCACTTGAAAAAAAATTGGTACGTATTTTAAATCTATTGAAATACTACCATGTGACATAAAACAACACCATAACTATGTTCCTCTATTTATATGAATATTAATGAATCCAAAAGTAATGTCACCTCCATCCCACACCATATTCTATGGATGTAGGCATGTGTAAATAATAATGGGATACTATTAGATGAAAACACACAAAAAGTGTGTGAAACACGTGTAAGTATGACATAATACATTTTTTTATTAAAATAAATATTATCTTAAAATGATTACTTATTTTACTATATTTTATATCTAAAATTGTCACATTAATCAAAAACACCCAAACTAGATGTGGACATACTTTTGGGGGCCTTGAAGTAGCAAAAAAAGTATGTTCAGGTTAGAGGTGTTGGTATTGGGGTGACACCGTAAACAATTTTTGAGAAAAAACATGAGGAGGATCAATGCAAAGAAATAAAAATGGTGAGATAAAGAATTGATATCCGTGGTGAAATATGAAATTTCATATAGATTTTATGGAAAATATGATATTGGGGTGGGGAAGAGATCAAACTACTCAATATCAACTAGTGCCTGATGATCTCACCCCTCCCCCACTAGCATTGGGGTGAGCCATTCTCCTAAAAACCTTATCTTATATGAGGTAATAAATGTTCTAATAATTGATTTTTTGAATTTTGAATTAGAAAGATACTAATACCTTTTCTGCACTAATATTGTACAGGTTGAAAATGAAAGTGATTTACATATATCAACAACCAGTCATCGCCTTGTAGCGAGGGAAACCATATTCAATATCTATAGTATAATGCTACACAACACTCCACTTCCAACATGTCATGCTAAAGTGTTTATTAACTTAGAATATGAGGTGATAAAAAAGATACCTATTTTAATTGATGATGAATACATTCATAAGGCTGAAAATATATTATAATATTCATCACATGGTCATCACATCTTTAAAAAAATATGTCTATAAGGAGGTTTTCAATTCCAATTTATTTTTCAAGATAAACCATTAACTTTTAATGAAAAATGGTCATACTAGATGAATGTTATTATTGACAGACATAATAAATGGGGTGAAAAGAATGAATAGATCAAACCCATCTAAAGGATCAATTATACGATCAAAAAAATCTACCGAAAGAACCTTAAACCCACCTGTTATATATCTTAATTTATTATAATCATAGGATCATGTGAATAAGAATTTGAATGATGGCGAGGATATCAAATTTCTTTTTGATGAAAATAACTACAGTACAAAAATCCATATTTCATTAGTGTTGATAACGTAATTGTATTCCTAGAGAATGATTGGCCTGGAGGCCCAGTTATAAATTTATACATGAGGTATGTTATCATGAATTGATTTTCCAAAAGCTGATATACTGTAATGATTATTACTAAATACATTTCATAATATTCATAGTCATATATATGATAAAAAATTGATGGTATTTCCCCATGGACAAAAAATTGGTCTCGTTAGCCCTCACACTACCACTACAAAACAAAAATAAATAAAATTTTAGAAAAAGGGTGAAATAGTGGTTGGCCCCCTTAAATTATTTATCAAAAAAATTGTTTATTTCAAACTCTTCCTAATAACAATAATGTAGGGGTAGAAATTTAAAATTGAATCATATCATATATTTTTTAATTTATTTCATTAGATATATTTTGGTTCTTAGGTACCATTGGATGCTCATTACGGTCAATTTGGATACTCCAAATATTTATTTAATTGATTAAATGAATGGATATCCAACAAACTGACCACACATGATGGTTTTTGAAAATTATTAATACACTTTATCCAAAATTTTAGAACAAATTGTCTTGTTATATAATTTATATTATCTTTTAATGAGTATTCTGTTCGAATAGAGAGGTGTATGAATATCATATACATCTTGGAAATGAGGTCAGGGGAAATAAAAAAGGAAGATCACAAATACTACTAATTGATAAAAATCAGGCTATATATAATAATATTTCACCATCCAAGCACATATTAAAATAGTAATTAATTTTCACAATGTTTCTATAGTGATTCAAAAAAACTAACGATAAATATTGTGGTTATTATGTTTGTAAATTTCATGAAGATATTGTATTCCATGAACAAACCTGCATCCTGGAAGTTGTTTATTAAGATAATTAATATTTCCTATAAAGTATTTATTAATCCTTGGTGTATTTATAATTTTTCATTACTACTGTGATAGTCAAAAATGTTCCTATACATAAGATGAGATAGATTTGTTTATAAATTAATGGGAAACATACAATATGGAATTATTTACTAAAATAGCGCGATGATGTGATATGTATGACTAAAAGGGTCTATTTTTATTTAAAATTGTCATTATTTTTAGTAAAAATAATTAGTGCTATACTGAAAACTGAGCAATCACATTCAGATTGTTTGGATAGTTTAAGAAAAATGATCCAGTAGTCATTTGGGATGTGCAAGTATTGACCACACATCAATCCAATGAATGGTGTAACCGATATGACTAAAAGTTATTGTTATCAGTTTGAAATTGACATTTTATCTCAAAACATGTCAGTCACTAAAATCTATGAAATCTAACTCTGATTGCATTCATATTTTTGGAAAATAATAAATATGTAATCTGTGATTTATATGATGTAGTCTCATGTCAAATGATGAATTATGCAACCATTATGACCCATTCTTCATTTTTCTAGTTTGAAATGATATTTTAGTAATAAAACATTTATACAGAAAATAGAGAAAAATCATTTGGATTGTTTTGATACATTAGTTTAATGATTTATAATTTATTTTTGAAGTGTAGGAATCAACTAAACCTAAATCTGATGCATGGTGTGACTTCTATGACTCAAAGTGTATCTATTTAATTAAAATTTAAATTAATTTTAGTAAATAAATGAAACTTGAATAATAAAAACCTTGAAAAACATTCATATTTTTTTTTAATTTATGAAATTGATCCATGTGTCATTTTTTGTTGTGTAGAAATCAACCACACCATAATCAAATGAATGATGTGACCGGTATAAATAAATATGGGTCCTTTTATTTTAAATTGAATTTAATTTAAGTAATAAAGAAACATTGGCATACTAAAAACCAATAAAACACATTTATATTGTTTTTATAAATTAGGAAAATAATACACATGTAATTATTAATATTTAAGAGTCAACCTCACCTTAATCTAAGGAATGATGTTAACAATATGACCAAAAGTGTCTGCTATTTGTTTAAAATTTACATTTTATCAAAAAATTAGTAACTTGCTAAAAACCATGAAAATTCTGTCCAATTGTATACATAATTTAGAAATGTTATTCTTATGTCCCTTCCGACATGTATGAAGTAATCACACATCAAATCGACCCATGATGTAACTAGTATAACCGAAAGAACATGTTTTCTGTTTCAAATGATATTTTAATAAAAATGCACAACTAACATACTATAAACCATGAAAACACATTTTTATTATTTTGATACCTTAGTGATATGATCCACGAGTCATTTGTGATGTGTAGGAATCCACCACACCTAAATCGGATGAATGTTGTGACCCGTATATATCCAAATTTGTTTCTATTTAAAATTGACATTGAGTAAAGTAAAAATAAAACATGACATACTAAAAACCAAGAAAAAAATTATATTGTTTTCATACATTAATACCATGATCCATGAGTAATTTTTGATATGTAAAATCCAACCATACATTAATCTAATGTACGATGTGACTTTTATGACTAAAAGTGTCTGTTATCAGTTTAAAATTGACATTTTAGCTCAAAATGATTCACTCACTAAAAACCAAGAAAACCACAATGATTGTGTTTAAAATTTAGGAGAATCACTTTTTTGTCCATTATGACATGTATGAAGCAGTCTCACCTCAAACTGATGCATTATGTGACATGTATAAGTAAAAATTAGTGTTTCTTTTTTTGAAATGATATTTTAGTAAAAAACACACATTTCATACTGAAAATTGCGAAAAACCTTTTTTATTTTTTGATACATTAGAACAATGATCCATGAATCATTTGTGAAGTGATTGAATCAAAAACACCTTAATCCAATGAATGATGTGACCAGAATAAATACAAATATTAAATTTAAATTGGATATTGATTTTAGTAAAAAAATGGGGCATACCCTAAATCATGAAAATACATTCATATTGTTTTGATATTTTAGAACAATATCCCATAACTCATTTTTTGTGTATTGGAATTAACACCACCTCAATACGATGAACGATGTGACCTTTATAATTCCAAATGGGTCTTTTTTATTAATAATTGAAATTTTATTAATGTATTATTTTATATTAATGTATAATTTATTTCATTATAGTATTACTAACATAATATTTTTTTCATATATAGGAGTAACCTTTTTCATGAGTTGGGATGATGTTTTGGGCAACTAATACCGTGGGAGGAATTTTTTGATTGGGGATCACAGATGTCAAAGAATGAAACATTAATGTTTTTATCTTTTTTATTGGACAATTTTAAATTTAATTATATAAAACATTGTTTAAAATTTATATATCAATTTTTTCCAAACCCTTGTGTGCGCTGCTTGGTTCTTGGGTGTGTTGTCCATGTGCTATTTTTTATAGGTGGTGGGTGTGTGTTGTGCCAGGGCAGATGATGTTAATTATATATGCAAGTGTTTCTAGGGTTGTGGTGTTAAATAAAAAACACATTAATGGAAGATATACCTTTATCAACTCAATTTCAAGCACTGATAATGGCTTAATATAACCCTTGCTAATTAAAGTGCTAATAATGTGGTCTTTTATCCATGTTAAAAATAGTTCTATCAAAAATGAATTTTATTTTCACTAAAATAGCACAGATAAATAGACGACCATTATCATTGATTTTTTAGCACAGATAAAGGACAACCTTTATCATCACTTTTTTAGCACTATAAAAGTGGACCCCCTTTCCTTTGCTGAGATTAACAATTCTTTTATAGTGTTATTAAAAGCATTTTCTAGCGCCAGTAAAAGTACTATCTATATTAGTGGCCTATAGAGACCCAAATATTTACATACATGGACATTAAATTACTTTTTCATAATACTCAATACATCACAAAATAAACACCCAATGACCATATTAGTTTAGTGACTTTCGAAAATCGGAACATAATCTTCTAATCATGGTGAAATATTCTTAAACATCTCTCATAAATATCTTCTATTTTCCCACCTAAAACATTCCTTTATATCCTAGGGGAAGAGAAAACATAAAAAGGGTGAGCTCAAATGCACTGTAAGTGTAAGAAAGGAGACAATAAAACAAACCATATACTTTTTAACATAAAAAACATGAATATAAAGTTTAAACATCAAGATATTGAGTTGGGAAATTATTATTGGAGTACATGAGGAATATATCATAAAGGAACATTTATCATGATAGAATATCATGGGAATAAAACATGTAATTTTTGCATCCATTAAGCACATGATATGATTTCCATAGTATCCTAGGCATTATATCCAACACCATCATAGTGGACAAAGTCAGTTACTAAATCGAGTTCACACTTCCTTCAAGTCCTGTATCTCTGAACCATATTAACTTGTCATTCCAACCAAGTCTATCTCATGAGATATAAATCTTTACAAAATGAATTGGAGGGAGATATAGGTCCAACAAATCTCATAATGAAATCATTATTACTTTTCCCACAAAATAAACATAAATCATTCATCATAACCCAAAGAATAAAATGGGTTTCATAAACATCATCCCATCAAAACATAATCCATATCAAACAAATTAATATCATTTCAACATAATAAAAATAAAACCATGTAAATAAAAGAGACATTATAATGGAAAAATAATCATACTATATAATGTTATCTGAGATGGAAAATAGTTTTGAAAAAACACTTGAAATGTATTCTTGATGAAAATATACTTTCTTCTTCAATATCCCTTTTTTTCAAAAAATGCCACTAAATTTTGAATGAAAATAATTTGATTGAAAATAATCATGAAATATTTTAGAATAATCTTCATTAAGAAAAGGCATTATGAAACTGTGAAAATCTGATCCTCCCTTATAAGTTAAAAAACATTATTCTTGTACTTTTCTCAGAACGTCAAAAAGTACCTCGTATGGTAAACAAAAGAAATATTCCTTCCATACTACGTAGTAAAAAAAATTCTGTAAAAAGGACTTTAAGCATATATGATTTTTTTAGAAAACATGGACATGGATTGTAACATCCCAAGTAATTAATGAATAATATATATTTTTATCTATGTCTATTAATGATTAAGATAGTGTTATAGAGGCTTAAAATGAAAATAAATACAATCTTATGCATGGAATACACTAATATTCTTAAAAGATTGTTTTACTGCCTTTTGATGGCAAACCATTTTTGAATCTATATTTTGACAATTTTATAAACTATGTTTGTCAAAATAAACTTATTCTTTATGATTGAGACATCAAAATTTACCTTGTGTGAATTTTTGGTATTTTTCTGACAATGTTCATTTTTTAATGAATAGTGAAAAATACTGCATTTTACATCAAAACTGATTTTTAACCTAATTTATTTATATTATTAGATTATGTTTTTAATTGGTTTTGAAGTGAAATTAGAATATATTTTTACCATTTTATCCAATGGTGTTCATTGGAATCAATTTCACTTTGAAATTAGACTTAAACTGGTGTCAATCTTTTGATACTTATTGTTTTGTAAAAACACGCTTTTTGCTCTGGCAGTGGGAATTAATTATTAAATTAAATAATGTGACTTATATGATTTTAATTTTGTAAAATAGACTTCATTTTTGAATTCATAATATCAAATATAGCTTAGGGTGAATTTTTGGTAATTTTCTGAAAAACATCAATTTTTGATGAATAGTGAAACCACTAAGTGGTAATCAAGCAAACTGATTTTTCAGTTAAATGAAAGTACACCACTAATGTGTATTGAATTTTGAAAATCCTACATACATGGTTGTCATTAAGAAGTAAAATTTGGTTCAATGAGATTAAAATAATTTTTTGGTGAATATTAACTTATTATGTTTTTAATCGCGATTAGTGGTAATTAGTGTAGTTTAAGGTATAAATAATGCTTTAATAATATGAAATGACCTAGACACATGTCCCAAACTTATTGGTTGTGTCATGGCCGACCAAGACAAGCCATGGGTCAACTTGGGGACCCCATGGAGACACTTTGGTTTGGAAATTACAAAAATAACTTTTTATTAAATGTTAAAGTGAAAATGACACAAACAAGAGATGTTTTACGAAAACAATTTTTACATGGGGTTATAAAGATCATATATTTGATTATAAATAGTCATTGGAAAGATAAAAAGATTTCCTAAATCATAGTATTTTTTTATAATTTTTAGACATTAAATTAATTAAATTATTTATGACATAATAATGATGCAGTGATGACATCATTATTTGACGATTTAAATAAAATGGAAAGACAATGTAAAATCTATGAACTACACATGGCCAAAACCAATTGGATGAGTGGATTTCGAACCCTTATAACCTTATCCACGAATTATATAAATGTGGGACCTTTTAAAAACGAAAAACATTTTTAAATAAAGTAATATTTCTTTACTTTCCAAAAGTACCCCTCCTCTCCTCTTATAAAAGGCCCCCAACTCTACCTCATTTCAGACACTACTCAAGCATTTGGCTCGGCCAACCCCTGCCCATTTACTCTCTCCACATCCCTCTCCTCATCCTAGAAGATTCCCTTTGGGCATAATCCTATCAAAGGAAGCCTTTAGACTCAAATCAAAAGGAGTTACACTTTTTAAGGTAATTCATTCTCTCATGTTCATTTGTTTTATTTTGCTTCTCCAACCCCCTAAACACTTTTTATTTAATTCTTTTGTAACAACACCAGTATCTTCAATATACTAGGATGTTTTTATAATATTTATTTGAGCTACACTCTCACACAACTGCATCAAATGGTTAAAGAACATACCGTTTCCGTGGATGGCGAAATTCTGCCTCCCGAAACGATGATTGTTCAATACTCATTTAACACCTTCAAAGGTGGCCATTATGATGTCACTATTTTTATATATGATATATTATATGTTTATGTTTTCCTTAAGCTTCTGGTTTTTTTCATTTTGGGCATACCATTATGGTTTCCATTATGGGTAAACACGATATCTTCATTTTAGGAAGTGCGGACTACCGCCCCCTCAAAGTGATTTGATTCGTTAAATACCATATGAGGGACATATAAAGGATGGAACTATGATATTATATATGATATTATACTGGAATTATAATATACCTTTATATCATTATGATTCCATTCTATAAAATACGAAATAGAAATGAAAGTAGCGTTAATGCGTACGTACGGCTTACCGTCTCCATGAACGGTGCATTTCATTTCTTACATCTAAATGATTATGTAATATTATAAATGCATGTATGTACTAGATATATATGACGTATATGATATCTACATCATGAATACCATTCTGGATATAATGAACCTTTGACCAAATTAACAACATGTAAGTGTAAGAAGTCTATTTTTGACTTAAGAACCAAATACCGACAAAATGAACATTATTAACTTAACTGATTACATGATGTTCACAACATGGTATAAAAGGAATAATGAACTTGAAAATATTCATAAGCAAGTAGAGATTAACTCAAGTTTATTATTCAGGAGATTAAAGAACGGTCGTGTCAAGTCGGATACGAGGTATGGGACTTCGTCTCAATCTCCTTTCGTTGAGGCATATTTTATTTTATACACAACTTTCTTTTATACGGTGTATAAACCCCTTTGACTTTTACGATTATTCAAAAGGAATATTTTTTATACGAAGCGTTTAATAAACGAAAAAAGGGAATGTTTTTGTCGTACGTATGCGGCGACAACAACTTCTCCGCCGTCGTAACAGTTATTTGACTTTCGGCATCCTCTACAAGCCATACCTTCTTTTTAAAAGAAAAATAAATACCATGTTCTACTTTTCTTTTATATTGGTATTGAAAATAGTTTTCACAATGTTTTTGTGTTGTATTGATATCTTGTGATTGAAATGCGGAAATGTTATGTTTCCTTTATGCATGTTTTATGTGATACGATTATGTTATGGTTCTTGGGCATTATTATGAAGATGGGTGGTTGCGTGATAAACTAAGGGCGGGTGAGCCCGTTATAGCTCTCCAATGAATTGGGTAACGCGAAGGAGTGAAATGTTAAGGTTTCTCCGAAGAGATTTTAGGTAATATACTATGATGGGTATTCCAAACGTAACCAAGAGGGTTACTCCCTACGTAAGAATGTTATGAATGCCTCATGTTACCTTTATGTCTTATGATTTCTATGATTTATTCATGATTTTATGAGGTATGTTAAAGTGCATATGTTTTATAGTTAATGTATGATTTCATTCTTATGTATATATGAACTGATGTTTCCTTTCCATGTTTTTTTATAACCCATACTGAGTTTTAATGCTCATCCCATGTTTTTGAAATGTTTTTCACAGATCAAGGGAAAGGTTCATGATAAGATGATAGAGTCAAGGATGTGTCAAGAAATAATCCATGTTTTATTTTAAATGTGTTTCCATTGATGGGAATGATGAATACTATCTTTCTCTAACCACTTTGTTTATATGTGGAATGTAATGCAAGTTCTATGATCTAATTCTCTAAAACTCTAAACCCGAAAGGATCCTCAATGTGTAATCTTGTAATAAATCAAGATTAAGTAAGGTTTAAGGCTGGGGCCTTATAGTTGGTATCATAGGTCGGTTTAGATAACATTAAGAGTTAGAATTCTATTAAATGATTATCCAAAAATATTTCTTTTTCAAAATGATATAGCATTTAAAGATTACCATGTTGCTTCATCTAAGACATGTTTGTTCAGAATGGTTTTCCGCAGAGGAAACAGGGAAGCCGTGCTAGGAAGGCATATAGAAGGAAATAACCTTCCGAATCAGCATCCATAAATGGTCGGAAATGGAACTGAACAGTTTGTTGCAGTAATGGCGCAGTTGACTCAAGTGATAAATGGCGGTGGTATCCATGCACGAGATCAGCCAGATCAACCGTAGAGGAACATGTCAGTGGTGGAACATTTCATGAGGCAACATCCACCATCATTCAGAGGATCATCTGACCCTATGCTAGCTGAAGGATGGATTAAAGCACTGGAGAAGATTTTTGATGTCATGGGGTGTTCAGAAAATCAAAAGGTTAGTCTTTCTATTTACCGTTTGGATGGTGAAGCAGATCAGTGGTGGTCTATGGTTAAAAATATCAGGGACGCCGATGAGATTGATGCTCTTGACTGGGATGAATTCAAAGTTATGTTTCTTGAGAATTATTTTCCTAAGGCTATTCGACTTAGGATGGAAAAGAAATTCTTGGAATTGAGGCAAGAGGAAGACTCAGTGGCTGCCTATGAAGAAAGGTTCACTCGATTGGCAAGGTATGCTCCAAATTTTATCTGGGACCTTGATAGTAAAATCAATCGTTTTTACTCAGGATTAAAGCCAAAGTATCGAAGGGCATTAGCTTCTTGTGAGTTTAAAAGTTATGAAAAGCTTGTTCGATGTGCTGAGAAGGTGGAAATGGAGTTTGCCGATGACCAAGTTTTCTATAACAACCAGCAGAAGAAGAGACCGAGGTGGCAGGAGAAAGGTAATAATTCTTCAAAAAAGTCTGATGGTAAGAGAACTAAGTTTCCAGTTTGTGATAAATGTGGAAAAAGTCATGCTTGGGAATGTCTTCTGAATTCTGGGAAGTGCTACCGATGTGGTAAGATGGGACATAAGGCTCGTGATTGCACTGAAAAGAATCAAGTTGAATGTAAGAACAAATTTGATTTACAGTTAGTGAAATGTTATAAGTGCAATGAGATGGGTCACTATGCAAACGAGTGTCCGACAAGGAGCTTGAGTGATGGGAAGCAGTTAGACTACACACAGAAAGGGGTGGTGAAATCCTTTGCAACTACTTCAGCAGATGTCAGGCCATCAAATGAAGTTGTATCAGGTACTTTGTTTGTTTTTTCAAATTATTCCAGTGTGTTGTTTGATTCGGGGTCTACACATTCTTTCATCTCTGAAACCTTTTCTAGTAAAATGGGAATACCATCTCAAGAAATGACTCCTGAACTTTTGGTAAAAACACCTGGGGGGAATGTTGAGGCAAAAAGAATTTATAAGAATCTTCCTATCCTTATCTGTGGAAAGAACCTACTTGCAAACCTTATTGTTCTACCTCTAGTAGAGTTTGATGTTATCCTGGGTATGGATTGGCTCTCTATTTACCATGCTAAGATTGACTGTAGAGCTAAAGAAGTTTCTTTTCAGAAAGACTTTCAGTTTGTTTACAAGAATGAACCCTTACTTTTGATAACATATCAAGAGGCCAAGAAACTTGTAAAAGATGGAAATGAATGTTACCTTGCACACGTCGTTGAAAATAAAGGAACTGTTCAGATTAATGAAGTGCCAGTGGTAAATGAGTATCCTGATGTTTTTCCTGATGAGTTGCCTGGAATAATACCAGATCGGGAAGTTGAGTTTGCTGTTGACTTAGTTCCTGATGCTACGCCAATTTCAAAACCCCCTTATCGAATGGCACAAATTGAACTTTTAGAGTTGAAGGAGCAATTGCAAGATTTATTAGAGAAAGGTTTCATTAGACCTAGCACATCACCTTGGGGTGCTCCTGTTTTATTTGTTAAAAAGAAAGATGGTTCTATGAGACTTTGCATTGATTATAGAGCATTTAATAATATCACTGTTAAGAACAAATATCCTTTGCCTCATATCGATGATTTGTTTGATCAGCTCCAGGGAGCTCAGTTTTTTTCAAAGATTGACTTGAGATCGGGGTACCATCAGCTGAAGGTAAAGGAGGCAGATATTCCGAAGACCGCGTTCCGTACGAGATATGGCCATTATGAATTTGTAGTAATGCCTTTTGGGCTAACCAATGCACCTGCTGTATTCATGGACTTAATGAATAGAATTTTCCATGAGTTCTTGGATAAGTTTATGGTGGTTTTCATTGATGATATTTTGGTGTTTTCTAAAAGTAAAGAGGAGCATGAAAAACATTTAAGGGTTATCTTGCAAACCTTAAAAGAAAAAGAAATTGTATGGGAAATTCAGCAAGTGTGAGTTTTGGTTGCAACAAATTTCTTTCCTTGGTCACACTGTTTCTAAAGATGGAATAACTGTTGATCCTACAAAAACAAAAGTTGTGGAAGAATGGCCAAGACCCACAAATGTAACCGAGATTCGTTGCATCCTTGGTTTGGTGGGCTATTACCGAAGGTTTGTTAGAAATTTTTCACGGTTATCTAGTCTAAGGACTAAGCTAACTCGGAAGGGTGTTAAGTTTATCTGGACAAAAGAATGTGATGATTGTTTTCAGGAATTGAAAAGAAGATTGGTGAATGCTCCAGTTTTGGCACTACCTTCCAGGAATGGTGAGTTTGTTATATACAGTGATGCTTCATTGAAAGGACTTGGTTGCGTCCTAATGTAGAATGATCAGGTAATTGCTTATGCTTCACGACAGTTGAAAACTAATGAGGTAAATTACCCTACACATGATTTGGAATTATCTGCTGTTGTTTTTGATTTAAAAATTTGGAGGCATCATTTGTATTGAGTAAAGTGTGAAATATATACTGATCACAAAAGTTTAAAGTATATATTCACTCAGAAAGAGTTAAACATGAGACAAAGGAGATGGCTGTAATTAATCAAGGATTATGATAGTACAATTCATTACCATCCGAGAAAAGAAAATAAATTGGCTGATGCTTTGAGTCGAAAAAGTAATGCTTCATTAACAATGTTGCGTTTAGAACGTGATCCTTTGGTTAAGGATTTGATGAACTTTAGCATAGAAGTTGTTTGTGCAGGAAGTCCTGCTGTTTTGTTTCAGGTATCAGTGAGATCATCTCTATCAGATAGAATCAAGCAAGCACAGAAGCAAGACAGTGAGTTGCAGAAAATGGTAGAGATGGTTCAGAAAGGTAAGTTGCCTGAATTCAACATTGATAATGATTGCGTTTTGATATTTGGGAAGAGATTGTGTGTGCCTTGTGATTCACAGTTGAAGAGAGAGTTGTTATGTGAAGATCATAGTTCTCCATTTTTAGTTCATCCGGGCAGTACTAAGATGTATAGAGATCTGCGGGAGTATTATTGGTGGGATGGAATGAAAAGAGATATTGCTGATTTTACTGTGAAGTGTTTGACATGTCAACATGTTAAAGCAGAGCGGCAGTTACCAAAAGGGATGCTTCAGCCTTTACCAGTGCCAGAGTGGAAATGATAGAATATATCCATGGGCTTTGTTGTTGGATTACCGAAGACATCTCGAGGTAACAATGCAATATGGGTTATTGTTGACCGCTTGACCAAATCTGCTCATTTCCTTGCTATACGAGATACTTTCTCTCTTGATCAACTTTCCCGTTTGTATCTTAAAGAGATAGTCAGGTTACATGGAGTTCCTCTCTCCATTGTATCGGATCGTGATCCCAGGTTTACTTCTAACTTTTGGAAAGGCCTTCAGAAGTCGTTGGGTACTGAATTAAATTTTAGTACAGCTTTTCATCCTCAATCATATGGGCAGTCAGAACGAACAATTCAGACATTGGAGGATATGCTACGAGCTTGTTCTATGGATTATCCGGGAAGTTGGGACCAACATCTTTCTTTGGTTGAATTTTCATATAATAACAGTTTTCATTCCAGTATACAGATGGCACCATTTCAGGCATTATATGGGAAGCGGTGTCGAACTCCAGCTTTCTGGGATGAAGTGGGTGAAAGGAAGTTGATGGGACCATAATTGGTAGAAGAGATCGCAGAAAAAGTTCAGCTGATTCAGAAACACATGAGAACAGCTCTGAGAAGGCATAAGAGTTATGCGGATAACCGGAGGAAGGATCTATCTTTCGAGGTAGGTGATCATGTTTTTCTCAAGGTTTCTCCTTGGAAAAGCGTGATGAGATTTGGTAAGAAAGGAAAGTTGAGTCCAAGGTTTGTTGGACCATACGAAATTCTGGAGAGAGTTGGATCAGTTTCATACCGATTGGCTTTACCTTCGAGTTTATCTCAGGTACACAATGTTTTTCACGTTTCGATGTTGAGAAAGTATATGCCAGATCCATCTC
This sequence comes from Viscum album, assembly GCA_963277665.1. NCBI lineage: Eukaryota > Viridiplantae > Streptophyta > Magnoliopsida > Santalales > Viscaceae > Viscum > Viscum album. The sequence goes on along the minus strand of OY728127.1, from coordinate 2,102,203,442 downwards.
ATGTTTTGAGTACAGAGGTAGTTCAGCTGGAAGACAACCTATCTTATGAGGAACAACCGGTCCAGATTCTTGACCACAGGGAGAAAGTGTTACGGAATAAGATTAAGCAGGTAAAGGTTTTGTGGAAAAACCACATGATTGATGAGGCAACATGGGAATCTGAAAATGCAATGAGGTATAAGTACCCCCATTTACTCGATAAGTAAATAAATTGCGGGGACGCAATTTTCTAAAGGGGGGAAGGATGTAACATCCCAAGTAAGAAATGAATAATAGATATTTTTATCTATGTCTATTAATGATTAAGATAGTGTTATAGAGGCTTAAAATGAAAACAAATACAATCTTATGCATGGAATACACTAATATTCTTAAAAGATTGTTTTACTGCCTTTTGATGGCAAACCATTTTTGAATCTATATTTTGACAATTTTATAAACTATGTTTGTCAAAATAAACTTATTCTTTATGATTGGGACATCAAAATTTACCTTGTGTGAATTTTTGGTATTTTTCTGACAATGTTCATTTTTTAATGAATAGTGAAAAATACTGCATTTTACATCAAAACTGCTTTTAACCTAATTTATTTATATGATTATATTATGTTTTGAATTGGTTTTGAAGTGAAATTATAATATATTTTTACAATTTTATCCAATGGTGGTCATTGGAATCAATTTCACTTTGAAATTAGACTTAAACTGGTGTCAATCTTTTGATACTTATTGTTTTGTAAAAACACGCTTTTTGCTCTGGCAACGGGAATTAATTATTAAATTAATTAAGTTGACTTATATGATTTGAATTTTGTAAAATAGACTTCATTTTTGAATTCAGAATGTCAAATATAGCTTAAGGTGAATTTTTGGTAATTTTCTGAAAAACTTCAATTTTTGATGAATAGTGAAACCACTAAGTGGTAATCAAGCAAACTGATTTTTCAGTTAAATGAAAGTTTACCACTAATGTGTATTGAATTTTGAAAATCTGACATACATGGTTGTCATTAAGAAGTAAAATGTGTTTCAATGAGATTAAAATAATTTTTTGGTGAATAGTAACTTATTAAGTTTTTAATCGCGATTAGTGGTAATTAGTGTAGTTTAAGGTATAAATAATGCTTTAATAATATGAAATGACCTAGACACATGCCCCAACCTTATTGGTTGTGTCATGGCCGACCAAGACAAGACATGGGTCAACTTGGGGACCCCATGGAGACACTTTTGTTTGGAAATGACATAAATAACTTTTTATTAAATGTTAAAGTGAAAATGACACAAACAAGAGATGTTTTACGAAAACAATTTTTACATGGTGTTATGAAGATCAGATATTTGATTATAAATAGTAATTGGAAAGCTAAAAAGATTTCCTACATAATAGTATTTTTTTATAATTTTTAGACATTAAATAAATTAAATTATTTATGACATAATAATGATGCAGCGATGACATCATTATTTGACGATTTAAATAAAATGGAAAGACAATGTAAAATCTATGAACTACACATGGCCAAAACCAATTGGATGAGTGGATTTAGAACCCTTATAATCTTATCCACGAATTATATCAATGTGGGACCTTTTAAAACCGAAAAACATTTTCAAATAAAGTAATATTTCTTTACTTTCCAAAAGTGCCCCTCCTCTCCTCTTATAAAAGGCCCCCACCTCTACCTCGTTTCACACACTACTCAGGCATTTGGCTCGGCCAACCCCTGCCCATTTACTCTCTCCACATCCCTCTCCTCATCCTAGTGGATTCCCGTTGTGCAGAATCCTATCAAAGGAAGCCTTTAGACTCAAATCAAAAGGAGTTACACTTTTTAAGGTATTTCATTCTCTCATGTTCATTTGTTTTATTTTGCTTCTCCAACCCCCTAAACTCTTTTTATTTAATTCTTTTGTAACAACACCAGTATCTTCAATATACTAGGATGTTTTTATAAGATGTATTTGAGCTACACTCTCAAACAACTGCATAAAATGGTTAAAGAACATACGGTTTCCCTGGATGGCGAAATTCTGCCTCCCGAAACGATGATTGTTCAATACTCATTTGACACCTTCAATGGTGGCCATTATGATGTCACTATTTTTATATATGATATATAATATGTTTATGTTTTCCTTAAGCTTCTGTTTTTTTTCATTTTGGGCATACCTTTATGGTTTCCATTATGGGTAAACACGATATCTTCATTTTAGGAAGTGTGGACTACCGCCCCCTCAAAGTGATTTGATTCGTTAAATACCATATGAGGGACATATAAAGGTTGGAACTATGATATTATATATTATATTATACTGGAATTATAATATACCTTTATATCATTATGATTCCATTCTATAAAATACGAAATATAAATGAAAGTAGCGTTCATGCGTACGTACGGCTTACCGTCTCCATGAACGGTGCATTTCATTTCATACCTCTAAATGATAATGTAATATTATAAATGAATGTATGTACTGGATATATATGAAATATATGATATCTACATCATGAATACCATTCTAGATATAATGAACATTTGACCAAATTAACAACATGTAAGTGTAAGAAGTCTATTTTTGACTTAAGAACCAAATACCGACAAAATGAACATTATTAACTTAACTGATTACATGATGTTCACAACATGGTATAAAAGGAATAATGAACTTGAAAAGATTCATAAGCATGTAGAGATTAACTCAAGTTTATTATTCAGGAGATTAAAGAACGGTCGGGTCAAGTCGGATACGAGGTATGGGAATTCGTCTCAATCTCCTTTCGTTGAGGCATATTTTATTTTATACACAACTTTCTTTTATACGGTGTATAAACCCCTTTGACTTTTACGTTTATTCAAAAGGAATCTTCTTTATACGAAGCGTTTAATAAACGACAAAATAGAATTTTTTTGTCGTACGTATGCAACGACAACAACTTCTCCACCGTCGTAACCATTATTTGAGTTTCGGCTTCCTCTACAAGCCATACCTTCTTTTTAAAAGAAAAATAAATACCATGTTTTACTTTTCTTTTATTTTGGTATTGAAAATGGTTTTCACAATGTTTTTGTGTTGTATTGATATCTTGTGATTGAAATGTGGAAATATAATGTTTCCTTTATGCATGTTTTATGTGATACGATTATGTTATGGTTCTTGGGAATTATTATGAAGACGGGTGGTTCCGTGATAAACTAAGGGAGGGTGAGCCCGTTATAGCTCTCCAATGCATTGGGTAATGCGAAGGAGTGAAACGTTAAGGTTTCTCCGAAGAGATTTTAGGGAATATACTGTGATGGGTATTCCAAACGTAACCAAGAGGGTTACTCCCTACGTAAGAATGTTATGAATGCCTCAAGTTACCTTTATGTCTTATGATTTCTATGATTTATTCATGATTTTATGAGGTATGTTAAAGTTCCTATGTTTTATGGGTAAAGTATGATTTCATTCTAATGTATATATGAACTCATGTTTCCTTTCCATGTTTTTTTTATAACCCATACTGAGTTTTTATGCTCATCCCATGTTTTTGAAATGTTTTTCACAGGTCAAGGGAAAGGTACATGATAAGATGATAGAGTCAAGGATGTGTCAAGAAATAATCCATGTTTTATTTTAAATGAGTTTCCATTGATGGGAATGAAAAATACTATCTTTCTGTAACCACTTTGTTTATATGTGGAATGTAATGCAAGTTTTATGATCTAATTCTCTAAAACTCTAAACCCGAAAAGATCCTCAATGTGTAATCTTGTAATAAATCAAGATTAAGTAAAGTTTAAGGCTGGGGCCATATATGGATGATAACAATAACACCAGTAAATACTTGCGATTAAACAATCTCAGATAAGAATGAGATTGGAATAGTTATCCCTTACCTTATGCCCAATTTCTTCCGTATGTGTCTGAGACTCCAGTATAGTGGGTATAAACAAATTATTATTTTTTAATAGAATCAAAATAAAATTTATGAGGTCATATATGATTCACTTATGACTTTATATTAACCATTAATTTGTCAATTCAATGTTAATGTAGTGTTTTGGGTGAAATCATTTCATTTATCATATGTGTTTTGACTTGTTGTTCATGATATTAATGTTAATTATATCATTATTTACATACTTCCAGAATTTAAATCATGATTTATATATCATATGTATTCAGTATATATATATATATAATAGATAGATAAATGAAATGAAATACACCGTTCATGGAGATAGTAGGATGGACGTCTGCATGAATGTTGATTTCCTTTCCTTATTGACTGGAATGGAAGTAAGTATATGAAATATATATATTTATATTTATTTATATATACATAAATAAATTAGCTTTTTTATGTCATTTATTTCATTATTATTCATTATATATACTTTATAATCATTATTGAATTGTTAACTGGGAGAATAAATCTCATCGTATCGTGGAGAAGATAATCAGTGCGTACGCACGAGCGATGATATCGTTCTGATTATTATTAAATTAGTTTGAGTGGATGATATAATATCTCAGAACTTTTATCATGTTATATAATCATATATAGTTAATTTTTACATAATTATACCCATCCAAGTAAGGTGGTGGTATAAAAACATATTACACCACAGCGTGGAGAAGGTATTCCGTACGTACGCACACGCGGTGAATTTTTTTCGTAGGATGGATAGAAGGTGAAATATGGTTGTTTAATATTAATAATAACACATAATTATATAAGTAATTATGATGTTATTACATTATAATTAAACAACTAATGAAGAGGAAGTAGATGAAAAAGAAACTTGATATAATCGGTAGAAGAGATTACCTCTTCTTCGACATGCCACTTTTAATCATCCACTTAGGGAACTAGATATGGTATTTTGAGAAGACAAAACATATATTATATAAATAAATAGGTTGGGAAGAGAAATTGGCAGGGGTTGTCTGAACTTGAAGGCTCAAAATTTTGTAAAGAGGAGAGGGAGGATGTGCCATTTTATAAGTGGGGTGAGGGGCACCTTAGAAAAAAATTAAAATATTATTTTATAATAAATTAATATTCGGTTTATAATGGATCCATATTCAATTATTTCGAGGATGGGGAGGGAATGAGTCGAAATACTCTCAACCAATAGGTTATATAGAAGTTTAATTTACCATTTTTACATTATCATTTATATTTAACTCTAATTTCAACAATTTATCTTTTACCATGCCTTCTAGTATTCCTACACAATATGGTTAATAAACATACTATAAAATTAAAAAATAACCCTAATTGGTTCATTAATGTAATATATATTATTATATATGTATTTTTGACGAAACTCAAGATGTTAGGACCATTATATCAATTAATAATATAATATTTGTTTTAAAAACTCTTTTAAGTCAATTTTGACACTATTTGGTATTTGGTTTTCCCTAAATTTATAACAACATTATTACTTTGAAACACATTATTATAACCAACCCTAATATGTTATATTAATATATAAAATTAGTGTAATACATAAAAAGTATCAAATTACATTTATTTGGTTATTTATAGTATCAATTATGTTAATATTTCATTAATAAGGTAATTACTGCATCATCATTGTGTCATAAATAAATTAAATTATTTAATGTCTAAAAAATATAAATAAAATACCATTACATATGAAATCATATTATCTTTCTAATTAATATTTATAATTGAATTTATCTTTTTTATATCCTAATATTAAAAATGTTTTAGTTATTAAACATTCATTTTTAATATTTTAACTCTTTTTTAAATAAAATAATAATAAATGTCCTAATCTTATCAAAGTATACCTAAAGGGTAATATTTTATTCCTAAGGTTGTTTTTGGTCAAATTACAGTTATCCAAATGAATTAAGACATGTGTTAGGATAATAATATTATAATTTTTACACTTAATTACCATATTTACTTTTAACCGTGGTAAATAAAAGTAAAAAGTAACCATTCACCCAAAAATTATTTTTATCATATTGAACCACATTTTACTCCTTGATATTAATCATGTTTCTCAGATTTTATAAATTATGCTCACAGAAGAGGAAAAATTATGTTTTAAGTAAAATTGCAAATGCTACTCGGAGGTCGGTAAAAGAAGGTATGTAATTTAATAAAAATTTTATTTTTCTATTTTTTTATAAAATTACTCCAGTGAATTACATTGAACTTATATAAGTATTATGTATCTATTTTTACCTAAAATAAATTTATAAAAGTAAATTATTATTTAAATAAACAGTCAGTTTTAACCAATAACTCAGTGTTTTCACTATTCATCAAAAATTGATGTTTTCAAAAAATAACAAAAATTTATCCTAGGCTAATTTCGATATTCCGATTCCAATAATGAAGACCATTTTGAATGATAAAATTTATAAAATTTCAAAAATTGGGTATTACTATTCATATCGGCTTCTTTAAATAATATTTTAATAACATATCATAGTTTACTAAAACTCGATATTGCGTACAACACATGCTATCGTGGAAGGTTGCGATTGCATTTAATGCAAGACAAGTCGGGGTTTCATGTAGTGAATGATTCCTATGTTATTGTGTATAATTTAATCCAACCATATTTCCATTATTCTTTGAATATATAAATATATATATATAAACACACACACACACACACTCAATTATGTGTAGAATAACTTCTATCAAACGAAAATGAAATTGTGGGTAACACGATCCAAGAATAGTTTTTCATATACTGCAAGCTAATACGGTGTTGTGTATAACACAAGATAATATTGGTGAAGCATAGAACAGAATACATCATATAAATTAAAAAGAATACTTCTCATAAAATCTTGAGGTGTTACATTCTACCCACCTTAAAATGAATTTCGCCCTCAAAATTATTCGGGGTTATAAATCATTTACTACATGAAAGTTTCTATCATAGAAACCCACATCGTAAAATGGAATACTAAATCATAATTTTAAAAAGGAACATTCGAAACATAAAGAATACCCAATGTAACTCATAACTAGGTTTCCTCATAGGAAAATATAGGTGAAAATATGGATATGGAAGAGAAATGTAACCATCATATTCTGTTAGAGAGTGGTAGAGAACATGGTTATAAAAAACCCAATAATCACAAATCCATAAATTTGAGATGATCTATGGTACCATCTGATTCGTCAGATATGAGGGTACCAGAACAACATTTTAGGTTTTCAATATCATTTCCTTAAAGTTGAAAATAGTGAATTAGAATAAATACCTAATTGATTTTGGTACAATATTGTTGTTGGTAATTCCATGAACAATTTCCAATTCATATCATAAGGAAATGAAGTTGAATTTGTCATTCGTGAAGTGTTAGCGGATCATGTGATAGAATGATGGGTCATTCCATCTGTCTCAAACAAAAGGTTAGAAAAAGGTTACAAATATACATAAGTCCATCTATGGTGAGGTTAATCATATATGATTCCAAAAATGGACTTATACTTCATCAATCATAACGATTAATAGAATAAAACTATTTTTTACTAACCATGGGACTTTCTATAGGCCAGTGGTAGGTTATAAAGGCCTATCGCACTTCAGTTCTGGGTTTGATTCCCGTAACCTTGTCTGACGTGATGGATTGTCGCATGTCCTACTGGTTGTTCTTTTTCTAAAACTACACAATTATAACATTACCGAAATAATATCGTAAAAGGTTCTATCCTTAAACAATAATATCTGATGTCCAACAAAATCCATTCAAATCTTTAGACTTATGGAAAATACAACTATCCAATCTCATAGTATAGAGAAAATGATTACTGGAAATGTCACCTAACAAGAACCATAATACCATCATTTATCCCCCATATATCATAAGATATATCTTTTCGATCGCATTCCAAACATGTGAATACCTTAATCATGTATTCTCGTGAGAAATGGATACCCATTTTACCTTAGTGAAAACATGAATACTTTCAAAAGTTACCTCTTTCAACATACAAAAATCCAAAAATTTCTATATACTCAATCCATGATATCACTTTATCCTTATATCAGTCATGAGATCATTAATACTATCAAACTTTTTATTTTCTCTTTATCCCTTCATTATGAGCATATTATCTTCTTTCCAAAAATATTTCAACCACTTTTCATGTTTACCCGTACCATTCATCATTTACATTCAAATACTCAATGAATGAAAACATAGTAACTATCTTTAGATTTTTTATTATTATATAGTACAATACATTAATCTTGATAAACATGCAGTCATTCCACTACCTTCTCAAACCATTGACTAAGCTTCATCATTTTATTCATCAACACTTCTTTCATCTCATATATCATTTGTAGTTTCATCATCATCATCATTATAAATACTACCCATGAGACTGTGCTGATTATCATCATGAGATTTTCCCTTAGGGAATTGGTTCACATAATGCCCATACATTCCACATTTAAAACATTTAACCATTGTTGATGTCTTAGAAATACCATTATCCTTGTCCATTGGGTTAACTGAACCCTTTCCTTTGTAATTACTAGATTTGTGTCATTATTTTCCAAACCTAAATCATCTTCCAGTTCTTATGAAACATTCTCCTTGATGCCTCTTCCCACATGACTTATATGAGGGAAATTTAACATTATTTCCTCTATGATCATCATGAAACTCCATCTTTCTTTTATTAGCTGAGTTAGGAATCTTACCAATGTTGAGATTATTGATCATATTATGAGATTGTAGATTAGGCATAATAATTATGTATCACCTTCCAAATACCATTGTATTTGTTAGCTCATGAAGAATATCATTCCATTGTCCATCATATTTTCCATTAATATGAATATTTCTGTTTCCATCCATTTTCTAAAACCCAAAAAGTATAGCGTGTGAGGTAAAACTCATGCCAGGAAAACAACATAGTAAAGGGGGGTGTAAATTAAATATCTATGATCTTACATTTAATTCTATGATCATTATCGTAATTCTAGGACTATAACATATAATTATACATAACCTTAGGGACGTCCATAGACATATCTTAGAAATATCTTTAGGGATCTCAGTAAGGTTTTTGAATTCTAGTTTCCAATGGTTGTCTAAACCTTCGCTCTGATACCAACTGTAGTGGTATGGATTTATTTCCAGTGGACTATAATTGATACCTATCAGAGTAATCCATGGGCGGCTACACCCCCTAGGTAGGGCACACCACCTTCCTCAGTGGCATCCATTTCCTCATGAATCTTTTGGGAGGAGAGCCATGCATCATCCAACGCTCACATGTAAGAGTTCCCAAGGATTGGATCCATATTTAGCTCCTTTTCTTTGATACCAACTATAGATACCCAAGATTGACGTACATGGACATTAAATTACTTTTCAGAATACTCAATACATCACAAAACAAATTCCCAACGACCGTATTATTTTAGTGTCTTTGGAAACTCGGAACATAATCTGCTAACCATGGTGAAATATTTTTCAACAACTCCCATAAAGATCTTCTTTTTTTCCTAGATAAATCCTTCCTTTATATCCTAGGAGAAATGAAAACATAAAAAGGGTGAGCTCAAATACTTAGTAAGGGTAAGCAAGGTAAAAATAAAACAAACCATATACATGTGAACATAAAAAACATGAAAAGAAGTTTAAACATCAAGACCATGAGTTGTGAAATAAATCTTAGATTACGTAAGGAATAGATCATAATGGAACATTAATCATGATAGAATATAGTGGGAATAAAATATGTAATTGTAGAATCAATTAAGAACCTGATATGATTTCCATATTAGCCTATGCATTGTTTCGTAGACCATCATATTGGACAAAGTACCTTACTGAATCGAGTTCACTTCTCGTTCCAGTTTTGTATCACTGAACCAGATTAACATTACATTTCAGATATGTCTATCTCATGAGATATAAATCATTACCCAATTAATTAAAGTGATATATAGGTCCCACCCATCTGATAATGAAATCATTCTTACTTGTTAAACAAAATAATCACAAATCATTCATCATAACCCAAAGAATAAAATGGGTTTCGTAAACATCATCTCATCATAACATAATCCATATAAACCAAATGGATACCAATTAATAAAAATAAAAATCAAACCATGTAAATAATAGAGACATTATATTTGAAACATAATCATATTAAATAATGTTATCTTAGATGGAAAATTGTTTTGACAAAACAGGTGAAATGAATTCATGAGGAAAATATCATTTCTTCTTCAATATCATTTTCTTTTCAAAAATTTCAGTCAATTTTAAATGAAAAGTATTTTATTTAAAATAATCATGAAATATTGTATAGTAATCTTCATTAAGAAATGGATTTATGAAACTGTAAAAATCAGTTCATGGCATATAAGTTAAAAACATTATTCTCGTACTTTTGTCGAAAAGTAAAAAGACAACCTCTTTTGGTAAAAAAAAGAAATATTCATTCCATATTATGTAGTAAAAGTAAAAATGGGTAAAAATGAATTTAAAAATATATTAAAACATTTTTAGAAAACATGGACCTAGATGATAACAATAACACCAGTAAATACTTATGAATAAACAATCATAGATAAGAACGAGATTGGAATAGTTATCCCTTACCTTATGTCCAATTTCTTCCGTATGTGTCTGAGACTATTTTATAGTGAGATTAAAAACATTATTATCATGTAACAGAATCATAATAATATTTATGATATCATATATGATTCATTAATGACTTTATATTAACGGTTCACTTTTCAATTCCATGTTAAACTAGTGTTTTAGGTAAAATCATTTCATTTATCATATGTGTTTGGACTTGTTGTTCTAGATATTATTATTACTCATATCATGATTTACTTACTTCAAGAATGTAAATCATGATTTATATATCATATATATTCAGTATATATATATATATATAAGATAGATAAATGAAATTAAATACACCGTTCATGGAGACGGTAGGTCGTACGTACGCATGAATCCTGTTTTCCTTTCCTTATTGAATCCAATGGAAGTAAGAATATGAAATATATAAATACATAAATCCTGTAGTTTTTTTATGTCAGATATTTCATTAACATTCATTATATATACTTTATTATCATTAATGAATTGTTAACATGGAGAATGAATCTCATCGCGTTGTGGAGACTGTACTCCGTGCGTTCGCAAGAGCGATGATATCATTCCCATAATTATTGAATAGAATTGGATTGTATGATATAAAATCTCATAACCAGTATAATGTTATAATAATCATATATATTAATTCATTACCCCATTATACCCATCCATGCAAGGTGGTGGTAGAAAAACATATTACACCACAGCATGGAGACGATATTCCGTACGTACGCACGTGGGGTGATTTTTTTTCGTACGATGGATAGAAGGTGAAATAGGGTTTTTTAACATTTATAATAACATATCAGAATATAATTAATACTAAATTTATTACTTTACAATGAAACAACAAAATTAGATGAATATGAAGAAGAAAGAAACTTGAAAGATTCTGTAGAAGAGATTACCTCTTCTTCGACGTGCCTCTTTTAAATATCCTCTCAGGGAACTAGAGATGGTATCGTGAGAATACCATAAACTCTATGATATAACTAGAGAGGTTTAGAAGATAAATTTTCAGGGTTTGGACGATATTGAAGGCTCAAAATTGTGTAAATATGGAGGGAGGAGGTTCCCTTTAATAAGATGTGTGAGAGGCACCTTAAGAAAAAATGTAAAATATTATTTTATAATAAATTCATATTCGGTTTATAATGGATCCAAAGTGACATATTTCTAGGATAGGTTGGGGATGGATCGAAATCCCCTAAAACAATAGGTTTTAGGAAATTTTAGGTTACCATTTTAACCTTATAATTTTGATTTTACTTTCAGTTAAATAATTTAACTTTTACCGTGTCTTCTTGTATTATTACACTACATGGTAAATAAAAATACTATAAACTACCAATAAACCCCCAATTGGTTCATTAATTTTATATATATTATTATATAAATCATTTATAAGATATTATATTTTTAGGACAACTATATCTGTAAATAATATAATATTTTTTAAATAACTATTTTATGTCAATTTTGACACTATTTGATATTTTGTTTTCCCTAAATTATTAACAACATTATTACTTCTAAGAATATTCATATAAGAAACTATAATAAGTTATATTAACCTATAAAATTAGTTTAATTCATAAAAAGTCTCAAATTACATTTAATTTGGTATTTATAATATTAATTATGTTAATAATTCATTTATAAGGTAATTACAACATCATCATTGTGTCATAAATAAATTAAATTATTTAATGTCTAAAAAATATAAATAAAATACTATTATGTAGGAAATATTACTATATTTATAATTTATATTTATAATGGAATTTATCTTATGTATAACCCTGTATTAAAAATGTTTTAGTTATTAAACATTGATTTTTAATATCTTAACACCTCTTTAAATAAAATAATAATAAATGTCCTAATCTAATCCAATTGGACCTAAAGGTTAATATTTTATTCCTAAGGTTGTTTTTTGTCGAATTATACTTATCCAATAGAATAAGGACATGTTTTATGGTAATAATAATGTCATTTTCCCCTTAATTACCCTATTTCCTTTTAACCGTGTTAAATAAAAGTTAAAAGTTACTATTCACCAAAAATTATTTTTATCTTATTGAACCACATTTTACTCCTCAATTTTTACCATGCCCCTTGTATTTTTGAAACTCAACTCACAAAAGCAGTTAAATTATGTTTTATGTACAATTGCAAATGCTACTAGGAGGTGGGTAATAGGTGATAAAAAGATCAATAAAATTTGAATATATCTATATTATTATAAAATGACACTAATGAATTAACTGAACATATATAGGTATTTTGTATCTATTTTGACCTAAAATAAATTTAAATAAAATAAATTACTAATTAAAAAAAGTCTGTTTTAACCAATAACTTAGTGTTTTCACTATTCATCAAAAGATGAAAGTTCTCTGAATAATACAAAAAAACCAACATAGGCTAATTTAGATATTCCAAATCCAAAAATGATGTCAATTTTGAAAGATAAAATTTATAAAATTTCAAAAAGTGGGAATTAGTATTCATAATGGCTAGTTTATATAATATTTTAATAACATATTGTTGTTTAGTGGAACTCGGTATTGCATACAACACACACTATCGTGGAAGGTCGCAATTGCGTGTAATGCAAGCCAAGTTAGGGTTGCGTGTAGTGAATAATTCCTTTGTTATTTCATATAACATAATCCAACCATATTTCATTTATACAATGAATATATATATATATACACTCAATGTTTCGTAGAATAACTTCTATCAAACGAACTTGAAATTTTGTGTAACACGATCCAAGAATAGTGTTTTGTATACTACAAGCTAATACGGTTTTTCGTATAGTGAAAGATAATATTGGTGTAGCATACAACACAATACAACAAATAAATGGAAAATACTAATTCTCATAAAATATTAGAGTGTTACATGGACACTCCAATGTGATCAAAGATAAAAATGTGTCCAATGTAACTAGAAATAATATTTCGCGTCTTCCCAAACCTCATGTATTTCATCAATGGTTGTTTATATTTATGATCCCCTTATCTCAAACCTCAAACTCCAAGTCTCATCAATGATTGTCGACATAACGTGCCTATCAACATTGTGTGGATTTAATATGATATTTAATGGTTTTAACCATATCTATCATCTCATAGATATGATAATGTCTCATAATCATTTACTCTCAAAAACTATCCCATCATGTTGGTGTCTAAAACCACTTCCCACACAAATCCTCATATAGTGACATTAAAATTATGGAATGAAAACTCATATTATATGAGAAATACACTAGGAAAATGTTATATTCAAAATATACTTTTAAATACCTTTAACATGAACTCTGTATACCTTATGGAATTTGAATGGATCTCTCAAAATGGCTATCCATATTTGGGTGATAAGAAATAATTAAACTCAACTCTATTTCATGTATCTACTAATGTATTTTCCAATTTCTTAAGGTAATACATAGATCACTTTTTGATATAATGGATTTTAGTACATCATATAATCTTTGCTCTTCTCTTGTGGAAAACATATTGAGTTATTCAAGTGATAAATCATACTGTATAATAATGAAATGTTCAAAATTTACAAGGTGAACAACTTCATCCTAGATGGATTTATTTCCATTAAGACTATTAAGGATTCATATGATGAAATTAATGGTTTTTTATTCTCATTTACATACTGGTATGGGAAATAGTTGCATTGTGTCCTTTGATTATTATCATTTATCCTCCAATTGCTTTCATACCATGAATAATGATAAAAATTCAATAATATCTATCGTTATGTGATCATAGAATAATTATTTCTTCAGATCATAACAAATCATCGATCTAAGTAGACGAATATATAAGGATGCTCTGTGTTCATCATCCATGAGATCCATCCTCCATTATAGTTTTGATGGGACACATATTTTGGTTCCAAACCATATAACTCCATCATTACAGAAGATAATATATAGATCACTCTATAACATTTAATGTAGCTATACAACATATTTTCGGGCTCCTTAATCCTTTTAATTATGGTTGGATGAGTTTTTATTTGATAAAGGAAGGTTAAATATCTTTTTATTATTACCATGTGCACACATTTAATATCCACAATGATTGGGTCACCTTTAATGTTCATAGATGATTGGGTTTTAGAATCCTTTCTACTAACATAATCTCCTTCATTATTTTACTTACATGTATGTTAATGGATTTAAAGATTATAATACTTAATCACCACCAACCACCTTCATTAGAACATATTGATTTCATTTTGGATAAATATATACAACAAAACGTTATGATATATATATATATATATATATTTCTTTTCCCCATTGATCTCATGCCACTAAATATTTAAGGTGAATATCACTATAGAGAATTCGATATCAGGATTTGGGTATAAATTCTCAAGGATCATTAATCAGAAAGAGGAATAGGTTAAATCTTTTTCATCTTACATGACAACACAACCCAAGCTGTTTTTGGATACGTCATCATAAATAAAAATCCATCCCCATTGGTGTGTTATGAGATCATTTGATTAGTGATTATCATCTTCTTTAAATATATTAATCCATCATTACATTAATCAATATTTAAAATCATCACTCCCATATTTGTTATATTGGTCATTGGTCATGATAATGATGATAATTTTCTCACAAATCAATGGTAGTACCTAGATAATTCAATTAAACAATCTGTCTCTCCAAAAAAAATTTGTCTGGACCATCTTTTAATTTTCATTATATTTTATAAGTCCACAATTATACCTTTTTTTACCGATATCATTAACCATGAATTATAATATCCACATCCAAAATTCAAAATTACTATACTTTAGATATACTTTTCACTATAACATTGTCTTCATAAAAACACCCAAATTATCCTCTCGTTACTACTTGGTTTTGGTGTACATAAGAATATCACCTACAAATAAAATCACAAATTTATCAGGGTAACCCCAAAATACTCTATTACATTTGTCCATGATTATTTCTGGAGCATTAGAGAGTCCAATTAGAATCACTACGAAATGATAGATCATATAACCTGTTCAAAATGTATTATTAGGGAAATCCTATTTATTCATTTTAATTCGATAATATCTTGATCGAGTATCCCTCTTGGATAAGTAATGAGTTCCATGTAGAAGATTCAACAAGAAATCAATCCATTGTAGTGGATATATGTTCATTACGATTATACCATTGATCTCACAATAATCAATTTTGAGGCACATTAACACATCTTTCATCTTAATGAACATGACTGACACACTATACGGTGAAGTACATGGGTGTATAAACCCTGTAT
Organism: Viscum album; assembly: GCA_963277665.1. Taxonomy (NCBI): domain Eukaryota; kingdom Viridiplantae; phylum Streptophyta; class Magnoliopsida; order Santalales; family Viscaceae; genus Viscum; species Viscum album. The sequence goes on along the minus strand of OY728127.1, from coordinate 2,102,187,483 downwards.
CCAGATTCTTATATAGTTACATCATCAAATTTTCAATTTCATTGGTGGAAATTATATATAGTGTATAGGATATTAGAAAAACATCAAGTATATGTTTTAATGGGAAATCAAACATTAGGTTAGGAGGAAGATAACGACATTATTCTGGGAACACATTAGTGTATTCACACATAATGAGAATTTAATCAAAGATGGTCCTTTCATTAATATCAATAATTTTAGCATGATACTCTTTCTCATAAAAAATCATACCAATGATTGGGATGATGATTCCAAATTTGATTCAACCCCCATCAACTTATACAGTACTCTAGGGATATTTTCTATACCATGAGTAATTACATTCTATAATCAATTTATGTAGGATCTACATAAGAAAATACAATCCATAATGAAAATTTCAAAAAATTACAATAATGAATGTATCTCAGGTTTCATTGGGATGTTAAGCCCCTAAAATATAGATATTAAGGATGTTATATAATATGGATGCTAATAGATACCAATTTTCAATTTTAAATGATGGCTTCCCTTCAATGTTTTGAGGTGGTGTTTGAATAGTTCCACTAAAGTTACATGATATGAAATAATACATAGAAAAAAAATCAAGTAGTATGTTTTATAAACAAGAATGAATAGCTATAATTTGTATCACCACATAATTTTTAAGATTCACCTTAGTAGTTATGATAGAATAAGCCTCTCATTTCTCGGAAGACCATAGAGTTCATCAGTTATCATCGACAATCATTATCTTACTGAATTGATTCACATAGTTTAACAATTCCATGAAGTTGAAACAATGGAAAATAAGATTATAGTTTATTGGAGAATATCGTTCTTCCTTCACGTTTCAGGGGTTCTCTTATCATTATTTTCTATCTATGTACCATTCCTTCTCAAACCTGATGAATTTCATTATACCACTTAAGAAATTTATAGGATTCTTCAACCTACAAATAGGATAAATGGGAGTTGAAATTTCATTCATTTGATATATTTCAATATTAGTATTATGTAATTGAAAATCATTATCCACTTCATATCTCCCAAACCACAATATTCTATAACCTCCATTTAGAATTTGAGGGAATATCATAAAATTTCCTCATTCCTCTCCGAGTCATTTCTCACTCAGTCTCCACATGGATTCATCCTTGAACCACTAAAAAACATTAAGAATCACATTCAGGGTCAATGGAAAAGGTCAACAAGTATCATACAAGTCTCACAAACTATCCATCATATGACCTACTAGATTCACAAATCATTTTTCTTGAGGCGAAGGAACTCCTATTATAATTTTAGTGAGAGAGTTTTAGGATAATAGATATTGAAAAACGATTTCTAGAATTCCTTAAAAACTATTATTTTGATCTCCTCCATAGGATTCATATTTTTTTTATCAATGTTCAACGTTGTTTAGCTTCTCCCTCTATACGATAAATAACTATTAAAAAAATTCAATATATTATATAATTTAATGATACAAAATATTTTTTCATTTGAGTTTATATATTTTTTTATGATTAAATGTTTATAATATCCACTAAAAGTTGGAATACTTTTCCATGTTAAGGGCCCAATTGAAAATTTCAATTTCTTATGGGGTTTTTTAAAATATAAAAAAAATCAGTTAAAAAATTGAGTAAATTAAAACTTATTATCATGAGGTTTCCATATCCTACTCCCATGGGTTTGAACATATCATTTTTGCAATCATTGAATTTTCCATTACATTGGTTACTGACTTGGTTCCTCTTATTCACATCCATTAATAAAATAAACACAAATTAGGATGGATATTTTCAATCTATGAATCATATTAAAGGTTATATATAAAAAATTAATGTTGGACTCATAAATAATATATATTACTCTACCTCTATATTTATGGGTTTTAATATTGTATCCCCATGTTTGGATTACTAAAATTTTTTTTGTCATGTTGGTTTTATTTATTATGATTAATTATGATCATTTGAATTTACGAGATAGTATCCATTGATAGTGTATAAAAAAGTGTATAGTATTTCCTCTTTTTCATTTACTAGGTAATTATTTTGTTAATACCCAATGCATCATTTTTAGTGTTATTACCCCTATGTACAATCATGCATGTTACACATCCACATGTTGTATCCGAATAGGTTTTTTATGGATTGGAAACCACTCTCCATAAAATTTATGAAAACATAGGGAGAATTTCCTATGGTCAACATTATCCATAATGATTTCAGTACGGGTTTTTAATCCTAATACCCAAAAAAACATGACCTTCCTCTCATACCATCTATGAAAACCAATATATTTTATACACCATAAATCATGATTTATTATATAATTATACACATAATATAATAAAAAAACATTTATAAGACTATTTTATTTTGGAAATTAAATAAACATACCAATAACAAGAAATAAGAATATAACGAAATTATTTGAAACACCATAACATACTGTTAAAATCTGTTGATCATTTAATACTTCAAGGGTTAACATGGAAATGTACATAAGAATGGTGTTAGATATAAATCCCAGTAAAGAAATAATCAAGGAATAACATGATGATTATAATAAATTTGAATATAATGGAATATAAAAATTTCATAAAATGTATGAGAATAATAAATATGAACATTGAATTATGATGTAAGATCACAATATTACAGAAACATAGGAATGTGATGACAACATAAAATATGACATCATAAGAATAAACCAAAGTTAACTTCATTAAATCCTAGAATATTCAGCATAGGATAACCTTTCAAGAACCATGCATGGTATATCAAGAGATCACATCATTTCCCAATGCATTGTAGGGATATATTATCTTGGTCCCCCCATCACATTCATATCATGTACAATATTTTTTGTGCCACATAGATCATACAAAAAGACAGAATTTCATATCTTTTAATACCATTATTAAAGTGTGTTGTTTATATAAGTTGATATCCAAAATCTGATACAGATATGTACCTCTAGGTGATTACCCCTGAGTAATGATGTGTATAGATATTAAAAATAAAATTTTTTGGCCTCGAAAATCGCATGATATATTTGGCTATAAAATTGATGTACAAAAAGATTCATAGAAGGGTTTAATTTGAGTTTAATGTGGTGTCTTATTACATTGAAATCAAATGGAAAGAAACTATTTGTGTAAATATAGAGGCCAAAATTAAAAATTTTATATCCAAATGCATAACATAAATAATGTACATTAGTAATGTGGAGAGAGTCCAATAACATCTGTGCATTAAAATATTACATAAATTGTATAATGAGAGGGTCAAATAATATTCCTTTAATATAATATCAACTTGATAGTGATTGTATTTTTTTACAGAAATGAAAACATAATAAATTCAGATTCATGAAGCTGATTTTGATGAAAGATTTTTAATGGAAAAGTAGAGAGGGTGAACTGTTACCCTGAGAGGGAGCATATAATTGGTTGGGTGTATCTAGATAAGATCATGGAATCTATATGGGAGTTATTGAGTGAGGGATAAAGAGATTATTTTTCTCAAATGGTGTTTTAGTAAAGAGGGGTTGGATGTTGGGTGTGTATTAATAGAAAATGGGAGGAGGATTGTTTATTAATTTCTAAACATAGGTTATGGACTTCAAAATATTAAATCATCAAAACCACAATATATAAAATTGTTTTTTCCTAGGTTTTATTAAGTAATGGGTCTGTTGTCAATATTTAATTAGGATAATAATAATCCTCTGTAAAATAACATGCTTGGTGATATGGGGGTGCATCTTAATCATATATATTTGATTTCAAAACCATAAAATTTAATATAGGTTTTGGTGGATTCATTAAAGGTGTTTAAATTATTAAAATGACTTAATAACGATATTAAATTAAAATGGAAATATATTTTGGGTCAAGTATTTCATTTATAGTATTTATTACATCAATTTCAGTTATTATGATGACATAATATGTGCTGTATTTATTATTTTACACAAAAAATGTGACAAACATGGAAAATTATAAAAAATCCCAATTGCCTAATTTTGACATGCTGGTATCGAAAATAATAATTATTTTATAAAAATAATTTTCTAAATATGAGACTTTATGCTTTTAACTCAATAATAATCATGTATTGAAATGTTCTGGATTTTAATAATATATAATATTTCAGACCATTTAAATACTATATTCATATTATTTAAATAATATTATTAATTATATATAAATAACTATTATTTAATATGAATATTATATGAAAATAATATTTATATTAAAATCTATTAATTTAACAAAATGAGTATTTTAATTAGGAGATTTTATTTTGAAAAAATATGTTCTTTCTATCAAAATATATTATTGATTAACTCATATATAATTATATAAAAAATTAATAATTAAAGAAGATAAATATAATAATTAAATAATTATAAAAAAATTATAAAAACGCATACTACTAGTGTCTAGATACATAAACCCTTAATACACTAGTGTATTTCCTTGGCGTAAGATGTGCGATTAAGGGGATTTAATGAATTGGATCGATGAAAGTTGTTTGGGTCATGATCTCAATATAATTTAACTTCAATCAAAAAGGATTTTTTTTCTTTAACTATTAAATTTAAACTCATCCTAGGTCATGGTAAAATCCCATTATTTCTATATCCATTGGAAGATCTCAAAATTGGGATTCATAGTTTCTGATCCTACTAGTCAAGGATATTTCTTCTTCTATTTATTCCAACTAGAATTTATCATATCTCTTAATATAATAATCATAATGGTCCCTAGACAATTAATATATTATTATGGGTTATTTTGACTAATGGTATTCTAAATCCTAGAGGATATATTTAATGAAGGTAAAAATAATCAAAGTAGTACATGTGTTTTATATAGAAACATTAATTAATAATTCATTTATTCTTTCAAAAGATAATTTCATTTATAAATGTATGGGTCATTAAAATCAATGAAGGGATATATATGAGTAATTTTTAAAGTCACCATCATGTTATGCACCCCCATATAGAACAAAATTTCAATCACAATACACACAATCTAAGTGAATTTTATCTATTTGACACTTGATTCAAAAACTATGATGATTAATTTCTATTAAAATATTATTCAAAAATTGTTAACCCATTGGTTATTGATTCTTTTTTTAGATTTGGGGTGTAGGTTTCTTCATTTTTTGACATGGATGAAATTTTCAAAAGGAACTACAATTTTCTATCTAGTGGTTAGACTGAATTTTAAATTGAGATTCAGAATGAAACTTTGTGTCTCTGTATAGTCACGTTTTTTGTTTTTAGACAATTTTTATATATCTAGTGTTGTCTCGAGTGATTTATTGAGTTTTAGGAATGATGATCCCTAAAAACTCAAATCTAGAAAACGATGGAAGAGAAAAATGGTTTTACTAAAACTATGAATGCCACCAAGAGACACAATATACCCTATCTATAATGTTAGATCATGTCTCAGGGATTTGATTAACTATTCACACTAGATGACCTAATTTTCCATTTGTTATAGTATCTTTTATATAGGATAAATGAAAAAAATTTATAATACTTCTCAATCATTGCACATGAATTGTGAAAGCCCCAAGAATAGGAAGTAGCTGATGGATAATTTTCACATGGCTTGGAAAACCATGTAGCAAAACCATGTGCCTCATTTAATGAGGTTCATTTAAACATTCAATCATTTTTTTATTTTATTTTTTTATCACACCTTTTCATATACTCAATGTTCAAAATTTGTAGCTACTAGAGGTCCTCCTCCTCTCATCCACTAGGCAAAGAGAGATATCCACCATTCAACCTATGTTTATAGATTTATTAATTATGTTTGAAGAATATATTGAGTCTAAAAATCCACATCCATCCATTATTTGTTTCATTCTCTATGGAAATTTCTTAACATCCTGCATTCTAATTCACCATATTTTAGGGAAATTATAAATTTCTTCAATTTTATAGAACTAACTAAAATCAATTAACAATGTTGGATGAGTGGACAATATTTAGAAAATTTCAAGTGTTCTATATATTTTCCATCATTGTTTCATTTATTTGTAATTTATTTTATAATGCTACACAAATATTTTCATACAACTCCTTTAATTTTTTATCTCATGATCATGAAACAAATTACTTAAACGTACTGAATGTCATCATTAAATTACATTGATAGAGGTTTCTCACCTCAATGAAGACCGCCCATTAAGTGTTCATTCCTTGAATTCCATTAATTAGTCAATTGTTTTCTAATAAAACCATATGTTCAGGTGATGTGTCATATCAAATATAAGATGGTTGATTAATTGGATTTTGGATTGATGTATCACATTTCTATATTATTCACTAATTAAAAAAAATTCACTAATGTGGTAATGGTGAACTTTCAGTTTTAAAGGACCAGATGAATTGGATAGGCATGCATATTATCATATCCTATCATTTTCAACTTTTACATTTAGGGTGTTTCTATTTATGAATAGTACACCTGGCCCCTAAAAATTTTACATGTATTTGGCCCCTTTTGGAAACTATATTGATATTGGAATGGACGTCTTTTGGAATTTAATTTTATTATTAACTGAATTGGGATAAATGTCATGGTTAATTGCATGGAACAATTAAATATTGAATTATAATAATAAATATGATTTCTAAGTAAATGGTATTTAATATTATAATACATATTAATAATGGTAATAGACCGTTTTATGAAGTCAATTTATTATATAAAATGTTTTTTTACATGAGATCATTTATATAAGAACATATATAAATAATTTTTTTATGTCTTGAGTGATACAAGGGTTCGACATTGCAAAACCCATTGGATGGGCACATAGGATGTTGAAGACTACATATATGCCAGGTGAAATACTTCGTTTTATCATTATGAAATTCAAAGGATGGGATTAGTTGGATAAACATATTTGAACCTTAGGCATCACTTATATTCTCTTTTTGGATTTTCATAGGATGGGGTCAATGAATTTCTTAGATTGTTATACCAATCATTGATTCATGGACCCATAATGGTTTACCATAGATTTGATATGTGGGAAACATTGAAATAACATTCTATAAGAGATACCTGTTCCCCTATGTGGTTTCATAGAGAAAAAATTATTGGGTTTTTCCTTTATACCATACCAAGAGTGAAACTTGGTATTCCACTTTACATATCACCATGGGAATACTCTTATAGTGATGGGTAATTTTGATCCTCCTAATGAGACAATTGGGATTCCTCACTATATATCCCAATTGATTTTTTGAATATTAATTTTAACTCTAAACTGTAATTCCACATGTTTATTGATCTATGATATGTTGGTTCATCAAATTTAAGGACACATCAACCAACCAATCCACATGAAGGGGTTTCGACTATTTTTTATTCTTTCATGTGATAGAAAAGTTATGTCCCCATGTGAACAAACCTATAATATATATATGTTTGTGTGTTTGTGTGTGTTTTTATTCATATATATTAATTGTATACCTATTCATTGTGGTTTGAGATATATTAGATTTGGCCAAATTATGTTTGGTCAGCCATGTGTCCCTAAGAAACCTAAGATGAATTGTTTTCATTTATTTTTTTATTTCCCTAGAAATCATATCTTCACACTTCTATACATTATATTCACAATTTGGATCACTATATTCACTATTGTTCCTGGACCAATGTGTATATATCACACAATTTTTGGGACTCCATTACACTGGGGTACCCAAACATACATCATTTCATCTAGGATCATGTTCTTTTATTTTTCGATCATGCTTGTACCTTAGAGTTTGGATCATAAGACTGAGACGGAGCTCAAGATGCTCATGGATATGGCCGCCGAGGATTTTCTTCTTCTTATAGTTCAGGTATTGAACTATATCACCTATTGAATGTTCACTAATTAAGAATATCTAACTTCATTTGGAAATGCATTCATGGTTGTATATCCAGCGTCATATTCAATATCAAATATTATATTTTTCCACTATCTTTATTATACATCTATCATTGTTGATGATTGATTCATATTTAACATACCAGTGTGTTAATTATATCTAGTGTGTTTAGTCTCCAAACCATAACATATTTACACACCCTTTTCCAGTCAGAAGCATTTTGGAATATGAAGAGGCGCACTAGAGGTCATGTGGTCACTGGAAATAGGAACCGTTTTACAGGATCCTAGTTTAATATGTTACAAATTGGCATCATATGTGTGTTTTTTATATTTTTATACTACATTGGGAAGGTAGATAGTAGACCATGAATGTGCTAGCAGTTGTTAAATAGTTGTGTCTATGAGTGATAAAACCATACATGGGGAAGAAACTAAATGGGAAACGATGATATTTTCCTTTGTGTTATTATTGGATACATTTTTTATCAATCATTGATTAAATGGTGTAGATTTTATACATTCTGATTTATGATATTTAAATAATTTACCCATGTACTATAAGGTCAAGGAATTATCCATCATTATTGTAAAATATGGATTTATATTTCATGTATATTTTATTCCATGTAGTTGCATTGATAGATGTACCATGTCTAATCAATTATCATTCTTGATTGTATAACATGAATTGTAGAATATAAAATCATTTTTTATATCATGTTTCTGTGATTAGAGAGATATGATTAGAATTTCAATTTATATAGCTTGATTGAGTATTATTCCATGTTTTATGATTAATATAGAATTTTTTCCGATACATGTTGATTCGCTTATTATAATTCTAGTACATATGATTATTAAGTAAGTTAGTCTTCCTACAACGACTTGGTATTAATTAACTATGGTTTCCAGTATTTACTACTTGTGATAGCATTCTTAGTTATTATTAATTTTTTTTAATAATGTTCCAACATCCAACTAAACTATGTTTTCCTGCATAGATTGACTATGAAACATTAAATAAACATTTTTGATTTAATTTATCCATGCACCAGTGGTTATACAGGCCATAACAAATTGGTCGTAATGAAATAGGACCATATTCATAGTTTATAATATGTATAGTTTCATTAGAATTTATAAAATTTTAACCCATATAAGGAACCTATGATATAGTGTATCTTAATATTTCATAACACAATGGTTTATGTTAAAAAGATGCTTATATTTAACTCTAAATGAATTTTTTACATAATAATGTATTCATGACTCGGTCTATGTATGGTTGTCCTTATATGTTTTAATTAAGAGATAGACCTCACTCATACCAAGTAGCTTGATAATAGTATTATTCTATTCAAATGAACACACTAAGGGTGTTCAAAAATAATATAGTTTATAATGATTGAAGTTATATTCAATGAAAACTAGGATGGATTAAATGTTCCCTCACAAGTCACCCCTATCTTCGTTTGCCTTAGTACATTACCCCACAATGGTATGGAAATATTTTAATGGTATGATTATTTAAATTGTCTATATCCACATATATGGTGATAAATGTAATATTATGGTATAATCATACTTGAACAGTCCCTCTTTAATTGATGAATGTCATGTTTTATTCCTTTTAGCATTACTATTTATGAGTTGTTTATTAATTAAAATTCCAATTAAAACATAAGGGGTTTTCCTATGTATATAACAATTGAAATATAATTGATCTAAGAACCTTCTTTTGATAACCTCTTGAATAAATAAATTATCTTAGAAAAGTGGGTTCATAATGAGAATTTCCAAAATAAATGTGCTAAGTATAGTTTTCCTTATAAAAAAAACATAACATTTAAATTAAACCTCTAAAATTTTATTGATCAACTGTAAATAATTGAATAAATATAAATAAATCAAAATGTGGTGTTTTTATAATTTACACTTGAGTAAGGGTAGTTTAATTCATTCTTTTATTCCCTTAGATTAGGAATGGGATCATTAACCATAGGGTTGCTCTGACCTAAAAATGATTGGTGGTGTATCCTAGAGACTTTTTAGCGTGGCCATACAATTGGGATAATAATATCAATGTTTTTTAATCTCAAACATGATGTATGTAACATCCTTTTAATATTAAAACCTAATAAAATATCTATGAACCATTTCAAACATGAGGTGTTTTTTCTGGTGTCATTTAATCCATATAGGACTCTTAGTCTCTAAAATGAAACATGAGATGGATGAATGGTCATTCAGAATGTTGACCCTTTTTATGACCATTAACATGAATTATTGTTCATTTTATGTGATTTTGACATTCCTAGGGAATGGTCAGCCACATTGCATGTCATGAGACCTATCATGCTTTTGAGATGGAAGTCTCTGGAGGTAATCATCATTTAATATAAAATTATTGTATATGTTGACTTTAGGATAATTATATTTATGGGAAATAGGATATTGGGATTCTTAGGGCTAATATTCCTATGGATGATATCAAGGATGTGTTGTTTTATGGGTGGAATCATAGGGTATTATGCACTGATAAATGAAATTCCCTACAATAAGTAAAAATGTTCATCAATGCATACAACATTGGTGGTACTTTTTTAATCATTAATCTATTTCTATACATTCATAGGTCATCTATGCTGTAGAGTGACCATGATTTAGAGATGTTATGTTATCCTGGTGCATGGGGGATAAAAGTTTAAGAAGGATATGGTGTTGTTACACAATTAGTTGGGTTGTATTTTTCATTAATGCATGATTCAATGTCCCATATGGATATATATATTTAGGAGTGTCACATGTGTGTCTAAAGTAATAAAGGACTAGTATTCCCTTTACTAGCTACATTTCATGTAAATTGATTAAACTCTTGTTGAATCATGTTGTCCTCATCCATGACCCACCATCAGTGGTCGATGGATGATGTTCAATAGGATGAGTTCCCTTACTTAGTAAATCCAAAAATAAGGACCCTCTTATGGTGGGGAGAATTACATCATTCATAGAAAAACGTAATTATATAATTTCAGAATGAACAAAATAAAGTAGGGGCACATAAATATGGTCAGTCTAACATTATAATTATCATTGCATGGTTGAATGTTTACACAACCTTTGAAAACATCGATAGTCAGGTTGGACATCACTAGTTATTTTTGAGTGATTATGGGATGACATGTATAGAAAGGGATCATTTTACATTAATGATGATTCATTAGTAGGTCTAGTAGAGATATTATACAAACCCCCGACCAGTAGTGGTTTGAAATCTCTTTGTTCTAGTAGTTTGGTTTGGAAGATTTTAACCACATTGAGATATTTTTAATTTATATGGAATATGTTTATATGGTCTACATGGTAATTATTTGTACCCTGTTATGGTACTCTTGTCTTAGTGATGATCATGTACCCTAACATTATATCATAAAGGATACAATGAGAGTGAGTTGGTCATACATTGAGCTAAATTAAAATTCCCGTTCTGTTTTGATCAGGAAACACTATATAAGCATCACACTAGAATCATGGCTGTTCTAAAAGAATATTTTTTTCTTATATGATAAATGGATTATCATGTAGGAACACCATAGATGGTCTAATAGAAATTATCCATCTCATTAACATGTTTTTTTGGGCTCAATCAATGTTCTAGATATATAGACATTAGAAAATGTATGAACATATCACTTGTAAAAGTCATATTGTGGACTACATTGGATAATCTGATTGGACTCTTGTTGATGAATCTTAGGTTACACTGGACATCATTTGGTCTTGGGTGGGATGTTTAACGGGTTAGGATCCTTGTGTGTTGGATCGTGAATACCCCTATCTTCGAGATCAGATAAGATAATATAAATGAGGGTTTCAACAAATAGATGTCAACAAATGTCAGTTTCAACCATCAGTGGAAATTCCTAAGGTAAACATGAGATTAATTCAGAGGAGTTATCTCAATAGTTTCTATTTAATTCTAAATCTCTCAGCCTAATTTTTTTAGATTGGTCAGACCAAATTAGATTTCCTTAGATCCATTTTAATTCAAGGAATTCTGTTGGCGGGGAACTGTTTCAGGTACACCATTAGGTTAAGGTTGGTGTGATGTAATTATTGATAGTACATTTCAAGGAAGTCATTCATGACTAGTTTAATCTCTCTCAATTATAATTTAGAATTTTCAATAAAATGAGTTCTATATTATGTACCCAATTATAATTTGGTTGTCAATTGAAAAAATAACACTAGGAACATCATTAGAAATCATAGGAAATTATTTGGTACGAAATTTATATTATTAGAGAACCATGTTTTAGAATTATCCATTAAATATTATAACCCATCAGAGGTATGAATAATTGTCTTGTTTATGTTATATATGATGAGGTGATTGTGTCTTAGTTTAGGCTGTCTTGGGTAAGCTCCATCTACAATTTTCTATTTTTAGTATGATAATCTACTAATGTTTTAATGGATTATGATCTATACTCAGAAACGGATATAGATGTGTTTTTTTGGGTGTTTGGAAACATAATGTTCCCATTTAATCAAAACATCAGTACTCGAGTAGATTGGAGGATGATTTCTCTACTTCCACAAGGAATCTAAAGGATGAGGAGTTTTTAGTTTTAGAGATTATTGCATCTCACATTTTCAGTATGTATTAATGTTTTTTGAAGGAAATTGAATTTTCAGTTTGGTTGACAATTAAAATTGTAAACCATGCATTCAAATGAAATTATGGGTGTTTGAACAATACAATGTCTTGTTTTTAGACTTTTTTTTTCGGAATGAGAGGTGTCTTAGGTGTTTTTGTTGTTTTTGGAGCGACTGATCACGAAAAATGAAATCATCAGAAGGATGGATGTGACACACTATTTGTTTGAAACCATTGGACCCTCTATAAGGGATTGTGTATCCTATTTATTGAGGCTGACGAGTTTCATGGTTTTTTTGAACCATGCACAGTAGTTCTTACAACCATTAATTTGATTCATGGTTTTTATTAGAGGATAAACTCATGGTTGGAACACAGATTCTCCAATTGTGCACATGAACTCTACAAGCAACATTCCTAGGCATTATCCCATATATGTTTGGTTCATGGATTTTCCAACCATGTTTCCCAACCATGAAACACATTTAGGTTCTAAATTTAACATTTTACATTGTTTCAATTTATTTTCATCTCCTTCATTTTAGTTTTCTACACACACAGAGCTGTGAGCCACTCGAGATACTCTTCCTCTCCTCTCCTAGGTATGTAGATATATCCTCTATTTCATGTGCCATTCATAATGTTGGAACTGTATCAGTGAGTATACAAATCCTCCAATATTTTTTATTAGTTTCTTAATCCATTGTATATTCATTCCTCATTTGAGTTAATTGTCCTTATTTTAAATGTAATCATTGCATTCATTTGATTATTCTCACACCAACTAAAATCAATTATCTATTTTCATTGAGTGGACCATCTTATGTATGGGGTTAGTGTTATGATTCATTTAAATCAATGTGTAATAGATTTATAATTTACATCCTTATGTTGTGCTCTTGTATTTATGTGAAACACATCAAGAATTTGAATTCATGATGTGTACCGTTATTCCATAAATAAAATGAATGTTTTAATTCAATATCATCAATGGATGTTTACTGCCACAATATGTACCACCCATTAAGTGTGTATTCCTTGATTGACATTAATTAAGATTTTTTTTATAATAAAACAACATTTTGAGGTGAATTATCCTACCAAATGTAAATGAGTTGATTAATGATAATGTGGAAGGATGTAGAACTCAAATATATTATTCCCTATGGAGAAAACTATATCCTATGGCATTATGACCTACATTATATTCAAAATAACCTATTTAATTATAGGGGAATTCATGTAATCTTGGGATATATTTTCCTCTTTTCCATGCAAAGTGTTTCTTTTTATGAATAGTACACATGGTCTGTAATACATTTAGTTTCACATGGACCCACATGGTTAGTGGAGTGATATTTAAATGTACTTCCCATAACCAAATCATTTATTATTGAACAAATTTTAATTAATGGATTTATTAAGTGAATGGACTCATTTAACATATAACAAAAATTATAAATGGAATGCTTAAGTATATAGCCTTTATTATTATAATGGAAATGAATAATTGGAATGGACCTTTATATGAACATTAATTATGATATGTAATGTTCATTAACGGGGCCCCTTTTTTATTTGAGCTTAAATAATTGATTTTTTAGCATAAGGCGTGAGTGATACATGGGTTCCACTTTACAGAACTCCGTGGATGGGATCATATGTTGTTACAGGAAATATGTACACTATGAGCGATATTTCTGTTCATATTTATAGAATTATAGAGATTAATTTAGAGGGATAAACCTTATTACACCATGAGCAATACTCATATTCCCATATAATGATTTCCTTTGAAGTTCAACCTGTTTTATTGACATTGTTATACCCCTGAGTGATACATTGACCCCAGTTGTTTAACATGGATGGGATTAGTGGGATATGATGTTATAAAATTTCCCATGTGATACTCAATACCCTATATCATGTCTTAGGTATAGACTCAGGGGGTTATACCTTTATACAATACCATCTGTGATACTTGGGATTCCTCTTTACGAATCCCCTTGGACGGACTCTAATTGTGAGGGGAAACTGTGGTGATCCTAGTGAGATACATGGGATTCCACCATAAAAATAACCTTTGATGGGCCAAAAATAATTTTTTACTAAGAACCATAATTCCACTTGTTTAATGATATATGATACAGTAGTTTAATATATTTAAAGACATGACTTCCAACCCATTGAACATACTTGGGTTTGGTCTAGGATTGTATATGTACTTGTGATTGACCATTTATGTCACCGTGGGCATTGAACTAGAAAATTCATATATAGAAACACATACACACACACACATATATATATTCATATAAAATACATTTCTATAGGTTTAATTTTTTTGATATATTCTTATTTGTGTTGAATCAGTTATGGTCAACCATGCATCCCTAAAGAACCTGAGCTTACTTATTTACATTTATTTATTTACTACCTTATTTTTCATACCATCACATTTCTATATTGTATATTCATGGACTGGATAGTGTTAGAAACAATTGGTGGTGGAATAATGAATATATGTGACACAATGTTCGTTTATCCATTACACTAGGGTACCCAAACAGTCCTCATTGGGAATAGGATTATGATCCTTGGATTTTGTCATCATTATTATTCATGGGATTATGGAGAAAATGACTAAGTCGGAGCATTGGATACTCAAGGAGGTTTACCTTGGTGCATATTTTATCTTCAAATTTCATGTATTTTATTATATCTAATTCTTTATGTTTACTGATTTGGATAATGTAGACTCATCTATACATGCATAAACTCTTGTATATTTGGAATCAACCACATTCTTACCAATTATTATATCTCTTTGTTTTTTATTACACTATAAGATCTATTGTCTATTTATTCATATTTGATATTCCTTTGTTCAAATTTGATAATGAGTGTATAGTCTAACTATAGTACCCTATTTAGACTCTTTCTTCAATCTTCTGCCTCTACCGTATTAGGATGAATGGTTGAGGCCACTTGGACATCATATTAGGGTAACATTTTAGTGGAAGCATGGTCGGAAAATTTCAATATAACCCTTTTTCATGACTGTTTCAATAACATACTTATCATATTAGGATCAAGTAATATTGTTTCCTTAAAACCCATGAAATCCTCATAATTCCTTACTATGGTATTATCTTAAAAACATTCAGTTGAAAGACAATATTTTAGGATGTAACCCAACTATGGCTCTACCATAGAAAGTAAAAAAGATCATTGCTAACCATCAATTATCATCTTCAATAGTCCATGAGTTGGGATTTAGTGAAAATTGTATATCATCAAAATTATATGGAAGATATTAACCGTTCTAAAAGAAATCTATATATATCTAGAAATAATTTAATTCATTTCCCCTAATAGATTAATATTATATATCAATGTATGTAAAGAAACAAATAATCCAAAACACTAAGAAAACATTTCATGGGAAAATAAAATAATTAACTAATACTACTCCCAAATAGGTTTCAATATACATTTAAAAACAATTCTCAACACCACACACATTGTAAAAACCCATCTAAGTTCACAAACAATAGTATCAAGATCAAAACTCAGTGTGACTACATATGTGCCTCCATATACACTAGATGATGGAAACTATATATGGTGGTTCTAGCCGGTGTTGTGAGGATACTATACCCCAATATCAGAGTGTTCAATGATAGTAAAAAACCCAAAAATTAAAAACATAATATTATAGGGAAAGAATAATTAAATTAACATACCATATGATTATGAAGTATGAACATACAAAGATAAAACAATAACCACCAGCTGGGCCGATCACATTTACCAAATAATTAAAAGAAATATAAAACAAAGAGAACGTACACCATCATTTATCCACGACACACTACAATCACCAAGCCCATCTAAGCTACTACAGAATGAACATATTAACTTTCTCATCAACCCATATTTAACCTAAAATAAGTGAGATCTACTTGTGGACCCATGTTCCATGGTATCCCAAGTATGGTGTGAGTTTATAAATCAGTAGGTTACCACCAATGTAGTCTAGTAATCTAAAATAAATGAAATGATATGTGCATTTGAAATGCATAGAATAAATATATGAACATATTTTAAAAAAAAAAAATAATCCAACAACAATACCACATCATCCTAATTCTAGATTTTTTTTAGAATATCATGATGACGATGTCATTTAGTAAAGCAATATCTCTAAGGTAATTTCTATGTAACCATTATAAGCATAATATCCATTCTTGATACACATTGTTTCCCCATATATGAACCATATCTTCCTTGGAAAGTGTTAGAGAGTCTTTATCTTTAGAATCACCTAATTTGAAACATTATCAACTCATTTTCAATCCCATGATCTCACCTCAATCACGATGAGTAGAAAACCCTTGGGCACCACTAGGAATCCCTCACCCTCAAGCCTCAAGATGATCCCCATGATAGTACTTTCGTAATATTCAATGTCATGATGGGGGTTGATTAATATATTGGGGAAAAACAAGGTAATATTATATATCATGGTGTGAATAATTCCAAAGAGTAAATTAAGGGTAATACGCACTATTGATCTCACATAGAGTCTCATAAGAATCCAATACCTCAGGGATTCCCAGTAGTACAATCAATGGTTCATACACCGAATCAATGTGGTGGTATCCAAATCATCAATTGATGGAATTAGATAGTCTCCATTAGGATGTTTCTTATACCATTATTTGGTATATGCACCCACTAAAAACCTAATATTTCAATTTGAATCCAAAAAATGATGAACATTTTTATTATCTAATTGAATTTTTGATTGAATCCAAACTCTCCTACCTCTTCATTGGTATCTAAAAAATAAAAGGAATCATTATAAACCAAGAAATTACAATATAAATTATCATATTCTCTCTAGTGATGGATCCTAGGAACCACCTCTAGGAATAATCTCCCACATAAACTAAATATCTGGATTCTAGCCAAGGTAGGCATCTGCAACCAATATAACATGAAACTGGATATGAAAAATACTTGTAATCCTATAGCCTTATCTGTATATTTAGGATTTTCTATGAATCCATATAAATGTTTATATTTCTATGAAAAATGGATGATTCAAAACCTTTTTGTGAAATCACATATCCTAAAAAAACAACAAATTAAAATACATCAAGGATTAGCAAAATGGCTGCACCAATCACATTGTCATGACCCATTTGGATAACATATTTATTAAGGGATGTATGTGACACCCACTACCATATCTTCCCATAACAATAGATACATACTTAGGGGAACTTTGTGATGGGGAGCCCATGTGGGCCCCCCTTGGACAACGATAGAGTTGTGGTATACATCTCGAGATCCATAGTCACAACGAATCTTTCATGTGAACCCCAAACACTCAAGTGACATACTATACCATGAAATAATCAATGTGATATCAAAACCTCACAGGCCTATAGATCTTCCTCAAAGGTGAAATAAATTAGAGTTATCTCAAAGAACTTATCAGTGCCTCATATAACTGAAACGTAGTCCCCTCTCTCAACCCATCTCCTATCTACCTATGATCTAACCACCTAGGCCTAAAAACACATGGGCCCCTATTCAGAATTATATAGTAATCCATATCAAGAATTATCAAACACCCAATTGGATTTCTTCTATAATCATGGTAATTTTTAATCCAATGCCTCAACTATCGGTGGCTGAGGCATGGAGGTGGTGCCTAAGGTCCTCAGTGGCCTTAACATTTTAATCATTCATGAAAGGTATTATATATAGACTAAATGATTTAATTTAATATAATATATTTAATCTAAATTTTAAAAATAATTATAACCATGTTCATTCCCTACATTCAAGGTCTCAAAATAACTTGTATTTAAATACCATGAAAAAACATATTTGGTATGTATCAGGGACCACCTACCATATAAAGATAATTTTCACTACTTATTCTACAGAAAAAAAATATCATCTTCGGTTCTTCAATGATTTCCTAATAATGTCTAGGAAATACCAAAAATTTCATATATTCATAGGAAATGAACTCACATCAAATAATCCATATTATATAATTATAATATCATTAAATTTAATTAATCAAATCATATTTTGAAACCAATTTAAATAAATTTTGCATAATCACTTAAGTAACATTTAGCACCAAATGATTACCAAATTCAAGGGGAATTGGGTGACTACCATCACTAAAAAACCCTAATACCTACAATAGTTAAAATTAGATAACAACAATTCCAATTTAAAAACTATAAAAATAATTAATAAGAAATAATTAGAAATTAACCAACATGATGAACCTCCATAAAAAATTAAAGCGACTGCAGGCATATTGGGTCTCATGACACCCTCTTATAAGGTCAAGTGGAAGCCCCAACTCACAGTAGTGCAGAAATCGTTTTTTACGTCACTATTTTTTACGTCGGTTATATATAACCGACGTAAAAATGCGGCGAGTAGATTTTTCACGTCGGTTATTTTAATAACCGATGTTACAAATCACGCCTGTTGGTTTTTTACGTCGGTTATCTTATAACGGACGTAAAAAACCAATGTGCGGGGGGTTTTTTTACATCGGTTATTTGGTAACCGACGTAAAAAACGCGATATCGAGGCGTTTTTTACATCGGTTATCAAATAACCGTCGTAAAAAACCAAAGCGCAGGGTGTTTTACGTCGGTTATTTTATAACCGACGTAAAAAAGCTAAAAAATAGTTTATAACGTCAGTTATATAATAACCGACGATATAAAACATTTAAAAAAATTAAAGCCAGTGTTCGGTCATTTACGATTTTTCGATTGACAGTCGTCGTCTCGTCTCTCTCTCGCGCGGTAAACCCTAATCGGCTCGTCGATCGCCTGCATTAAACACATTTTGGCTTCATTGTTTATCTTCTTCACTCCTCTCGGATCTATCATCTCAACTCGCGACATTCAAGTAAGCCTTCCACGAATTTATTTCATTCGTTTTTGTTTCGATTCATGATGTGATTTTCGTTCGTTTTTTAATCTTGTGGAATTTTTTGTTATTGCAAATGGTTATTATGTCCATTCAACTCGCAACATTCAACTCGAAACATTCAACTCGCAAAATTCAACTCGCAACATTCAAGAAGGTGTATTTTGGATAAGACTATTTTTAACTCTTATTCTAGATTTTCATTCTGATATACGCTTTACGATTCTATAGTACAATGAAAAAGTAGATTCATTAAAGCTTCTTAAACCACTTATACTTCATCTTTTCTTCTGAAATACGAATCAGTAACAACTCCAATATGATTGCTATATTGATCTATCTGAATACCAACAACTTCATAACGAGCAACCTCTTAAGTATCTAAATAAATCAATATCTGATAAAAATATTACTATGACCATGAGAACATAGATATTTGACTTCACAACCATTCAAATTATTTAATCATTTAGAAAGAATAATTAATTTTAAAACATTGAGGATTAGCTTCAGCAAAATCTGAAAAATAATGGGTGGTACTGTAACGTTCCATTCTTCCAGCAACATTATTATTTCCTACTTAGCTGGAATGTGTCTTTCTGGATGAAGATTGGTAGTACTTATTTTCTTAAAATCATATTTTCAATATGATTATCCAGAAAATGATTTTCAAAGTGTATCTGATTTCTTGAATACAATGGTATGTCCGATTTTCAACAAAACCAAGTGAGGTGATTTCTTTTATTATTAATAATTCATAAAAAAAATTATAATACCTAAATATTATTATCATCCTTTTCATATTTTTCATTATAAAAAAGGTAAATGGTACTTTCTTTTCATTCTCAAGTTAAATTATATTTTTTATAAAGGTCTTTTCTATATAGGTAGAAATAATTTAAAGATAATTACATTGGATTAGGTATATTATCTTATCTTACCATCCAAACACATTCAAAATGGGATACAGATGGTTATACCATGTCCAATGTGTTATGTGATGTGTCTCGTAAGAAATATTATAATAAATTATAGGAAAGGTGATTAACATATCCCAATATGAGGTGAATGAAACTATGTTTTCCCTTGACATATGTTATGACTTATATGATTATGTTTGTGCCACACTCTTATGATATTCCACATACCAATGTTGTGATCTTGTGAATAAGGTTTTTTAAATCATGTTCCCACTATCATATAAATCATGTCTTATGTTATGTTAAAATTTTTATACTTGGACTCAGGTTTTATGATCTATGATTATATAGAACTGTTTCACTTATCTTTTTGATCATCTGCTTTGTGTATGCTCTTATACCCCCATGGATATATTTTTATGAGATTAGATATTATATTTATATATAGCATGTTTACCCATAATGAGTATCGTAAATCAAAACTTTTATTATTTTCATTCCCTAAGTTATAAAAATAAGTATTATGTAGGATGATTTAAAATTTAATCTGTGAGATGAGTTGTTTTATGTGTGAAACCCTGGCCAAACACATATGTATTTTTTTATTGGTATTACATATATATAGTTCGACATATACTTTTTTTTACATTACCATGATATTAACATTACTTTTTCTAAATAAATATTAATGTCCTTAGATTATATGTCGGATCAAAAGGATATAGTAATTCTAATATATAATCAGAATGATCAGATAATATGACAATATTATTAATCATAAAACAAATGGTCTATATTCATATTTCTAACATGACACTTATGATGTATAGCTATTTGGTGTTGGGTACTTATGAAAACTACTACTACTTTCAAGATTTTGGCACTTGAAAGTGTTGAGTACTTTAGATCATAATGATTGAACAACAAGCATGAATAACACATGTTATATTCTCCATTAGGTATTCCTATATTTTAACATGTTTATTAGTATATTGGAATGAGATTATTATAAATGTGTATCATCTGATCATATTCACTTATTCCAGATAAAAATCATTTTGTTTATGTTTTATTGATTTATATTTTATTTGGAGAATCATTAGGCGTCATGGTTTTCGTTGATTCAATGAAATTTAAAACTGTTACATCTAACTATATTTTCTTTTAAAAATAATATTCAAGAATATGTTTTTAAATACCTATAGATTTGTTTTATATTTTAAATTTTTTTACATTCAAATTATGATTTTTTTCATATAAACATGTATTTGTCTTATCTTAAAAATATATATTTTTTGTTGATATTTGTTATAGGTAATAATGAGTCGAAGATGGATTACGGCACATCGAATGAGTAATGAATTTGAGGAAGGTGTTGATGCCTTTTTGGAATTTTCAAAACGAAATGTTCCAATTAGTGAAATTTTTTTCTGTCCATGCCTGAAATGTTTTAATATGAAGAAGTTGAAAAGTAGAGAGATAAAAGATCATCTGATATGTCATGGTTTTAATCCGAGTTACAGCCCTTGGACTTGGCATGGTGAAACTGGACGGAATGTCACTGATGATGATGATTCGCAAGATGGTAACTCCGATGGAATTGAAGAAATGATTCGCAATATTGTAGCAGAACAATTTGAGATAGAACCGACAGTTGCACGTCTATATGGTGATGCTGAAAAACCACTATATCCTGGTTGTACAGATTTTATGGTTCTGTCGGCGGTGTTAAGATTGATTAACCTGAAGGCGAAGTATGGATAGAGTGACAGAAGTTTTACAGAGCTGCTACAATTGATGAAAGGCATTCTTCCAAAAGATAACGATCTTCCAGATTCACATTACAAAGCCAAGAAAATATTATGCCCGATGGGATTGGGATACAAGAAAATACATGCATGTCCGAATGACTGCATTATATATAGGAAGGAATATGAATTTTTGTCAGAGTGTCCAAAATGTGGGACATCACGGTATAAGGTGAAATAAAAATCACAGGGTGATGTAGAGATTACAAAGCTCCCTTCAAAGGTATTTTGGTATCTTCCTATAATTAATCGTTTCAAAGGTTTATTTTCTAATTCACATGATGAAAAAAGGTTAAGATGGCATGCTGAAGAGCGGTTATGTGATCGAAAAATACGTCATCCAGCTGATTGTCCACAATGGAAGAAAATTGATGCGCAATATTCTATATTTGGAAATGAAATAAGAAATCTCAGACTGGGGTTGTGCACAGATGGAATGAATCCATACCGAACACTCAGTAGCACACATAGTTCATGGCCTATTTTATTGGTAATTTACAACCTCTCTCCTGAAGTTTGTATGAAGCGCAAATATGTCATGTTGAGTACAATGATCTCTGGTCCAAAGCAACCCGGTAATGATATTGATGTTTACTTGTCACCGTTGATTGATGATTTGAAACTGTTATGGGCTGATGGTATTATGGTGTATGATTCATATAAAATGGAATATTTTCAACTGCATGCAGTGCTTCTGTTCACTATAAATGAATTCCCAGCATATGGAAATTTGTCTGGATACAATGTTAAAGGGTATAAATCATGTCCAATTTGCGAACAACAGACGTCCTATTGTCAATTGCATCATGGGAGGAAAACAGTGTACATGGGTCATCGAATGTTTTTGCCTGTGGAACACCCTTATAGAAGACTAAAAAAGGCATTTAATGGCTCACAAGAATTTGATACTTCTCGAAAACCTTTATCCCCTGATCTGTATTTTGAGAGGGTGAAAACCCTTGATGTGACATTGGGAAAGACACGGAAATCTGGTAATGATAGACATATTTGGAAGAAACGGTCAATTTTTTTAGCTACCATATTGGAGGTATCATGAAGTTAAACATAATATTGATGTCATGCACATGGAGAAGAATATCTGTGATTCTTTGATTGGAACATTGTTAGATATTAAAGGAAAGACTAAAGATGGGTTGAATGCAAGATTAGACTTACTATCAATGGGAATACGTTTGGAGTTAGCTTCCACTCCTAAAGGAAGATGAACATTTCTTCCCCCGGCTTGTCATACATTATCGAGGAGGGAGAAAATTAGCTTCTGTCAGTGTCTTCATGATACCAAAGTGCCTCAAGGTTATTCTTCTAATGTAAATTTTTTTGTCTCATTGAAGGAATTGAAGTTGATAGGTATGAAATCACATGATTGTCACGTCATGATGCCACAAATTCTACCAGTTGCATTGCATGGAATATTTCCCATTCGTGTCAGAAAGACTATAATGAAGTTGTGTTATTTTTTCAATTCAATTTGTAACAAGTATATTGATGTGAATGCTTTGAACATTTTGGAAAAGGATGCAATTTTTATACTTTGTCAATTGGAAATGTATTTTCCTCCAACTTTTTTTGATATAATGGTGCATTTAATGATTCATCTGGTTCGAGAAATAAAGCTTTGTGGACCTGTATATCTTCGTTGGATGTATCCTTTTGAAATGTATATGAAAATATTAAAGGGGTATGTTAAAAATCTATATCGACCTGAAGCCTCCATTATTGAAAAGTATATTTCTGAGGAGGTAGCAGAGTTTTGTACGAGCTACTTGGCTGCGGTGCAACACATAGGTTTGACTCCATATCTCCATGAACGAGTTAATAATGAGGGAAAGGGGATTCGCGGCTTGAAAGTCAAATCATTGTCAGCTGAACTAATGAAGAAGTTAGAATCATACATCTTGAATAACATAGCTGATGCTCAACCATATATCACATTGCATATTAATGAGTTGAAACAATGTCATCCAAAGAAGAAAGAAATGTGGATTTTGAATGAGCACAACAAAAATTTTTTGTCATGGATTAAAAAGACTTTGCTTGGTTGATCAGATGTATCAGAGACATTAAAATGGATAGTGGGTGGTCAATGTTTAAATATGATAACATGGTCTGGTTATGACATTAATGGTTATACATTTCATACAAAAGCTCAGGACAACAGAAGTGAAGTTCAGAATTGTGGTGTATTGGTGTTTGTAGAAGCAATGCATTTTTCGAGTGCTAAGGACAAAAACCCAATTTCTGCATCAAATACATATTATGGAGTGATTGAAGACATATGGGAGGTTGATTACATTAAAATTAAAGTTCCCGTTTTTAACTGTAAATGGTTTAACGGTACAACAGTGTCAGACACGATGAATTTGGAATGACACTTGTTAATCTGAATAGATTGGAAGACACAACTGATTCTTTTATAATGGAAACACATGCAAAACAAATTTTTTATGTAGTAGATCAATCAGATATGCAGTGGGCTGTTGTTTTAAAAGGGAAAAAACAATATGTGGGTGAGGATGAACTTGATGAATATGCTGATTTATGTTAGATCCCTACTTCAATGGAAATATTAACAGAACATAATGACGATCATGTTGAATACATAGTTTGTGCCATAAGGAACGATCACGACGAAGGAATTTGGGAAAACAATCCATCTGTACATTCCTAAAATTACAGGTAACATATGTTTATTTCTTGTTTACATTTATTTTTTCCATAAATGTTAGATATTGTAAGTTTTTTATTTATTAAAACATGTTTTAAAATAAAATAAGTATTTGTTTTTGTTTGTTTTATGTTTGTTTAGTTTAATTTATCATGTTTATAACCATTACATGAATTTTTATATGCTTATTTTTGTTCACTGACAATTACTTTACCATGTTTACAATGTTTACCAGGTTTACCATTTTTACCATTTTTACCATCTTGACCATCTTGACTATCTTTGCCATCTTAACCATTGTTTAACATGCTTACCATATTACCAATGTTTACTATTATGTAACTTAGTACACTTTTCAATTTTCCGATTACAGTAGTATTAAAATATTTGAATTTGTATATTTGTTCACTGACAATTACTTTACCAAGTTTACAATGTTTACCAGGTTTACCATTGTTTAACATGCTTACCATATTACCAATGTTTACTATTATGTAACCTAGTACACTTTTCTATTTTCTGATTACAGTAGTATTAAGATATTTGAATTTGTATATTTCTGAGCTGAAGTTTGTTTTTTTGATTTGAAGGATAATGACAGATCATTCAGATGATCAACCACATGATTCTGGAGAGGAACATATTGCTGGTCATACCTCTGGGGATGAACATTCACATGTTCCTATTACGACAAAGAGTTCAAAGGTTGGTAAACGTGGTTGCACACGTTTACCAAAATTATCACTTTCCCGTATGCAGGATCAGAGGATAGTAGTTGAGTTTGATGATGATGATATTCCTAGAGGTCCGAATGCCAACGATTTTAAGAGTTTTGTTGCAACTCAGTCTAAGACCAAAGTAAGCATTCTGTATGATGATTGGAGAGGTGTGGATAAAGAGATTATCTCTCAATTGTGGGAGACGATCTTGGTAAGATCTTTTGTCATTGTTTGACCATTCTTTTAATGTTTCTAGTATATATAATATGTTTAACCTCTTCTTTATAAGATGACATTTGATATTCCTGACACTGGAGGAGTCAAGAAGAAATGATTATCGTTGTCTTCCAGGAGATGGAGGGATTTCAAATCAACCCTCTCATCTGATTTCATTTATGGTCATAGGAGTCATGACAATCCATGTCGTATATATCCTTTTATAGATGAAGACACATGGAGACAATTTTTTGAAAGTAGAAAAAAAGAGTCATTTCTGGTAAGGGCAATGTAAAATTTTATAAATATTCTTATATAAATGATTTTATTAATGTTTTGTTAATGATTTCTTATTCATAAATTAAAGCAAACCAGGAAAGCTCATCAGGAGATCCAATCTATAAATGTATACCCTCATAGTTTATCTCGGGGAGGGTATACATTATTGGAAGAAAAAATGATAGCGGAAAAATTTCAACAACTAAGAGCTGAGTCTTCAAGCTCTGGAGATGTGGCCCCTCTATCCCCTCCATCTAGACATGAAAAATGGAAGAGAGCTCAGAAGGGAAAAAAAGGGCAATATCTTTCGGAAGAATCGAGAATCGTAGCTGAGAGGATTGTAAGATATCTATTTAATTTATTTAAGTTAACTTTTTTTCTTCATATAAGTTTCAATCATTACAGAAATGTTCAATTAATTAATACAGGACTCTCTTGAGGATCAGAGTTCAGAGGGGACATTTACAGTTACTGGGAGGGAAGATATTTTATTTGCAGCATTGGGAAGGCCTGAACATCCTGGTCATGTAAGAGGATATCCGGCAGGTGTATCGGTAAGAAAAGTGTTTCCACATTCTTCAACTTCTATCATTGAGGGGGTTTATAAAAAAAATAGAATCCTTGGAGGCTGAAGTTCAAAATATTAATGCGACGATGGAAGACAAGATTAGAGATTCGGTGCAATATATGTTTGCAGAAATGCAAAGAAAATTTCAGACTGCAGCTCCCACTCCTCCACCTCCCCCTGCAGACCCCATTATTTATCCTCCATCTCCGCCAGTAGCTCCCACTCCCCCACCTCAGCATGTGGACCCCATTTTTTATCCTACGCCTCCGTCGCATCTTCCTACATATTGAGATTTGTATGTTGATTATTCTCAACATCATATAGTAGCATACGTGTTGGTATATTGTATAGGAAATACAGTTCATCATCAACAATTAGAGGTAGAGAATCAGAGGGTCACTGTACATGATATTATAGATAGATCAACTAGGGTACCAATACCTACAGATGAGGTGACGACAATTGGACAGAGTATCGGCCATTTTTTAGTTTGGCCATCCAGACTTCTTCGACTCATTACCATAGAGGTATGAATGTTATATCTTTCATTTTATTTTTTTATTAAAGTTGTTTTATCATTTGAAAACTACTATAATTCTCAATTTTTTTTCACAGGAATAATTCAAAGGTAAAGAAATACTGTATAGACAACAACAAAGACAACATGCTATGACATCAAATACAGATTCTAGTGGTCTTGACAGATTGTCAAGATATTCACATTTGTTGGTGGGGTTTTATGACTTTCCAATGGAATTTCATGTTTGTGGACGTGAAATAAGTGTGGGGATTACAAAATCTGATATCATGGAGCTTGGTACTGGAGATAAGTTGGGCATCAATGTGGTGCAATTTTTTTCCATGTAAGTCTTAACACCTTTTCCCTACGTTATATTTATTAAAAATGTATACTTATATATGTTTTGTATTAGGTATCTTTATAAAATTTGTGAGAGGAATGGACTGACATAAGTATATGGATTCATGGACCTACAATTGATTTCCCCTGAATCATGTGCATTGACTAAGGAACAAAGAATGGTTTATATTGCTGAAAGATTTGAAAAGAATATAATCCAATAATGTTGGATGATGCCTTTTTGTGAGAGGTATGAAACACATTTATCTCAAAGAGTTAATTAACTTTTAACATAAAAAACCACTAACATTAAATTTCCTTTTATCAGTAATCATTGGATGTTAGGGATTTTTTGCCCAAGGGAGAAAGCTCTTTATTGGATATACTCTGTTCATGGTGATGTGCGGGAAAGTTTTAAGAATATATTGGAAAAGTAAGTTTCAATTTATCAATAGTTTTATATATTATAATGAATTTTAAATTTACCCCATTCGTATTATTTTCTAACAGTGCATGGGTCTACTTTCGAAAAAACACAAAGAAAAGAAATGAAAAGATCAAATATGTAAAGGCGAAGGTAAATTTCCATTTATAATTTGTACTTTTTGATTTATTACATAAAAACAATATATTGAATTTACACTCATTCAAAACAGAATTGTCATGAACAACAAGGCCTCATCGAATGTGGATATTATATGTTAAGATTTATGTATGAAATAATAACAACTGGGACAGTTGTGGATTTTGACCTGGTACGATTTCCTCTTAAACTTTTCCATCATATTTCAATTTTATTTATTCATTATACACATTAAATATCTTCTTTTTCATTTGTATCTTTTTGATGACCCTAAACCATATACTACTGAAGACATCAAACACGTACAAGTGGAGTGGTCAAATTATTTTACAGGTTTGATTTAATTTTAGTTGTTTGTAATGTAAAATGTAATTTTGAATATTGTCGTTTTAATTGTGTATTTGGTAGTTGTTTAGGTTTGATTTAGTTTTTTTTTGAAGTTGACAGTGTAAGTTTTGAATGTTATATAAGTGAATGTTTAATTTTGCTCTACTTCTTATTTTGGTCTACTTTTGATGGTTCTTTTGGTATGGATTTGGGTCTGTGGGGGAGGGGTTCCAAGGGTGTGGGGGTGTGTTCAGTGGGGTTGGGGGTGTCCAGCGGTCTGGGAGGTCTGTCCGGTGGGGTGTGGGGACAATCTTGGGGGGTGGAAGGGATGTCCAGGGGTGTGGGAAGCCAGTCCAGGGGTGTGGGAGTGATGTCCAGTGGTGGGGGGGGGGGGGGTTGTCCAGGGGTGTGGTGGGGGCTTTCAAGTGGGGTGAGGGGGTGATGAGGTGATGTTCAGGCGGGTGGGGGGCTATCGAGGGGTGTTTGGGGGTGTCCGGGGGTCGGGGGGCAATCCAAGAGTGTGGTGGGGGCTCCAATGGGGTGGGGGAGGGTTGTCCAAGGGGTATACATGAGGGTGGGAGCTCCAATGTGGTGGGGGAGGGCTGTCCAGGGGGTATACATGAGGGTGCGAGCTCCAACGGGGTGGGGGAGGGCTGTCTATGGGGTATAAATGAGGGTGGATGCTGTCTAGTGGGTATGTTTTATATGTTATCTATGTACATTCTTAATTTTGATGTACTTCTGTTTTTGTGGTACGATTTCTTGATTTATTTTCTGGTTGATTCTAGTGGAGATATGATCAATGCATTCTGTTTAAAAAAAAATTAGGTTTATCACGTCGGTTATTTAATAACCGATGTGATAAAATGCCTGGAAAATAGTTTATCACGTCGGTTATTTAATAACCGACATGATAAAAGGCCTGGAAAATGGTTTATCACATCGGTTATTTAATAACTGACATGATAAAAGTCCTGGAGAATGGTTTATCACGTCGGTTATTAAATAACCGACGTGATAAAGGCCCTGGATAATGGTTTAGCACGTCGGTTATTGAATAACCGACGTGCTAAACGGCCTAGACAATGGTTTGTCACGTCGGTTATTGACTAACCGACGTGATAAACCCCCCTCCCCCTGGTTTTTCACGTCGGTTTTATATGAATCGACATGATAAACCACACTCAGCCCGGTTTATCATGTCGGTTCATATTGAACGGACATGATAAACCACCCTCACCCCAGTTTATCACGTCAGTTCTATATGAACAGACTTGATAAACCCCCTCACCCCTATTTATCACGTCGGTTGTTTAAGAACGGACGTGATAAACCATTGTCCAGGCCGTTTATCACGTCGGTTCATCGATAACCGACGTGATAAACCATTCTCCAGGACCTTTATAACATCGGTTCTAAAATAACCGACGTGATAAACCATTCTCCAGGCCCTTTATCACGTCGGTTCTAAAATAACCGACGTGATAAACATCGCGATTTTATGTTTGTGACGTCGGTTTTTAAATAACCGACGTCAAAAACCTTATTTATAACGTCGCACGTATTAACGTTGGCTAGAAACCGACGTAAAAAATTAAAAATAACCGACGTAAAAAATGTTTTCTGCACTAGTGTCATTAGGATTATTCCCACGTGATATAATGTTAAAATAATTGACACCCCATAAAAAATACAATATTAGGTGCATGAAATTATAAAATATACACATATATGAAGACATACCACAAATATCTTGAAAAAATACCAAGAACACAATTCCATGGTAATGGTATGGGTGCGAGAATAATGGGGAAGGTGGATTGGTTGTGAAAATGGGAGAGGGAATAGAGACATTGTGATAACCATTAAATATTCATAGGGGAATGACAATAAAAGGCCTCCTTTAATAAGATACATGTTTTGGTTGCTTGATTTCTCTAAATAATATTCCAAGAATGTCATATTTATTTTCTATGTTGACACCTTTGGGAAAGATGGTCAAAAATATTTTCCAAACTATATTCCAAGCATGTGCAATGGAATTACATTAATCTGCAACTTTTCTCATGGTTTCCCTACAACCGTGTTCAAATAATGCACCAATCCCAAACTCCAAAATAGGATTCACTATTTTCAATGAAACCATGTGCTAACCTTTATGAAAAATCATAATATATAGTAATTTAAATATAAACCCCCATATTACTAAGATTTCACTTGATTTCTCAAAAACAATTCACATGAAACTGTGTAACTTGTCTTGAATCCTTCAAAACTCGAGAAATTTTGATACTTTTTCAGACACAAAGGGACCTTTTGGGCATCATGAATTATATAAAAACATCAATTTCTGATGCATCAATTATTAAAAATATTTTTTAAATCCTTGTCCAAAATATTTTTCATCCACCAACTAAAAATATCTAATTCCATTGGGAAATTTTCATCCCATAAGGATGAATGGTCTTATAATATCCCTACAATATAAATTTGCATCCCTATAAATTCATATCAATATTTCCATCATTGGTCCTTTTATTCTCAAGTCATTAGTTACAATAAAAACTACATTGTTCCACCCATGAACTCACAATGTGATTCAAATGTGACTCTATAAACCATGGGGTTGAAATCACCAAATAACATCCTAATAATAAATTAAAATATGAAAACTACGAGACAATGATTTATTCCATTATTCTATTATGATACATAACCATTTTATCATCTGATTAATCATCTAACATTTTCTTATCCCTACCATAGGACTTATCTCAAATTGATGATTCTATGTGATGATGCTTCCCATCCTTTTAATTTCTTATAGTATCTATTTTGATGAATCTTTATGAAGCACAATATGTGGTTCTTGACATAACACACCACATCTCTTAAGAAATAATCTCTACAAAAAAAACAAAAAAATTAAAATATAATTTACAAAAAATAAGGACATACTTCGTTCATCTAAACACAATTTTAGTACATTGGATATTCTTTTAAAATGATTGAAAAAATTTGATACACACCCATGATATAAAAATTTCTACATATGACGTTATTTATTGATTAATGTATCCAATATCATGAAAAAAAACCTATCATCCTCTTTAGTACTACTCTTATAAAAGATGATCGTCCTCCCCTACAGATGTGTTATGTATTTATATGATCATGGTTCCTTGATTCTTGGAAGAACCCAAAGAACATTCTGATACATAAACCGATGTATCAACCTAAAATCCAGTGTGATTCCATAGTAATGTCCTTAATTTAAAAATTCCACCATCAGGATCCAAATGTGAATACCAAAATGTTCCCAGTATGGATGTACTCACAATAAATGTTACATCTGAGATTATATTAAGAATTTAAATTAATTTGATCCTCTATAAAAATATGTATTAAAATTATATAAATACAATATGAAAAATGGTCTTATAAAACAATGACCCAATCTATTAAGGGTCATAACACCATGACAATCACCACAATCCCGAAAAATGGAGAATCATTATCTTTACTTTTCAAAACAAATTTTTGAATTATCATTGACCATGTCATTTATATCACCAGTCATCATCAATGGGAATCAAAACTAGCATTTTATATAGACCAACCCAAAATTTCACTCATCTTCTATTTCTGACTTAAAGAATATCCACCCATGGCGAATGGTGCACCACCCTAATCAACTTACTAGATAAAATTTCCACAATATATATTTATTCAAATTCACCTTGAGAATTCAAATTTATCTGGTTTATCCATATTTACAAACATTTCAGTCCTCTTATGGCATTCACATAATGTTCCAATCATAACGAATTATCCGGTGACACTCACAAATTCATTTCCAATTAATAATTTTTATTAGTGTCTACATTAATACTGAATTATTGTCTCATTTTTTATCATATTAATTTTTATAAAATAATATAACACCATGTGGTAAACATCACACAAGATATCATGAGTAATTTTTTTTTTCAGAAATATGATCTATGGATCAATAGATGATATGGTATTCAATAATTCTAGTTCCAAAACCAATAACATATAAGTGCCTCATACAAGATGCATTTTCAGTCAAGGGGTTTCTATTGAACTGAAATCATCATTATGACTATAACACATACTTGATAGAACCTCTCATGCATATCTCTTAAGAAATATCACATAGTATTGCTTCCAACCTCTTTAGAACAATGAAGACTAAAATAACCCATCTCATGTGATTTTTTATAACATCTCTATATGATAACTGGTAATGGCACATGTCAATTATAAAGGTATCTGACTCTCCAACCAATCCCAACAAGTCAAGTCACATAAAATTTCATATATCATTGTTGGTAATCCATAATCAGGTCTAACAAATCCCAACATCTAATGTTAAAAATTTCCCCTCTTGGATATCGTATAAAAACATTCATCAATAATAATGGCACAAATCAACTACCTAAACAATAACTATTTCCCTCTAAGGACCCACACATGGGGATATCTCTCAAGAATCTCAAATCATCAAGAATCATAATTATATAATGAAATAATCGTTGATGATATTTAGTTAATAAAATTATAACCAATGTCATGGTTATAAAGAATTTTATTCCATGTAGTATAAGATAACACAATATAGGTTATGTTTGGAGAATTAAATAATTGAGAATATGGTCATGAAAGGTATAAATAATAACTCAATTTAATTTCCTATACACCTAGATACCATATCCCAAATAAGATGAAAATTTATCCTACTCAAATACCAATTTATAAGACCCCACCCTAGTTCACTATAAACAAAAGTTGAACTAGACCCCTATTTCCAATTAGAAGCCTCTAGCATAAAATAAGGAATTATTGATATCATGTGGTGGTCCAGTTCAGATACTATTTATAATCAATAGTAGTGGATTATTACAGTATTCAAAATCAGGATTTTTTTTAAAACAAAATAATAATTTATGTGTAAGCATATAAAAAATAATGTATATGTTCCTCCCCCAAACAATCCCCTATATATGTTATTAATTAATGATAATACTTCTATTTTTGGAGAAAATGATTTAAAATAATCATAAAAAATCCTTCCCATAAACATTAACTATCCAAAAATATCATTTTTTCCAAACCACCATTAGAAGATCAGTCTTTATATATGATCCAAACCTCTAAAAGTCGTAGCTACATATGTAAAAACTACCTTTAACCATAAAAATAGTAATAAAACAAAAAAACAACAAAAATCATATTGTGATACAACATTAATATGAACCTCTATATTTATGATTGGAATACAATATTTACCATCCATTTTATTTTATAATAACAACATATACTACTAAAATCATTAATATAATACAATAAATAATCCCTCAAATTACAATAACATAACACTCGAAAAATATTTAAAAAAATCCAATAATATAAAAACAATATCATAGGGAGTGTTCTGTAACATGTAATTAATAAAATTTATAGTTACCAAAATTATATAAAACCAACATTATCACGAAAAATAACAATAATAAATCCCCAATTATACACCTATATACTTAAACATCTAAAATACATCCACATATTATATGAAACTACTCTAACCAATAATAATCATATCATGTATATCAAGAATATGGAATACAACCATTCTAAACGTTCATGACCTATGTTGAAATATCAAAACCCATATATAACCCAAATCCAAAAAGTGTAACCAATTGCAAAAAACTAGAATGGCCCATTCCTTTGTGAATAATTCCTACATAACACATTACCACTTCTTCTTGAACCAACATGAACTCCTTGGTTTATTATAGCAGTTCATGTCATAACACCTATTCTTATTTGGCATTAATTATGCTTAATATAATAAATTAACCCCCATTAGCACTTAAAATCTATGTTCCAATATTTATATATTCATACATTATTATTTTATATGAAAACTCCAAAAACATTTTATAATTATTCATAATAAAAAACCATTACCTCTTTTCACCTTGAATAATATATCAAATAATTCAAACATGAATTAAAAATAATAATTAACACCAATTTATACATATCATATTCCTACATATAGATATATATTTTATATATTTTATTTTATTTAACTTATTATCAATTATAATTAAATTATAATATAATCAAATTTTCTTATACATCATAATTTTTCAATTCCATTATTTTCAAATTTTCCGAAATATTATGTATTTTAATGATTCTTGTAGTTTCAATTATTCAATAAGAATAATTATTCCACCAATTCCATAACTTACTATAATTTATAATTCTAATTCACCACATAATGATAACCCAAATTATGATGATTATTTAACCCATAAAAAAGAAAAATGAAAGGTAAATTCACAGGGATTGTCAAACAATATGAGAATTTTTGGCCATCCACCTCAATTATATGATGAACATTATTCGATAATAATCCAACCAATTTATTATATTTTATACTTCAATTTTTCCTTTCATCTACACTCTATGATACAACCTTCTCAAATAAATGTTGAAACAAAAGAGAGAATATATAGAATATTCTCTTGATGGTAGAGAATTAATCCAATAGACGATTGCATTAATTAACCCACTAATGTTTTTCCATAACTACAATTAATTATCAAATTATCTATCCTCATCAATTATCATGTTCAAATACACTAATTAATATTATATTAATTTAACAACTATCCGTACCATAAAATTTATAAAAAAATAGAGATTATAACTCCTTAAATATTTAATTTTCATTATTAAAAATATAATTCTTTCTATAATAAAATTATAAATTCTATATGTAAAACATATTTTAAATAAATACATAAATTAAAAATAATAATTTAAATTCTATAAATTCCAAGAATTAACATATTTTTCTTATCAACTATGAATGTTTTCAAAATATAATCCAAGGTCAAACGTGACATACCAACTTAAATAATAAGATCAAAACCTAATTAAAATACTAGAAAAAATATTATTTCACATTTTTTATTAGAAATATAATACTTTTATAAAATTAAAAAAATCAAATTTTAGTGCCTCTATTTTATATGTATTTGGGACCTAGATTGAGGTTGACTAGTGAGTGCACAATTTTTCCTCTATATGTTCCATGTTATGATATTATCCTTTAGGGGAGTGAAATGTTGGGTTCTCATCCATATAGGTGAATGACATGTGATGTGATTATCCATTTGGTTAATATATAATTTGATAATCAAGAACATATGAGAGAATATAAAATATTAACATACATTGTGTCTCATGTCTACTAAACATATTATAAAAAAATTATATTAATATGAATTATTATATATGATATATCTTATGGAAACAATGATATGGATAGATATGTTTTATAGAGATCATAAAAAATTCATTTATAGATTTAGGTTCACTATTGTTTTTCTAGAGGATTATTTATAATTTCTTATATGTATAAAATAAATCTGATGGAGTCACAATATAGGGTTGTTTGAATGAGTACAAATTTTTATGATACATAGATATTTGTTTTAGTGTTGTTCTAGAGTTTATCCAAAAGGAGTGTTGTATGAAAATTCACTTGTATTATGTATGATGTCCTCCAAAAATAGAATGGATGATAACTTTACAAAACTAATCTAGAATCATCCGGAAATAATTTTTGATATAGTTTCCCAAGTTATTATATATAACACAATATACGGCGAAATGCAGAAAATTTTATGAGGCTTTATTTAATGTTATAAATTAAAGGAGATATAACATATATCCTAATATATATGTGATATATATTACCCAATATCATATTATATGATGTCCATTGTTTATAGTATATCATTTAATATGATATAGTTATATACTACTATATATATAACTATATTATAGGGTATGATATGGTAATAAAATTGTCATGATATTTATCAGTCATATTATATGATTGATGATACAGATATTGATAACAATGACTAAATCATAGAGTGATTTACCACATAGGCCATTATTTTTATCCAAATATTATATGATAAAATTATTGATTGAATTAAATGAATGGATTTATATTTTCATTACTTGAATGATTGAGGGGTTACAAATAGTTTGTTTCTCCTTGAAATTTACTCAAACATTATGACCATTCTATTAAACTCTTGGAGGATTTGAGATCATCTAAAAGGATTTTAAAAATATTTTTGAGGCTAATAAATGGATGATTAATCTTTACTGTGTAACACATATTCTCTAAATCTAAATCGCTCTTCTCTTTCATCCTTTAAAATTAAGTAGTACTATTAGACTATAGATGAAAAATGAATTAGTACCAATTTATGATTGATTCATAAACCCACTGATACCTTTAAAGGAATGAGTGATGTTATTGATTATTGGAGGCTTCTCCATCATCAGATTAGGTTATAGTATTCATTTTATATTATACATGTTTTCAGTTTTAAAGTTTGAATGTTCTTGACTTATAGTTTCTTATGTATTTATCTACATAAATAAGTGTTATTCGATCAAATGATAATTTTTTCTGTATCAATGAAAATATATAACTTAATATACCTTTTGAAATAATTTTCAAAAATAAGAAAAATGGATATTGTATTCTCAATCGTAAAATATATTATGGAGTTTGATCTATAGAGTATCATGTGATATGTGACATTTTATATAATTATATAGTTATATAGATGAATATAAATATTCATTGTATAGGATATAATAAAAATATAGTGGATTCAAAATTTCATAATGTTTAATATGTTCTTCAATGGGTTATGGAATGTAATTTTATCATTATCATAATATATGATTTTGAATCATAAGAGGCAATAGAATCATTCTGTGTATCCTTAATCAAATCACTTTTATCATTAATGTTATACTAACTCATATCATAATAAACAATGATTAATTATATGGGTTATATAATTAGATATTATGTACCTATTGTTAACTATAAAATATGTTTTGAACTATATCACTACTTAAAATCTTGGAAAATCATAAAATAAAATATGAAAACATTGTTTGATAATATATTTTAACAATTATTAAATTATTTATATGATTTAAATTTTTTCAAAAATTATTCAAAAATGTATTTTGGGAAATTTATTTATTTTGTAATATTTATAAATTTAGTTCTTATAAATTTTTTATAATTAATTGTTTAACTATTATATTATTTTTTATAAATTTATATTTTCAATATTAATTGTTAATTTTTAATATATTTAATCAATATGGAATGACATATGATACTGATATATATGTTTATATATAAATTAATAAGGAAATATAGAAAACTATAAAAGAGTTTATATCCAATTTTTGAATTGTTCATAATTATTAATTTTATATATTTAAATTAATGACATCATTTAATAAATTATTATACTATATCATAATAATTTTTATTATCTAATATAATTACAATTCATGTAATAATGAATATGGGATATTATGGTTGTATAAAATTCTTACATAGTATATATGAATTATTCATAAGAAATATATAATGTTTATATTTCAATAAAATATCATATATTTAAAATAAATTCCATATCGAATGAAAAATTGATATATTTTATATTATTGATTAATATAAAATGTTTATATTAATTTATTAATGGAATTCACATAAATACATTTTAATTATAGAGATTCTATATTTTTTTTTGTAATTTTTCACAAATGTATATCTCTTATATAAAATTATGAACTCTTCATTTATTTAATTTATTATTTATTTTCTTCAACGGTGAAAACATTTATATTATTAAATTTTTTATGATTTATATTAAATGTGTTTAATCACATTGACTAAATTATCATATATGAAAATAAGGAGTTACATTCTATGTGTAAAAATTAATTTTTTTTATATTTTATATTTACATTGGCTTGGTTGTGAGTTATGATCTTAATTATATATATTAAATATCTTTTATAAAAATTATGTTGTAGAGTTATGTTTTCATTTAGGGATCTATTGATTAATGAACTATGAGTAGTGGGACCTAATGTTATACTTCTAAGTGGCTTGGGGGATTATTCTCTCTCTAGAAAAGTGTGGGTTGACATTGAGTTATACCTCAGTTATTCTTGTGGGGATTTTTATATGATTATCATACATTATAAAAAATATTTTCCGAGACCATATGCATGTGATATAATTTGATGTGCATAAATATAGATGAATTTTAATTTCAGTCGGTGAAATAATATATTATTTGTGGGAAGAGGTACTATAAGGACCCATTATTCAAAAACACATATTGTAGTTATTTTAAAACT
Organism: Viscum album; assembly: GCA_963277665.1. Classification (NCBI taxonomy): domain Eukaryota; kingdom Viridiplantae; phylum Streptophyta; class Magnoliopsida; order Santalales; family Viscaceae; genus Viscum; species Viscum album. The sequence continues at coordinate 2,102,148,638 of OY728127.1, read as the reverse complement.
ATAAATCACTTTCTTTTTCCAATGGACTTTTTAGATGATAGATTTATTGAATTCAAAAAAACTCTCACATAGTAAAACCATACATTATAAGTTTCACATATACTAAATATACTTTTTTACCAAAATATCGTTTTAAAATAAAACATGGTTTCTATTTATGAAAAATCATCATAGATTTGTCTTTGATCACATTTTTTTCCCAACACTTATATATGATACTATGAAATTTTTCATAAAATGTTTGGAGAAAAAAAATCATAGTATGGGAAATCAAAATTAAGAAATCTCCTAGTTCATCTAAAATAAGAAAACCCATGAATATCAAATTTCAGTAAAAGATAACATTTTACCCATTAAGGGAAATATCATTCTGAAAAAGGTCATTTCTTTAACCTATTGGAAGTAAATGATTTCCATAATAATTCATAATAAAACATATAAAATTCATGTAAGTTCCCTATGAAATCAAAAAATAGAACCATTATATAACCCTTATATATTTTAATTTCCATACAACCAAATTACAATTTAATTATTCGATGAACAAATTCATTACCCAACACATTAGAACATTATTTGGACACACCCAAAGCTAGAATGAGATCACCCATGAGCTATAGTAGGGATAAAACCTACATATGTAATTTAAAAGAAACAAATAATAAATTAAATACATGAAAACTCTATTATACCCATGTGTAAAAAACAATTCGATATCAAAATACCATTTTCTTATAATATATCTCATTATAAATATGTAAACCATGATGTTTATAATGAAACTAATTACATTAAAAAAATATAAAAAAATAAAAATTAAAATAATAATGTGTCATGAGTTTAAGAAATTTTTACTTTTAAGTAAATTATAAATAAATAATCCATTATAGTTTTCAGAGACCTATTGAAAGATGAACTTTAAACAAAGGATTAAAATAAATTCAATAACAAATATCATGTCATTGAAAGTAGTATTAATCTATGAATCAATTAGTGTATTCTCTATCTATACACATAGTTTTTTTTATAAAAAATATGATAATAAAAATTAATTTTAGACAAAGTCATAGGAAGATATAACCAATGATGTAGAAGTTTACCTCAATGAAATTAAATTATGTTATGAATTACCTTAATAATTTGTAATCAGTAAAATAGTATGCCACAAGAAAGATTATAATTTGAAATACATTAAATATAATTATAACAAATAAATTAATTATATAACAAATATATTGAGAGTAATTTACATCACATAAATGAATATAGGTTCATAGAATTATAATATGCCATAACGAAACAAAATTGAGATGATACCCCTTAACTTGAGTCTAAACTATCACATACATTCATTATCTTTTTGAATAATAATCATTGGTAAATTATTTAAATTCTTCAAAACATTATTTTTACAATTCCTTTCATGTCACTTATTATCATGTTATAAAATTACTTAATTATTTATGTTCATGTATTACATTTTGATAATATTCGATAATTGATTCAAAAATGAAAATTTTAAGCTATCAGTAGTTAAAGTGATCCATAGTGAATCATCTACAAAATATAAATCATGAAAGAAAATTAATATTTATAAAATAATTCTTATTTTAAACCCAAAAATTTAATATGGTTATGAAAAATGAACTACATCGTAATAATGAAGATGGTAGGCTATACATACGCCTAAATAACATTTTTATATTTTTAATTTTCATTCTAAAAAGAAGGTAATTATCATTTATCATTAAAAAATAATAATAATATCATATATATAATGTTATTTCCTAAAATAAACTGCTATATATGATCGTGTGATAGGTTAAGGAAAAATGGATCACATTGCTTCTTCGAGGTGGTAGTTCGCAGACCCACATGAATGCTGTTATCATTTCATAGTATGTGGAATGGTATGAATGGATGTGATAAATTATCTATTAAAAATTATTAATAATTCATTAATATCATATATAATAATCATTACAATTACTATAAAAATTTTCTTATAGAAGATTACATAGAAAATTACATCAGTTATCTAGGTGGTAGTCCTCTAGACACACAGATGATTAATTCATTTCCCATTTTATGAAAGAGAAGATGAATATGAATCAAGAAAAAAAATAATAATTTTTTTAATATGTTATAAAATTGATATATTATTTTATAATGGTTTAAGAAGGTTTCATGGATGTGTAATCATATACAATACATAAAATCTTGATTAAAAATGATACATCTCCTTTATACGATCTCCTTTTAGTAACACCTTAAGGACAGTAACAGTTGATTTATGTCAAAAATAAATCCTATGGAATTTGGGGACATGTTTTATGATTATATTTAAATAGGTATTGTCTGAAACAAAATGGTTTTGGAGGGTGATTACAATAGAAAAAGAGGTTTCCATTTATAGTAGAGGGGAGGGGCACACTTGAAATTTATGAAAATATTATATTAATATTAATTAACTATCGATTCAAAATGGATCGAAAATGATTTATTTTTAAGATAGATTTATTTATGGTCAAAATAAATTCATCTAATTAAAATTATTCATGTTCTGAAATTATAGGTAGACCCCATCATTTTTAACTATTATTTAACCTCTTTAACCCCTACCATTACAACAAGAAATTTTACACTTTGAGAGTTAATATTTTTATAATAAAATTCAAAAAGACCCATAAATGAATCATTTATTACATTATAAACTGTATGAAAATTAATTGGATGAATATAATAACTTTATGAATTTTAAAACATTTAATAAAATATTATTTATTTTAAAATATCATTGATGTTAATTTTGATACTATTAATTACTATGATTTAAAATTTTTTAAACTAGATAAATATGAAAAGAAATTTTATAAAACATCCCTAAAATTCCATACAAATATATTAATTTCTTAGATGACATTAATTATATAAAATTATATTTATTTATAATTTCAAATATAATATATTTTATATGTCCATTAATTTCACAATTTCTGCATCATCATTGTGAAAACAATTAAGGTAATTATTTATTCAATAAAAATTAAAAATAAATTACCATGATGAATATAAATGTTTTATATTTAAATATAATATTTATATTCTAAAATATATTCATAATAAAACCATATTTAAATTAAGACACTTTTTAAAAACAAGAGGGTTACTATATTTACTTTTCATTGAATAAAATATTATAATGTTTATAATCTAATTAAAATTTCCATAAATGGTGTTATAAATGAATAGTGAATTCATATAAACTAAAATTACTCATCAAATTAAAGTTGGTCAACTTTTAGGGTTATTTTATTGTCCTTATAGTTTAGTTTTTACCCATAATTGCCCAATTTTTTATTTATCGTGTTAATTAAAATTATTAATGATAATATTTATATTGTCCAAAATGAAAATGTACACATATAATAAATTGTGAAATTTTTATTTCCAATATATATCCCATTTTTGAAAATTGAAAACACATATGTACTTAAAAATAATTTAAAATTAATTCCATAAAGGAGGTGAAAAGAATGTTTTTTTTGGGAAGTTGTTCAAATGGTTGATATGTTTTAATATAAAAATTTAATAGAAAAATATTTCTAATCGTAGAAATTAGATTAATATTTTTATAATTAATGAAATTTTAGTTTAAAAGAAATTACAATCATAATTTAGCATTATAAATTATTTAGAGAAAAAGTCAGTTTCCAATTAAAATGAAATATTTTGAATTATTCAATAAAATACTAAACATATCTGAACATGAAAAAATGGTAAATGTTGATAATATGATTTCAAAAATTGATTTAATTTTCCCAAATAAATTTTATAAATTTTCAAAATTTTATTTTAAAAAATTTCATATATTTAAAGGTGGAAAACTGCCTTTAGAAAAATACATATTGTAATGCATACAATTAGATTTATTTTTTCTATAAATTATAGAAAACACATTTGATTAATGTGAAAGAGTATATTGAATACATATTATATACATATATTCATTTAAAATAATCCAAAATCTATAACTTGTTTATTTCATTAGTATGAGACACACTTTTGTGCATTTAGATTGTTTTTCAAAAAATTATTTTCTTTTATTTTAGAAGAGAATTTTTTTAATTTATAACTAATTGGACACAATAGAATTAATTATATACACATGTGAAAAAAATATAATAATTTAGTTAATTTTTTTCATATCCACCAATATAACAGCTAGGTTATAATGGTAAACTTTAAATTATAATATTTGATTATTTTTTTTAAGCTCGATGTGATATATATTCTATGTTATCGAACATAGTATTTCCTTTTCAAAACACATGAGATTGAATAAATTTAGTCCTAGAAAATTTTACTACACCTCAGTAACTTTGTTTTTCCTTTAAAAGTACCTTTGTTGAAATCCTCCACCAGAAAGAGGGTCAATACAACCTCCATTTAAAAATTGATAAAATAAATCATGAAAGTAACATAAGATAAAAAATATTTGAACCAAATATAGAGACTCTGGGAAATTTAAGAGAATAATAACTATCATATTCTCATGGGGAGTGTTAGGGAATGAGGTCATGATAAAGTGGACAATCACTAAATGATAAATCAATGATGGGTTAAAATTTCATTGATTTAATAGTAAGAAAAGTAAATGGATAATGTTTCTTTCTCAGGATCCTTTTCATTGAATTGAGGTATTCACTTTCATCATAGAATAATAATGAAATGAATTATACATACATGAAATGTACAGCTTCACCTTTTAATAATTTGTTTCCAAAATGTATTATTTTTCTCGAAAAAAGGATTATTTATTATGAATTTTTTTCATAACTAAATGATTAAAATAATATTTTATAGATAAAAAATCCACAAAAGTTTAAAAATATATTCCTCTTTTCATTATACTATACTAAAATTCACAAGGTTAGGATAATACATGATAATTACCAAAAATATATTTAACCTATTTATAATATAAAAATACTTTAATCTCAAAAATTCATCAGAAATACAATAATTTCAACATGAATCATTTAATAAATAATTGAGACTAAAATTTTATAGAATAATCCAAAATAATATAATGATATGGAATATTTTTTTATTTCTGAATCACATTTGTAAAAAATTTGTAACCAATGACATTCAAAGAAATAATGCATTACACACATAACTAGCTCATAAAATTGTTAAACAGAATACAATGATTATTCGTATGATACATCCTATATTACTATATATGAAGAGTATTTACATGGATAACCATATCATTATTGATAATGTATTTTATGTGACAATACATCTTGTCCCATATCTATATATATTTCTCTGAACTAATCATTCATTTGATAATGCCTCAAGCTAAAATATGGTATTTTTTATTAATCTATAACATTTCCTTGTGACTGGTGAAAACACAATGTCTTATAACTTAAATTATACTTACCACCTTCCCCTTCCCATTGATCTAGAAGACTTTTTTGATCATTTCTTCCTTTTTGTGTTGAGTAATCTCCAAATAATTTTTTATCATCTATTACCCCTATGATTCCATTATGATCTCTTGTAGGCAATGATATTAAGACTAGTATGGAAATTTCACATTCATTCCACCTATTATCATCACATTGATCATTCTCCCCTACCTCACCATGATCTTAATTATACAAATTATAAATTACTATTTTGGCCATTTTATTCCTCTACCACAATTCATTGGTTTATGTAAGGATATAATTACAATCATCAATGGTACATTTTAATAGTCTATATGGTGTCATGATTCCCCCCTTTTTTAACTTGAAAATTATCGGAAAATAGATATCCTTTATTCAACTTTTATGATCCATTTTCAAAATTTATGTTCCTGCTGGGGTCTTACTCACAATCAATCATTTTATTGAGTTAGTATCATTATCACTCAACATGGTGTCTTTATTGGACCTTGGCATGACATGTTTCTTCTTAAACAAGGGAATATCTTCCTTCCAACCATCAAAGACCACAAATTATTTCTCATTTCCAATCGAGGATCAAAAGTGTTTTTATTTTCAATCAAAAATGGATTGGCATTCATTCAGTCATATCCCTATTCATGGAAACTGTTACATTCTGTCCTGGAGACACCCAAAGTGAATAAGGTGGGAAAGTGACATAAACTCTATTATCACCAATCTTGGAACCAGAAAAAGTTATAAATTCTTATCCTTTTGGCATTCCCCCAACCTCATGGTATCACCATTAAAAGTGTAATCCATCTATTAGGATAATTTTCACCCTTCTAGAACCTACACTTATTACTTTTTGGAACCCACATCACGCTTCAAATTTTAAAAAAATTAGTAAAACGCAGTTCAAAATTTCTTGGAATATTCAATTTAGGAAGCGTCTAATCAATACACACATCCACTAAACCCAAATTACCAATATAGGGTATTATATGTGATATATGTTATTTATCCAATCTATGATGGAATCCCAGACTTCAGATGGATTTCATTATATAAGATATCGAGATAAATTTTAATATTTATCTTCAAATAAATTCAATCACTCTTAATTTCTCATAAAAAATGTAATTGAACAAATAAAATATTTTTTATGATTTGCTAACCACTTCCATAAGTAAACAGAATCCAAATTAATGTCTTAAAAAATATTGTAACTTACAGTAAAATTTAATAACATAAACCTCAAAAATGTTTTCTAAGATAGTGAACTTATGAACAACTTTAAAATTATAAACCCTTGATGATATCAATAACTATTAAGAATACAATAATATAAAACATCCTAATCTCTAAAGTTGTCCAGACCCCTTTTAAATAGAAACTAAAAGGACTATAGAGTAAACAGCAAATACTAATGTTATTTTAAAACGATAAATCTTTTTCTTTTCCCAAATATATTTTTGTATGATAGTATAATGTAATTAAGAGAAAATCATAAATTTTGAACCAATATATAAAAAATGGGCACATATACTCAGTATCAATTTTTCACCAAATAAACCAATTTAAAATTAAACATGGTTAATCTTTATGGATAATCATCATAGATTTCATCATGATCTCGTTGTTTACCCTATTCTTCCATATGGTCCTGTGAGTTTTTTTAAAAAATATTAAGGATATGTAAAAAAATATTTAAGGGATATAAAAATAATAGAAACCATTAGATTGGTAAAAACATGAAAACAGATGAAGAAGATTTTTCTTTAAAATAGAACACTTTACTCATAATGGGAAATATCATTCTCAAAAAATGATCATTTATTTTACATTTTGAAAATAAATTAATTCCATAGAACAACATTACCACGCTTAAAATATTTTTGTTGGTGCCTTGGGACATAATCCCAAGGAACCCTTATAGAACCCTTATAGAACACATACATATCGGAATAACCATACATCCAACTTCAAATATAACAATATAATGAAAGATAAAATTACCCATTTCAATAGATTACAACTTCGGCACACCCAAATATATAACTGGATCACCCATCAGCCATAATGGGGATCCACCATTCATAAATAATTTCCATGTAACAAATCATGAATAAAATCTTTTGAAACTAATTTAACCCCTTCTATAATACATTTTCAGATATCTAAATATCATTTTATTGTAAAATATAACTTTTAAAATATAAAAACCATGCATATAACAATGAAACCACTTTCCATGAAAATAATTTTAGTAAAACATAAAATGTAAACCATAAAGACTTAATTTTTCATTAAAGTGGGTAATTATATCCATTTCATAAAATTTAAAAATTATTAAATTGTATTTCTTTTAAAATTGTTTAAAATTGTTCTATAAAAAATGTTTAAAAGAATATCCCTTAAAAATATCATATCATTGTTGTGATTGTTAATCAAGTGAACCGATTTTCTATATTTTATATAAATCCAGACAAATAATTCTAAATAAAAACATAAAATAATAAAATATTTTTCACACATAATCATATCATGTCACACCCAATGAAGTTATGATTATCTCAAATAAAGGAAATTGTGTTATGAATCCCATTACTACATTGTAAATGGTGGAATTATAGACACTTAAAAGAGTATGATTTAACAAAAAATTAAATTTCATGATAATAAATTATTTAATGACATGACATAACAATTTATAGTTATATAATTTTTTGTGAAGATTAAAGGTGTATAACATGAAAATATACATCAATGAAAGAAAATTGAGACGAAGTCCTTTAACTTGACTCTGTCAAATCATGTATGATTTTTATCTTCATGAATAATAATGTTAAGTAAATTATTGAATTTATTATTAACATTTTCATGTATATTATTTATTTTATGTCACTTTTTATCATGATATAAAAATTAATTATTATTTAATTTCACATCATATGTTTTGATAATATTCTGTACATTCATCCAAGATGACTTTGGTGTGATATCTATAGTTAAAGTTGTAATTGATCGATCATATAAATAATAATAATAAAATAATAATGATTTGTTCATATAAATAATAATTTTAAATTAATATGATAAATACGGTTATGATAAATGAACAACATTATAATCAAGGTGATGGTAGACTGTACGTATGCGCATGTAAAATTTTCATGTTTAATTTACCTTTAAAAAAAGAGGGTAAGTATAATTTTAAATTTAAATAAAGATAATATTATCATATATATAAAATAAATTATTAAAATATACTGAAATGTATATATATATATATATATAAATCATCCAAGGCATACGGTGAAGAAAAATTAATCACATCACACTTTAGAGGTGATATTTCACACATACACACAAACACCGTTATCATTTCCCTATACCTAGATTTTTAGAATTTAAGTTAAAACAGATATTGTAAAATTGATAAATGTGTCTTTAATATCATATATAGACTTTAATCCCATCATTATATCTATTATAGAGAGATTTGTATGGAAATCTAATTAAATCATTTTGTGTGTCGGTAGTCCTTCGTACACACCGATGGTGAATTGTTTTCCCATTTGACGGATGTCGAGATGGATATGGATCATTGAAATATCATAATAAAATCTAACTATATGTAAGAGATATGAAATATAATTTTATGATGTTTTAATAACTTGTGGTTGATGGAGAATAATAAAAAATACATAAATGATTGATTAAAAACAATACCTCTTCTATAGACAATATCCTTTTCATAACACCTCAAGACCAATAAGGGTGGTGTTATACAGAAAATAAGACCACTACAATGATAGGAATGATTTTATTAATGTATTTATATATATATTAGATATACTAAATATTTTTATAATTGTGTTGATTATAGAATAAGATGTTCCCTTTCATCGGAGAGGGGAGGGGCACTCTTCAAATTTTAAAAAATAATTAATTAGTAAAAAATAATATTTTTTTACAGATGGATTTGAAGTGATTTATCTATAATATATAGTGGTAATAAATTTTAATCCATTATTATGATGAATATTATACATGGTTTTGCTATTTTCTAATCCTTATCTTTTGGTTTTTACCATTATTTGGCCTCTTTTACTCTTACATTGAGAATCTAGAAATTTACACTATGAGGGTCAATATAGTAACTATAAAATGATAAAATAACCAGAAGTATGTCATTAATGATGTTTTCAACCTCTTATAAATTATTTTAAATAATTTATGAATCTAATAAATTTTATATCATTTAATGATATATTTTATTTTCTGAAATATCATTAATGACAGTTTTGAGAGTGTTGATTACATTAGATTTATAAAAAATAAAACAAGATCAATTAGAAATAAATATATTAAAACATTAAAACCATGTATAATTATTCAATAAAATTACTTTTCAAAATTATTTATCAAAAATTATTTTAGTTTTATTTTTTTTAATATTATTTACATGATCTTTCATTTAATTAAACAATTTTGCATCATTATTGTGAAACACTTTAAAAAACTATTTATTCTGTAAAAATAAAAAATAAATTACCATGATTAATATAATTGTTTTAGATTACAATAAAACTTTTATACTCTAACATATATTATTAATAGTACCATATATAAAATATTACACTTATTAAAAACAACAGTGTTGCAAGATTGTGTTTTCATTTAATTTTATATTATAAATGTTATAATCTCATCCAAATGGAAAAAAATATTGATATATAATAGAAAAATTTTCTTTATAGATGATATATACTAATAAAATAAAATCTTCTCAACTTTTAGTTTCATTTTTTACTCTCAAAAATTTAATTTATAACCTTAATTACAATATATACCCTGTATAGTGGTAACTGAAATTACTGAAATTATTATTCATGTTTTCCAAAAGTAAAAATAACCATTTTAATAATTTTTGAAATTTATATTCAAAAAATTGAATAATTTTTTCAAAATTCAAAACTCATATATCAGTAAATTTATTTTAAAATTAATCATTTAGATGAGGTAAGAAAACGATGTTTTAAAGATAAAATATACAAATGTTTGAAATGTTTTTATATCAGAATTTAATATGAAAATTAATAAATTCCCCAAATTTTAATAATATATTTATAATTTATCAAATCTAAATTTCAATAAATTTGAAAATATAATTTAACATTTTAAATTATTTTGATGAAAATTTAGTTTTCAATGAAAATTCATTATTATTCACTATTGATAAAAAATTTAACTTCTTTGCAAAACACCAAAAATTCATCCTATGTAAATTTTTATATTCTGATTTCAAAAATTATTTTTAATTTCCTAAATAAAATTTATCTAAGTGACCAAATTTAGTTTTGAAAAAATATTTCCCTTAAAAGGAGGCAAAAACTAACTATACAAAAAAATGACATCAAAGAATAAAATGGGATATATTTTCCGATCATGTCCAGAAAACACATAGGATTAATTTTAATCCTTATATTAGATATTATATATATATATAATCCATTAATATTATCCAAAATGGGTGTTTTTTTATCTCGCTAGAGTGAAACACAAATTTGGGCATTTAATTTTTTTTGAAAAATATTTCCTTTTACATTTAAAAGGGTTCCATTTTCATTTAAAATTAATGTGAATCCAAATAATTAATTACATGTAAATTTGAAATCATATTATCATAATTAATTTAATCCATTTATACCATTATATTATAACAACTAGTTTAAAAAGTTAACAATTATATATTAATATTTAGTGTTTTTTTTAACTTAGATGTGGCATATATTGCACACTATCATACATATTATTTCTTTTTAAAAACTCCAGATGTTATAGGGATATATAAATATGGAATAACAATTTTATTTAGTTGACAAATCAAGGAATGATAAATAAATCATTAAAAAAAGGTCATCATGCCATTCAGTTAGTAAAGGGGACACATGAGATGTTATGGAGGGCATTGTAAGTGGTCCACCTCAGCCCTTGTACACTATCACACAAAGTAATTCCACGTTTTCTGGTCTTGGTGATTTCCTATAAGAAATACGGGTCATGTAGTTGTAGCTAAGCCTTTGGGCCTTGTGAGGGCTCCACCTCACCCCTTGTAAGGTGGATTATCAAAAATAACAAATAATGTCCTTCGGGCCATTTCTTTAGTAAAGGGAATAAATTAGATAATATGGTGAGATACTAAAAACCTCCTAAAATACTATGAAATAAATTCCATCCAAAATTAACAAAATTTAATAACATAATCATCAAATTATTTAGGATCTATTAAATTAGTTTGGAGACATATTATATTGTGTAATGAAAGTAGGAAATAAGTGACCCCAATTTCTATATGTGAACAATTGAAAATATCATAGATTACACTTATATATGAAATCCATATACTTAGTGAATAAATGAGTAGAAATGAGATAAAAATATGATTGATTGGGAAGGAGTTATCCCAACTATTATTTAAGAGACATATGTTATATGATTGATAATATTTTCTTCCACATATAGTCATAACAAGTGTTACGCGATTATATAGGATGAGTATTGGTGAAATATTTGTTTTGTAACACTAATGGATATGATGTAAATTAAAAGGAGTGGTTATATATTTAGGATTATAGTAAATTGAATTCCTTATTAAATGGCTGTAAAACAAGATAGTCACCTAATAAAGTGTTTTATTATAGGGAAAATATCATTATTTTAATAAAACAATAATTTTATATCATTCTAGGATAATGGAAAGATTAAGGTAAGTGATTTCATATACTAGTAAAAAAGTTTACAAATTCTATTTGAGAAAGAATAAAATTCTATATATTAATGAAACCCTTTCTTGAATATGTTACTATCAATATTTTTCATGAAAAAAAATCTATATTCTTATTAGGGGAAAAATAATTCACTTAATGTATAATAAGAATTATTTAGAAGAAATAATTATAAAATAACTTCAGTGTCCACGTTTTTATGTAATATGAGTTAGTATAAAAATGAATGGGAGAGGCTGATGTATCTTTTAATGCTTGATTCGGATAAATATTTCATTATATAAAAAGATATGGACAACTTAGAATTGTTTATTTTCATTTATAATATGAATGGGTCTATGAATGGTATAACCATTTTATTTTGTCGTATGGATGAATGTGAAGGACATGGGAGGTCTGAGATCATGTTCAATATTAATTATTAAATTTTGTAAATGGTTGATCCAAATGAAGAAAAAGAATGTTTTCAAATCAAAAATATGACTTCCACAATCTATTTAAAAAATATTATACCTAAAGATGTAGTTAGGAAGGTGGGGAAGTTCTTTTATTTTGGTAATATTATTTTCTGGATGTAGAACTATATAAAATACTTGACGGAGTGTATGATACATTTTGTAGAGTCATTGTTACTTATTAATGTTATATAAAAAAATATTACATTTAGAATGGAATATAATACATAACACTCATTAATGATTTCTTAAATATGTATTAAAGTTAATAATTGATTAAAATTTGATTATTTTATCCAAAATTTGGCATTCAAATATTGATGAAATGGTTTTCTACATCAATGTACTGGATAAAAAATTTTATTCTAAATTCACAAGTATATTAGAGTATTGATTGGGTGATTTCTTGTTATTTACCTCTAATATGATGACAGAAAAGATTTTTAACAATTAAGTTTATAGATAAAATATTAATTAGTTTTGAAAAACATGGGTATGACGTCATACAATTTTATAAGAAGATTTATAAAAAGATAAGTATAAATATATTTAAACTAGTATAAAAGTATTTATCAATGTTTTGTCATAAAATATAGGGGGAAGAGTTCCTGCCACCAAAAATTTTTATATTTCCAATAATAAAATCATCTATTTAGAATATTTCTCCATAAAAATCATATATTATATGATATTTTTATTTTTATTGTTTTTTATTAAATAGTTACACTTAAGGAAGAACTATTTATTTTGTTAACACAAATACAATTTGGTTATAAATATATTTTTAAAATAATATAAAAATATATATTTGAAGAGGTTAATGTGGATATCATTGAACTTAAATGACATTAATGTGTAACAAATAAAGGACTATATCAGTCATATTTGATTTGAGGGTCACAGTATATAATATGATCTATTAAAAAATGTTGGTAATGTTAAATATTGATTTAAAAAGTTATATGTGATACAATTAACAAAATGATATTGATGAAAATATTTAATGGAACAACTATTAGAAATTGAAGGTAGACATAGAAGGGGTTCCTTTGAGGAAAATGTTATTAAAATCATAACATTTAAAGTTATGAATTAAATATATCTGAATACTTGTTTGATGATTTCAAAATTATGAATATTATTTCAATTAATACAATTATTCAAACAATATTTCTTCATTGATGTAACCCACTAATGGTTTTTAGATGGAGTGTTTATCAGATGGTCATGTATAGATGTGGTTGGAATTAAATAGAGTTGAAATTTATATAAAAAAACATTAATGATTAAGTAATCATGAGGTATCTCCTGTGGTGCATCATTTGTTATATGATTAGATGGGTGATTATGTACAATTTCATTATGTATTCTTAATTTAATTTAAAAATAAATAATGTAATATGTTATCTAAATTTATAATACACTTTTTAATTTCTTATCATTATAAATATACATCACATGAGATTAAATTATAATTTACCTCTCAATGTATGACATTGCTTTACCCTAATTTTTATAGTTGTAGTATTATATATGATTTTGTTATGGTTAACATGGGTATGATTTCATATAGTGATATATAAAAGTCTAATGAGACATAATATGAGTTTTTATGAAAGTTGGACCCCAAATTATAACACAAAGAGTGGAATACACTATTTTTATGATATTATACTATTTTAGGTTTCATATTGATTCCCCGTAACTAATTTTAGTTAATAAAATAGTCATGATAAATTCCAAAAATTTATTCCATTCTTATTCCTTCAAAGAGACTAATCTAATTAAGAATTTTTTCTATCGAGGATTGTCTTAGAGGGGATCCTTCATCACATACATTGATTTTAACATCTTTCCCCATTGTAATATCACAGGTAAATATGGAATATTAAAATTTTAGATTTATTAATATTTGTGAATTAAATATTAATTTTACTTTAAATTGGATTCTTTGTTTAATGGTGTACTTTATACATAACAACGGGTTTCTTTCAAATATTTTGTTGCACACAACGTTGAGTTATACAGAAAAAGAATTATATAATATTATTTTTTTAGATGGTAGTTAAATCATAGTTTTCATATTGGAAAAAATGAATATGAATAACTCAAATAAGACTATATATTTTTGTTAAATGTTTTTACATTTATCCAATAAATTATAGAGGATAAAAATGTGAATGAATACAAATTTAAGCATAAATACTCGAATATTCATTAAAAGGTTGATTTACCACCATTTAATGGAGAAAAAATTTTAAATATAGTTTTTTCCACCTCTAGATTTTATATTTAAAAAAACAAAATTATTCTTTTGAATCATAAAATCAAAAATTAAATATGGGTAATTTTTTTTGTATTTTTCTGATAATGTTCATTTTTTATGATTAGTGAAAAATACTGTATTTTAATTCAAAACTACACTTTATTCTAATTTATTTATATGGATTGATTATATTTATAAATTTTTGTAAAGTGTAAATAGATTTTATTTTTACCGTTTAACACAATGTTGGACATTTGAAGTAATTTCACTTTGAAATTGGATATAAACAGGTGCCAAAATTTTGACAGTTATTATTTCTTAAAGACATGATATTTGTTTTTACAACAGAAATTATTTTCAAATTAATTTCATCCATTTATTTTTATGGAATTTGGATAGATGGATTCTATATTGGAAATCAAGGGGTCCAAATTGTGTAAATATGTAACTTTTATATTTAGGCATTTTAAATATTTACTTCAGCTAATATTTTATTTACAATGGTTAAAGGGAATATCTGCTAAATAATGGTAAAACATTATACTATAATAATATTAAATTAACCTAACATGTGTCATAATCATATTGGTTGATGCATGATCAACCATGGTCAACCTTGGGTGGATTTTGGGACCCTATGGAGCCACTAATGAGTGATATGGCACTTTATATTAATTAATTTAACGTAAATATAAAGATGACTTAAAAATATATATTTTAGTAAATCATTTTTTACATGAGGTTATATAAGTTATATCTTAGAATATAAATATTCATCTAAAATATAAAAATATTTCCTACATCATGGTATTTGTTTAATAATTTTTGGACATTATATAAATAAAATTATATATGACACAATAAAAATGAAGTGTTTATCTCAGTAATGAATGATTTAAAAAATAAGATTATAAAAATTAAAAAATAATATCTGAAACCAATAAAATTATAATTGGACTATTTTATTTTGAACAAGATACATATTATCATATACTTTAAAGTGTTTTTTCAATTTTTAAACCAAAAATAATTATAGAATAAAATAATATTTCCAAACATTCCTAAAGAGCCCCTCCACTCCCTTATAAAAATCCCTCACTTCTACCCAATTCCTAACACTTGTAAATCCCCTTGGATCGACCAAACCTGGAACAAATAAACTCTTAATATATTACTCTTCACCCTAGAAGCCTTACATTATGCATAAGTCAGTTCATTAAATCTTTTTGGTTCAAAAGAAATGGAGTTACCCGATTTAAAGGAAACTTCTTCTCTTAAGTTATTTTGTTTTATTTTCCTTCTCCAACACCCTAAACACAATTTATATAATTATTTTTTTAAAAACTCCAGTATCTTAAATAAAATAGTATGACGGTATGATATGGATTCTGACAAAACATCCACACACCTCTATCTAATGGGTAAAGAACATTCTGATTCTCTGGACGACGAACTACTGCCTCACGAAATGAGGATTGTTCAATTTTCTCCTACAACATCTAATTGTGACCATTATAATGGCACTGTATTTATATATGATATATATTATTTTTTATATACATATTCTTATTTAATTTTTATTTTCGAACATACCTTAATGCTTTCTAATATTTGTAAAAATGATAATTTCATTTGAGGAAGTGTAGACTCCCGCCCACTCAGGGTGATATGATTCGTTCATGACATACATGGAACATATAAAGGATGGATTTAGTGAAAGTATGTATCATATATATCATATGGAATTATACTTTAATTAAGATATACCTATGTATCAATCAGTTCCCAATTCTTTTAAAAATGAAAAAAATGAAAGTATCATTCATGTGTTCGTACATTTTACCATCTCCTGGAATGGTGCATTTCATTCCATATCTCCCAATGTTATGTACTATTAAAAATACATATATACAGTATATATATTATAAATATGATATTTAAAATCATGAATATTATTTTCGGGATAAAAGACTTTTGACCACATGGGCAATTTGTAATTATAACAAGTTCATTTTTGACTCAAGTTCCGAACATCGACAAAATGTCCTTTATGAACTCAAATAATTAACTAATTGTTATTGAAAGGTTATAGGTCATATAAATGGAATAATAAACTTTAAAATGGTTCTTAATCAAGTATAAATCAACTTAATTTTATTATTCAAGAAGAACAAGGAACATACGATTCAAGTTGGACACGAGGAATGGTGTACCTTATCTCACATTTAATTTCATGAGATTTCCATTGTTCGAAACATATTTTTTTCATGTGGTGTATAGTGTACATAAATTTGATATATAATATCATTATTCTATATATTCATGGTATTCTGTGATTATTTTGGTGGTTATAAACTTTTGGTCTTACAACATGATTGCTTACTACAAGGTAAGGGGTTTCCTATCTCACTATTAATTCTATGAGATTTCCATTGATCACAAAATATGTAATACATGTGGTGTATTGTGTACTTAAAATTGATATATATTATAATTATCTTCTATAAATTCATGGAATTCTATGATTAATTTGGTTTTTATTAACTTTTTTTTCATACAACTCGAATTATTATAAAATGGTAATGGTTTTTATCTCAATTTTTATTCTCGCGAGATTCTTGTTATATTCACCACTATTTAATTTTTGATGTGTATGTAATTCCTATGATTGTATTCATTGAGTAATATACTTTAATTTATGGGTATTCACATCTTCATTGTATAATTCATCTTTTATGTGGCGTATGATTCGTTTGTTACCAAATCAGTAAAGGAATCATTCACCCTCCTCTTTTTAAAATACTTATTTTTGTTAAGTCATTTAATTTAAATCTTATTATTTTGGGATATGTTGTATATATACTAATTACTATAAATTTTATGTACTAGGGATGATATAACCTTTCCAATCTCATAAACTCATTTACGGATATTTAAAGTGATGTCATTAGGCTGTCAAATTTCTGTAAGGGAACTTCTTAACCCAATTTCAATTCATTGGGTTAAACATCTACACGTTGATTATGTCATTCTATGAATATGTTTGAATGAAATATGATTGTTTTACACTGAATATACAATTATATCGAGTTTATTTATATTTTTCACACATTATTATGTAATTGATTTATCCTTAATCTATGTATACTTTCTTTATAAGGGATTTTGTCTCAATTTACATTCCATTGAGACTTTATTGTTGTTATATACCAGTTCACTTTTATTTGGTGGATATACTATACATTGGAATATTTTATCATGAATACCATTATTATAATGATATTATAAATTTTCGATTAATTTTTAATCCTCAATTATTTGTATTCAATAATCTCTCATTTGGTTAATTTCCCCTTAACTAAAATATTGTTTTAAAGATTTATTCTTCTAAATATTTCTCATTAATTTCCATGTTTTGAAAATAGTTTTGTATATTTCTTTACATGGAAATTATTGTTTTAAAATGTAAATTAATTTAAAATATTCTAAGTGGTATGGGACACATTGACTCAGAAATCTATTTTTAATGGTTTTGAAAATGTTTTAATAAATCATTGATTATGTCTATATCATGAAATGATATATTATGATTAAAATGTGTAAATGTTATATTTCATTTATTTTTATGTTATGTTTTATGATTATGTTATGGTTCATGGGAATTTTTTATGTATACGGGTGGTTCGGTGATAATCCTAGGGTGTGTGAGCCTGAGATAGCTCTCCAATTCATTGGGTAACGTGACAGAGGTACACGTTAATGTTTATCCTATGAGAATTAGGGAATATTCTATGATTGGTATTCAAAATTTAACTCCCTATGTAGCTGGGAATGATATAATGTAAGTATATTATGTATTCCAAAAGATACCATTATGATTTCGGATATCTGTGTGTTATTCAGAAATCTTATGAATTTCTGAGGTTTTCTTATGATTGAAAAGTATTGATTCATTGGTTTATATTTATTAATGGGATAATGTTTTTATCCCTAATTTTATAACCCTTACTGAGATTTTTATGCTCATCCCATGTATTAAAATGTTTTTCACAAGACTCAAAGTTAAATAGGGTCAAGGATGGGATCGTGGAAAAGAAATGCTATCTAAAAAATGGAATAGACATGTATTTTTTTAAGAGTTTTTTTAATGGAAATTGAGTAGATGTGTATACATTGTAATTTTTTAAATGTAATTTAATATTTATGGAATAATATCTAAAAATCTAAACCAAAATATATCCTCATTGTGAATTATTGATTTAAATCATGATTAAGTAAGGTTTAAGGTCGAGTCCTTATAGTTGGCATCCAAGCTCAATTTAGACAAATTTATGGATTATGAGTTTTCAGTAAACTCATGTTTAGTCCCTATGTATATTATTTTAGATAAATTCTTGTTTTATAACTTTTTAAGATCAAGTAAATCAATTATAAATGGAAGTAGGATGATTTAAAATGAAATTCTTATCTCTTCCTGATGACATGCTTGTAATAATTAATGCATAGACTTGTTCAGATAATTGTAAAACTTTTTCTAGCATACAAGTTACTTGAAAATAGTTCTTTGAAATATCTATGTCCTCCACTATACCTTGATAACATCGTGGATCATGTGTTGTATTTAATAAAATCATATTTTCTCAATATTATTTTATATTGAAGAAAGGTAAATATTTTCATGGAAGTTATAAATATTTTACCTTATTAGATGATTTTGAAGAATATTATGATTTTAAAAGAGGTGATGAAGAAGGAGACCCTTGAAAAACCTATTTATATTTTCTTTTACAATATAGTCTCTCAGCACATACTTATGGTATTTTGACGAGACCATCGATGTAATGTTTCAGCTAAAACACATTCTGACTATTTCATAAAAATCACGTTTTATTATATGTTTTGAAATTATATGTAATACATGATTATTTTCAAAAACTGTTTTTCTATGAAAATCCATGACCCATGTTGTACAAGGTGTATTTGGATGATGGAAGAAAATTATTTGGAAGGGTCTCTAAATAATTGTTGCAATGCATGGACCTTCTACCTACGTGAGCAAGATAACGATGAAACCATATGGACACCATGATCAAAGAATAATGTTATTTATTTTGGGAATAGATTTATTTTAATATATATAGGTGAAAAAATTACAATATATAATCTGTTGAGGTCTTAATGTATTGGGATGATATTAAAAGGTATAAGAAAACCCTTGAGGTTAAAACATCAAAGGGTTATTTCTGAGATTTATAAAAATGACAACACGCAGACTGTGTATCAACCTATGGAATCATTCAATGTTGTGGGATTCAAACCCACAACCAATGTGCGATTGGTATTTATTGACAACTACTAGCCCACGTGAAGTCCTTGTGTAGTATGACTTTTTATTTTTTAGTTAAATGATTTTATGGATCAAGAATAAGTTATTTTTAGGAATGTATTTTTTTTTTCAATTGGACATCTTTAATATAAGAAAATGATTTGATGATAGTTGGGTATTAATTGGTATTTTTTGAACATGGCCTAATTTTTGTTGAATTTTGGTGTTTAAGAGTAGTCTTTCTTTTTATAAAGGATTATCTTTTTTTGGGATTATCTGATCTTCTACTAACAATTTTAAGTGTTTTTTATGTATAAAGAAAAGAGAAATATATGGTTCATATTTTTTGGAACATTTTATACTTTAGAATTTGATTCGAGATCTTTTTATGTGACCAAGTCAGTTTTAATACTCATCATTTGGATAAAAGAATATTTTCTAGTAGAAATTTAGTAAGGGACGAAAGTTTACAAGATAATTAAGTATGTGTCCTTATGTTCTTAGTCAAGGTCATAAATAAATTTCTCAACATTACCAAAAGGTATATAAAAAAAAATTGTCCATTTACTTTCTGTAAGGAAATAATATGACTTTTTAACACATCACATGTTTGTGGTTCTCTTGTTTTTAACATTCTCCTAATCATGTTTTCTATCACTCTCCATTAGAACATGACAATTATTTTCTCCTCCATAGCCATGTTTTCAGGTAATCGTAGTATTTTTTATCTCAGGTGACCCTTATACATATCTTCTTCCTTTTTTATGTGATAGTATTATTGACTTGGTTTTTGATGTGTGACTTTTAATGATGTTTTTAAGAACAATTTTAAAAAATTTGGGACACAATTACCAAAAGGGGGGAAGGATGTAACATCCTAGGTAAATATGGAATATAACATTTTCATATTTATTAATATTTGTGAATGAAATATTAATATTAATTTAAATATGCTTCTATGTTCTATGGTGTACATGATACGTAATAACGAGTTTCTTTGAAATCTTATGTAGCACACAATGTTGAGTTATACTAGAAAATAATAATATAATATAATTTTTTTAAATAGTTGTTAAATCCAAGACGTTGTATTGGAGAAAATTAATAGAAATAACTAAAATATGATTATATATGTTTTTAAATATTTTTACCTTTATCTAATAAATTTTAGAGGCTTAAAATGTGAATGAATCCAATTTTATGCAAAAATACTCTAATATTATTTAGAAGGTCGATTTACAAACTTTTAAAAGAGAAAACTTTTTAAATATACTTTTTCAGTTTTTTTGTTCTATTTGGAAAAATAAAATTCTCCTTTAGAATCAGAACATCAAAATATAATTTGGGTAATTTTTTTATTTTTCGGATAAAGTTCATTTTTAATGAATAATGAAAAATACTGTATTTTAATTCAAAACAACCTTTTATTATTATTTATTTATTTTGTTTGATTATATTTCTAAATGTTTTTAATGTGAAATTATAAAATATTTTTATCAATTAATACAATTTTGGTCATTGGAAGTAAATTAACATTGAAATTGGACATATACAATCGCCTATATTTTGATAGTTATTATTTCTTAAAAATAATCTTTTTGTTTTGACATCATGAATTAATTTTTAATTATTTTATGCCACTTATGGATTTTTAATTTAAAAAAAATGGATTCCGTAATTGGAATCAGGAGATCCAAATTGTGTAAATAGGTAACTTTTATTTTTAGATACTTTAAATATTTACTTCATTAAATATTTTATCTACCATGGTTAAAAGGTAATTCCGACAAATATGGGTATAAAAAAATATTATAATAATATTAAATTACCCTAACTTGTGTCAAAATCATATGTTTTGATACATTTTACAACCATGGTCATCCTTGGGATGATTTGGGGACGCCATGGAGACACTTAAGAGTGATAATGAAACTTTATATTAATTAATTTAATTGAAAGACAAAAATGACTTAAACAAAAATCTTTTATTAAATAAATTATTTCATGGTGTTGTATATCTATTCAGCTATAAATATTTACATGAATGATAAAAATATTTCCGACATCATGGTATTTTTTTATAATTTTTATACACCATAAAAATAAAATTATTTATCACACAATAATGATGCACTGTTTACCTAAGTAATGAAATATTTAAATAAATAAGATTATAAAAATTTAAAGAATATCCAAAACCTGTAAAATTATTATTGAATGATTTTATATAGAAAAATAGACATATTATATTCTACTTAAATTTTTTTGTACCTTTTGAAACCAAAAAAATTATATAATAAAATAATATTTTCAAACATTACTAAGGATCTCGTCCGCCCCCTTATAAAATGTCACGACCCATCCACCGGGGCCCGTGTCGTAACTACCCCAAGCCCGCCTTCCAAAGGCTAGGGGCTGGCGACTAGCACCAAAGGCGTATATCCCAATAACTGGGAAGGCATTGCCTTTATTAAGGTAAACAAACACCAATCAGTGTACAAGCGGAAGCAAAAACTATGTAAAACTGAAAACAAAAGTAGTGTTGAAAGTAAAGGGGCCGGAAATACAAGCCCAACTGTAAAGTACAGGGTAAAAGACAAAACCGCAGGATGGTGATAAGAAACTCCTGGATCATCCACTAAGGATCTTACCTGAAGGGTAGGTACAGATAGCGCAGCTCCTGGATCGTCCACCACGGATCCTACCTGAAGGGTAGGTATAGAGAGCCTCCATAACGCTCTCACCCATCAACCTCCTCCGAGTGTCGTCTCGTCATGAATTCCACCACCCGATATTGTCACGTCGTGAGGTCCACATCCAGGTACCATCCAGTCCTCGAACACTCAGCCTTTGTCTGAGCTTCCCGTTATCTGTAACTAACACAATGAGGTGCCGACATAGCCCGTGTAGGGGTGAGTATAACGATACTCAGTAGGGTCCTCGAGACCCTCATGGTCTCACTAAATCCAACATGGATAACCATAGAGAAGACATCAATAGATAACCTCTACCTAGGTATATGCCCATACATATACCCAAGTTATCAAGTCACCCATCTCAATCATGAGGAAACACAAAGATTATAGACTCAGCTCAAACCATGATTTTCATTATCCAAACCGTAACTGCTGAAGAGCCCTGTCTCTGGAGTGTACAGTGGTCCTGTCACGACTCCGAGGTACTGCTCACTAACCTAAGACTGCTGAGGTACTCCTCCTGTCAAGTAATGTCGGACTGCTGCTACAACCATGCGCTTCCCATCATGGGTCTGCCGCTACAACCAAGTACTCCCACACATATCCTCCATAGGTAGTCCTTCTGTTGAGTACCTCGGGTCTGCTGCTACAACCAAGAGCTCCTCCGCCGTGGGTCTGCCGCTACAACCAAGCGCTCCCCCTCATAGCCTCCAGAGGAAATCCTTCTGTTGAGTACCGCGGGTCTTCCACTACAACCAAGTGCTCCTCCGCCATGGGACTGCCGCTACAACCAAGCGCTCCCCACTAGGCTATCTGAAACACACCGAGTCGATCGGTCAAGTAGTCGTCAGGTCTCAGCCGGCTACGTGGTCTCTGTACTCTGTACGCTCGTCTCCAAGAGGGTCTGCTCCACGAGCTACTGGTTGATACTCCAAGTATCACAAAGTCCCACGAAGAAGTATCTAAATGGACAGCCTCGTCATAGGGGTATCAACGTAGCAGACGGCGAGTCAATCGGATGCCTAGTCTGTGAGTTATTAGCCTTTTCATCCCTAGGGGCCCAGTTGGTTTCGTCTGCGAACCAATCCGAACGTATTTCTACTGTACCCCAAACACACATGGGAATACTCATAGGGACTGTTTATCAACGTGATCACCAACTATGCTGACGGTTCGTCAAACGGACATCCGGTCTGAAAGATATCAGCTTTTCCGTTCCAGGGGCCCGGTTGGTTTTGTGAGCGAACCAACCCGACTGCACTCCGACGACATCCAAACCTCGAGTGGAGTAAGCCAAAAGTTCCGTCTCATCAAGAGAAATCCAAAAAAGTCAACGACACGTCAATCAGACGTTCGGAGTTCAAGATATAAGCATTTCCGCTCTGAGAGCCCGGTTGGTTTCGTATCCGAACCAACCCGACTGAACCCAACGTTCTCTGAATCCTTGAGTGTAATATACTGAAATGACCACCTCGATCCAAGGATCACTACAAAACTGACGATGTGTCGATCGGAGGTCCGTAGCCCAAGATATGTGCAAAAGACCGAAAGAGGTCCGAAAACGGGGAGTCTGGGCCCGGACCGACCCGACCCAACCCCCCCAGGGTCGGCCTGAACAGGGTCGACCCGACCCAGGTCCGGGTCCGACCCGGCCGGGCGCGACCCGGCCCGGCTCGGCTTGGTGTCTCGCTGGCTCGGCCAGCAAGCCGAGGCTCTGTGGACGCGGCGCGCGCCGCGTCCTCCCCCTGGATCCCGCGCGGCCACGGGATCCATCAGCTTGCCACCGCAGCTTTAGCCGCGGCAGTTTCTCTAGGCGGCGCGCCGGGGCGCCGCCGCCTCCGGGCGGCCGCCTCCGGTCACCGACGGCGCTGCGCCGGCGACCCGCGCCACCGGTGGTGTCTGCGGGCCACCGAAGTTGCTCCGGTGGTCCGTTTTCAATTCCAACTACACTGTTGCTCATCCCGGGTCCTGTTCTTCACTACGGAAACATCAAAACGTCTCTGTGGCCCGTTCCGTCAACGCCCATCCATCCGCCATCAATTAAACAATCTCTGGAGCCTTCGAATCGCCGCAACGGCGCGACGCGACAGCGCAACGCTTCTTCGCATGTTCTTCATTGTTTCCACGTGGTGCCGTTGCACCGCGCCGCCCTTGCTAGTGCCGCAACGAGTACAACCAACAAAAGGGGGAGGATGGTCGGCCGTGTTCATGCAGTCTGACCTCCTCCAGTTATTACGATAACTAGCAGCTCAAACGATTATCAACAAAAAATAAACAACGTCCGAGGATATAATCTACATAAATTAAATTAAACCAAACCCCTACATGGATATTTGACGTCGCACGTCGGGTGTTGCAGAGAATGGCGTCGCAGGGTTGGACGTAGATTCTGTGGACGTTGGGGTGCGTCCAAGGAGGAAGCGACGTCTCCTCACTTGTTGCTATGATGCGGAAGTACGGTACGTTGTCGTTGGTGATGATCACTGCGGTCGGCGACTTCTCCCTTGTCGTGGAGGAAGTTGAAGACAGAAGAATCCGGGTCACCGAGTCTTCTAAGTCGAAGGGTCGATGTTCTTCGACGGAGAAGAATCGTTCTTCACGTTCTTCAACGTGGAATATGAACTTCTATCTCCTCCCCTTCCCCACACAACCATCCAACCCCTAATAAAATAAATCTCTTTTGATTTTATTACCCATCTCAGGCATTTTCAAAACATTTCAAATGTTGAATAAACTTAACTTAATTAATCTTGAGATTGTCAAAATTAAATGAAGTAGATTTGGCATCATTAATATGAGGATGTGTCAAAGGGGGGGGGGGGGGGGGGTTGGAGTGAGTTATGGAAGATGAGAGATCACCCACTTAATGGGGGAGTTAGATGAGGTTTAAGGAATGTGAAGGGGTGGGGTTCGTGTGGGCCCCACCTCACCTTTAATCCTCTCATATGTAGTTAGAACAGCAGTGGGTCCCACCCCAACTCCCTCACATGGGCTAAACCACTTAGAAGAGAGAAATTAAGTTGAGACACAACTTAATTTTCACTTAAACCGCTTAGTGATGAAATAAAAATATAAAACAATTATATTTTTATTCCCCATCAACACCCGAGCAAACACAACTCTGGAATAGGTGTTCCTAAGAAAATACCGGCACTGCGGTTTCATAGGTGCCATCTGATTTCGATTCCGAGCACCGGTTCAAAAGTTAGAAAAACCCGCTCATTCGTTCACTGAACGTAGCCGAGCAAAACATCGGAAATTGATTCCGGGCACACCGGGCCCCGGAATCAGGCGCCATCAAAAAATTAATTCTCGTAAAATCCCAACGAAAATTAAGAAAAAATATCCCTTGAATTTTAGGCGTCTTTGCATTACTCCCACCTCAGGGATTTACGTCCTCATAAAGCTTAGACATAATCTAGGGATACAAAAGCGGTACTACACACGCATCTGAGCCTTTCGCTCCCATGTGCTCACCTGGAGGTTCTCGTACTGCCAGTGAAAGAGCACCCAAGGAATCAACCATCCTCGTAGGATCCACTCTAGTAAATCCTAATCCTCTACTAGAACCCCGTAAAAGTCACCCCATCGCAAAAGTCCAGTTCCCCATGGTCGATGACATGCGTCGGGTCAAGCACGTATCTCCACAGTTGAGATACGTGGAAGTAGTCATGCACCAGGTGAAACTGAGGTGGATGGGTCAAGCGGTAAACCACATCGCCTACCCGGCTAAGGACCTAGAAAGGTTCGCTGAACCTCGGAGATTACTTTCCGCTTTGGCCACATCTCCATAAACCTCATCGAGTTGAGACCTGTATAAGGTCGTGGTCGTCACCCTTGAAATCTAGAGGCTTCCTGTCAGCTCTGTGCAGTCCCATCTGCCATCATCCATAGGCGATCACTACCCTCTCCTACATCAAGACAAACCTGAGTATGGTCCCTAATGCATCGTAGTGAACTATGTAACCAATTCCCACAGGTTGGGCACACCGGTCCGTCCAGCTCCTGAAACCTCTGCTGGAAGTGGTGCCACAACTCTGGAAATTCTGGCACAAGGTAAGTTTGGCCATCTCCTGAGTGATCAAATGCACCCTCTTATGCATGATTCCATCCTATGCTGCTTGGGTTTTCCTTTTCGCCAACCAAGGAAAACCCCATCCCAACATTGTAGATAAACCACAACCTTTTTTCCTAATACAGTCAATCCGTGTATGAACTGTGGATCCAATCTATACCAAGACCAATGTCATAAGGCCTCGACGCTGCCAACAAGAGATTCCAACCGAAACTCTCGCCTCGTTGGTCATATCACACTATCGGAATAAGTGTGATTATCGAGTCTCCTCCCAAGGTATCTCCAAACGTGAGGGTCAAGTCAACGGATTAATCAGAAACTCTTGGGATGGGACAAGATTCGTGGAAGGAATGAATGATTCGTATCAATGTCTGTTACTACGGCAGCTTGTAGTGGATATAGACTGTCCCTCAAATCATTCATAGAGCCATTGGGTCACTCTCCTTGACCGCATATAGCTACTCTCTATCCCTGCCCTCCAACTCCCTGAGCCTGGAGGGAACAACAAAGGCGGGTGGTTGTAACATGTCGAGAAGTACACCACCACATGCTGCTCTCCTATATCTGCTTCCACGTCTGTTGCTTTGAAGATTCATCTTTCCTTAACACTTCTTCTTCTTGAAACATTTTACACGTCCAAGTCTCTGAGACTGATGCCAGTTTGCATCTTCCCACTATTAACTTTCACTGGCTAAAATCGATCAGCCAAAGAACATTTAACCACAAAGGTTCATTCTAGCACCCTATCATAAGTAGGATTGCGTAGAGAAAATAGTTCTTACTCAGATATCCCTTAAGCACCCCTCTCTCTGAGGTCCGATCTCTAAGCACTGATCATATGGTAGTCATCATGTACCAAAAACGATCGGTACGCATAGATGATTACTCAGCTACTGAAACATCATCCTGCCGAAGCTGTATAAGCTCTAGAAAAACTCTTAGCCACCTCCTCAAGCCAGTTATCAGCTGAATGTGCATCTGGATTGCCTCAGAACATGAGGGTATCTGATGTTGGAACACGTATAAGGCAGTAAGCCTACATGTGTCACCTACCGGTACCGCCAGTTATAACTGTTGACCAACAGGTAGTGATGTATTGCTGACACACTACCTGAAGGCACTATCTCAGGCATCGGTCCACATACTGAAGGCTCATTACTATGCGGACCATCCTCATGGTCATTCACTAGAAAAAACAAGTGGCCAAGTCCACCATCCACCCTACTGATGTCTCAGCTAGGCAGAAACCTCTAGCAATTGCCCCATCCAGTGCTCTACTGTCTGAGAATCTACCTCGCCTCGTAACCTCGGAGGCCTCTACTGCTAGAACTCATGCAACGCGCTCTGCCAGCGTACAAAATTCGCTAGTATGGATGGTGGAATTTGCTGCCCAACAGGTGGTGGTGGTGCTGGTACACAACCCGAGGGTGCCAACATTGTAAAAAGGGACCTGCACGAGAGCCTCGTTGCTCGGTGAGTCGTCATCGAGTACTCTCTTGGAACTCCAACTAACTTTCTGTGTGGAGATATCCTGAACAGATGTGACACGGTCAACGATTTATACCTGGTGAGCTGACCTAGTTTGAGATGACTTTTAAAACTTTTGGAAACACACACACAATCAGTGTTTTCGTGCACAAAGTCATAAATCAGTAGTCAGGATCCTGGTGTACGGATACGTCCGCCGCCGCACCAACACTGGACTCCCTGAACTAAAGACCACACTCGGTACCCTTAACACTATTTCTTCACAGAATAGAAAAAGATCAGAGTCCTGAGTTATGCGGTAGAACCTAACTCCTCTGATACCAATTTGTCATGACCCGTCCCTCGGGGCCCGTGTCGTAACTACCCCAAGCCCTCCTTTCAAAGTCTAGGGGCTGGCAACTAGCACCAAAGGCGTATATCCTGATAACTGGGAAGTCATTTCCTTTATAAAAGTAAACAAACACCAATCAGAGTACAAGTAAAAGCAAACACTAAGTAAAACTAAAAACAAAAGTAGTGCTGAAAGTAAAGGGGCCGGAAATACAAGCCCAACTGTAAAGTAAAAGGTAAAAGACAAAACAGCCGGATGGTGATGAGCAGCTCTTGGATATTCCACCAAGGATCCTACCTGAATGGTAGGTACAGATAGCGCAACTCCTAAATCATCCACCATAGATCCTACCTGGAGGGTAGGTACAGATAGCCTCCACAATGCTCTCGCACATCAACCTCCTCCGAGTGTCGTCTCGTCGTGAGGTCCACCACCAGATACTGTCTCTTCGTGAGGTCCACCTCCGGGTACCGTCCAGTCCTCGAACACTCGGCCTCTCTCTGCGCTTCCCGTCATCTGCAACCAACACAACAAGGTGTGGGCATAGCCCGTGCAGGGGTGAGTATAACGATACTTAGTAGGGACCCCGAGACCCTCAAGGTCTCACTAAATCCAACAAGGATAACCAAAAAGTAGATTTGAACAGATAACCTCTACCTAGGTATATGCCCATACATATACACCAGTTATCAAGTAACCCATATCAATCATGAGGAAACACAATGATTATAGACACAGCTCAAACCAGGATTTTCATTATCGAAACTGTAACTACTGAAGAGCCACGTCTCAAGAGTGTACAATGGTCTTGTCATGACTCCGAGGTACTGCTCACTAACCTAAGACTGCTGAGATAATCCTCTTGTCGAGTACTGTGGGCCTTCTGCTACAACCACGCACTTCCCACCATGGGTCTGCCGCTGCAACCAAGCGCTCCCCCTCATATCCTCCAGAGGTAATCCTTCTGTTGAGTACCGCGGGTCTGCCGCTACAACCAAGTGCTCCTCTGCCGTGGGTCTGCCGCTACAACCAAGCGCTCCCCCTCATATCCTATAGAGGTACTCCTTCTGTTGAGTACCGCGGGTCTGCCGCTACAACCAAGAGCTCCTCCGTCGTGGGTCTGCCACTACAACCAAGCACTCCCCACTGGGCAATCTGAAACACATCGAGTCGATCAGTCAAGCAGTCATCAGGTCTCAACCGGCTACACGGTCTCTGTACTCCACACACTCGTCTCTAGGAGGGTCCGCTCCACGAGCTACTGGTCGATACTCCATGTATCACAATGTCCTACGAATAAGTATCTCAATGGACCGCCTCGTTATAGGGGTCTCAATGCAGCAGACGACGCGTCAATCAGACGCCTGGTCTGTGAGTTATTAGACTTTTCATCCCCGGGGGCCCGATTGGTTTCATGTGCAAACCAATCCGGTTGTATCTCAACTATACCCCGAACTTACATGGGTATACTCATATGGGCCTTTTCTCAACGTGATCACCAACGCCGCTGACGGTTCGTCAATCAGACGTCCGGTTTGAATGATATCATCTTTTCCGTTCCAGGGGCCTGGTTGGTTTCGTGAGCAATCCAACCCGACCGCACTCCG
This sequence comes from Viscum album, assembly GCA_963277665.1. Taxonomy (NCBI): domain Eukaryota; kingdom Viridiplantae; phylum Streptophyta; class Magnoliopsida; order Santalales; family Viscaceae; genus Viscum; species Viscum album. The sequence goes on along the minus strand of OY728127.1, from coordinate 2,102,118,156 downwards.
ACGGCATCCAAACCTCAAGCGTAGTAAGCCAAAAGTTCCGTCTAATCACGATGAATCCAACAAAGTCAACAACACGTTAATCGGATGTTCGGAGTTCAATATATAAGCATTTCCGCTCTAAGGGCCCGGTTGGTTTCGTATCCGAACCAACCCAGCCGAACCCAATGTTCTCCAAAACCATGAGTGTAATATACCGAAACGACTGTCTCGATCCAAGGATTGCTACACAACTAACGGTGCATCAATCCGAGGTACGTAGCCCATGATATGGGCAAAAATCGAAAGAGGTCCGAAAACGGGGGTATGGGCCCGGACCGACACGGCCCAACCCCCCCTGGGTCGGCCCGAACTGGGTCGACCCTATCTGTGTCCGGTTCCGACCAGGCCTGGAGCGGCCCGGCCCGATCCACCCATGCCGGCCCAGCTCGGCTGGGTGGCTCGCTGGCTCGACCAGCGAGCCGAGGCTCCGCGGACGCGGCGCGCGCCGCGTCCTCCCCCTGGATCCCGCGCGGCCGCGGGATCCCTCAGTTCGCTGTCGCGGCTTCAGCCGCGGCGGTTTCTCCATGCGTTGCGCCGGGGCGCCGCCGCCTCCGGGCGGTCGGCTGGTGCCGCCCGCCGCTTCCGGCAGCCGGCGCCGCCGTCAGTGTCCGCGGGCCACCGGAGTTTCCCTGGTGGTATGTTTTCAATTCCGACTGCACTGATGCTCATCCCGGGTCTCATTCTTCACTGCAGAAACATCAAAACATCTCTGCAGCATGTTCCATCAATGCCCGTCGATCCGCCCTAAATTAAACAATCTATGGAGCCTTCGAATTGCCGCAACGGCATGACGCAACGACACGACTCTTCTTCGCCCGTTCTTCATTGTTTCCACGCGGTGCCATTGCACCGCGCCACCCTTGCTCGTGCCGCAACGAGTGAAATCAACAAATGTGGGAGGATTGTCCGCCGTGTTCGTGCGGTCGGACCTCCTCCCGTTATTACGATAGCTGGCGGATCAAACGATTATCAACAAAAAATAAACAATGTCCGAGGATATAATCCACATAAATTTAATTAAACCAAACACCTACTTGTATATTTGATGTCGCACATCAGGGGTCGTGGAGAATGGTTTCGCGGGGTCAGACGTATATTCCGTGGACATCGGGGTGTGTCCGAGGAGGAAACGACGTCTCCTCACTTGTTTCTATGATGCAGAAGGAAGGTACGTTGTCGTTGGTGATGATCACCGCGGTCGGCGACTTCTCCTTTGTCATGGAGGAAGATGAAGATAGAAGAATCCGGGTCACCGAGTCTTCTAAGTCAAAGGGTCGATGTTCTTCATCGGAGAAGGACTGTTCTTCACATTCTTTAATGTGGAAGATGAACTTCTATCTCCTCCCCTTCCCCACGCAACCATCCAAACCCTAATAAAATAAGTGTCTTCTTATTTTATTACCCATCCCATGCATTTTCAAAACATTTAAAATGTTGAATTAACTTAACTTAATTAATCTTGAGCTTGTCAATATTAAATGAAGTAGAGTTGGCATCATTAATGAGAGGATGTGTCACAGGGGGGTTGGAGTGAGTTATGGAAGATGAGAGATCACCCACTTAATGGGGTAGTTAGAGGAGGTTTAAGGAATGTGAAGGGGTGGGGTTCATGTGGGCCCCACCTCACCATTAATCCTCTCATAGGTAGTTAGAACAGTAGTGGGTCCCACCCCAACTCCCTCACATGGGCTAAACCACTTAGAAGAGAGAAATTAAGTTGAGACACAACTTAATTTTCACTTAAACCGCTTAGTGAAGAAATGAAAATATAAAACAATTATATTTTTATTCCCCATCAACACCCGAGCAAACACAACTCTGGAATAGGTGTTCCTAAGCAAATACCGGCACTGCGTTTTCATCAGTGCCCTCAGATTTCAATTCCGAGCATCGGTTCAAAAGTTAGAAAAACTCGCTCATTCATTCACTGAACGCACCTGAGCTAAACTTCGGAAATTGATTATGGGCACACCAGGCCTCAGAATCATGCGCCGTCAGAAATTGCGTTCTTGTAAAATCCAAAGAAAATTAAGAAAAAATTTCCCTTTAATTTTATGGGTCATTACATAAAAATACCTCAATTATAACTCATTCCTCACACTTCTCAAGCCCCTTGGCTGGTCGAAACCATAAAAAAATAAACTCTCAAGATCCTTCTATTCCACCTAGATGGCTTACATTAGGCATAAGGAACTTCAAGCAATAATTTTGGTTCAAACCTAAGGGTGGTACCTGATTTATAGGTAACATCCTCTCTTAAGTAATTTTGTTTTATTTTCCTTCACCAGCCCCTAAAACACTATTTATTTCATTATTTTTATAACAACACCAATATCATTAATATACGAGGACTTTTTTATGACAAGTATTCTATGTACAATTCCACAAACATACATCTAATAGGGGAAGAACATATTGTTTCTGTGGACGGCAATGTACTGCCCCACGAAACGATGATTGTTAAATGTTCTCTTACCACCTCTAATGGTGGACATTAGGATGGAACATTATTTATGTATGATATATATTGTGTTAATGTTTTCTATATTATTATTTAATTTCTATTTAAAAACATACATTTATGCTTTTCAATATGTGTAAACAGGATAATTTCATTTTAGAAAGTGCGGACTACCGCCCCCTCAAGGTGATTTGATTCGTTCATGAAATACATAGAACATATAAAGGATAGGGTTAATGAAATAATGTAACATATATATCATATGGAATCATAATATAATTAAAATATAACTATGTATCATTCATTTTTCCATCCTTTAAAATATTAAATAGAAATGAATGCAGCGTTCATGTGTATGTATGGCTTACCGTCTCTATAAACAGTGCATTTCATTCCTGTTATCTAAATTTTATGTACTATTGTAAATAAATATATATATAATAGATATATTTGATATATATGATATTTAAAATCATTAATATGATTCTGGAGATAATAATATTTTGACCACATTGACAATTTTAAATTATAACAAGTTCATTTTTTTCTCAAGTTCCGAACATCGACAAAATGTACAATATGAACTCAGATAATTAACTAATTGTTATTTCAAGGTTATAAGTAATATAAAATGAATAATAAACATGTAAAAGGTTCTTAATCATGTAGAATTTATCTTATGGTTATTATTAATAAATATCAAGGAATAAATGAGTCAAGTCGGACATGAGGTAAGGGGTTTCTTATCTCACATTTAATTTTGTGAGATTTCCACTGATCCCATCTAATTTATTACATGTGGTGTATTTTGTAATGCCATTTGATATATACTATTATGATTATATTTATATTCATGGTATCTTTTGATTAATTTGGTGGTTATTAACTTTTTGTCTTATTAATTTTTTGATTACAACGTGGTAAGGGGGTTCTTATCTCACTTTTAATTCCGTGATATTTCCATTATTCGCATCTTATTTATTTATTATGGTGTATTTTGTAATAAAATTTGATATATATTATTATTGTTTTCATTATATTAATTGATTCATGTGATTCATTTGGTTTTTATTATCTTTTTTTCATACGAATTGATTGATTACAACATGGTATGAGTTTTTATCTCCATTTTATCCCCGTGAGATTCATGCTCTATCGCCACTATATACTTTTGTGTGGTGTATTTACTACCCATGATTATATTAATTATGTAATTTAATTTAATTTATGTGTATTTACATCTTTAATATATTATCCTTCATTCATGGGGTGTATGTTTCATAAGTTACCAAATAGGAATGGGAATCATTCACCCTCCTCTTTTTAAAAGACTTCTTTATGTTATGTCTTTTAATTTACATATTCTTATGTCAGGATATGTTCTTATATATCCTTATTACTATAAATTTTATGTCCATGTCATTATAGAACCTTTTTTATCCCATCAACAAGTTTTCATAACATTAAACTGACGCTGTAAGGCTATCAAATATCTGTAAGGGAACTTCTTAGCTCTATTTCAGTTCATTGGGTTAAATGTCTACATTTTTATTATGGCATGAATAGAATTTGTGTGAATGAACTATGATTTTTTTAAACTTAATATCCAATAATATTTAGTGTATTTATATTTTTTCACACATTATTATGTAATTTATTTATCCTTAATCTAAGGATACCATCTTTATAAGGGATGTCATTTCAATTTACCTTCCATTAACACTTCATTATTGTTATGCGCCAATTCATTTTTATTTTTTCGTATATAATATCATTTCTAATGTTATATCATGAATATTTTTATTATCATTACATTATAATGTTATTATTAAATGTTATTCATCAATTATTTTTACTCACACATCTCTCATTTGGTTATGAACTCCTTAACTGAAATATTGTTTTAATGATTTTTTCTTCTAAATATTCTCATTAATGTATATGTATTAAATTTTTTTTATGTTTCTATTTATATATACATTAATTTTTTTAAATTTTAATTACTTTAGAAGATTCAAGTGGTATGGTACACATTGATTCAAAAAATCTATTTTTTAATGGTTTCTAAATTGGTTTGATAAAGCATTGATGATTTCTATATCGTGAAATGATATATTATGATTGGAATGAGAACATTTATATTTAAATTATTCTTATATTTTGGGTTATGATTATTTTATAGTTCATGGGAATTATTTTTGTATACAGTTTGTTCTGTGATAAACCTACAGCAGGTGAGCCCGAGATAACTCTCTAATGCATTGGGTAATGTGACAGAGGTAAATGATAATGTTTCTCCTAAGAGATTTATGGAATATATAGGGATGGGTATTCCAAATATAACTCCTCACATAGCTGTGAAAGATATAACTTAAGTATGTTATTTATGCCATAAGTTAACTTTATGAATTATGATTTCTGTATGTTATTCATAAATATTATGAATTCAGGAGGTATGTTATTATTGAAAAGTATCATTTCATTTTATTGTATTTATGGATTGGATAATGTTTTCATTCCTTATTTTATAAAATTACTATGTTTTATTTCTCATCTTATGTTTTGAAATGTTATTTCACATGACTCAAAGATGAATACAATCAAGGATGGGATCATGGTAATGTCATGGTGTCTAAAATATTTAACTCAACATGTAATTTTTAATAATTATTTCTTTTATAAAAAATTGGAAACTGAGTAGAAGTGACTACATTGTAATTTTTTTAATGTCATTTAATAGTTGTGGCCTAATTCTATAAAACCCAATCGTTGAAAAGATCCTTACTGTGAATTATTGATTTAATTCAAGATTAAGTAATGTTTACGGCTGGGTACTAAAACCCTTGATTTATATGGACAGAAGGAGTGAGAACCCAAACCTCAAAATGTTATATCTTTTGTTCTTGTCGTCTGGTTGAGGGGAATTTCACGTTCTCATCCATTTGGGTGAATGGCATGAGTTGTATTTATCCATTTTTCTTGTCTGTACATATGAAATATAAAATATATATTGTGTCTATATATTATTATTCAAATCCATGTTTTTATTTCTCAATATATTATTCATATTAATTATATGATTATTCATAATTTTATATGATAAAAATAGTCTACATTGATATAAAGATACATGTTTTTTATTGACATCAATGAAAATTAATTTATATATTGATAAACACAAGTGTGCTACAAAAGGACCCTTTTTTATAAATCTATGTATCAATTATTCCATAATTATTTTCAAACATATAATGGAATATGGGGTGATAATTATGGTTGATTGAATAAGGTTTAAGCATCCAAAATCAAAACAAAGATACAATAATTTTCCTTGAGTTTATCCAAAGTAGTTTTTGATAATATATTAATATGGTTTTATATATGGTTTTATACATAGTGATATTACAGATATATTTTGATTATTTTTAAAAATATCAAAATTTAGTTTTGTATATAGTTTCAAAATTCATTTTACATGATAAAAGAAATTTAAAAAAGTGTATAATGATTTAGTTTATGTGTGACATTTAGGGAGATATTCAATGAAGGATAAAATTTATATATGATATATATTGGTTTATATAAAACTATATGATATATAGATATCATATAGTATAATATCTATAGAGGTAATAAAAATAATATGCCTTGTTTTTTGAATATCTTATTCGAAAATATTGTGATGTCATACTCCACCGTTAACAATATCACTGGGCACAATATGGCCATATCACATTGTTGTAATATTTAATAATAATATACTATGATTTATGATATGATTATAAAATGTTATATGATAATTTTTGGGAATTATTCCATTTAGTATATAATTATTATCTTTATTTCAATTATTGACAATATTTTGTGAGTCAAAATAAATAATTTCAGTGTCAAATGCATGAATGACTATTAAGAATCCAAAGATAAATTTTAAATATATAATACATCAATTGTATGATTTAAATAAAAAAATCTCACAAATAGATGCTTTTCCCCTATAAGTGTCTTGAATATTATCTATATAAACATTATATTTTACAATACATGTGAAATATCTCTGTTATTGAACCCATATAATAATTATTCTAGAAATCTCGTATGACGTAATCATCTTTTGTAACCATTATAATGGAAACATAACAAAGGGGTGAGATCAAATTATCAGTAAGGGAACTTAGGAATTCATCGTAATGGTTAGATCCAAAACATCAGATAGACATGAATATGAATGAAAAAGACAATAAAAATACAATTAGAAAACTATATGACAATAAGGTCCAAAAATATACAAAAAAATAAAAACATGTATATCAATATATTCCAATAATGAAGAATCGTGGAAGAATAAAATAATGATATGAGATATCATAGAAATTATTTTTAAACATGTAATGTAAAATATAATTAAAATAAATGTGAATTAGAAAGTCGGAATAATAATATGAATATGAAAACATTGTGAGAAAAAACCATATTCCCATGGCATAGTAAACAAACCGATTGGGTCCATGCATTAAAATTTGATCAAACAAATTATCCAAAAATATTTATGAACAATCATGATATGTACATACGTTACTATCTATAGACATATCAAACATAACAAATTCTTTGTTGTTGGGTAAAAATCCATCAAGTTATCAGTGCAACATATTTGGGATGGTTGTGTTTGTTGAAAAAGTATGTTTTCATGGTATGTGGTCAAGTTCTAGAGATATTTGTGGCAACCCATGTTAATAAATAACCATGAAAAAATAAAGGATGAACCGAAGGCGGTGCAAAAAAAAACAGATACAAGATGGGAAATACAAGAGTTTCATGATGATAGTTTTCATGAAGTGGATATAACAAGGATATGAAGACTATTGATACTGACCTTGGTGATTATGATAATATTTGTGAATTGTATATGTGGAGATCATTCAGAGGGACCATTGTGACGGTGGAATAAAGTAACTGTTGGAATAATATGTGATTGTGACGAGCTATGCAATCCAAAAATTAACCTAGTGCTTTGGGAAATAGAGAAAATTTCATCTGAAATTTCAAAACTCTATGATTTGAGCTTATTTGGAGTTGATGTGCCATGGATGTTTTTAGAGTTTATGGGAAATTCCTATAAATAGGCCTCAATAAGATATATTTGTGTAGATATTTTTCACTAAAATCATATAGCTCTCGAATGAAAAAGGATGTTTGTCATGGCAGTGTGCTTTGAGAATTGATGGAGCTTTGCGGTACCTAATCTAGATATACAAAAAAGGTGTTCTTTGTAAAGGCTTGACTGAGAATTGTGAATGTAGTTCCATCTTTGAAGGATATATCTATGAGACGAATTGGGCTCTATGATGAAGAGTCCTTTGTGAAGGTATGTGCTTTGAAAATAGATATGAACATTACGAAGACTTGTCTAAGCATTGAAAAATAGGGAGCTTACCAAAGTAGTGAAAATCAAAAAAAAATTCAAAGGATATTTCCCAATATTTAGTGGAAAATGGGGTATTCATTAGTGGATGTAAATTGGCCTTCAATAGATCATCCCCATATAGTGGATGATGCATTCATTTAGGATAATTAATGGGCCAACAAGTCCATAAAATGTGAGTGCATCCCTTATAAGATCAATGAGTGAAGGAAGTGGAAGACAATGATCCTTCCCACAGACAGTGATCTAGGGAAATATACCTAGGGAGTGACCCATTAAAATGAAGTGATTAGAACCTAATATTATTAAAATACTTGATCCTGGGTATAGAAGTTCTTTCCCAAACATTGTAAATTGGCTGTGAGATATATTAGATTTGTTACACCGGCACATCACCGTTGTAGGCTCCTTGGACAAAGCCTAGTGAGGGTGAACCAAGTAAAAATCTTTGTGTGAGTTTTATTTATTTACAACATTGAAATCAATGAATCATCATTTTATAAATAAGGGTATAATAAGATCAATTTTAACTCATAATTGCAAACAATTTGACCCTTATAATAATGAGGTCAAGATCTAGTGGGATATGAATTAATTCGGGAAAAGAATATCCATACCATGATTCACCTCATAGGGTATCTAGGCCCCTTATGGACCTAAAAAAATTGAATCATAGGGATGCATTTCTTTTATCATGTTTGGTTTTATTGACATGGTTCAGTTGGTTTTTGAAGTTAAGGATTCTGCCTCCTCTAATCCAATTGTTCCATGGAAAAGGGATGAACATCAAATAAAAATCAACGTTCTGGTGGTATTCCTTAGAGTGAAAGTGTCTATGGAAAGAGTGTGATTCAATTGGAGGAATCAAGTGGTGAAACAGATGATGATTTGAATAAATAATATAGTGAAAACACTTACTCATTCAATAATGTAGTAGGAATGGATTAAGAACATGATATTCCTAGTGATGTTGGACTTACCGATGATGAAAAATCTCCCCAAAGGAGAAAATTGGAATTTTGACATGAAAAAAAGTAATTGGATAACAAATTGTATGAAGTGATTAAATGTAATGATATCTGGATCCAGATTTTAAAATTGAGGTTAAAAAGATAAAAGTATTAAATTAATCATTTATTGATGTAGCTACAGATCTATGGCAGATGAATGATTCTAAAGAAGAATGATTGTGAACAAATTTCTACAAATAATGAAAAAAATATTATAATAATGGAATGAATCAGAAGTCAGATGATATTAAGAACCTAAAATCCAGAAATGATGATCTTACTACATAACTGTCTGATCTATTTTAGAATAATTAAAGTGTAAAACAAGAGAATACATAATGTTTTGATTCTTCTACTAAATATAAATGTAAAATATAAGAGAAATGGGACATGGAGGATAATCTCCCATTTTAATTGGAATATTTGATGAGTAATGTGAATAATATAAGGAGAAAACATAATGCTCAACATGAATCAAGGGATGTAAAGATTCAATATTTGAGTGAATAGGTAGAATTGGTTAATAATGAAGTTGATAAATCTAATGCCAAAGGAAATCCAATGTTGAAGGATTCACAGAACATACTATTTCATTATCCTCTAGGATGTGGTGATGAAATAAAAAGAGAATTTTCTACTTCAGAGGAGAATCATGAAAGGGTTATATCATCCTAAGGGAAATATAGTTTTTGTAGAAGTCATATTGGATAGGATTAACCCTCTCCCTTAAATGATAGAGCCGTGAATGGTTTCAAAAATAAAAATCATCCAATAGGTTAAAAGACAAATGTAGAAAATGATTTTACAGGATATGATGACATCATGTTCTATTTCTATGGGATGCACGGTCATGCATCATGATTCATAGAGGATTCATAATACATTTCATGCTATAAAGGTAGAAATATTACTAAATATGAGAATAAGATGAAGCTCCTAGAAAATCCTAAAAGTAGCTCCCTTTGAGAAGAAAGAGTCCATCAGATACTATTATTTTGGATGATAGGGAAATAATTTGACTATTTGTCAAGAAGACAAGGATCTTAATGTTAGAAAAAAAAACTAAAGATTCATCAACTTATCTTCGACGAAATAATTAGATGATGTATGACTGTAATTGTATATGTTTTATATATTATGATTATGGGAATTCAGCAAGATATTGCAGTTGGAAGAATCCAGGGAAGGAAAAGAAACTCAAATGAAGACCCCAAACTTTTGAAGTGTATAACAAAAAGGCCTATATTAGAAGATAAAATGATAAGTTGAAAAATAGGTTTACAGCCACAATGGAATCACAAGGAGCTCATAGAAAGGCGAATAAATCACCTCCTTTACTACACTCAAACCAACTCTCTTGTAATTAAATTGAACAAACCTAGATGAAAAATAGATGAGCTATACTAGTTTTCACTAAGAAAAATTTATGTTTAGTGAAGAACTTAACAACATCATGAAATGTTGTGGATACAGAAAAAACTAAAAAAAGGAAATTCAGTGATGATTTTTTATAATGTCACATGCTTCAAAAGGATTAAAGTTATAGAAGAGGAATGATTTCTATAATGTTGGATTATGATAGAGAATATGGCTAGTGGAGAGATTCCCATTCATAGAAATAATCATGAGGAATGACATTTTAATGTAACCTCAACGAAGAAATTTTTTTCTAGTCGTTATGAACCCCAAAATATGAAGAACTCCAAACCCATAAAACCTAAACATCAATAGAATATTCAGAATTTGTGTTACAAATGTTTTTCCAAATGGTCGTAATAGTTGAGGGGGGATGGGTAGTTGGAACAAGCACATAAAGAGTACAATTCTTTCTAAGAATGCATCAAAGGGTCTATCTGACATGATCAACCACGATCCTCTTCTTTGGGATTCTATAGGATCACCTGTACCAATGTATATTAGTACTTATAATTGATGTTCCTTTGTTTTTGGATCAAGGGGAGCTAAAATCCATGGGGAAGTTGCATCAAAAGAGGCGTCATGATGAGTAATGTTCATGAAAAAGTCAACAGATTCCAATTACTTACCCGAGTTGAAGAATAAATCAGGTAGAATTAATTAAAAGGAATTAATTTTTTATTTCTTTATGAGGTGTATGGATGTAATTGGGCACAAGGGATTGTGGTGGTGATATTAACATTATCTCTTATTTCCTATACCGAGTCCCTATTTAGTTGGAATATATGTTTTGTCAATGGATCATTGAAATTTGGTACGTTTATCCAATTTAAATCCCATTGAATGTAGCTATAAATTGATTATGTTATTGATCTAGAGAAGTTTCTTAAACCAGTTATCACATGTGATGAAATGATTCATGAGAAGAATAAAGGTTGGGGGTCTAAATAGCTGTCCTAACAACTTGAAGAGTTGCATATCGTAGGGGGGAATTATATCTTCTAATCAGATGAATGACCTCAATGTTATAGAAATGATGAGATTATATGATTAATAAGACTGATATGGGGATGAGCACCAACCTTCTTATATATCATGATTATCTATTTTCTCTAACAACATGGTATAATCTTACTATTTTCCAGATACCAAAAATCTGTAAGAGATTATCTAAATTTTTAAAAATGAATCCCTGAAAATTTGTTGGATGAAATGATGTCCCTATAAGAAAGGAATAGAAAAATTTTTCTGAGGAAAGTGATGAATTTGTAAGATACTTAGGGATAATTTGTTTTGAGGCCAACATATAACAATTTCTTTAGGACTAAATTGGTTTTCTACAATAAGATGAATTAAGATGACATAATGATTAGAACCAAAGCATGACTGGTGTGTAAAGGGTACTCCTATGTAGAGGGTTTCAATATCGATGAGGCATTTTCACCCATTCCAATTCTATAGATAATCATACTATTTTTTCCATTATAATTCAATTTATGTTCAATGTTTTTCAGAGGGGTTTCAAGTCCGTATTCTTGAAGGATATTCTGGGAGAATATGATTATATTGATAAGCTAGATGTTTTTCTTATTCATGAATATGAGATCATAGTTTTTTAGAGAAATAAGGTGATATATGGTTTGATACAGGCACCAAGAGCGTGATATTCAAGGATTAATCGGTTTTCATAGAATCTTGGTTTTCAGTATGGTTGAGTTTATAAAAATTTATATGTGAATAATAATAGTAATCAAAGGATTATTGCACTTTTATATGTCGATGAAATAATATTTGGTGGATCAGATGATTCTCATTGTAGAATGTTTTATGTATTGATTAAAATTGAATTCAAAATGTCAATGACTGGTGATATGAAATTTTTCCATTGTCTAAAGGTGACATAAAGTAGGAATGACACACTCATTTCTCAATCCAAATATGAAAAAGGACGTTCTAAGAATATTTATAATAGAAAATTCCATGGAGATGAAAAATCTCGTAGCTACCCATATGAAATTATCAAAACATCATTATGGAAAGGCATTTAATATCACAAAATATAGGTAGATTCTTAGAAGTTTACTATACTTGATAGTGCCATGACCTGATATTGTTTTCTCCATAGTCCTAGAATTGTGATATCAAAGAAACCCAAAGGAAAGATACATGCTTGTAGTGAAAATAATAATTTTTTATAACAATGAAACTGTGTACATTTGTTTGATGTAATGAACAAATATACACTAGAGATATTAGGATATACAATATTATAATGGGCCAGAATAGTTTATGATAGAGAATCAATGTTAGTAGGTGCTTTCAATCCTTTTCGATTGTGTATTTCAAGTTTAATCAAGAAATAGGCTTTCATTTCATTAAGCACTATAGAATATGAGTATATTTTGACCACTCAAGAATGTAGAAAATTATTGGGGATGATGCTTCAACTTGATGATATGTGATTTGAATTGATTTCTCCTATCGGAATCTAGTGACATAATTCAATGGATATCAATATTTTCAAAAATCTATTCCATAACTCATGGAAAAATCACATTGAGAACAAATAACATTTTATCAAAAAGATGGTGTGGAAAGGTCTTGTGATGATTTAGTATGTTCCTACAGAGCTATAGGTTGTGGACATTTAGAGAAAGGCCTTACCTATGGAAGATTTTTAAAGGCATCGGCAAGCTTAGGTATTCCATTCGACTCCCCACACATGGAATCTTTTGGATGTGACCCCCCCCTCCCTGAGGTATGTTGTGTTTTTCCCTTATATGATAATCTATATTCTATCGAATGTTTCAAACAATAAAGGAGTGTTCTTTGGGTTTGTTAACAAATTTGAAGATTGTGTGGTTCAATTAAGAGGGAGAAATTGAAGAATGGATAACATGTAATCTTCCAAGACATTGGGAGAAGCTGATAGGTAGAGCTGCGAGATAGGGGGGAAATGAGATAGGGGAAAGTTTTAAATCAGATGAGGCTTCATGTGATTGATCACATATTACATATCACTACTAATGAGGTTCATGATGAATTAAGTAGGGTGGTGTTAGAATGGTATCATTAATTGGTAACTGGAATGAAGTGACTCATTGATGAACTTTTCACACTACTCTTGTTTCTCACAGCAAGCATTGCTCATCGGGGCTTAAATTTTGTGTTGAGTAAATAATTGATAACTATATGAATCACATGAGGATAATGGTGGTAGATGTTGTAGATAGAATTATTTAGGTATCAATGTGAGAAGAATCATTATTATAAGAGTTATCAACAAACCCAAAAGGGTAGATTGTAGGGAAAAAATCCATCTAGGTAACATTGACACATTATTGGGGTTGTTGTGTTTGTTGAAAAAGAAGGTTCTCCTGGTTTGTGGTCGAGTTCCAAAGATATTGTTGACAACACATGTTAACAATGAACCATGAGAAAATAGTAGAAGATCAAGAGGAGGTAAAAAATGCATGTTTTTGGTGAGACCTAGCGATTATAGTGAGCTTCAAGAATGGTAGAGTATAAGAGCATTGTGAGGGACTGTTATAGTGGTGTAACAATGGAATTGAAAGAACGATATATGACTATGATATGCTTTATGACCCGAAACTTTCCATGATGTTTCACAAAATACAGAAAATTTGGGCTAAAAGTTTGGAGCTCTATGATTTGGGATTATGCGACGCTGATGTTTCGTGAACGGTTTTGGAGTCGGTGGGAAATGTCTATAAATTGGCCTCCAACCTGAAGGGAATTTTAGTGAGTTTCTATAAAAACCTATGGCTCTAGAATCATGTAGGAGGTTCACTGAGGTAGCGTGTTTCACGAAAAGAATGAGCTTCATGGTAGCTAATATAGCTCTTTGAAAGAGGTGTACTTTGAAAAGGCTAGTCCAGATATTACAAATATAGTGTAATATATGATGGCTTGATCTCTAGGAAGCATTTTTCTCTACGATGAAGTGTTCTCTACAAAGGTTTGTGTTTTACGAAGAGGCATGAACTTTTCAAAATCTTGTTTGATCTTTGAAAATTTTGGATCTTTGTGAAGCAGTGACCATTGAAAATTCATTTCAAAGGTTATTGCCTAGTGTTGAGTAGACAGTGGGTCTTAATCAGTGGTTTGAAATTGGAAATCAATAGAGAAGCTACATATAGTGGAGGATGAATTCAATAGAGAAAATTAAGGGACCTGTGTGTCTATAAATTGTGAGTGGATCCCTTCCATGAGTACTAAACGAGTGAAGGGGATAATGGGGATCCTTCCCACAAATATTGATATGGTGGAATAGACATATGGAGTGTCCTTTGGGAATGAAATTAGTAGACAATAAACAATGTAAAGGAAGTGATCCTAGAAAATGAATATCTAGCCTAAACCTTGTAATTAGGTATTGATCTTCAGTTGATTTGATGAATCAACATATCACCATTGTATTCTCCTTAGAGTAATCCCAATTATGGTGAACCATATAAAAATCCATGTGTTTGTATTATTTATTTCATTCATTGAATTTAATGTATCATCATTGGATAATTAAGTTAATAATAAGATCAATAGTAACAGATAAGTGAAAAAAATACCCTTATAATAAATTGGTCATGATCTAGTGGGGTAGTAATTATTTATGTAAAAGAATATCTATAACTCGATTATCCCCCCTCTCAAGGTATCTATGAACATTTTATAACATAAAACTGTAATGTGATATATTTCATAACCCATTATAAAAGATACAAATTTTTTCCAGTTAATATCAATCAACATTGTGTAAAAAAAATGTTTTGTAGAAAATGGGTTTCATAATAATTTAAAGAAACAGATGACATTACATAAACATAAGAAATCACAGGGAATAAAAAGTATCATTAAGCAAATTTATTATATCGTAAAATATTTTTGAGGATCATTAAAACATTGATCTATTAGAGAAATAAATAGAGAAAAAAATTCAATAAATAGGACTGTGTTAAAAAATATGATTTTTCATTTAATATTATGAGATAAAAACTATATTCAAAAAATTTTGGAGGAAAATATGTTTATTAAAATACATTAAAATAGTGGGGCCTTGAAATATTAATAATATCAAGCTATTATTCAGAGTGTAAAATCATGTTTTGAATCTGAAAAGAATTACCATTCATAATGTTTACATCAAAGAAAACATAAATTATTTTCAATTACAAACATGGGTAAAGAGAAATAATAGGAATACAAATGAAAAATAAAATTCATTTCATAAAATAAAAAAAACTCAGAAAACATAGACACGAGAGAGAAATATATATTCATAATAATGAGGGATATTCCTGCTGGTGAATTACTTTTCATTCTGAAGGAAATTTAATTTTAAATATATCATTTATTAGAATATTTAATTTACCTAAAAAAATTAGATATCATATTGAATTGGATAATGGTATTGTCAACGAAAATTTATATATACCATTCATGAAGGAATGCCTACCCCAAATGATTTGGATGTTCTACTAATTAATCCCTTATCATCGTAATTAAATCCTAAAATAAAATTTCTAATGGAATAATGAAACTAGATGAAAAATGATATACATTACTTCGTGGAGGTGGTAGAACACATTTAAGAATGGTTAATGTTTTAATTTCTTAAAAAATCAGATAGAATAAAGATATATGATGAAATATCATTTTATAAATATAATTATGCAATATTAAAAATATTAATTTATAAAACCTGTCCTTTTCCAACACATTTTAGGCTATGATGAAAAATTAACCACTACGTTTCATAGAGGAAGTAGTCCACACACAAGCACAATCAGTACAATTTTATTTTTTGAGTGGGTGGAATGGATGGAATAAGGTTTGATAAATTTATGTAATAATTTTTTTTATATTTATTATAATTATTTCATCATACATAGTTTGCAATAATTTTTTTTTAGATTAATAAAAAGAATAAAGACTAATGAGTAAGAAATAATTACATTGAGAACTCGATATTTATCATGAAATTATTCATGGATGTTGGGGAATTTGGATGAGAAATTGAAACTAGTGTCTTATGAACCTAATATATGAATTTATTAGTAGAAAATAGAATTTTTCGGATAAAATTATAACAGATAGTTTTTTCTTGATTTTGTGGATGTGGTACCATTTTATAAGTGATGACACGATTAATTTTGGAAGTACACATTACAAGTCATTTATGATATTTTAATACTAAAGGATCAATGGATATAATGTAAAATAAAGGATATTATGTGTTTTTGTATATCCTCCTATCATACACACTTTTAATCACATTTTTATATATTTTTTGGTATTCATCATTTAGAATAACTATTTTTAACTGTTTTTACATTTACCATTGTAAATTATTTTTTTAACCATGGTAAATAAATTTAATGAAAAAAGGTAAAATTAATATCATAGTTTAGTTTGAACATGATGACTTAAAAAATTAATGTAATTTTATCAATTAAAATTTATAATGTATATACGAAATTTATTTGTGATATTACTTTAGGTTATATATAAAAACGTTTTTAGGAAAAGTTTATTTTTAATATTATAATTTTTTTAGTATACATTTATCAATATCATTGAATTTTATTATTCGAATTGGTTTATTATAACAAAATAAATGTTTTTTTCTTACAAATGAATACAAACACAATATCGTTTTAAAATTTATTCATTAAAATAAAAGACAATTTTTTTTTAAATTTCAATGCAACCTTACTTATGAAATAAAATTTTGAATATAGGTAATCTAGGAGTAAAATAATATTTTAAAATAAATAAATTTACTTCAGAAATATATATTTGATCAATTGAAATGTTTTATAAATTTATAGGAAATAATTATAAAATAATAATTTCATAAAATGAAATTTTATTTTTAAATCGTTTCTTTACTATTTATAAAATAATTATTTATTTTATAAAAGACCAATATATTTATAATAAGATAGTTTTTCCATTCCAAATTGAAAATTAAATTTCATTCTACAAAATTTAAATTCCATAATTTATAATATAAATAAATAAATAAAACATATAAAAATAAAATCTTATTTTATTAATAATGAATTTTTTAAGCATTGAGGGTTCTAAAAACTATTTTGTATGATGTTCTAATTGATTAATATCTCTTTTCCTACAATATATATTATTATTGAAGTAATTTTATTATAAAATATTTCAAGGTTCATTTTACTTGAGAGTTTCATATGAATCAAGCTTCTACACACCATCTTTTTTGAAAGATCAATATGTTCCAAAACATGGATCATTATATTCTCCCCATTAAAATATTTTCATCAAAAAAAATTATTGTATATAGGAAAAAGGTTTTAGGTAGTTTTATCTTGTCACATCCATAGGTTCTCATACCACCTCCTCAAACAGGTGATTTCTACATAACCATTACTAGATTAGTGGTCTTTTTCGTTAAATCATTATCTCTTTAATATTTGATCTCTACATGTAGTTATTTATATGATATTTCTTTTTTTAGTTAAATAAATTTTAATGTTAATACATGTGATGGATCTGATAGGTACTCCTTTAAATGATATATCTGTAATATATAATGTAGTTTTGATAGATGTGGAGGGAGTGAAATGTGAGATGCCCGAACCTCGATATGGCTAATGATCTCAAAAGGACCATTGTATCATTGGTAATATTTCTATTCTTCCTAAATATATAAATGTAATTATTTTTATATATTCAATGGAACACAATGTCTCAAACTGTGAACTATAAATATTATAAACTTTATTATCATAGCTCCGCTTAAGACATTGTGATACTTTAATATTCTATAGAATGATAGGAAGCTTCACCATTGTTTATTAGACACTATCAAGAGTAATTAGTGTCATCTCTCCAAAATCTTCCCAGCCTAATGGATCCCTATGTCACCTCTCATAATGACACTAATATGCATCCATATGAATGCTAAAATGGAAACGGTTGTTATATGATAAGTCTTATATGGGGAGATGTTGATCCCAATTCCCTTATAAATCCATATAACAATATATAAAAATACCTTATATTTTTTTAATAGTCCTATTAGACTAGAAATCTGAATGAGGATGATATGTTGTGATAGAGAACATTCTTATCACTAATTATTTATAAAGACATATCAAGAATCGTGGGGAAAACCTCTAATCCTGGTCCGTTATAATAGAGAGTGGTAATCAATGAAATCATACAACAATCCTTTTGTATAGATAATTGAGTTAGTATTGAGATAAATGTTATTTAATGGAAATAAATTAAACTAGCTTCAAAAGGAGATAAAATAATCCCTAAATAGAATTATAGACCATAATGATTTTAGGGAGTCTTATAAAAATTTCATAATGATCCTTTCCTACTTCAATACTGTTATAGTTAGTATGTGGATCTTCCATTTATTATTTTATCATTAATACCAAATGTAATTTGATACCAAAAATAACGATATATATTCTATGAATATCCATTTTCATGTTATCACAACAAATGTTTTGTTCTAATATCCATATACCTTAATTATTCCTAGATGAATAAATATCGATGAAATATGTGAATCATTGAAAAGATCATTCTTCAATTCAATTATTTGTGGTATATATATCTATCTTCTAAACATTATATCTCAATAGTAATAAAATTTTAACTATAAAATATTCATTACCTATTTTGAAGCTCTATATCATATTTCTAGGATTATATGATCATTATTTTGAAGGAAGGATGGGTAGTTTTTTCAGAAACACAGTATTTATTTCCTTCTACTATTACTTTAGGATTCATTCATTGAAACTCTATTAGGATTTTGTCTCATCCAACCTTTATCATGGATGTAGTAGTATGGTATATCCAACTCAATTCATCAGCCACCGTGTTTTTCATCCATTTATGGTAATGTTTATAATAGTCATAATCTATGATCAACTAAAACCATCTCCCATTCAACCTATTCAATTCCATCTGTTTCAATATGTAGTAAAAAACAAAATTCTCAATGTGTTTGATTATATATATATTTATCACATTTTCACTAAAAAGACAATGTCATTAAATATTAAATGAAATGATCTATACCACAAACTCCAAATCATGTGTTGGGTAATTTTTCTCATTAATTGTTAATTGATGTGATTCATAATATATTACCTTGTTATATTTCATGATTACATATCCCAATCCTTCATTAAATAATCACTATGTATTATAAACCCTTACCGGTTATTATTCCATGTAGTTATATATTTAGTGATGAATTTTTTTTAATTCCTTTATTCATTCTTCATGTTCCTATTTCCAAAGGAACTTTCTTCTCTTCCATTTTAACATGGATAATGGATTTGGTATCTGTGATTATAGTATCACAAATCATCAATAATGTCCCTCTGACCAATGAAAAAAATATTTCACAATTATAATGGTCAGACTGTGACATTTATCAACAACTCCAATCACTGGTATATCTACTACTATTCAAATTCTTGTACTTTCATGACACATGAATTATAGTTTCTATGGTAATAATTTACACTATTTTAAAAAGGAATATAGTTTCTCCTTTACCAATTTATTGAACACGGTCCAAAAATTATATTCATGATTTCAAATTCACTTTGAATATAAAAGAATATCATATATAAAGGATAGAAAAAATTGATCTAGGAATTTTATAAAATCTATATTTATTTGGTACATGGAGAAATAAAAAAAATCATAAGTTTAAATGGAATCAACATAAATTCATTTTGTCCATAACATTAACCAATGGAATTTGAGAAATTTACTCCCTTTTAAACCTAAAATGGTGATATCACGATCAAAGGTTACTTTTTTGGATTGTTAATATAATGAATCATATTTCTCTATACATAATTTTAATTATTATATTGGAATTATTTTGAGACCATGCTATGACATGATGTGTTGTTTCGAGGCCCAGTGAGCCTGGAACAAATGTTTGAATTTAATTAAATAATTAAATTACTCTCACGTGTGGTTTTCATGAAAAAGTGGAATAACTCCTGAATGGGTGCTCAGATCAGAAATCTGAGGGCACCTTTGCATTCAAAGCAAGAGGTTTACCCGTGGAGAGACCTTACATCGGTTGGCACAAGCCGGGGGTGAAATCCAGTTTTTGGACGTAACCGTAATAAATTATTTTATTAAAATATTTTATTAAATCCCGTGGCGGCGAATAATTTTTATCCTTTTTAAATAATGGCTTGTGCAGGGGTCTAGGGTTACAGAACTCATAACCTTGAAACCACTGGAGGCTTTGAGAAAGATCTATAGTAATCCCCCAACGCGGCATCAACGTTCTTGATGATTTCCGTCGGCAACGACGATGCGGCGACTGGATCTTCGCCTATGAATGCCTCAAATTCAGGTAGGAAATTTTGATTTTTTTGGTTTCCTTTCCCAATTCATGATTTCTATGATGAACGCAGAATAATTCACAATTAGATTAGTGCATGGATTGATCATATTTTCGAGATGGGTTTTTTGTGTGGATTTTGGGGATTTGATTCATGAAGTTTGTTTTGGTTTCGTTTAACCTTATAGCGGTGACGAACCACAATTGTCACGGACATCGATAGAGGTTCTTCCCTCTCGATTTTTTATCCCTTTCTTCCTTGTATTATATGCGTTCTTTGTGTGTGTTCTACGTGTTCTTGGTGGATAGAGACCATTGCACATTTTTTTGTTGGTGCAATGATCCGAGATTGTAGATCCAACCATGGGAGGATGGTCCGGAGCAGCGATGATGATTTTAGCAGACAATTTGGAGCTGATCGAGAGATATGAGTTTTTTTGGGAAATTTTATTTGGATGGATCATTCAAGGTTTATGACCCAATTAAAGGATTGAAAACACCTGATTTGGTGTTTGTATGATGGGACGGACCAAGACCTGAAGAATCGGAATGAATGGACAAGAGATTGCGTATTTGGAAATCGAAATAGGTGCGAGGAAGAAGATGACGCTTCTAGATATTTCCCAAAAAACACAGCATGTAGTATGGGTTACACAACGTGTGTTCCTCGTTGGGCCACCTGGCATGTACTTCGGGAGTACATGGACATGGGTTGGGTACACAGCGAAGGACACGGTGTGTATACCCTTCCCCGGAAAAACCCGGCCTAATACACGGGATACCCCGTGTATTGGTACATGAGCAGGAAACACGAACAGACACCGTGTACGAGAATTTGGCCATGGTACATGGGTGTTTCCCAAATGATAGGACACGACGAGTGGTTTGACCCACACGCCATGTATATTCTTTCTTACACGACATCGATTTCAGACACGTGCCATTTACATGGGCAGTACCCGAAGTCAAGTAACAAGGTGTGTAATCCTACTACACATCGTGTCACCTATTTTACATGTCTTGAGATAGTTGTCTTATGTGACATGGACATTTTTCCGTAGGGTTTATCCCATTGGTCTTTCTCTTGAAGGTTTCCGGTATCATTTCCTACATACAAGAGTATGATCCCTTCACCGGAATTTCAGAATAGAGTTGTTGGAATCCCCTCTATGAGACGTAGAGACAGATCCTTTATTCCATTGTGGTACACTAGGTAGAGTTTCTTGGAATCAACGTGTCCTACTTTATATGGTTGTCGATCCTATACATAGCAGGTTAGTTCAAACTGAGTTGTTGGAATCACTACATGACCATTGGTTGTGATCCACATTTGAGAATCATATTCTCAAGTACATGTGGAGTGTGTTCTCTAGAAATGATTACATCATATATCTCTCTTTATACCTAGGAGTGTGTTCTCCTTGTTACGTACATAGTGTAATCATCATGCTTGATCTTAGTGGTGGTTTCGTGTGGGTCGAATGTGGATGAGTATATCGGGATATTATTATTATTTGTTCAATAAACATTTATTGTGTTGAGATGATTGTATCTTTCCTTTTTTGTATTTCCATTGGTGTATTTCCCTTTTTGTATTACATTGTTGTTTCACGGTGTCCTATTGGGTATTGATATACTCACCCCTATGCCGGCTTTTCCCACACATTTCCTGTATTGTGCAGACGAGTGAGCCTTTGACAGGATTCAAGGAAAACCAGGATCGGATGGTGTTCAGTGAGATCTGATAGGCCGGGGTGTGTTCCTATGTCTACAGATTTCATTCCCAGTACCTTTCTTTATAGGGTCAACTTTGTTACTGACTCTCTTATTGGTTGTCTTGTAATTTTGGCCCAGGGTATTACATTACTGTACTTTACTTTCATGTCATACTCTGTTGGTTGGATTTTTAGTATATGCATGGATTTCCTTTTTAGTAGTTTACACTTTTTAGCATTGTGGGCTTGGAGATGTGTGTGTGTGTGTACAACCTTATAGTAAATTCCTCCCATGTTAGTAGCATGCATACTCAGTGCTAGTTACCAGCCCCTAGCCTATTGTAGGTGGGCTAGGGGTGTTGCGGATCGGGCCACACTGGGACGGGTCGTGATAGAGTGGTCTCATAGGTGGTCTGTTCTACCATAGGACAGAGAGTCTATGAGTTGGTTTGAGGAAAAAATGTCAAGTGTTTCGAGTTTGGATTTCAAGCTAGGGACCCCAGTGTTGGTGTGGGTAGCCGGTGTATCCATACATTAGGACTCTGATAACTTGCTTATTGACTCGAAACACGAGAACACTAGTTGTAGAGGAAAATAACAGTACATGCATCATATAGGAATGGGTTTTGGATTCTATGTCCTTCTTGAGTCAACTCTCCAGATATACTCACTGACTGAGATACATCTTGTGTCATTACAGGATGCCTCCACGATGTGCACCCTCTTGGATCTAGCAGATCGATCATGAGGATGACCACCTCAGTGATGAAGCTTATATACAGGGACCATATCCCTCAATTTTACCTTCGTGTGGTGTTCCAGTTATCCCACCACTTATGGAGAAGTGTTTATTGCATGTTGTACCAGTAGAGGAGGAGCGTAGGTTGAGCGCACTCCATGAGTTTTAGAGACTGAGACCCCTCAGTTTTCGAGACGAGCCTGACCCTCAAGCAGTAGAGGACTAACTTATGTCAGTGACCAGTGTCTTCCATTTAGTCAGGACTCCAGCAGACCAGATGTTGATCCTAGTGGTGACCCTTCTTCAGGGCTCGGTAGGGCGATGGTGGAGTTTGGTTATCCAGACTCACGACAAGGCGACTCTTTCTTGGTAAGAGTTTGAGCATCTCTTCATATATGAGTTTTCACCAATTACCATGAGAGAAGTACATATACAAGAGCCTCTTCAGCTTCAGTAGGGGACTGTGACAGTGGCTGACTATTCATCAAGGTTTATCGACCTCTCATGTTACTCAATGGATATGGTCAGGGATTAATAATTTAGAGGTCGGACTTTTTAGATGGGCTTGTGCAGATACATCCAAGCTAGAATCATCCCTATGAGCATTCCAACTTATGCTGGGGTTCTCGAGTGGGATTTGGTGGTCGAGAGATTCTTGACAGAGTAGAGAAAGACAACAGTTGTCATTAGTGAGCGAGCTAGAGTAGATACCTCGGCAGTAGGGAGCCGACGTCAGGGACCGAAGCATGGGAGACATTTTTAGACGAGATTTTAGGATAGGGGATCTACCGTATAGGGTTCACAGGGCGCATCCAACTAGCCTCGAGAGAGGCTATGTTACTCTTGTTATGGAAGGGGACATCTCGCTCGAGATTGTCCAACATTCCATACTACTGACATGGGATTAGTGGATGGACTTCTAAGGCAGAGGAAACGTGTGGAGAAGACAGATCCAAGGGGCAGTGGACATGGTGGTGGATTTAGGAGAGCAGCTGGAGGTTGTTGGAATTTTGAAGTTTTACAACCACCACCCCCAGGAGGTCCACCCCAGGCTTAGGGAGCTAGTGTAAAGAGTTAGGGACAGCTGCTAGCAACAGAGGCTTATGACCCAGGTACTCGCAGAATTATTAGAGGAACTATCTGTGTCTTTTCTACTTTGGTTTCCATACTGATAGACATAGGTGCTATTCATTATTTTTTGGCTACTTATCTTGTTTGAGACCTAGATATTCTAGTGGAACTATTGACTCGACCCTTACGCTTAGAAACACTGATTGGAGAAGATTTAGAGATCACACACCACTACAGCCAGTGTGACCTAACCCTTGGAGGTGAGAGTTTTGGTTGGAACATATTGGTGGTAGTGTCGAGGTCATAAAATGTCATTATTGGTATTTATTTTCTATCCATAGTTCATGCCGAGATTGACTAATTTCGGCGAAGTGTGCAGTGTGTCCACAATGATGGAACAACGTTCTCCTTCATCTATGAAAAGGAGTCCCAGTTAGCGTAGGATGGACTCGGGTGTAGGAAGGTACAACCGATTTCACATCAGTTGGCTAGCCTAGGACATAGCACAACATTTGTTATGAGTTTTCAGTTTCCAGCAGTAGTGGATGAGTACGAGGAAGCCTTTCCACAGGATGTCCTCGTACTACCTCCCCATCGGGAGATAGATTTCTGGATTGAGTAGCAACCCGAGACTACACCGATATCTACATCAGCATATCAGATGGCTCCTACAAAGCTTCACGAGCTAAGAGTGAAACTATAAGACTTGTAGAGTAAGTGCTTTGTGTGACCCAGTTTTCACCCTGGGCGGCCCCAGTGTTGTTTTGCATGAAGAAAGACAGAAGAATGAGGCTGTATGTCTATTACCGATGCTTGAATCAGGTGACCGTGTAAAACTGGTATCCACTACCAATGATCGATGAACTCTTAGACCAGTTAAGAAGGGCACAATTGCTCTCGAAGGATGATCTACGATTAGGCTATCACCAGTTGCGATTACAGGATAAGGATATAACAAAGACGGATTTTAGATGTCACTACGATCACTATGAGTACTTAGAGATGCTATTTGGCTTGACGAACGCCCCATAAGAGTTTATGGGACTTATGAACCATATCATTCAGCCCTATCTAGACTGATTTGTAGCAGTTTCATTGATGATATCCTTGTGTACACTGCGTCTGAGGAGGAGCACATGAGGATCCTAAGGATGGTTCTGGACACACTCCGATAGCACCATTAGTAAGAAAAACTCTTGAAGATTCAATTATAGATACAGGAGGTCCACATTATAGGACACGTTATCTCAGCAGATGGTGTAGTAGTTGAACCAGCCAAGGTAGGGGCAGTGATAGCATGGGAGCCACCGCGGAGCGTGATGGAGGTGCAGAGAATCCATGGGTTGGCTGGCTACTATCAGAGATTCATTCTTGATTTCACTAGGATTTTATCACCCTTGAAAACATTGACCAGAAAGGGGAATCCTTTCGTGTGGACTGAGAGATGCTAGCAGGATTTTCAGCAGTTAAGAGAGAGTTTGACGAGTGCCCTGATCATGAGACTACCAAAAGAGGGTGTCGAGTATGTCGTGTTCTGCGACACATTAGGAATCGGGCTTGGTTGTGTCCTGATGTAGAGTAAAGTGGTTATTTACTATGTCTCATGTCATTTGAGTCCACACGAGTAGTACTACGCTACCCATGATTTGGATTTGGCAGTAATTGTCTTCGCGTTGATGATGTGGTGGCACTACCGGATGGGTCAATGGTTTACCATCTACTCTGATCACAAGTGTCTCAGATATTTTTTTTCCCAGAAGGAACTGAATTTGAGATAGAGGCAATGGCTTGTGTTCCTCCAGTATTACTACTTTGAGATCATTTATACTCATGGGATGGGGAACATTGTGGCAGATGCTCTCAGTAGGTAATACAGTTCGTGGTTACCGGATGAGGTGACAAGGAAGTTGGCCAAATTACAGTTATCCTTCATGGATAGAGATGATGGAGTGTACCTTCAGTTGGTGGTAGTTACCCCTCCACTAATATAGTGAATCAGGGAAGAACATCTCTAGGATGCTAGCTGTGAGACACTTTGTGCTTAGATTTCCATAGGTGATACTGCTGATGGATATTAAATTGGTGGGGAGCACATTGTTCGTTTCAGAGGGCACATAGTAGTACTAGTGACGTTGCGGGAGGAGGTTCGGAGGGAGTTCCATATATCTCCATTGGTGGTGTATCTAAGTGTGTAAAAGATGTACTAGGACCTCTAACGTCTGTTCTGGTGGCTAGGAATGAAGAAGAGTGTGGCAGAGTTTGTTTCTCGGTGCCTTACTTGTCAACAAGTAAAGGCTGAGCACCAGGTTCCAGCAGGTTTGACTCAGCCCCATGAGGTGCCAGAGTGGAAGTGGGATGAGATATCCATGTACTTCATAAAGGGATTACCACATACTTCCAAGGGACATGATACCATCTGGGTGATTGTTGACCGACTCACCAAGTCTGTCCACTTCCTATCCATATGGGAGCAGAGTTCAGTAGAAAGCATGGGACGCCTCTATGTGTAGGAGATAGTTCGACTTCATGGAGTGTCATCCATGATCGTCTCAGATCGTGATTCTCGTTTCACATCCCGGTTGTGGAAGGGATTGCATGAAGCTTTTGGGAATCATTTAAGCATGAGTACAACATTTCATACTCAGACTAATGGTTAGACAGAGTGAACCATCCAGATTCCAGAGGATATGCTATGAGCTTGCATACATGACTTCGGTTGTAGCTGGGAGGATCACCTAAAACTAGTGGAATTTTCTAATAACTACTATTATCATTCCACTGTTGGTATGGAACCATTCGAGGCTTTGTACGGGTGACCTTGTAAGAAACCACTTTGCTGGACTGACCCAGGAGAGTAAGCACTCATGGGCCCAATGATGGTGTGAGCTACTACAGAGAAGGTTCAGGTCATCCAGGAGCAGATGAAGACTGCACAGAGTCTTAAAAAGTCTTATGTCGACAGGAGATGGAGGCCCTTGGTGTTCGAGGATGGAGACCATGTGTTCCTTCGGGTCTCACCTTGATGGGGACTTCAGAGATTTGTTCGAGGAAGTAAGCTATCTATGATATTCCTCATCCCTTTTCATATTCTGAGTAGAGTTGGTGAGGCTGTGTACCGCTAGGATCTATCTCCTCCGATGGACCGGGTACACAACATCTTCCATGTGTTTCAGCTGCGAAGGTACGTGCAGGATCCATCACATGTTTTCGACTTGTGCGAGCTGGATATCGATGATGGAGCGAGCTTTGCTGAGTACCTAGTGGATATCGATGATAGTCAGGAGAAGATCCTTCGTGGGTGATCTATTACCTTGGTGTGTGTCAGGTGGCAGCCCAAGAATCTATAGGAGAGCACGTGGGAGCAGGAGGCTCAAATTTGTGTGTAGTACCCACATCTTTTTGAGTATCCTTTGTTTTTTCTTTTTGGGGAGGTATAAACCTAAGGTGGGTGTGATGTAATTATTAAGATTTCACCAAATTTTTGTAAATTAATATATTGGAATTATTTAAAGACTAGGCTCTAAGACGACATGCAGTTCCGAGGCCCGATAATCCCAGATCAAATGTTTTTATTTAATTAAATAATTAAATTACGGGCACGTGTGGTTTTCCTAAAATAGTGGAATAACACTTGAAAGGATGATCAGATCGGTAATACAAGGTAATTGTTGCATCTAGAGTAGCGGGATTGCTATAGGAGTGACCTATCATCGGCTGGCACAGGTCTGGGGTGAAATCCAGTTTTTGGTCGTAACCATAATGAAATATTTTATTAAAATAGTTTATTAAATCTTGTGGCGGAGAATATCTATTATCCTTTTTAAATAAAGGCTTGCACAGGGATCCAGGGTTATGGACCTCATATCCTTAAAACCCCTGTAGGCTTTGGGAATGATCTGGAGTAGACCCCCAAAGCGGCGATGCCGTTCTTAAAGAATTTTGCCGACGACGATGAGGCGACGACTGGATCTTCACCAACGAACGGCGCAAATCCAAGTAGGATGATTTGAATTTTTTTGTTTTCTTTACTCATTCTTGATTTCTACTACGAACACATACTAATCCACGAACAGATTATCCCATGTATTGATCGTATTTGTGGGATGGTCTTTTGCGAGGATTTGGGGGATTTGATTCATGAAGGTTGTTTTGGTTTCATTTAACCTTCTAATGGAGACAGACCACAATTTACACAAACATCGATCGAGGTTCGTCCCTCTCAATATTTTGTGCTTTTCTTCCCCGGGTTCAACACCTTCAACAGGTGTGTTCTACGCGTTCTTGAAAGAAATCGATCGTTGTGCACTTTTTGTTGGCGCAACCATCCGAGATTGTAGGTCCAACCTCAGGAGGATGGTGAGGAGCTGCGATGACGATTTAACCCTAAGATTCGGAGCAGATCGATAGGTATTAGTTTTTGGGAATTTTTATACGGATGGAATGATCGAGGATTATGACCCCAACGAAGGATCGAAAACACACGATTCAGTGTTCGTCTGATTGGGAGAACCATAACCTGAAGTATCGGGACGAATGGATGAGAGATCGCGGATCTGAAAATCAGCCAAGGCACGATGAATAAGACGATGCTTCTGGATATTTCCCGACTACATGGCATGTAGAATGTGCTACACAGTGTGTGATCATTGGCGGGCCACATAGCGTGTACTCTGGTAGTACAGGAACACGATATGGGTAGAAGGCCAAGGAAACTGTGTCTATACCCTTCCCCGGCCAGATACACGAGATACCCCATGTATTGTTACACGAGCAGGAAACATGGACGGACATTGTGTGTGGGAAAATGGCTAGGGTACACAGGTGTTTCCCTGTTGAATGTAATTGACATGTGATTTTACCTACACGCTGTGTATATGCTTTCCTACATGACTTCGATTTCAGACACGGGCCGTTTACACGGGAAGTACCAGAGTCAAGGACCATGGCGTGTAATCCTACTACCTGCCGTGTAACCAACATTACATGGCTTGAGCCAGTTCACTTATGTGACCTGGAACAGTTTCCTTAGTATTCTTCCCCTTGGTATTTCTCATTAAGGTTTCCAGTATCATTTCCTATATATAAATTTTTTATCCCTTAAATAGAATTCTGAAATAGAGTTGTTTTAATCCCGTCTGTGATATTTAGAGGCAGATCATCTATTCCATCATGGTACCCTAGGTAGTGTTTCCTGGTATCTACATGACCAAATTTACCCAGGAACTGATTCTCTACTTTGTAGGTTAGTTCATACTGAGTTATTGGAATCACCCCATGACTATTGGTTGTGATCCTCATCTGAGCAACATATTCTCATGTACTTGTGAAATGTGTTCTCCCAGTAAGAGTACTTCGTATCACTCTCTTTACACATAGGAGTGTGTTCTCCTTGTTACGTGCTTATTGGAATCTATAAGCTAGATCATTGTGGTGGTTTCACATTGGTCGAACGTGGATGAGTATATCTTGATATTTTTGTTATATTTTCTTCAAACATATATTGTGTTGAGCTAACTTCATCTTTCCTATGTTGTATTTCTCTTGTTGTATTCCTTTGTGGTTCTGGGGTGTCCTACTGGGTATTGTTATACTAACCCCTGCACGGGCTTCGCCCGCACGTGTCGTGTCTTGTGCAGATGAGCGAGCCATTGACAGGATTCTAGGCGGACCAGGACAGAATGGTGTAGAGTGAGATCAGACAGGCAGGGGTGTCTTCCTACAGCTATGGATTGCAGCCCCAATACCTTTCGTTACAGGTTGGACTTTATTATATACTCTCTTATTGGTGGGAATTTACTTTTGGACGAAGTTTTTACATTACTGAACTTTACATCCGTTTCATACACTGTTGGTTGGGTTTTTTGTGTTTGAATGCATTTTCTTTTTAGTAGTTTTCAGTTTTCAGCTTTGTGGGCTTGGATATGTGTTTGCATGTGTACAAACTTATAGGAAATTCCTCCCATGTTAGTATCATACCTACTGGGTTCTAGTCACCAGCCCCTGGCATATTGGAGGTGGTCATGGGGAGTTACTGCTCGGGCCCCTTAGGGAAGGGTCATGATAGTTAAAATCTTCTATGATTATGTAAGAGATCATAAATATGTTGTATATGATTCATATTATTTATGATATCATTATTAGGGTCAATATAATCATTGAAATTACTCATTCATCCAGAATTATTTTTGAAAAAAACAACATATGCACACCGTGGTGAAGCACTAGGGTGTATAAAACCATTTCCAATATTCCCATGAAATTAATTCTTTAATTACTCATATTAAATGTGAGAATTTTTATACAGACTCATTGAGATGGGAATGTATCCAGGTATTACATTGATTGAAAATTCAACCACACTATATGGGGATGATCAGAAATATCATCTAGAAATAGATCAATACACTCATGTTCAATAGGTACGTCATCAATGTGGAAATCATCTCTAATAATTTTATAAAATAGTCCCTAATTTAGGTATATCCTTACCCATATTTTATAATTATATTTCTATGGGGTTCATTATAATCCATTCTCTAATACTTGATAATGGGATTATTTATGATATTATGTAATATTTCTATATCCTCATAGTTGATATATAGTATATATAGAGAGAGCTAGTTTATGAATAATATTGTAACAAATTCTATACAGGAATGTATGACTAGTTCATTAGGGAGTATCTTCCAATAAATCATGATTAAATAAGAGTTATATGTCTCAGATGAAATTTTGATAAAACCAATAGTTTTCACATAGATCTTGATATATGGTGTTTATGGTGGTGAATCATTCACTAAATATATCAATTATATAATGGAATGTGAAAAACCTAAAGGAAATAATGAATTTTTATCTTTCGAGTTTAGGATTTGTGTACCCTATATAACTTAATTATTTTGATTGACGACGATAAATGTAATTTTGTATGATCACCCCTATTAAATTGATTTATGATGTTTTTGGGCTTTACTGTCATCATTTTCATAGGTTTTAGTGAATTTAATTACATAATTACCAAATAAAATAAATTTTGATCGATGAAGATTAGGTGGAGTGATGTTGGGAACTTTTTATCATGCCCGTTTTTAATCATCTTCATAGAACGACCTGGTCAGTTAGGAGATTTTGTTCTAACTTTACAACACATAATACTCTCTTATATACCCTTGATGAAATTTCCAATGTAATTATTCCTATATTTATATCATTTTTACTTTATTTTTCTTAAAACCATATAAATTGTTATCCAAGATCCTATGATATTATACCATCCTTTTCTATTCTCCAAATTAAAAAGAGTCACTAGCTATTATTTCAATTTAATGTACTGAATGAAAAATATCATCATATAATCCAAAGTATCTCAAGGATAACTCCTTAAAATTAATAGGATTTAATACTGAAATTAAGAGATAAATTTTAAAATAAACTATAAATATATAACCTGATGAATATCATGTGGTCCCACTGAAGTATAATTCATAAGTTCTAATATAATCCTACTTTGGTTTCCAATAATGAAATTCCCTCTACATCATCATGTAAATAATTTGATTAAATTACTCGATGAATAGAAATATTATTGAATACCCCCATTACATAGTGCCCACTTCCATATTTATAATTATATTATAAGTAATATTTCAAAATATTCAATACTCTCCATCTAAATGATAAACATTTAGAATAATTTTATCATTCTCAAAGAACTGGAAAATTAAATGAATCTTTTTAACTGTATTAATCCATTTCATGATAATAATTTGATTTAGAGGCCCACAAAATTTTATTACATACTGATAAAAAAATGGTTCACTAGAAGGATAATTATTTATTAATAAATTAGGGAGTTATGAATGTTTCACATTATTGTTCAACTCTTGTTACAGTTGAATGAATGATTCCCCCATAATTTTATACACTAATTCACAACTAATGGGGTAGTTTATTGGGGGAATTTTTTTTCTATCACTCACACCCATTTTAAACTCAATTCATTATGGATCTATCCATTACTAAAACAAAAAGGGTTTAACATATTTTATGAAAAATTAAAAAAATAAAATAATTATCATTGAAAAATCTCTCATTGATAACATCATGTTATACAATGGTATTTGGAAGTCAACCTAAATTCCTATAAGATCTGTCATGGTTATCCATGATTAATATTTAATAGGTTTTATAGAAATAATATATTGAAATCCCTCATAATTTTTAATAATGAGAATGCGATTTATGAATGTATATCCCCCACATGATTCGATGAAGGTGTGTAATCTTATGACCAATCATCACAATCTGAGAAAAGATCGAGTTGATACGAAAGAAATCAGGGTCATTACGCATAAGTGAATCTATACCACAACTGAATTTACATTATAGAACATATAAAATTATTTAATTTCATATAATCCACATATTCTATAATTTAACAAAACATTGGTTTGTTATCTTATATTTTGACTTATCCTTCAAATAAATTTATATACTTGTAATTAAAAAAATAACTAAAATTATACCCATAAATAACTAAACCCAACAATGATATTAACATAGGAAACCATTACAAATCATTCATTAATAATAATAAAATAATGATTTAAATAATACATCTCACAAATAGTTGTTTAATCAATGGACTAAAAGGTTTAGTGATTTGGAGAATACATACATAAACATCATGTTTTATAATACTCATGAAAATTTTCAATAATAATACCCATATAAATACTTTTTGACTCATCTCATATGATATGAAAATCAACTTAATATAGGGAATGGAATCATAGTAAAATGTTAATTTAAAAAGACCATTAAGTGGAAATTATCAAATAATAATATTAGTTTGATAATATAATTATTGGAGACAAGAATATGAGATACATAGTTGATAAAAATATAAACATTACATATGTACCTAGTGATGTCATAAAAGAAAAACAACAATAATAACTTTGATTAAAAGTATAAAACAATAATCCCTATTCATGGGAGAAATACATTAAAATGTTATAACAACATTAAAAATTAGAATATACAAGGAATATATCATAACATGAAAAGGAAATCAACTTATAAATGTGTATAAATAATAATAAAAACCAAATATATGAGATAACTAATTATATCCATGAATTTTTTAAAATATTCATTATGACCATGCAATAAAATGTTAGTAAACACATATTCCTGATGCCTTTGTGATAAAAATATTTTTTTCCATGCCATATAATATTATGAGATATAAATCACAACTAATTCATTACATGGTGATATAAGATCCCACCTAAATCATCCCACAATATTTTGCCCATTTAAATCAATCACCATCATAGCAAAACGAACCCTTGTAATGAGAATTGGTTTTAATAAATTTTCAGTAACAAACATCACATAACATGGATCTATGAAATAATAGGACATAAAAACCCTCAATTGTAGAAGGAATAATATCATAATAGAATTTATTATGTTATAAAAAATTAGTTATGAGGGAAAATCCGTAGAGGAAAATTTTGGTGAAAATAGGAATATATTATAAAATCCTTTTAATCATTTTCATTAGGATTATGGGTATACGAATTATATTCAACAAAATTTGGGGAGGAAGAATAAGACATTTTCAAACTTGTTATAAGAGCACCAAATATTTTATCCTTGAATGGAATAAATTTTTATTCTAATAATTTTAGAGTGGAAAATATTGCTTTCAACATGAAATGAAATATGTTTCTTAAACCATTGATGTCTTCTAATGGAAACCCACATCAGAGAAAAGTTGAATAATTTAATTTTTCTTACAAATGAGATTAAAATAAATAGGGGGAATACAAAAGACAATACTTTTTATTTCATTATAGAAAATAATTTCAATAGGAAAATCATAAGCATGGGAGATAATGTTAAATTTGTAAGAATAGGGGTTATTCATACCAATAACACACTTTTTTGAAGAAACTAATCAAATTAAAAATGTACTACTGAGGATGAGAATTATATTTTCCATAAAAATAAGGATACCATATTTATTTTTTGACCATTAGAATCATTATAACCTTGATGAGAGCATTCATGCTGGAAATCTTATGACCTAATGAGTTGTAAAATAATTTGATGAAACCATTAACTTGATTTCAAAATTATTTGAAAATAAAATAACTTCAAATAAACAATATATCATTAAAACATATTTTTGAAACTTATTATATTATTATAAAATTTGTATAAATCATTTAAAATATTTTATGATGTCTATATTAATAAATAATGAATTGTTTATAGCATCAGTTTTAAAAAATATTTATTATTTCACACAAATTTTATATTCCTTATGATTATAATCATTAAATTACTATATGTTCATCATTAAAAAATTATCTATGATCTGAGAATGTTTTTTTAATAATTTAATAAATTTATTTTTAAATTCATAATTTGAATGGATATGGATTCTTGATATATCATTAGTGATTAAATAGTTTTGATGAATTTTATTGAATAGAACACTGAAATTTTATGGAATATTTTTAATGTAAATAATTAATTCAAATATAAAGTATTTATTATTTACTAATTTATTTTCCATTATTCATTTTGTTAATAATACATAAAAATACATTATAATGATATATAATATTTTTCAATTAGGTGTTAAAATATTCCCAAACATGAACATACTATAATCGATTAGTGATTATGGCTATAAATTGGTTTCTTCTAAAATAATATCCCTTTTACAAAAGAATAATGATATTATTTATTTTATTTTAATTATTTTATTCATATTTTAAAATAATTTATTAAATAATATTGATAATACATAATGAATGAGTAATGTTGCTGCATGGAGGTGGTAGTGTGTACGTACACATGGTTAATGATTTTGATTTCAGGAAAAATGTTATAGAACAATGATGTATGGTATATTTTATTTTATAATATTGAATTTTAAAATATTAAAAATATTAATCCCGCAATTCTATTATTGTTACCAACTATGAGGGGTGGTAATGAATAATTAACCACAATGCTTTGTTAATGTAATAGTCACCACGTATTCTAGATCAATGTTGTTTTGTTTTTTACAGTGTATAAAAAGTGATCAATAATGGGTGTAACATTAATATAATAATATTAAATTATATTAATTATAATTATTTGTTTAAGTTAGTGTGGCTTGAAAATGATTGTTTGAGGAATATTATGATGAAATACTAAGGATTATGAAATACTCATGTCGAGAACATGAGATATATCTTGATAATATACATTCATGTGGAAGCCCAAGGGTTACAAACTAAGAAAAGTAGTTTATGATCATGAAATAAAATTTTTAGAAGAGAAAAAATAATGTGTTCCAAGATTATATTTTTAGGTATAGCTATATTTTACAGTGGTGGAAGTGATCACCTTTGAAAGGTGAATGGAATGGTAATTTGGAATTTACTCATTACACTTTAATAGGTTTATATCACTAAACTATCCAATTTTGTAAAATAATTTTGGGGAGGCGGGTTTTAATACAAATATTGTCCACATGCTTGGTGAATTTTTTTTTAAAGTTTCAGGTCAAGTATAGTTAGAATTCTTTTATAATTTTTATTTTTTAAGGTTATTTATTTTTCAATGTTGTTAATTTAGTGATTAAAATTAAAAATGGACATATTCAATAATTTCAACACGAGGGATTCAAATATGAAATTAATTTTTTCAAAAAATATTACTACATTTTGAATAGTTAATTTTTATATTATTACACATACCACATAAAAATTGTTTTTAGAAAAAGTATTTATTTTATCTTAAAATATATATATAGTGTAAATTCAGAAAAAATCATCGACTTTAATGATGTGGATTGGTCTATTATAAAAAATAAAATATTTTTTGCTTCAAAATAAATAAAAAACTATATACTACCATGATTTTTTTATATTTAGATAATGACAGAAGTATTTACATTATAATTAAATGTTACATATGTTATAAAATATAGAACATAAAATTTATAAGATTAATATATTATTTGAAAATATATTTTTTATTCGTTAATTTTGTATGAAATTAGAATGTTTTATAATATTTTAGGTCATATTTCTTTAAAAATAAATTCCTAAATTGTATAGTTTTGTTAGAGACTAAAATTTTCCCAATTTTCCTAAAATGTTTTTATTTTATAAAAAGCCATAAAATTCATCCTATGTTTATTTTGGAATTATGAATTAAAAATTTATTTTTATTTTAATATTATATAATTATATTAATAATCTATTTTTTTTAATAATAAATAACATAATCATAAATAAAGATTACATTGATTAATAATTGAATTTATTAGGATTTATTATTTCTTGATCATATTTTTTTCAATTTAAAACTAATTAATATCATTTTCAATAACATATATTTTAATATTTAATTAATTTACTAATATAAATTCCTAGAATGAATGACTATATGTCATGAACCAACCTTGATATATCATTCACTGACTTACCTAGATAACCATGTATGCAAACATCATATTCATGGATTGTTATTTGGAACATTCATCTTAATCGGTTCCAGAGATATATTCTTCCAACAGAAAGATGTGATAAATACATTCACAATAATTACTTTAATATTATATCACTCTTGATGAACTCAAAACAAGATACTTCATATTGGGAATATAACCCAGGGTTATTATTATACATATGTACTCATTTATGGAGACATATTTATAATGACGTCAATTTTAATGAAATATAAATATAATGACAAATATTAACATATGATCACAAAAATGGTGTGATTATTTCATGTTTTAATTTATTCCCCCATGATAACCTCTTCTTGGAGATCACTACATTTTAATTTCATGATAATAATTCTCA
Organism: Viscum album; assembly: GCA_963277665.1. NCBI lineage: Eukaryota > Viridiplantae > Streptophyta > Magnoliopsida > Santalales > Viscaceae > Viscum > Viscum album. Next base: position 2,102,081,000 of record OY728127.1, on the reverse strand, counting down.
ATACTTATAATACCACAACAAATGATTGTTAAAATTTATTTTCGTTCTATTGTAACACTACATCAACTCTATAAGAAACAACATGAATAGCATTTTCATGGAATTAAAATATTATCTTTAAAACAAGTACTATAAAAATATATCAATGTAATAAATATTTTAAGGATAATATCACATATTGAATTTAGAAGATAAAAATAAATGTGAAGTAAGTATATATCATATATGTATTATAATTCATACATGTTGTTGTAATTAGAATTATATAATAATTATGGTTCTTGTTATGTAACTCTAACACTCTTGGTATGCAACGTTCCTTCAACCATAGATAAAGTTGTTAAAAAATTTACACAATTATATCCTATATAGGTTTAATTTTTAGTTCTTTTTTCATCCTCATTTATTTATGTTCCTCTATATATTCTGTCATCTTGGATATACTAGATTGAAAATTATCCATGTCTGGTGTGAATAGAAATAAGATTCACTAAGTGATCAACTAGTTCTTATAAAATTGTACACAAAATATGAATATTAGTAGTTAAAACATAGTGTGTATGTATATTTATAACTTTTTATAATATTTTAAATTGTTTCTCTTAATTATTTTTTTTAAAATTTAAATATAATATCTGAAAAACATAAAAAATATTATTTATGGAATTTGTAACAATTTAAAAAATCTAAAAAAATGATTCATTGTATATTTATTATACCATGATTGTGCACAAGGTCAGTTGTGTCACATTAACTGGATAGTTCATCTTAAATTTTCCTATGAAAAATCCCATGTTATTACATTTATTTTATCGTGTATAAATAATTTAAAATAAAAATTTATAGCAATTTCTTTGTGATTATTATACAATATTAAAATTATATTTTGAATTTTATAAATAACAATAAAAAATTTCAATGGAATCGTGAAAAATAAAAAAAGAATGAGGTGTTTTGAAAAATAATTAATGATGATTATGATTATTCAAGTAGGAGGATAGATATGTAAAATCAGTTTATTTCTTAAAATATATTATCAAAGCCACATTATCCCTCTATAACTATATTGAACATATTTTGAACCAACTAATTTGAACACAAATACTTGAATGATTATATGTAATTCTCAAGAGTATTAGTTTAATGATAATAATCAATAATTTATTACTTCCACTAAAATACATGTAAGATATAACCCCATAAATTATAGTGCTTATTTTTTTTTATTAAATTGGATAAAGAGGATAAAATTGACCCTTCAATTCACCACAAACCAACATTGTTAAATTAAAAAAGATCAATTAATTAAATCATTAATTAATAGTGATAGAATACTGAAAGAATATAGTCATCAAATTATTTTGAACTATTAAATATAGCTCCATCCCCTAAATACCCTTAGTTGAACTTTGACAATCAAGATTATAAAATTAACAAAAATGAAAGAGGATAATCATAAATATTCATTAAAATGTGGAAACTACCAAAATCATTGTGTTATATATCTAACTAGGTCTCCAAATCATATTCCTCTATCTATTTTGATATCACACTAAAATTAATAGAATCTATGTTTTAATTATATTCATTATTACTATAGGAACATCCATTTACCATTTAGAGTCTTCGAAAATATTCTGAATCTCCAAAATCACACTATGTGGTGTTTACAACTGTCAATTATAATAATTGAATGTGTTATTGAGCTATACTAGTAGAAATCTTATTCTAATGTTAACAATTGTATGAAATAATACTATCACAAATATTTAGATATTTTATTACACATGAATTCCTTACAAATGACAATATACTTTTATATTAATCAATTCTAAAATTTACTTAGATAATCCCGATACCATATATTTTTAGCATTCATGTCTTCAATGTGCCCCAATATGTTTATGGGTGGAATTAATTTATGTTTCAATGGAATAATAGAAAAATCATGAAAATTTAGGATGATAGTATAAAAAAATTTATAATATTAATTCATTAAATATTAAAATTTTAATTGATGATGTATGTCCTTAAAATAACTTTTTAAGTCATATTTGGAGACAAATCTGGGTCATAATCAGTGTCATCATATAATTCTTCTGAGAATGACACCTCTCTAATATATTATCATCATAAAATATTGTTAAGAAATATTATTTTCTTCTCAAAGTCTCTTATTTATAATATATAGAAATCATTGTTGATAAGAACCTAAATTTATCATTTTAAACAAGTAATTTATACCACAGCAACCTATGAAACATTTCTTATTATTTCCTCCAAAAAATTCCTAATCCTACCGTCCTCATTCAATTCCATTCTCTCTTATACGTATCCAAATCACATTTACATGTTTTATTTAGTTCAAAATAGACCATGTCTCTTTTAACTATATTTTAACTACATGTTTGAATCCTTCATTTGGATATAATATAATTTTGTTTTTTAGAGTTACATTAATATAAGTACAATGTCAACAAGGATAGATTTTAGTCTACTCAGCACTTTTTCCAGGTTTACCATGTATTTCACAAATACTGACCCCTTTGTTAATTGATTTGTTTCGTTGTTCAACCAAAAGAAGCTCTTAATTAATCATTCATTTTATGAATTTTATAAAAAACGATCAAAAAAATATTTATAATTATTTAATGCATAAAAATAAATTTTTATAAGTAAAATAGCAGCAACCTCATGCCCGAACAACACCTGCAACCCCAAGATAGTAGAAACCAGCTTGATCTCCAACCAGCTCTGTGTGACTGGAAAAATAGTTTATATATACAAATGGTGAGTATAACAATATACTAAAAATGATCCTCCCCAATGCCTCTCGTGAAAAAGTAATGAAAGCATGCTAAAGCATAGTGAACCATAGTGAAACTATCTCAACACCTAAACAGTTATACTATGTTCCCAACCTCACCATGGCTACCCTCACCATGTAATGAATACAAGAATCTATCATATAGTAAATAATATCAAGGGTACCCTGCTACAACATCCCCACTGGTTTTCCGCTTTTCCCCAACGACCTAAGTCTTGTGCATCTCACTCCAAAGGCTTGCCCGTATAAACATGGGCTATGCTCCACAATATGCACCATGTGCACCAGAAGGGCTTGCCTGCAGACACCTGGTCTAAGAACCACACCATCCTCACAACCAAAATTGACCAGGTGGTTTATGGGAGCCACAACAGCTCTCCTAACATGTATCATACATCGGGTATTATACCTCAAGAAATTACAACCCATAAACCGAGTAAGTATCCTCGATCCATTACAGCCTATACACGTTACACCTATAATATTCCATAGGATACTATATCCATAATATATGTGTTTGAAATAACCAAGATCCATTAATTCTTTGAAAATTAATTAACGAATAACAATCCCACATTATGTTCCATTAACATCACATCCAAATAGCACTAACCCTTAAAAGTTCTCAAACTCGTCACTAAGTTTCATCAAACTCCATCCCCATGGGTTAACATCATTTATTCAAACATTCATTACAGAATTACATTCCCATATTCCCATGAATTTTAGAAAAGAAACCTATTCTAAAAAACTCAAGGGGGCTCAAAACGGTGAGTAGACGTACTACCCATGGAGTCTTTTCCGCCAATAGCAAGAGCATAGACCCATTCTCCCTTGAGAGGCTAAACACGGAAAGCACGTAGCATAAGTTGCATGTCTTTGTCTCCTTTGGAATAAGAATAAGAATGACCAGCTGCCTTGAGATGTGGGGAATGTAAAACAGATAAACAAACAAATAAAGATCCAACAATCCAACAACCACATCCATCCCATTCCATCATCCCCGGTGTCCTCCCGGACCCCCACATGCATAAACTGATGCATCTCCCTACTCTAGGCGTCATCCTCTGCCACATCCACCAGGCCACCCTACCTCCACATATCACAACACCCCTCTAGGGACACATCACAACACAAGCAGCAGGAAAACAACACAACATAAAATGGGCTTTTAGCCCTAATTCACAACAAGAGGGTAACTCAGAACCCTTCATGGAATTCAATCAAGTTATTTAATCCACCATTAATTAACAAATTCAATTAGTTTCTTCCAACATAACGAACCAATTCAGTAAGCTATCACTGAATATTAATCATGCTTACTGCGCCAAATTTGATCAATATCAACTTACAACAAGATGTAGGTCTTTTTTCATGCCTCTTTATATTTAGCCAACAATTTATCAACTAATTACAGCTTTAAGTTCTTTTTCAATTTCCTCCAGAACAACATGCTTAACAAGGAAGGCATATATATTACACTATCTATAAAATCAACAGTCAAACAATTATCATGGTACCAAGAAACAATAAGCGATCAAACCAATTCTTTTAATCCGGTTTAGGAATTTAATTAGGTTAATTCCATTGTGATCCAAAGGGATAAATCATGGTAAATCTGTGATTTCACATAAACAATTAGAGAATCCACGAATCCCCTAACTCAATGGTTTTTTAGGAAAACCATAATAGTCAATGAACTTCCAAGAAACTGGGTTGATTTTCCATGAATCTATCCATAGATATTATCTCCTAACACAACCAAGAACAAATCTCATCATATTCAACATCCATATGCTTAGATCTATCCATAACGGGCGTGGGTCTATGAAACCGAGAGAAGAGGGGGAGAAGATCTAGGTTGATCTAAGAATCCAAACAAATGGATCACATGCCTCGAGAAATTGGCTTCGATTCGTGAAGAGAATCCTCTGGATCGCCTCCAATACTCTTGTGGGAGGTTCTTTGACCTCCAAGGAAGGGTAATCCCAAGTTATGGACAATTAGGGGCTTAAATGAGGTGATTAAAGTCAAAATTAGTTAGATCCACAATTCTAGGATCTAACATTATGTGCCCGCACGATTAGTCCGCACGGTTTAACAAACCATGCGCTAACCATGCGTTAGCTTCTACCTCGACAACCACTAATCACACGGTTAGTCTGCACGGTTAGACAAACCGTGTGATAACCGTTCATTAGCAACTACCTCCTAGACTAACCTTGCACGGTTTAGCCATACATTTTAGGCAAACCGTGCGCCTCCCGTGTGAAGGCCATAACCCTTTATATTTCCTTAAAAGTCCACCCAAACGCACCGTAGGCCACCTTGACCTTCTAGAACACCACCAACAAAACATTTTCCCAAAGGAATGGACCGGAGAGGTCTGGGCCATTACATCAGATACCTCTCAAAAGATTATCATCCTCAAGAATCCAAAACCCACCTAAAGGGAAAACGAAATAGGGTCTGAACAACAACCCACTGAGATACCTCTCAAAAAAGAGCAAGCCATCAAAGCAATAATGGGAGCCATCTCATAAACATGAAGGTTTCAAAACCACATTATCTACAGCGATATATGAAAAGAGTCAACATAAAACAACTCTGGGTACAAAGCACATATCTATGACTCACATTCCCATGTACACTCTTCCATGCCACCGTGTCACCACAAGACACGATCTAATGGAATGGAACGCCCGCACAAAGCCTTCTCCTTGAGGTATTGGATATCCACAGGTTTCTCCTCAAAGGTGGAATCATCATCAACATCGATCTGTTCCCAATCGATGATGTGAGAGTCCTCATGAAGATAACGACGGTGATGTGATACATGGAAAACATCATGTATCTGACTCATCTATGGGGGGAAGTTTCCCTCGATACGCCATAGCTACAACACGAGCTAACAGCTCGATAGGCCCAACAGAATGGGGAGAAAGCTTACTCCCACAACCAAACCGTCGCTCCCCACGATGGGGAGTCACCTTCAGAAACACATGATCCCCAACATTATCCTATAGGGGCCTCCTTCTTTGATCAGCATATGATTTCTGACGATCTTGAACTATCTTCATCCTCTCACGAATCACCTGAACCATCTCTGTTGTATTCTGCACTAGTTTTGGTCCAATAATTGCTGACTCTCTGACCTAGTCCAACACTACGGAGAATGGCATGGCCGGCCATACAAGGCTTGAAATGCCGCCATACCGATGGTAGAGTGGAAAATATTATTGTAGGTAAACTCCACCGAGGGTAATTTCCACCTCGATGAACTTCCAAAATCAAGAATACAAGAGCGCAACATGTCATTAAGAGTTTGGATGGTTCGCTCCGTCTAAACATTTGTTTGGGGATGAAAAGAAGTGTTAAGGCATAACTGAGAAACAAAAGAAAGGTGGAGACCATTCCACACATTAGAGGTAAAATGAGAATATCAATCAGAAATGATCATCCTAGGGACTCCATGAAGTCTCACCACCTCTTCTAGATACTACCTCGACAAAACATCCACGGACATTGACTCCTTGATTACTATAAAGTGGGCTGATTTCGTTAAATGATCCACTACCACCCAGATTGCATCATATCCTCCCGGAACTCGAGGTAATGAAATAACAAAATCCATTGAGATTTCCACCCAATTCCACTGTGGAATCTCTAATGGCTGGACAAGAACACCAGGAACAAGGTGTTCATCCTTCACCTTCTTACAGACTAAAAATTGAGACACAAACTCTGCAACCACATGCTTCAGCCTAGGCCACCAAAACAGGCTCTTCAAGGATAAGTATATCTTTGTCACACCAGGATTCACTACTAAAGGAGAACCATGGAACTCTCTGATGACCATCTTGTATATTTCCAAGGGAACAAAAATCCTTATATGATACAACACTCTGTGTTGCTCAACCTCAGACCAACCATCAGGGGCCCCACCACAAACAAATCGCTCTCTCCAGACCTCCACCTCAAGATCCCCCAACTGGGGATCTTCTACATTCTACACTAGGGATGACTGCACCATCATCTGAAAAAGATATCCTCTACCCCCATCCTCTCCCATATCAAGATGTAATGCTGACAGTTATTCCATTACTCTCTAGGAATAACCAGATTCACTCACATCATCACTGCATGACTTTTGGCTCAGTGCATCAGCCACAACATTCCCTTTTCCAGGTGTATACGATATTTCGAAGTCATATTCCTGTAAGAACTCCATCCACCGACTATGTTTCATGTTTAAGTCATGATGGGAGAAAACATACCTCAAACTCTTATGATTAGTGAAAACCACAATGTGTTCACCAATGAGGTAATGTCTCCACAACTTAAGAGAAAAAACTACGGATGTCAACTCAAGTTCATTAGTTGAAGAGTTTCATTCTTGGGGACACAATTGTTGAGACCCATAAGAAAAAAATGACCTCTGCTACAAGAGTACACATCCTAGCCCCCGATGCGAAGCATTGCAGAAAACATCAAACTGAACTCACTCAGCTAGGAGACAAAGAACTTGAGCACTTGCTAACTTCTCTTTTAGATAATAGAATGCTTCTTGATACTAATCAGTCCATATTAACTCTTGATCATTTCTATTCAATGTTGTTAGAGGATTCTCAACTCCTGAGAAATTGTCTAAGAACCTCCTGTAGTATCCTACAAGCCCAAGGAAACTTCACACCTCTGAAACTATCTTGGGGGCTTCCCAAGACAAAACTACTTCTATCTTCGATGGATCCCAAGCAACTCCCTGTTGGGACACAACATACCCCAAGAAATGGACATCTCAAGACCAAAACTCACACTTTGACAACTTCCCAAACTGCTGATGTCGACGAAGAACTCCCAAAATAGCTCGTAGAATCTCTACATGATACTCATCAGATGTGGAGTACATAAGGATGTCGTCGATGAAAACTACCATGAACTTGTCCAGGAACTCATGGAAGACAACATTCATCAAACCCATGAACACAGCTGACGAATTTGTCACACCAAATGAAATTACAACGAACTCATAATGCCCATGATGACAAAGGAAATTAGTCTTCAGGATATCCTCATCTTTCACACACATCTGATGATATCCTGAAAACAATTCGATCTTTGAGAACCTACTTGCACCCTTCAGTTGATCGAATAAGTCATCAATCCTCGAAAGAGGATAGGGATTCATTATTGTCACTTTGTTTATGTGATTATAATCGATACAAAACCGCAAAATGTCATCGTCCTTATTCACGAACAGAACTGGTGCACCCCATGGTGACACACTTGGTTAAACAAAACCACACTACAACAGACCATAATGTAGTATATGTAGCTATCGTAACTCTGAAGGGGCCATCTTATATGGAGACAAAGATATAGGAGATTCCCCTGGCTGTAGCTCGATCCTGAACTCGATCACTCGTCGAGGGGGTAAGGCTACAACCTCTTCTGGAAAAACATCAGGATACTCCTTTATGTCCCAAGGAAAATCCAACTACCAAACCTCTGATGAACACAGTATCATCTCAGCTGCCATGGTTGATAAGGATGGAACTCGCCTGTGACCCATACGAGGATCTCGTTCACCAACAAACTCCACTTTCTCTCCATCTGTACCAAAGAAAACGACATTCTTCCAAAAGCAGTATACGATAGCCTGCACCAAATACAACCAATCCATTCCAAGGATGACATTTTTTGGTTGTATCCGTAAAAATAGGAAATCTCCCCAAGAGTGGAGTTTCCCCAACACTTGATCACAATCTCTATATACGTCAAACAAGCTAGCTCGACCTCCAGATGGCGTAGTCAACACCAAGGGCACTGGAAACCTCTCCACCTCAAGTACCAAGGCATGGACAAGGGTAGGTGACATGAAGGAGTGTGTCCCTCCTGAATCAAACAAGGCATACACCATGGTTAAAAACAAGAAAATGGTACCTCGAACGACGTCTCGATCGTCTAGAACTGGAATGTCTAGGGAATGAAGCTGACCAAGACATCCTCCATGGGCTCTCTAAACTTGATGATGACCACCACCATGGTCGCGCTTTGCTCTATGAGGAAGAGGAGTGTCATGGGGCTGTCCTCTACCTACCCCATCTACCCTCTGCAGATCGAAAGCTAGTGCAACTAGCTTCTGCTGCCTCGACTATAATTACCTCAAAGGAGGATCCTGGAGCAGAGTGCCCGGTGCACGATGACCGCCCTGAAATGTCAGGAACTCCCACTACTAATGACCATGACGACCATAAGAAAAACAAGTGTCTGATCCCTTGGCATAGGCCCGAGAGTTGCTGCCTCCGGATAAACAAGATTTGAAGTGCTGGTACCTACCATCGACTGAACTGAAAGACCTCTGCCCTAAAAATCAGGAACCGCAGACCACAACTTTTCTTTATGAGGAATCATGCTGATCCCCCCCTCATGCTGATCCAATCCTGGAAAATGTACTCTTGACAACCTCCGCCCAAACCAGTACCTCAAGATTTGTCTTCAACATAAATGGGGTGACCTGGCACTGGATCTATATACGCAAATCCTCATCGAAATATCTCACCCTGGCCTCCTCATCTGCTAACTTGTCCTAAGAATATCATAAAAGGTCCCTGAAACAGATTCCAAACTCCCGAACAGTGGAGCTCCCCTTTCGAAGTGTAAGAATCTCCTGGCGACTTGATGCCTTGGTAGTTGAGGAAAGGAACACGACTATGAACTTGTCTCGGAACTCATCCCATGAGATCACTGACTCCTCACGATCCACAAGGAACAAGAACCACCACTGCATTGCTTCTCCACACAGCATCGTCATAGCTAAGGACCCCCAGTGCTCCTTTTGATCACAGATCGAACTAAATACTATCTCGACCTCCTCCAACCAGTCTTTTGTGACTGTATCTGAAATGGAGCCCGCAGACTTTTGCAGACTCTGGTGCTAAAACTCCTGGAGTGTCTTCCTACAAGTGTCATGGTCGTCAACCTCTACCCTACAAAGTCCTGCTGGAATATCCAGCCGGACATCTTCTACGCAAACCTGATGAGGACGTCGACGTGGAGCCGTACCTGAAAAATAACAACAATTAGAGGTCCTAATAATAGAATATGGAAGACTCAACATTAAATAATTAATTTTTTTCATTTATTCGTTTTAGGTTAACCTATCCCAAGGTCTACCCATTCAAACACAAGAACAGAGATGAATGATGCATGATCCTTTCCTAGGTCTCTACCCTGCAACTAGTATCACCCTGTTTAGTAGGAATTGTAAACATAAAGGTCCATACATAAGATAATAGGGGGACCTAAACACCTAGGTCTTAGCCAATCTCCAGTGTTTACCACATTTGCTAAACATGAATGACAACGTTTCCCTACAAACCCATGCAGCCTCACCTGTGCCTATCTCCAAACTCCATCATATCCCTCAACCAGGCCTCTGATACCACTCTATCAAAACCCCCTCCAGAAAAAGTGAACCCCTCCTGGGATGAAAATGTGCGAAGGGAGATAATGACCCCTGGGTCCCACCTCCAGTAGGCCCCGGGTTGGCTACTAGCAACGAGGTTATAGTAAACACACAAATGGGAGGCATTACCCTCTAAGAGAACACATGTCGAAGAGAGAGTTATGATTGACACCAATCAACTCCGAATCAAAACTGGAATATAAGAGAATCCCAAGTACACATATGAAATGTCATGAAAAAGTACTACAACTAGAAGATAAAAATAGCAAGTAGCCAAAAGAAAGTAAAATAGCAGAAACCACAAGCCTGAACAGCTCCAGTAACCCCAAGCTAGTAGAAAGCAGCTTAATCTCCAACCGGATCCAAGTGGCCTGAAAAACAGTTTATATATACATTGGATGAGTATAACAGTATACTCATTAGGATCCTCCCTAATGCCACTCGGGCAAAAGTAAAGATAGAATGCTAAAGCACTGTGAACCACAGTGAAACTAAATCGTCACCTAAACATTTATACAATGTTCCCAACCTCACCATGGCTACATTCACCAAGTAATGCATAAAATAATATATCTTATAGTAAATAATATCAAGGGTACCCCATTACTACTTCCCCCACTATTTTTCCACTTTTCCCTAATGAAATACGTCTTGTGCATCACTCTCAAAAGGATTGCCTGTATAAACTTGGGATAATCTCATCAATCTACACCACGTGCACCACAATGGTTTGCCTGCAGACACCTAGGCTATGAACCACTCCATCCTCACAACCAAAAGTAACCAGGTAGTATCAGTGATCTATCACAGGTCGCATAATGTGTATCATACGTTGGGCATTATACCTCAAGCCATTACAGCTCATACACCGAGTAAGGATCCTCAAGCCATCACAACTTATACACGTTACACCAATAGTAGCCCATATGATAATATATCTACAACTTATGTCTGTGAAATAACCACAGGCCATTACATCACTCTACACACATATATGGGGGAAACTAACCGTTATCCCAATGGAACTAGTATCTACCCAGAGAAGAGAGTAGGGCTAAAGGGGGTAGTCAGTCATTCAACCTCCCGTCAGAATATTGTGGAAAACACCCCCCATTGCTCAGAATCCCCAGGGTGTTAGTTTCCCTCACCGACAGGGTGGATTAGCGTATATAACACAAAAAGTACAGATTATATATAACTCACAACCACACTAAGGGCATAACCTAGTCTTAGAAACAACTGTAGCTAACGTCTCTCAGACTCCGAGCCGCCACTTCTAAGACTAGGTAACCTATAATCACATAACCATTTAAAGGGATTTAATAGATTACTTCATCCCCTTTATATCAATATCATTGTACGTTAATTAATTCTTAGAACAATAATTAACCAAGAATAATTATACATTAAGTTCCATTAACATCACATCCAAAACCACTATCCCTCCAAGGTTCTCAACCTCATGATTAAGTTTCATCAAATTCCAACCCCATGGGTTAACATAATTTATTCAAACATTCTTTACAGAATTACTTTCCCATATTCCTAGGAATTCTAGAAAATAATCCTATGCTACTAAACATAAGGGGGCTCAACACGGTGAGTATACGTTCTACCCGTTGAGTATTTTCCTCCTATAGAAAGAGCGTGGACCCATTATACCTTGAGAGGATAAACAAGAAAATCACGTGGCATACCCCACGTGTCTTTGCCTCCTTCAGAAGATGGGTAAGAAAGACTATCTTCCTTGATCAGGGGGGGGGGAAATTAAAATATATAAATAATCATACAAAGAACCAAGAATCAAACAACCACATCCATCCCATTCCATCATCCCCAGTGTCCTCCCTGAAACCCACATGCATAAACCGGTGCATCTTGCAACTCTAGGTGTCATCCACTGCCACATCCCCAAGGCCTCCCTATCTCCACATATCACAACAGACCTCCAGTGTCACATTACAAAACAACCAGCAAGAAAACAACACCATATCAAATGGGCTTTTGGCCCTAATTCACAACAAGAGGGTAACTCAGAACCCTTCATGGAATTCAATCAATGTATTTAATCTATGTTGAATTAACAAATTCAATTCATTGGTTCCAACATCATAAACCAATTAAGTAAGCTATCACCAAATACTAATCATGCATACTATGCCAAATTTGATCAATATCATATAATAACAAAAACCATGTCTGTTTTCATGCCTCTTTATATTTATACAACCAATTATCAATTAATTCCATCTTTACGCTCTTAGTGAATTTCCTGCAGAATAACATGCCTAACAAAGCATGGAATATATATTACACTATCAAGAAAATCAAAAGGCACACTGTTTTAATGGTACAAAGAAACATCATGCGATCAAACCAATTATTTTAATCTGGTTCAAGTATTTAATAAGGTCAATTATATTTTGATCCAAATGGATAAATCATGGTAACTCTATGATTGCACATATACATTTAGAGAACCCACGAATCCCCTACCTCAACGGTTTTCGAGGAAAACCACAACGGTAAATGAACTCCCAAGAAACCAGATCAATTCTCCAGGAATCCTACTTAGATATCCTCTCCTAACACAACCAAGACCAAAGATCATTATATTTGACATCCACACGTAGATCTACCCATAACGGGCGTGGATCTAAGAAACCGAGAGAAGAAGGGGAGCATATCTTGGTAGATATAAGAAACCCAACAAAAGAATCACATACCTCGAGAAACCAGCTTCAATTCACGAGGGGAAGCCTCTGGATTGCCTCCAAAACGCTTGGGAGAGGTTCTTCCACCTCCAAGGAAGGGAAATCCCGTGTTATGGAAGATTAGGGGCTTAAATGTGGTGATTAAAGGAAAAAATAGTTAGATCCACAATTTTATGATCTAAATTTTTGTGCTTTCATGGTTAGACCACACGGTATAACAAACCGTGCGCAAACCATGCATTAGCTTCTTCCTTGATAACCACTCCTCACACGTTTAGTCTGCATGGTTAGACAAACGGTGTGCTAACCATGCATTAGCCACTGCCTCCAAATCCAGCCTTGCATGGTTTGGCCGCACGGTTTAGGAAAACCGTGCGTCTCCCATGTGATGGACATAACCCTTTAGATTTCCTTAAAAGTCCACCCAAACGAACCCCAAGCAACCTTGACCTTCGAGAACACCTCCAACACCAAATTTTCACAATGTAATGGACCAGAGAGGTCCAGTCCATTACATTACTAGATCTAGTAATGAAAAGGGTGATATATGAAACCCCACGGTGGAAACGGTATTTAGGGGGAGAAATTTAATGGGAATATAAAACAAAAGGGGAAAGAATCGAACATCATTATCCAAGATGCAATCCACATATGAGATGGTATATAGAGGCCAAAATAATCTCTTTGGATCTAGAAGGGAAGAAGAAATCACTTAGGGGTAATACATGTCCATAATGGGACTAAATATTGGGTTTTGGGGATTTCATAAATAATTTTTGATTTAAAAATACATGAATGTATGGTTTTCTAGGAAGTTACCCCTAGTTAGACCAAACCATACACCCTAACCAAACACCACTTCTAAATTGGATTCACAGTATCTCCTTGTTGGGTGCATGGTTTTTTATACAATTCACCGACCATGAAAAACCTCAATGCCTCAATTGTCACTCTTTTCTATAAGAGGGGACACAATTCTAGAAGGACCACACACCAACCATGTACAACCACATATCATTAAATATTTATATCTTTTTAACTTGAAACAACCACTAACCAAACACAACCTAATCATGTTAACATGAGGGGTTTTGGAATAAATAAAAATAGTAATAGAATTTTGCTGGGGTCAAGAAGCATTGGAGGATGTTGGTTTCATGGATATGGGTTTTGGGTATTTTAGGTTACACAAAAAGAAGAACTATAAAATGTTATAAAAATTTGCATTCATGTATCCCAAAATCTATTAAATTGGTAGTACCAACATGCACATGAGTTTGTGTAGTCTATGATGTGTAGTTCTACGAGTCCCCCTGTGAATTATAATTTGATTGCCCGCATCACGCCATGGTGTAAGGACTGGTGAACACAAAATAGATAGTGTTTTTCTAACATGCTTCTTGGTATCCCAGTTAGGATTATAGGGGATTCCATGTTCAATTCCACTATGGTCTCAGTGGGCATTAAAACATCACAATGATAAATATTTCATAAATTGAATGGGATGAATCAATATTCAATCAACATGGGTTTCATATGATTCATAGTGTAAACTGATTATAGTCTTTATGAGGGAATTTTAATTCCATTTGAACTTGATTAGTCCCTCTAACAATCAAATAATCCTCCTCCTTTTTCAATTTTCACAAATCCAAATATTTTATAGATAAAACAATGGTGGAGTTTAGGAACGTTTTTATCCTCTCTCATTCATGTGAATCAATTGTATCTAGGGATAGAGACCAAGATGAACTCTATTTATTTTAAAATGTGCGAGGATTAACATCCACATCTCCTAGATTTACTCCAACTACATTATTTTATTCAATTGACTTTAAAAGGATGTCAACATCACATAGACCCTATAGATATGGAGGATTATCTAGTATTGTGGGGTGTGTATATGCCCCTTGAAATCTATTATTAATTTGATTTACATGTATTGTGAATGTGTAGCCCTGTGGGACCAATTCTTGATATGATTTTTCTAAGGATGTATGATGGATATATTACAATTTTTCAACATGATCAGATTTATAATTATCATAGTCTGGCTTTTTTGTTACATGTTTTGTCCTTATGTCCTTGCAATTATCTGAAAAGTTGAGTTGTATGGGTAGTCCCCACCTTATAGGGGAAGTGAAGATGATGTTATGTCTTTCCTCAGAGCCATGAAATTGGGTTGATGGAAGTTTTGCTTCATTCCCTTGAACAATCATATAACATTAACATAACATTCGCGGATTTACCCAAAGCTGTGAATTTGTTTTATGTGAGTGTTTCCTTGATGTTGAGGATAAATATCCCTTTATGGGGGATGTGTAAGGATGATTAATTATCTAAATATGTATGGTATATTTGAAACATTACCTCTAACATGAATCCAATGAAGGGAGAAAAGGTTTCTATGGAGCCTAAATTAGTGTGGAATTTTTTATTTTTTACTTCTTACCAAATCATTTATTATTGAAAAGGAATACACTTGAATATTTTTTCAACTTATGTTACATACCATCATTGGTGTCGTACTAGGTTATAAACTCACACCCTACATGGGAATCTCAGTGTACATATAGAATTTATGATCTTGGATCTTATTAAGGGTAGGGTTGATGTAATTTGTAGTAGAGAAGGATATATAAGTCATATGCATGTGATATTTTTATGGAATATAGAAATTATATTAATTACTTCATAATATTATTTTTTTATTTTCTTTGCTACATGGATCTGCCACATGTGCGGATCTTTATTTACTTTTGTGAATTATTATTAGTTTATCATATTATTACAACATGGTTTGGAACTATCATTGGATTATTCATTTTTTTATTATTTTAATTCTTGTTATTATTAATTCCTTGTTTTTCTATGTTGATTTCACATTACTAAGGATACAGTCAACCCATGCTACCTTTTAAACCCTAAAAAATGATCAATATCATCTTGTGAATAAGGAGGAAAAAATTTGATTATGTGGCACTCTATCCTTGAATCAATGATTCGGGATGGTGATAAAAAATATATAATCAAATTATTCTCAGAGTTTTCTTATCAAAACAATGAATTAGAATATCCTAGAGAGAAGACATGATGGTTTTAACTTGGTAAGGAGAACTATGTTAGTGTCTGGATAACAATATATATTGGGCATATGAGTCTCTATGTAGTTGGATTGATATTAATGTTTTTTTGTTACAATTCATTTATTCACCAGGGGTGATTCACATGATGTTTATATTAAGATTTAGGTGATTTGGGTATCGTCTATACATCTTGAATAATCATATAGGATTACATTTCAAATGATTGTTTCTTTCATTTGATAGGGTTCAATTAATTATATGCCTATGACAATTTTGATGGTGACTTATTATTGGGATATTATTTAAATTTAATTATTTGAACCTATGAAAATTTTGATTTTTGAATATATATGGTTGTAATGAATATATTTGTTCAATTTTCTTGTATTTGGCCTTCAGTTGGGCTAGGGGGTAGTACCTGGTGGTTTTGGGTTTCCTTATTCGTTGACTCAGTTAATGTATTTTCTTTGAGAGTTTTAATAGTA
Organism: Viscum album; assembly: GCA_963277665.1. NCBI lineage: Eukaryota > Viridiplantae > Streptophyta > Magnoliopsida > Santalales > Viscaceae > Viscum > Viscum album. The sequence continues at coordinate 2,102,064,420 of OY728127.1, read as the reverse complement.
TTTTAAATTCTCTCCTTAGATGATATGATTAACATTTTTTAAGGGTACTCATTGTAATTTCAAAAAATTCTACCACATATTAAAATTATTGAACCACTAAGGGAATCCAATCAAAAAATTTCTAGACGGGATAATTACCCTATTGCACAACCTTTTATACAGTAGGGTGCAGTTGATTTTCCCATCCAGTTTGCATAGTAGTTCAAGAAATAGAAAAAAAACCCTTTCTCTATTAGTTAGTTATTACTCAAGGTGAATAAAAATAATGGTTAATGGTATACTACACCCATGAATTAGATAATCCCCAACTATTGAGGGGAATAGAGAACCCAAGATTCTAAAGACTTGATAGATATCATTGAGGGGATATTGGACTGGTTGGATACTCAAGAGGATATAAAAGTGGACCACACTTATTCTATAATCTAAAGGCCATCATGGATGAGTTGGTGAATTAAGAATATACCTAGAAGACATTATAACATGATGTGGGAAATAATAATGGACTACTTCATTGTAGAATTCATCCCACTAACAATAAAGCTAGACAATGATAATGTAATCATGGAGCTCTAGTCATGGATGATTTTGGTATCTCATTATTCTATATTATTACCTAAGTTCATCGTTTTTATCCTTTTTTTCAGGGTATTAGGTGAATAAGGCCTTGAATTTTTATATAGATTTTCAACCTCAGTTGAATCTTCAAGTCCATAAATTTGATTTGATGAATTATGTGGATGTTCTTCATTATTTTGTGACAATTGAGATAATACTAGAATAAGATATTGTGTTTATGATATTTTTACTTAATGTGTACTAACTACTGCATTTTATAGTGCATCACTAACTTCATACTCTTGTAATATGAATCAGATATTATAGTACATGTTCCATGGTGGTTGATGATTGTTATATAAGATCTAGTGTTCATCATCTCGATCAATAATAGATGGTTCTGCTAGTAATTAAATTTTTAATGGAAGGGGAAATATATCTAATATTTTCCCTTCCTCTTTATAAATTTTCACCTTTGTGGAACTGTAGGGTACCTTAATATGTTTTTGGACAAGGCATATTGTCAGGTCTCACGGATGATAAGATAAAATACAGATAGAGAGTTTTAGTATTTTTTATGGACTCTTAAATGGTGTATGGAAAAGTTGAATCAGGAGCCTTGGGAGTTAGGCTATGAAAATGAATCATGCAATGGTTATATGGCTAGGCAAGTTCTTACTAATGAAAATGATAGACATTATATGGTTCAAGGTGATTCCCTAGTTAAATCTAAAATATTTTATGCTTTGTTGGATAAATGTTCATACCATTTCATTATATCTCTTAAATTTGTTCCAAGGATAGAAATATTCGGTAAATGTAAATAATATTTTCTATTTATTGATACAAATTTTGAATAGAATGTGCACCATTCATTCATTTTCCTATAGTGACCCACGGTATTTTTCTGAAATAATTATCAGTGGAATTACAAAAATCATTAGATGTCTATCTTCGATTTTATTTTTCGATGAAATGCATGACTGATTAAAATGATCTCATTAATTATCACCAGATAAGGGTGTCTTATAAAAATAATAATGGAGATAATGTAATATTAACTAGTTATTGGGATGTTGAAATTACATGAGCTGAATTGTACCCATGTTAGATTGGATCCCTAATGGTCCAGGCGTGTTTGATAATCCTTATTTTTGACAACAATGTTTCACCCTACTCTATTATTTATATTTTATTCATATACCAAGATATATTTATAGAGTATGTCTGAGTTTTAACATCATATAGGGAAATTGATTTCGGAATCAAACTTTTTCCTAGTGGGAATTCTATATCCATTATAACTTACTACATGAAACCTACCAAATTGAAACATTTTAAGTAGAATCTTAATGATCTGGATACAAATGTCAATATGAATACAATTTAATATTGTTAGGGTTCTTTAGTTTTATTATCTATAAATTTGGATGATATAATTTGACTATTTGTGGACTATAAGAAGTTGAATCATATTATTATGAAGAAAAAGTACGCATGTCCAATGATTAATGACTTGTTTGATCAATTTAGTGGATCATTATGATTCTCAAGGATTCATCGGAAGTGGAGGTACTGTAATTTTATGTTGAGGGAGGAATACATTAAAAATATATTTTTCATGAGTATATATTCTTTTTTTATGTATTTTTTCTTTTGGGATAACAAATTCTCCTACAATGTCTACATCCCTAATAAAGGGTATATTTCACACATAATAGGACTCCTTCATCATTATATTTGTTGATGGAATCCTAGTATATTCAAATACCACTAAGTCACATGTCGGATAAATTGATATTTTATTCACAAAAATTCGAGTACATAGTCATTCTCAATGTATCTCAATATATATATTTGGTATCCAATATGTGAGTGTCCATTATAATTTAATTTCTAATATGGGGATTTTAGTCGATCCATAGAAGGCATAACCAATTATGCCTTTGGAAAATGATTAAAATTTTCATTAAATTCACATTTTCCTTAGATTTTATGGATACTATAGGTATTTTATTCAATACATTTACCAATTGGATAATCTGATGAACGCACATACGAAAATGGGAATAATTTTTAAAAGGATGGTAGAGTACGATGAAACCATCCCATAGATTAAGATATGAATTATATGATCTCTGATTATTGTATTTGAAAACATGGAATTAGGTATAAATGTAATGTGAGTAATTTTGGGTTGGAATTATAGCTATGTTAATATAGAATGATCAGGTAGTTCCTTGTAGGTCTCATAAAACATGGCCTATTAAGAATAACTACGTTACTCATAACCTAGAACTATAAATTATTTTTGATGATCTAAATTTTTTGTGAAATAACCTCATAACTGTGATATATTAAATATATAGGGACCATAATAGATTATAGTGGATCTTCTTAGAGTGGTACTAAAATATCTATCAGAGGAATTATTTAGAGTACATAAAAACATTTGAAATTGAGATGAATTAAGATCATAGAAATTTGAATGTGGTCAAAGTTATTTTATCAGAAAGATAAATGATAAATAATAACAAATTTCAGAATAATTGTAGAAGATTATGGCCTTTTTATAAGGATGTCTTGTGAAAATTACTACAGATGAATGAGTAGTGTCATGTACACCATTGGTGATCAAATACCCCTTAGTATCATGAGTAAATGATATCCATGAGTCTATTAAATTTGTATCCTAAAGTGAAAAATGATGATGATACATGATTAAACATTAAAATGAACATTATATGAATGGGATGTGATCCATATCCATGATATAGTACGGTTCCCTTCATATATATGATAGGAGATAATGAGGTAACCTCATGATTCATAGTGGGAAGTGCACCCGAGTTGACCAAGATGTAAAATGATATCAGATGGTGGTTCATGTGGCCTATCATGAATATGGACAATTTATTATTTTTCTAACGCTATTTAAACTAGTCATGATTCAAATTTATGGACTTGATACCTAATGGTTTAAATCATCCACATTTTTGGGATTTGTGGAGTTCTTATGAAATTATGTTGGACTTCGTTATAGAATTTCCCATGATCCACAGACGAAGAGATGTTGTATGAGTTATAGTAGATCAACTGATGAATGTGTCTCATTAAATTAAATATTAAGATACCCATTCCAGGGATGATCTAGGTGAAATCTATGTTTATGAGATTTTATAGCTTCATAAAGTTACTTCAAGCACAGTTTCTGAAAAATGATTATTTAAAATTTTGATTTTAGAAAATATTAATGAAGGAAATGAGAACTCTATCAAAATTGACTTCAAATTATTAACTGCAGATCCATGGGAATTTGGAGAGAATCTAGACCATAGATTATATTCTATTTTATGTGTTACGGATTTTGGTGGTATATGGGATGAACATTTTACATGAAATTTTTTCATAAGTTAATATATTATAGTCATTAATTTATATGGATCTATTTTATGCACTCTATAGAATGTTATTTCAATGATTACTATGTAATCATGATTTCGATGAGACTTTAGTTATTGGGAAAAGTATTTTGTAGGATACCTCAAAATGTGTGTAGTTGAAATAGAAGTGCTCAGTGTGTTTACTATTTACAGTGAACATATATCGATGAGAGAAGATAATCTTTGGTGTTCATTATGGGAGATCAAGTCTTCTTATAGGTGTCCTCTCCGTTAGGGAATTGATGATTATAGAGGTATTTGGAATTAGTTCTATGGTTTATGAGATCATTCAAAATTGTTGAGAATATTGGTGTGGTGGCATATAGTATGGGCCTTCTTCAAAAATATAATTTTATAAATAATGTGTTCCATGTGTCCAATCGTTGGATGAATAATCCTAATCATACCCATGTGATTGACTGTAGATATGTTGAGTTAGAATTATATACATCATATGTTAAACAAATGATTTTAATTATTGGCCAATGTAATAATGTATTGAGATGAAATAGGGTTCCAGTTTTTTTGGTACTTTGAAATAATGATCATATTCAGTAGCATACATTGGGGAATGTGTCTAATGATCAGGATATATTTCTTGAGTTAATCAACCATGACTACTAAAGGAATTTCCATGGATGATAATTCATTATAGGGGAATATTCTGAAAACCAATTTTTTTTAATATAAAATAATTTATGATGTAGCACACATTGAGTTATTTAATGATTCTATTAATTGTTGAATCAATGATAGGTAATATTTGGATGATTTTGGTGGCTTTATCCATGGTTTTAAGGGATTATAGATTATTCCACTGATGGTAAATTATTGCGGTGTATCCTTTTTTATTCCTAGAATCCACCATTTTGAAAAGGGTAAGACCAACACACACATGGATGGGTTTGGTCTTGGCCACATACCCTTACAAGTCCTCCTATAGACAAAAAATAGATATACCTCCCCAAAAAAGGGTCATGGTGTGGTGACCAAAAAATATCCATGGTTTATTTAATGCACCATGTGGTTCACCATGTTAGTATGTTAGTCCTTTTCATGTTCTATTCATCTAATAGCATGGAACTCATCCCTATTTCATGGTTATTGATATTTCATAAATCAAATGGACAAATCAACTTCATATTTATATGGTTTTCATGTGTTTAGATGATTAAAATGTGTGTAATCATTAAGAGGGGGTCTTAAATGTCCTATGGAATCATTAATTCTCTCTATTAAATTATAAATACACCTCCATATAGATCCTAAAATAAAAAAAATTATGGTACAATATTTGGTGATGTTATAGAAAAATTTTCAATCCTCTCTCTAGTGTGTGAATAAAAAACACTAGAGAAGATGGCTAGGTCAACCTATATTCATTCAATTGGGTTCTAGGATGAGCATCCTCAAATCCAAGATCGAGCCTACAATGTTGTATTGTGTCGTCAACCTTGATTTTGGAATTTCTTCTAATATATTCCGTATTGATACCAATAATTGGATTTATTTCATGGCAAGTGTGTGGTCTAGGAGACAAATTCATCATATCATACACATGTTTTTTCCCTGTGTATCCCTGGGAAACCCATGTTTCATAAGATTTAAAAGGGTTTGTCTATTTTATATATGACTCTTTGATGAAATTACATGATTAATAACTAACTTATTGAAGAATATTTGTTACTTATTTAGCTTCCATATCCTTACTATTGAGTGTATAGGTTGAGACATATAGGCTAGTAAGTTCCATAGAGGGGAATAATGGATGATGAAATGGCTTTTATATGATACATGGGATTGGTTAAATATATATTATGCATAATAACCTAGAGAAATGTTATTAGATAAACACACAATGTGTTTATTTCCCCATATCTATGATTCATCATGGCATATGTATTACCCGTAATAGTGATCAGGAATATCCATTTAAGGGAGATGCATAACAAAGATTAGCTGACCATGTACCTTGTTTGAAATTTAAAATTCCCAATTGTGTGGTGCCGATATAGGTATATTTAGTATCCAATGACTCGTGATTTATATCCACATGTTGAATTATATGATTCGTGGATGCACATTGATTATTTCTGTGTAATACAACTCTGTATTTGGGGAATTTTTGTTCAAAAGTAAGGTTGTTTCCTACTGGGTTTTACACTCACGAACAATATGGGAATCATGGTAAACATTTAGTCATTTTGATCATGTATAAAATATTGTTAAGGTCCCTAATGTGAGTAATTAAGTTGAAACTACATGATAATGGATGATGATAATGAGACGTACATCAAGTCTTTGATGTTTTAACACATATTACTAAATTTTCACCTAAACATTTTTTATTACCCTCTTTATCTGGGTATCCTTTATTATTCATTGTATATTATTATTTTGATATCATATTACAACAGTATGTGTTGATAATATTATAAAAATATTGATGTCCTTATTATTATTATTGTTGTTATTTCATCAATTTATTTATATGATGGTTATGTCTAATTGATAGATTATTCCCACCATGATTCTTCTTAGTCCCTCACAACTAGTTGGTAGAAACATTCATTTTCGGAGGAATTCACAAGGTTTTGTGGAGCTCAGTCATAGACCCAAACATTTGGTTTGGGGTGTTATAGAATTGTAACTATATATAACCTTTAGAGTTTGACTACGTCTTTCAAACGAACAAGTAGTTTACAGTGGCTAAGAAATGTTGAAGATCAAATATATATCCATTTATTAATACATACTCCTAGAAAAAATTAAATAAAAAAAATATCCTAATCAGAAACAATTGAGAGTTTCATTCCATGTATCTTTACAACATTCTTTATGAATATCCAAAAAAATTATTAGGTGATAAATCATCTCGAATAGTAATGAAATGTCATAAATTTCTATTTAGATCAATTATATTCCAAATGGAATTATGGATATTATTTTTATTAGGGAGTACAACGATGAAATGCATGGTGATGTTCTCCCATTTCCACTAATTATGTACAATGGTTTCATCAAAACCATAGAATTATGACCTCCAACCATACCACAGTAGAATATTAAGAATACAGATATTTAAATTTATTTATATTTTTTCACGATTTCAATCTAGAGGTTAAACTTTAGATCACTATACCTATATGTGCATCTAGGAAAGATTGATAATAAAGGTTTATGTGCATCATCTATGATCTTCTACATCAGTTGTGGTAGTGAGGGCTTATATCTTCATTTCCCACATCTCATAATTCAATTATTTTAATTGTTGAAATCTATAATATTACCCAACTTCTTTTTTATCTCCATATAATCCCCCTTTAACTCATTTTTCTTTATATTGGTGGATTTTGGAGTTGTCATTTGGGAAATATATGATTCCCCAATAATTTATGATTCCCATATCTGTCCTTTGAAAACCCCAAAATATTGGTTCATGTTAAATCATCATCATATATATATATAAACATGATGATTTCTATATTTAGCATTGAAAACCTTGTTTTCCATAATAGGGAGGTCATTTATTGAGAAACAGTTGTCCATGATTAATTCCAACTATCTCCATTGGCACATTTTCAACATAATCTATGTGAATATACACACATATATATTCTTATGAGTATATATTTATTAATTTAAACCAAAGAGATAATTCTTCCATATATTTAATTTAAATATTAAAAATTATTACTCTAGATATTGACCAGTGTAATATTTCTCATGTACCTTTAATTGGTTTGAGAAATAAGAATCCACCATTTAATTTTACATAATGTAACATCCCTATTGATTATTTAATTCATCTTTTTATATAAACCATTTCCACCACAAGGTATGTGAGTATAGGATTATTGATAAAACATACCTTAATATCCTAGAAATTTTCTTCAAATTCGCCTATTTAGAGAAACATGACTCCCATCTGAGTTAATTTTATTAGTGGATTTTAATGTCTTACATTGTTTTCACAAAGCATTGGTAGTTTCCATCCATTCTAGGAAATCTATATACATTTATTATAGTGGTTGTTCTATTTAATTCGTCATTTTCTAGTATCCTTGATATAAAGACATATATAAACTTTCTTAGGATTATGCGGCCCAATAATGATACATTATGTTTCAGAAATTCAATATTACTTAATTTTGTTTAAATTTCACCATTCTCAATGTCTACATAATAATACAAAAATTATCTTTATAATATCTATTTCCATAGAAAATATATAATTTTATATATAAATAATACCACAAATTGATCTACGAAATCACTAGAAACTCTATTCATTAGATATATTAATATAATCTAGTAATTTGAAAGTATAAATGACATCAATATGAATTGTTAATTTCAATATCATATAAAAAATGATATCAATGGTATTTCCTCTTTTCTCACCAGTATATAATGTGATCTACATTAATGATCAATATTTTAGACATATTTGTTCCCTCAAAATTGATCAATAATAAATAATACAAGGTTGTGGATAGTTTTCCAGGATTAGGAACTTGTTATGTTAACAGTAATAAATCTAGAGATGCATTGTTCCAAATAATTTTTATCAATGAGGACCGGTGAACCCCATGGAAAAGAACAAGGTAATATGAATCCTTTATCTGTGTTCTCTTGTAAATTTTTATTTTGTTTTTCTATTTTATTTAGTGATATTATATAAAGAATAATTAATATAAGTATAACTCAAAATATCATTTCTATTGAAAACTAAACCACATTATTTAGGAAATACCCATATAATATTTATAAAATACCTGAGTTTATTAATTCAAAATTATAATAAACTCTATATTGAGTTTCTAACCCGAAATTTGTGCTAAATACCCGTCATAATTGAGTATTGAGACCCATGTAACAAAAGTAATTTCTAAAAATAGTTCACACTCATCCAATATTAATATATTATTTGTGAATGGTTTTTGGATATGGTGGGTTATTTAACTAGCATTAAAATTTATAGGGCACCTAGGTAGAGAAAGAAAATCCATTTAAAAATCACTTCATATTATATTAAAGGTTAATTGATAATATTTTTATGATTAAAATAAAAATAGAACTCTATTAGAGAAGAGTTGTATAATTTGGATACAATCATTAAAACACTAGAAGTTTTCATCACAATTCAATATCTATACATTGGTAGTTGAAAATAATTATCTTATATAAATTTCAATATTTTAAGCACTTCCTAAAAATTGGATCATATAAGATATTTCTAATATTAAATGATCATGTCCCCACCTCAACAACATGATTCTATAATAAATTCTATACTAAAACTACAATATATTTCATGAATATTGAAAACATATAACTGAAGTATATATTCATATGAGATGGGAAATCTCAATTAAGATGTCCAAAAATATAACAACTTCATTTCATCCAATGAAATTTTAGGTTCATACAAAACCACCATTTTTTAATATAGAATGTTTTATGTTCTATCCTATAATTATTCCAAACATAATACCTAAAAATAAATCAACACCAATCAGATTCCCAATGAGATGACCCAACTATATCATGAAAACATATTACATCATTTTTTCATGAATATTAATGATATATCACAATAAATCAAATTCCTAAACTAATATTTTTACTATATTTTAAGATTAGATAAATAATAATCCTTTTTTACACCACAATGATTATTCATATAGGTTCTATCCTCCCTATAACTCCATCTATAAATATCATATTCTAAACAGTTATTCATAAAATTGGGAATGAAAACAAAACACATGGGTGATCTCAGATGATTTGTAATGGGTGAACATAAGGTATGTTAAAAAAATATCACAAATGAGCATAAGATGAACATGTGCATATGATTACATAGTCATGGTGTATGAATATAGCATAATAAAATCATACCTAATAAAACATACATCAAATAATAAAAATCATTGTATAATTATTTTTTACATAACTTATATCATGATTCATAGGAGGATTGAATAAAGTTTCACTAGCCATGAATCATGAAAACATAATATATGAGGGTTTCGGGACATAGAAATCAGTTATAATAGGGTGTAAAATTAATTTTTAGTTAAAATCTTTTCATATATGAATGAACACTAACAAGATCTTCATTTCTTATTAGAGAGTTTCCCTTTGTGGAATTAGTTTAAAGCCCATTCCTTGACATGACAACTAATTAGAATTAAGCCTTTACCTAATTCATTGGAGAGCTATAAAATTCTATACCCACATGTAACATTGTGAAAATAGTCTCTTATGGTTTAGGGTTTAATCATAGTTACCTGTATTATAATGATATATAAATATTTAAAAAATGAATATAAAAGAAATATGGTTTTGGTATGACCCATAAAAAAATTAAATACCATACATATATGTGCTATGTGAATGTGATCAGATTCATAAATCAAGAATAACACATATACCTCATGAGAAATAAATAGGATACATAAATATTTTCACATGACATGATCATAATAAATAAAGGTTTATAAGTTGGATAATATAATTCTGGAATTCACGTAGTGATGAATAAATAACATTAAAGGGTAATTAAATATATGAAAAAAATTATCATAAGAGCATTTGAATATTGAATTGAAATATATGAAGAAATAACAATGAATATTTTGATGAATTATTTTTCTAAAAATATTATAAAAAAATATATTGTTAAAAATTAATGGAAAATTAATTAAAAATCAATATGAAAAATATGAAAATATGGAATGGAAATTTGGAAAATAAAAGAAAAGAAATAAATTACAGAAATTGGCTATGAGTAAAATATTAAAAATGATTGCATTCTATATTTTTTTTACATATAACGAAATTTAATAGAAAACAATCATAAGAAATCAATGAAGTATGGATATTAACATTATAACAAAAAAATTTAATCAATTGAATATCCCTTTATATAATTATTCTATTTTCTATAAATCGACTAAATTAATATATAAATAACTATAGAAACATAAAAAATGAATAATTTTTAATATAATAGATGTTTCAAGATGTTAATGATCATATACAGAAGGAATAGTAATTAGACCATTGGAACAGTAATGTGATCCTTATGAAGAGTAAATTGTCCAATAGAAATCTAAATTTACTTATGGAATTATAAATAAATTTTAGGTATCTAATTAATTATAATAATGATATAATAGTATAAGTACATAAATGTTTTAGAAATTTCTAATTAAGTATTGATATTTTTATGAAATGTAAATGTTTTTTTTCAAATTTTATAATTAATATTAATTATTATGAGAACTTTTTTATAAAATTTATTCATAAATTAATATTTTCTAGTCTTATGACTATCATATAATTGTGTGAGACCTTAATTTATTTTTCAATGTGTTCTAAAATCAATTATAAATTTAAGATCAGTATTTTCCAAGTAAATGATTTTTTTCAATAAAATTTATATTTATAATATTTATAAAATTATAATTATAAAATTTATTTCATTTATGAATTAAAAATTTCAAAAATTGAATAACGTGAATTTTATCGATTTTTTTCAAATACTTAAATTTTTGGGGAATAGTAAAAAACGATAATTTATGATAAATGAAAAATATATGAATAATTGATTCATAAATGATGTATATATTATGTAATCTCATAATAGTAAATTTCAATAAATTTTATTAATGTATTTTCTTATAAGTATCAATTTATTCATAGCATAGAAGAAAAATAATAAACTAATGAATTTAATAATGAGGAAACATCCTTATAGTCCAATTTAAATAACACCTATCACCACCTATTATCCTCACAACAATTTAGCCTTAATGATTTCCCAATATTTTACTAAATAATCTTCCTAGTTCACTCATCCACATTCATAAAGTTTTGGTCTCATCAAATGAACAAAACCTTTCCACTACGGCAGTTCTCGAGGATAATGACTCAAGATGTAAAAAAACATTCTTTTTATTTTATTTTATTTAAAATTTATTTTCTTTTCATATTATCTCTTGTCCTAAACATATTTAAGAGGAATTAAAAATACCATATATTTTATATAAATAAATTTTATTCTTTTTATGTAATAACCCATCCTAATTTGTTTTCCCCATTACTTTTGTGCTAAAAATTAATAAATCATCTGTGATGTGTAGATTTATCACATTCAAAGACAATGAGTTTCCAGTTTTGTATACCTCCTTCAAGGCTAGTCATAAAACAATTTTTATTGTTAAAACATATAATAATATTTTTATAAATATTTTTTAATGTTTTGTAACCAGTCTTTATAGATAATATTAATTCCAAAAAAATGTGTTTTGATATGACTAAAAATCCCCAAAATAAAATAACATTCATCACTAACATTTTCTCGATAAAGTCATGATCATATCATATAAAAATTATATATAATACCATTTAGTATAAGTTAATTACATTAATAACACTAAATATCTAATATAAATAACTATTCTCATTTTAAACAATTTTCAATAAATGAATGCATTTCAACTGATTATGACAAACAAGGAAAAGAAGACTCTTGGATAATTAAATTGAATCTTATAACACATCATAAATTTTCACAGTGAACATAATAAAATAATAATAATTGTAATATATGTAGAAAAGATTGTAAAATAATTATTTAATCGATCTAATATGATTTTACATGTTATTAAGATAAAGTGTAGAAAACATTAAGACAAAGGGTACAAGATTCAACCTGATCCTTCTCATTCTCTATATAGTTACTAATTCTCTCTATTTACCACAATTTAATGCTTATTTTTCTTATTTACATATTATAATATATTTTTACATGTGTAAAACTCATTCCTTCATATAATATCATCCTTATTGATCAGGAAATACATGTTTTATAAATGACCCCTTCTCAAAACATCATGATAAGAATGCTCAATTAAATAGAACGTCTCGATGTCATAACAATTTTCAAGTGCACAACATATTATATTTTTAATATGAAATTATTTTTTATAAAATTACTCATTTTACCATTAAAAAAATTCCTAGTTCATTTATGGTTTTATGAAAATAAATATTCCTTTCTCGCTTAAAATTCTATTTAATATTTTCCTTAAACTACGCTAAAATGTTTCATTTCCAATGTTTAATAAAATTAATTTTAAATGTATTTTATTAAATTGGAAATAATTTATTATTATTTATTCCAATTTTACCTTATAAATTTCCATGTATGATTTAAATATATTCATTCATAGAAACCATTGTGATATTCTCTTTTTTTATGCATTAGGACATAAATGTAATACCCAATTCATTCCATGGGTAACACTTATGATAGATTCCTCATTTTGAAAAAATATGCATGAAAATGCTATTATAGGGGTTCCTAGATATCACTAAAATATATTGGGTAATGTTTAGTTTAATGAGATGTCAGGTTGTGACATGGGTTGAACATATTTCATGTTTTCCACTTTGACTGTCATAAGCAATAGTCATAGTAGTTTTCCTTGACTCATTCTTATGTCATGTGTTGTGTGGTTTACACATTCCTACGATGAAATGATTACATGTCCTTATCATCTACATTTCATTATCACTTATTTTTATTGATCTTCAATAATTTTTTCTATCATCATGTTGGGAATTTTACCCATGTTCTTTTCTTTATTTTTATGTTTATACCCTTACATGGATTTAACTTATAACTTTTGTTCACATATTCCCAAGGCTATCATTTGTTGTTATATGAGATCAATGGTAGTTAGGAGCACATAATTTATTATTAAAACAAATATTGTTTTTTATATTTCTATTATTTCATATTTATGTATCTAATCATCCAAATAAAATAGTCTTTATAATCCTTGTCTTGTAATTTGATAGCTAATTATGCATCAAATAATTTAATAATATATGTAAAAGGATTGGGTCTCTATAGCTGGAATCATATCAGAATACATTAATATTTGGATATTAAGATAATAAGACATTATTAAGAACCCTAGGTATAATATTATCACCACGGATATCCTAGATTGAAACTTATAGTATCACGAGATATGATATACATTCCATTTACATGTTTATCCCATCAAGTTCAAGGGTTCCCTTTATAATACTTATTATCTATGGATTATAGTTCCTTAATTGTAAATTATTTTTCTAAATTAATGTATATAAATAGATGATTGCGTTCCAATAATAAATTTTATAGTTAACATGGATAGTTCCCAAATTATTTGGAAAATATTATGGGAATTAGTGCTCAAAACCTAATGATAATACTTTCCCAACATGATAAAATTATGAATAATAACTTGAATCTTGTGAAACACATTCCTTATCATATTATAGTTAATGTTTTGGTTTAATACTTTATGTATAATGGGCCTCTGATGTTTAGTGTATCCTATGATCACCTCCTCAAAGAATAATAGATTAAATCCTTTTAGAATATAATTTTTTCACCCCAATGATTAGATAAATTGAGAGTTTTGTTCCTGATATATTTTCTTGATGGAGAAGCTAATAAGTTGTGTACAATTATCAAGATAACAATAACCACGTATGAAATTGATTCCATTTAATTGGAAAATTTCTTTAAAATATTGATCAATAAAAAATTTCCATGAACATTCCGTTCTAAAATTGAAGTGGAGTTCCTTGGACTGATGAAAAATCCAGAATATCCTACTGGAAAGTATGAGGGAAATTTCACAATGATTTCACATTATACCTAAAACATTTACATGCACACAAAAAAAAAAGTTGAATTGTATCTTTAGTAGACTAAATCCGAGTATATGAAAATAATTGGTGATTAGAGAATTCGACAGATTTTAGGATATTTTTTGTCGTTCACCTATAGTTCAAATAGAGATCAAAGACTCTCAATGGCCTAGTGGGACAAGAGAAAAAAAATCAAATAATATAGTTTAATATAAGGGGATGAACAGATAAATATGATTATTAAATGAATACCAAGCTTCCCATGTGTCAATAGTGTTAGAAGAATCATCATAGAAAATTATTAAAGGGAACAACGAGTTGGTTAAGATGTTGAATAGAGGTAATGATGGAAAACAATAGATAAATGGATATGAAGAATCCCTCTAGTGCAATAGTGTAATGGAAGGTTAATATCAACACTTATCCATTAGTTATTTTTTTAACTATATTGAATATAGGAATTGTGGAATCCATTTACCTCATCCGAGGGTTGTTCGAGGAAATCAAGAATAACAAGCCCCATGGAAGAATTGATGGGAATATTCTATCACTATTACTAATGTGGATCCCTAAAATGATGTGATGACATGTAAAATGGTTATTCATTAAATAATTGAGAATTTATTTTCAGATAATGGTTCTACACGTTATATCAAATCATTCATGTTTAGTGGAACTATTCAAAGCCCACTTCAAAATATGAAGGATGATTTCTCTATTTGAATAGAAAATGGGGTAATTATTGCATACATTGTATACAAATCCTGACAAGTATATTTTTTTGGTCTAATACTCCAAGAATATAACGTTATAAATCCTCTGTTAGAGTTCAATTCAATATTTACCATGGATTTGATAACATTATTCAAATGCAACTTCAACAGTCAGAAATTGGATATCACTCTTCACATCCTGAAGCATCCTCCAATTCTACACAATTTTAATTAGGAAGATTAATCTCCTGAAAAATCATTGTCTTGAGTATGGATATTAATTTCTTCTGGTATATCATATCTGACTTCAATTATTGATACAAATTAGTGGATCATCCTTGATGAAATTCCAATTTGTGAGGGATGACACTAATGTGTTCCCTGAAGAATTTTCTGGACATCCACATATCCTAGAGGTTGATTTCTCAACATATAATATTCGTGGATCTCTTCCTATATCGAAGAAAGATAATAGAATGGCCAACATTGAGTGGGAAGAAATTAATAAGCATTTACAGGAGAATCTGAATAGTGGTTATATAAGCCTGAGTGCTTCCCCATGGGTCACACAATTACTCTTCTTTATGAAGGAGGATATATCAATGAACCAATGAATTTATTTTCTAATGCTCAATAGTATTACAATAAAGAAAAATTATCTAGTATCATGGATACATGTATTATTTAGACTACTAGGCGGGGAAATTTATTTCTCAATGGAAAACCACTGTCTGTGATATCACCAATTAAAGGTGTGGAAGGATGTTATTCCCAAGACTACATTTCACATGTGGTATGGAGACTGTGAGTTCATAGTTATTCCCTTTATAATCGTTTATTCTCCATCAATTATAATTTATTTAATAAATAGAGTCATTATATATTAACAAGAAAAAAATTGTTGTATTTATTGACGATATTATGATATACTCCAAGATCAAGGAGGAAGACAATGAGCATTTGAATATTGTGTTGAGGTCTTTCCCAAGGGATAAAATCTATGTAATGTATAGTAAATGTGTGTTCTGGATGGAGGAAGATTTATTCAAGGTGAATTTTTCACCATCAATATAATATATGTAGACCCTTAAAAGATAATGGGAATCGAAGAGTGTCCCATAAAATCATTGGTAATAGAGAACCATAGTTTCCATGGAATATCTAGGTATTACCGATGATTTTTGAAGAACATGACATGATTTTAAAATCCAATAATCAAGATATCTTGGAATGGAGTGAAGTGTCAATGGACTGGGGATTGTGAGGACTACATCCAAGAGTTAAAAAAGAGTCATATCACTGTACTAATGTTAGCAATATCAATAATTGGGGATCCATTTATTCTGTACGCTCATACATGAAATAATGAACTAGGTTGTGTAATGTTGGAAAATTATAAAGTGGTCACCTATTCCCTATGGAGGTTGAAACTTCCTGGAAAAACATATCCCAATAATCATTTGGAGTTTGCAACAATGACTGTTTCATTTATAATATTGTGGTAATATCTCTATGGGAGGAACTGTGATATGTATGGATCATAAGAGCCTAGAATTTACTTTCACATAAAAGGTGATTAATTTGTGCATGTGTGGATGGATAGACATCATTATGGGTTATTAATACTCAATCTATTACAATCATAGTAAATAAAATATTGGGTTAGATGCCCTTTATAGAAAAGATCCATCAACATTATTAATGATGAGGATTGAGAAGGATACAATCTTCTGAGATTATCAATTTATAGTCTTGGGAATCGTTAATGATGAAACATAATCAATAATTTCTCAAATCATTTCTCTACCATACCTCTAGGAGAAAATAAAGGATGTTCAAAAAATGAGGTGTAAATTCAGAAAGAGGTGGAATCCATGAGAAATGGGAAATCCTAAGAGTTTAAAATTGATGAGGAATGATTTGTAATATTTTCTCCATGGCCATGTGTAAAATCCAATCAAAATATGAGGAATGATTTTATGACTGACTCATATAGATCAACCTTAACTATTCACCAAGGGAGCACAAAAATGAATCAGGATATCTAAAATATCTATTTGTGTAAAATATGAAAAAGGAGATAACTGAATATACATTAAAGATCCTGGTATGTTAGAAATTAATGTATGAAATGAAAAATCCTAAAGGGATGATAAAAACATTACGCATACTATTCGGGAAATGTGAAAACATCAATATCAATTTTTTTACTATACTTCAAAACACATCATGAGGATAAAATGATATATAATTTTTTATGGATGGAATTACAAAAAAAACTCATTTTTGTGAAATTTGAGAGGACGTATCACTAAATCATCTTGCTCGAATATACATCAGAAAAGTGGTAAGGAAATATGGTGTACCACAATCAATTGTATCTGATCAAGATCTATGATTCACAAACATGTTCTGGAAAAGTCTCCAACAATCATTGAACACTTATTTAAACTCTAGTATGCTGTATCAACCTCAAAATGATGGCCAATCTAAGTGTACTAAGTAGTAATTGGATGAAATACTGAGAGGATGATATATAGAAATCAATCAAGGATGAGACCAACATATACCACTGTCTGAATTCTCTTAAAACAATAGTATCCACTAAAGAATACAAAATAGCTCCATATAAAGACCTTCTTGGGAAAAGATATATGACACTAGAATTATTTTATGATGTCTGTGAACAAAAGATTAAAGGATAGAAATTGTCCAAGTGATGGTGGAAATGTTTATATTAATTTAGAAACATATCATGAGAGACCAACATCTATTGAAGACAAATGTTGATAATCTTCAATGAGACCTTGATATTAATGTAAGAATCATCACATTCCTCTACATATCTCAAGGGAATAGGATTATGAGATTTTAGTAGATTGGAAAGCTAAATTTTAGGTACATCATCCCATTCAAGTATATGATATATTACATTTATCCCTCTCAAGAATGTGTATACCAGATCCGTCACATGTACTGAATCTAGAGGTGGTAATGTTTTAAAATGATATCTCTTATGAGGAGAAGATGGTGAAGATTTTGGACTGTAGAGTTAAAATTCTATGCAAAAAGAATACCAACTATGTAAAAATAATATTTTGATATACTAATTATAATGGGGTAACATGGTAATAGAGGAAGTGATGAAGGAAAAGTATCCTCATTTGTGTTCAACATTGAATGGGAAATGAAATTTCATGGGTGGAATTTCATAATGAGGAGGAATATAATAACCCAAAAATCAGTCCACTAAAACTCCCTTATTATAATTATTCCTTATATTATAAATAACATAAATTCACAAGGATATCAGAATAAACTAATTATAAAATAATAATGAATTAAATAAGTGGTATTTATAGATGTTAAGGAACCTATAATTATGTAATAGTAACTTGAACTTTGTTATAGTAATGTGGTACTTATGAATAGTAAACTGGCCAATTTAAAAGTATCCTCATGTATAAATGCATTTGTGAAATTTAAGCATATTATAAATGGTAATATGATATAACAACAAAATTAAATTAATGTTTTTGACATTATTAATTAAATGTTGACATTTCTATAAGACAATAATTTTTATTATCAATTATATAAATATTATAATGATTTAATAGAAAATTTATTTTCATAAAATGTATTTAAAAATTAATAAATTCGTTTCTTTTTATTGTATGTAAATTTTATGAGAACATAATTAAAATTTCAATGTGGTATAAAATTATTTATAAATATAAAATTTGTCTTTTCCAAGTATTTGATGATTTTTTTAAAAAAATCAGATATTTAAAAAATTATTTTCATAAATTGGATTTTATTTTATTATTTTACAAGTCAAAAAAATAGTTTCTGTGATTTTTTGTGATTTTTCTAATATATATGAATTTTCGGAGAATAATAAAATAAGATAATTTATTTTAAAAGATAAATACATGAATAATTGAGTGATATTTGTTGTATGGAATATGTAATCTAGTAATCATGATAAATCCAATAATATTTAAATATACTTATTAATGATTCAAAAATTATTCATATTTATGAGGAAACATAATAATACTTTGAACAAAATAATACGAAAACATCCCTCTCCTCCACTATAAATACCACCCATCACCACATCCTCTCTTTACACCACATAATCCTTGAATCATTTACAATTTCTACACAATAATATTCCCATTTCTCTACCCCACATCTAGAACTTTCTAGATTCAACAAAATTCTAAACCTTATTCCCCTAAGGAGGTTATGAAGGGGAATATATAAAAAAGTAAAAACCTATTTCTTCTCATTCAATTTTCATTTCAATTTATATTCACTCATTATTTTCTCCTCAGCACCCCATATCCAAGTGAAATTATAAATTCATTATCTTATATATTCATTAAAAAAAATTATCTAATAACCCATTATCATTTTGTTTCCCCTTTCCATTGTTTAAAATATGAAATCTGCATCTCTCTTGTGTTGATTTATCATATTCATGTACGATGTGTTATTAATTACCATTACCACCATAAACGATGGTAATAAAAAAATTAAGATTTTTTTCTATAGATTAATATATATATATATTTTTTTTTATTTTTATTTTTTGGAACATTTTTTTACACATAATACTAATTAATAAAACAAATTTTATTCATAATGACAAAAAAATCATCAAAATAAACTAACATGCTTAATTAATTTTTTTTATAATGATTCCTCACCATAAAATATATCCAAAATAATATATAACACCATTTAATATTATGTAATTTCATTAATATTTTATAATTCCAAATATAGATAACTATTCTATTTTTACAATACTATCCATATATGTATACATGTAAAAAAATCCTAAAAACCAAGTAAATGAATCCTTCAGAAGGATAAAATATTATATTTCAACTCATAAAAGGCTCTAAATTAACTAAATAATATAATAATAAATCAAACAGTTTTATTAAATGTTCTTAGTAAAATAATTTATTGATCTAATATTTTTATCCCAGTCGATAATATCAAATGAAGAACACTTTTGAACAAAAGTTAAGAGATACGACCTAAAGCCCCCTTTTTCTTCAAGTTAGTCTTTCTATCTCTTGAACCCAATTTAATGATTATTTATTTTTTTAATTATTATTAATTATTTTCATATTCCGTAAATTCATTCATCCAAATCTCATAATAATTCATAACATGATAATAAAATTTTTAAATTCATTACCTTCTCGAAACTCCATGTTAATCATTACCAATGAAAGGGAATATCCTCATTTCATACCCACTATAAAGTGAACCAAACAATATATTGGAAACCATATTTATTTTCCTAAAAACACTTAATTTACCATGAAAAAACTATATTGGTTCGTTTCTGGTTGCATGAAAACAAATCATCCATTTCCACTATTAATTCTCAACAATATTTTTTTAGACTACACTAAAATGTCTCATTTATAAAGACTCCTAAACACAGTCAATTACATGTTTACACTTAAATTGGACATCAATTATAATTAAATATGAATATTTTAAATTATGAATTTCCATTTATTAATTATATCCTTTATTTCATTGACACTGTTATGACATTCCCTTTATTATCACATGTGACATGATTGGGGTACACAATTCATTCCATGGGACATCCTTATGCCCAATTATTCTTGTGGAACACAAATGAATGAACATGTTATTATGGGTGTATGTAGTCAAAACTCAAATTAATTGAGTTATGTATAGTCTCATGAGATTTGATGTTTTGACATGGATTGATCATGACTACTTTATGGGAGTTTGTCTATGATGTGAAATAGTTTTCCACATTAGCATTGAATCATGTTTATGTCATGTTGTGTGTTGTTTAAACATACATATTTTTTTGAAATACATTTCCCCTTTCACTATTTGTTTTTCTTTCATATATTTATTCATATTCCATTTAGTTTTATGTCATCATGCTATTCCTTGTAAACCTTGTGCTTTGATTTATTCCTATGTTAATAACTATACTGGTCTTTTTAACTCATCACTTTTGATCATGTACTTCCCAGATTATCCATCTCCGATATATGTAATCAATATAAGTGAGGAGATCTTTATGGATGATTAAAAAAATATGTTTTATTTTTAATTCAATTATATCGGTTTTATGTATCTAATCATCCAAATACACTAAGCATTACTATATTCGAAATGTAGTTTGATGGTTAATTATGCCTAAAATAATGTAATAATATGATAAAAAGACGTGTGTATCTATATAAATCAATACAAACATTGGAAAAATATGGACCTTCGAATTTTTTATTCCAATCCAAAAACAAGATATATGATCATATCTATATAAATGAATATTTTCGGTTTAATTATGAACAATATAGATGAAAAATTTAATAAATCCATGTTAAACTAAAAAATTACCATTGGAGAAAAAAATAGTCTATTATATATATAAATAATATTTCATTTCCTTGATGTAAAATTTATAATAAAAAATCATGATTTTAGAGTGAGATTTTAAATGAAACCCATACATCACTTGATACTTTTTAATCAAAATACCATGATAGGGTGATCATATGTTATATTTATAAATACTATTAATTTCACGAAAATAATTTCATATTACATTAAAATTGATGTATATACACTAAATAAAAAAATGGTAAATATGATGCATATCATAATGAATGGAAATTGAGATGAGAAACCATGTGCTTACATTCTTGGAAAGTCATATGTGCTCAAACTTCCTACACTATAAATTCAAGTTTATAATTAATATATATGGGAACAATATTTATATTAATCATACATTATTACATTTATTAATGATTTTTTACTTCCCATTATTTTGTCATTCTTTATTAAAATTAATATTTAGTTGTTAATTTTCATGTTGGATGTGTGATAACATCAGTAGGACTGTTCTAGTCCATGATCCTTGATAATTTTTCAGTCATAGAAATATTAACATGGGAGTAAAATATTTGGTTTTGATATAGTATATAAATATAATTGTATTCTTATGGATGTTATAGTGATATTTCGAAATGAGTGGTTAATTTTTTTTGGAATTTCAATTCAATAAAAATAGTTGATTTTTTTAATTAACCTTATATTATATATTTCCATAAAAAATATTGGAAGAAAATTAATAATTATTAAATCATATTATTATATATTTTTTAATAATCATTCATGATGATAATGTTATTTCGTAATTCATATTGGTGGTAAAATGACCAAAATAAGAAGATGTTATAATAAATTAATGAGTAAGAACATAGAGTAATATTATGATAATATTATTGTAAAATATGAATAATTATGTTTATATTACATCATTAGAGTAGAGAATTATATTTATAAATATTCTATATGGGGAATTACATGTATGGAATTAATAAAAACTCTTTACTTAATTTTATGGAATCGCTCCTTCTCATATCATCTTCCATAAGAAGGAGTGACTTATGTATCCTAAATTTGACCATAATCTTCCAGTCACGGGATAATAAACATGGAGAGTGGTCTTGGACTGTGAATTAATTTATAACTATAGGAAAAACGTTTAGTATTGGTTTGATGTGATATATTTTATAGGTGAAAATGGGGGACATTTCTTTGAAAACACGAGTTTGGTGGATAGTAACGATTGAATTACATGGTAGTTTGGAAAGTTAGGTATCGTAATGCTTGATAAAATTATATTATTTAATATCACCAAAAAATACCTTCTATAAGAAATTTATTTCATTTTAAATATAAAATTTTCAAGACGTGTAATATTAAATACCTTTTATCTCTACTCACATTATATTATTACATTCCAGGTTAATTATTAATTCAGTAAAAAATTAGACGACCAATCTTACATATTTTATATATTTTGATTACAAATTTTTTACTCTGTTAAATATAATTAAATTTATAAATATGATAAATTCATCTTTTAACAGAAGACATATGATATATTGAAAAAATTATTTGTCTATAATTTGTTTAAATAAGTACCATTCTTTATCTTATTTCATTTCAATTAATAATTAAATTATTGTTAAAATATTTTATTGAAAATAAAAATTACATTTCTTAAAAATAAATCTTTAAATATGGTAAATTTAATTTTCTAAAGAATACACAACACTTTGAAAAATTATATAAATATTTGAAAAAATTTTACTTTTATTATTAAGTATTTTTTTCTTCCAAATAATAGTTATTACTAATCATATAAAGATATGATTTCATTGATAATTTTTTTATAATATTTTTTTGAATTATAAATAAACATCAAATAATTCATTAAATTAAAAATAATTATAATATTTCATGAAAAATAGTTATTTTTATAATAAAAATTTTTAATTCATTATTAAAATTTATTTCATTCTACAATTAGTTATTATTTTTGAATTAAATTATTTTTAATTTGAAACTAATGAATAAAAAAATATTTTTTTATCTATTAGAAATAGGTATACCCAATGATCATATATTTGACTATTATATATTTAATTTTTATTTATCCAATAACCTTATAATTAACATTCATATTACATTACTATATATATCCTTACAAATGACACTAAAATCATTTATCTGTTTTTTTACTTCATTCTCAAAAGGCCAGTTTTATTTATATTGATTCAAATTCCATACATATTTTTAATCAGATGTATTCTCTTCAATTTAAACCATGATATTTATAATATCTTATTCATGGTGTTTTGGATTAATTTGGGTCTTATTACCCTTATAAATTTCTTAATTATGTTTTATATTAATTTTCCTGAATGTAATAATCTTATATTTCTTAGAAACATTTTATCTGAATACAATATATCATTGTTCTTTTTAGTTTGTTGTTATGTATAAAACAATACATTTAACTTGTTAATGGAAAAAATATGAGGTTACCATTTTAAGTTTCAACAAAAATAATATTATATCAAATAAGAATATATGGGTTATCATTTTTAGTGATATAATACAAACTCTATTGGTTTTTATGTCATTGTGAAATTATTTACCCCAAAAATGGTACAAAAATATGGTGTTATTCATATATATATATACAGTGATATAAAATATATCTATTCATAATATAATCTCATATATATTAATATTTGCGGACAATGCCATGGTAAAGGCACAAATATTATTTCATATGGTTCTATATGACAAATAATTTTGTTTGATATAGTGTTAAATAAAATTATTCAATAATAGACATTAATTTGTACCAATATTTTTGTCAATTAAGATCATTAACTATAGTTATTATTACTGATGTTATGTACCTAAATTATCTTTTTTTATGTTTGTTATATTAATTTTTGTGAATATGAGGTAGATAAATTATAAATATTTTTATGGTAAATATAAATTGTTTACACTAATTTTAAAAAATACCATTTCATGCATCAAGGTATTTTTCAAATAGGTGTTTCATTTTTTTTATTTATACTTCCCAAAATTAATAATTTTTTGTCTTATTATTCCAAGATGAATATTTTCATTCATTGTATTGCTTATATGGAATAAAAATTATGTTAAAAAATAAAATCTCCTTTCGGTATTGATCTATGGATAGTTTATCAATGAGTCAAACATTCTGGTGGACTGTGTTCGTAGATTTCACCTAAAAAGTGGTTTGGGGTTACATATATAATCGTATATATTCTTGAGTAAAAATTACTTAAATAATATTTTTACCCATCACTTGAAATACTATGTATTTATTATATACATGTCATACATATGAATGGGTATAAATATTATAATTAATTTTTTATTGTTTAAAATTTAAATTATTCCTTAGAAATATACAAGACATTATGGATTTTAAAATATATTTTTTTGGAAGTAATGGGTTTCCAAAAGTAGACCACTAAAATCATTAATATATATAAGGATTAATGGATTTAAAATAAACATGAGATTAATATATAAATGATGAGATATTTTAGACATATAAATTATTCTAATGTGTTATACTCCATCCAAAGAATGAAATCATCAATAATTTAATAATCTATGTGGGATGGTTCTGTTTGAATGAGAACTCATAGATTATTTTTGGAGATTCATCCATTATAAGGATAACCCAAATATTTAGATTTTTATTATTGGGAAAATGGGGTTTTTATTTTTTTGTAGAAGCTGGAAGTTTTTTACAAGATGTTTCTTACTGTGGTTATGAAAAAGGGTGGATTTCTCAAAAGATTTTATATTTTTTACAATCAAGAATCACATAATTTTTTTAGGATTTATAATATTTGAAAAGGAATTGTGAAAAACGTCCAAAGACTACAATACTATGTTACTATGATTATCTTTAACAAATGATGATTATTAGACTGAGTGTTTTTTTTAACTAAAATCTTATGATTCATTTATGTTTTATTAGTTGGAGTTTCCAGGGATGAATAAATATAGAGATTCATTTTTGTTGTTATTGACTCTAAGATCATGACTTTTTAAGCATCATGATCCTAGAAAATATTAAAGTTGGGTAAAATCAATTATATATTCAGAATTCATAGTATGATATTTTTTTGAAGTTCATTAGATAGGACCTATGGGTTTGAGGAATGGAATAGTACAGGTTTTTTCAAATTTTGTGATGTTTTGAACTTATAGAAGTATGATTTTATGTATCATTAAAATGTTATTATGAATTTCTAATAATGGTTAAACCAAATTTCCATAAAATTTAAATGGGTTTACACTAATCTAGGATGTTTTTTTCGAACAATATTTTGTGAATATATAATTTTAGAGTAAAATTTTCAATGTACAAGTGGATGTTGTGATGGAATGTGATCGGATGACATATACCAGATCATATTTCCAAATTTCATTTTTTTGGTCCATTAGATAAACCTTCTTTGTTACTTAATGGTTGATACTTTTTCCATATATCAATTTTATAGATATCTATAAATTTCTTATGTTTTTACAAAATGATTATAAAATTTTTTCTATGTTATTAAAAAAAATGTTTTGGTTTATTTCATTAGATATACAATAGTATATTATGTTTATGGGATTGAGGTTGGGGTTTTATGTTTATGGTAGAATAGTTATTTTTAAATACAACTGATAATTGAAGTTTTTAAGAAAATATTTTAGAGATATTCCTATAATGTAGTTTAGGAACACGTGATGGAGGTGCATATGATAGAAGGGATGAACTAAAATTTTATTGTATGAATGTTCAGTATAAATTTTTTCCAATTCAAAGGTCTTAATAATGGTTTACTAAAGATATAAAAAGTGAAAAGTCAAATTCTAACATCCCAAGTATGTAATCAATAATATATATTTTTATCTATGTTTATTAATGATTAAGATAGTGTTATAGAGGCTTAAAATGAAAATAAATACAATCTTATGCATTGAATACACTAATATTCTTAAAAGATTGTTTTACTGCCTTTTGATGGAAAACCATTTTTGAATCTATGTTTTGACAATTTTAGAAAATATGTTTGTCAAAATAAACTTATCCTTTATGATTGGGACATCAAAATTTACCTTGTGTGAATTTTTGGTATTTTTCTGACAATGTTCATTTTTTAATGAATAGTGAAAAATACTAAATTTTACATCAAAACTGCTTTTTAATCTAATTTATTTATATGATTAGATTATGTTTTGAATTGTTTTTGAAGTGAAATTAGAATTTATTTTTACCATTTTATCCAATGGTGGTCATTGGAATCAATTTCACCTTGAAATAAGACTTAAACTAGTGTCAATCTTTTGATACTTATTGTTTTGTAAAAACACGCTATTTGCTCTGGCAGCGGGAATTAATTATTAAATTAATTAATGTGACTTATATGATTTTAATTTTGTAAAATAGACTTAATTTTTGAATTCAGAATATCAAATATAGCTTAGGGTGAATTTTTGGTAATTTTTTGAAAAACTTCAATTTTTGATGAATAGTGAAACCACTAAGTGGTAATCAGGCAAACTGATTTTTCAGTTAAATGAAAGTTTTCCACTAATGTGTGTTGAATTTTGAAAATCCGACATACATGGTTGTCATTATGAAGTAAAATGTGGTTCAATGAGATTATAATAATTTTTTGGTGAATAGTAACTTATTAAGTTCTTAATCGCGATTAGTGGTAATTAGTGTAGTTTAAGGTATAAATAATGCTTTAATAATATGAAATGACCTAGAAACATGTCCCAACCTTATTGGTTGTGTCATGTCCGACCAAGACATGCCATGGGTCAACTTGGGGACCCCATGGAGATATTTTTGTTGGGAAATGACATAAATAACTTTTTATTTAATGTAAAAGTAAAAATGACACAAACATAATATGTTTCACAAAAACAATTTTTACATGGGGTTATAAAGATCAGATATTTGATTATAAATAGTAATTGGAAAGATAAAAAGATTTTCTACATCATATTGTTTTTTTATAATTTTTAGACATTAAATAAATTAAATTATTTATGACATAATAATGATGCAGCGATGACATCATTATTTGACGATTTAAATAAAATGGAAAGACAATGTAAAATCTATGAACTACACATGGACAAAACCAATTGGATGAGTGGATTTCGAACCCTTATAACCTTATCCACGAATTATATAAATGTGGGACCTTTTAAAACCGAAAAACATTTTCAAATAAAGTAATATTTCTTTACTTTCCAAAAGTGCCCCTCCTCTCCTCTTATAAAAGGCCCCCACCTCTACCTCATTTCACACACTACTCATGCCTTTGGCTCGGCCAACCCCTGCCCATTTACTCTCTCCACATCCCTCTCCTCATCCTATAGGATTCCATTTGGGCAGAATCCTTTCAAAGGAAGCCTTTAGGCTCAAATCAAAAGGAGTTACACTTTTTAAGGTAATTTATTCTCTCATGTTCATTTGTTTTATTTTGCTTCTCCAACCCCATATAATCTTTTTATTTAATTCTTTTGTAACAAAACCAGTATCTTCAATATACTAGGATGTTTTTATAAGATTTATATGAGCTACACTCTCACACAACTGCATCAAATGGTTAAAGAACATACGTTTTCCGTGGATGACGAAATTCTGCCTCCCGAAACGATGATTGTTCAATACTCATTTAACAACTTCAAAGGTGGCCATTATGATGTCACTATATTTATATATGATATATAATATGTTTATGTTTTCCTTAAGCTTCTGTTTTTTTCATTTTGGGCATACCTTTATGGTTTCCATTATGGGTAAACACGATATCTTCATTTTAGGAAGTGCGGACTACCGCCCCCTCAAAGTGATTTGATTCGTTAAATACCATATGTGGGACATATAAAGGATGTAACTATGATATTATATATGATATTATACTGGAATTATAATATACCTTTATATCATTATGATTCCATTTTATAAAATACGAAATAGAAATGAAAGTAGCGTTCATGCGTACGTACGGCTTACCGTCTCCATGAACGGTGCATTTCGTTTCTTACCTCTAAATGATTATTTAATATTATAAATGCATGTATGTACTGGATATATATGACATATATGATATCTACATCATGAATACCATTCTGGATATAATGAACCTTTTACCAAATTAACAACATGTAAGTGTAAGAAGTCTATTTTTGACTTAAGAACCAAATACCGACAAAATGAGCATTATTAACTTAACTGATTACATGATGTTCATAACATGGTATAAAATGAATAATTAACTTGAAAAAGATTCATAATCAAGTAGAGATTAACTCAAGTTTATTATTCAGGAGATTAAAGAACGGTCGGGTCAAGTCAGATACGAGGTATGGGACTTCGTCTCAATCTCCTTTCATTGAGGCATATTTTATTTTATACACAACTTTCTTTTATACGGTGTATAAACCCCTTTGAATTTTACGTTTATCCAAAAGGAATCTTTTTTATACAAAGCGTTTTAAAAAATGAAAAAAGGGAATGTTTTTGTCATACGTATGCGGCGACAACGTCTTCTCCGCCACCGTGACCATTACTTGGGTTTCGGCTTCCTCTACAAGCCATACCTTGTTTTTAAAAGAAACATAAATACCATGTTTTACTTTTCTTTTATTATGGTATTGAAAATGGTTTTCATGATGTTTTTATATCAATTTGTTGTATTGATATCTTGTGATTGAAAGGAGGAAATGTTATGTTTCCTTTATGCATGTTTTATGTGATATGATTATGTTGAGGTTCTTGGGCATTATTATGAAGACAGATGGTTCCGTGATAAACTAAGGGCGGGTGAGCCTGTTATAGCTCTCCAATGCATTGAGTAACGCGAAGGAGTAAAACGTTAAGGTTTCTCCGAAGAGATTTTAGGGAATATACTGTGATGGGTATTCCAAACGTAACCAAGAGGGTTACTCCCTACGTAAGAATGTAATGAATGCCTCAAGTTACCTTTATATATTATGATTTCTATGATTTATTCATGATTTTATGAGGTATGTTAAAGTGCCTATGTTTTATGGGTAAAGTATGTCTTCATTCTTATGTATATATGAACTCATGTTTCCTTTCCATGTTTTTTTTATAACCCATACTGAGTTTTTATGCTCATCCCATGTTTTTGAAATGTTTTTCACAGGTCAAGGGAAAGGTACATGATAAGATGATAGAGTCAAGGATGTGTCAATAAATGATCCATGTTTTATTTTAAATGTGTTTCCATTGATGGGAATGAAGAATACTATCTTTATGTAACCACTTTGTTTATATGTGGAATGTAATGCAAGTTTTATGATCTAATTCTCTAAAAATCTAAACCCAAAAAGATCCTCAATGTGTAATCTTGTAATAACTCAAGAATAAGTAAGGTTTAAGGCTGGGGCCTTATAGTTGGTATCACAGGTCGGTTTAGATAACTTTAGGAGTTAGATTCTATTAAATGATTATCCAAAAATATTTTTTTTAAATGATATAGCATTTAAAGATTACCATGTTGGTTCATCTAAGACATGTTTGTTCAGAATGGTTTTCCGCAGAGGAAACATGGAAGCAGTGCTAGGAAGGCATACAGAAGGAAATAACCTTCCGAATCAGCATCCAGAAATGGTCGGAATTGGAACTGAACAGTTTGTTGCAGTAATGGAGCAGTTGACTCAAGCGATAAATGGCGGTGGTATCCATGCACGAGATCATCCAGAACAACCGCAGAGGAACATGTCAGTGGTGAAACATTTCATGAGGCAACATCCACCATCATTCAGAGGATCATCTGACCCTGTTCTAGCTGAAGGGTGGATTAAAGAACTGGAGAAGATTTATGATGTCATGGGGTGTTCAAACAATCAAAAGGTTAGTCTTGCTATTTACTGTTTGGAGGGTGAAGAAGATCAGTGGTGGTCTATGGTTAAAAATATCAGGGACTCCGATGAGATTTACGCTCTTGACTGGGATGAATTCAAAGGTATGTTTCTTGAGAAGTATTTTCCTAAGGCTGTTCGACTTAGGATGGAAAAGCAATTCTTGGAATTGAGGCAAGAGGAAGACTCAATGGCTGCCTATGAAGAAAGGTTCACTCGATTGGAAAGGTATGCTCCAAATTTTATCCGGGACCTTGATAGTAAAATCAATCGTTTTTACTCAGGATTAAAGCCAAAGTATCGAAGGGCAATAGCTTCTCGTGAGCATAAAAGTTATGAAAAGCTTGTTCGATGTGCTGAGATGGTGGAAATGGAGTTTGCTGATGACCAAGTTTTCTATAACAACCAGCAGAAGAAGAGACTGAGGTGGAAGGAGAAAGGTAAGAATTCTTCAAAAAAGTCTGATAGTAAGAGAACTAAGTTTCCAGTTTGGGATAAATGTGGAAAAAGGCATGCTGGGGAATGTCTTCTGAATTCTGGGAAGTGCTACCGATGTGGTAAGATGGGTCATAAGGCTCATGATTTCACTGAAAAGTATCAAGGTGAAGGTAAGAACAAATTTGATTTACAGTTAGTGAAATGTTATAAGTGCAATGAGATGGGTCACTATGCAAACGAGTGTCCGACAAGGAGCTTGAGTGATGGGAAGCAGTTAGACTACAATCAGAAAGGGGTGGTGAAATCCTTTGCAACTACTTCAGCAAATTTCGGGACATCAAATGAAGTTGTATCAGGTACTTTGTTTGTTTTTTCAGATTATGCCAGTGTGTTGTTTGATTCGGGGTCTACACATTCTTTCATCTCTGAAACCTTTTCTAGTAAAATGGGAATACCATCTCAAGAAATGACTCCTGAACTTTTGGTAAAAACACCTAGGGGAAGTGTTGAGGCAAAAATAATATATAAGAATCTTCCTATCCTTATCTGTGGAAAGAACCTACTTGCAAACCTTATTGTTCTACCTCTAGTAGAGTTTGCTGTTATCCTGGGTATGGATTGGCTCTCTATTTACCATGCTAAGATTGACTGTAGAGCTAAAGAAGTTTCTTTTCAGAAAGACTTTCAGTTTGTTTACAAGAATGAACCCTTACTTTTGATAACTTATCAAGAGGCCGAGAAACTTGTAAAAGATGGAAATGAATGTTACCTTGCACACGTCGTTGAAAATAAAGGAACTATTCAGATTAATGATGTTCCAGTGGTAAATGAGTATCCTGATGTTTTTCCTGATGAGTTGCCTGGAATAATACTAGATCGGGAAGTTGAGTTTACTGTTGACTTAGTTCCTGATGCTAAGCCAATTTCAAAACCCCCTTATCGAATGGAAGAAATTGAACTTTTAGAGTTGAAGGAGAAATTGCAAGATTTATTAGAGAAAGGTTTCATTAGACCTAGCACATCACCATGGGGTGCTCCTGTTTTATTTGTTAAAAAGAAAGATGGTTCTATGAGACTTTGCATTGATTATAGAGCCTTGAATAATATCACTGTTAAGAACAAATATCCTTTGCCTCATATCGATGATTTGTTTGATCAGCTCCAGGGAGCTCAGTTTTTTTCAAAGATTGAATTGAGATCGGGGTACCATCAGTTGAAGGTAAAGGAGGCAGATATTCCGAAGACCGCGTTCCGTACGAGATATGGCCATTATGAATTTGTAATAATGCCTTTTGGGCTAACCAATGCACCTTCTGTATTCATGGACTTAATGAATAGAATTTTCCATGAGTTCTTGGATAAGTTTGTGGTGGTTTTCATTGATGATATTTTGGTGTTTTCTAAAATTAAAGAGGAGCATGAAAAACATTTAAGGGTTATCTTGAAAACCTTAAAAGAAAAGAAATTGTATGGGAAATTCAGCAAGTGTGAGTTGTGGTTGCAACAAATTTCTTTCCTTGGTCACATTGTTTCTAAATATGGAATAACTGTTGATCCTGCAAAAACAAAAGTTGTGGAAGAATGGCCAAGAACCAAAAATGTAACCGAGATTCATAGCTTCCTTGGTTTGGCGGGCTATTACCAAAGGTATGTTAGAAATTTTTCACGGTTATCTAGTCCAATGACTAAGCTAACTCGGAAGGGTGTTAAGTTTATCTGGACAAAAGAATGTGATGATTGTTTTTATGAATTGAAAAGAAGATTGGTGAATGCTCCAGTTTTGGAACTACCTTCCAGGAATGGTGAGTTTGTTATATACAGTGATGCTTCATTGAAAGGACTTGGTTGCGTCCTAATGCAGAATGATCAGGTAATTGCTTATGCTTCACGACAGTTGAAAACTCATGAGGTAAATTACCCTACACATGATTTGGAATTAGATGATGTTGTTTTTGCTTTAAAAATGTGGAGGCATCATTTGTATGGATTAATGTGTGAAATATATACCGATCACAAAAGATTAAAGTATATATTCACTCAGAAAGAGTTAAACATGAGACAGTGGAGATGGCTGGAATTAATCAAGGATTATGATTGTACAATTCATTACCATCCGAGAAAAGAAAATAAAGTGGATGATGCTTTGAGTCGAAAAAGTAATGCTTCATTAACAATGTTGCGTTTGGAACGTGATCCTTTGGTTAAGGATTTGATGAACTTTGGCATAGAAGTTGTTGGTGCAGGAAGTCCTTCTATTTTGTTTCAGGTATCAATGAGATCATCTCTATCATATAAAATCAAGCAAGTACAGAAGCAAGATAGTGAGTTGCAGAAAAAGGTAGAGCTGGTTCAGAAAGGTAAGTTTCCTGAATTCAACATTGATAATGATTGTGTTTTGAGATTTGGGAGGAGATTGTGTGTGCCTTGTAATTCACAGTTGAAGAGAGAGTTGTTATGTGAAGCTCATAGTTCTCCGTTTTCAGTTCATCCGGGCAGTACTAAGATGTATAGAGATCTGCGGGAGTGTTACTGGTGGGATGGAATGAAAAGAGATATTGCTGATTTTACTGTGAAGTGTTTGACATGTCAACATGTTAAAGAAGAGCGGCAGTTACCGAAAGGGATGCTTCAGCCTTTACCAGTGCCAAAGTGGAAATGGGAGAATATATCCATGGACTTTTTTGTTGGATTACCGAAGACATCTCGAGGTAATAATGCAATATGGGTTATTGTTGATCGTTTGACCAAATATACTCATTTCCTTGCTATACGAGATACTTTCACTCTTGATCAACTTTCCCGTTTGTATATTAAAGAGATAGTCAGGTTACATGGAGTTCCTCTCTCCATTGTATCAGATCGTGATCCCAAGTTTACTTCTAACTTTTGGAAAGGCCTTCAGAAGTCGTTGTGTACTGAATTAAATTTTAGTACATCTTTTCATCCTCAATCAGATGGGCAGTCAAAACGAACAATTCAGACATTGGAGGATATGCTACGAGCTTGTTCTATGGATTATTAGGGAAGTTGGGACCAACATATTTCTTTGGTTGAGTTTTCTTATAATAACAGTTTTCATTCCAGTATACAGATGGCGCCATTTCAGGCATTATATGGGAAGCGGTGTCGAACTCCAGCTTTCTGGGATGAAGTGGGTGAAAGAAAGTTGATGGGACCAGAATTAGTAGAAGAGATGGCAGAAAAAGTTCAGCTGATTCAGAAACACATGAGAACAGCTCAGAGCAGGCAGAAGAGTTATGCAAATAACCGGAGGAAGGATCTATCTTTCGAGGTAGGTGATCATGTTTTTCTCAAGGTTTCTCCTTGTAAAAGTGTGATGAGATTTGGTAAGAAAGGAAAGTTGAGTCCAAGGTTCATTGGACCATACGAAATTATGGAGAGAGTTGGATCAGTTGCATACCGAGTGGCTTTACCTCCGAGTTTATCTCAGGTACACAATGTTTTTCACATTTCGATGTTGAGAATGTATATGCCAGATCCATCTCATGTTTTGAGTCCAGAGGTAGTTCAGCTGGAAGAGAACCTATCTAATGAGGAACAACCGGTCCAGATTCTTGACCACATGGAGCAAGTGTTATGGAATAAGGTCATTAAGCAGGTAAAGGTATTGTGGAAAAACCACATGATTGAATAGGCAACATGGGAATCTGAAAATGCAATGAGGGATAAGTACCCCCATTTATTCGATAAGTAAATAAATTGCGGGGGTGAAATTTTCTAAAGGGGGGAAGGATGTAACATCCCAAGTAAGTAATGAATAATATATATTTTTATCTATGTTTATTAATTATTAAGATAGTGTTATAGATGCTTAAAATGAAAATAAATACAATCTTATGCATGGAATACACTAATATTCTTAAAAGATTGTTTTACTGCCTTTTGATGGCAAACCATTTTTGAATCTATGTTTTGACAATGTTATAAACTATGTTTGTCAAAATAAACTTATCCATTATGATTGGGACATCAAAATTTACCTTGTGTGAATTTTTGGTATTTTTCTGACAATGTTCATTTTTTAATGAATAGTGAAAAATACTGCATTTTACATCAAAACTGATTTTTAATCTAATCTATTTATATGATTATATTATGTTTCAAATTGGTTTTTAAGTAAAATTAGAATATATTTTTACCATTTTATCCAATGGTGGTCATTGGAATCAATTTGATCTTGAAATTAGACTTAAACTAGTGTCAATCTTTTGATACTTATTGTTTTGTAAAAACACGCTATTTGCTCTGGCAGCGGGAATTAATTATTAAATTAATTAATGTGACTTATATGATTTTAATTTTGTAAAATAGACTTCATTTTTGAATTCAGAATATCAAATATATCTTAGGGTGAATTTTTGGTAATTTTCTGAAAAACTTCAATTTTTGATGAATAGTGAAACCACTAAGTGGTAATCAAGCAAACTGATTTTTCAGTTAAATGAAAGTTTACCACTAATGTGTATTGAATTTTGAAAATCCGACATACATGGTTGTCATTAAGAAGTAAAATGTGGTTCAATGAGATTATAATAATTTTTTTGTGAATAGTAACTTATTAAGTTCTTAATCGCGATTAGTGGTAATTAGTGTAGTTTAAGGTATAAATAATGCTTTAATAATATGAAATGACCTAGACACATGTCCCAACCATATTGGTTGTGTCATGGCCGACCAAGACAATCCATGGGTCAACTTGGGGACCCCATGGAGACATTTTGGTTGGGAAATGACATAAATAACTTTTTATTTAATGTAAAAGTAAAAATGAAACAAACATAATATGTTTCACAAAAACAATTTTTACATGGGGTTATAAAGATCAGATATTTGATTATAAATATTCATTGGAAATATAAAAAGATTTCCTAAATCATAGTATTTTTTTATAATTTTTAGACATTAAATAAATTAAATTATTTATTACATAATAATGATGCAGTGATGACATCATTATTTGACGATTTAAATAAAATGGAATGACAATGTAAAATCTATGAACTACACATGGCCAAAACCAATTGGATGAGTGGATTTCTAACCCTTATAACCTTATCCACGAATTATATCAATGTGGGACCTTTTAAAACCGAAAAACATTTTCAAATAAAGTAATATTTCTTTACTTTCCAAAAGTGCCCCTCCTCTCCTCTTATAAAAGGCCCCCACCTCTACCTCATTTCACACACTACTCAAGCCTTTGGCTCAGCCAAACCCTGCCCATTTACTCTCTCCACATCCCTCTCCTCATCCTATAGGATTCCATTTGGGATGAATCCTTTCAAAGGAAGCCTTTAGGCTCAAATCAAAAAGATTTACACTTTTTAAGGTAATTCATTCTCTCATGTTCATTTGTTTTATTTTGCTTCTCCAACCCCCTAAACTCTTTTTATTTAATTCTTTTGTAACAACACCAGTATATTAAATATACTAGGATGTTGTTATAAGATTTATTTGAGCTACACTCTCACACAACTGCATCAAATGGTTAAAGAACATACGGTTTCCGGGGATGGAGAAATTCTGCCTCCCGAAACGATGATTGTTCAATACTCATTTAACACCTTAAAAGGTGGCCATTATGATGTAACTATTTTTATATATGATATATAATATGTTTATGTTTTCCTTAAGCTTCTGTTTTTTTCATTTTGGGCATACCTTTATGGTTTCCATTATGGGTAAACACGATATCTTTATTTTAGGAAGTGCGGACTACCGCCCCCTCAAAGTAATTTGATTCGTTAAATACCATATGTGGGACATATAAAGGATGGAACTATGATATTATATATGATATTATACTGGAATTATAATATACCTTTATATCATTATGATTCTATTCTATAAAATACAAAATCGAAATGAAAGTAGCGTTCATGCGTACGTACGGCTTACCGTCTCCATGAACGGTGCATTTCATTTCTTACATCTAAATGATTATGTAATATTATAAATGCATGTATGTACTGGATATATATGACATATGTGATATCTAAATCATGAATACCATTCTGGATATAATGAACCTTTGACCAAATTAACAACATGTAAGTGTAAGAAGTCTATTTTTGACTTAAGAACCAAATTCCGACAAAATGAACATTATTAACTTAACTGATTACATGATGTTCATAACATGGTATAAAAGGAATAATGAACTTGAAAAAGATTCATAATCAAGTAGAGATTAACTCAAGTTTATTATTCAGGATATTAAAGAACGGTCGGGTCATGTCAGATACGAGGTATGGGACTTCGTCTCAATCTCCTTTCATTAAGGCATATTTTATTTTATACACAACTTTCTTTTATATGGTGTATAAACCCCTTTGAATTTTACGTTTATCCAAAAGGAATATTTTTTATACAATGCGTTTTAAAAAATGACAAAAGGGAATGTTTTTGTCATACGTATGTGGCGACAACGACTTCTCCGCCGCCGTGACCATTATTTGGGTTTCGGCTTCCTCTACAAGCCATACCTTGTATTTAAAAGAAAAATAAATAACATGTTTTACTTTTCTTTTATTTTGGTATTGAAAATGGTTTTCAAGATGTTTTTATATAAATGTGTTGTATTGATATCTTGTTATTGAAAGGTGGAAATGTTATGTTTCCTTTATGCATGTTTTATGTGATATGATTATGTTGAGGTTCTTGGGAATTATTATGAAGACGGGTGGTTCCGTGATAAACTAAGGGCGGGTGAGCCCGTTATAGCTCTCCAATGAATTGGGTAACGCGAAGGAGTGAAACGTTACAGTTTCTATGAAGAGATTTTAGGGAATATACTGTGATGGGTATTCCAAACGTAACCAAGAGGGTTACTCCCTACGTAATAATGTTATGAATGCCTCAAGTTACCTTTATATCTTATGATTTCTATGATTTATTCATGATTTTATGTGGTATGTTAAAGTGCCTATATTTTATGGGTAAAGTATGACTTCATTCTTATGTATATATGAACTCATGTTTCCTTTCCATGTTTTTTTTATAACCCATACTGAGTTTTTATGCTCATCCCAAGTTTTTGAAATGTTTTTCACAGGTCAAGGGAAAGGTACATGATAAGATGATAGAGTCAAGGATGTGTCAAGAAATAATCCATGTTTTATTTTAAATGTGTTTCCATTGATGGGAATGAAGAATACTATCTTTATGTAACCACTTTGTTTATATGTGGAATTTAATGCAAGTTTTATGATCTAATTTTCTAAAAATCTAAACTCGAAAAGATTCTCAATGTGTAATCTTGTAATAACTCAAGATTAAGTAAGGTTTAAGGCTGGGGCCTTATACAAATGATCATTCAATGATAAAAATATCACTAAGGAAATATCTAATATTCTTGACATTATTGAATGAAAGAAAATGGATTCTTATGATGTTGGGTCTTAAGGGACATTTAATATAGTAATCAAAAGGATTATTCCATAAAGGACACCAAAATTATTAAGTAAGATGTTTTGGTTTTTAGTCCTTGAATTTCCATAATTTTGTTGAGAAATATTTCCTATAAAAAAGGGTTTGATGCATTGAATAATTTTTTATGAATAATTTTTATGTGAGGTGAAGTGGAACTTATTGGATTAGATGATCATATGTATATTTCTATGAAGTAATAGTAAGATCATACTAAGCATAGTTTCCTAACTAGTTTGAATCTGATAGATAGTGCAAAAAATGAATTTATATTAACGTATATGGGCATTATTCATGACATATAGTATTAAATATCATGTGTAATAAATGGAATATTATGAAAAGGTGATAATATAAATAGTGTAAAAAATGTGTTTTTAGTTTTTGTAAGGCATCAGATATAGTTTAGCAGATTGAAGATCAAAAACAAGTCTCTGGAAGAATAGGTTTAAGGATGAATATTGTATACTTATGTCCAAGAGGAAGTTCTTTCATTCTACGGTGAAATAATTTGAAGAAGAATATGTACTTGAATTAAGAGAAAGTATTGAAAATATATATTTATGGTATTGAAGACATATTGAGTCCTATTTATGGAGTATTTATATTGTTGTTAAAAAACATTATTACATCATTTATCTACTTAAGAAGCAGAAACTCTATCAATTGAATAAAGTGTTTCTAAAGTGTTGGTATACTCCATAAATTTTATAGCCACATCAAACGGTTGTTTTCTAGTGGTTTTTGTGGTATTAGATTATTTTTAATCAATGTTATAGACAATATAATCTTATTCAATAGTGTACCATGTAACTAATTGTGTTCCTATAGTTAGGATTGTCTATTTACCTGTTATAAATTCCATACCTCTTTAATGGGTTTATAATGATGTTTCATAATAAAAATAAAAATATATAGATCAATGATTCACCCATCCCCCTCTCAGTAATCACACTAATCTTGATTGGTCTTTACAAGGGATATCAAAAAAAAATATTCCGTTTATTAACTCTTTAATGATATTTCGAGAATAAATAAACAACTATATATGTTTGTAACAATGTGAATAGTAATGAGATTCAAATTTTCAATGAAAATAAATATAATATAAAGAATGAAATAATGTTAATTTATCTTCTGTCTATTTGTTATTAATTTCATGAGGATATTACAAATGGGTTTCTTCCATGTGGTGACGATATTCGCCTAAAAAGTCCAATAAGAAAAACATGTAAAATTACAGGTGAGCTAGAAATTATATACTTCCCTTACTATCTAATATTGTAGTTCAAAGTGTTTTTGTAATTCAAATACAAGATGTCATGTGGGATGAGTTTTAGAACATCAGCGAAGGAAATTAAAAGTGAAGTATGAAAAGTTAAAAATATTTATATTAAAGTAAAAAGATCCAAAGGTTGGGAAAACTAATCTATTGATATAATTTTTACAGGGGTGATAGGAATTGTAAGAACCATAAATAGTCTTTCATGGAGGTTGGAATATTAAACCAATTATGACAAGATATTATGAATGATTTCTAATAAATTTGATAATAGCGTTTCATCTATATATGATAAAGATACTGAAATATGTTCTTTGGATGATCTCTAATTTACACTCATCACTTATTAAATTAGAAAATAAATGATTACATAAAAAATGAAAAATATTATCTTGAATACTATTTGAAGAACAATAAGAGAATAAAAAATATGAAAGTTGACTCTTGTTAAAAACTAGTTACTCTGAGATGGAAGATGGTGTTAGTTTCATATTTTATGAATTTATGTCCTTGCTTTCTAAAAATATGAATATAGGCACAAAAAATTATAAGGTAATCATTTTTAAAGTGTTTTTAATATAGAGGTATTGTAAATTTTGTAGTAAATTTTCCATTAAAAAATAACGATAATTAAATTGATGTAGTAGATATAAATTCAATAAAAATTCTCAATAATAAGTAACAAATATCTGAATCTTATTATAAGATAAAATATAAGAATATATATAATAAAATAACATCATGTCTAAGAATTAAGAGAAAATGAAATTGTAGCAGAAGATAATTACACAAGTGATGGAGTTCTTGAGAAACATCTTATTACAAAAGTGAAGAATTTAATGATCACTATTGATGAAATATAATTCAAGGAAAAAGAAGAAGAAAATGGATTTTATTATTATTATAGAGTTCATAAAATGTGTTGAATTTTTTTAATGGTTATGAAAAGAAGTAGCCGAATAAAGTAAATCATTCAAAAATAAATAAATAATGACTTCTTGGAAAAAGATACACTGGGTTAATATATAATAATGATCTGAAAAAGATTCTTAATGAAAATAAATACATCCATTTCATAATATAGGATTATATGAAGGTTTTGGAAGAGGGATTTGGGATTTCGTAGAAAAAAATTAATAATGAGAAAGGAATTATAAATTTTTTAACTCATTTACCAATGTTAGTTTAATTTATAATAAGTATAAAAATAAGAAGAATCAATAAAAATTTCCTTAATTATTAGAAAAAAGGTTGAGGATATAAAAATGAAGTTAGTAAGACCATGTATATATCCAACATAAGAAGAATTGAAAATCTGATATTTTATAAGGACACAATGTCTAAATCAATAGTTTTTAGTACATTAAGTTTTATTAAGGATGAAATGGAATTTAAGCTAAATAATAAAATTTCTAGATGAAACAAAAACATTAGTGTACAAAAAAATACAAATGATAGTGTTTCAGAATTTATAAAAACAAAGCCCATATAATAATAAAATGTGTAATTTAAAAGGATAAATATGATTTCTATTGTTACAATAGGTACTATAGAGGCTTTAGGAATGTGGAATTTTTTTTTCAATCATTAAATCTATAATGAATTCCTGAGAAACTAATCGAAATGTTTTAGGGGGGAACCCAGTCAAAAAAGAAGATATGAGAAAGTTATCTTAATGATTGAAATTATATTCAAACCCGTGGAAATTACCTTTTAAATACATGGTTTGAATGGATATATTTTAAAAGTATTTAATTTGTTTCCCAAAATAAAATATTTTGTACAAAAATTGAAAAATGAATATGGGATGTAGAAAAAACTATATGGATTCCTTGCCAGTTGAAACAACTATCAAAAATATTAAAGGAGAAGGACAAAATTTATTAGTTAGTGGGTGTTCTTCTGATATAGTACAATACATAGAGTTTCTTATGACCTTGAATGATTATAAATAAGGAATAAGGATTATCGAAAATGAAAATTCACTTATAATAAAATGCATTGGATCAGATTTCATGGTGGAAGAAAAGATAAAATCTAAAAGTTTCTTGTTAATTAATTGACTAAAACACAACTTGTTTAGGGTGTGAAAAAAATTACAATGGTAATGAAGTAATTTTCAGAAGATATGGATTAATTGATAGGTGAATTTAATATGGAAATTTCAACACAAATGGGACATGAACTAAACGAATCTTATTCTAATGTAATGAACCATATAGTTTATTCTACATGAGCATCATTGAATAAAATCATAATTGGTATAAAAGGATGGGGAAAATGTGTGAGAGGAATAAGATTATGTATACCAAGAAATAATTTATTCATGATATTCTGACATGAAAATATTAAGAGATTGTTGTTGTTACATATGATAGAAAGGGATGCTTATAAACACCACACATTTAAAATTTTATATATATTCAACTCATCCCATAGATCTAATGAATTATTATTTTTGTGTTCTCCTGAGAAATAAATAAATTAAATGAGATAAGTAATTTATTTATTATATTGATTATGTTACTCTCGTTGGATATATTTTTTTGAATCCTAAATCATGGGATCTAAAAATTTATAAGTGTCTTAGGAGGAGTGAAGAACTCGAATATGAATATTCTATGAATACGATTCAAACTAACAATGGTGGTAAATATACAAATGGAATGTGTAGATACTATCTAAAAACACCTAGAATTCATAATTATTTTAATACAATATATAGACAAAAACAAATTGGTGTTTCTAAAAAATGAAATATATTTATAATTGAATTGCTTTGAAATTTTCTTATCATACATTATACTGATAAATATTTTTAGAGGAAAGTTATAATATCTACATACTTATTTTGAATTCACATTTCTATTGACAAAACACAGATATGAATCCTTGTGTATGGTTTTATAAATAAACACAATATTATAAATATCTAAAGGTTTCTCAATAGACCTAGAATTATAAAAATAAAATGTTAAAATATTATAATGTTTGTTAAAATATGTGTTAATATAATATATCATGGATACCATTCTCAATGAATTGGTTATATGATAAATTATGAAGAAATATAAATTATTTTTGAATGTACTTATATGAAAATTAATTATCATTATCATACAAATTTTTCACGAATGACTCCAAATGTTGAGGAAAGTGAAGATGAAGTACTCATAGTTGATAAATAATTTATTTACTATAAAATTAATTGTGAAACTTCTTAAGAGAAGGAACTTTACTTAGATATCTCAAGGTTTGGGTGTCAATAATGATCATCTCATTCTATGATGTTGAAGAATGTTTATGTACAAAACATCATTTTAGATAATTGAATGTAGGTTCAAAGAAGAACAATGTCAAACATAATATCACATAATTCATTATATTCTTATGTTGGGATAAAATATGTCAGAAAATATATATACTATAAAGAGTGGATCTATTACATGAATGAATAGATGAAATATTGAGATTATTGATAATTTTAAACTTATATCGAAACAAAAAAATAATATTATTATTTTTATAATATGGATGATCCAAAACAAGATGAATAGAATTGATGAAGTGATAAGAATCAAGTAAGGACTTGTTTGTAAAGGTAAATCTCAAATTGAAGGCTTTGATTTTGATGAGGCATGTTCTATATTAAAAATATTATAAACTCTCATAATATTTATTTCAATCCCAGGACAAATGGATATATAAAATTTTCTAGATTGATATGATGTCATCATTTTTTTATTCAGAACTCAAAGATGATCGGTACATTGAGAAATAGTGTTTCATTATGCTTGGTAAAGCTAAAATATATTTGTAATAGTTGAATAAGGAGTTATATGGGTTGGAGAAATCATATATGGATTTCTATTCAAGGTTAGATACTCTATTAAAAAATATAAATATCATGAAAGGAAGAGTTGACAATAACCTCTACACCAACATATATCATGATGTTTCTCTCATTATTATTATTTAATTTAACAGTATCATATTTGAAGGGAATAATAAAGAATCATGTGAAACGTCTGATGAATAAATAATTAAGTTATTTGATATATCAAAGGAAGAATAAATGAAATACACTCCTCTCCTATAAATATCTCAAAATACGAAAAACATTATTCTATTTCCCGAGAAATATTCCAATAAAAATTATATGAATTTTGTATTGAATTAATAAAGTGATTTTAACACCTATTTAAGGAGGAACTATGTTGCTAAAAGATTTAGATAGTATGGAAGTTTATCATAAAAATATTTTGAATTTAGTTTAATTATTATTATATCTAATAGCATGAAGGATATATATAGTGTCTGCTTTTACACTTTGTTATAGGCATCAAAGTGCACCAAAAGAATCTTATATCATGGTTGGAATGTGAATTCTCTTATATATTAAATGAGAAATTAATTTTTTGTAGAAATATGTTTTAATAAAAAATACTTATTTTTTTGGTTTCATTTATTCCTATTTGGTAGGATGTGAATATGGTAGAAAATCCATATTTGGTGGAGTGTTTTATGGGTAGAAATATGTATTAGCTGGAATAAAATGGAAAAAAATCATTGATTCTAGTTATAACAAATATTGAATATATTTCATCCACTCAAGTTTCAATACAACTTATGTGGTTGAATACACTGTTAGAA
Source organism: Viscum album (assembly GCA_963277665.1). Taxonomy (NCBI): domain Eukaryota; kingdom Viridiplantae; phylum Streptophyta; class Magnoliopsida; order Santalales; family Viscaceae; genus Viscum; species Viscum album. The sequence goes on along the minus strand of OY728127.1, from coordinate 2,102,019,826 downwards.
GACTTGTTTTTTCATGTCATGTTACCCCTTCTATATGTTTTTTATAATCAAATTGTAATAAATATTTCTAATAATCCTATATAACATTATCGTTCATAGGACATTGTTATAAAATATCACTTCATCAAAAACAATATAGAAATAAATATATTATTTTTTTATTTTATTCATATATCATAGAATGTTTTTATAATTTCACTAAACCATTACTAAAGGAAAACATTCGTAAACATCGATTGATCATGGGTGAAAAACCTCACACTATTCAATGAAAAGGAATATTTATCAATACCATCCCAAATCAAGTCTTCTGATAGTGTTACAAATTTGGGTGAAAATTGATGTAACATCAATCTATCAAATATTATGTTTTTTATCTTTCAAGGAAAAAATATATTTTTTCAGGGAGATCATAAATGGTGAAAGTTATGATTTTTAGTATATGTAAATTGTTTTATTTTTTTATTGAATTGTATGATGGAAATGTTTTTCATGTATGATACAATTATTTAATTATTAATGTTTCACGTGGGAAATTATTTCCTAATTTTTCTTTGACAATTTTATTAAATGTTTTTTGAAAAAGATTATTAAGTCACTTATTATGGAAATTATTGTATGTTTGTTCACGGATATTTGGTTAGTATATTGATTTCACTCATGCTGGAATGGAAATGTTGTATATGTAATATATTACATGAGTTAAAATGTTTTAGTGACTAATTTTCTTGAATTAAAATAAAATACAATCTGAATGATTATATTGACAATAAGGTTTCAATATGTGTGGTAGAATCATGATGGTTTTGAGAATATATAGGTTAGTATTGTTATGAATAATGGTCAGTTTCTAAAAAGGTTTTTATTTCTTCATAAATCATATATCACATTAATTTTTTAGTCACTCATACCTTGGATAATAGATGGAGAATATTAGCTTGAGTCTACTGGGTCTAGTTTTTTAAATGAACCATATTGGATAAATGTGATTTGAATGGGTGTTTTGCTGAATGCTTGTTTATGGTTCAATCAGGGTTCAATGTATAGAGTTTTTGGTATTGAATAAATCTGATGATGATTTATACTTTATAATATTTATAACATGATGAGTATTAAAAGTCATCATGATCCAATCAATGTTGAAAGGTGGATAGAACCATTTTCATATAAAAAATTTATACTATGATGTTCTGAGGAAGTAATTTTAAATTAACCTATTGATTAGTGGATTGGATGAGTTGATTTCTTTTTCCTATGTGTGGGATGTTTTTTATGTTTTCAATGTATGACGTAATGAAATGTGAATGGGTTTTTGATCAATTTAATTAGGGTACCACCTAATTATGATTCACTATGTAAGATTTTATGAATAGATAATAATTTTAGTTAGATAAACATTTATGAAACTTTTAAATTAGATTAAAAATATAAATTTACTATTGGAATTTTTCCAGAAATGTGATATTATGAAAAAATCGTGGTGATATTTCATAATGACTCAAATGAGAGTCCATCAGGTGACCCATTTTTATTGCATAAGGGTGGTTATAATTTTATAAATTCTGTAATATGGATATTAATAATGTTTTTAAGTTGTTATAGGATGATTAGATAAAAGTATATAAGTAATCATATATAATTATTTGTTTTAATTCATTATTTAGATGCTTATATATGAATTTTTTCAAAAAGAGGTTAATATGTGATGGAAATTGTCAATGCGTTCTGATTCAAGTCATCATATGGAAAACTTTTCTATAAAAACACATCAAATAAATTGAAAAAAGTAGTGGAGGAACACTCTATGGATATTCCAAGGGTGATTTTCTTTGTTGACATAGTGAAAAAAATAGATTTGGAATAAGTACTTGTAAGAAGATAATGTGTGATAAGAGTATAGGAAACCCATTAACAACATAATAAACCCTAATGGGGAGTTATTCTTATTGCTATTTTAAAACATTTGTTATATATATTTTACATGATAGGAGACAATTAACTACATATTGACAGTAGTTTATTAGATGTGAAAGGACACTCCATATATGTTGTAACCAGATCAATGTATATATTTCACGTGTTTATTGTGGAAGTGGCTTATATCAAGACCATTACAAAATAAATATAACGTTATTGATGGAGAACATTATAAATACTTATGTTCATATGGTTGTGTTTTTTAGTAAATTCATTCCACTATAAAAGTAAGATATGTTTTTTTATAATAAAGAAAACAGAAAACAATATTTCTAATTAATCCCATCTGTAACTCCATGAACCTAGTTGTTTAGAGCTAGAGAAATATTTTAATATATTGGAATGATTATAGGTATCAAATCCTGAAGAACTGATCAATTTAGCAGTCTTGGAAACCCTCTTATAGTCATGATAATCTTAATACATTGGAAAATGTAAATAAAACATGATACAATATGAAATAAATATCAACCTTGAATGAGTATTCAACGTTTTCTTCTTCATAAAATGTGGAATGGAAACATAAAAAAGGGGTTAGATATGATTCTCATTAAGGGTATGTAATATAGTGGATGTTATCATAATAAAAACCATTAGGCATGGTGAATAACTAAATTCACATTCCTTTAAAAATAAACATGTGCACATTATTAAATGGATAAGAGCTAAATAAATAATTCCACAATAAAGTATAATCATTGGTGTTCTAATAGTTGAATAACCAAATGAAAATTCAATTAACAATTTCATAATGAGTGAATTCATAATTCCAGACATCATAACCATACCGTCATGGCCTTTTCCAAGACAATAAATTACAATTTTGTCAAGGCCTTATTCCAAGACTGTCATTTTTCTCTTGAAAAATACTGATGCCTCAAGGGAATATAGTGGGCCCCACATTTCACATATAGCTTCCAATTCATTACTCATATGAATAGGTATAATCATAAATAATATATAAATTCATATTGAAATTAACATATGAAATGTAAATAACATTCCTCGAATATTAAGCATAAACACTAACCAATCTGTGTAAATTGGTGAATAGTTATAGGATATTACTTCTAAAGTCAATCTAACCATAAACCATTAAATTAACTATGGTAAATGATATAATATAATATTAATCCCAATAATTCATAAGAATCAATAAGAGTGTTGATATAGATGAAGATACTCTTATAAAATCATCAATTAATTCTTGAGATAAATATTTTTTTACATTGAAAAGAAGTGTTATTTTGGAAAAATCATTTTATAAAACCAGAAGTGATGTAAATTAGAGTTTTCATAATAAATATAGTTATTTGAAAATGTTAATGGTTTCTAGAAATAGATTATATATTTCCCATGAAAATAGTTAAGAAATTGGGAAAATTACCTTGATTTGGGATTGTATTTCGATAAGAAATTGTTAAAGATCATTTTAAGACATATAACTACCCAAAAATGAAATATGATTCCATTTGGTAAAAATATATTGAACATTAATAAATTATTTATGTGGTTTAAAAATGAAAAATTTATAATTTTATTGACTTTAGAAGAGAATATGAGTAACCCGATTGACAATGGAGGTTCGGGTTAAAAACCATTTCCTTAAGTCTGATGGTGTTCATCAAATGATATTAGTGCCTTGTAAAAATCTTTTAAATTAAAAAATTAATATATAATAAACCTTTTATTTTTGTAATTTATTTACTATATCCTTATTATTTTCATTCATGTCCATCATGATTGGTTTAAGAGTTTCAATTTTATTGTTTGGAAGTGTTTTCTTCCTTGGTATTCATGACATGTTTTCTTATATACATTATTATAATGGAAATCTAGTGTTGAAGTTTAATTTTATATATTAAAATATAGAGGATTACATGTTTCTAATATTGACATTTTTTTGGTATTTAATATGAATAATTATATAAAACAATAATGATAATTGTTTGGGTTAATTGGTGATTTTTGATCACAACAAACTCATATAAATTAATATAACATGTACAAATATATTACATAACCTTAAAGAAGTTATAATAAATATATTATAGCCCGTTTTAACCATAAAAATGGCTTCACAACATGAATTTAGACAATAATAGAATTTTAAAACCCATCTTCTTTGAATGTGATAAATTAACACATCTCAGATGGTGTTTTCATTTTTTGTATTAATATAAGTGGAAGGAGGGATGCTGATGAATTATTCCATTATAGAAACCAAATTCTAGTACATTTATGTTTCAATAGTAATCATAACAATGATGAAATGAGGTGATGAAATACAAATAAAATAATATAACATTAAATAAAAGAAACGAAAAGTTGAATTTACCTCAAGAAGTTATCTTCCATGAGAACCTATATAGGAAAGAGGATTTATTATTTTTATGAGACTAAAGGATGATGGAAGTGGGAAAGGATATTGGGAGGAAATTTGATTAGAATTTATATATGGAACAAGGAATGATGAGATTGATGAGAAGAGGTAGTGTTATATTGGATGAGATGGGTGAGTTTTGAATATATTATTCATTATTTTATAACGTTTCTCAATAAAAGAAATAGTATTGATTCCTGTAAACATTAATAGTAATATGTTCATGTGATTTTTCAATAATGGTTTCTTAAATCCTCCATGATTCATTGAATATTTTACTTAACCTATAATATATACGTATAGTAAATTAACATATTTAAATATTCACTAAATATAAAAATATTTCAGAAAACTCCCAAAAATTAACTATAATCATTTATCTATTTATTGAATCCAAAAATGCACTCCATTTTATCAAAAAAATTCTAAATAAGAGTAATTTTATTTTTAATTAAAATCAGTATTCACTAAAATAATATTAGTTTCAAACCAAATGTGATATTATAATACCCTGAAAAATTAACTATGGTCTTGTTAAATTATTCTAAATAAGTAGGACAAAAAAATATTTTTTATAAATACATTTAAAAAATGAATGAAATTACTAATTTAAAATTGTAATTAAATATTTATCACTCACAAAAATATGAATACCTAATTAATAATATATAAAATATTCTACATTATTTATAAGAGGCCTAAATGTAGTTTCTACTTACATGGGTGAAGTAACTATTCATAAGGGTACATTTATATTGGTTTGGTTCATGTTTCAATTTATACGAGTATATTAATAATCTTATGATTCATGTTACTATTATCTAAAAAAATCTAGTTGATTATATTAAACTATACAAAACTTTTAGATCGCAATGATGTATGTCCATTTTCAGAAACTCAAATCACAAAAGAGAAAAATTATGGTCATCAACATGGTTATGAAAATGTTTTTTTTCATAGTGACTCATTTTTTTGTTCATGTAATCAACCTAATAAATTGAAATTATTTAAGAAAAACATTCCATAATGTCATAGGGTGTCAAATTAATAGTGAATATATTAGTAAAATAATTTTTAATTTTAAAAAAAAATATAATAGTCAATATATGTATTATTTTTTAAAATCTATAATAAAATATTGTATTGATCAAGTAAATATATTCATAATAAAATATTATTTTTTGATATATTATATTTTTTAGAACATTAATTAGTTAATTTGAATGATATAATTTATAATTATTTATAAGTATTATTATTAGTTAAAAATAATAATAATTTTATATTATTTAAATTATTTGAACACATTATTGGGGTGTCATATTATTCCCCCCTCAACAGAATTGTGTCCTCACAATTCAAAACTGCACTCTGAAATTTAATGGTTGATGCAAGTAAATTATCTTATGGGAAACCCATGTCGGAAATATGGTTAATAGAATATCATCATTAAAATTTTTTAAGGGAAATGAGGTGTTCACCACAAAAATTATGCTTTAAAATGACATTAGTTTTATGTAAGACACGTACTTGGATGAAAAATCAAACAATGACGTTAATATGAAAAGTGATAGGGAACATGTTCAGATGATAGTTGATTACTATATATCTATAAACTACTATAAAAAATCATTGATATTATAAAATATTATCACAATAAGACTACATTTTATTTAAGAATATTGTACCTGAGTTGAGGAATTATTCCACTTTATAAGTGTATAAATATACATTTTCTTTTCATAAAAACAATCATATCCTTTCTCTCCACCTTGAAAAATATATACATAATCTCTTAGAACAGTTTTCATCAGGTGGTGAAATAATTTGTTATACTCTTAAACCAAATATAATGGAAAACATAAACCATTAATATGTGGTTAATATTTAAAAAATATCATTATTAAACACTTTAGAAAGAAGGATTCTGAGTTTCAAAGATGAACATATCACTGTTGCAACTCCAAATTTTCACATTCCGAACATTTGAATAACTTTATCAAGTATCCTCTTAAAACATGTTAATAACTTGAATTTCCATGAAACCTTTTTTGAAACAATAATTATTCCATATTCTTTATGTAATTAAAATTTTATTGGATATATTCTTTAAATAAATATGTGTTGTAAACTCCATATCATAGACAACATATTTACAAGTCAAATAATATTTCCAAGGAAGTAAATACTTATCAAAATAAATCATTTAATTATCATTATGTCAACATCCGAAATATGTTAAGTTTTTTCTATCGCTCAATCATGTTATTTCAAAAAAAAAATCTATTGAGTATATTTTAATAGTACCATTCAATATAGGGTCTCAAAATCAAAATGATAAATATCTAAATTACAATCATCATATATTTTATAATTCTTATAACATGTACATGGATGATAAAATATTAAAATGAAATAATTATTGAATATACATATTAATAATTCCACATCATCTATAGAGGTATAATTACTTGATTATTATCCAATATCATTATTTGGGTTATATTTATATGATACCTGGGACATTGATTCACATAGTGTCCCATCTTCTTACAGTTGAAGCATTGTACATTGGAAACCATGTTCTTACCCTTTCAATCACAAACATGGTTTCCTTTCTCTCCACACTTTTAACAAACTCCCATTCCCTTCTATAATTTTATAGGGTTGTCCTTTCCATAGTTATCACATGTGGGGAATATAACAACCATGCTCTGTATTACACACTTATTCCAGATTTATTACAAAAACTCTTCACTTGATACAACATGGTTGACTGAGAGGTCTATAATTTTTGGAGATTAGAACATTACATATCAACATAAAATATGAAACACAATATCTTTATTTAAAACATCCTTTACATGACCACTGCATTTCCTCGTACGTAGCATTGCATTTGATAACCTCAGAATAAGAATATGAAAAGGGTGCACTACAATGCCTAGTAAGGGAATAAACATGGAATAAATCGCTGAATTCAATACATGTTACACAATAGTCATATCAAGGGATCACAAGAGAAACATAAACATATATTCATGATAAATCAAGATAATCATAACATGGAGATGTGTAAACTACACTTTACCTTGAATTAGCTTGAGCCAAGGCTCATTGTACATGAAGGATGAGTAAATATTCATTGAAAATGATGCATGATTAAACCCTAGTTGCACATAAATTAGCGTGATTCAACACTAATTTCACATTAAATATCATGATACTATAAATTACCCAATGCATTGGAGCGTTATCAGTGAACACCCTTTTTAAACATTACATTTCATGCATAGGTGTGCCACATGGTTCATAAAAAATAGATTCATCATCATTTATTCCTTGATAAAGGAATTTGGTATTCATACATGAGCCTCTATAAAAAATATGTAAAATTTCATAATGGTGAATAACCTTGATAGAGAAATGGGCATGGAATTCACTACACAATGACTTTGGCTTGGAAAAACGTGGTGCAATTACGGCAGCACAACAGTGTGACATAAGAATTCATAAAAATGGTAGATGAGTGGGAAAGGGGTGTTTCATCATATTTACATGTAATAGACATTAAGGGGTCATATAGATACATGTACCAATAATTTTAATGGAATATAGACTCATGATACCAAATAATTATTTGAAAGTAAAAGAGGAGAGAGAAATTCCTTACTCAATATCATCATGTTAACGAGTGTACATGGGAAGAATTAATGAGAAGTAAAGGGGTATATAATAATTTAAACATAAATATGGAAGAATGGGGGAGGTTCTAAATCATATCCCAACATTTATAATTTAAAATAAAAGGGCATAACAATATAAGGAAACATGGACATAAATATAGAAAGTGAGAATCCATTACATGGAAGTGTGACACCAAAATCTTGGGAGAGGATTGAGAAAGTTTTTTTGGATCATGGGGCACCTTGGGAGGATTCCAGATAGAGTAGGGCAGGGGTTCGTCAAACTCAAAAAGCTTTTAGTGAAGAGGAAGTGATAGTTTAGGTGGGTTTATACAGGAAAGAAGAATGAAATCTTTATTATTTAGGTTTGGGACACCTCACATTAAACTAATGAAAACAAAAAACCAACCCATCGTTTTTCCCTTGGTTTTGGCCAATGGTGAGTAGAAAAAAATATTTTTTATTTCCAGGGGCCGAAATTCCAAAAATAATAGGGATGCATATGTGGAGGTGAGTCAAACTCTTAAAGAAAATAATTTCAAAAGGAATTTTTTTTATAAGTCATGAAAGGTACACTAATGTTTTGTAAAATAATTATAACAAACCCAAAATCAAATTATTTTAATATTAAAACATACATTTTACCAACATAATTTTTATAGTATTTTATTATGTAATTATTGGGTCATTGTGATGTCATAAAACACAATATATTTTTAAATGGTATTTATTTTTTACCCAAAAATTTTACTATCTCAGAAATTTATGAAAAATTAACCATTGGATAACTTTTACATTAGGATTCAAAATTTAATATAAATTTTGTCTAAATAATTATCTAAATTCATGATTTTTTACTTTTAAAACAAAAGCCAAAATAAATCAAAAATTCATGGGTTTTGAAAAAAAACAACTTTCAAACCTTAATAAGAATTAAAATTGAATTCATGAAATTATATGATAAATTATATTTAATAAAAATTAATTTAATATTAAAATGTTATTAAAATAATATTTAATTAAAAAATGCATTAATTCTTCAAAATAGATTTCTTAGTTTAATATTAACTAAAAAATTATTTGTGCTTTAAAAACAATTTACAAAGTAACAATAATAAAATGAAAGTATATTCCTTATTATATACAAATATAATGTAAATAATCATAGTACTAGGGTCTTGTTACATAACCCCATAAAACACCCTCACAAGAACAAAGGGTAAGATGTGAGATGGTGACAGACTCATGGGTCGGCTTGGATAACATTGCTCGAGTGGTAATCTCTATCAACTTCCACTTCTCATGTTGTCAGTTTCGCTCGAGCTTAATATATTCAAGCTCGGCATGGGATTGGTCAAGAGTAAAGCCCAAAGATGCAACCTATTTCCTAAGATCTGATCTATGGGCTTCATATGGGGCATGTCTACTGGATGAGGCCATAACATCCTTTATTTTAGTAAATAGGTTTTGTTAATGTCTTATAATTATACTAATCAGGTGATCATTGTTCAAAGATTATATTAGCAATGGTCATTATTTATAACGGTCTTTTAAAATCCAAAACATAGAAGAAATAATTTCACAATTTATATATCCATTTTACATAATAATACATTTATTTAGAACAAGAGTAATTTTCATTAGTGAATGTTTGGGTCATTACAATCTTCCACACTTAAAAAATATTGTGTCCTCACAATTTTATTACAAACAAAAATAACTCTAAAATTTAAGCATGAAATTAAGGTCACTTACCCACAACCATCATCATCCCCCAACCCTCATTATCATGTCGGTCACACAGAGAGAGAGAGAGAGTCTACATAGTGCAATAATACCACAATTCACATTCAAAGTCTACCACTTCCTTAGTCCAGACATATTCTGTGTAACTAGGATCATACCAATAGAAAATATGATGAAATTTTTGAAAATATTTCTTACTAACATATAGTTTCAAAACATCACTATGTACCACGATTTTATAAAATAGTCTGACAGAGTCAGATTAACAATTTTAGAAATGTTATTCTTCAAATATATTCTATATGTTTCCAAAATAAATAGAAGGAAATAATATATATATATGATTCTCATATGTATCCCTCTTCGGCCGCTATTCTAAAATAAAATAGTGCATCATAATATCTAGTTAGGGTGAAATATTTGAAAATAACATGATCATACATCCATCATATTGAATGGTGGTTGATTTGGTAGCATAAAATGTGATCATAGGTGAGCCATGATCCATGATGATTTCATGGTATAGAGGAGGTGTTTTATATGTTTTAGATCCTCTTGCAAGAATGTTGGACATTGGAAAAGTTTTTGATTCTATGTGAGATTGAATTCACAATAATTATAGCTATAAAGTCCTCAGGAAGGGACAGTATTGTGGTATGAGATTCTTCACCTTCTATATCGAAACTATCCTTTATCCTACTTACGAAACATATAAAATTTTGAGTTACCCTCTAGACATGTTAAAATTGTGATATTAAACTACGTTAAGTCTAACAATTTGTTATTCCTTAATGAATGGAATGACAGGGGTAATATATAAAGGGTAATCCAATAACCGAAATTGATGACATTTAAATTACTTCTATTTCCTTAACAAATGAATATATAATCATTAATTTATGTTATCTAAGATCTACATTCTAACATGTATTCATAGAGGCATTTTATAAAATTCCCTTAATAATAGTTCATAATATGCTAGTAAATTTACCAAAGCATATCCTCTAGGTGTGTTATTTCTAGGAGTGCAGAAAGACCCATTTTCTTATACTAGGATACCCCGGGTCAAGCCCGAAACTCCTTGTCTAGGTTTTCACCCCTAGGTACATACGTGCCAGAGCCGCCTATACCTGATCGTATCCAGACAGTGATGAATTTTCATGATAAACCAATTACTCAATTACTCCTAAAAAGAATGGGATGATTTTATTTTAATTATTCTTGTCTCTTAGTAATCAGTAGTGGTTCTTAATCCTAATCCAAAAAAAACTAAACCTATTATATGATACTATCTATGACAACCATTCTCTTTATTACACACATAATCCTGATTTATTACATAAACTCTTCACATTATAAAACATGTAATATCGAGAGGTATAGTATATTTGGGGAATATTTACATTACATAACTATATAAAACATGAAACAAAACATATTTATAGAAATGTTACTTTACATGACCACTACATTCCCTCATACATTGCATTGCTTGGGATTACCTGAGAACATGCAGAAGAAAAAGGTGAGCTATAAATCATAGTAAGGGAATAAACATGGAATAACATGAGGAATAAAATAAAAGTTATAAAATATGCATATAAATAGTGAACATGAGAAAAATAAACAAAATGTCATGATAAAGTATGATAATCATAACATGGAGATGTCGTGACAACAATTCACGAGGAATTAGCATGAGCCCAAGATCATTGCTCAAGGAGCATCAGTAAATCTTCATTGCACATGAAGCACAAATAAACCCTCATTACACATGAATTATCATTATTCAACACTCATTTCACCTGAAATATCATAATACTATACTTTACCCAATGTGTTATAGCGCTATCAGGGGTACCCTTCTGAAACATTTCATTTCATACATTAGTGTGCCCCATAGTTCTTAAAAAATGGATTCATCATAATTTATTACATTATAAAGGAATGGGGAATTAATAATAAAAACTCTATAATAAATATATAAATTTTCATAATGGTGAATATCCTCGATAGTGAAATGGGCATGGTATTCATTACGCAATGACTTTGGCTTCGAAAAATGTGGTGCAATTTTGGCAGCTAACAACGTGACATAAGAATTAATAAAATTGGTTGATGAGAGAGAAAGGGGTGTCTCGAAATATTTAAATTAAATGGATAGTAGGGGTTTCATATAGATACATGACCAAAAAATTTTAATGTAATTTAGATTCATGATACAACATAATTACTTGATTGTAAATGAGGAGAGAGAAATTCCATATGATATTTTGGCATGGTAACGGGTGTACATGGTAGGAATTATTGAGAGAGAAAAGGGTCTTTAATCATTCAAACATAAATAGGGAAATATGTGGGGGGGTTATAAATCATACCCCAACAATTATAATTGATAATAAAAGTGCATAACAATATAAGGAAACATTGAAACAAATAAGGACAGTGAGAATCCCTTACGTTGAAGTGTGAACCCAAAAGCATCGGAGGGGATTGAGAGAGGCTTCTTGGGCACTTGAGGAACCTTGGGAGGATTCTAGGGAGAGTAGGTCATGGATTGGGTGAACTAAAATGACTTTTAGTGAAGAAAAAGTGGGAGATTGGGTGGGTATATAAAGAAAATGAGAAGGAATTCTTTATTATTTAGGTTTGGGACACCTCACATTAAACTAATCAAAACCACAAACTAGTGCCTGGTTTTTGCCCATGTTTTTTTAAAAAGGGGAGTGTAAAAAATATTTTATAAGGAAAATTTCCTAAATTATTAAAATAATAGGTTTGATTATGTGGAGGTGAGTCACAATGTAAAAGAAAACAATTTAAAAAGACAAATATTTTTATAAGCCTTGAAGGGTCCACTAAATCTTGGTAAAATAAATCAAAAAACCTAAAATCACATTATTGTAATGTTAATACATATATTCTCTGAACATAATGTTTAGATAATTTTATTACATCACTGTTTGGTGATTATGATGTCATAAAACAGATTATATATTTACATGGTATTTAATTTTTACCCAAAAATTCGACTGCCTGAGAAAATAAAGAAAAATTAACCATTGGATAATTTTGACATCCTGATTTCAAAAAATAATATACATTTTATATGAATATTTGTCTAAATATTTTCATATTTACGTTTATAATAAATACCAACATTTATCGATAATTCATCAGTTTTGACAGATATAACTTTCAAACCTTAATAAAAATTACAACTACAATCATAAATTTATATAGTAATTTATATTTAATAATGAGTAATTTAAAAATAATATTTTATTAAAATAATATATAATTCAAAAATCCATTAGTTCATCAAAATATATATCTTAGTTGAATATTATCTAAAAACATGATTTATGCTTTAAAAACAATTAACAAAGTAAGAGTAAGAAAATTAATGTATATTATTCATTATATACAAAAATTATGTAGATAATCATATTATTATGGTCTTGTAACATAAACCATTAAAAAATCCTCATAAGACCTTAGGGTAATGTGCGTGATGTGTCTAGACTCTTGGGTTGGGATGGATAACATTTCTCGGCTGATAATCTCTATCAACACCCACTTCTCCTATAGGCTGTTCCGCTTGAGCATAACGTATTCTAGCTGGGCTTGGGCTTGGTCTATAGAGAATCTTGAAGATGCAATATCTGTTACAAGATCTGACAAATTGGCTTTATACGGGGAAAGTCTACTGGATGAGGCCATCACTTACTGTTTCAGAGTAAATTGGTTTTGTTAAAGCCAAAAATTTATACAAATCATGTGATCAATTTTCAATGGCTTTATTAGAAACTGTTACAATTATTTATGGTATTTTAAAAAACAATACATAGAACAAAATTAGTTCACATTTTATATATCCATTTTAAATAATAAGATATTTAAGTAGATCAAGAATAATTTTCGTTAATGAATGTTTGGGTCATTACGGGGAAACCCTTTATTCACTTCTCTCTATTATACATCTTTTCCACTTCCATTATTTTATTCTCTTTCTTCCCATAAAATCCATAGAACTCATATATTTCTTTAATTACCTTTATAAAACATGAAATTATTTCCACATTTTATAAGTATACCATGGAGATTATTTCACTTCCAAGTTTCATCTTTGAACCATCAAATATACGATCCTTCATACACATTTTATCAAATTCATTAGTGGAGTTATCATTCCTTCTATTAGTATTTTTTTTAAATAATTCCGTATAATATATTATAACCTAAAATTATGAACATTATATAACTCTAATCATGGTTTATCGCATTATATAAATTTATGCATCGTAACTCCTAAAACCATATAATTTGGTGACATTGGGAGCTCAAATACTTTATTATGGTATGTATGAAATATTTGAATTATCCTAATAACATCCCCAGGGAGTGTTAAACCATGTGCACGATAAGGCCAACTGTCTTGTACCAGGTTACCCTATGTCATGCTCAGAACATCATTTCTGACTTGTTTCCCCATGGTATATCAATACCATAACCACATCCACTTAAAGTATATAGATAGGGTTTATTTTTTTGGAAGATCCAAATAATACATAACTTATAAAAATTCAAGGATATTATTCTATTCTTATCCTGAAAATATAACATAGGGTTTTGTTCCCAGTTTTTTTTTTAATTCTAGTTTTCAAGGTTTTTACTAAACATCCTCTGATACCAATAGTAACACCCTGACCCTCGAAGCCTGGACCTAGTGTGTTATTTTAATATAGTGACATGATTAAAAGGATTAAAATCATGATGTACCAATGTATTTAGTAGTATTGGAAGACCATATTTAAGTCATGATACAAATAATACAATGTAAATAGAATTTAAAACAATATACAATATGAAATAATCTACATTCTTGAAGGCATATTCAATGTTTTTTTATTCATAACATTGTGAATGGAATCCTAAAAATTGGGTGAGATTAGATGTTCAGTAATGATATATAACACAATTTATTTTATCAAAAATAAAAACATTAGGATTTGTGAGTAACTTAAAACACATTCCTCAAAAAATATAATTGGGCACATTGTGGATGTAATAAGAGATAAATAAATAATGCTATAAGAAAGAAAAATAATGGGTATTCTAATAATCAAATAACCACATTAACATTACATAACATGTTTGAAAATGTTATAATGAAAAATTATAGAAATCATAACCATAATTTCAAGGCCTTGTTCTAAGAATATAAATAAATTTTTTTTCCAGGCCTCGTCCCAAGACTGGAGTTTGTCTAATGAGACATACTAATGCATCAAGGGGCTATAGTGGGCCCCACCTATTATTTACTAAGTAAAATGCATTACTCATATGAAAATAGATAAATATAAATAGAATATAAATTCATATTGAAACTAAAATAAGAAACTTAAATAACATTCCTCAAACATTAACAATAAACACAAACCATTTGGAGTAAATTGGTGATTAGTTTTATGATAGCACATCCACAACAAAAACAATCATTCACCATTAAATTAAATATGGTAGATAATATGAATAATTATTAATACCAATAATACATTGTAATAAATATTAGTGATTATATAGATTAACATACTCTTACTAAATCATAGAGTAATTATTGAGATAAATACTCTTTTACTTTGAAAAGAATAGTTCCTTTTGGAAAAAAACATTGTACAAAAATAGAAGAAATGTAAGATAGTATATTCATAATAAAATTATTTATTTTAAAAATATAATTTTAGATAAAAATATATTATTGAGTTTCCATTATAAAACATAAGAATTTGAGAAAATTCCCTTGAATCAGTATTGTATTTTGAGAAGAATTTTTGAATGATCCTTTTAAAACATACAAATCCCCTTAAATTGTTATAGGATTCTAGTTGGTAAACATACATAAAACATTCAGAAATAATTTATGAGGAGTAAATATGGATAAATAAAAATTTAATTGAGTTATGAAGAGAATAAGAGTAACATTAATTAAATGGTGTTTCGGGTCGAAAACCCTTACATTAATTCTGATGGTGTTAATTTGATGATTTTAGTGTATTGGATAAAAAAATTAAATTAAATTATTTATTTTTAAAGAACCTCTTCATTATTTATTTTAATTTATATATCCTTTTTTAGTACATTCATTTCTTTCTTGATGGTTTTAAGAGGATCAATTTTATGGTTTGGAAGTGCTTTCTTCCATGGTATTCATGACTGATTTACTTATATATATGTAACGATAAACCTGTGAGATAAGAATGGTTTTCTAGAATAAATGTTTTATTTTATTTTTTAACATCTAGAAGAATACATGGGTTGAAAATTAATTTTTTTTATTGTTATTGAAGATGAATCATTATATAAAACATTAATGATAATTTTTTGGGTTTATTGGCAGTTTTTAATCACAACGAACACATATAAATTAATATCATGCGTAAAAAAGATTCTAGATCCATAAATAATTAATAATTAATATGTTATAGTCTGGTTCAACAAATATAATGGATTCATTACATGATTTTAATATGGTAACAGAAATTGAAATCCTTTCGTCCATGAATGTGATAAATTAACAAATCTCATAAGCTGTTTTAATTTCCAATATAAATGATGGGGAAATAATAGATGATTATGAATTATTAAATTATCATAACAATATTCTTGTACAAATATTCTATAATAGTTTTCAAAAAAAATTTATGAAATCAAGTGAGTAAATAAAATGAGAAGAAATTAACTCAATATAAAAGAAATGAAATGTTGTATTTACTTCTTGATGTAATCTTATTTGAGAGCCTCTTTATGGGATAGATTTTTTCCTTTTTTATGAGACAAAGGTATTTTGGATGTTGGGAAGGAGCATGTTAGGAGAAAGTTTCTGAATTTTTATGAGGTATAATGGTTGAGATAATTTAAGAGAAGAGAGTGTGAGGGGTGGGGTTTATAGTGGGGGAGAGATGTGATTTTTTAATATCTTATTCATTATTTAATTATTTTTCCCATGGAAAGAAATAGTATAGGTTACGGTGACAACGAATAAGAATATCTGAATTTTAATACACTCTAATTTTTTCTTAAATCAACCATGATTCATGTAATAGAGTATATAACGTAAAATGTATATATATTGTAATTTACATTATTTCACTATTCAATAAAAATTCAAATATTTCTGAAAAATACAAAAAATTGAAAATAGAAATTATTCGATATGTATAATCCAAAAAAACTCAATTTTATCAAAATGATTTTGAAAAAAATGAGAAATCTAATTTTTAATTAAAATCATTATTTACTAAAACATTAATATATTAAAACCAAAAATTTTTTATAATACCCTTAAATGTATCTATTACCTAGATAAATTATTTTAAAACCATTGGGAAAACTTTTTTAATTATAATCCCATATTATGAAAATGAATTAAATTATTAATTTAAAATTTTAATATAATATTTACCACTCACAAAAATAAAAAAACTAAATTAATAATTTTTAAAATATTCTACTTCATTTATAAGCGTCCAAAATTAAATTTATAATTAAATTTGAGAAGTTAATATTAATATGGGTACGTTAATATTCATATAGGGGATGTTACAATTCGTAAGGAAATATTACCATTCACAAGGGTTACATTACTTTTCAATAAAAAATTATTCTGATCCTATTAGACTCTAAAAAACACACTGATTGAAATTGTGTGTTTCCAATTTTTAAAATTCAAATAACATAAGTAGAAAAATTATGATCATTAGATCTGTTATGTAAATGTGTTGTTTCAATGTGACTTAGTGTTTTGCGCATATAAGCTATCTAAAGAATATAAATTATTTAATAGTAATATTCCATAAAATATTGGGGTGATATATTAATAGTGAATATATTTGTATCATAATTTAGTATTTATCAAAATTATTATAATATTCAATAAATGTTTTAATATTTTAATTCTAAAATTAAATAATCTATTGATAATATTCATATATTCATATTAAACTATTATTTTATGAAAAATAGTTGTATTTATATTTAAGAACATTAATTTATTAATTTCATAGCTATAAATTAAAATTATTTATAATTATTAATATTGATTAAAAAACATAATTTTGAATTATTTTAAATAATAAAACATATTTTGGGGTGTTACACCATCCCCCTCTCGATGATCACAACAGACATGATTTTTCATTAGAATTATATCTTACAATAAGGATTACATTATGTTTAGTTGGGTGGCATAACTATTACCTGAAATGAGGAGTAGATGAAGATAATATATTATATAGATTTTGATTAGTTTTTTACTCAATTTTATTGGATAAATATAATATATAATTTTCAAGATTCAATAAATAAATATCACTAACGTAAAAAATAATATTATAATTTTTTGGACATGAAAAAATATAAATATTACCCCTTAAATAGATTTGATTTAATTTTTCATCAATTTAATAGGTGAATATTAAATAAAATTTGATAATTATGTACATATATAAAATATGATACACACTTAGCATGTTTTTAATTGTAGATTAAAATGATGATAAATATTACTCTATCAAACCTTTCTGTAACATATATATTGGAATGAGAAAAACTAAACCGTTAATTTTTTTGGGATGGATATACAAATTTCTTTATTTTCCTAAGACTTGAATGAAAAATTTTAGGTTCTAGAGTAGTATTTAGTAAAAAAAATTACCAACATAAAAAATAAAAAATACATTTACAGTATGAATAAAAAATAATATATTGATAATTTTATCCTAAGGGTTGTTTCCAAATATTTTTTTTTAATAAAATAGTTTTTATAAGAGGTACAAATCATTTTCTTTTCAGATTATGTGATTTGATATAGACTTTTGTAAGTAAACCTTTTTATCACTACTGTTTTGGTGGTTTCTAGGGCTTGTTTGGAGCGTAGAACCATGTTTTGATCTTGAAATAGCCTCATGCATGGCTTGTGCACAATTTTTAAATGGTATGAGTAACCCTAAGAGTATAGGTAGTAGCTTCCAAACAATTTCAAAAACCATGTGGTAATGGACACATTTCCATGGTGTAAGTATGAAAAGATTTTATTTTTTTATTGAGAGTTCTCTTATTATTACTGCATGGTTAGCTAGACTGTGTGGGGTAACTGTGTGATGTTCCCACTAGGAGGTAGTTATTTGCGCAAAATTGATGTGAAATTTGAGAAACTGTGTAGGTAAACAATGTGATCCTATTGTGGGGGTCATTTAAAATTTTTCATTAAACCATAGTATCATTTTAAACCCATTTTTTTCTTCCTCTTTAATGAAAAACAACCATCTCATAGAGCTCTCCCCTCTGGTGCCTCGGGTAGGGATCAAGCCCTACTCTTCATTTGATCTTCGTTTTGATCATGGATCATCTCATCAAATCTGTATCATTGTGGTCTAACTTACATTTTAGCCATATTCGATTATTATGTCCATCGATAGCACTATTTTATTTTAGTGTCTTATTTCCTAATATAAATTTCATCATTATTTCTGCATATCTCTCCTAAACATGGAAAAATAAAGACATGATACTAGATGACCTTTCTACAATGGGATGAGGTTAGTGGTCTATACTATCTCTCAGCTTTTTTGGTGATTTGGGGTGTTCGTCCGATATGTCGCTTGTCAGACTTTCCGACATGGCCCTGTTTTTGAGTGATTTACTCTTGGTAGGATTTGTTAGACCAAGTGAGGATGCATGTAGGTTCCGTTAAGGTGAGTGGACACCCCTTTCACATTTAAAGGACTCCCATGGGGTTCACCTTATGAAATTAAATAGTTAATGCCAATTAAAACGACCCATGGTGTGTGTTCTTATGTGTTCATAAATATTGAAATCCTTTTGATGCCTTGTTTGTTTTGAATATCTTTTTTGGAGATGTACTGCATCATATCCTTGTTATAACTTGTGATGCAATGCTTATATTGATTTTTTGTCATAAATTAAATGTACAACATGGGTTGATATACTATTATGAAATGATTAATGGACTGTTAAATGGTTAAATGGGAGGGTTTTCCCTTATGAATGGTGAGTAATAAATGGATTCCATGGGTGTGTATACTCACGGTTCTTGATTGTTTATGCTAGTGGGTATATTCAAAATGATTAAATTGTTTAAATTTATGGTTATGAATGAATTGTTTGATAAATTCCATGGAATACTCTCTGAGGATTTGGAAAACGGTAGTCGTAAACTTGGGCTGAGTATGCCTTTTGGGACTTGATTTTGTGGGATGCCTTGGGTCATGCTCCCCTGTGGATTCTTCATGCTTGGACATGTATAGGGCATGTCATTACACATGCTCCTAGGACTCCAACCTATTCCAATATTGACATTCCACTAATATTCCCATGGGACAAGATGTGGATTCCTTGGAATAGTTCATTGGATCTTGACCATTATGGATTAGATTATTTACATGGAATCATTGGTACTTGATAATTTGGATCCAGCCCCTGTGGTATACTCGTCACAATATGGAATGGATATGGAATACTACACATATTTATTTAGCGTGGATGTGGATTACATGATATGGATAGACGTACAATGTGGTCATATAACTTGTTTACAATTATATATCATTGCCCGTTTAGGGGATGTCTTTTTTACAGGTAGCCTTAGTGCCTGTTCAGTTTTAATTATCATTATAGACTCACTCCATGGGAATACACAATTCATTTATTTAATTCCTTACACTTTCTATTACTATAGATATTACTTTAATAATTGTATATAACATCGATGTTTTCTACAGGAATATTTATCTCACACCCTATTTGATCCTCCTTGGGGACTCAAAACTAATTTTACGGTAACATGTGATGATTGGAGAAACTTCCCTGGTTATTGTTTTGATAGTTGCTTTGGTACAGGGAGCATCAGGTAAACATGAGGCTTGTGATACTACTAGGATATCGTTTTGGACTCCTTTTGGGACACTTGTTTTTTATTTTATTTACATTGACTACATTGGAAACGTTATAGATATATGTATCATTTGCATCATTATGAATATGTGACACTATTGGTTATTGATACACATTCTTGTATTTTCTTACACACTAATGACTACTATTTATTTCACTACCATTATTATGTTATGTTTGACTTCCAATGAGATACTCTAGTAATGAGGGCATAGTCTCACCACTTACTCACCTAGGCCTCCCAGCTTGTTGGTTTCCACTGTCGTTTGTAGAGATGTTCATGAGACCATGTGGCCAACTAGGCATGGGGCACCATTAGGTGACATTTTTGTACGACACATTACAAAGTGGTATTAGAGAGGGTTTCTTTTCTGGTTTGAGTTACTATATGGAGATGCTAGATAGGGATAAGAAGTAAATTGAGTTCGGTGATAAATTGT
Organism: Viscum album; assembly: GCA_963277665.1. NCBI lineage: Eukaryota > Viridiplantae > Streptophyta > Magnoliopsida > Santalales > Viscaceae > Viscum > Viscum album. The sequence goes on along the minus strand of OY728127.1, from coordinate 2,101,998,620 downwards.
GAAAGGGAGTAGCTACCACTCATACAAGGAAAAGACAAATTCCCTCAAATAGAATTGTGATTTTATATATATTTACTATTACAATTGCTTTGATTTCACCCTTTGGTGACACACGTGATTTATGATGTTACTCATGATGCAATTGTGGGTAATATTTCAATTCTAATCATATAATATGAGGGTATTCAAAATCATACATCACATAGGACATTTTAAGAATTCACATACCTTGCATTATTCAATTCCATCTAGGATGCATTAGTTATTGCATGCTGTTTTATGGTAGTTTTGATAGCTTTTCCTACTATTGTGATAGTTTTGGAACAATGGATAGATGAGTGACAATATCGTTCAATTCATAAGGACTACGAGAATTTATGATTTGGGAAATGATTCACCAATGAAATGTAAATGCTAAATGAATAGGACATAAGTATGGTTTGAATGTGAACATTATTTTTGTTTGTGAGGTGTTATGGGACCTCATGGATTCAGAATTGGTCAAACATGGTTGAATTTTTCATATCTCTAAATGTGAACATAAAATGGAAATATGAAATGATTGATTGAGACTTGACCAAGACTTAGTTTTTGAGTGGGCCATAGGAATAGTTTCTAGTGGTTCTAGAAATATTCTGTATATAGTTTTAGTTTTTGAGCAGGCTATGTATTTGACTTGGTTTCAAGGTTGGTTTTGACCAATCCAAAACTTTTTATTTATTTTCATTGACGTTTTTCATTTAGGAGGCATGCATTTGTCATTATAGAGACGTTACACCATGACAACCTCTAGTGGTACATTGTGAGGGAGGAGACAACCATTCTTTGTAGATAGTGGACAATGAGCTACAGATTGTTTCTCCTTTATTTCCTAATAAGGCACCATGGGCATTTTCAGACATTGGTTATGAGGCACAGTTTCTCAAATACTTTTGTTGTTACATGAAGACCTCACAGGGATCACCACAGCCTATCGTGTCCATGGATGAGTAGACATGGGTGCTCCAACAACAACATACCCTCATTTTTTGGGGGATGGAGGTCCACAGGCTGCAGATCTATGGTTTATGACTACATTAGCTATATTCAACATCTAGATATGCATCCTTAGCGATGGTTCAAGCTTATGAATTATATGCTACTTGAAGTGGTGAATAAATGGTGTGATGTCTTGAACCAGTATGGATGACTACATAATATGGATTGGACTATATTACATACCCAATTTTTTGACAACTTTTACCCCTCTACTCAGTGAATTGTGTGTGCTAGTGAGTTCATATGTTTTGAGGTGGGTGTGATGAAAGATATGGAATACTCAACACAATTTTATGAGTTGCATCATTTTCATTTATGTATCATAATGATTAGTTTTTTTGGGGGAATACGCTTCGAGGAAGGTCTCATATATGCAATCAAATATCATGTGAATTTCGTTAAGTTAGCATATATCAATCTGATTGTGAATCAAGAGCTTATCGAAGAGTTAAACTCAAGGGATTATGGGTGTATAGAATAGGGGTGTGTTGTTTCTCACCCCAATTTCTCTACATCTTATGGAAGGAAGTTACCTTTTATGGATACTTCTAAGGAATGTTCTAGTCATGTTTTGGTTGCAAGCCTCTTTTTGTATTTCCATTAGTGTGGTCGGTGAGGCCACATGTAAAGTCAGTTTGACCATGAATCAGTAGAGTTCTGTGCCTATGAAAGGAAGGGGTACATGCAGTGTTTTTGCATGAACAACTCTCTAGTTTTGAGTGGTAGGGTACATCTTCGATGTCATGTTCAGGAGTATTTTCTTCTTCTCGACGTCAGGCTGCGAGCTAGTGTGGTGCAGGTCGGTCAGGCTAGGGCAGTGGTGGTTGTGTCCATAGTATCCATACATCGAGTACATAGAGACAGAAGGATGGATCAAATCCGGATATCTAGGAAGTTTCACAGGGATGTAGTTCATGTAAGACTTATGTTTTGAAACAGACCCAATATGATATGGATCCTAGACTATCTACAATGAGCGGTATGATATTTTTATCATCTACTATTTCATATTTTTTTTCAATATAGGAGTGTCACATAGTTTTATATATACACTAGTGGATAAAATTCCCTGTATTTTTTCTTTATAAGGAAATTTTCATTCTAGACACACCATTGAGATTCATAACAAGTGATTTGTGCCAATGTACGAAGTGTCTTCTTGAGGTCAGAGGGTTTCAAATCATTTGGTATATTTATATCCTTGAGATGACACAGTTTGACATAATTCTCAGGATATACATGCTAGTCTATTATCGATTGTATGCTGACTTATATGTATGGGGGTAATTTTCACATTACCAAAAGATGCAGAGGTCATTCACAAGGGTGAATGGTATGTCCAGGAAAGCCAAGATAGACCCGAGCATCGTGTGATGGGAGAGATTATATACCAGATAGCAAGTTTTTTTCTCAATGATCAGGTAGAGAGTCAGTAAAACATCCCTCTAGTGGTTTAAAGCATCAAGGATGCCATTCCCATTGAATTTTCAAGGTTACCTCATAAGAGGTAAGTGGATTTCCTTATCGAGCATGTTCCTAGGGAGGCACTAGTATCCGTTACTCCAAACAGGATGGCTACAATGGAGTTACGGGAGCTCAAAATTTAGTTAGAGGATTCGGTGGTGAAGGAGATTATCAGACCAAGTATTTCTCCATGGGGTTAACTGGTACTTTTGGGAAAAAGGTGGATTTAACTCTTAGGATATGCATGGACAATCAGAAACTGAACTATTAGATAGTTAAAAAATCGTATCAATTTCCACTGATAGATGACCTGTTTGATTAGCTTTGAGGAGCTCAAGTGTTTTCGAATATTGAAATGTGGTCGGGAAATCAACAGTTACATGTTCGGTCTGTAGACATACCTTAAATGGCCATTCATAGAATTTGATGGTTATATGTGTATCTAGATATGTCGTTTGGTCTCATGAACGATCCAATGGTTTTCCTTGCGATGATGAATAAATTATTTTATCCTTACCTGGATTTTTTATGGTGGTTTTGATGGATGATGTGTTGGTGTATTCTCACAATTTACATGCCATTACTATTATCATGAGGTCATTTTGGATACACTATGAGAGAATCATTTAAATGATATTCTCTCAAATTCCCACTTTTGTGTGGAACAAATTCACATCTCGGGTAACATCATCATCGAGACAAAAAAATCAGTGTGCCTAGATACTGTGAGAGCTATAGTTTCCAAGGGAAATCCCAAGAATATATTTGATATATGAAGTTTATTGGGTCTATCATGTTACAATAATAAATTGATAGAGGACATTTCACAAATAGAAATGTTATCGATGGGATTGACTAAAAAAGGTGTGATGTTTATGTGGTCAGATTCTTGTGATAAATATTTTTAGGAGTTAAAGGGGAGGTTGAAATTAGCTCCAATACTGATACTACCAGAACAAAGAATGAGATACATGATTTACTATGACACTTTTTTTATTAGGATAAGTGTAGTGTGAATTCATGGAAATATATTCATGGACTATTGTTCTCTACAGATGAATCCTCACAAGAGAATTACCCTACTCACGATCTAGAGTTAGTTATAGTTGTACTAGTGTTTCATTTTTGGGGACATTATTTACTGCGAGATTGTTTTGTTGTATACACGGACCCAAAAATCCTCATGTATATATTTCCATAGTGTGATATGAATCTGATAAAACGATGTTTGGTGGATTACCTATATTCCTTTGACATTTAGATTTCAAACATGTCTAGTAATGGAAATGTAGTGGCCAATGTACTGATTAGGATGACTCAGATATAGGCAGCGGATTTGGCCAGTAGCGAGAGACAAATTATGGAATTGCTTTCTAAGGTTCATCTAGAGGTTCATGAAAAGCAAGGGCAGACTTATCTTTCATCATAAAGTATGAAGTATAACCATCATGATAGTGTTAGGATGAGAAACTATCAAATTCATAGGTCCTCATTCTATGGGAGATTATGGTGTGTGAGGACCCTCCTTTTGTTTTGAAGATAGGCGAGGATGAAAACCATGCATATCCATGGATGTGTTTGGGTTCTTGAGGATATACATGACGATTTGATGAAATAGTTTCATGATTCAGTTTCGGAAGTGCACCTTGGAATCACCAATATGTACCATGACTTGAACCATCAGTTTTGGTGGCTGAGTATGAAAAGTGAGGTTGATGGATTTGTTAATAGTTGTTATAGCTATCAGCAGGTGATGGTGAAACCTTAGTGTGTAGCTGTGGTTTAATAGTAATTACCTATTTTTTAGTGGAAAATGTTATGGAATCACAATGGATTTAATGACATGTTTTCTGAGGTTGGCTCGAGGTAACAATGATGTGTGGGTTGTTATTTGTAACGTCCTAGTTCTAGAAGCCAACCAGAGGCGCCCCGTACCCGGTTGGTCACATGGCCTCAAGCACAGTTCCCCGAATGCCAGAGGCTGTCGACTAGTAGCAAGGGCCTTGGGTGTGAAAGTGGGGAAGCTATTCCCTCTTTGGCAGAGGAACACATTGAATGAGAAAAAAATATACAATAGCGGAAGTAGTAAATAACCCACAATAGTAAACAATGAAATACTGAGAAATTAAACAATTTAAGCACAAATACATAAAATGATGCTTGGTACATCTGTCTAGGAAATCACCCAAACATGTACAATGATGAATACAACAAGTACTAAAGAAAATTATAAAATAAACATTTAAATAGATCCTCAGCATTGCAAACCTAAGCGTAGTCCCATGCTCTCCAGCTCCACAACAAGTCATGTACTTGAAGTAGAATGGAACTATCACTTTACTATACTTGCAACCATATAATATTTTTGGAAAAAAATGAACGAAATAGGGTGTGAGATGAATACGAGTAGGCAACCAACACAAGATCTGTGCCTAATAGTTAGTGAATATATGGTAGGTAAATGTACAGAACGAAGTAGACATGAAGTACTCAGCAGAAAAATACAATCTAGAGTTTCAAAATCAAGCAGCAGCAAAGAAAGTAGCTAAACACAAAAGGTAACCCTCATGCCAGTACCCATTGACAAACCCTTCTGGTTCAACATATCATGTAAAAGGGACTCTCTGGGAAGAACACAGAGTCTCACCCCTCTGGTTTAGTTAAATTACATACTCTTTGAGGAAGCAATCACCGTGAATTCCCACTATAGTATCGTATCTGTACTAAAGGCCCTCTAGGGAAGCACTTACCCCATATTCCCTCTATGGCCTGTGTTGAGGAACTATAGACTCTCTATGGAAACAATGAACATCAATTCCCTTTATGTTCTAGCATCGTAATATTATAAAAGACACTCTGGAGAATCCCTTACATCCATTATCCCTATGGTCTATCACACTAGGTGCTCACGAACCTGTGTAAATCAACAAGTATAACATTTCATATCTGCCCAAGTAAAACTTAATAAATACATGGCTAGCATTCTACAACATATCATCATAACAACATAATAGTCACACCATCCTACAATACTAGGCATGGGAAGGTAACAGTAGCCTAACAGGAAAACAAGACACAAAGGTGAAAATAGGAAAAGACATGCATGGAAATACATCCTAGCACAACAATTCAAGATATTCACAATCAATAAATATCTACTCTGGTATACCAGCATAGCAGACAAAAAATAGGGCTAAAACGGTAAACGCGAAATACCCGGTGCATGGGTATTGGGAAAATTTGCACGTAACACTCAAAGACATCGAACGTAAAGGCACAAACCACCTACCTTGAGGTTAGGAGATCACTATATGTGAACATAAAAGCCGGAATCTCTTTATAATATCAAAGAACTACAAAATAGTAAAAAAAATTCTACCAACAATAACATGGAAAATAAGAGGAATTATGAAATGAGGTTCTAGTAGGAGAGAGAACTCACTAATGCGATTCCAACGCAACTAATGGTGTTCGATTCAGAGGACGGACGAAGGCTCAGGGGCTTGTTGAAAATCCGAAGTTGTAACCTCACTCTTAGACAATGTTGACCTAGAAGTAGTCGGTTCTATCCGTCAGATGTGAACCTGATGCATTTAATGAAAAAATGAACTAACACAGAGTGTAATTTTAAAGTACACATCATGTAATTTCCCTTTCTGTACTCCTCTTTAGGTGGCCTCCACATCACCCCACATGACCGTGTGTGTGGCCATGACACGACAAGCACATTGCCTCCTACGGAAACACAGTACACAGCATGTACTCACAAAGTACACAACATGTAGTTGAAAAATTTACATTAAATCCCCTTTTCTAAAAAACTCCAGAAAAAAGAAAAACATAACTGAAAAGAAGATCTGGGTTCTTACAAACAACCACCATTAAAGAAAGTTATTCCTGAATATCCCTATCAAGGTGGAAGAAAAGAAGAAACCCAGAACAGATTCGACCACTGTGATCATTCATCTACTTCCCTCTCCCAAGTCTTGTCCTGAACCCGCTGGTGCTGCTATAGCAATCGTACCAAAGGAATAGACCGACCACAAATAACCTTTGTAATGTGATCCAAAATCTGGATAGGATTCTCCTCAAATGACGCATCCAGTTCAAGATCAATGTCCTCAGGTTGAAATACATGAGGCAGTTCTGAAATGTAATGTTGAAGCTGAGAAACGTGGAAGACATTGTGAATAGATCGATACCTATGAGGTAACTGCAATCGATATGCAACCGTCACAACTCTCTCCAACACCTCAAACACAGGGATACACCTTGGAAAAAGCTAACCCTATCTTATAATCCTCCATTTTCCTAACCTCAAACTCCAATGATTGTCTTTTCTGATCAGCATAAGACTTCCATCGAGACTGCACAACAACCATACACTTCGGAATCAACTCTATCTTCTCTTTGGTCTCTAGAAGAGGAAAAGGTCCCAAAAAAGCTTCCTCTCCTACCTCTATCCATCATAATGGTGATCAGCATAGAATATAGTACAATGCCTCATAAGGTGAAATCTGAATAGTTTCTTGAAAACAATTATTGTGGGAAAACTCCACAAGAGATATACGGTTCTTCGAGGAACCTCCAAAATCCAAAATGCATGATCGAAGCATGTCCTCAAGCACTAGAATCGTATGCGTGGACTAGCCATCTGTCTGTGGATGGTAAGGCATACTCAAAATTACATGTGTACCAAAAGCCTTCTGAAGCCCCTGCCAGACCCGAGAAGTAAGATGATATTCTCTGTCTGAAACATTGGAGTGTGGAACTCCATATAAGCAAAAAATCTATCATATGTACAATCATCCCATCTCATCATCATTTATGATCTCCTTTATTGAAAAAATGGGAGAACATTTCGTGAGTATGTCAATGAAAACACATACCGCATCATTCCATGGAGGAGACCGTTGGAACCCAGCCACAAAATCCATAGTGATGTCATTCCAGTTCCACACGATAATGAGTAACTGCTTTAGAATCCTTCCTGGTCGCTGATGATCTACCTTCAACTATTGACATGTGGAACACCTCATGATGAATACACCAATATCCCTCTTCATTCCTAGCCACCAATACTGATGGTGTAGATCACGATACATCTTGGTGACACCTAGATGAACTTCCCAATCTGTGGAATGAAAATCATGCATCATATCCTCACGTATATCTGCTAGCACACATACGCATCCCTAGAAATGAAATATCTAATCCTCACCTATGGTCCATCTAGGAATAGGGTCCTCTCATGACACACTTTCCCACAAGACTGGGCCTTCAGAAACTGATAGCTTCCTCATTTGTACTCGATCAAGAAGGGTAGAGGTAATAGCTACAGAAGAAAGAAATGTATTCCCTTGTCTATCATGAACCTCCAAATGCCTATCTGAGAACAGAGCCTTGAGCTCTAACTCACAACATGCCTCTTGAACTATCTTTATCTGAGTCCTACTACTCAACACATCACCTACTATTTTGCCTTTCCTAGGCATGTAGGCAAGTTCAATGTCATAAGATTGAAGGTAATAAACCCACAGTCGCTATCTCAAATTTAGATCAAGCTTAGTGAAGATGTACTTGAGAATCTTGTGGCTGGTGAAAACCAAAAAAAGCACTCCCAAAATGTAATGTCTCCAATATCGTAGGTCATGAACAACAAATGCCAAATCCAGATCATCTGTCTGGTAATTCCTCTCATGTGGTCTCAACTGCCGAGACTTGTACGCAACAACTCCATCACCCTCCAAAAGCATAGCTCTATCCCGATACCTGAAGCTTCAAAATAAATATTTTAGCTCTTTATCAGCTTTGGTATGAATAGTATCATTTCTGATGTCAACCACTCTTTCAACTATGGAAAGTTTGACTCACAAGAATCTGACTATAAGAACATTGCACCGTTCCTGGTTAGACCTGTCAGTAGTTCTGCTAAGCGTGAATAGTCCTGTATGAAAGGACTCTAGTATCCATCTAGACCTAGAAATCTCTTCACCTCAAATACTTTCTTTGGATACTCCAAGGAAACTAATACTCTCACTTTCTCTAGATCTACTGACACTCTTCTCTCTGAGATATAATGACCCAAGAAGTGAATCTGATCAATCCAAAAGTGAAATTTTGAGATCTTAGTATATAACTGATTCTCACGCAGTTTACTCAAAACGATCACATGATGGGTAGCTTGGTCGTGTCGAGTCTGTGAGAAAATAAGATATCATCCACGAAGACCACCATGAAGGAATCCATTATGGATGGAACACTCAGTTCATCAGTGCCATGAAAACTGCAGGAGCATTTGTGAGACCAAACGGCCTAACCATATATGTGTATAGACCATAACTACATCGGAAGGCTGTAAGAGGTATATCAGATTGTCTAATGAAAAAATGATGATATCCAGACCTCAATTCAATCTTCAAGAACAACCAAGCTCTTCGAAGTTGGTCAAATAGATAATCAATCCTCGGAAAGGGGTTTTGGTTCTTGACCGCCAACTAGTTCAACTTCCGATAATCCATGCAAAGAATGGGAGTACCGTCTAACTTCATCACAAATATGATAGGTGAACCCCAAGGATAAGTGTTGGGTCGAATGAAAAACCTTTTTCTTACAACTCCTCCAACTGCTTCATGAGCTCCTTCAACTCTGGTGTAGCCATCCAATAAGGAGGAATGGGAAATGGTTATTCTCATAGAACAAGATCAATAGAAAATTCCACCTATCACTCTGGAGGGAAACCCTGAAAAGTACTATGGAAAGGAAAATCTGAAATGATACACCACTAGAAGAAAGTATAACTTTGTAGTCCCCTAATCATCCAAATATAGACTAGAAATATGTGTTGTAACTACTCAATATCCATGGTGCTCTAGACCCGCTCTAATTGCATGGACATCCCATACACCCTTATGATGAAATGATATGCACTCTGGTGATGTGAAACTCACCCTCCAATGATAATAGTAGATGACTTCCTAGAAAGGAACTAACCGGTCCATTCCGAGAATGAAATCATAACCTGACATCTCTAGGACATATAGGGACCATATTAAGTGAAACCCACCCACCTCTAGAGGGCACTCCTTGAACTGAAGTACACTAGTGTCCTAGTCCCCAACATAGTGTCTAATGTCAAGATATTAGTAGATGAAAATATATAGAGCCCGAGGCTCTCCACAATAGAAAAAAATATAATGATATGGGAAGACCCTTTATTGAAAATAGATGAAGATAAAACGGAGGCAACTTGGATCATACCTCAAACTGTAGATAGTCTGAGATCCTACTCATGATGGGTCTTCTCCACTATAATGGTCTGGCCTCCTCCACATCCATGTGACCCAGCTTGACCACTCTATACTGATCCACTCTAATGTTGCTGAAATATAGGTGACTGGAAAACATTTCCATGACCTCCACCTCCACTTGAACGGCCAAAAAAACAGCAGTTCCATAACTGGTGAGAAAATGGTGTTTCTGCTCCCGAACGCAGAGTCGTAGAAGAACTCCTGTCACCAGCTGCTGGTGAGAGGATCTGAAAAAAGCACAGATGATGACCCATATTGACCCATTATCATCTCTCCACTGGGTCTCTCTAATACTATGTCCTCCTATGTCCTAGACTTCCACAATGGTAGCATACCTCCTGGTTACCTGAAGGTTTCCCTCCTCTCCATGGATCACTATGAAAAGACTCCATATTGTGTTTCCTACTATCGATAGGTGGGATGCGAACTCTAGATTCCAATACACCCTAGATCAAAACTCCAGAATCCTATAGATTGCACCTCGTGATCAGTGCCTGGATGAAGATTGAAGAGATAAAAGTCAACCAGAAGATGTTCACCTACGATCAGATGTCGTGCCCCAGACCATCATCGAACTTCCATTGCATGAATAACTAATCACCACCTGAAATAGCCGTGAAGCAATACAACATGGTAAAGTAGGAGGAATACTCCATAATAGAAAGAGTACCCTACTCCAGATTCATAAACACTCTGGCTCGATTGGTCCTCAAGGTCTCTATATATAATTAGTCATAGAAGATGTGCTGAAACTTCTCCCATGCCATAACCTACTATCATCCTGCCTATGAGATCTCATCCCACCTCCTCATGACGGGGTCCTGAAGCAAATAGGTAGTTAGCTTGACCCTCCTCTCCATAGGCGGCTCTAGATGCTCAAATATCGTATCATGGATTCTATCCATGACTCTGCAGCCCGGGGTCCTCCTTCCCCTGAGAAAGTGGGACGATGCTACTGCTAGAAGACCCACATCAAATCATCCATCGATGTGGAAGGATGCAGTGCACCCTTAAAGGTATGCATCATCCTCATAAATCCTTCCCTGAACTGTGACTCAACACAGAAATCAGGTATAACTGTTGGATCCATGTCCGGCACAACCAGAGGATCCGTAGGATGTCCCTGATCTGCAATGTCTGGTGTCCAATCACCTCCTGGAAACTGGCGTACAACTGGAGGACATCACAGTGGCATGACTCTGCAAGGTCAAGCATACACCATAGGTCATGATCATCAAGGACAAAAAACTAGAAGCATAATAAGTGAACAGGAGAAAGAAAGCATTTATGTTTTAAAAAACATGACTACACGACATGTACAAATCTCATACGGCGTGTTCCCTTAAGTCATTTACATGGGTGTGTAATCCTGACTAAACTAGTTGTGTAACACCCTAAACACACTCTTTTTTGTCTTAACACATGACATGTACTTGAATCATCTTCCTCTGCACGAGTCCTTCTACATGGTTAAGCCACAAAGCTCTCCTAAGACAAGATTACACATCATATTCAAGGAAGACATTATGTGTACTAGAAAAGCTTTACTAGCCCGTGTTGTTTGTGACAAAACCTGACACACGACTCACACTACACGACGTGTTTCCAATGGAAACAACTTGTTCATGAAGGGATATCACTTACCCATGTTGTTAGTGACATGGTCAATTTCTTAGGTCTGACTACACGGTGTGTTCAGACCTGACACGACGTGTATAAGAAGAGACTGCACCAACCAGTCTTTCTTGCTACACAGCTAGGTTCCTAGGATTACCCTACACTGTGTGTTCAACTCGTACACAACATGTTTCTGTAAGAATGTACCCATCATGTGCGTCTACCCACACGGCCGATAACAGGATAGAGACTACATCGCATGTACACAAGGTACACGGTGTTTACCTATAAAAAATAGTTTCTTCCCGAACAGAAGACCACATGGTGTGTAGTCAAAACTACATGATGTGTATTATAGGTTTTTATAGATAGTAAGCCTCAGAAACTACTTTGGATCCCAGAAAAACATTGAAATGAACATTAAAGGTGCTGAATTCTGATCAGTGAGGGCCCATACTCCCCGTGAATCAAATTTTGTAATCTTCTACTTTCTATAAAAGAACAGGGCAATGATCCAACAAATTTTGGTCCATCAGGTCCCATAACACCTAGAGAACCAAAGTTTGGCATCTATTCAAGAAAAAACATAAACACAAAAATATACTATCAAATAGAAGGTATTTTTTTCAAGTCATCTATCACAACATCATGCATATTTGACACAACAACTATCATAAAAACATTCAATTACTAATTCATCCTAGATGGCATGGAAAATGCATGACATATAAATTATAGAAAGTTCTTATATGATGCATGAGATATCATAACCTCATATCTTAGGGTTGTGACAGAAATAGAACCTCAATAATATCAATGATAATAGCAGAATACATGTGAGGCACCTAACGATGAAAATCAAATCTACTATAAATCGAAAACCTAAAAAAATAGCAATATAGGATGTAGATTGGATTTTCCCTATACACGAGTTAGCTACTCCCAATCACATCATATTACTATGTACCTATTATGTCTTATCCCAGACTATAGGCTCCAAATAGTAATTCAAGAGAAAATAATTCCCCTGATACCACTTTGTAATGCCCTCGTTCTGGAAGCCACCCAGAGGCACCCCATACCCGGTTGGTCACATGGAATCAAGCGCATTTCCCCGAACGCCAGAGGCTTCCTACAATAAGTGAGGGCCTTGGGTGTGATAGTGGGGAAACTACGCCCTCATAGGCATAGAAACACAGTGAAAGAGAAACAAATATACAGTAGAAAAAGTAGTAAATATCCAACAATAGTAAACAACATAAGACTTAGATATTAATCCACTGAAGCACATATACGTAAAATGATACATGGTACATATTTCTAGGAAAACAGCCTAACTTGTCACAATGCTGAATACAACCAGTACTAAACAAATGTAAAAATTAAATAGTTAAAAATCTTCACAGCATCGCAATCCTATGCTTGGTCCCATGCTCTCTATCTCCATACCAAATCATGTACCTGAAGTAGAATGGTGCTTTCCCTTGTCTATACCTACAACAATATAATTTTTTGGGGCCCAAAAACATAGCCCAAACTGGGTGTGAGATGAATCGCAGAATTCCACCACCACGAGATCTATGCCTAATAGTCAGTGAATATATGGAAGTAAAAAATACAGAATGTAAAAAACAAGAATTACTCAGTAGAAAAATACAATCCACGATTTCAAAATCTAGCAACAGCTAGGTAAGTAGCTAAACACAATGGGTAACCCTCTAGGTAGTACTCACAATATAACCCCTCTTATTCAACCCAACAAGTACAATCAACCTTCTGGGAAGCACACATATTCATGCCCCTACGGTTCAGCTATAGTGGAGACTCTCTAAGGAAGCACTCACAATAAATTCACCCTATAATGTCATATCGGTACTAAAGGTGCTCTAGGGATGAACTGACGTCATATTACCTATGTGGCCCACATCAAGGAAATATAGACTCTCTGATGTAGCACTCAAATCCAATTCCCCATTTGGTCTCGCATCAGAATATTATAAATGACACTCTGGAGAAGCCCTTATGTACATTCTCCATATGGTCTATTACACTAGGTTCTTGCGGCCCTGTGTAAATAAACAAGTATAGCATCGTGTATCGGCTCATGTAAACCTGAAGAACTACATGGCTAGCATTATATAACGTATCAACATAAAAAACAACAACCACGCCATCCAACAATAGTAGGAATTGGAATGTAACAATATCCTAACAAGAAAACAAGACTAAAAGGGAATAATAGGAAAATTAATGCATTGAAATACATCCAATCACAAAAATTCACCCTATTCACAATCAATAAATATCTACTCAGGCATTGCAGCATAGTAGAAAAACAATAGGACTAGAATGGTAAATGTGCAATAAAACATTCATGGGTATTGGGAAGATTCGTAAATAACACTCAAAGGATTCGAACAGAAAGGCAAAAGCCACCTACCTCTGGCTTTCGAGATCTCTATTTGTGAACCTCGATGATTGAATCTCCTATGAACTTAGAAGATCTATAACAACTTATAAAACATTCCACCCCAGTTAACGTCAAAAAGAAGAGGAATCATGAAACGAGGTTCTTGCAGAAGTGAGAACTCATCGCTGTGATTGCAACACAATTGACGATGTTCGATTCAGAGGACAGATGGAGGCTCGGGGGCTCATCGAAGATCAGTGGTTGTACCCTCGCACTCAGATACATAGAAGAAGTTGTTTCTATCTATTATACGTTACCCTGATGTGTTTAACGAAAATAATATTACACGGTGTATACATTTGATGTACAAAATGTGTACTTGCCTTTTCCATACTCCACATTAGGCGTCCTCCACGTCACCCCACACGGCTGTGTGTGTGGAGCCCTGACACAGCCAACACACGGTCTCCTGCAGCAATGCAGTACACGGAATGTACTCACAAAGAACACTACGTGTATTTAAAAAATTTCTAGAAACTCCAATTTTCCAAAAACTCAAGAAAAATGAAAAACATACTCTAAAAGAAGATACTGGTTAATACATTATTTGGAGTCTTATAAAGGTGTCTCATTTCATTCTGATCAAGGAGAAATTTAGTTTTGATGCTCTTAGGAGGTTGCACCTATGAGAGATGGTACAACTGCATGGGTACCTTTTCACAATCATTCCGGATCGGGATTCCCACATTATTTCTCGTTTTTAAGAGATCTCCTTGGGAACTTGATATATGGGTGCTTCTGATCACAATATACCACCCAATGAATGACGTCCAGATAGATCATATAATACATGTGATAGATGAAATGATATAAACTTGTGTCCAGATTTTGGGGGCTCTTTTGAGAGTCATATTACCCTAGTTGAGTACACATATAATAAAATTTATCAGGCGATGCTATATATGGATCCTTATGTGGTTTTATATAGTAGTCCATTCCATTATCCCCTATGCTAGTTTGAGGTAGTTGAAGAAGCTTTACTGGGACCACGTCACATGTAGGAGTCTTCTGAGCATGACTTGTTGATACATAAGCTGATGGATACAACATAGTCTCATCAGAAGTATTACACCGATCACCACATATGAACTCTATAATTTGGATTTGGGGATCAAGTTTTTTGCATGTTTCACAAACGATTTCACACTGGAAAATTAGGATAAATGGTAATATTTCACCATGATATGTAAGAACACTCGATATTTTGGAGAGATTTGGGTTGGTTGCCAATTAATTTTAGTTACCTCATTGATTCTGAGTAATGAATGACATATTAAAAGTATCTCAGTTATGACACTAGCACTCAGAACAATCTTTTGTTTTTCATACCATGGAGGTTGAGTTGCAAGAAGATGTGTCACATGAGGGTCATTCTATTTGTGTAGTTGACAGGAGCATGATATTTCTTTGTGGGGGGTCAGTTCCACTAGTACAGGTGTATGATAGCATGACTGTTTAATGAATGAGACTTGGGAGAGGGGAGACGATGTATGTGCTCAAATGAAATATTTTTTCTTTGATAAATATTAGTGAACCTTTAGAGATAAATTCAATGAAGAATTTTTGTAATGGGGAAGATAATAAGATCTTGGGTTTTTGTAGATGGTACTGATCCTTTCAATTTTATATTAAATGATTTCTTATGGCCTTTTTATGTATCCCTTTTTATCATGGGTGTTTTTAGGTGTCAGGGGATTGTTCGGAGCCCAAAACAATGTTTTGGTATTGAAATGTCCTGTCTTAAGGCATACATACATTTTTCACATGGTTAGGGCATGGTTAAACTATCTTTTCAAGTGAAGGCATTAGCTTTCATACCGTTTTAGAAATAGTGTGGTTGAGGCTGCATGACCATGAGGTAAGTTTGAATAGTTTCAGACTTGTTATAGATAGTTTCAAAATTGTTAATGCATGGTTAGACAAACAGTGCGGGGTAACCATGTGATGTACCCTCTTCGAAGTAGTGAGTTTTGCACAGTTGTTGCATGGTTTCAGAAACCATGCAGGTAAAACGTACAAGCCTACTATT
This sequence comes from Viscum album, assembly GCA_963277665.1. NCBI lineage: Eukaryota > Viridiplantae > Streptophyta > Magnoliopsida > Santalales > Viscaceae > Viscum > Viscum album. Next base: position 2,101,982,692 of record OY728127.1, on the reverse strand, counting down.
GGGTAATTTTTACTATTTTAAATTAAAACCTAAAATTCATTGAATCACATATTTGGGTTTCTTTATCAATTCATAGTATCCCTCTCCTGATTCTATACCCCATGGCTCCTAGGTTAGGGATCAAACCCTACTCTCTGTCTACACTATAATTTGATTGTGGATCCTCTCATCAGATCTGTATCACTAAGGCCTATAATCATTTTTATCCATATTCAATTCTTATGGCGATCGATTGAACTATTTTATTTTAGGATATTATTATTTAATAATCTATCCTTTGTACATTAATAAAATATATCCAAAACTACGATGACTCAGGACTTGATACTGGATGATCATTATACTACCGAGCTGAGGTAGGTGGTCTATACTTTCATTCATCATTTCTGGTGCTTCTTGGGCATTCATCCAATTTTCCTCCCAATAGACATTTTGGGGACGCCCAATTTTTTGGAGATAGATATTCCTCGTAGGATGAGTGAGTCCTAGTAAGGATGCCCATTGGTTTTGTTTACGTGCATTGAAACTCAATCTTCATTCCAAGGTCACCCATGGGGAGATCCTTAAGGAAGTAAACTGTTTATGTTTGTTTAAACCAGCCAAGGAGTGTGTGCTGGTGGTTTCAAAGCTAGAGGATACCTGTATAAATGTTGTTAGTTTTGAAAAAATATTTAGGATATGTAATTAAAAATCGACTTATTATAACTTGTTATGTCATTCTTATTTTGATATATGAGCATAAAGGAAATTGATAATATTTGTGGGTATACATTTATGAAATGATCAGTGGAATGATAAATAGATAATTGGGAGGGTAGGCCCATATAAATTGTGAGTGATAAATGGATTGTATGAGTGGGTAAACTCAAGGATCGTGCTTGGTTATGTGAATGGCTAAATTCACATGGAAGGAATTTTTAAAATTGATTTCTTTGAATAAATGGTTTGGTAGATGCTAAAAAATGATCTCCATGGATCTAGAATATTGTGGTGGAAGCCTTGGGTTGAATCCACCCCTTGGATCTTTTTTTGGGATGCATTGGGCCTTGCTACCACATGGATCCAGAATTTATGGACTTGAATAGGAGATGCTGGTACACATACTCATAGGACTCCAACCAATGCCTGGACTGAGTTTCCACTGGTACAACCATGGGACTAGATGATGATACCTTAGACGTGTTCCAAGGATTTGACCTTCATGGTATAGATTATTTACATGTATGGCCTTGTACATGACTCCTGGGATGTATCCCCTTTGTTATACTCATATCTATATTGCATGGATATGGAATTCTACACTTATTTATACAGTGTGGATGTGGAATACATGATATGAATGATGAAAGGTGTGGTTGTGTGACTTGTTTACTAATTCATATAGATGAATTTTTAGGGAATAAATCATTTAGAGGTATCCATGATGGATGTTCAATTCTACCTAAGATAGTGAAATTATTTTAATGCCATACACACTTACATTACTTCTTTCCTTACTCAATCTAGCACATTAGATATTTCTGTTAGAATTGTATAGACCTAGGTGGTTTCCTAGTAGGATTTTAATCTCACACACTATTTGGGGCTCATCAAGGATCCTATACGATTAGTTGGTTTCATGTGATGATAGGGGAATGATCCATGATACTGTTTATTGATAGTTTCTTGGGAGTAGGGTAGTATAGAACCAAGATGAGGATTGTGATGATATTAGGATACATTTTTGTTCTTTGTTTCTTTTTGGGACATCTGTATTATATTTTATTTCCATGTACTAAATTCACTGCATTCTAGGTAAATATATCATCTGCATCATTCCGTATATGTGATTCCACTGGTTATTGAAATGGATTCTTGTCTTATCATACTTCCAGTTGACTGATTTTATTCATATTACGCTTTATTTTATATTTGAATTCTACAAGATACTCTAGTAATGATGGAATAGTCTCCCCATTAACTCACCTAGAACCTCATTTCAAGTTGGTAGCCTCTGAATTTGGGGATATGTGCTTCATTACATGTGGTTAGCTAGGTCTGTTCACCACTGGGTGACATACGGGTCAAGGGACCTTACATTCATAGTTATAGAAATTTTTTGATAATATTTAGGTTTCAAGAATGATTTAAAATTTGAAAAATCAATATCATGTAAAAAATAGACGAAATTTATGACATTTTGAATACACTTTTTAGTGTGTGATTTCATATGAAAATTTAGTTATTAATAATATTATCATTATGGATATGTACGTTATTGATTTAAAAATATTGGATTTATTTTAAGGTTGGATTTGATGATGATAATTTTTTTGTTAAAATTTATTTCTATAAAAAAAATTCAATTTTTCATCAATTCTATCATGAATATATTTAAGATATATTTTATTGATCTCCTATATATAATTAGCATTCAATGAAAAAGTTGGTTGGATATAATTTTGGATCCATTATGACACATTATAAAAACAAGTGTTATCCCATATTGGAAAATGACTCATGGGGTCATTTATGGTATCATGATTATATTTATTCTCCCTTATTTTCACATTGTGATAAATTTAATAAAATTAGATTTAATATAAACTTTATTATATTTTATTTTCATATCTACACTATGTGGAAGGACAAAGAACCCAATAATTATACTAGTTAGGTCCCCAATGTGAATACAATGTCCAAAATAGTAATAATGACTCATTTTTATCTCCCATGGATCGATGTAATTAATACATGATAATAAATATGAATCCAAAATCTTACTATGTGTTGAATTATTTAATTAATATATTAATTTTGAGTTTTTTTCTATTTATCTATTGTTTCTAGGTGTTTCAAATGTTCCGAGTAACTCGAGTAGTTCTTGAGGTTCCAAGCTCTAGGCTGCATCATGTAGACCACATCGCATATTGAGGATTTACAGAAATAGGTTAGTGAATTTGGAGAGTAACATGATTAATCCAATGGATATATTGTATGTAGGGCACTGAATGAGGATATATCCTATAACAGAATAGATAGGGGGTTATAGATCACACTGTAGGGTTGTAGTCTACAAAGTGGAGCATGTCGTGTTAGTGTTCAATAGATGTTTCATAAGGGTAAGGCCAGTCCATAGATTTAATTCAATAATACAATAGTTATATATAAGGTAATTAATTGTGTTTTTAATATGGGAGATTAATAATGTTGAATTGATTATTACATAATGGTAGGGATAAGGTATATAAGGAATTATATGATGGAGGGGATTCTAAAACATTGTTGTATCACAAGTGATGTCATATGATATTGGGGTAAGGTTGGAAGCCCCTTGGAATTTTCTAGATTGACTATTCAATGGTCGATTGACCATGTCAAAAGAGGGTATCATTTACTTTTTCCACATCAGGGTCTCTCGATCAAACCCGAGCCCATACCCAAAATTTTTTAAAAATGTGAAAATACATTATTTCAATTATTCAGTTTTCGAGGTTTCTACGATTTATTCACATATTTCATTTTACAAAGAGGGGAATATGACCTATTTTTTCTACCTCTATTTTTCCTATCATTATTCCTCAAATATTCAGTTTGAAGTGTATTTCTTTATGTAAATACCCATTTTATTCTTCCTCGTACATATTTCTTTCTTTTTCTTACTTTCTTTCAAATTATCACTATCATCATGGATGACTATGGATGTTTGGATCATATTGGAGTAATGAGTTGTTCTATGGTGGTTTTTTGTGGAAGTGTTGTAAGGGTCATCAAAATTCTTATTTGAGTGTTATTCATTGAATGATTCATATTTTTCCATGTATCATGGGGCTTTCACTTTGATAGGGATTAGTTCTTTTAGAAATTTCACTAAATTATATATAATTATTTTCATGAGTTTTTCATATTTTTTATTTAATAAATTTCTCCAATATGTGATAGTTTTATTGGATTTGAATGTGGTTTAAAACTATTTAATTAATTGATATAAAAGGGTATTTAGTAGTTTGTATTGTTTTTAATGGTATATATGAATAATAAGCATCATCTTAGTGTATTATAATCTTATTTAATGAAATAATTATATTTATAAAGAATTTGACCCTATTTGGGTATCAAATTTGAAAGAGGGGGATGTTTTTTGTGGTTTTAAGAGGTTCATAAAAAGGTATATTAATTATTTAATTTATTTTATATGTGGTTCTAAATAAAATGTTTTTAGATATTTTTTAAAAAATATTGTTTAATTACAAGAAGGAAATAACAATATATGTAATATATCCAGAACGCTTATTTAGAACTAAAAAAAGTTTTATTTTGAAGCCTCGTTTTATGCTCTATATGATTATTTCACTTCATACACAGGGTGCCTAATGTATATGGTGACTGGGTGATAATAGTGACCCAATAATTTTACAAATATTATTACATTATATTCTATAAATTATAACCCATAGATCATGAGGCCTACTATATGTGGAAGACAATAATCAAACTAAAATGAAGTGAGACTATAATAAAATTGCCTTATTTTTCTCCTCCATGATGAGATCCTAAATCTCATAATGATCCTAATAATTTATTGGATTATATGGGCAATAAAAATATAATAGGGTGATAAAAAAATCTCAATAATTCAATAAACATAACAAAAAATATCACATTATTCTATGGTATACCATGATATCCTAATAGAGAAAGATCAAGTGAAATCACATGGGGTCATAAAAATAGATCACCATATCAGAATATTAGGGAATAATAGGAAATGATGGAGAAAAATATATAATGGTAAGAACATGTTTCATGAATAACTATATAAAAAATATCATATGTAATAAAATGTCCCATAATGGAATATATTTACTCACTAATACAATACATGATGCCTGATGAGACTAAATCATTATCCAAGGAATTGGAATACTAGACATGAAAACACATCATAATACATTATCTGTTAAGTGTTATAGAAAATAGAAATCAATAATCCAGGATAAAAAAATTAATTACCTAGTGAATGAAAATGGGATACAAAATATTTTCACAATTCATAATAAAATGAAATTTTATAATGAATGATTTTTATAGATGAAATGAAATAGGTATTAACCCATTAAATAAATTTAAAATAATCTAGGTATAAATGTGAAAGACCAAAATATATAATATAGAAGAATTACATGTCATCAAAGGCTATATTTATTTATTAGAATACATTAAAAATGATTACATGGAATAATTCATGAAGAAAATACAATTTTCACATTGAAATCACAAAATTAAAATCAAAAAAATGAAAATATATTATTGAGAAGATTTTATTCAAAAAGAACCATTTAATCCTATAATATAATCCTCAAATATTTTATTTTCAAGATGATGGGTATTTCTAGATATGCAGTATAAGTAAAAAAAATCATTTCATAGTATTAAAAAATGGTTAAGAAGTACATCCTTAAAAAATAGAAATGAGGTTTCCCTTTAGAACATTTTTTAAAAGGGTAAAAAATTAATAGATATTTATTTAATGAATAACATTTAGAATGGTAAAAATATTCTCAAAACTAATTTTTCAAAACAATTATATGGAAGAAAATGTATTTTTTACTAAAGAGATAAATAAAGCCAACATTTCATAAAAATGAATTTTCAGTCATTTTATGTAGAAAAGAGAGGAAAGTTGTACTATTAATTGAAATATCATGTCTAAGTATATTATAAGAAAATATATTGTTTTTTAAAAAGAAATATTAAACAATTCCACCATGGAACACATATACATAAAAAATCCTAAACAATAATGAAATTGGCTAACAAACCCTGACCACTTTTAAAACATTTAAATAATAACCCCCATTAAAAAGTGATATAAAATGAAACATTAAATACCATGAAGATATATTGAATCATGATATTTCATTCATAGGGATATTATTTACACCAAAGAAAATAATTGTGGTTAATAAGGAATATGTCTCCCATATGTAAAAATGAGACAAGATATCTATTACCTCGAGCCGAGAATTTTCATGAACGTAATTTATTTCATATATAATAAACATATATCAATTATTATTTTATAAATAAATTATTCCAGGTTTAATCCCTTAAAAATAAAACTTTTAACTTATTAATTTTAATTACATAATAAGTTAATTTTTAAGTTATTTCCAAGTCAGTTGTTTATAGGATGCCCAGTTATTTATTTCAAATAAGTAACAGTGTATTGACCATGGTCAAATGGTAATTATTCTATAATATAATGAATTGAAGTTAGAAAGTAGTTTTAAATTTTATAGATAATTTTTTATTATTTCCTAGAAATAATTTTATGAAAGTGGAAATAAATTACAATCCTATAGATGGTAGGTTTTATGTTCGCATGAGTAATATTTCTGTTATTCCAAAATAAATATGAAATGAAGTTATGTGTTAATTTATAATTAAAAATAATAAATATATGTAAAATATATTATTTTATTTTATAAAATAAACCTATCTAAAAAAATCATTCCATGTGGTAATAATAAACTAATCACATCACTTCGTGAAGTGGTAGTTCGTTTTACACACGAATGATGTTATCATTTTTAAATAAATGGTATTTTAATAATATATATGAAATATAAATTGTAGAAAATTATTAAAATATCATTATTTATATATATAAATATTAAATAACTTATCATTAACATACGTGATAGGATAATATATAAAATTAATTAAATCGGTATATAAGGCGGTATTCCTTTGTACCCATTAATGATGATTTTATTTTCGAATTGATAGAAGATAATATGGATGTAGGTTATTATATTAACATATTATAATCTATGTACATTTTTTATATTGGTTATTTTATATAATAATTTTTATGTAATATTTTATGTACATGGTTGAATAAATAATTCAAATGTACCCAATTAAGAATGATACCTCTTCATCAGACCACATCTTTAAGATTATACCTAAAGCATCCCTATATTATTTATGATAAAACAAGGGCCTAATGTTCATTTTGAGAAAATCAATGTTTTTATAAGGTATTATATTATCTACAAGGAATTATTTTTTATGAATGGTGTTGATATGAGGATCCCTTTTATAAGTGAGACGGAGGGACGTTTTGTTAAATACGCAAAACTATTCAATAATGGTAGTTAATCTAAATTCATGTGACTCCATAAATGATAAATAATAGAGTCTATGGGTGATATTGAAGAGAGAAACAAAAATCCCTCAATAATAAACATGTAGTCAACATTCGATTTCATTTACCTATAATGTTACGCACTTTACCCATTTTAGTTTTTCATCACGTAACTAGTGTTTTTCTATTTTTACCATTAACTATAAAACAAATTATTTGAATATTATTAAATAATTATTATTATTATGATAAAAAATATATAATATATTTTCTAAAATACAATTCACATAATTTGGTTGAATATAATTTAATATTAAATATACAATATGTGTCGAAAATGGGTTTTTATGAAATGAATTTTTCAAGTAATAAATGATCTTATATTAAATATCTTACCAGAATAATCATTATATGGATTAAAATTCAAATAAATATAATTATATTATATTAAATTGATTTAAATATTTCTTTAATAGGGGTTAATTTATTTAATTATAACGGATAAACATTGTTTACATAAAAACAGTTCCCTGAATACCATGTTTTTAGCATTAAAATTAACCTATTCTAAAATCAAGAAAAATTGATGAATAAAATGAAATTTATTTGATTATTATAAGTCAATTTTTTTAATTTTAAAATTCAATTAAATAAAAATATAATCTTACTATTTTTATTAAATGATTAAATGAAATGATAATACAGAATTGAATAAATCCATGGTCTTCATTATAAAATAAAAAATTTAGAATTTTCAAAAAAATATATGAATATACAACCATAATTTTATTTAGATATAGTAATTTGAAAATTTATTTTCAGATCATATATTTAAATATCAAAAATTACAATAAATTATTTATAATATTTTTTAAAAAAATGAAATATAAATTATTTTTGAAAGAAATTCATTTTTCTATAGTGAAATATCTTTTTTAAAAGTAGAATATTTACTTATTAAGGATTCATTAGTAAATTTATATTTTTATGGGTTAATATATAATTTATAAATGAGTTAATAATATTCATACCCGTAAATTTAATATTTATGTTTCCCCAGTATTGTTTAAATAGTAATATTTTAATATTATATCTTGGTATGTTTAGACACTTTTTATCATGGTTAATATGTTATCAAACATATTTTTCATTTAATATTATATATTGTCACATTCAATCAACCTTAAATATATTTCTTGATCATAATTTTAACTTATTTTTAGTAATCAAGGGTTTTATATTTGAAAATTACTTCATGGAAAACCCACATCTATAAATGGCTAAATAAAACTACATCATAAAAAAAATAAAAAAGGGAATATATGATTTCATCACAAAATTAGGTTTCCATATAGGTGTTGTTAGACATGATATGAAAAAAAATATTTATAATTAAGATACATTAAGGAGATAAATTTTATAATTGAATTATTATAGGATACCATATATTTTTAAAACTTTTATAAAATATAAATTTCATGATCCCTTTCCAAATTTTTAGGAAATATTTTACCATATAAATTATGAAAATATGGAAATATCCTTAAATTTAATTATAATTTCGTCCCTAATCATATTTTACCATAATCTCATTTATTTTTCCCAATCTACGAGTATTGATTAATAATTTCTTTATTCTCGAAGCTCTAGAATTAACATAAAAAATATCACATGATTTCAAAAAAAGAAAGAGACATATTAATATTATATTTCAATTTTAAATAAATAAATAAATTATTAGCACGAGGATTGATATTTCCCAAAATGATTACTACTTCATATTAATCCCCAAATCCAATGTTTTAATTAAATCATTCTAGAAAAATATTCCTAAATCTCAAATAACATAAAAATGAAAATAAATAATTGTTTTATTACCAATTAATATTTCATGTCAAATAAGATTTTATACCTAAGGGTCCCATATAACTCTACCAAATGAAAATTTCCCAAAAAATCATTAATCACCTCATGATCAGAAAAATTAATTATCATTTGATATTAAAAATATTTTTTAAATAATAATCAAAATAGCCAAAAGTTTTATGAGGTAGGCTAACCTAATCATAAAAAATTATATTAAGAACAAAAATTTCCTAAATAAATATTCCAAGGTTTTTTTCGAAAGATGGGTATGAAAATATCCATAGAAATTAGCCTCAACTAAACTAGAAAAAAGTTTCGTAAAAAAAAGAATGAACTCACCTCCATGATGATGTTCTTAGATAAAGCATCATCGACCTGATTATCCTCCCTATAGATGTGCGTAACAACAAGAGATAAGGAATAAACAAAGAAAAGGTATTAAAACCATGTTAGAAACATTCTTGATGAAAAAATAATAAAAATATACACCAAAAATTAGTTTAAACAAATGTAATTTTGTGTAAAAAATAAATTAAATATTCCATTGGTAGGAATTTTACCCTGATCTACCATCTATTGTGGTTTCCTTCCCCACATAATTTCCAAATGTGATAGGCTTTCACAGAGCTTGCAGAGAATTCATTATCTATAACTATGGAAAATGAGTGTGATAATCATATTCATATTTTAACACGATCCTACCAAATTACCAAAAATATAATGAAAATAATCAAAAATAACATTATTTATCAGGTTTATTTTGATTACATGTAAGTTTATCCATCCATCTCATTATTTTACAAAAAATATAATAAATTTAATTTACTTTAATTACCATAACATTAAGAAAATATTATAGATTATCTTTTACAAAATGATGTTTTTCCCTTAAATATCACTATACCATTAAATCACATTTTTAGTTCTTTAGTGATACTAAACATATTCATGAATATCCTTAATAATAAATAATATATAATTACCCTTATATGTTATGTGATTATTATAAAAAGAATACCCTTGATAAAAATAATTCAACATAAATATTATTGAGTTCCAAAATCAAAAAACAACCCTTATACTCCAAAAATTGTTTTCATAACATTTTGACAATAGTAATTAATCATTTTATTTGGGAATTGAATAATATAATTTCCTTGTTCCCAATATATATGATATTAAACTTTTAGTAGTGGCTCATTATGAAAATGTATTTCTTATATCTTATTAATAAAACTCAACATTTTTATTTTGAAATTAGTTACATTATGGCTTCCTTTTCTTACAAAAATAATCTCCATGTTCCTTGAATTCATTTTCAATGGTTCCTCTACCCACATTTATGGCATTGATGAAAATTAATTTTCATCTATTTATAACCTTTAACACTTGAAATTCCATGAGAGCCCATCCTTTACATATTTGATTTTTATGAAAATTCACCTTTTACCATTTGATAATTATAATTTGATATATCCCATTTTGGAAGATCATTATATTTCCAAAATCAATTAACATAAGCTTGAGAATATCATTTTATAAATAATTACATTTACAATAAAATTTATTGATTTCGTGCTTTCTCATATATCCAATCACTAATTTAAAATAATAAAATAAAAGATCTTACAATGGATTGACATTCCAAAAGGAAACATATAAACCTATAAGTAAAAAAACAAATAACTAATAAGTATATCCTATCATATAATACACTAGGATTAAATTTAGGTTAAATATTAAATATTCTTATTATGTTTTTAAACCTAACATTTCATTCAAGTCCTTTTTCTGTGTTTGTAAGGAGTTTTTTAATTTAAAACATATCACATATGATTTTAAAACTATTTTTACTTCAAGTGAAATTTTCATGCACCAAGTTATGATCAGATATAGCTCAATACTTCTTTTATTATTATTAGAACTAGGAACAACAATTCAGGATGCACATCCACTTATATAATATATTAAAGGATGTATTTTCTTAGAAAACATTTTCTCTATACTTCAAAAAATATTGATATTTCCCAAATATTTAGTGTTATACCTAAGACTTTCATGATGTAATTTTATTCCTAATTAAAAAAAATTATAGCATTCTATGATTCTATATATAGTAATCTAAGAAAGATAAACTTATTATAATATAATTATTATCATTAAAATCCAATAATTAAATCCTAATTAATGTGAAGTGTCGTATCTTTGGAAGAATAGGTTCATATTTCAACAAAGTGGGTCTTTAATTAATCATCTTTATTTTATTATCCATTATGTGATCATAAATTATATCATGATCCTAAAAATTCATTTGATAAATAATGGAACACATGGAATAAAGGAGTAACCTAAGAATCCTATTAATGGAATGAACTTGATAGAAAAAAATGCATTATGATTAAATGATACAAAATGATACCATAAATGATAAAGATCAAGACAAATCCTATCAGAGAATAACACAAATACCTAGTTTCTTATAATCAATGAAACATAGGAACTATAATATGAATAAAAACATAACCTATAAATTAGTAAATTATTACATCCCAGACAATATCATATGGTGAACAAAGTCAAATAATTTATTAGTCTTACTCCCTAATATCTTATATAATGTGACCTATGATTAAATCATAATACAATGCATCCGAGTGATATATGAGTTCACTCATAATAACATTTTCTCAATTATGTATTATAGAAAATCAAAATAAACCATAAAGAATAAATGCATGAATTTCCCTGGGAAATAAAAATGGTTCCATAATATTTTCTCATATCATAATCAAGGAAATTTTATAGTGAAGGCATTTAAGAGATGAAAATAAGGAAGGATTTAGTGCATCAAATAATGATAGGTTAATATAAATATATATGTGAGAGTACATTATTGAAAATATATAATAAATACATAACACGAATGGTTTATTAATTGACGATAATTTATTTAAAATATTATTGGGAATACTTTTTCAAGAAAATAACCATTAACTATGCAATCACTTATTCAAATCAGAAAAAATTACAAATTCTTAAAGAAAAATTTTATTTAAAAAAAACCATGGAAACATATAAATGATAATTCTAAGAATTTGGTGGCCATGATGGCAGGAAATTATGTACATGATGTATTAGTAAAATAATATATTCATTTCACACTAGTAAAAACACAAAATACATTACATAATTTCTTACACAACAAGAAGATTAATTTAAAAATATTTCATAAACAGTATAAAACAGGTAAATATTCCTTTAATAGATCACATTTTGATTGTTAAAAACATTCTCAAAAATGTTTTTTTGACCAAATTAATAAGGATGAAAATTCATTTTCTACCATAGAGAGATATAAAGTAATATTTTATTAAAATAATTCTCTATCATTTTTGGTTGCAAAGAGTGTTAAATGGTACTATTTCATGACAAATTCACGAATGAAAATTGGATAATAAAATATATTGCGTTTATAAATATAAATATCAAACAATTCCTCTAATATAGACTCAAAAAAAAATAATCCTGAATAATTATATGTTGTTAAATTAACCCTTACCACATTGTTAATTTTCATATCAAAACCTTCAAGAATGAAGTAATTTAAAATGTTACATTAAAAAAATTAATGGTAATGAGATTCATGATTATAAAATAACGGTGTTAGTATATACACCATGGAAATAAAATAAGTTCTCAATAACGATAATGTATCATGAAATTAAAGGTGAAATTTGAAATCCAATTCCTTATGTTAGAACATGTCATGTTTTCCCGTTATCTACTCCATAATAAACTAATATCAAATTTTTTATGTGAACCATTTATAGGATTAAAAATTTATACCACAACCATTTGCATTATTTTTTAATGAAAATTTTAATTACATATTTAGTTACATACACATTAAGTGTTTTTAAGATACTCGGTTCATAATTTTAAAACATCATCGGTTATTTGAATATGGTGAAATGGGATATTTTTCTATATTCTATAGAATAATAATCATGGAATAATTATCATTTTTCTAAATTAATTAAATATTTTAAACCTTGCATGAAATATGGTCATGAATAAATAACTACATTACAATTATAGATAGAGAAGGTCATATGTACACATGATTACAATTTCCATTTCAATAAGATCATGATGTAAAAAAGGTATGTAATATTTTACATTTAAAAGTTATTATTATTTAATAAATATTGTATGACTTCTCTTAATAGACTTACATATACAATCTATGTGATGTGTTAATAAAAATGAATCACATATCTTCATGATGCAGTGGAATGTCATACAAAAAAACAAAGGGTTCATTTTTCGTAGTTGGTAAGGTAAAGAGTTATATGATATCCAAATTTAAAAAAAATCATGAATATCATATAAATATATTAAATCCATTATAATTAACATCCCTGTGATCCAATGGTGGAAAATGAATTACATCGGCTCATGTGGTTTTGGTCTACCGTAAAAGGGGTGATGGGTTCTTTTATCATTTAATGGGATATGATAGGGATTTCAAATATTATGTTAATATAATAGAATATAATTATACATTATATATTGATATTATTATATCATCATGACTGACTAATATTTATATGTGATGGAATAAGGAATAAAACTACAATTCTCAGTTATGGTGGATACCTCTTCTTTGGACCACCACTTTAAGATTAAACCTAGAGCTTACCTATGTTGTATTTATGATAAAAACGTCCTGAAGGGTTTTAGGATTGAATTATTGAAGATATTTTCAATGGTAATAGAAAATATTCAAGGAATTTTAATTAATGAAATATAAGGAGAGTATATTCCCTTTTATAAGAGTGAGGGGTCAAATTTTTTTAAATACCCCAAACAATTCAATTATGAGTAGTCACTATCATGAAAATTGCATCCAGAATTTACAAAGCATTGATTGGATGGGTGTTATGGTCTATAAAAACCACTAAAATCCATAAATATACTAATTTGAAAAATTTTATTCCATTTACCGCTAATGTTACTCTCTTTTCCCAATTTTGATTTTCATAAAGGTATCAAGTTTTAATAAATTTATTATTATTATTTATGAAAAAAAAATTGTACTTATTTCATAATATTAAATATTAAAAATCAAAATATAAGATCAATTTCATCAAATTTAAACAACATAATAGTAATAATTCAATTAAAAATTAATCCTGCAATCATGTCGAAAATTGTTTTTCATGAAATACTATTTTAAAGAAATAGATGATCGTATATTATTTCAATGACATGAAATCATAATTATATGGATTTAAATTAATATAAATAGATGTATAATATATTAATTTATTCTAAACACCTACTTAAAATGGTTTACTTTAATAACATAATATAGATAAGCATAATGCACCTAAAACTTATTTTCAAAAAAATCATGTTTCAGCATTAAAATGTACTTTTAGAAAATTAAATAAATTTATTGATTCCAATGAAATTAATAAGATTAAATTAAATAAAATTTTTCATGATTAAAAATATACCAAAATATAAAATATAATTAATCTTTTAATTTTTTAAATGAAAATAAATGATATTATTTGAAAATTTGTTAATTTTCACTAGACGCTGAAAAATCGGACATATCATACAAACATAAAATGAAACCCAAGTTTAATATTTTTTTTGGTGATGTAATAAATTAATTTAATTTTATGAAATTATATTTATAAATTTTTCGTTAATTAATTATATTATTTTCTTTAAAAAACTAATGAAAATCAATTTTTAAGGAAATAGATATTTTGTAGAGTAAAATGCGATTATTAAAAGTTTAGTCTAAATTTATTGATAATTTTTCAATAAAAATACATTGATTATGAAATTTATACATATTATATATATAAATTAATACTATTAATATCCAGTAATTTAATGTCTATGTGTTATTGGTGACATTTAATTAATAATATATTAATATAGTGTAACATTTTGTTTTAAATCAGTGTTGTCTGTTGAACAAGATTTAAAATAAAATTTTATTTTAAAATTTTATGTTTCCATATTCTACCCTCCTCAGATAATTTTTATCCTCACTATATGTTATTTATCCCCATTAATCAATGGTTTAACAATTTGAAATTCCTTTGTAGAAAAGCCGCGTCATCAAAATGGTTAACAAAATATATTAGTAAAAATATAGTAATGGGAAATTTGAATGTCATAAAATAACATGATTTCCACATATTGGAAAATGGATGGGAAGTGAAAATATAGATTTGGGATAAATAAACATTTAGGATATAATTGTATTCTTTTTTTAAGATAGAAAGACCATCAATTAATGAAAAATAAAGAACATTTTTATTTAAGGACCATATTCCTAATATTGATGTATTGTTTTACCATATTTATTAATAATATAAGGGAATATAATATCTTGCATAGTTTAATCTAATCCTTTAATCTATTTTACGACATCCTTATCTATTGATCCAATTTTTGATTATTCTGGATGACTTTTTTTATTCTTGAAGCAATAAAATTAACTTCTATCATATCACTTTATTCATCAAAACTATATCAATATATTTATCCATTAATTTAAAATTATCCAAAAGCATGAATTGATTTCACGACGTATTATAATTGAGAAAATTAATAATCCATTTTATAAATCTCCATATGTGATGATTAGTCTTAATCATTCCACAAACAAATAACACTACATCTCAAATAACCTCATCATTCAAGGATTTAATTTTGTTATTCCCAAATAAAATTTCATATTTAAGCACATGTTTGTCCAACAGACTATTGATAACTCATCCCAATGAGAATTTCCTAAAATATTATTAATCACCTCAAAATCATAAAAATTCAATAGTATTTTAACCTAAAAATATGTTTCCCAAAATAAAAATGATATGTAACCATAAAAAAATTTATGTTTATAAAACAAAATTTTAAATAGTGTATTATGTGGGCTAGTGTTAGGCTTTTCATGCTTATCACCCTTTGGTTATGGGATCATGCTTTATGGACTTACCAGATGTGACATGTTTTTGTTCATCTTACGAAATGTCCTTTTTATAAAACTATGGATAAAATGTGATAATAATATTAATAATTAAACATGATCCTATAACATTCCCAATAATATGAGGAACATATTTAAATTTTACATTATTATAAAAATTATTTATTTTACATCAATGTTATTCTATATAAATCTTTTATCTCAACAAAATAAAATAAACTTATTAATCCATAATTACAAGAAAATAATGAACATATTAATGATTATTTGTTTCGTAATCTTGTGTTTTTTCTAAAATATCTTCTTATCATTAAATAAACATCCCAGGAAATTGTTACCATTCAATATATTCATGATAATCCATAAATATAAATATGTGAAAAACGATCATTATATGTTTCCTGACTCTTATAACTAGAATACCATTGGAAAAAATACTCCATCTATAAGATTATGGAGTTCCAAAACCAAGACACTTCAATTATTACACTACAAAAAATTTCATAATGTATTAACTTTGACTCCAGTTACCCTAAGGTAGTGTTAACATTATTACAGGGGTATATGTACGGGGGTCAAATCACAAGGGACCAATTAGTTTAGTTTTTTTGGAGATCCATATAAATACTTGATACCAATTATATATTGGGGAAAAATATATAACATATTAGACAAATCCCTTTGGAATACTTGAATTCATTCAAATAATTCATCTTCAAATGCAATGGATATGAAAAAATAAGTTTGTGCACGAATGCCTCATATGGGTTAAGTATAATGTAATCTATAATGAATTAAATTTTATCAATCAACTTGTCGTGGTAAATAACAGAAAAAAATTTCATTTAATCAATAAATTGAATATTATGACAAGATTATTAATAACAAATATGGAAATGTATATATCTAAAAACACTTTACAATTAATCAATAAATCTAGTACAAGATGAATCCATAGATATTATCAAGGAAAAAATCTCATGTATGATAATCTGTTCATTTTAAAAAATTAAATGATTAATATTGGGAATCAAGTTATCACACATCTGGACAACTATGCCATCAATGCCTTTTTTCTCAAAATTTTAAAACTATAGTCCAAATCAGTATAATTTGGACAACTAATTGGACTCATATGGCCTAATAATGCATTGAGGGGGAATATAATTCTAGTCCCCACCTGTAAAATGTTGTCTGAAACATTCCAAATATATCAAATAATTGATATAATTAATGAATAGTATTACTTACAAACAAATATCCATACTAATTGAAGTATATGAATTTATCAATATTTATATTTTTAATAAAAGAACATCCAAAGTAAACGCTTAATGTAAAAATGATATACAATTTATTAATCATGAATATACATGATAAATAATGATGATATTTAAAAAAAATGTAATGTCAAATGAAAAATGAGAACAAAAAATATATCTTCTAATGTGGAATTTAACAATCACAAAATTATTCAAGGGATGATGGTTGGCCATTAGTTCACTAAAAATATATGTTTTTGCATTAAATTCAGTTCTTTTGGAATAATAATCTAAATAAATGTTATCTAAAAGAATATTATTTCAAAAAATAGATTTATTTTAAAAAAAATTGAAAAAATTTGAAGATGATACAATCTATAAAATGATTATGGTTACGAGAATGACTATTATTTCTATATACATTAAATAATCAATAATATTGAAATTTTCTAATTTTTTTTAAAAGGTTGAATGATTCATTTAAAACACCTTTTAAAAATATTTAATAACATAAACTATTATTAAAAAATCTATTAAGTAAATAAAAGGTCATTTTTAATCAAATTTTGAATAACATGGACATGGACGGAAAATATATGTGATTAAAACTTAAATAAAATTGTGTATTCTTTTCAAAATTTTATTTTTTATCCATATACAAATGGGAAGAAAATTCTGAATATGTATGTGAAATAAGAAAATATCTATTGTATAGGAAAATGATTGTATCTTATTAAGGAAGAATGATAGTAGTCCATCAATAAGAGTAAAATAAATAAAAAATCGTAGTGATATTGTAAAATAGAGTCTTACCACTTTCGAAACATTAATGTCTTAACCTCATGAAAGAATAAACGTGAATTCAAACAATAGCCAACCTTAATAAATAGTTATTCATGTGAAATACATCAAAATATTTGTATAGACACCACATAAATGTTAATTGGTTCATAATAACAAATATATCATAGAGGAATGAAAATTGAGATAAAATCCTTCACCTCACACATCCCTTTAGTGGAACATGATTTAACATCCTGTATAACAATTTTATGTATTTTATTTATTTATAAAATAAATATATTCATATATATATAGTTTCATATATGATTCTATGATGACATATTAAAAACAATTCATTAACAATATTTTATTATTGCAATTGTTTTGGGGGTTAATTGTCTTATTTTATCATGTATGTTTTATCGTGAATGTTCGGGTTCATGTTTACAGGATATAGATCATTCATCATCAAAATTATTTTAATTTTATAAATATCAATTTTATTCAGTAGATCCCTTTTTAGAACAATTCATCAATGTTGCACATGGTAAATATATCACATCACATCATGGGGACAGTAGGTCATACGTACGCACGAGTGACGATATCATTCCCTTACCGGGTAAAAGGGTAATGAAGTAGATGATATTTTATTTTCAATAATTAATATATTGAATATTTATCATATATATTAATTATTTCAATCATTAAACAATTCCAATGTAATATTTTAGAGGTTTTTATGGAATTCTAGGCCTCTTTAAGTCACATCTAAATCACTTTCTAGGAATCATTTAATGATAGTTTTCTATAACTACTATTGTTGGATTTAGTTTTTGATTTTTAACATCAAGAATAATCATTGAGAAAATGATTATTTTCTAATTTTTTTAAATATTTTTATTTGTATATTTAATTAATTTGTTATTAATTCCTTTATTATTTCATTGATTTCATGCATGCATATTCATATGTGGTGCATGCATGGAAACGACTTACAAAAATTCATCGTATATATCAATTAGATGAGATTAGAACCCCATAAATCTTAGTTATTTTGTAAATAATTTACCACTCCAACAATCTCTTCATTAAGTGAGTAAACCGAATTTAATATATTTATATATATATATAGAAACTAATTCATCAAATTAACGAATAATAATAAGTAGTAAAAAAACAAAACATTTATATATTCCAAAAAATTACGAATTAAATAAATAATAATTATAAAATATTAATTAATAAGTATTATATAATAAATCTTTAAAAAAAATGATTAGTAAATATCCAATGAATGATTAATAACTTATCAAGTAAAGAACAGATAATGAATAAATAATGAATAAATAGTAAATTAATGAGAAATAATAAGATAAAATATGATGAGAAAATGATAAATGATAAATAATAAATAATAAATAAGTAATAAATAAATAATAAATAAGTTATAACCAAGGATTAAAAAAAATTAATAAAAAATAAATAATAATTACAGAAATTAATGGGTGATAACATTATAATAAAAAATAAATATATAAATAATAAAAAATACCCTAATTATAAATGTTAATTAAATCTTAAATTAAGATGAAATTAATAATAACTAATAAATTATAAATAATTTTTTATAATATATTATAAATAAATTATAAATCTAAACTAAATATTAAATAAATATTGCATGTCAATTCTACTATAATTTAAAGAGAAATAATAAATTAATTTATAATAAATATTTAAATAATAACTAATTAATAGTAATTAGTAAAAAATTAATATTATTTAATAAATAATAAATAATAAATAATAAATAGTTAATGAATAAATAATATATAATCATTAATAAATAATAAATATATAATATATAATATATAATATATACGTAATCAATAAATAATAAATAATAGGTTCATAATAAAAAAATTATAAATTTAAAATAAATAAATGTAAAATAGTAAAATAATAGATATATAATAAAGAAATTATAAATAATAAATAGTAAATAATATATAATATATAAATGATATGGCATAATAGATAACTTCTCTCTATATCCTGATATCGGCTGGTTCCTTATGCCTCCTTTTAATCTCTCAATAGTGGAAAAATTTTCAGACTCAGATGTTTGATTCATATAATCACTCTCTCACTAGATCATAAAATTCAAGGGTGTCTCAAATTAGATCCACCCCAGCAACATCAAACCTTTGAGGCATCAGTGAGTTTTTCTTCTCATTATACAATGATTCAATCACAGGGGTGATTAGTAGTAAGGGTAGTGTGCAGCATGACGAGGTAGATAAATATGTAATTGATGACCAGATGCAAATGGGTACACACTCAATTATATCTAGAATTATTCTATAGAAGTTTTCTCAACCTTGGAAATTAGATGACATAATTGCTCTTTTTTTTTAAAATTTGGGGTTTTTCAGAAATTGAATTGTATTTAGATGGGAAAAGGATTTTACAACATTCGCATCCACTATGAAGAGCTCAAGACAAGAGCATAGGGGTATGGATCCATCTCCCTCAAGCAGGGGTTCATGCATATCATGGAATGGGTTAAAAATTTCAACCCATAAGAGATTATCAAAACATTTGTGCAATTATGGGTCTTGATTTTTTGGTAATATTGGATTTTTTTTCACCCAATGTTACATTAGGATATTGAACTTGAAATTATACTACCCATTATGTTGTATAAGGAATTAAAATTATCTTGATTTGGGCATTATTCCCTTTTCGTGGTTGAGGTGGATCATGGATCCACTCCTATTAACACAATGTATCTCTCTTCTGATTCAGATGAATTTTCATTCCGAATTGAATATGAATGGAAGCCACATTATTTAAGGGAATTCAAACTTATTAGACAAGAGTTAGCTAATTTCATGAGTATTGTGGATTGTGGCTTTAACAAATCTCCAAACCATGATGAATCTAATTATTTCAAGAAGAGATGGATCATAATGAGAATGAATTAAATTCACTGTTAAATGGTTTAAGGAGACTCTTGAAATTTGAAATATTTGAATAAAATCTTATAATGAGGATGTGAGAATGTTGCAAAAATGGTGCACTCACTTGGAGAGGATGCACAATCAGAACTGGATGGCTTAGGGAGACTTCATTTCTCTGATATTGAATAATGTAGCTTCGATTTCCCTGATAATAATGATACTTGGGTGATGTGGTAAATTTATATCCATGATGGAAAAACATCTTTCCTCAAGCTCTCTTAGGCTGATATAGCTACAAAGGACCTAGTTGATGATCCTCTAGCTGATGATGAGTTTATATACTTCAAGGCTAGAATATAAAGTGAGGTGGATAATGAGATTTCATAGAAATGATAATTATGCACATCTAGCATGAAAGGGAAGTAAAAGATGGTGGTTCCAACCTATATATGAATAAAAGGATATCATCTTCCATGTTTATCTTGGATGTGGACAGGTTTCAAATAGTATCATCTTTGATAAAAATACATTCATGTTGTATATTCTAATGAGTCTGAAGAATGGGTACTGTGTTATTGACCTCATCTTGATTCTTCTTCTAGTTCTTATAATAAAATGTAGGCTTCTACTAGTTTTCCTAACACTATAGTTAGATCTACCAAAAAAATAGTTCGAAATGATGGTTGGAGCTTCCAAATCATTGAAGAAGACAGTTGTTGGTTAGAGGTTTCTTGTCTGAAATCTCCACAACTTGTTGTTGTATGTTCATTAAAACCTTGTCTGATAACCCAAACATGTGATGTTTTTACTGTTTGTTCTTTAGATACTGATGTATGTGTTAGAATAACACTAGATGGATCTATAGGAACAAGTGGAATGAGTGCTTATAAACTGATCAAAAAGGCCTCTATCATAATGACCTTTGGTTTCAATCTTTAGACAATATCACACCCTTTTGATTTGTTATATTATAATGCTTGAATGGAAGAGCAGTTGCAATATATTATAGTGGAAGGAAAAAATTCTGCATAAGGCATAACACTACCTGTTATATGTGGTGGTACTATTACTAATCTAGTGGATAAGAATACTGTACAACCTTTTATCTCCAACATGTGTCCAACTATATCTCTAACTATAATTTCCAAAGCATCAAAACACAAATAGCCATCCATGAATGTGGCAGTGATCAATCATATTTCAAAGAGGAATGAAACATCAGAGGCTAAGGAACCAGAAGGTACATTACAATAGACCAAGGCTTGGAAAATGGGATGTCATCCAAAAAATCATGGAGGAGGGATTGGTCATGTTGATTGGAATGTTGTTGCACTCCTAGAGGTTATGGGTTCTGATACATCCACTAGATCTTGTCGACGTGGTCTTTGCCGAGGGCTTGGCCAACAACTCACACCAGAATATGAAAAATTTCTAGGAGAAATATACTACCATCCTTAATCATTGGAAATCACAATAAAAGTGGGAAAAGGTTAAGGATAATGTGGAATCTAAAAAATATTACGGATTTTATTAAATGTTTTTTTGTGTTTTCTATTTTGGATGAGGGCATGCCTCTGTTCGACCCTGTCCATCTTTCCATTTTATTTCTCTCATGGTTATTTCTATGAAAACTTTTCGAAGAAGGTGTTCATATATCATGATCCTTTTGGTATTATATATAAATACGAAATAAATAATAAGTCAATTGTAATTTAATAATATGTAATATTTTAATAAAAAGATTTAAATATTTTTTATAACATGTAATCAATATATATTAAATGTTAACAATATATAATATAATATATAATATATAATATATAATATATAATACATAAAAAATAATATATAATATATGGAAAAAATAATATATAATAGATGTTAATTAATAGATCATAAATAACTATTTGTTATAAATATCTATAAATATATGTACATATAATGAATTTTATATAAATATATATAAACAATCATTTATGATACCAATATATATATATATAAATGTAGACATGTATATAATTATATATTTGTATAAATATATATACAAGAACAAGTAAATATATATATATATATATATTCCTTGATCAGATATAAAGATATATAAACATAAATTCATATAAATATTTACAAAAATAAATAAATAATGAAAAATAATCATAAATACATATAAAAATCCATTTATTGATAAATTTATATATAATTAAAAATAAATATTAATAAATATATATAAATTATAAATAATGAAACATATGTATATAGAAATACATAATGATATAAATATAATATATACTACATCACCCAAAAGGGGAAACCCTCAATAATTGCTACATAATAAATTGAATAGGATTTTATATCCATGAAATAAAATCATAAATGACTGAAAAATCATATTTAGACACTCGAAAAAAATGTATAAAATCCAATCAAAAGTTAAAAATAATGGTTTCTAAAACAAAAGCATGGTTTTTGAGGCATTTGGTGCCTTTATATGCTCAAGAAAATTTCGTTTGTGGTATCCTTGGTTAACTTAACAAAGAGATTGTCATGGATATAGATTTGATTTGACGAAGAGCTCAAATGGACATCCACATCAAAAGTTAGTGTCCTTTGAAATTAATAATTGATTTCAACTTCTCTAAATAATATAATATTTTCTATTCAATTTATTATTACTAAGTTATTATCTAATTTCGTAATATCTCACTTCATATGATTTCATTTAACTTTTTGTGGATTTAAAGAAGACTCTCTTATCCTAAGGTATATTCATATGATGCGAAAATCCAATTTTCAACTTCTCCATGAATTAATTTATGTTTAAAAAATCACTAACTAGTAATTATGAACAATTAATAGTTAACACGTTTAAATTTATTAAAATTTTAACTAATAAAAAATAAAATAACTTTAAATAATATATAATAATTAATAACAATGGTTTTTGAAAAACCACCACTACTTTATCGTAGTTTTTATAAATCATCCATATAAAAAATTTTAAATATATTAAAAAATGTGATTTATTGATTGTTTTTGGAAAATCACTTATAAAAATAAAATTATTAAAAATACATATAGCTATGATTATAAAAACCACAGTTTCAAAGTCACTGTGCAATTATTTTGGTGAAATATTTATCATTGGATTTGAAAACTACTACTAAAAAACCACCTCAATATTTTTTATTTCATATAGTATTATGACTCTTTATGAGAGTCAGTGGAGGAAAAAATTTACATTACTTAGTGAGGTGGTAGTCTGTAGTGCACAAGAGTAATAGTTATATTTCCTGTTTGATATAGAAGAAGATTATTATTCCCTAAACAAAATATCATCTCATTCTATGGGATATACTTTTGATTTTATATTTAAAATATAATGAAAAAAATTTAAAGTCATTAATGAAGAATAAAATATAAACATCTTCATTAAAGTGATACATTCTCTTATAGAAGCCTCATTTGGATCAATTTTTATAGATTCTAGGGCTGGACTATTGTGATGAAATGTGGATATAAAATTTGTATGAGGACATTTATGAGATATTTTTTCTTGGTTTGGTCTAGCTAATTTTCTTTAGAGTTGTAAATAACTGAGGGGATTGTGTTCCCTTTTAAAACCTAGGAGGATTGTAATTTTTTGTAATTCTCAAAATCTATTGCATAATGAGAATTGATAATCACCCCATGTTATTAAAAAATAGAAAAATAAAGAATTTGAGGTTAGTTAAGGTTCATCCACACCAATATCACTTAAATATATAAATTTTTTACAATTTTATTGCCTTATAATCTATGTTTATATACAATTAGAATTTTAATTTTCACCATTGTAATTATTTTTTTAACCTATGTAATTAGTCAATTAGTGCGAAATAAGATGACCATTAGTAGATAATACTGACTGATTTTTTCTAAAAACTAAATCCATTTCATCACATAAAAATTCTATTCCTATATTGAATTGTTTTTAACATAAACAAATGTAATGCAGAGAACCTCGTTTTAACCTTAACTATGTTAATTAATTCTCATAGTTTTTAATAATCATAGTGAAAAAAATAATTTCAATATTACTATATGATATTAATTTTTATAATTAAAAATCATAAATCTATTTTGTTATTTAAATTCACATAAGTGGCATAGTTTATTTTAAAAAAACACACAAATCGTGTGAAAAAAATGGGTTTTGAAGAAAAGAATTTTTCTTGTATAAGATGATCATATATTAACTATATGACTAGTAATAATCATTATATGGATTTAAATTACTATAGTTCTACATATAATATA
Source organism: Viscum album (assembly GCA_963277665.1). Taxonomy (NCBI): domain Eukaryota; kingdom Viridiplantae; phylum Streptophyta; class Magnoliopsida; order Santalales; family Viscaceae; genus Viscum; species Viscum album. The sequence continues at coordinate 2,101,957,369 of OY728127.1, read as the reverse complement.
TAAATTTCTTTTAATTAATTGATCACTATGGATTATTTTACCTCATTTAAATGGATATTCATTAGGCAATAAAAAAATATTTATGAATGATAAACAACACTCTGAGAAAATTTTATTTTTACCTCAGAATAATCATTTTTAATTTATATAAAATTGATACTTATGAAATTTTTAGTTATGTATATTATTAAAAATTATTATAATTAAATGTGGGAAATGGTAAATACTACATCTGTTATTATTAATAAAATATTATTTATAAGGAAAATTTTTTGGAATTCGTTTTAGGATTATTTTAACCAAGTATGCTCAAAACTAATATTCATCCTACCAAATTGAAATTTTTGTGACATTAATTATTTAAATGGTCATTTTATTACAGTTTTATTAAAATATAATGTTTATTTACCATAATTGAGTATGGGGTTCTATATTCATCCTTCCTACAAAAATATAGTCCTCACAATTAGATTTATATTGCATTCAAAATAAATGACTGTGTTTATTTGAGATAATAAAATTTGGATCCCATGTTGCTTCATTAAATTTATTATTTATAAAAACTATTTTTACCATTCACATGATCTAATTACTCCAAAAATTCTCTCTAGTATTGTAACACCCGAGATTTTTTGAGAAATATTTTGTTACATAAAGAAATATTTCACTACACACAACACTGTCTTGTATTGCGTTGCATGCAAGAGAAACCTTCCTCGATATCTTGCATTGTACGCAATACTGAGTTTCACTAAACAATGATATGTTATTAAAATATTATATAAACTAGCCATTATGAATAGTAATACCCAATTTTTTAAATTTTAGAAATTTTATCACTCAAAATGGACTTCATTTTTGGATTCGGAATATCGAAATTAGCCTAGGGTGAAATTTTGATATTTTTCTGAAAACTTTCAATTTTTGATGAATAGTGGAAACACTCGGTTACTATTTAAAAACTGACTTTTATTTAAATAATTATTTATTTTATTTAAATTTATTTGAGGTCAATATTTTTACATCATACCTATATAATTTCAATGTAATTCAATGGCATCATTTTATAACAATTTTATATATAAAAATATTTTATTTAACTTTTCACCGTCTTTTACCCACCTCCTAAGAGAATTTGAAAAAATACATAAAACATAATTTTACCGCTTCTGTGAGTGGAATTTCTAAAATCCGAGAGACACGGTTATTATGAAGGTGTAAAATGTGGTTTAATAAGATAAAAAATAATTTTTGGTGAATATTAACTTTTTACTAATATTTACCACGGTTAAAATTAAATATGGTAATTAAGGGTAAAAATGTTATTATTATTATTACCCAAACACATGTAATAATTCTATTGGATAAGTTTCATTCAACCAAAAACAACCTTAGGAATAAAATATGACCATTTAGGTCCTCTTGGATTAGATTAGGACACTTATTATTATTTTATTTAAAGAAGAGTTCAAAGAGTTTAAATCAATGTTTTATAACTAAAAAATTTTTAATATAGGGTTATACATAAGATAATTTCGACTATAAATATTATTTAGAAAGATAAAAATATTTCCTACCTAAAGGTATTATTTTATAATTTTTAGACATTAAATAATTTAATTTACTTATGACACAATGATGATGCAGTAATTACCTTATTAATGAAATATTAACATAATTTATATTATAAATACCCAAAAAATGTAATTTGAGACTTTTTATGAATTAAAATAATTTTATAGGCTAATATGACATGTTATTATTGATTTATTTAATTTTTTAGAACTAATCATGCCGTTATAATTTTCACAAAAATCAATTATCAAATAGTGTCAAAACTGACATAAAATAGATTTTAAAAAAATATTATATTATTAATTGTTATTTTATAGCTAAAAATATAAGGTTCCGACCAATTACTTAGATAACTTTATATATATTAATAATGAACAACTTGGTGTTCGTTTGTATTGTTATAGTATGTTTGTTAACCTTTGTTAACCATATAGTGTAGGAAAACAAGAAGACACGGTAAAAGTAAAATTATTTAACTTAGAGTTAAATCTAAATGATAAGGTTAAAATAGTAACTAAAATTCTCTAAAATATATTGGTTGAGAGTATTTCGACCCATCCCCACCTTATCTTCAAAATAAATAAATTTGAAGCTATTAAAACCCGAATATGACTTTATAATAAAATAATATTTTTAGTTTTTTCTAAGGTGCCCCTCTCATACCTTATAAAAGGGAACATACTCCCTCACCTGCTCACACCACATTGTTCCTTCAAACTCGGCCAACAACTTCAATTTTCTCTTCTACACATCCCTAGAAACATCCTAGAGGTCTTTGTCTTCTTCAAAGACCATCTTTAGTGCCCTAAGAGGAGGTTAAGAAGAGGCGCTTCAAAGAATAGGTAATGTCCGCTACCGATTGTTATCAATTTATTTCTTCTTCTAATTACTATTATTTAGTTGTTTCAATATGAAGTAATAAAATCAGTATCACCCATATATTGATATGTTTTTATAAATATGAAACAACCCTATTTTACCTTCTATCCATCCTATGGAAAACAAAATCACCACGCGTGCATACGTACATAATACTGTCTCCATGTCGTGGTGTAATCTATTTTCCACCACCACCTTACATGGATGGTTATAATGGTGTAAAGAATAAATATATATGATTATTGTAAAGTGATATTGATTCTGAAATATTATACATACACTTCAATAAAATTCCACGATCATGAGAATGATATCATCGCTCATGCGTTTGTACGGCCTACCATCTCCACGATGTGATGTGACTCGTTCTACATGATATTCGTTGAATAATGATTATATAAAAGAATTGAATAAATAAATATGATATATTTTACACTAATACCATTCTGTAAATGATGTATCTATAACATAAAAAAGAAGACTAACAATTTATTCGATAAGACATGCATAAAAACATAAAGCAATGAACACGAGAATAACAACTAACAATCAAATATTACTAATAAGAAGATAATACTATGGCCATGTATGATATCCTAACAATTAATATGATTCTGTAATAAGTCAATGATAGTATATAAATAATTATACAGGAGGTTCAGATACGTACGAAGCATATCAGACCTAAGGTAAGGGAAAATATCACAATCTCATTTTTATCTGATATTGTTTATACTTTGGTATTTACTGGGGTGTATTTATCATCCAAATCCATGTTTCCTCCATATGTAATATTATTTATATCCTCCTAAAATTGTTTAAATCCAATATTACCCATTGGTGAGTTTTAGAAATAGATATGAAAGGAATATTTTGTCGTTTTTTTGTACGAGGAACTTTTTGACTTTTTTGGCCAAAGTACGAGAAGAATGTTTTTTTAACTTATACGACATGAATGTATTTTTAGATCATTATTTCCATGAATATTTCTTTATATGTTTTCATGTTTATTTTTAATTAACTTCATTTATTTTGAAATATTATGACATTTTCAGAGAGGAAAAATGTTTTTGATGTAGAAAGGGAATTTTCTTCAAGAATGGAGTTCAAGTATATTATCAAAACTATTTTCAATCTAAGATAACATAGGGATTAGTTTCTATAAATATTTTTACATTTTTCTAATTATTTAATGATGGAATTATTTTTTTGATTTCCTTTTAAGGATTAAGTTATGATGGCATGATGTTTAAGAATCCAATTTTTATTACATGGGTTATGCTATGATGTATGATTTATGATCTTGTGGAACACATAAGAATTGTATCATTATGAGATGGGTGGGACCTATATCTTCCTCCAATTCATAGGGTAATGATTTATATCTCATGAGATAGATATGGATGGAATGGCATGTTAATCCAGTTCAGTGATACATATGACAACCCTGCTTTTATTACAAACATAAACCTGATTTATTACATAAAACATCACTTGATACAACAAAGAAGATCGAGAGGTTTGGTGTATTTGGGGTTTAGGATCATTACATAAAATCTTAAAACATGAAATACAACATCTTTATTGAAAACATCCTTTACATGAACACTAAATTCACTCGTACATAGCATTGCATGGGATAACCTGAGGACATGCATAAGAAAAGGGTGAGCTATAAAGCCCAGTAAGGGAGTACACATGGAATAACATGAGTAGTACAACACATGTTAGACAGTATAAATATCAATAGATCATAAAAGAAACATGAGAATAATGTCATGATAATGCATGATAATCATAACATGGAAATGTGGCAACAACACTTTACATGGAATTATTATGAGCCAAGGCTCATTGCACATAGAGCATGAGTAAATCCTCATTGCACATGAAGAACAAGTAAACCCTCGTTTCACTTGAATTATCATGAGTCAACACTCATTACACATGACGTATCATGATACCATACTTTACCCAATGCATTGGAGTGCTATAACGGTGCACCCTTCTTAAACATTTCATTTCATGCATAAGTGCGCCACATGGATCATAAAACATGGATTCATAAAACATAATCATTTATTCCATGATAAAGGAATGTTGAAATCATACATGAAACATTGTAATCAATAAGCAAAGGAGCATAAAGGGGGATACCTTTGATGGTGAAATGGGCATGGTATCCACTACACAATGGCATTGGCTTAGAAAATCGGTGCGATTTCGGCAGCGTAATGGCGTGACATAAGAATTCATAAAAAATGGACGATGAGAGAAAAAGGGGTTACTCATCATATTTACATGTAATGGAAGGTAAGGAGGTCATATAGATACATGTACCTACACTTGTAATGGAATTTAGATTCATGATACAAAATTTTTGCATGAATGTAAAAGAAGAGAGAGAAGTTTCTTTCAGAATTTCGGCATAGTAACGAGTGTACATGGGAGACATTTAATGAGAGATAAAGGGGTATCCCATAATTCAAAAAATATGTGGGAAGTATGGGGGGTGGTGCGAAACCACACCCCAACATTCATAATTGAAATTAAAAGGGAAATACAACTTAAAGAAAATTGACAAAAATGAGAAAGGAAGAAAAAACCCTTACTTTGATGTGTGCTTACAAAGGCTAGATAGAGGCTTGTGAGAGGCTTCATGGGAGCTTGGCGCACCTTGGAAGGATTATAGAGAGAGTAGGGTAGAGTTTGGATGAACTCCAAGGGCTTTTAGTGAGAAGGAAGTGGGAGCTTGGGTGGGTTTATATACGAAAGATGAGGGAATTCTTTATTATTTAGGTTTGGGTCCCCTTACATTAAATTAATGCAAACCAAAAACCATCCCATGGTTTTTGCCCATGGTTTTTGGAAAAGGGAAGAGGAAAAAAATATTTTATAAGTCCAAAGTCCGAAATTGTTAAAATATTAGGGTTTCTTATGTGGAGGTGAGTCACACTCTCATGGAAATTAATTTAAAAAGGCAAGGTGTTGAATATGTATTGAGGGGTCCATTAATGCTTTGAAAAGTAAGTCAAACAAACCCAAAATCACATTATTTTAATGGTGAAACATATGTTGTCTGAACATAAAGATTATTGTATTTTATTACAACACTATTGTGTCATTATGATGTCATGAAACACATTATATATTTAAACGGTATTTTAATTTTACCCAAAAATTTTACAGTATCAGAAATTTATGAAAAATTCACCATTGGATAATTTCGATGTCCAATTTCTAGAAATAACATTTATTTAATCTAAATAATTTTATAAATATTTTAATTTTCACTTTAATATAAAAACCGAAATTTATCGAAAATTCACGGGTTTTGACAGAAATGGATTTCAATCCTTAAAAAAAAATTTAAATGAATTCATAAAATTATAAGATCATTTATATTTAATTAAAATTAATTTAATAATAATATTATTATTTTATTATAATATTATTTAATTCCAAAATCCCTTAATTTAATAAAAAAAATTCTTAATTAAATAATAACTAAGAACACCATTTGTACTTTAAAAACTATTTGCAATGTATAAAAAATGACTAGAAATTATATTTATTATTATATATAAAAAAATAATGTATATGAACATAGTAGTACTCATTTTTTACATAATCCCTTAAAACATCTGCATAAGACCTAAGGGTAAGGTGTGTGATGGTGACAGACTCTTGGGGTGGCTCGAATAACATCACTCGAGTGGTAATTTCAATCAAATTCCACTTTTCCCGTTGACGGTCACGTTCGAGCATGACATGATAAAGATCAGCTTGGGCTTGGTCAAGGGTGAATCTCAAAGACGCCACATCTTTTCCGAGCTCCGACCAATGGTCTTCATATGGAGAAATTCTACTGGATGAGGTCATCACTTCCTTTGTCTGAGTAAATTGGATTTGTTAAAGTCCTATATTTATACTAATAATGTGATCACTGTTCAATGACTATATTAGCAAAGGTCAAAATTCATAACATAAAACGAAATAAGTTGAATTTTATATATACATAAAGTGAAATTTAATTAGATCAAGAGGGATTTACATTAATGAAACTTTGGGTCGTTACGATATTTCCCCCTTAAGAAATTTCACCCTCGAAATTTTCCTTTTCCCACGCTAAAACAAATGTGGGTAACCCAGCTCTATCATATCCTCCAATTCCCAAGTTGCTTCTTCAAACTTCTGGTTTCTCCACAACACCTTGATGAGGGGAATTGTCTTATTTCGTAGAACTTTTTCTCTACGATCTTAGATCTTCACTGGTTTCTCCACATAAGAGAGAACATATTCTAATTGTACCACCTCAGAAGAGAGTAAGTGTGAAGGGTACGGTATATACTTCCTTAAGAGGGATACATGAAAGAAATCATGTACTTTGGCCATGGTAGGTAGAAGTGCTAGTCGATATGCCACAACCCCGACATGATTAAGAATCTCGAAGGGGACGATGTACCTTGGACATAACATCCCTTTCCTTCCACACCTCATGACCTTCTTCCACAAAGATATGCGTAGAAAAAACATGTCTCCAACTTTAAACTCAAGGTCTCATCGACGATTATCTTCATAACTCATCTGTCGACTCCGGGCTGCCTTGATATGCTGCTGAATGGTTTTCACCTTCTCCACCATTTCATCGACCATTTCTGGTCCAAGAAACATACGTTCACCAACCAAATCCCAACATGTCGGTGTTCTACACCTTTTCCCATACAAGGATTCATATGGTGCCATTTGGATGCTTGAGTGGAAACTGTTATTATAAGAGAACTCAACCAGAGGAAGATGTTGATCCCATCTTCCTTTAAAGTCCATTGAGCATGCTCTGAACATATCCTCAAGTGTTTGTATAGTCTGCTCGGATTGGCCATCAGTTTGAGGATGATAGGCCATACTAAAGTTTAGTTCAGTATTCAGAGCATGTTGATGACTCCACCAAAACATAGAGGTGAATCTTGGATCTCAGTCAGACACAATAGATATTGGTACTCCATACAACCTTACCACTTCCCAGATATATATATATGCCAGTTGATCCAAAGAGAAATCCTCCCGAATAGCAATGAAGTGTGCAGTCTTCGTAAGATGATCCACAACAACCTAGATTGAATTGTTTCCTTTGGATGTCCTTGGAATTCTAGTGACACAGTCCATGTTGATATTCTCCCATTTGCATTTTGGTATGGGCAATGGTTGCATCATCCCCATAGACTTCTGCCTCTCTACCTTCACATGCTGACACACTAGGAACTTTGATGAATATTCAGCGATCTCCTTCTTCATATTATCCCACCAAATGTTTTCTCAGAGATCTCGATACATATTTGTGATCCCTGGATGAATAGAGAAATTTGAACTATATGCATCATCCAAAAGTTCCTTCTTCAGCACCGGACTTGATGGAACACATAGTCTTTTCCCGAACCACACAATTCCTTCTTCATTAACATTAAAATCTGAGGATTTCCCATTTTTTATAGCTTCCAATTTTTCTTGGGTTCCCAAATCATCCATTTGGGAATCTTTTATCCTTCCCAAAAGAGATTTTTGTGAAATAATTTGTGAAAGTATTGATGATGTTCCCTTCTTTATGATTCCCACATCCATATTTATCAAGTCTAAGAATATTGGATCCTTCTCAATTCTCATCATTGATAGAATTGATGGGTCCTTTCTACTTAGGGAATCTACCACCTTGTTCGCTTTCCCAGGGTGGTAATGTATTGAACAGTCATAATCCTTGATGAGATCTATCTATCTTCTTTGGAAAATATTAAACACTTTCTGTGTGAATATATTTTTAAGACTCTTCTGGTCAGTATATATCTCACATTTCTCTCCATAGAGGTAATGCCGCCAAATTTTCATGGCAAAGATAACCGCCGCCAACTCCAGATCGTGCGTTGGATAGTTTCGCTCATGGATTTTCAACTGCCTTCAGACATAGGATATAACATTATCATTCTGAATCATCACATAGCCTATGCCTTTCTTTGAAGCATCACTGAAAACAACAAAAAGTTCCCCACTTGTGGGTAAAGTGAGAACGGGCACAGTGATAAGCCTCCTTTTCAACTCCTTGAAGATTTTTTCACATTCATCACTCCAAAAAAACCTTACTCCCTTTCGAGTTAGCTTGGTAAGAGGGTTGGACAATCTTGAGAAATTTCTCACAAATCGTCGATAATATCCAGCTGACCCCAAGAAGCTATGAATATCGGTTACCGATGATTTCCTTGGCCATCCCTCAATTGCATATGTTTTGGAGGGGTCCATAGATATCCCATTTCTTGTGATGATATGACCCAAGAATGAGACCTCCTTCAACCATATCTCACACTTTATGTACTTTTCATAGAGCTTCTCCTTCCGCAAAGTCTCTAGTACAGTTTTTAAATTCTCCTCATGATCCTCCATGGTTTTGGAGTATATTAGAATATCATCTATAAAGACTACCACAAATTTGTCAAGGTAATATCTAAAGACTCTATTCATAAAGTCCATTAATATTTCTAGAGCATTGTTGAGTCTGAAAGGCATTACTATGAATTCATAGTGCCTGTACCTTGTACGAAAAGTAGTCTTGGGGACATATTCCTTCTTCACCCATACTTGATAACATCCAGACTGCAAATCCACCTTTGAGAAGTATTGTGCTCCATGAAGCTGATCAAACAAGTCATTGATTATTGGGAGAGGATACTTGTTCTTTGTTGTGATTTTGTTCTGTTCATGATAATCGATGCAAATCCACATTGAGCATTACTTCTTCATGATGGAGAGGATTGGTGCACCCCATGGTGAAGCACTTGGGTGTATAAAACCTTTATCCAGATTCTCCTATAGTTGTTTCTTCATCTCTTCAAGCTCAACAACAACCATTCTATATGGAGTTTTGGATATTGGTAGAGCCCCAAGAATATGTTCAATTGAGAACTCAACATCTATTCTAGAAGGAAGACTAGACATTTCCTCAGGAAACACTTCAGCGAATTCTCTCACAATACGCATTTCTTCAAGGATGGTTTCTTACATGGACTCAATCATCTGAGCCAGATAGACGTGCTCATAAGGTAGTAATATGCATGCTTGAGATGATGGAGATATAGAAGATTCATCTTCATCCTGACACTTGTAAAGAATCGGGGTCGATTCTCCATATGGTCTGTGATTTCCCTCTCCCAACAATTTATGTTGGCTCTATATAAGGAAATCCAATCCATATCAAGAATTGTATCAAATTACACCAGAGGGAGTATGAAGAGGTTCACTGGGAAATTCAATCCACAGACTATAATAGGGGAGGACTTATATTCATGGGATTCAATGATTGCCCCATTTTTCATACACACCTACATCTTTATATCCATGATTTGTGGTGGTTCTAGGATTGTTCTACTAAAATATCAAGATATAAAAGAATGTGTAGAACCTGAATCAAAATGTATGTTCGCTATTAATGAATTAATAACTAGTGTACCTATCACTACTTCATTTTCGGGGTTCACTTCGGCAGAAGTAATGGAAAAAGATATTCCTTGCTGCATTGGAGGTTATTGGTTGTCTCCGAAAACCCTTGGATCAGGGCACTGATTTGAAAAATGACCTGGTTCTTTGCATTTGTAGCATTGAACAGCACGTTGAGGTTAAAAAAGAGTGTTCTTCTCCTCTGTCGCATCCGTGGGTCTTTCTTGCCGATAGTTAACAGCTAGGTGCCCTTCTCTTCCACAGCTGAAGCATTTTCTCATCCCCTTAAGGCAATTTCCAGGGTGCTTCTTTATGCACTCTTGGCAAGTGGGGTGCTGGATCTTCTTAGAACCATTTCATTTATCTATCAGACCACCAGAATTGAAGTCCACCTTACTCTTATTTTCCCCATGATACCCCTGTGATTCCCCGATCTCCATTTCGAACTTGAGGGCACATCGTACAATTTCCTCATAGCTGTCGAAGTCACGGATTGCTAATGCTTTCCGCAAGTTAGGCTTCAGCCCACCAAAGAAGTGGTCAACCATGCATTCGGGGGAAACGACATAGCCAGAAGCGTATCGTGCAAGCCTTGTGAGGTTTTCCTTGTAAGCTCCAATAGATTCATCATCTTTTTTCTTGAGGGAATGGAATTCCCTTTCCATCTTAAGCCGTAGGGTGCGTGGAAAATATTTATCGAAAAACATATTCTGGAAATCCTTCCATTCCAACGCCTCGATCTCCTCCTCAGGATTTATATTATTGATCAACATCCACTATTGATCTGGTTCACCCTCCATATAAAAAGCCGCCAGGAGAACCTTCTCTTGTTTAGAAGATTCAAGGATGGAGAATATCTTTTCAATGGAGTTGATCCATTGTTCAGCGATCATGGGATCATATGATCCACTAAAAGTAGGTGGCCTTTGTCTCATGAATTTCTCGATAGTAACTTGTTATTTCATAAGGGGGTTGAACGTTCCTATTGACCAGTGATTCTATTCAAAATATGAGTTAGCTGAGAGAGAAGCGTGAAGAAGTTCTCGATTCCCACTCCCATTGGATTGGGCATCTCATTAGTACAGTCATCACACTGATCTTCACAACGATTGTTAGCCCGAGTCCTCCTATTACCGGCCAATGGCTGGAATAAAAGGAAAGTTAGGGGTAACACATAAAGGGTAATCTGAAGACAAAAGTTGATGACTTATAAATAAACTTTTATTTCCATACTCAAGAGTCTATAGGCTTCAATCAATTATTTTCATGATCTACTGTCTAATATATATTCGTAGGGGAATTTATTTAATTCCCTTAATAAGGGTTCATATTATGATTTTGAATTTATCAAAACATATCCCCTGGGAGTTTCATAACCATGAGTGTAGCAAGGCCCATTGTCGTGCACCAGTTCCCATTCGAGTCTATCTCAAAGTAGTGTTTCCAGGTTTTACCCCTAGGATACATTTGTGCCAAAGCAGCCTATACCTACTCGAATCCAGACAGGAATGTATTTATCAGATAAACCACTGACCCAGTACTTAACAAAACATAGGTATGTTTTTATTATACTTATTCTTGTATCTAAGTCTTTACTAGGGTTTCCTAATCGCAAAAATAACTAAACCTATCCTCTGATACCAACTATGACAACCCTGCTTTTATTACAAACATAGACATGATTTATTACATAAAACTTCACTTGATACAACAAAGATGATCGAGTGGTTTAGTTTATTTGGAGATTAGTATCATTACACAAAAACATACAACATGAAATACAACATCTTTATTGAAAACATACTTTACATGACCACTACATTCCCTTGTACTTAGCATTGCATGGGATAACCTGAGGACATTCATAAGAAAAGGGTTAGTTATAAAGCCTAGTAAGGGAGTACACATGGAAAAACTTGAGGAGTACAACACATGTTAGATAATAGTCATATCAATAGATCATAAAAGAAAAATGAGCATAAAGGCAAGATAAAGCATGATAATCATAACATGGAAATGTGGCAACACCACATAACATGAAATTAGCATGAGCCAAGGCTCGTTGCACATAGAGCATGATTAAATCCACATTGCACATGAAGAACAAGTAAAACCTCATTACACATGAATTACAATGAGTCAACACTCATTTCACATGACGTATCATGTTACTATACTTTACCAAATGCATTGGAGTGCAATAAGGGTGCACCCTTCTTAAACATTTCATTTCATGCATAAGTGTGCCACATGGATAATAAAACATGGACTCATAAAACATAATCATTTATTCCACGATAAAGGAATGTGGAATTAATACATGAATCCTTGTAATAAATAAGTAAATTTGCATAAAGTTGGATACCCTTGATGGAGAAATGGGCATGGTATCCACTACACAATGGCATTGGCTTAGAAAATCAGTGCGATTTTGGCAGCGTAACGGCGTGACATATGAATTCATTAAAAAATAGTTGATGAGAGAGAAAGGGGTTACTCATCATATTAACATGTAATTTAGAGTAAGGAGGTCCTATAGATACATGTCCCAACAATTTTAATGGAATTTAGATTCCTGATACAAAATTATAGCTTGAATGTAAAAGAAGAGAGAGAAGTTCTTTTCGGAATTTCTGTATAGTAACAGGTGTACATGGGAGGCATTTAATGAGAGAGAATGGGGTCTCCCCTCAATCAAAAAATAATAGGGAAGTATTGGGGAGGTTTTAAACCATACCCCAACATTCATAATTGAAATTAAAAGGGAAATACATCTTAATTAAAATTGACAAAAATGAGAATGGCAGAAAAACCCTTACTTGGAAGTGTGCTTCCAAAGGCTAAAGAGAGGCTTGTGAGAGGCTTCATGGGATCTTGGGGAACCTTGGAAGGACTATAGATATAGTAGGAAAGAGTATGGACGATCTCTGAGGGCTTTGAGTGAGGAGGAAGTGGGAGCTTGGGTGGGTTTATATAGGAATGGTTAGGGAATTCTTTATTATTTAGGTTTGGGTCCCCTTACATTAAATTAATCCAAACCACAAACCATCCAATGGTTATTTCACATGGTTTTTAGAGACGTGAATAGGAAAAAAATATTTTATAAGGACAAAGTCCGAAATTTTTAAAATATTAGGGTTTCTTATCTGGAGGTGAGTCACACTCCCATAGAAATTAATTTAAAATGGCAAGGTGTTGAATATGTCTTGAGGGGTCCATTAATGCTTTGAAAAGTAAGTCAAACAAACCCAAAATTAAATTATTTTAATGATAAAACATATATTTTCCGAACATAAATATTATAGTATTTTATTACATCACGAATGAGTCATTATGATGTCATAAAACACATTATATATTTAAACGGTATTTAATTTTTACCCAAAAATTTGACTGTCTCAGAAAATTATGAAAAATTCACCGTTGGATTATTCCGAAGTCTTGTTTCTAGAAATGAAATTTATATTATCTAAATAATTTTCTAAATATTTTAATTTTCACATTTAAAAAAACTGACATTTATCGAAAATTCACGGGTTTTGACAGAAGTGTTTTTCAAACATTAATAAAAAAATTTAATTGAATTCATAAAATTATAAGATCATTTATATTTAATAAAAATTAATTTAATAATATTTTTATTATTTTACTAAAATATTATTTAATTCAAAAATTCCTTAATTTAATAAAATAGATTTCTTAATAAAATTATAACTAAAAACACCATTTGTACTTTAAAAACTATTTACAATGTATCAAAAATGACCAGAAATTATATTTATTATTATATACAAAAAAATAATGTACATGAACATAGTACTACTTATTTGTTACATAACCCCTTAAAACAGCCGCATAAGACCTAAGGGTAAGGTGTGCGATGTCGATAGACTCTTGGGGTGGCTCGGATAACATCACTTGAGTGGTAATTTCAATCAACTTCCACTTTTCCCGTAGACGGTCATGTTAGAGCTTGACATGATGAAGCTCATCTTGGGCTTGTTTAAGGGTTATTCCCATAGACGCCACCTCTTTTCCGTGCTCCGACAAATGGGCTTCGTATGGGGAAATTCTACTGGATGAGGCCATCACTTCCTTTGTCTGAGTAAATTGGATTGGTTAAAGTCCTATTTTTATACTATTCATGTGATCACTGTTCAACGACTATATTAGAAATAGTCAAAATTCATAACATAAATTCAAAGAAGTTGACATTTTATATAAATATAAAGAGACATTTAATTACATCAAGTGAGATTTCCATTAATGAAATTTTGGGTCGTTACAATACATGACTGAAATGAGGAGTGAACTCGGTTCAGAAGTAGACTTTGTCCGATAAGATAGTCTTGGCAATGAGTCCGGAATACTAAGAAATGATTCTATATGATTATGTGTGTATGCCAGAATGTTTCATGTTTTATTTTATGATTATTAGGATTACATTTATCTTCTATGATTTATCCCATGTTATGATTTTATGATCTCTTTTGTAGGTTATGATTTTCAAAATGCTATGTTCTTGTGAATATGATATTTCCTTTTTTTAACCTTACTAAGAATTTGAGCTCACCCTTTTGTATTTTTTCTTTCCCCAGGGCAGGAAGAAGGTTATTAAGTAGGATATTCCCAAAAGGACTCTAGATATGATGAAATAAACGGGAGACAATGTAGATGCTTTATGAACCGGTTGTTTCTGTTTCCCAATTTCTAAAGACTCTATACCTATATGGTCCTACCATGGTTTTGTTATATGTTGTAATAAGTATTCTTCAATTCTGAAGTAATAACAATTTATTTAATGTATGGTTTGTTATAAGTATAAATTATATGAATAGGTTATTCTCATTAAGATATGTTATGTTAAAATTCTATTTGATCAGAGGTGATAAAATACATTAGATCCGGGATGTATATACTTAGAAATTGATATATGGCACACATCATGTATATTAAAGAGGCATGGTAACAATTCCAAATAATAATCCTTAAATCGAGTTCCTTCTAAATTTTCATTGGGTTTAATGTAATTGGGGCCCTGTTTCAAAATAGTGAGTCGGTTAACTATTACGACTACAAAACATGCATTTAATAGTACAACAAATAATCATTATAAGTACAAGAAAATGGATGACCATGTGAGCGATGTCTAAGGCACATGAAATTTATTAGGTCATTTATAAGTGTTGATATTGGTCATATTTATCAGTGCTTTTAAAAGAATTGATAATGGTCTATATTGTAGTCTACTGTTATAGGACACTGCAACACCACTGTAGTGTGCTGTAACACCACACTATTTCACCAGAAACAAAAAATATATCAACCAAGAAAGTCCCAATATTGATTTTAAATGAAAAAAACTACAACAAAAATTAAATAAAAAAACTATATTATTGACATTTAAAACATTAGTTTATATAATTACATAAATAAAAATCATTACAGAAATTCAAAAAAAATTAAAACTATCCATGAAACCATGATTTACATTGACATTCATTGTCGAACTACTGACATTACTTGAGTAATTTCGAATAAACCACCTCAACTAGAAAAAAATAATTTACCTGTATAAGAAAAAATTTTAATTAGTAATAGTAAAATGAAAAAAATTAAATATAAATATAAAATAATACATTAATTACAAGGAAAAAATTTTGTTGTGAAAATATCATGATAACTTTTCTGATTGAGTAGTGGGGGACATGAAGGAATGTGATAAATTTCAACACTATAGGAAATAAATGTTTTTTATAGAATAAGTCTATGGATATTTTTGTGAGGAAGGAGATGAAATATGGACAGAGTATCACAGCATGAATAAAATAATCTACCTACATAAGAAAAAAAATATTATTTTAGTAATTCTAAAAAGAAATACATTAATAGTATATAAAAAACATTATTTCTATAGAGAGATATTTTTCTATGAAAACATTAATAATACCACTATAATAGAGAAGAGGTCATGTCATTTCTCTTCCTATAATGATAATTGAGATAACATGAAAAAAAGTGATAAATGAACCACTATAGAGGTGAAAAGGTTTTAACGAATAATGATCATGAATGTTGGAAAGGGAACCCTAACATGAAAAAATGAATCTACCTATATAAGAAAAAAATTATTATATAAATAATACTAAAAAGAAATAAATTAAACATACATATGAATCAATATATTAATTGTATGAAAAATGAATTTATAATGAAAAAAATAAAGATTACCTATGTAAATGAGTTGAGGAAGCATCATTTCTCTTCCTAAAAAGGCAGTGGAGGTAATATAAAAAAATTGATAAATGCACTACTATATGGGTGAAATGGTTTTAATGGAGAATGAGCAAGAATTTTGGACAGAGAACCACAAAATGAACAAAGGAATCCACATGTATATGGAAAAAATTATTATGCGTGTAATACTAAAAAGATATAAATTAAACATAAATATATAAAAATATATTTATTATATGGATAATGATTTTACTATGAAAATATAATGATTATGTGTACGATTGAGCAGAGAAAACAATTTTCTCCTCTTGAAAAGGCTTTAATCCTCGATTGAAATCTTCTAAAATAAACATACTCTACAATGAATAATGATAATTAAATCAAAATTCCATTATATAATTTTTAGTTACAATATAGAATGTATATTTTAATATCACCTTTGAAACTATCGAATGTGTTTCCTTCATTATAGTTTGTTATTTTGAGAGATTAGTAACATCATCATGTATAAAAGTTATTATCTATTTGAGTTGTCAAATATTTAATTTAGATTATGTTAAGGCTATAGAGAACAAATAATATTTTGAGAAAAAAATATAATAAAAAACACTTTAATATTCACATTGATCACTATTTATATTGTTAATGATTTCAAGGATTTGGTTCATCATTCAAGAATCAAAATCCCCTATTTTTAGTCCCCTCTAACATACATGACATTGTCTATATTTGGATCGAAATGAACTGATTATGATGTCTCATGAAAGGGTTATCCTTGATTGAATTTTCATCTCACTTATTATTGTTTTAGTTTCAAGTAGGACAATCGACCAATTATTTTTTGTTAGATTAGAGACATAAAATACAAGCACTTATTTGTATTCCATTATGAATGACTAGACATCTCCCTCGTCTACAATTTATTCACCGTAAAAAATTCCATTTCATCAATATTCATTCCATTGATATTTTTAACCCATTTGAGACGGAGAAGATGCACATGATATTTTTTTTAATCAACTCATATATCAATTCAATAATTAAAAAATGTGACATATTTTCATAAACTGGATTTCCATCATTGGAACCAGATATGTGCATCACTTCATCCCCTTTCCTAACTCCACTATTTTTCATTGTACTGATGTCATCTTGTTCGTTTGTATAGAACATATAACCATTTATTACAAAACATGTGTAACATATAAAATTTTCATTTAGAATTCTGTTTAGCCATTAAAGTAATTAGGAAATTAAATTCATATTATCATTTATCACTTTATTAATTGGATTTTTAACCATCCTATAAAATTTTGATTATGTGTATTTGATTTCGACATTTCATAACTTTATGGAATCAAATCCCTTTTAATTTTTTTGTTGGCACCAATGTACAGATCACCATCTTCACTATTATGTTATATATAATAATGTTATTGCACCCACTCTATCAAGGTAATTTAAACAAATACACTTTTTGGAAATCATTTCACCCATAAGGTGTTCATTGTGATGAGACATTAGGAGACCGATGAATTCATCATTTGATAAATAATCGGTACCAAATTCAATAGCATGTTCAAAAATATATCCTTCTATAATACAACCAATTAGATTACTTTTATTCTTGACACACCTTTTCAAAATATTCATATATCATTCAACATGGTACAACTATCTATAATGGACATGACCACATATTTAACATCTCTCACCAAGTGATCCATCAAGTGGAAAATTATATCAGAGAATCATTATTGGAATAACTTCCAATATTCACATAATATGACACCAATATCATTATTAGTGATGGGGAATTTTGGGGGGGTTACGATAATACTTCATATTGATTTGAAAAAGAGAAGAGTCTAGTTAATGTATATCATACATTTTGAGGTAGAATGTAATGAAGATAAATATGCATTAAATATTACATCAAAACATGACAGTCTTGTGATTTTATTCCGTGTAACATCAAATTGTTAATTGAAATAAAAATCTTGATATTTGTGGAATACCCAAATGGAGGTTTTAAACTATTAATTAAAAATAAAAATATCAATTTCACATATCTTGATAGATTGTAAGATGTTGGACAAAGAAAATTCCATATTTTAACCTTCGTCAGTTCTAATGTTTCCCTTATCCCCATTTTAATATAATCCAACTTATAGTTTATTACATCTATCATTTTTCTAAGAACATTTAGTAACTGATAAATAACACTATAAAATATATTTGTTTCTACATGCATTAAAACAAAAAAAAGACTTATAATTTAACAATTAAAATATTGTATTTCAATGAAAATATTTAACTTCATCCAACATGACTTTGTACAGTTTTTTGAAGGAGGTTTACAGAAAATATTATCAATATTTTATACATTTTTGTAAAGTTGATCACCCGTTTCTAGAAATGGTGTTATACCATGTTCAATATTCCAATCGAATTCTGGAACCTAGTATTGGTATTTATGTTTTAAGGTAAAAATTTCTAATTTCCTAAGAACACAGTCTTAATGGAATGTTTCAACTGAACTAATTGTGAGGGTTTTTCAAAAATGGTACACCCCAACATTCTATTATTTCTATAACCTGAAAAATTTCCATATGCGGGAAGTAATTTAAATCTTGTACAACATGGACCTAAATGGTAATTCTTCACTACTATGATCACCATACATTGTAACACATGTATCACATATCAATTTCAAATCTTAGATCAATGGAGCCAAATAGACATCAATATCATTAATGGGTTACTTTTTCCTACATACAAGAAGAGGCCATATAATTTATTTTTACTTCATTCATAACAATGGAGGAAAGTTATAACTTACCAACATGATGGTCAATGTACTGTGAGTATATTATGTACAAAAAAAGGATATATTCTATCTATATATAATTTAATATTAATGTTTCTCAACTCATATCCTTATTCAGAAAAATGAAAATCAATTTTCTTCCACTAAGAATAATTTGATTCATGATGTAGGTTCCCATATATAATTCCTGTATATGCATTCCATGATAATTATCTTTTGGTTTCCGGACTTCCATATTGTATTCAAAACCATAGTATGATATAAATATAGGAAACAAACATCAGAGGACTAGATTCATTTTCCTTGTATCAATCATTACCACACATAGGGAATTTTATGATTGATTCAGTGTCCTTGTGAATCTATATGAAATCATTTGGGAAAGCATGAATTTTTTGTAGATCATGCCCATTGAACGTAACATTCATTTAGCATTTAATGATCAATATGGTTGATAATTTTTTTATGGAATCATATATTTTTTAAGACTACGTACTTCTCAAAATCTATTGTCACTCTATAAGATACAATATTTTTAATTATATATCCTCTATACAACTGACAACGTTGTGTATTAGGTACAACTAGTATACTATGGTTTGTTGGAAAAAAAAATTAAATCCTCAATAAACATTGGAAAATCAAAAAGGAAATCTTAAATTATATTTCCATTTCATCCATGCGGTCTGCATTATCTTTAATAAGGGTATTAATATCAAATTATTCACAAAACATAGTATCAACCTAATCGATTTGAAAATCTAGTTTTTCCCCATGTATAGTCCATATGTTATAGAATAGATCTATTTTTTGACAAATTAAATTATCCTCCAAATAATCCTAATGAAAATTCATTGAATAAAAATAATGTAAACACATAGATAAGATTTTAGAAGGGTCGTCTGCATGATCTATTGAAAACTCGATGAAGTCATTAACACCATCTTCATATTTGTTTGGTTAACGATAAGAGTGAATACATTTTTGGTTCATATCCATTCTATAATGTTCATAAAAGATTAAATTTATAAAATATAAAAAAATACACAAAATATATTCATTATAAAAATTGATAGTTATAGACTATTCTTAAAAGGGAAATATTGATCTTTCATACAAGAATATTTTAGCACCTAGATAGTCCAACTCTCGTAATAAGTGTTGTATTATTTTGAAAAAAATGATTTAGATAAAGCTAGATAATAATTGATATTGTCACTATAAATTATAGGTTTAAAAAAGTTGATAGATATTGTAATAACAAAAATCTATTTTACCAAAACAATACTAGGTCAAATCATCTTTTTACCAACAACACACGTCAAAGTAACTAAAATATGGTTTAAATATTTAGTGTAAATACCATTAAATGGTGGGTTCTATCCCCCAAAATAGAAACATTTAATATTAGATTTCAAAAAAAATTATTGCATAAACCTTAGGGTTAATATACATACAAACTCAAACTAATTGTTACCTAATATATACATATGTGTTATACAAAAAACTGAGGAAATGAATGATGCAAGAGCTATATAGACACACATACCTGGAATTCTAGTATAAAAACAAACTTATAGTTTATAAAATATATAAAATAAATAAAAACATGATATTAAAATTTAACTTGAACTTTAAAAGAACCAAAATGTATCAAAAAATGATTTCTTTATATGATAAAACCTCATTTGATTAATTGGGAATGTATCCTTTAAATATGAGCTATTAGAAAACTGAGGAAGATATTAAATTCTAAGAGGAACTAGATAATATGATACATATAACCAATAGAATAACAAACATCACTTGACTGACATCGTTCCTTAAAAATAACATATGAAGTATCATGTCCATAGAGGTGTCCATGAATGGTGTCAACAAATATATAATAATTACAAAATCACAAAAAGTTCCAAAAATCAGTAGTCAATAAACAAGAGTTTACATGAAAATTTCCCCCCAAGCTCAGCTTGGGTGGATATGGTAGGAGGGTTTTGGGGCGTGGTCGTGGGGAAAATTCCCTGAGCCAACAATTTACTAGTATTATCATTGTTTCATTTTGTGGCACATTCACATTTGAACAATATTTTTAAAAAATAATATACATAAATATTTATACACATTTATATATAAATGAATAAAAATTAGTAATACGATATAAAACATAGAAGTAAAAAAACAATTAATTTGCCCAATGTTTAGTGTCAGATACAAATAACAGAGAATATATTGGTAATCAATAAAAAAACCAACCAAAATTTGTTCTCTAAACAATGGATCAAAAAATAACATAAAACAGATCATAAAAAAATTATAAAAGAATAAATCAGAAATGAATAAAAAAATACACAAAAATAATAGGATATCATACCGTGCTAGGATGAAAAAAAATTTAAGACCCTATTTAAAAATACTAACTTTAATAGAACACTAGATGATGGGTGATATGTTGGAGAAACATGAGGTAGCCGAGTGGTGTGATTCAACCTTCAATTCAATGAGGATGAGCACGGAGATTCAGTAGCTTCTATATCGCGATAGATTCAGAAATGGTTCGGGTTTTTAAAATAGAAAAAGATAATTTTACCAGTGTTTATTACATAATTTCTCATAAAAGGTCTCTTTATCAGTAATAAATTTGTTGCACTGACATATATTAATTTTATCAGTAATTGGTTTTAATGGTGATATACAATTTAGAATTAACATTATGAATAAACAATTGTAATTATTTGTATATACGTAATAAATATAAATAAATATAAATATAGTATAAATATTATTTTCTAAATATATTTATTATAATTTTATAATTACTTATTTATCATTATCAAAATATATTAAAAATTAATATTTATGTGATTATATGTATATATTTTAATATATATATATATAATCAATATATTGAATGTTTAATTAAAATTATTTAAAATTTAATAATTATTAATAATTAAAAATATATATATTTTTATAATTGTACAAAACTTTTAGAGAATGTTTATTTATTTGTGAATATAAATATATAAATATAGTAAATGTATATTAATAAATATATTTATTTATAAATATTTTTTCTGTGTATATTTTTATCATTATTAATTAGTATCTATTTTTTGTTCATGCTTATATGTTTAAAATGATTGAAATTTAAAAAATTATCTATATTTACAGATTAAAAAATTTGAAAAAATGGATATGTTGTGTGTGTGTGCATTATAATATATAATAATGTATTAATTACGTATATGTGAAAGCAATATGACACACATTTTATCTATATTATATTGAAAAATAAAATGCTATTCATTTATATGTTGGGTACTATGTAATTAGTCAATATTTTTAATTTATATTAAATTTTTAAAAAAATTAGTTAATAAATATATAACTATTTATGGTAAAGCGCGTAAATATCTTGTATTATAAAAATAATATTCTTATACATTAATATCTAGCTATATTTTTAATATTTTTAATTTAATAACATTATTTATCATAATTATCATATTAAAAATGTTTAATATTGGATAACGTAAAAGTTGTGTATTCATTTTTTTCAATTATTATTTATTTAGTGAAATTTTTAATTTTTTTTAATTAAAATTTTTTATTTGTTGAGTTATTTCATTTTATTATTTAGTCCTTTATAGCAGTAAAAATTTGCGGATGAAATATATATTTATTTGTGTTTAAAATAATGTTTTGATAATGGGAACCCATTATCAGTGGTAAATATAATGCCCTGATAAAGGATACCACATAGCAACACTAAAAATAATATGTTTATAATGGTTTTCTATATCAATGCCTCAAAATGTTTTGATTAAGGATTAATTTTGTAGTGATTTCTTTAGTGCTAATAAATATTCCATTTATAAGCATTTTTTCATGCACTTATAAAAACCAGCACTATTAAAATCCTATTTTGTAGAAGTGGGTGGCTCATTTTTTTTAAATTTCAATGTAAATCATTAATGAATTAAACAATTATGAAATAAGAAATTGAAAAACATAAAAAACATCATTAAATTAATTAAAATTAAACTATTAATTTAATGATTGTATAATTATAAATTTCAGAACAAAAAAATTAAATTTTTAAATAACATCTACTATTATGTAGGGAAATAAACTAAATTGATACCAAATTTTAAAATTATTTGGAATCAATAAATTAATGTTGTTTAATTAAATAAATGAAATCAAATTAAAATTTTAAATTGTAAATTGGTGTTATATTTTAATAAGAAAACATAATTAAAATATTTAAAATTATATAATAGCATAAATTAATTAAAATTAGATAAATTTATTAAATGAAAAAAATAAATAAACAACATCGAAAAATAATTAATGAAAAATTTATACTTTTAATATCTATAAACACGTAATTATATATAAAAATTTATTAATTAATGATTTAAATTATAGAATAAAAATTGAAATTAATTAATAATAATTACAAAATCCATTTTTTATATCATAAAAAATTTAATAAATGATGTCGAAAATCATGTCAATTTAAGGCCACCTCAAATTACCCCACACTTAAATGTTGTTTTCCCTCAATAAATTCCATGATTTAGTGTAATTGAAAAAAAGTTTTATGTTATTCACAATCACCTCATATTGATAGACCTACACCAGTTTAGAATACATAGGATTAGAAATTTTGGAATAGGATATTGACAGGATAATTTCAAAAGAATACTTTCCCAATTTAAAATACTCACTAGGTGATTAAGAGAATCAAAGAATAATCTACCAATGACGATTCCTTGCCTCATATATTAATTTTCTTAAAGAAATACATTCTATCAAATATGATTCATAAATCAATGAATTATAAATGTTTAAAAAAATATCGAATTAAAAACATAACCAAAGTAACCTTGTATTATTAATTTCTCCTCATTTAAAAAAAGATAAATTTATTAAATTTATTTTCAATCACATTATTGATAAAATTCATATGATTACATAAAAATAAATTAGTCCATACTTCATCAAGGTTCCATTATTCTCCTCAAATTAATGAACTTGTTTTCCAGAACTAGAGGCTTTATTTTAATTTTTCCAGCCATATTTCTAGTCCAAAGCACTATGCACAATAATTATTGAAATTTTAAATTGATTTTAATAATAGAAACACACCCTATTAATAGTGTCTTAGAGATTATTAACTCAAATAATCCCGCATTTCATTGTCACCTACATTAATGGAATCTCTAATGAAGAATCTATATCCTTAAATTGATACTTTTATAATATAGTTCAATAACATCAACATTCAGGACTCACTGAGAATGAGCTTATAATGAGGCTATTTACCCTTCCCCTTAAAGGGATTGCTAGGAATTGGTTCTTGAGTCTAAATAAAAATATTATTATGAATTGGGATCAAGTTTTTAATTATTTCATCTTGAAATTCTATCCCTAAAGACAAAAGGAGAACATAAAAGTAAAATAACATGTTTTTCCCCAGAGGATGGAGATACATTTGATGATTTTTGGGGTAGATTTCGGGTACCGCTGAGGAAATTTCCCCATCATAAAAACCCATATCATGTGCTCATGGACACCTTCTTTGGAGGGACATCCTTCTCTGGTCAAAACCATGTCAAAAAATCTACTGGGGGTAACTACAATGATAAGGTAGACGACTAATTATGAAAAAAAATAATATTTCTGTGAACACAAAACAGAAAATTTCAAGAAGGATGAAAGTGAATTGAATTTTTAATAACATAAGTTTATTAAATGAGAATGAAGGAAAACTTCTTGAAATTAAAAAAACAACTTCGGTCATTAATGCATCAGAATTTTAAGGAATTTATTAATCATTTTTTATCAAAAACATATCCAGAATCTTAGGGAAGAATTATCCCAATGTGGGATGTTCGTTCACTCTTAGAAATTTCTTCCAAATAAAAAAATTCCTTCTAAACAATAATAAGACTCAAACATTGTTAATTATTGTCCTAGGATGCCAGCTAAGGATGAAACAGTTTCCAATAATTAAAATAAAGGCTATAGAAATGAAAAAAATGGTCACGGAAACACCATAGAATGAGTTTGAGATCCACGTCCCCAACCTATTAAAACCATCATAGAAAAATCATTCAAAATAAACCAAAGGCGTAAACAACTAATTCACAGGGGGATTATAATGGTCAATATATTAAAATACAAACAAAATCCCTAATAGAATGGACTCTCAAGAGGAATGATTCAAGACTCAACTAAATACACAAAAAACTATATATTAAATTGATAAAATTCAAAATTATGCTGGAATGAATAACATGGTATTTCATTCAGGACAACATGCTAGATTCATGAAATCTAGTGATAATAGCTAGCTACCTAGAACAAATGAACAAATCCCTATGGAGAATGTCTTGGCTATTGTCACGAGATGTGGTATTACCACTCAAAGTAAACTGTAGAATGACATTGAAAAAACCGAAATAGAAAGCATGTATGAATACAAATAAAAAAATATAAATTACATAGATTCTAATAATTAATAGATGTGGATTAAAAATGAGGAAAATTGGAATTTTTCACCTGGAAATAAAACAGCAATTTTTTATGAAAATAATAAGAACAAAGTAAATAAGAAATATGTTGAATAAATGTGGGATATTATTACGTTTCCTAAATTTTTTTCCCACCCATCACTTTCTATGAAAAATAAAACCTAAAAGAAATACTAAATATAATTGTCTTCAATTGATTGGGAGTTTGATCAATCTCCAAGGGAACATCCCATTGATTTATACATTGATTCGAATTCAATATTTTTTAAAATCACTTAATATTATAGTTATAAACTAAACTATAATGGATGAATTTTTCAAATATATAAACACTAAAGAGTGTAGTGATTTCCACTAAAATTATATTCATCTAATACGTAAAGACACATGAAGTTTGGTAAAACCCTATACCTTAGGAAATTGTAGTCAACTCAACATTCCTTATGACATAGGTGATACAATAAAACATATCCCATAATTACTATATCAATATTTGCGATCGGGTGATCAGAAACACACCACATTCCAACTATCGTTGGATGACCATTCCTTCATATATCCTATAGAAAGGGTAGATTAATTACTATTTGATATTGGGAAAATGTTTCAACAAGCTGACATATTAGACTTTGATATGGAGTGTGACCAAGAGGTTCTCTCATCGTGGGTAGGCCTTTCATGGACATTGGTGGAGCTATTATTGAGACGTTTAAGGGTCAGTTAATTTTTTTATTTGGAGGGAAATAAGGGTAGATTAATGTGTTTAAAAATTTCAATGGGGAATCTTTTAATTAAAATTATTCTACAATAGAGTCATTGTAATTTAAAATTTCACATGAATGCTCTGATAAATATGATGTACAACCCTCTTTTGATGATGTTAATTTGGAAGTTAAAAATTGGGATTTTTCTGATTTCATAATGTGTTGAATATGCTCATATGGAAAATATGAATGATTTTCCAGAATTGGACAATTGTCCTATTTCTGTAGAAACTATAGGTGTGTTATCTTATTTTGAACATAAAAACATTTTGAGTAAACATAAGGATGATTCTATTGTCCCAAAAACATAATAAAAATTGTATTTGGTAGAGTTAGATCTTAATGAAAAAATTATTTATTTTTATTTGATAAATATGTAAAAAACAAATGAGGAAGAACGAGAAAATCTAGTGAGTGAGTTGTCTACATTGGACATCTGTAATATGAATCCAAAAAGTAATATACAAATTACAAATCTATTAATATTTTAAACTCCCTATATGATATATTTGGATGATCATGAACCCCTAGGCCCATGATTCATCCTTCCAGTGAAAAAACACCAATCTTTGAAAAGAAACCTCTTCCTTCACATATGAAATACTTTTTTGGGTCTGATTTTCACAATTCCTATGATAATTTATCGTAAGCTAGAGGATAACCAAAATATTCATTTTTAAAATATTTTGAGGAAATTAAAATCTTCCACAGGCTCGACCATAGCTTATATTAAGGTAATTATCACTTAGTTCTTCACGCACAAGATCTCTATAGGGCCATATCACCAACAAATAGTAGAATGTCAAAGACTGTATTAAATCTAAACCAGAAATAGGTTGTTAGAGGTGAATTCATTAAACTTTTGGACATTGGTATTATCCTTCCTTTATCAGATAGTACATAGGTCTGTCTAGTGTGTATAGTCCATATAAAATGAGGTTTCAATGTTATAAAAAATGTGAAAATGAAGAAATTCACATTAAGAAATCCACCAAGTAGAAAGTCTATATATACTATTAGAAGAATAATTCAGCCTATATGAAATACCATTTTAACATTCCCTTATTAGATCAAATTCTTGAGATGCTTTTTGGGAATACACTTTTCTAGTTTCTATCTGTGTATTCTGGTGAAAAAAAATTCTAGTTTCTCTAGAGGATCAGGATAAAACTAACTTTACATACCCTTTGAGGAATTTTCCTACCAACGGATTCTATTTGGGTTTTGTAGAGGCCCAAAACCCATTCAATGGTGCATGATGGATAATTGTTTCCTATATGATTGAGAGGATTATAGAGGTTTTCATGGATGATTTGTCAATATATGGTAGCCCATTAATACATTCTTGAAAATTTATAATTAGTGATAGAGATATGCTTAGAGACCAACTGTATTCTTTATTTGAATAAATGGAAACTCATGGTAACTAAAGGGATTGTGTTGGGACATTAAGTGTCCATAAGGTGTTTGGACATTGAAACTACCAATGTTGAAGTTATAAAAAAACTAAAACCTCTGAATAATTTAAGTGGTGTGAGAATAATATTAGGGAATGCCATTTTCTTCATGAGGCTTATAAAATATTTCTCTAAAAATAAAAAACATTTTTGTTCTTTTCTTTATAATGTTGTACACTTAAATTATGATAAAAAATGTTTGGAATCTATTAATTTGTTAAAAGAAAAACTCACTACATCACCTATCATCACTACACCTAATTGGAAACATCTTTTTGAATTAATGTGTGATGCTAGTTGCAACATCCCAAGCGTCAATGGTACGTTTCAATTTGAATAATACAATAGCTTGTGTTATACGCAACATCAATTTCAAACACACCACAACCAATAAAACCAGTCGTTATGAATAGTAATACCAAATTTTTGAAATTTTATAAATTTTATCATTCAAAATGGAATTAATTTTTGGATTCATAATTACATGGACCCAAAGCATGACGTACATGGACATTACATTACTTTTTTGTAATACCAAATATATAAAAAAACCCAACACTCAAGGACTGACATAGTTTAGTGTCTTTGGAAACATGGAACATAATCTTCTAATCATGGTGAAAGATATTCAACATCTCCAATAAAGATCTTCCCTTTTTGATTTCATACATAAAACCTTTCTTTATATCTTGGGGAAAATAAAACATATAAAGGGTGAGCTAAAATTCTCAGTAAGGGTAAGCTTGGATAATATAAAAGAAACCACATACATTTGAACTTCAAAACATGAACATAATGTTTACACATCAAAATCGTGATTTTTGAAATAAATATTGGCAGTACATAACGAATAGGTCATAAAGTAACATCAATCATGATGAAATAGCATGGGAATAAAAAAATTTAATTTTGGAAAACCATTAACCACGTGATATTATTTTCATAGTAGCCAAGGCAATGCTTCCAAGACCATATTAGTGGACAAAGTCCCTTTCTGAATTGAGTTAACTCTTCATTCCAGTCCTATATCACAGAACCAGATTAACTTACCAATGCAGCCATGTCTATCTCATGAGATATAAATCTTTACCCAATGAAATGAATGGAGATTTAGGTCCCACCCATCTCAAAATGAAAACATTTTTACTTGTGTCACAACATAAACTTAAATCATTTATCTTAACCCAAAAAATAAAAATGGGTTTCATAAACATCATCCCATCATAAAATAATCCATATAAAACAAATGGATATCATTTTTCATAAGAAAAGTGAAACCATGTAAATCAGAGAGACCTTACACTTGAAACATACACATATGAAAATAATGTCATTTTATAGGGAAATTTTTTTTCCTAAAACACTTGAAATAAATTCTTGAAGAAAATATACTTTTTCTTCAAAATAATTTTCTTTTTACAAAATTCCTTGAAATTTTAAAAGAAAACGATTTTGTTGAAAATATTCAAGAAATATTGTAGTGTAAGCTTCATTAAAATAAGGCATTATAATATCGTAAAAATCTGTTCATACCGTATAAGTTAAAAAAACATTTTCTTGTACTTTTGTCAAAAATGTAAAAACGTACCTCATATGGTAAACAAAAGATAGATTCCTTCCATAATAGCATGTAAAAGTCAAATAGGTGTAAACATGGATTGAAACATACATGGAAGAATAGTAAATACTTTATGAAAAAAATTTATAATACACGGACATGGATGATAAATATAACCCCAGTAAATATTTACGTATAAGAAATCTCATATAAAAATGAGATTGCAAAATTATCCCTTACCTTTGGTCTGATATGCTTTATATGTATCCAAACCTCATGTATAATGATTTATATAATGTAATTGACATATTACAGAATAATATTCATTGTTATGATATCATATATGGTCCACTTATGAATTTATATTGCCCGTTCTTTTGTAAATTCATCGTAAAGTATCATTTTGGGTAATATCATTTCATTTATCGTTCGTGTTTGGACTTGTAACTATTCATATGATTACTAAGTTCATGATTAATTACATACAGAGTGTAAAACCTGATTTATATATAATATGTATTCATAATATAAATATATATAATTGATCGATAAAGGGAATGAAATACACTGTTCATGGAGACGGTAGGCCGTACGTACGCCTGAACAATGTTTTGGTTTCCATATTAAATTGAATGAAAGTAAGTAAATAACATAAAAATAAGTCCAGTATCATTAATATGTCATAAATTCCATGATTATTTAATATATATAGTTTAGAATCATTATTTAATGTTAGACATGGAAAATGAATCTCATAGCATCGTGGAGACGGTAATCCCTACGTACGCACGAGGGATGACATCATTCCCATAATTATTGAATTGAATTAGATTGAATGATATAATATAACAGAATTAATATCATGTTATAATAACCATATATATAGTTATTTTTTACACCATTATAACCATCCATGTATGGTGGTGGTGGAAAAACAGATTACATCATAGCATGGAGACGATATTCCCTTTTATAATGCAGGAGAGGGGCACCTTTGGAAACCTCAAAAATATTAATTTTTAATAAATAAAACCCCACATAAAAATTTCCAAAATTATTTAAATCCGATTCCTGGATGGGATATGGTTGTAATCTCATTGTCCAATAAAATTTAGACATGTTTGGAATTTATTTTAAACCTTATCTAGTTGATTTATCCTTATTTAATTTATTTAATCTTATTTGTGGTAATAATATTCTTGATTTTAAATTGTTATAAATAATAACTTATGTGTTGTTAATTATCTATAATTGTGTACATTATGAATTTTTTGATCATATAAATATCAATTTATAATTTTTAAATATTTATGTGATTTTTAATCAATTTAATAATATGTTATTTTTAAAAAACAACAATAGTGTTCATTTTGACACTATCCATTTATTTGAATTTAAATAAAATCTACAACGAGGATATATTCAAACAAATTTTTTTAATAGATTTATAACATGTCATATTCTTCTAGGAAATTTGTGGGGAACATTAATTAGTTCATATAATGTTTATTTTAATATTTAAAAAACCATTTATTTGATATTTCTCTTAATAAAACAATTACTATATTATTTTATATAGTCCTTTAATATACTTATTAGTTGCATAAAAAATAATAATAAAATCCTATTATGAAGATAAATATAATACCTTTTATAATAATATTTTTACTCGAATTTAGAATCTTAAAATAACAACATTTAAATTGTAATATTTATTAAATTATGAAGGTGACATCATTGAAATAATTTAAAATAAAATAATATAAATGTCCTAATCGGTTTTATAAGGCTCCAAATGGGCCAAAAATCGACCCTTGTATGATTAGGGTATAGAAATTGTCGAAAAATAGTGTTTGGTCAAGTTTATGGTCCTTTTTATAGGTATTGTTATTTTAATAATAACTATATAATTGATTTTTCACTAAATAAATAATTTCTACATCATTAATGTATAAGCTATTAAGGTAATTAAATATTTATTAAAAATTACAAATAAATTACCAATATAAATAAAAACATTTTATATTTCAAATGAGTATTTATAATCGACTTTATGTTCTTTATAACTATATATTAAATGTAATCTAATTATTAATGTTTGAGTGAGACATTTACTTTCCTTTAAATAAACAAAATAAAAAGTCTTAATCAAATACAAGTGGGTTCCATTAGATTAAATATCTACCAACATATTATTTAGGGTATAAAATAATCATCCAATTATATTAGAACATGTGTTAAGGTAATTTTATAATATTATATTTACCCTTAATTGCCTGATTTACCTTTAACTATGGTAAATAAAATTTAATGTAGTTACTATTCATAATTACTAAAAATAAAAAGTAGCTTATTTAAATAATTTGGTCCTACGGATTCCAAATATGGAATCCATATCTTAAAATTCAAATCACAGATGTGGCAGATATTAATTTATAATTAATTCTGTTGTTAAGAAAACGAGTTTTAAAAGTTCATACATTGGAAAAGATTGAAATGATTTTTCCTATGAATTCAATGTAAAATCAATGATAATAACATACATTATATTAAATGGTAAAAATATATTATATTTATACTTTAAAACCATTCAATATTATAATTTAACCATGAAAATTATTACGATGAAAAATGTTTTTTATAATTAAAATATAGAGTGTTTTTAGTATTCATAAAAATCTGACAGTTATCAAAATAATATGAAAATTTTTCATAAGTAAATTTTTATATCCTAATTCAAAATAATAATTTTATTTGGTCAAATTGAACTTATAAACATGTAAAAAAATAGATTTAATGTGGGTGCGCCATCAAAAGGTGGCAAAACTGCATTTTTTTAAAAATCCTTATTTTGCTGGAAAATTTTATTTTGTTCTCACACGATGATCTAGAAACTATGTAAGATGAAATAATAATGTTATAACATTCCAAATTTAGTTATTAATATTCATAACGGCTAGTTCATAATAATATTATAACCATATATCAGTGATAAGTGATTCCGGGTATTGCGTACAACACACGCTATCGAGGAAGGTCACGATTGTGTGTAATGTAATGCAAGTCTGGGTTTCCTGTAGTGCAAGAATCCTTTGTTGTTGCGTAAAATAGAATCCAAACATATTTCATTTATACATTGAATATATATATATATACTCAATGTTGCATGGAATAACTACTATCAAACGAAATTGAAATTTTGTGTAACACAATCCAAGAATAGTGTTGCGTATACTGCAAGATAATATAGTGTTGCATATATTGCAAGATAATATTGGTGTAACATAAAAAAGAAGATATGAAAGAAATTAAAAAAATTATATCTCATAAAATCTCATGGTTTTACATTCTACCCCTTTATAATGAATTTTTTCCTCGAAATTCATTGGGGTTAGGAATGGTTTATTACATGAGCGTTTCATTTACAGAAACCCACATCATAAAAAGGAATAGAAAAACATATCATTAAAAAATAAAATATTAAACATAACGGTTACCAAAATTAGTTAATCATTGGGTTTCCATATAGAATAACATAGGAGAAAATATGGATATGGAAAATAAATCTTACCCTAATGTTCTGATTAAGAGTGGTAGAGAACGTGTCTATGAAAAAGCCAATAATCACTAAGCCATAAATTTTTTATGATCTAAGGTACCATCTGATTCATCTGATATGAGGGCAATAGGACAACATTTTTTGTTTTCACGATCATTTCCATAAAGTTGAAAAAATTTGGAATTAAAAGAAATACTTTATTTATTTTTTCACAATCTCACCATTGGTCATTCCTTAAGTAATTTCCACTTCATGTCTTATATAAATGAAGTTGAATTTGTTATTCATGAAGTGTTATCAGATCATGCGATGGAATTATAGGTCATTCCATCTTTCTCAAACAAAAGGTTAGGAAAAGTTATTAAATATACATAAGTCCATCTATAGTGAGATTAATCATATATGGTTCCTAAAATGGACTTATACATTATATATCATACCACATAATAAATTAAAACTAATTTATACAAAATAGAGACTTCCTGTAGGCTAGTGGTAGGCGATAAAGTCCTATCACATATCAGTTGTTGGTTTGATTCCCAATGCCTTGTCCTACATGATGGGTTGTCGCTCATCCTATGGGTTGCCCTTTTTATAAAACTATACTATTATAACATTATAGAAATAATATCTAAAAACATGTTCTATCTTTATATAATACTACATGTTGTCCAACATAATCCATTCCAATCATTAGGCTTATCCAAAATACAACTGTCCAATCTTATAGTATAAATAAAACGATTACTTGGAAGGTCACATAACAAGAACGTGAATACCATCATTTATCCCCCATATATCATAAGATATTTCTTGTTGGTCACATTCCAAACATGTGAATACCTCAATCTTGTATTCTTTTGAAACATTAATTACCATTGAACCTTAGTGAAAATATGTATGGTGTCAAAAGTTAACTCTTTCTAGATACCAAAATCCCAAAATTTCTATATACTCTAACTATGATATCAATTTATCCTTATATCAATCATGAGCTCATGAATACTATCAAACAGCTCATTATCTCTTTATCCCATCATTATGCGGATATTAGGTGCTTTCCAAAAATATCTGAATAACCTTTCATGGTTACCGGAACCATTAAACATATACTTTCAAAAACATAAGGAAAAAATAGTGTAACAATCCTTATATGTCTCTTTATTCCATAGTAACATGAGATTACTTATAAAACATTATTCTTAATAAACATGTAATCATTCCACTACCTTCTTAAACCATTGACGGATCTTGAACAATTCATTCGTATCACATATCATTTGTTGTCTCTTCATCTTCATCAACATAAATACTACCCATATGACCCAACTGATTATATTCATGAGACTTTCCCTTAGGGAATTGGTTTTCATAATTCTCTTACATTCCACATTTATAACATTTAACTTTTGTTGATATATTTGCAATACCATTATCTTTGTCCATGGTGTTAAATGATCCTTTTCCTTTTCAATTACTGGCTTTTTGTCCTTCTTTTCCACACCCAATGAATTTTCAAGGTACACTGAATGATTCTCCATCATGCCTCTTCCCACATGATTCAGATGAGGGATATTGAACATTCTTTCTATGATGATCATCATGGAACTCCATCATTCTCTAATTAGTTGAGTTAAGAAACATACCAACTTTGAGATTATTGAACATTTTTGAGATTGTAGATTATGCATAATAATGATATCTGGACCTCCATATCCAATTTAATTTGGTTTCTCATGAGTAAAATCAATACATTGTCCATCATATCCTCAATTATCATGAATCATCCTATTTCCAGCCATTTTCTAAAACCCAAATAAATAGTGTGAGCAGAAAAAATCAATATCAATGGCGAGTACCATCAATATCTAACTTCTTAAGGTTTTATTATAATATTGATACTGTAATTCTAGGACTATAACATATACTTATACTTAACATTAGATACATCCCTAGACATACCTTTGAAATATCTCTATGAATTTCACTAAAGTTTTCGCATCCTTGATTCCAAAGGTTGAATAAACCTTTGCTCTAATACCAACTATAGAGAACCAAAGCTTGACTTACATGGACATTAAATTATTTTTTCGGAATACTTAATACATAAAAAAACCAACACTCATGGACCGTAATAGTTTATTGTCTTTGGAAACATGGAACATACTCTTTTAATCATGGTGAATGTTCTTCAACATCTCTCATGAAGATATTCCCCTTCTGATTTCTTACCTAAAACCTTTCTTTTTATCCTACGGAAATGAAAACATATAAACGGTGAGAAAAAATTCTCATTAAGGGTAAGCATGGGGAAAATAAAACAAACCATATACATTTGAACATAAAAAACATGAACATAATGATTACAAATCAAAATCATGAGTTGTGAAATAAATCTTGGCAGTACGTAAGGCATAGGTCATAAAGGAACATCAATCATGATAGAATAGCATGAGAATAAAACATTTAATTGTGGAAAACCATTAATCACATGATATGATTATCATATTATCCAAGGCAATGCTTCCAAGACCATCTTAGTGGGAAAAGTCCCTTTCTAAATCGAGTTCACTCCTCGTTCATGTCCTGTATCACTGATCTTGATTAACATACCGTTCCAGCCATGTCAATCTCATGATATATAAATAATTACCCAATTCAATGGTTGGAGATATAATTTTGACCCATATCAAAATGAAATCATTCTTACTTGTGCCACAACATAAACATAAATCATTAATCATAACCCAAAGTATAAAAATCGGTTTCATAAATATCAACCCATCATAACATAATCCATATATTAAAAATGAATATAATTTATCCTAAGAAAAGTGAAACCATTTAAATCATATAGACATTATACTTGAAACATACACATATGAAAATAATATCATCTTAGATGGAAAATGGTTTTGACAAAACAATTGAAATGAATTCTTGAGGAAAATATACTTTTTCATCAAAATCATTTTCATTTCACAAAATGCCATGAAATTTTAAAAGAATTGAATTTTTTTTGAAAATAGACATGAAATCTTGTAGTGTAAACTTCTTGAAAATAAGGCGTTATAAAACCGTAAAAATCCATTAATTTCGTATTTGTTCAAAAAACATTCTTCTTGTACTTTTTTCAGAAAAATCAAAAAGTACCTCGTATGGTAAAAGAAGAAAGATTACTTCCATAACACAATGTAAAAGTAAAATAGTGGTAAACATGACTTTAAAAATTCATGGAAGAATAGTAAATACTTTATGAAAACATTTTTATAAAACACAGACATGGATGATAAATATAACCCCTATAAATACTTACGTATAAGCAATCTCAAGTAAAATGAGATTACAATATTATCCCTTACCTTAGATCCGATATGATTTGTATATATCCAAAACACCTATATAATGATTTAAATAATTTCATTGACATATTACATAATCATATTCATTGTTATGATATCATATATGGTTCACTTATGACTTTATATTACCCGTTCATTTGTAAATTCGTGTTAAAGTAGTGTTTGGGTAAAATCGTTTCATTTATCGTTTTTGTTTTGAATTGTAATTATTCATATGATTACATAGATCATGATTACTTACATAAATATTGTAAAACATTATTTATATAAAATATATATTCAGAATATACAAATATATAATAGATCGATAAATGGAATGAAATACACCGTTCATGGTGACGGTAGGCCGTAAGTACGCATGAACGTTGTTTTCATTTCCTTATTAAATTGAATAGAAGTAAGTAAATAACATATACATAAGTCCAGTATCATTAATATTTTATATATTTCATTAGTATTTAATATATATACTTTATAATCATTCTTTAATGGGTAACATGGATAATGAATCTCATCGCTTCGTGGAGACAGTAATCCGTACGTACGCAGGAGCGATGATATCATTTCCATAATTATTGAATGGAATTAAATTGGATTATTTAATTTCATAGAATTAGTATCATGTTATAACAACCACATATATAGTAATTCCTTACACCATTATACCCATCTAATTAAGGTGGTGGGGGGAAACATATTACACCACGGCGTGGAGACTGTATTCCGTACGTACGCACTGGTGGTGATTTCATTTTCCGTGGGATGTATGGAAGGTGAAATGGGGTTGTTTCATATTTATAATAACATATCATTATATTATTTATACTTATTTTTTTACTTTATAATGAAACAACTAAATAAGAATATGTTGAAGAAGAAAGAAACTTTAAAGAATCGGTAGAAGAGATTACCTCTTCTTCAACGTACCTCTTTTAAGATTCCTCTTATGGCACAAGAGTTTGTCATTTGAGAATACCAGAACCTCTAGAATGTTTCTAGGGAAGTGGATAAGAAAATATTAAAGGTTTTGGCCAAGCATGAAGGCTCAATGTGTTGTGAAGAGGAGAGGAAGAAGGTGCCCTTTTATATGGTATGAGATGGGTACTTTTGGAAACCTCAAAAATATTAATTTATAATAAATCATACCCCACATAAAAACAACCAAAATGACTAAAATCAGAAGAATGGATGAGATATGTTTTTAATAAAATAATCTAATAAAATTTATTCATTTTGGGAATTTATTTTAAACCTTATCAATTTGATTTATCCTTATTTAATTTATTTAATCTTATTTGTGGTAATAATATTCTTGATTTTAAATTGTTATAAATAATTACTTAAGTGTTGTGAATTATCCATAATTGGGTACATTATGAATCTTTAGACCATATAAATTTCGATTTATAATTTTTATATATTTATGTGATTTTTAATCAATTTAATAATATGTTAATTTTATAAATTAACAATAGTGTTCATTTAGAGACTATTCATTTATTTGAATTTAAATAAAATCCACATTGAGGATATAATAAAAAAAGTTTAATAGATTTATAACATCTCATATTCACCTAGAAATTATGTGGAGAATATTAATTAGTTCATATAATGATTATTTTAATATTTATAAAACCATTTATTTGATATTTCTCTTAATAAAACAATTACTACATCATTTTGGTATATTACATTAATATAATTATTAGTAGTGTAAAAATTAAAAATAAAATGCTATTATGAAGATAAATAAAATACCTTTCGTAATAATATATTTACACAAGTTTATAATCTTAAAATAACTTCATTTAAATTGTTTTATTTATTAAATTTTGATGGTGACATCATTGACATTATTTAAAATAAAATAATATAAATGTCCTAAACGTTTTTATAAGGCTCCAAATGGTCCACAAGTCGACCCTCGGATGCTTAGGGTATATATATACTCGACTAGTATTTTTTGGTCAAGTTTACGGTCATTTTTGTAGTTTTTTATATTTTAATACAAACTATATTATTCATTTTTTACTACATAAATAATTTCCACATCATTAATATATAAGCTATTAAGGTAATTAAAAAATTCTTAAATATTACAGTTAAATTACCGTGATAAAGAAAAAAATTTTATCTTTCAAATTAGTATTTATAATCTAATTGATGTTCTGCATAATTATATATTAAAAATAATCTAATTATTAAAGTTTGAGTGAGACATTTTACATTCCTTTAAATAAATTAAATAAAAGGTCTTAATCAAATACAAGTGGGTTCCATTATATTCCATTTCGACCCAAGTATGATTTACTGTAATATATAGTCATCCAATTTTATTAGATCAAGTGTTAGGGTAATTTTATAACATTATATTTACCCTTTATTGCTAGAGTAACCTTAAACTATGGTAAATAAAATTTAACAAAGTTACTATTTATAATGATTAAAAATAAAAAGTACCTTTTTAAAATAATATGGAACTACAGATTGTAAATATGGAATATATTTTTCAATGTTATAATCACACAAGTTTTATATAGTAATTTAAAATTAATTCTATTGTTAAGAAAAGGCGTTTTAAAAGTTAAAACATTGCAAATGATTTAAATGATTTTAGCTATGAAATCAATGTAAAATCAATGTTGATGACATAAATTATATTAAATGGTAAAAATATATTCTATGTATACATTAAAAGCATTAATTATTATAATTTAACAATATAAATTTTTACGAAGAAAAAAGTTGTTTGGAATTAAAATATAGCGTGTTTTTACTATTCATTAAAATATGGAAGTTATTAGAATAATATGAAAATTTTATCCAAAGTAAATTTTTATATCCTGATTCCAAAGAATAATTTTATTTTTTCCGTTTTTACTTATAAACATGTTAAAATCCATATTTAATGTGGGTGCTTCATCAAAAGGTGGCAAAACTGCATTTTTTTTAAAATACTTATTTTACATGAAAAATTTATTTTGTTCTCACACGATGTTCTAGAAAATGTGTAAGATGAAATAATAATGTTATAACATTCAAAATTTAGTTAGTACTATTCACAATGGCTAGTTCATAATAATATTATAATCATATGTCATTGTTTAGTGAAACCCGGTATTGCGTACAACACACGCTATCGAGGAAGGTCATGATTGCGTGTAATGCAAGGCATGTCAGGGTTGCGTGTAGTGGAAGACTCCTTTGTTGTTGTGTATAACCAAATACAACCATATTTAATTTATAAATTTTCTATATATATATATACACACACACTCAATGTTGTTTTGAATAACTACTATCAAACGAACATGAAAATATGTGTAACACAATCCAAGAATAGTGTTGTGGATACTGCAAGCTAATACGTTGTTGTGTATAGCGCAAGATAATCTTGGTGTAGCGTAAAACAGAATATATGAACGAAATTAATAATATAATATCTCATAAAATCTTGGGGTGTTACAAGAATATCAAAATTAGCATAGTGTTAATTTTTTGTATTTTTCTGAAAACATTCAGTTTTTGTTGAATACTGAAAAACACTGAGTTATTGTTCAAAACCGATTTTTTTTAAAATAATAATTTATTTTATTTAAATTTATTTTAGGTCAAAAAAGAAACATAATACCCATATATCTTTAATGTAATATATTGTAGTCATTTTATAATAAGTTTAGGTATATAATAATTTTGTTGATCTTTTTACATTCTTTTAACCACCTCATAAATGAATTTTCAAATTTGCATAAAAATTATTTTTACAGCATCTATGAGTTTAATTTAAAAATTATGATAGACATGGTTAATTCATGAAATTAAAATGTGGTTCAATAAGATGAAAATAATTTTTCATTAATCGTAACTTTTGACTTTTATTTATCACGGTTAAAAGTAAATCTGGTAATTAACGACAAAAATGATACCATAATTACCCTAAAACATTTCCTAATTCTATTGGATGCGTATAATTCGACCAAAAACAACCATTATAATATAATATTGTCCTCTTTGGTCGACTTAGATTATATTAGGTCATTTATTATTATTGTATTTAAAGAAGAGTTAAAATTGATAAATTCAATGTTTAATAACTAAACCTTTTTTAATATTTGGTTACACACAATATAAATCAAACAATACATATTAATTAGAAAGATAAAAAGTTTTCCTACATACTGATATTTTATTTATAATTTTAAGAAATTATATAATTAAATTTATTTGTGATAGAATAATGATGTAATAATAACCTCATGAATTAAATATTAAAAGAATTGATATTATAAATATCCAAATAAATATATATTAAGGCTTATGATGAATTAAACTAATTTTCTATTTTAACATGACATGTTAGGGTAGGTAAAATAAATTTTATTAGAAATGATAAAGTTATTATGGGTTTCAAAAAATTCAAATACTAAATAGTGACAGAATTTATGTAATTTAGTTTTTAAATCAAATACTATATTATTAATTGAAATAATATTATTAAAAAACTATGTTTCGACCAAAGGACATAGATAAAGTTATATATATTTATAATGAACCACATGAGGTTTTATTGTCTTGTTATAGTATGTTATTAACCATATAATATAAATATACAAAGAGACACGATAAACGTCAAACTATTTAACTAAGAGTTAAATCTAAAAGAAAAGGTCTATATGATGACCTATAATTGTCTAAAACCTATTTTATCGGAGGATGTTGACCCATCCCCACATTATCTTCTAAATAATTCATTTTTAACCATTATAAACCGAAAATGAGTTTATTATAATATAATATTTCATGATTTTCCTAATATGACCCTGACCTCTCTTAATAAAAGGGAACATACCATTCTATTAATTTGACACCTCCAAAGCCTTTTGGCTAAGACAAACACTGACAAATATCACCCAAACGTCCCACCCATCATCCGAGAGGGATTCCCTTGGTCATAAAGCCATCTTATGAAGCCCTTCTAATCATGTCAAAAGGAAGAACCCGAAGAAGAGGTACTATTTCATCACCTCCTTCAAGTTCTTTTCGTTTTACACTTTCACATTCATTTTTGTTTACATTTTAAAATACTTAATAGTGTATATTATATATATTTTTATGTTTTAATAAAAATGGTACAACAATATTCATTATTCTATCCATCATATGAGTGAAAAAGTCACCATATGTGCGTATGTACGGATTCCTGTCTCCACATCATGGTGTAGTTGTTATTCAAACACATTATTTTTTGGATGGGTATAATAATGAGTATAATGGATGTAAATAATAAATATAACAAGTAAATGATTTTTTATATATGACATAACATCCAATTTCATATGATTTTCCATCAATATAATGATATTGTCGCTCGTGGATATGTACGGATTACCGTCTCCACGAACACGATAATATTTATTCTCAATCGTAATAATTCATGAATAATATTCATTTTATGATTCAAAATAATTTTTATGAACATAATATCATTCTGTCTATGAGTCAAATACATCCTATTCATTACAAACATGGCTTATGTAACCAAACATATAAAGGAAAACGAATCAGTTAACACCTAAAACGATGATACTACTAAAATATTATTAACAAAGCAATATTATAAGATCATATATGATATCACATTTATACAGATGGTTCATTTATAATTTAAAAAAAATTATTTAACTATTATAGAGGAGGTTAACATACCCTTGACAAACGAAAATTAACAGGTAATGGTTAATTTCACAATCTCTTTATTATCCGAGGTTGTTTTTACATAAGTATCCATTAGGAACTATTTGTCATCTACATCCATGTTTATTAATAATGTATTTCAAAACATTTTTACTGTTCACCAGCATATGGGATAATTTCATTTATACCCTTGTATGAATTTTTATAAAATTGTTTGGAAGAAATCATTCTGTCGTTTTCCAAATAAGGTACTTTATGACCTTTTCAGAAAAATTATGGTATGAATGTTTTTTAACTTATACGGTGGGTGTGGCTATTTTCCACCATTATATCATCATCGATTCATCTCATACATTCTTATAAAAATATTTTCAAAATAATTATTTTCTTTTATAATTATGTTAGTTTTAAATGATTTCAAAATTGAAAGTGGTATTTATTTCAAATAATTTTCATTTCATCTATGTCAACATCATTTGATGGATTTTAAACTTGTTTAAATTGATTTATTATGATACAAAATCTTCCATATTGTATAGAATGTATTGTGAGATGTTTGATTGTGGATGATTCATTTTTACACCATTCATGGTTTATGGATAAATTATTGAAATTTCATATGCTCGTTTTAATAAAAATGTTTATGTTATGTTTAAACCATTTCAAATTTGGAATGCATTGGACATAGTTAGTGATGGGTGGATCCCAATATATCTCGTCGATGCATCTATAGGACTCATGAGACAAACTAGTGTCTTGGCACATGGTCTTGACAAAATCTTATATGTAGTCTTGGCACAAGGCCATGACTATATGGTTATGATGTCTTGCATTATGCATTCCATCATTATGAGAGAGGCTAAAGATATTGCATTTGATTATTAGACTAGAATAATATCAATGTGAAGAAGTAAATTGAATTATTTGATTTTATTATTTCCATATTATATAGAAGTTTATGTTTAATTGGATTTTTTTAGTCTTATACATTTCCTTACATGTTTATTTTTATTTATGACAGTTCCCTCTATATTGTTATCTTTACTAAGCATTTAAGCTCACCCCTTTCTATGTTTAATATTTCCTCGGATCTGAAGAAGTATTTTATAGTTTACCTACAGGGATATGATAAGGAAATAAGTGTGTTAAAAAGGGTTAAAATGTTGTTGATGATTTTATTTGAGGATGTAATCTAAAACATATTAATGTATATAGTACATCTAAGGCTTCTAAACTGACCGGTCTTTTGGGACATGATTCCTTGTATCATTCCAATGTTATGTATTAATGCACTGACTCTGGGTAACTGGGGTTGGGGCATTGCACTAGTGATACAAAGTTTAGTGTTGTATTTCGTTAAATGTTGGATATGAAGTTAGAATGTGGTCTCTTCGGCTACTATATTTCTAGATGAGGCTCAATGGAACTATATCACTACTGAAAAATAGTTTTTATTTATGGAATATTTTTAGATAAATTTTGGAAATATCTTTTATGCTAAAAAGTTATTAAATTCCCTTGTCATTCTTCCTTGAATTTTTTTTGTTTATGATATAATCCAAACATTGGTTTATATAGTGGATTATGTTGTTGAAGGTGTTGTATTTGGAAAGTAGAGATAAAAAGGAAGATAAAAAATTATTATTAGATAACCATTCTTGGATTCCTAAAACATACTGTGAAGATCAATGGAAGAT
This sequence comes from Viscum album, assembly GCA_963277665.1. Lineage (NCBI taxonomy): Eukaryota > Viridiplantae > Streptophyta > Magnoliopsida > Santalales > Viscaceae > Viscum > Viscum album. The sequence continues at coordinate 2,101,913,736 of OY728127.1, read as the reverse complement.
TAATTCTTTCATTTCTGATTAAAAGATACTCACCATTTCAGTAATGTTATCGTCATGGTATGGAGACTATGCCAATTTCCTTGTAACTACTATTATTACCAATGAATTATCTAATAACCAAAGGCATTAATTCATTTAATAAGTTATGTATTACTATTAGGATGATACAATTCTTATGAGAATATGTATTGATTTGATTTTAAGAAGTTGTTTTCCAGAAGAAGAGATGTTTTCTATTTTATAGAGTTGTTACTCCTCACATTGGGAATGGCCTCATTAGGGAGAGGGGAAAATAAAAAAATTACTTCAATATGGTTTTAATTATCATACATTATTTAATAATTTTATGAGTTTTATTGTGGGATGTGATAGGTTTTAGAGGATTTGAAATGTTTGGTAAAACCATGAGTTACCCAAAAAGGGAATTTTAGAAGTTCAGTTTTTTTAGGTTTTGGGTTTAGACTTCATGGGACCATTTCTATCATATCAGCAAAATGATTAAATTTTCATTTTCCTAGATAATGTTTCTATGTGGGTTGTGGTCATAGCTCTTGCCAAAAATCTGGCCATCATTTTAATAATCATTGTAAAAAGATCTTATTTTCGATATATGTAGTGGAAACATACATTATAAATGATAATGTAAGACATTTAGAATCTACAAGTTTATTTATTTAGTTGATAAATATAGATGTGTTCATAAAATTGGTCCTTCTTACCATGCACACTCTAGTGGTAAAGTATAAATTTATAACAGGGAGTTTAAAATGATTCTGAAGAATAATATCTGAAACTATAGGAAGGATTGGTATCTTATGTTTGATGAATCTTTACAGTCATATTGAAAATATTTCTATATCCCAAATGGTATGTCTCTATATATGATATTATTTGGGAAATGATTTTATTTGCCTGTGGAGATTAAAAAACAAGTAATATTTGGCAATCAAGGCCTCATATTCTGATATTAAGAGTGCTAGAGAAGGATGATTTCTTGAATTTGGTGAGTTGAAAAATATAAGAAAATAATATCATGACATATCTAAGATATATATATATATATAGAGGTCTTAATTAATTCTTGATTCTTTCAATAAAAATAGAGAGTGGAAAACTAGATAGATGGTACTTATATTTAATTATATAATTATTCTATTTCATTGAAAATTGATTCTTAATAAATTATAACTGTAGTCTTAAAACATAGTGCATCATAGGAGTCAACCCATAATATTTTATTATTTTTTCACTTTTGACCAGATATTATTTTTAAATAAATTGCTACATGTTGTTGTCCACTCTATCTATATATAAGCTAGATAAGTTTTCTATGTCCTACTTATTATTTTTCTTAGTATAAAGTGTATATCACTTTTGTTTCCATAAAAGATAATTTTTTCCCAAAATATTTAAGTCACAAGTTTATTAATATTGGATAAATTCATGAAAAAATTTAATTTAGGGAAGTAACTTCATTTAATTCCTACATATACATATTTTATCTTTTACTTTTTGATGGATATTCTCTTATATGTTGTTATTCCACTAAAAAATAGTGTATCATTGACTTGACATTTCACATGTTCCATTATTCCACTACTAGTAGTGAGTCACCATAATATTTACTCACTAGTGTAGAAGTTGTAGTATGTCATTGATGATTTTTATATCTCATAAACTTGTCCTGAACATCATTAAATCCATTTCAATGTTTAATTTTTTTCCTACTAACTACAGTTTAGTAGAAAGCATGGTCGAACCCACAAGGAAGGTTGAGATACACATATTTTACAACAAAACCCCACTATTTCTAACAGTTGGTGAAAATCACTTTCAATTTAAATTTTTTTTTAGAATAAAATGAAACAGAATATGAAAAATGATTTTTATATATATGAATTATAATAGATTTCCAATGAACTATTTGGGGAAGATTAATTGTAATAAATGTAGAAAAACAGATATTGATGATAATTAATCAGCAAAAAAAATTGGGAAAACTAAAACTATGAGTTGAAAAGATAACTACTTTATAAAAAAATGAAAATGAGTTCACAACCTAAAAAATTTATAGATTAAACTCCCTAAAGAAATGTTGAATCTCATATAGCTTTTATTTTGTAAGTTCACCAAACTAAAAAAAATTGTTAATAATTTATTTTAATGTAGTTCAAATAAATCCCACCAAAATTAATCAAACAATATTCAATTTATGATTCATAAAAATAATAAATACCATATAAATCTCCCAAATTGATCTTGATTTATTGAAATTTAGCACAAGAGGAGAAAAATAATTTTTATTAAAATTCCAAAATTAATCTCTCCAATCAATTCCAAAACAATAAAATGAAAAATGTGAAATGAAGCTGATGAATATAAAATAGAATATTATAACACCCATGTATAATGTTTTAGATGATGATCATAACGAAAACAATATTTTACATTTCTAAAACAGTTTAATGGTGGAAAATAAATTCTAGGGAGAAATATGTATCTCTCTAAAATGACAATAACTGTGATCCTATCATTCTATATATCATTTTATTACTCCTTCTAGGTCTTCCGTTATGATCCTGCACCCACAGTCTCCAGGATGCAAGAGCTCTCGAGTGAAAATATCATGAAAACTGAATGAGAGGTGTCACTCACTGCTACTTCCCAGGTATACTTAATTCCTTTCATCATCTCTGTTTGACACTACAATCTTCCACTGACATCAATTAGGGTACTCCCAAATCAACGAAGATGTATCATCATCTTCTACAATTCCGGTGAAAATATCAAAACGCCTTTAACTAACGTTATACAGTTGTTGTGTAGAATCATGACATGAACCCATCTCCATCTTATATAATCATATAAAAACAAATATTGTTTAAACAATTATTTAACATAATAAAATTTTCAATAAATATTTACTTATTTAATTTTTTATTAAAACTAATAGAAAAAATATATTAAATTTTTATTTTATAATTATTTATTATTAATTAATGTTTAATTTTACTAAAAATATAATATATTATTGAATTAGTGTTAATATCTTAATTACATTATAGATTATTAATATTAATATTAATATTTTATGAATAAAATTTATTAAGATTTAAGTTAATTAATAAATTATTAATTTTAAATAATATTATTAATGTTTTTAATTTATTTGTTATGTTTATAAATTAATATTATCATAATTATATTAATTTATTAAAATTATTATTAAATATTTAATTAATTATATATATTAATTAATTTTAATTATTAATTTTAATAAATATTTTTATAATATTTTTATAATTATTATTTTTAATTTTATTAAATTAATATAATTTTATTTTTATTAATTTTTTTTTGGTTTTATAAGAATGATAATAAATTTTTAATGTTTTTTCTTCCCCTCCCCCATTATCCATCACCGCGTTGGGGAGGGGGTTTGGCATCTCGGAAAAGCCACAACATTGCTTCTCCTTAGTGGTGGCTAGTTCCTCATCTGGATTAGTGGATACTCCCCCAGTACAATGGAATCTTTAACAGTAGACGGCGTACCTCACCATCCTTGGATTTTTTTCCTTCATATAGTGATAACAATAGTGAGGGTATTCTGATGGCGATGGGTGGCTCCTTCAATCACAATGATATGGGACATCAACTTCAACTGGAGGGTCATCTAAAATGGCTACGTCATTCCTCAACTTCAGGTCGAAAATCCACATTGATGTAGTTACATCTCCCAATAAAAATGAGAATGAATCATGACATCATAATTAGATATGTTGAAGAATGGGTGTCGTGTGGTGGAAGTTTCTATTTTTAATTTCATATCTATTCTTTGCTGTGATTTTCTGTTGTTGGTGTCTAGAATTCTAATGAATTGCAGAACAAAGGTAATTATGGTTTTTTTGAAGGTGATGGTATGATGAAATCAATAGTGAGTCGAGAGAGATGCAATGATTCCTCATGAAGAACATTGACTATATATGATGATTGATAGTGGTAACGGTGGTTGCATGTCTCAATTTTTCTGGGGAATGATGGGAATGAAGTGTGTAGCTGAATGAGAGGATGGACAATGAGTTGAAATGGGTTACAACGGTAGTTTGGGAGCTACTAGTAGAACAGAGTGGGAATCATCATTGTGGAATGATGGTGGTGGTAAGATGAATTATGACTTTATTTAGGAAGATATGATGAGATAATAAAGGCCTAGCGGTGAGTTAGTGTTGTCTCATGAGACACTCTTTCCTATATATTTAATAGTGACTCCCAAAAATTTAAAATCCCTAAATATGTCACTACTAGGATCCCCACGATGAATCACTCATCTGACAGGGGGAAAAATTGGGTGACACAACAACAAACATAAAAAAATTATCTAATTAACAAAATTAAGAAGTTATAATAAATTATTATATCATTTAATTAATTTAATAAATGAAACATAATTTAAAAACTGAAAATCATTAAAAATTAGTGCAATAAATCAATTAGATCATAGATTAATTAATTGAAATTAATCATTAAATTTAAAAGGATCTAAATTAATTGTTGAGAAATAATTAGAAAAATTAATTACGGTCAAATAAAAGAAATAATTTATGGGTCAATAATAAAAAACTAAATTAAAGATTATGTTAATTAAAAGTAAATATAATAATTAATTTACTAATAAATTAGTTTTGTAAAAATAACATGATATAAATAATATAAACATAAATAATATAATAATTATCCAGATAAATAATAAAAAGAAAAATTATAATTTAAATACTAAAAAAAATTAATTATAGAAATTATTTATTAATTAATTTAGTTAGAAAATTACTAAAAATATAATTATTTAACCAAAAGTGAAATATTAATTAATTAAATAGAAAAAAATTTGTGGAAATTTATGTAAATTTATGGCTATATCAAAATCTTCCACACTTAATCATCGATTTTCTGCAATCAATATCAAGATTTATTCATTTTGAAAAAGATTGCATCTTCAAAAGTTAATCATACAAATAAGCATGTGTTGTAGTTAAAAAGTAGGTGACCAAATATTATGAAAAAATATTTTCATAAGAAATATTCAAATGAAGTATTCCATGAATTTAAATACACACTAGTGATCAACTAAGGAGAAAATCATCCACATTTGAGGAGGTTATTCATCATTAATTAAACTGCAAACTGATTTACTAAATCTAAATATAAAATTATAAATCATTGAGTTATAATATGTTAAAAGTAGGTGGAATTAAAAAAGTTACCAAATTATCATTATACATTTAGTATCTCCTTGGTTCCGAAATACAAAAATTCCATTAATTTTGTTTCTATCATCTAATTGATACATCCTAAACGGTTCTCATAAAAAACTAATGTCCACTTCTTCATGTGGCATTTTTTATTCTCCTAACCTTAATGATCTTGGTTTTGACACTAGGCATTTTATTTCTTTTTTTGAATTTTTACTAGTCATGTAACATTTTATAATCCCAATGTATAGGAACTTATTTAATATTGTATAGAGAGATAACTCACACACATTGTTCATAATGTCTTAGTGGTTGTGCATGGGTTCCAAAATTGTCGTATTACTCTTATTTCAAACTATTTAAATGAATAAAAATTAAATAGGTTCATTAAAGTTATTTCAATTTTATTTATTATAATGTGTGTCCCCAAGGAAAAAGATCCATCAATAAGTTTCCTAAGGTTCTAATGTTATTTCCATTGGAATATATCTCAAATCACTCTCAAACATAGTTCTTAAAAAATAGTATTTAAATCACTATGAAAACACAATCAACATTCATTCTTCCACAAAAAATACATATTAAAAGAAACTCTTAACTACAAGTAATGTATCATACAAATTCAATATAGAGTAGATGTACATTATCAATCATAATGAAATAAAAATATTGTATGATTTTTTGCAAAATTTGATAGTTTTTTGAGAAAAATATTTTACCTCGATGGATTTTATGAGATTCGATTAAAGCATAGACATTGCCAACATATGTTGACCCCCTTCCCATTACATGAATTGTGATCAATCCAAATAAAAGATATTACAAATTATATTCAATGTAGTAGAATTTAATGAATTTAACGTATATAATGAATTGGGTGTATGCAAGGCTGAAAAATTTATTCAATTAAATTTACAGAGGAAATAAAATATGAACTCAAAACAGCTAGATACTTAAATCACAATCATTGTAGGATAATATTAAATGGAGTATTACTCCCCCATAGTTATGTTCACATAGTGAGTGAAATACAAAAAAATTAATCACTAAATATGCAAAACACCAACTCTTGCAGTAAAAATATTTATCAAGAATACACATGCAATAATATTTCTAGCGACTAAGAAATTAGAAAAAATTATAAGCACTATCAAGAATTGACAACATAACTAACGTAGTAAAGAAAAGGAAGGATTAAAATAAATGACTTTCTAGATTAATTATAATCCAATGATGATTCATTAAGAAAATTATTGTCGTTCGGTAAAAACAAAAAAAAAGAATACTTTTCACTCTGAAAACAATAATCAACAAGACCAAGACCACATATCCAGCATATATTGGGATAAATAGGAAATAAATAAAAATCACTTTACTCAAAAGAAGAATAGATGTCTAGAAAATTCATGGACCCTTGGTTGACGTTAATGAAGTAATAATTTTTAATTATTCAGTTATACATTATATGAGTTATAATAATGAAAACAAAAAAATAAAAATTTAATAAAAAAATTAAAGGGTTACCTACCATACTCTTCTACTTTTAATGTCCCTTGTATGAATCCCCACGAAATAAATATTGTCACTAGGTTGGTGTAGTTTCCTCAATAGGAACCACCTACATTGTTTTTTTGCAATTATTTTTAATAGAAGAATTATATTAGTGGTCATAACGTCTTTGAAGAGAGAAAATGACTCCCTTACAAACTGAAATGATTTATAATAAACCCCAATTAACATTAAGTGAATACTCATTGGAGTCATCATGTTGAATAGTAAAATCATCACCCGCGCTCATTTTCATCAATGATTCATGGCATTTAGTCTCCGATGATGAAGATGGAACTCTAAAATGCTCAACCAAGTTTCCATTAAGCTAAAAAAAATGAATTACAGTATTCACTTATGGAATGAGTATTTTACACTTCAAAAATTGGTTCTGAATTGAAATAATTAAAATATTTTGGAAGGGAAAGCAATTTACTATGTTCTTTTAGGGGTATGAAATTATACTAACAATTTTCTATCTCAAAATCAACTCCAATAAGAACAAAATAAAGGGTGATAATAACTAAGTTCATTCTATCAAGTTCAATAGGGGGATTAATAGTATGATAAATATAATCAGAAACACTGGAACATAATTTTGTCTCCACTAAAAAACTTCTCTTAGTATTAACATGGTACGACATACCCAATTATTTTGAGGGAGGATGTGTAAAACAATGAAAATAATTCATTTGATAATTCAAAGATTTTGTTTTCAAAATGCTATAAATTTCTTCTAAAAGTTCCTCATCTGAGAACATAAAATTGTCATTTATTGCTTCTAAAAAATTCCTTTTTAAATCAGCATGTGTTTATTTAATCTATATTTCAGAATGACATTCCAAAAGATCATTTTTAACCAAAAATGTGTTGACTGTTCTGTTCAATTTCAGGGGTTGAAATGCTTAGATCAGCTTCAATAAATTCAAATTCTTGTGATATTTTATTTAACCAATTTTCTCCAAGGTGGTTAAGAGTTTTTTAAATATTATTATTCCAAAGAAATGAAAATTTATTATTTTAAGGACTCAAATAGGAATAATAATCACATAATATCTTTTACAAACACTTTTACTCACAATTTCTTTTATAGAAAATTTCCATGTTTATTGGGTTCACTCATTCGAAAAATGGAAGAGTGGTTTTCAATTCAGGATCAAATTTTTAGAATCTATGAATTATATGTTATTATTCACCTCGATAAAAAAACATCTTCTATGTTCGTCTTCATTATTCAAAAATTAATTAAAGTTGGTTGAAGAGTATTTAACACTCTGGTTTTCAATTTCCAATTTCTTCACTAACCGAGAAATCAAATATTCAATGATCATGAAATATTGAATCTCTTATAAATTAGGAATAATGAAGAGAACTATACATTCATCTTCAATCATCTTATGTTCTTTCTAAAACATTTCTAACTCAAATCACATTATGTTCTCTTCATATGTATCAAAGTTTTTTATTCACTTAGAGAGTTAGTTATTTAAAAATTTTGTTCTCCAATCATAGATTATTCTCAATTTTTTTTCTCATATTATGCCTCATTCACCTCTTCATTTTCATTTTATAATATTCTAAATGAATTTCATTATTCACTTATTATTTCATCATCTTTTTCCTTAAAAATGATTTGTAATTTTAAGAGTGTGTCCAATAGTTGTTGAAATTATCTATTATGATCTTAGAAGTTCATCATTATAATTTCTACGAACATTTGTTCTTTTGATCAAAAATATCATCTGTTTTGGAAACTACATGTTGAAATATATCTGGGATATCAGGATGGGGCTCAAAATATTATTCATGTTCTTTAGGGTAAAATGTCTGTAGTTTTTTATAGATACAGAAAGTACAAAAAGGTTTATATGGATTATTCAAGCCCCCAATATCTTCCCTTTTTTGACATATTAAACAATAAAATTTAAAAATGAAGCAAAATGTTAAAAAAGTAGACAAGAAACCATTTGAATGTATTTTTAATTTCTAAAACTAATTTTTTATATAGTATTTAAAAATTTCCTTACATGGCCTTCCTAAGGTACAGTGCCATAGAAATTTAATTGATCTTTATTGAAACCATGGAAAAGACTTAATTTTTTTACTTACTATAGCTTAGTGGAAAGTAGTGTCGAACCCATAAGGATGATTAAGATGCATAAATTTCACAAAACAAAACCCATTTCTTTCAATAGTTGGTGAAAATATTTTTTATTTTTATATTTTTTCAATTAAATGAAAAATATTAGGAAGAATGGTTTTATATATATGAAATATATTATATTATGGAAAAACTAGTAAGGAAATATTAATTTTAAAATATCCAATAATACTAGGATTAAACAAAATGATTCAAGGAAAACAATTAGGTAAATATAATACTACTAGTTGAAAATAAAACTACTTGATAAAATATGAAATTGAGTTTACAAACATAAATATTTATGGATCTACCTTCCTTACCTAATGGTTAATGTAACTGATATGATAATATAGATGTTCAAAAACACTAGAATCAACAACTACCAATAATTTACAGTAATATTGTTCAAATAAATATCACAAATTACATCCAATAGTCTTTAATTAAAGATGTATAAAAAATTAATTCAATATAATTCTCACTGATTAAACATGAATGTTTGAAATTAACAACAATATGTGACAAAAAATTTAAATTTAAATTCTATAATTGATTCCACTAATCAATTAAAAAAAATTAAAAGGAACATGTTAAATAAAGCAGAGAAATTTTAAATAGAATATAATAATCTCTAAGTATAAAAGTTTATTCTATGATCATAAAAAAAAAAGATTTAACATATAGAAAAAAATTTAATGAAAAAAATGATTTTAATGGATAATGATATCTCCATATGAAATGATGAAAACAATATTGTTTTCATTCTATGTATCTTTAACTTACTCCTTCTGGGTCTACTGTTATGTTGCAGCTCCCACGAACTCTAGGATATATGAGCTCTCAAATGTAAATGCTGTGAAAAACGAATTAGTAGTGTCACCCATTGCTACTGCCATTATAAATTTAATGTCCTATGTTGTCTCTTCTTGTCCCCACAATCTTCCACTAATATCTATTAGTTTACTCCAAAGTTAACAAACACATATATTCATCTGATGCAACTCCATTAATAATGTGAAAACCCCTCTAACTAACTGTGTAAGGAATTTGGGTTGAATTTGGAATAGAACATGGCTAGAGATCATATGTGCACATGAAAACAATGATAATAAAAACCACTATTAAACATAATAAAACGTTTTAATAAATATTTACTTATTTAATTAGATTTCAAAACTATTAGATAAAAAATATTACATTATTTTTTTTGTTATTTTTTATTAATAAATGTTATATTTTACTTAAAACTATTAATAATTAATATATAATAAATTAAATAATTAAAATTAATATTTTAATAACATTATAACATAATAGTATTAAAATCATTATTTTATGATAAAAAATTATAAACCCTTTACATTAATTAATTATTTTTCTATATATTATTATTGAAGTTATTCATTTATTTATAATTTTTATAAATTATTATTACAATAGTTAGATTAATTTCATAAAATAATAATTAAAAATTTATGTAGTTGATTGAATTTTTAATTTTTAATTTTTAATTTTTTAAATTATTATGTATTATATTTTAATTATATTTAATATTATATATTTTATTTAATTATATGAATTTACATTTAATTTATTTTTTATTGAATTTATATTGGATTTGGTTATGTTTATATTTTCGAATTTCTATCCTCCTCCTGTGTCAACCAGCGTTGCACGAGGGTGGGGTTTCGTTTCTCCTAAAAGGAACAATAGAGCTTTTATGTGGTGGGAGTTGGTTCCTGAAAAGCATTAGAGACTACTCCTCCAGTAAGGGAGAATCTTCAACAGAGGATGACATAGCTCATAATCATTGGATCTACACTTTCCCATAATAATGATGGTTTCTTAAAAGGTGATGTTATGAAGAAATTAGCATTGAGTTGAGAGAGACACAATGGTGTCTCACGAATAATGGTGACTTCAGATGATGATGGTTAATGAGAACAGTGGTTGTGTGGGTCACTATTATAGTGGAATAGTGGGAAGACAGTGTATAGCTAAAGTAGAGGATGGATGGTGACTCAAATGGGTTTCATCAGTAGTTCTGGAGCCACCAGGGAAAAACAAATTTGGAATCACAAACGGTGGCCATGATAAGAAGAACAATGAATCACTATAGGATGAAATGGTGATAGAATGGAGGGATATTGGAGAGTCATCATTTTCTTTTGAGACAATGCATCCAATCTATATTATTGTGACTCCCAATAAATAGAAAAGTACTAAATATGTCACTATTGGGATCTGAACGGTTACTCAATCATTTGATAGTGATAAAAAATTGGTGAAAGAACTGCGCACAAAAAAATTATCAAATTAAAAACATTAAGATCTAATTTAATTAACTGAATAAACGAAACTAAATTTTAGAAATAAAAAACATTAAAAATAAGAAAAATAAATAAAATTATTTTTAATTAACAGATTTAATTAAAACATTAAATGTAAAAGGAATTAAATAAATTTTTCAGAACTAATTAAATAATAAAATTAATTATGGTTAAATAATAAAAAAATTCAATATGGAAAGATTAAAAATTAAATTATTTTTTATGTTAAATAATTGTAAATTAATTAATAAATTTATTAATTAATAAATTTCTTAAAACATTCGTGATATGTAAAATTCAATCATAATGAATAAAAAAATAATCTAAAAAATTACATAAAGAAAACAAAAAATTTATTGATAAAAAAAATTAAATATGAAATTTGATTAATTAATTTATTTATTTATAAAAATACAAATAATGTAATTATTTAAAATGAAGTGAAAAATTAACTAACTAAATGGAAAAAAATAAATTTGAAAGACCTGGAAAATTAAATTTATTTTAGGCCACATCAACATCCCTTCCAATGTTTGAATTTTCATTTTAGAAAATCTATTAGTTTGGGGATGGTAGTCAGTGATAAAATGAAGCTCAGTATAAATAATCTTCTAAAAATTCTTCCATACTATCAATGTATAATGGATATCATGAAAAAAATTGAAATATAAATGAAATAAAATATTAAAAATTATATATTTTTGAGTCTTGTGAGGAACCCAAGTGGATAATCTTCCTTTATAGAGAGGAAATATTCTTATTTTTTGGGTGATCCTCAATAACCCATATTAAAACAACCATTCTATGACTCTTTTTTAGTTCCATTTTATTTTACAAATCAATTTTATCCCATTTCCTTTTAGAAATAAGAAGAGGTCTCATGAATCATCTAGGATGTTTCCTCTCAGCCATCACTTGAGGAAACACAAATCATCTAGATATATAATCAATATTATCCTGCATTATGTTATCAAGAAAAATGATCCCTGAAACCACTATACATCTTCAAATTATCAATGTATATATGTTAATTAAATCTATAATCATGATCCAAAAGTTCCCTTTTCAGCTCAGATATAGAAGGAAAATATCGTCTCGTTCCACATTTCAGAATGCTATCTTCATTACTCAATTATTCCAATTAACAATCATTAATGGCATAATAATCATCTAAAAATTCGCATAATTATAATGAGAACATTTTAAATTTTCTAAGTAAATTGTATCAATACAATTTGGGAATGTGTGCTGTCTCTGATTCCGTAATAATTTCTATATCAATCATTAATAGATATATAAACATATGACCCCTCTCTATCTATATTTAATTTAAAACTCCATTATCGTTCTTTATCATTACATTTGGTACCTTACTTTCCTTTATTGTGTGGTAGTGTATTAATAAATAATAATCATTGAAGATGTCATGTCAGGTACTTTACCTCATGTATAGCTATTTATATAAAAATATTGACTTTATGCTTTTATGATATGTGTATATGTCACATATTTCACTATATAGATAATGACTCTTTATCATAAAACCAATAATTACAACAGGAATGTCAAGATCCCATGTTATAAAGTTCTTTTCATGTGATTTTAACAGCATTGATTCATATGTAATAAATTTATCATTTTTCATAGGAAACAAATCATGTCCCTTCATAAATAAATTTCAATTTATCAAAAACCCTTCATTTACTGATGGTATTGGAAAAATTAGAATGTTAAACAATCCCCTCTTAAATCCTCTAAAAAATATTCACATTTCATCAATCATATGATCTAGACCCCTATATTTGTATTCTTGAATAATGAATTATCTAATTAGGGGGTTTTTTTAATAAATCACAATTAGTATCCTAGACACCCAATGAAACTATGTAACTTAGTTATGTTCATTGGTATCATGAACCTCCTTCTCCAAGAGGAGGGAAGGGATGAAAAGGTTCCATGCCATTCATTTTTAAAGGTTATAGAGAGATCATGACCCTCAAGTCCCTCCTTCAGTAGGCCCTGGAGTGGATAATAATACCATGGGTATAGATTCTCACATTAATTGATGTAATTAACATTTTTATAGGACAATATCGGGAGATAATATGTTAAATCTCAGCAAAAAAAAAGACTAAAGATAAATGTAAAGCCAAGAATCCATTCTCACATGCATGTTAAAAAGAGAAACTGATACAAAGTAAGACACAACTCCCATTAATGTACAAAATGATAGAAAACTAAGTAGTGACAACAACTATCCTGATGCCTGGGCTTGTAAAGTCCAACACCATCCTAAAAGTTATCCTGAAAAACTAAAAAGAGTTTTATATGCATAGGGCGAGAATACAAGTAAACTATATAGGGAAACTAAAGCTTCTCGAGAACAAGTGAGGGAACATACTAATTCCAATGTGAGAAAACAATAGAACCTTTATCTACCACCAAGGAATACTAACTATCCTAACATAACCAAGGAACACTCAACAATGTAATGAAAGTCATGTAAATTAATAATATAAGCACATCAAAATATGGGTAACTGGCACCACTTTCGCACTAGATAACTTCCCATTCCAAATGATCTAATTACTAGATGATTCCTCTCTTTTCACACACAGTCCCATATCCATTACTTTCCCACACATAGATGGGTCACAAACCACATAAATCCACTCCAGAAAACACTTGGTCCACAACAACCACCACCACAGATAAATACACTGGGCCCCAACAACCACACACCACACTGGAAGACACTTGGTCCCTATCCAAAAGATACTCGGGAAAACATACCCGGCCTATAAACACCTGATCACCTGGTCCAAAACATACTCTTTCATGAATAATCAGGGGCTATGGTAAGCCTTTAACCATTACAACCATCCAATATATGCCTAAGCGTAAAAATTCAGAAAAGGGTACGAGGAATAAATTTGTAACCAACCATCCATCTTCTTACTAGGATGTTGAAAAAGGCACCAACCCCCATGAAATCGAGGTGCCTAGAACATAGTTCTCAACAAGGGTGGGGTATGTTTATAAATCATAAGGAACTAAAATCTAAATATATATAGGTAATGAAAAACTCTTCCCCAACCTTTAGGTTTTACACGAACATAGAACAATCCCACACTAGAACTGGTTTTGATGCTACCCCTATATGCACAACAATATAACAACCACTTCCAGGTGTAAACCAAGCCCCCTTTTGCACAACATCCAATTATTTATTTATGTGGGTTCACTATAAATTATTATCTCAGTATCATGAAACTGACCATAGTAACCACACTATGAAATGACCAAAACCAAAGTCTAGTCCCACTACACAACATCACAAAACTAGACTTTCAGTCCTAATACACATCCCCATTCAACTACTATCAACTATCATCCATCAAAGTATTACCCCCCATTCCTTCTGTCACACCCATCCCGGTATCCTCGCTACCCAATCAATCCCTCAATGTTGTCCCATTTCATAACAAGTCCATAACCACACCCTAATCCCACTGATTGATGTCTCTTTGAAACCACAACACCACATAAAGGCTGTTCAGCTACCTACATGTTCTTCCATTCTATAATCAATCAATCTCTTTGGACGAGGCACCAACACCCCCTTACTACATCATATAAGAAACCCACAGAACCCAAACCAGAACACACATAGCATAACCACAACCATCAAACCAAGCTTATTAAAATCTAACCAACATGGGTTCATTAATTTCCACATAAATATAAATAAGGTTATGACAGAATATATTTGACTCTAGGGAATCCCTTTATATAACCATGTGTATGTGATTAATCATATTTCATGTTACATTTGTATATAAAAACATCACAACGAGACATCACCAATGCATAAGAAAATACAACCAACAATCATGATATTAAAAAAGGAATACATCTACAAAATATCTAAGATAACAAAAGACAACAAAATAAAATAGGTGACTAACATGAAACCACACCTTGAAAATTATTTTATTTACATGAGTTGTCTTGTGATCAAAATAAATTTTTGTTTAATTCTATTTCAAGAAGAGAATTATGCACTTTCGTACATGGAACCGTTAACATACCCTCCACACATGTCAAAACATAAAAGAGAATTAAAATAATTTCCCGACATGGATGATTAATGATTGATGTTCCTTCTTGTTCCAATAACACTGGTTGTCATAAATCGCATGATGAAAACCAAGGTTGATTGGGAAAGGCTCCAACACGGGTGCACGACTAGTCTCTAGAGGATGTATCTATGGGAATCAAGAGAAAAGAAAATAATGAAGGAAAGGATAATATTAGACTAATTAGAGTTCAGGTCCTAAAATTAGGGAGACCATTTAGATTCACATAATAATTGGATCCTCATTTGACCACACAGCCATGTGGTTTCACACATTGTAATTAATTTACATTTAATAATTTCCCTTGGAAATGGTAGAGATAGACCACCAAAAAGTTGTGAGTTGTTATTTTAACATGATATGGAGATAAACATGTAACATGGGTCAAACTGGAAAAAACTGGGAGAAACTAGAAATGAGTCACTGATGGGTGAGTCACTGACGCCACCACCTACCGACCCAATGACCTACGGACTCCTCGACCTACCGACACTAATCCACCAAATCTATGTTACCTACAGGTGAGATACTAGTGTGACCTACCAATGGGTGAGCTATCGACATTGAATCCCTCCACTCTCAAATGTTGACGCCCTATAATCACCGATGTCGGTACACCATGACTGACCAATGCTGACGCCCTTTACTCAATGATGTTGACGCCCCTTTACTCACTGATACCGATGCTCGTTGACTCCCCGATGCCGATAGCCCATGACTGCCCGATGTTGACACCCCTTGAATCACTGATGCTGACACCCCTTGACTTTCCGACACGCTTTTGTGCCAACACACTGACATGCCGATGCACTGACAAGCAGATGCATTGACATGCCGACACACTGCCATGCCAATAAAAAAACAATAAATTAGGAAAACTATTCAAATCATCCAATGAAAACTACCAGAACACCTCAAAACTGGATTTCATCAATGGATGGGAATGTGGAAAACCTAGATTATTAAATCAGATGAAGCTCATACTATTATTGTCCGCAAGAATTTCAAAACTAACCTATAAGAAAGGAGGTTCGAACAATAATATCTTATGATACCTCTTCAGAGTAATCCACCATGTATTATTCTAAATCTAAAGTAGAAACATAAATTTCCAAGGACACCACCTCAAAATATATCACCTAAACACCTATAGAAACACTACAACTCTGCTCCCTCATGAAACCAATAAAAAACCAAAAATTACACTATACAAACACATGGATTATGTAGATCCCCCCTCCATGTCAGGATACTATCATAGTTGGGCTCTATTGACTTACCTAAATGGGATTAGTCACATCCACATTAATGAGCCTTGATTAAGGGTCATGTTATCCCGTCTCCATAGTCAAGACTTTTAACACAAAACTAGAAAACATGGAAGCAAATTATTCATCAAGAAGGGTTAAACATCACATCATAAGAAAGACTCAATGAAAACACAAGATAAATACAGAAAATAGATCTATGTAATGATCATGCATCTATGCCTCTCATTCCATGGTACACTCATTGAGGCCTCCATGCCTCTATAACACATGAACCTAGGGAATTATCCATCCATAAAGCAGCTTCTCCTTACGATCCATGATTTTCACCATTCACACCAAAAATACACGATTGTCCTCAGTATCCTACTATTCCCATTATAGAAAATGAGAGTTGTCATGTAGATACTGAAGGAGCTAAGAGAAAGGTGTGATGTTGTGGATCCTCTCCAACTGTAGTGGAAACACCTACTGATATTCCACCCCGCTAACTTTTCCGAACACCACAAAAGGTTCGATTTACTGGGGAAAAAGATTTCTCCCCTACCAATACATTGCATTCCACATCGATGGGAGACCATTATGAACATGAGGTCCCCAAACTCGAACTATAAGGGCCTAATCTTATGATTAGCATATGACTTATTTTAGTCATGAGCTGCCTTCATCCATTCAAAATCAATCTAAACCTTCTCTGTCATGCTTTGCACCATGTCTGGACCAAGAACACTGGCCTCACCAACCTCTAACCTACACATTGGTGAATAACACAATCTTCAGTACAAGGCTTTGAATGGGTACATGCTAATTGTGGAGTGATAAGTATTATTGGTGGCAATCTTCACCAAGGGAAATTATCAGACCCACAATAATTTGATGTCTAAGACACATGCCCGCCACATATCTTACAACATCTAGATGTTCCTCTCTATTAGACCACCTGTTTAATGGTGAAAAGTAGTTCTAAGGCATAGATGGGTTCCAAAATCACGTTGTAATATCTTCTAAACTCATGAAGTAAAGTGTGTATCCTGATCCGACACAATTTATAATGTAACTACATGTAGCCTTACCACATCACCCACATACCTCTATGTTAAGGCATCAACTGCGCTCATCACCTTACCTATTAAGAATTGAGGTGACATCATCAATCAATCCACCACTACCTAGATGGAATCACAACCAACCTCTTCCCAGGGTAGTCCTATGAAAAAATCCATCTAGACGTCATACGACTTCTACTCAAGAACATCCATGGGCTACAAAAGACTGCCAAAAACATGATGTTTAGCCTCCTCTTGTTGACACATTGGGCACCTTGAGATAAACACCACCACTATCCACTTGACTCAGGGCCACCAAAAATGACCCCTCAAGAGGAAATAAATCTTCGTGACTATTGGATGTACCCTTAGGGGTGAGTTATGAACTCACTGAGAACTCCCTCGCGCGTCACCTCCTAGAAAAATAGCATCTTGCAGAACAAACATCTTATTCTTATTTTCATCTAACAATCCCTCAAGAGCATCACCTTGGATAACGTGATCATAGATCACATAAGCCTCTATGTCTCCCCACAGGGACTCCTCCACATGTCTTAATAAGGAATACTGCACAATCATTCAAAATAGATAACTTCTATCATTCTCCACTCTCAATAGCAGATGTAAAAAATCCAAATCCTCCATTTTATTCCAAGCATATGAGGACTCCCGAACTACATCATTTTGTGACTTATTACTCAAGGAATCGGCCACCAAGTTCCCCTTTCCTGAGTTTTAGGTGATTTCAATGTCATAGTCATGATGGAAATCTATTAAACATCACTTACTCAAGTTCACATCATTCTTGGAGAAGATATACATCAAGCACTTATGACTCGTGAAGACCACAATGCATTCCCCTTTGAGGTAATGCCACTACAAATTATATGGGAACATGACTGATGTATGATCCAGGTTTTGGGTGGCATAGTTACTTTCATGAGTGCATAAATTCCTATAACCATAAGATATTACTCCCTAATATTTCATTATCACACATCCCAATCATAAATCAGAAGAATCACATAACACCTCAGACATCACCCCTTCTTCTAGAAACCTCAGAACTGGGGAACTAACCAGCTTCAATTTCAGATAACTGAAATCTATCTGTAACTTCTCTCTTCATATGAAATCCTGGTCCTTTCTGGTCAAATCCATCAATGAAGCCACAACAAGAGAGAGGTCATGTAAAAACCGCTGTTATTAACCCGTCGGAACCCAAAAATAAAAAACCTCTACCAAAATCTTGGGTGCTACCCAATAAACTACTATTTTGAAATCTATGGGTCCACTATTCTTCCCAGAGAGGACACTACATGTCCATGGTAGTGCACCTATTGTGTCCAAAACATGAACTTGGACAACTTTCTGATGAGTTGGTGGTTCTAGAGGACCTCAAAAACTATCATTATAAATTTGACATGATCCTCCTCTAATATTTATTAGATCATATTTCCTTGATGAAAACAACAATGAACCAGTCAAGATACCTTTATAAAAAATGTTATTGTGCCCCCAGAATACAGTTGGTGCGTTCATAATTCCTAAAGGCATGAACATGATCTCAATGTGCCAATACCTACACCGGAATGAATTTTTTGGGATGTCACCCTACTTCCATCTCAACTGGTGATATACAAACCATAGACCATTATTAGAGAAGCATACTATCTGTTAAACTATTCAAAAAGGTCATTGATCATTGGTAGGGGTAACAGTTCTAACAATCACCTGATTCAGTCCCCGGTAGTATATGCATAGCCTAAGACCGCCGACTACATTCTTTGCAAACAAGTCTAGAGCACCCCATGAAGACACACATGGTTGGATAAAACCCTTCTGCATTACTTCATCAACTTCAATATACAACTCCTGCAACATTGAAGGTTACATCTGATAGGGTACTATATGAATCAGGTAGGCACAAGGATTTAAGTCTCTTGCGAACTCAACATCATGTCAAGAGGCAGGATTCATAGCCTCTTCGTGGAAGACATCTAGGAACTAACTAAAAATCCATATAACTTTAAACATCATTGAGTCTGTTGATTCCACCAAATGCTCTGCTAACAAATAATGAAAGGGCTCTATACACCGGTTTCCCTCCTAGAATCTCTTCTCTATGAAAAACTGAACATGTTGGAGACCCATATCTAAGAACAAGACCCTTCTCCGAAAGTAGTCAATACCAACATGCATGGAAAATAACTAGTCGATTCCTAAGATGACATCATACAACCAAATTTGTAGAATAAAAAGATCCCCGATGGACCTATTTGGCCCCAAAATTAGTCTAAGTCCATGAAAACATCAAACATGCTATTTTAACATCCAACTGGCACACTCAAAACCATGGGAATAGAATGTATCTATATTACTAGACCCAAGGAATGATATATAATAGGTGAAACAATGGTGTTTGAATACTTGAATCAAAAATAGCACATTCAAGAGTAATAAACAGGCTGCTCATACCATGAAAAAAATATGGCCCAACTACAAATGCTACCTCTGTGGCATGAAACTTCCCACCCATAACCCCACTGCCCTGGTTGTTGGAAGGGCCTGGTGATTGCACTGTGATTCACTGTTTCATTTTCATCCCTACACCACTATGGTAAACTAGTTTTGTATTGAATATTATAAAAACACTACCAAATTTCATTCCATATTTGAAAATTATAATTTTGTTTTTATCACTGTTAAAATGGGCATTGTTACTTGTTTTGAGGATTTGATTTCAGGGGGGAGGTGATTTGGAGGCCCTGAAGATGATCCAGAAAGAAAATGGGCCAAAAATGCATGGATCCTAGGGACACGTGTCCACTGTTTTGAACAGTGGACGATATCCGTGCATGAAAATGGTCTAAAATTTTCTGAGACTCTACAAAACTTCATGGGAAACATCTCTTCTCAAAGGACCGAATCCCCATTCGTCCATCTGGTGGCCCATATGAACCACTCTATCAAGGGGGAAAAATCATCCCGAATCCAAATGTTCAGTTAGGTAGTGTGTACATATCTACAAATCCTGCTTCCAAATGGACGCCAAATTTGACATGGAGACATTTAAGAGGTCTTCCAACAACTTATCACTTTTTAAAAGTCGTAATATGACCTTATACTAGTCCAAAACTGAGGCAAAAGTACTATCATCAAAATTGGTTTCTCAAAACCATGTGCCATTTTGGATATAAAAAGGCACAAAGGGATCATCATTTGGGAGTTCGAACCAGAAGATATACTATGCCATTTTGGAGTCCTATAGGAGTCTCCTAATCACCTTGGACGTTCTGGATTCCTCTATTCTCATAGGTGAATCATTGATGAAGAATGAGTTCCACCCGAGCATCCTCATCCTCCCGATATCGAGCTAAAAGTTGGGTGTTCGTTGTGTGGGAGCTACACACATGTCAAGGGAGTGATGATTAATACACTAGCTATTGGTTTGGAGTATTTTGGGTTTTTAAACATTTCTTTCCATATATATTATTTTATTTCAGATTTTAATGCTTGATTTGATGCATGTGTGTGTTATTCTCTTAATTTCTAATAGATTGGTGTGTGGTTTTGAGTGCGTGACTTGTGTTGTTCTGATTGGACAACATAAGAATCATTTTCTTCCCCACATTATTTAGATTTCAATATTATTTGGAATCTCTTATTCCATGCATAAGTTATGGACCATGGAAATAGGATTGTTATGTCATGGTTTGGTTCTTCAAGCATTGAAATAAGAGCTTAGGAATTAATCAGGATTCCAATTAATTCCAACCAAATAATTACTCTAAACCTAAAATGAATCTCTATGAACAATGAAAATGATATGTGTGTAGTGAAATCACATCAACCCTTTTATCACATATTTTTCAAAATCCACTTGGTCATTCATATTTTAAACTATTTTGATTAAGTTACATGCTTTAAGCTGTTTTCAAAACGATCCCCTTTTTAGTAGACTAAATTAAAAATACACACTCTATACCTATCAACGCTCCTTGAGAGACAACCTTGGGTCTTCCCTAGACAAAAAATCAACCTTACTATAATAATCAATTTGACGTGTCACGACAATGCGGTCAAATTTTGGAGCCATTGACGTGGAGCATTTTTGTTTTAGTGCGTGTTTTTGATAAGTTATATGTATAATTTTTGTGAATATTTATTTGTTTTCTCTTATACATTTTCAATCCTTTTTGTATTGTGATCTATTCCATGTGTAGGTTTGGTGCATGATGCGTTCTAATCCAAGAGATTTACCACCTTTAGAACCCGATCCGGAGAGGATCCTACATCAACTACATCGAGACACATAAGACAACCATTTGAAGGAGGACACACCACACACTAAAATATTCCTTCACACTTCATCTTCTTCTTATTCTGGAACCCAAATAACAACTGAAATAAAATTGTTTAACATGGGTTAAAATAATAGAACATTAAATGAATTAACCTCACCCGATGTTGATATCCAACCTGTATACATTCAAATACAAGGAGAGGCACCTAATTTCGTACTAAAATCTCGTTTAATTCATTTATTACCAAGATTCCATAGACATCCTAGAGAGGACCCACATAAACATTTAAAATAATATCATACTCTATGTTCTACATTAAAGCCATCTAATGTTAATGAGGACTAAGTAAAACATAGAGCATTTCCATTTTCATTAGTATAAACTGATGATGAATTTCTATACTATGTTAATTCACCAATTAGAGGCTGTGCAGACATGAAATGCCTTTTTAAAAAAAAATATTTCCCAGCCTCCTGATCTGCAACAATAAGGAATGAAATACGTGGTATAAGACAATCTCATGGGGAAACACTTCATGAATATTGGTAAAGATTTAAAATATTGTGTTCATGTTTTCCACATCACCAATTAAGTGATCAAATTTTAATTCAGTATTTTTATGAATGTTTAACCCCTATTAATCGAAACATGATTGATGCTGCTGTAGGTGGTGCACTAGTGGATAAAACTCCAATCGTTGCATGTACCCTAATTGAGAACATGGCACAAAATAAACAAAAATTTGGTTCAAGGTCCACTGCACCAATTCTAGGTGTCCATGAGGTGCAATGTACTGAATTCGAGAAGATGGTGGATACAATGTTTGAAGAGGTAAGTACCCTTCTACGGCAACTTGCCTTTTCCCAAGGGCAATCTCAATCTCCTCCTCCCATACATTGTGGTATATGTTCTTCTAATACACACTATTTTGACCAATGCCCCCAACTGATAGAAACTTCTGAGAGTTGTGAGGTGTTATTTCTTGGATGCCCCTATAACCAACCCTTTAGTCAAGAACCTTACAATCCATCCAACCAGGGGTGGAAAGAAAACCAATCCTATAGTCAAGGGGGTATCAAACCAACCTAAAAAACAATGGAACCAACAAGGTTAGAGTAGTCATCCACCACCACCCAGAAATCCTCAACCACCCCAAATTCCATTCCAACAACACCCTCCAAAAACTGAGCCTATCCTAGAATATATGATGAAACAAATGGCTGCCAATAATCTCCAATTCCAACAAACCACTCAGGCATCCATACAAGACCTCAAAACCCAATTAGGCCAACTAGCTAACTCGGTGGGTGAAATCCAAATCCATGGGTCTGGTAAACTACCCTCCCAACCACTTGTCAACCCTAGGTATAAGGGAAATGTTAGTTCCATCACCCTTAGGAGTGGAACTCAACTTAATAGAAAAATAAGATCTCAATTAGAGTCATCTCCTCCTGAGAAAACCACCATTCCAACCATTAAAAATGGTCCAAATATTGAAAAACCTTTTCCTGAGAAGATCCCTTCCAAAGGAATGAGTGTTTCTATTAGTGGACCACCAAGCACACCAATTCCTCTTCCATTTCCCCAAAGGTCCACCCAACCAAGAAAACAAAATGAAACTGAACCTAACAAATAAATATTGGAAACATTCAAGAATGTGCAGGTCAACATCCCCTTGATTGATTCCATCAAGAAAATTACAAGATATTCCATGTTTCTTAAGGAGATGTGTACCCACCGAAGGTGAATTAGAGGTGATGAAAAGGTGATCCTGGGGAGGAACGTCTCATCATTGATACGACCATCACTTCCCACCATGTGAAACGATCCTAGATCATTCTCGATTTCGTGCACCATATGGGATCAGTCTTTCTCAAACGCTATGCTTTATTTGGGTGCTTCTATTAATGTGATGCCACACTCCATATACTCTTCTTTGCAGGTCGGTGAACAAAAGCCCACCTGAATAGTTATTCAGCTAGCAAATTGGATTATGGGACACCCTTATGGTGTGTTAGAAGATGTTCTTATGAGTGTTCAAAATTTAATATTTCATGTTGATTTTTATGTGATAAAAATGAATGATGATAGGATGAATGGACACCCCCCAATTAAATTGGGGATACTTTTATTAAAAATGCACAAAGCCATAATTAATGTTCATAATGGTACTTTGCCTATGGAATTTGGTGGTGAAATAGTCCATTTCATCATCCATGATGCCATGAAGCACCCCTCAGAAGAAAATTCATCTCTCTCAGTAAATTCAATTGATGTAATCCCTTACCCTAAAATCACTTCATTTGATTTTCCTGATCACCTTTATGAATTTTAATCTTTGATTCAAATTCTTGGTAACTAATCATGTGTTGATTATTGTAGTGGTCTAGAAAAGTTTCATGCATGTTTATTAATTGATAATTTCGTGAACACAAAGGATCACATCACCATCGATGATATTGGTACACTTTTAAAAGCTAATTCCTCATTTGAGGATGATAGCATTTTGCAGTAAGATGAGATTAGTGACCTCTCACTTTCACACACACTCCCATCAATCCCAAATTTACCTGAATTGGATATAAAGAAACTGTCTCAGGATTTAAAATATTCATATATTGAGAACGGAAACAAGTTTCCCATCATCATTTCTAGTTAACACCCTCCTGAGCATGAATTTCAACTGCTTTAACATTTGAGGGAGTATAAACAACATTCGGATGGAAACATGGGGACATTCCAGGTATTATCCCATCAATTTGTACACATCATATTTTATTAACTGATGAGGCTAAACCAGTGAGGCAGACACAACTTCTATTGAACCCAAACCTATAAGAAGTAGTTAAAAAAGAAGTAACAAAATTATTGGAAGCTAGAATCATTTACCCCATCTCTAATAGCCAATGGGTCAGTCCCGTTGAAGTAGTTCTAAAAAAACTGGCCAATCGGTAATTAAAATTGAATACAATGAATTAGTTCCAACTCTTCTGCAGAATAGATGGAGTGTCTGTATAGATTATCACCGACTAAACCAACACACTAGGAGGTCCATTTCCCATTTCCATTAATTGACCAAATGCTAGAGAGGCTAGCGGGGAAGTCCCATTACTGTTTTCTTGATGGTTATTCTGGATACTTTCAAATCAATATTGCCCCCGAAAATCAGGAAAATACAACCTTCACTTGCCCCTTTGGCAAATATGCCTATAGAAGGATGCCATTTGGCATGTGCAATGATCCGAGTACTTTCCGGCAATTAATGGTTAGTATTTTTTAGGATTACCTAGAGAATTGCATGGAAGTTTTCATGGATGATTTTAATATTTTTGGATCCTATTTTGATGAATCTTTAAGTAGTCATGGTTCTGCCCTACATCACTGTATTGAATAGAATCTTGTATAAAATTATGAGAAATTCCATTTCATGGTGCGACAAGGTATAGTTTTTGGACATGTCATTTCTGGGGATGGTATCCAAGTAGATAAATTGATAGTGGATGTCATTTCATCCCTACCATACCCTAAAAATGTATGTGATGTGCGGTCTTTCCTATGTGTTGCTGGATTTTATTGTCGTTTCATTCGTGATTTTAGTAAGATTGCACTTCCCCTCTCCTGCATACTCCAAAAAGAAAATGATTTTGTTTTTGATAAATAATGTGAAGAATCTTTTAATAAATTAAAATGGAGTCTCACATAACCCTTGGTAATCCAACCACCTCGGTGGGATTTACCATTTGTGGTAATATGTGACGCCTCTAACTATGCAGTTGGGGCAGTCTTGTCACAAAGGGTCGACCGAGCTCCACATGTCATAGCCTATGCCTCACGTACACTGGACCTTTCCCAAGAAAACTACACCACAACTGAAAAATAATTCCTTTCCATAGTGATTTCCTTGGATAAATTCTGGTCATACCTTGTAGGGTACAAAGACATTGTGTTCGCAGACCATGCATCCCTCTGATATCTCCTAAAGAAATCGGAAGCCAAACCACGTCTCATTTTTGGATACTCCTCCTTCAGGAATTCAATCTAGAAGTTATAGATAAAAAAGGAGTATAGAATGTGGTGGCAGACCATATCGGTATGATCCTCCCATCCTCATACATTGTATCATCCCCCTGTATTCCCTTTAATGACATGTTTGCTGAGAGCATTTGTACAATGTGCAAGATGTTATTCCCTAGTATGCTGAAATTGTAAATTATTTGGTAGCATCTTGAATTTCTACTCATTTCAACAAAAACCAAGCCAGTATTCTAAAACATGAGTCTTGTTGGTACATTTGGGATGACCCATAACATTGGTGCACATGTAGCGATCAGGTACATTGGCGTTGTGATCTAGATAGCAAGTTCTAGTCTCTCCTTAGATTTTTTCACACTCTTGCTTGTGGGGGCCACTTTGTTCCCCAACGGACTACTCGCAATGTTCTTGATTCTGGTCTCTTTTGGCCAGCACTTTTTCAAGATTCCCATGAATTTTGTAAATCTTGTCCTTGTTGTCAAATAATGGGGAATGTCTCTAAAAGGAATGAAATGACACAAAAACCCTTTCTCTTTCATTAAATCTGTGATGTTTGTGGTATTGACTTTTTGGGGCCATTTCCCAATTCTTTTGGAAACTTTTACATTATTTTGGTCATTGATTATGTATCAAAATGGGTAGAGGCACAAGCCACAAGGACAGATGATTCCAACACAGTTGTAGAATTTTGGATAACTCATATCTTTTGTGTGTTGGGATTACCTAGGTTCATCATTAGTGACCAGGGTTCTCATTTCTGCAACCAAACAATGCAATAACTTTTGAGTCAGAATGGGTTTGGTCATCGAGTATCTACTGCATATCACCCACAGACTAATGGTCAATCCGAGGTGTCAAATAGAAAGGTAAAACAAATTATTCAAAAAATGATCCAACCCAATAGGAAATATTGGAGTCTTAGACTCGATGATTCATTATGGGCTTACAGTACTAATTTTAAAACTTCCATTGGAATATCACCTTATAGGCTTGTTTTTGGAAAGAGTTGTCACCTCCCAGTTGAGATTGAGCATCGGGCCTATTGGGCAATTAAAAAATGAAATTCTAACCTTTCTGCTATAGGTTCTCAAAGGATGTTACAGATACAGGAGCTGGAAGAAATTCCTAGAGATTCTTATGAGAACTCCAGGATTTATAAAGAGTGAACCAAGACTGCCCACGACAACCTAATCCTTCATCGGGAGTTCCAAATTGGGCATAAGGTCCTCCTCTACAATGCATGGCTGAAATTTCATCCCAGTAAGCTTCGTTCCCACTTGTTTGGAACATAAATTGTTACAAATGTCTCTCCATTTGGTGTTATTAAGGTTCAAAATGAAGAAACCAAGAAAACCATCACTATCAATGGGTAGCGGCTGAAGCACTTTCATGAAGACACTCTAGAGTCCCCGATGGAGGAACTCCAACATCAAGAATCAATCTATGAATGAAATCCACCAGGTTTTACCCTTCTTTCCCAAATTCTATTTTACTATAGTGTGGACATTGCATACTCTAATTGTGGGGGGATGGGTACATTCCTGGGTTAGTTAGGAATTTTCATTGTTTTCTTTCTGCCTTTTTCTTTTTTGCTTACTGAATAGTATTATCACTTGCACCCTCTTCCCCCGTTCCACACCTTTATTTCTTTATTTGTCTTTTTCATGCTGAATGGTATTGTTAGTCTCCCCCCTTCCCCCATTCCACCCCTTAGTTTTTTGAAGGAATGCTAATTTTTTAATGGAAAAAGTTGCCCCCTGCATTGAATCATGAATGTTACTTAAAATTCATGAGTAATTTCCCTATTTTATGATGTATTATCATTTTCAAAAAAAATCACTGATAGAATGTGTATTGTAGCTTCAATTTAACATTGTGGTGTGACTTTCTCATGGAAATTAGTTATTTGTCGATGATATAAATGGCAGTATCATTTTGAAAACTTTGAGAAAAATTGTACCCTTTACGTGAGTAGTTTAATAGAAAATTGTGGCACATAATTTCTCCAAACATTTTTACACCCAACCAAGAAGTGTGATTTTTTACATACACAATATAAGGTAAATATATGTTAGTTTAAAATTTATCTGTTTCCAAATGATTTTTCCATACGTTTGTTCCTTATCCGATCATTTTCATTACTGTACCGGATTGACCTACGTATCTGTACCTATTATCAGACTATTGTACACCCTCAAAAAAATAGTTCTATCTTGGGAAGGACAAAAACCACTCTTCCTTGAATTTTGATCTTGTTATAACTATTAAAATTATTGTCGTGAGGAGATCGAACAACGGTTGAGAGAAGGGTGTGAGATTTGTTCCATGTACAATATTTCAAATAAATAAATAAACGAGGCAAGTGATGAAATGTTCATCATATGGGGATATCTAGGTCAGGTGCTTAATGTTTGACTTCTAGGAATTCTCAAGTGAGGGGGTCTTGAAATTTGATTGCAAAGGGAATAAGATAGGTTCGGTGGACATAATCATTTAAGCAGAAAAATATTAAAATAAACTATATTTACTGGATAGAAAATGGGTAGAATAGCGTGAATTGGTTGTCACCAACCCATGTGGAGATTTAGTGACATTGTGGAATTCTGGATTAGTTTCTCAAATTGGAATCATTAATCTCCCTTAATTTCATGCTGATAAAATTTATGTGGCACATTTTTGCATGATCATTGAGAATAACTCCATGGTGTGATTTTTTCTTTGATCACATTCCAATAAATTTTTAAAATTTCATTGAATGTTAAATATTCATGAAGTTGGGAATATCTCCAGGCATAATTTTTTGAAATATCACATTTCCTAGGAGTGCAAATGTTTTGGTGTGGGGGTGTGATCGTACCGCGATTCACTATTTCATTTTCATACCGACACCATTATGGTAAACTAGTTTTGTATTGAATATTATAAAAATAATACCAAATTTCATTCCATATTTTAATGACTAATTTTTTTATCACTGTTAAAATGTGCATTGTTACTTGTTTTGAGGATTTTATTGCAGGAGGAGGTGATTTGGAGGCCCTGAAGATGATGCAGAAGGAAAATGGGCCAAAATGGCATGGATCCCAAGAACACATGTCCACTGTTTTGAACAGTGCGTGAAATCCATGCATTTAAATGGGATGAAATGTTTTGGGCCTCTCCAATACATCATGGGATACATCTCTTCTCAAAGGACCAAAGCCCCATTATTCCATTTGGTGGCCCATCCTATCCATTCTGTCATGGGGAAAGAATATACCCGAATTCAAATGTTCAGTTCGGTGGTGTGAACATATCTCAAAATACAGCAGCCTAATGGACCCCAAATTTGACATGGATACATGAAAGAGGCCGGAAACAACTTATATCTTTTCCATGTAGTAATAGGACTTTATACTATTCCAAAACCGAGTCACAAGTAGTATAATCAAAACTGGGGGCTCAAAACCATGTGCCATTTTGGATATAAAAAGGAACAAAGGGATCCTCATTTTGGAGTTCGAACAAGAAGCTATACTTGGCCATTTTGGAGTCCTAGAGGAGTATCCAAATCACCTTGGAGGTTCTGGAGCCTCCTATCCTCATAGGGGAATCGTGGATGAAGAAGGAGTTCCCCCCGAGCTTCCTCCTCCTCCCAATGTCGAGCTAAAATTTGGGTGTTCGTTGTGAGGTAGCTACACACATGTCAAGGGAGTTACGATGCATAAACTAGCTACTGGTTTGGATTAATTTGGGTGTTTAAACATTTCATTCCATTTATTTTATTTTGTTTCAGATTTTAATTCTTTATTTGATGCATGAGAGTGTTATGTTGTTAATTTCTAACTGATCGGTGTGAGGTTTTGTGTGCGTGATTTGTGTTGTTCTGATTAGACAACACAAGAATCAATTTCATCCATACATTATTGTGACTTCAATATGATTTGGAATAACTTATTCCATGAATATGTTCTGGAACATGGCAATACGATTGTTATGTCAAGGATTGGTTCTTCATGCATTGAAATAAGAGCTTAAGAATTAATCGAGATTCCAATTAATTCCATCCATATAATTACTCTAATCCTTAAATGAATATCTATGAAAAATGAACTTGATATGTGTGTAGTGAAATCCCATCGACCCTTTTATCTCATATTTTTCAAAATCCTCTTGGTCTTTCATCGTTTAAACTATTTTTATTAAGTTAATTTGTTTAAGATGTTTTCAAAATCACCCCCTTTTTTAGTAGACTTAATTAAAAATACACACTCTAAACCTAACAACGCTCCTCGAGAGATGACCTAAGTTCTTCCCTAGACTACATATAAACCTTAAAAGAACAATCAATTTGATGTATCACGACAACGTGGTCACCTAGCTAGATACTACTTCTATTGAGGTGGGTGTTGAACATACCCACCCTAACTGTACTACACTCGGACATGGTATTGATTCTAACGATTCCCATGGGTGAAAAATATAATGCTCCTCGGTCCTCAGGATAGGGGGAAGGGTGAGGACCATGATATCAGAATTCAAATGGTTGAGGTCTACTCCCTGTTGTACAAAATCTGGAAGCCCCTGGCACTAGAGATCGGCTGTTGATGGCCATTCCCTTTGACGAACTCAGTTGGATCCCCTCTTGCGGCACACCTACCATCCTCTTCATCCACTCCACTATTTCATCTTTGTATTGAAATTATAGGTATATCAGTAGAGTAAAGTGTGAAAAAACATACTAAAGAGAAGGTCAGAGTGCCTATTCTATGAACCGTGACCACAACTTCTCATTAGATAATAGATTCTTAGAAAAATGAAGGATATCGTTGAACATGATATCAAGTTACCTAAATTACATACTCACTATTCTACTGGTGGGACAACTCCAGCCTCTTCTGGGCCTTCATCGTGGAACTATATAATTCATCCTAGAACTACTCAATGACATCCCATGAGACATCAGTCTCTTTACTATTCACGAGGTATTGTTTCCACCACTGACATGATTCTCCTCACATCTAGCTTACTTCTAGGGGATCCAAATATTCTATTGGAGCACGAATGATGTTGAAATAAATACCAAACTCCTCGATCAAGCTATATGTTTCTATGTTCGTGATATTTCCCTTGTACGCTCCCAACATCTGTCTCTGGAAGGAACAGAGTGTCTCATGCTATTGTTCGTCCTCCTCCTCACGATCGGACCTCCAATGATCAACCATATCAGCCTACTGGTCCTCAAATACTCATTCCACTCGTGGATGAAGTCCGGGTTCCATTGATGAAAAGATAAATAATAAATTCATAATCCCACGTAGGGAAATTTATTTTTTTGAACTCTTTATTTATTTGACATTCCCAAAACACCCACCATACACCAGAATACAAGTCATTACGATTAATGTGCCTTTCCTAGGGTCTCTACCCAGAAATCAGAATAGCCTAACTTGGTCGTTAAGTAGTTCTATAATCCCTGCATTATATTATAGGGGCCCTAAATTCCCGCGTCCTAGACGGTCTTCCCTACCCTATTTTAGAAACCATGATTTCCTATAAATTATTTCATACCATCCCATGAAATCCTACATCTTCCTATCCACTAACTCTATATTATCTATCAACTATCACCTCTGATACTATTCTGTCCTGACCCACATTCTCCTAGATGAGGGGGGATATGAAAAAGTGTTGTGTCCTACCTTCTTCAAGGTGAAGGAGAGATAATGACCCTCGAGTCCCACCTTTAGTAGGCCATAGAGTGGAGACTAACATAAAGGGTATAAAATATCACATAAATGTAAGGCACTAACCATTTTATAGAACAAAATCTAGATTTATGATCATAAATACCAAAAAAAAAAAAAATATAGATAAAATTAAATACAAGAATTTATTCCCACATAAATGTTCAAAAGTTAAACTGATACCAAGTTAGATAAACACACAATAATGTACAATAGGAAAGGAAACTAAGCAGTGAAATCATATATCTCGATTCCTGAGCTACTAATGTCCAACACTATCCATAATGACTTCTTGGAAACCTCAGAATAATTTTATATATGTAGGGTGATCATAAAAGTATACTTAGTAGGAAAACTACAACTCCATGTGAAAAAGTGATTGAACATACTAATTTCCATGTATGAAAATAGTAGAACATTAAAAACAATCCATGTAAAATAAACATCTCAACCACTCCAAGGCAGAATCACCCATATAATGAATGTCAAGTAACATTATAGTATAAGAACATCAAAATGTGGGTACCCCGCACTGGTTTTCCATTAGTTCACTGCTCATTCCTAAAAATCTATCATCTTGATGCAGCCACACTTCCCACATGTTGTTCCACTACTGGAACTTGACCACACAATCCTATTCCCAAAATTACACACAACCAAACCCACAGACACATAGGCCACGACAATCACCACCACACCTAAAAAATAACGGGCCCCAACAACCACACACAACACCCGATGACACTTGGGCCTCATCCTAATGATACTTGGGAAAATATACCTAACCCTAAAACACCTAATCCCCTACTCCAAGGAAAACCCTTCCCCATTGAATCTTGGGTTATGGTAAGCCTTGAGCCATTACATCACTCCCAGATATTCCTGAGTGTAAAAATATAGAAGTGATTGTGAGGAAGAAAATCAATAACCAGCCATCCACCCCGCCACCATGATGTTGGGAACAAAACCTCCACCATAAAATGAAAGTGTTCAACACATAATTCTCCAATAGGGTGGGGTGTGTATAGAAGTCACAAAGAAGTAAAATATATTTATAAGTAATCAAACAATCAATAATAACCTATGGGTTTTACACGAACAAAAAACAACCCCACACCAAAACCACTTTTTCTACTCCCCCTAAATGCACAAACCATATAACAAAAATTCCAAGAATAAACCCAAACCACTTTTTGTATTACATCCGTTTAATTTTTTTTTAAAGGTTGGGGCCGAAGCCTCATTTTTATTAATAAACCAAAGGAAAGACCTCTTTTAACTGGGTAGAGGGAGACCTATTACATAGCCCAAAGGCCCAGTGGGCTTGTAGACCATTACATAGCCCATAGGCCCAAATTTTTGGCCATATTCCTATTCTATGAATAGTAACCCAGCTACTACAGTACCCGCACAGTAGCTCCGCCGCTACAGTACCCGCTACAGTGCTGCTACAGTACCTGCGCCCAATGAGTTTTGAACCCCCATTTTTCATGTAGTATTATGGGGTGCTTACCACTAAGCCAAACCCCAACTACGTTACATCCGTTTAATTATTTAATGGGATTCACATTAAATTATTATATAACTACCAAGAAACTAAAAACAGTAACCAAAACATTTAATGAAAAAACCAAACTTCAGTCCCACAACCCGACAACACAAAACTAGACTAGGTGTCCCACTACACATCCCCGTTAAAGTACTATAAACTATAATTCTTCAATGTAATACCACCCATTCCTTCTCTCATAACCCAGTCCTGTAGCCCTGTTTCCCAAAAAATCACCAAATGTAGTCACATAACATAACAAGTCCATAAAGTCACCGTAGTCCCACTACATGATGTCTCTTCATGACCAAAACACAACATAAAGGCTATTCAACTTCCTACAAGATTATTCATTCTACAATCAATCAATCATTTGGAATGACACACCAACACACCCCCTACACCACCTCACATTACAGGCCCAAACTATTGAGACAAGAACCCAAAACAAATAACCATATCCATCAAACAAAGCGTATTCAAATCTAACCAATAGGGGTTCATTAATTTTTACTTGTACATAACTGGTGTGTTCAAAAAATAAGATTGATCCTAGGGGATCTATTTTTTTACCTGGTGTACATGATTAGTCATATTTCAAGTTACATATTTACATAAAAAAATCACAATGAAACAGCACCATATCATAGGAAAAGACCACCAATTGTCATGAATTTTAGATGGCATACAACCAAAATAACCATAAGAGAATCCATGACAAAAAATAAAATAGAAAATCAACATATAACCACAAACTGCCTAATATTTTTTTATGCATGTTATATTTTTATCATATTAAATTCTTAATTAATTATATTTGAGGAAGATCATCCATCTTTTTCTTACTTGGAAGCATTAACATACCCTCCCCATATGATGTAAAATTAAAAAGAAGTAAAATAATGTACCAAAATGTATGATAATTGATTAGAGATAATTCTTATGTCATGAATAAGTGGTGGCACCACTCACAAGAGCTCCAAGTCTGAGTGGGAAGGGCTCTATCATAGGTTCATGACTTTTCACGAGATGAAGTCTCTAGGATAATTATGATAAACACAAAATATTAATTAATAGAGTATCTTTACAGAAGAAGAGGCTAGATAATAAAATCAAGGAGACCATTTAAAAGTACATAAATTTCTGATTGTGGCTCGACCATGCTGTTGGGTGGTTTAACGCATTGGAATGAATTAAGATTTAATAATTAGAATAGGAAATGTTGGAGATATACCAAAAGATGGTTGTGATTTGATAGATTAACTTTAAACATATAAAAACATGTAACATGGTAAAACTGGAAAAAATGGGAGAAATAGGAAATGGGTCACTAATTTGTGAGTCACCAACGCCATGGCCTACCAACCCAACCACCTACTGATCCATCAACCTACCAACACAGATCCATCGCTGTTGAGCTACGGATGGGAAATCCACCGATGCGACCTACTGATGTGTGAGATACTGACACAAACTACCGACACCGACTCCCACAACCCACTAAATCTATAATGGCCTGACCCCTATTACTTAAAGTCAGTGAATTATTGAATAACATTGGCATGATACAAGGAATCATATCCCGAAAGACTGATCACTTTAGTGGTCTTGGAAACAAGATACAAAAAGAAGTTCAACATTACAACTTGAGGTGATATAAAACAATAATTTATTCCATTAGAAACATCCAAGACTTCTAGATTATCCATGAAACTCACTCATAACTAACTTCTTCATATCCTGGGAAAATGAAACATATGAATGGTGTGCGCTCAAATGTTTGGTTATTGTATGCAATATAGAAGATGATAACATATACATTAGGAATTATGAATAATTGAAAACACATTCCTTTACAAATAATAAACAAAAACACATTATGTAATTAATATGAGTGAGTAAAAAATTCCATAATAAAACATAGTCATGGGTATTCTATTAGTCCAATAACCACATGAACCATGAATATTATTTTCATAATGAGGAAATTTATAATGCTGGACATTCTGAAACAACATCTCTAGGCCTCGAATAGGATATCTAAAAAATATTTAGACCTCATCAAAAACCATATATCAAATTTGGAAATTCCACAACCAATTCCATGTCTACTCGTCTCATGAGACCTACCGATGCACCGAGGAGATATAGAGGGCTCCACCCATCCCATACTAAGTCAAATACATTCCTCATAATAAAAGGTTGAAACACAACACAAACATTCATATTAAAACTAGCATAAGAAATGTCAGTACCTTAACCCTAAACCATGAATGGTATACAAATAACACATCCACAATTAAATATATGTCCAAACCATCAATACAAAATGGAATATTTGTATCATAATAAATCAACTTCAAACAAGATAAAAATCTATCAATGGATATTGATATAGATTAAAATGATTTGTAAAACACTTTGAGGGAAATATCCCTTCTTTAAGAAAAAATTTAACAGTCCAAAAATTTAGAATGCAAGACATTTAATGTCATTTTTGATTCAATGTGTCCCATACCACATTGAATATTTTTAAAGTAATTAATATTTTAAAAACATTCATGTCCATATAAATAAATACTTAAAAACCATTTTGAAAACATGGACAATAATGTAAATGATTTAGAATAATAAACATTTAAACCATTTTAAATAATGACCATTTTAAAGAGTAAATTCTATAAAAACATAAGATATTCCTTCTGAAAATATTTTTATGAAAAATGTATGTTGATGAAAAAGAGTTCCCAGTAGATACTCACATAAAAACAACCTTAGAAAATTAAGAGATTGTGGAATTAACCCTTATATTGTACTTTTCCTTGGTCGAGGGTATGTTTAACCACCTGTATAATGACCATAATATGTTATTAAATTATACCTGAACCATATTAATATTTATTATATCATGCATGATTCATTTATGACTTTAAACTACCCATTTAAAAAATATTACCATGTTAAACTAACATTTCTGATAATAATTGCTTTCATTATCGTACGTGTTAGAACTTGTTATTCTTGATCGTATCATTTAGATCATTATTTAAATACATACAGAATATAAAACATGATTGATCATATATATTTATTATATAAATATGTATAATAGATATATATATGAAATGGAAAACACCATTTATGGAGATGGTATGTTGTACGTACACATAAACATTGTTTTCATTTTCATATCGTATTGAATGGAAGTAAGTGAATAAGATATATGTAAGTACATATATATATATATATTTTGTAGAATTATTATGTCATCTATTACATACTTATTATATATATATATATATTACAATAATTTTTTAATGGTGAATGTGGAAATGAATCTCATTGCGTCGTGGAGACAATAATCTGTATGAACGAACGAGTGACAATATCATTATATTGATGGTGAATTATATGTAATAGGATGGTATATCATACATAAAGAATCATTAACATGTTATATTTATTATTCACATCAGTTATACTCATTATTATACCAATCTAAATAATTAAGTGTTTTAATGACAAACTACACAATGACGTGGAGACTGTAAGCCGTATATACACACATATGGTGACTACTGTCATTTTTATGATGGATAGAATAACGAATATGGTTTTACTATATTTCAAATATCATAACATCAATTAGAAGGTAATGGATTTATTATTTTGGTATGAAAACAACAATGAAAGTGGATTTGGAAGAAGAAAAGATCTCGAAAGAGGGTGGTGAAATTAATAACTCTTTTTTCAGGAGTTTCATATTGAGTTGATAAAAAGGAACATTAGGTTGGATTTATGATCAATGTAATGACCTTAGGATTATTTTAGGGATGTTGGTAGGATATTAGGGCTTGTTTTGTCCTAGAAAAATGTATTTGGGGGTGTGATTTTGAGAGAAGGGGATGCACTCTTTTATAAGAGTGGTGAGGGTGAATTTAGGAAAAGCTTGAAATATTATTTTGTAATAAAATAATTTTATGTTTCTAATGGCTCCAAAATGATTTATTTCTCGGATAACTTGGGTATGGGTCGGAAAACAGTCAAAAAATAAATTTTAGATTGGTATAGGTCACCGTATTAACCATATCTTTTAGATTTAACTCTATGTTAAATAGTTTAACTTTTACCGTGTCTTCTTGTATTCTTACACTATATGGGAAATAAACATAATATAAATATACAAGATAACCTCAAGTGGTTAATTAGTGAAATATATAATGTTATTTAATCCCTTTGGTAGAACCTTATTTTTTTATGAATATTATATAATTTAATAATATAATATTTGTTTTAAAAACTATTTTATGTCAATTTTGACACTATTTAGTATTTTGTTTTTGTGAAAGTCATCAAAACCTGATTACATCGAAAATTATACATTGAATCAACTCTTACATGTCATGTTCTCCTAGAAAATTATTTTATGTCATATAAATGTTGAATTTATATTTATTTTAATATTTATAAAATCATTTATTTGATTCTTTATTTAATAGGGTAATTACAGCATCATCATTGTGTTATAAATAAATTTAATAATATAATGAATATAAATTATAAATAAGATACCATTATATAGGAAAAAATTTCATAATTTTTATGAATATTTATAGTCAAATATTTAACTTATATAACACCTTGTAAAAATTGTTTTACTAAAAGATATATTTCCATGTCATTAGTGTCCTTACTTTAAATTAATTAATATAAAGTGTCATTATTACACTCATGTGGCTCCATGGGGTCCCAAAATATAACCATGGATGCCCAGGGTCTGATTTTTATCAACCAATAGGAATAGGACACATGTTATGGTAATTTAATATTATAATAACATTATTTGTTTACCCTTCTTACAACATTTACCCTTTAACCAGGGTAAATAAAATATCTACTAAAGTAAATATTTATAATGTCTAAAAACAAATGTTACATACCTAGTAAATTTGGACCTCATGATTCCAAATATGGTATCTATTTTTTCAAATTCAAAACACATAAGTGGAATAAATTAATTTAAAATTAATTCCCATGGTCATAACAACAAATCTTGTTTTTAAGAAATAATAACTATCAAAAGATTAAAAGTTGATTATGTCCATTTAAAATTTTAAATTAACTAAAACGACACAATTATATTTATGATAAAAATATAATCTAATGATATGTTAAAACCACTCAAATGTATAATTTAACACTATAAATTATTTCGATTAAAAAATTTGTTTTTAATTAAAATTTAGTACATTTCACAATTCTTCAAAATATAAATGTTATCGGAAATGTTCCAAAAATGTATTCAATATAAATTGTAATTTCCCAATTCCAAATAATAATTTAATATCAATAAATTTAAGATATAAAAGTGTCAAATAATGATTTAAAAAAATTTCTCCATTAAAAGGCTATAAAATTTGATTTTTTGAAAAATACTTCTTTTTTCTGAAAAAATTGAATTGGTTCTTATATAATTTATAATAAACACATAATATAGATTATAAAATTATATAGAATACATAAAATTCAAAATTAAATTAATGCTATTCATAACAGCTTTTTGAATGACTAGTTTGGTATTTTGAGATGTGCTCGAACTCTTTGTTGCTTGTAACACAAGTTATAGAATTTCATTGAAATGATAACATACTATGAAATCATGGAGTGTTACATTATCCCATCATTCAATAAATTTCGTCCTTTAAATTTGAAATGATTCTTAAAATATAAATCGATATTAATAGAAAAATACCTTCGTGGAAAATTCACATCAGAAACTTGGTTAAAACATTTGTTCTAATAAGTGGGAAAGGGAAATGAAAAAGTCACCACCAAATTAGAATCATGATTAGTTGAAAAACAGTGAAAATTAGAGACACATAATTGGTTAAAAATGAAAATATTTATAGGGAGTGATTGAGGTCATCAATCACAAATAAGTGAAAAATTGAGGGCCTTAAAGCCATCAAGAAATGATTATTTAAAATATCATCATTTCAACAAAAGATACGGTATTAGGTTATCAAATTTTTGGTTTTAAAATCCCTTCCCTAATTTTTAATAATTAATTTATTCATAGAATAATAGGAAACACAATATAATTGACAAGTAGTGCATAATCCTTTAGAAAATAACAACCACAAAATCATCTTTCACTCCAAAAGATAATAAAAATAAAAAATAATCTATTTATCCTAATCATATATAGTCCCAAAAATAGTGAATTTATAATTAATTTGTCAAAATAGTTAAAAAAATACATTATACAAACCAAGATATCACATAGCCCAGTGGTATGTGATGCACCCTTATCGCCCTTCAGTTGTCTGTTCAAGTCTCATAACCTTTTCGGAAGTGACAAGTTGTCGCCAGATCTTCGTCCTGTCCATTTTATAACCATACTATACTAATCTTAATAAATTATTTAACCTTAACAACAATATCCAATTTAAAACATATTCCACTATATCCTTTAGACTTATCTGAAGTACTTCTGTCCAAAATCATAGCCCA
Organism: Viscum album; assembly: GCA_963277665.1. Taxonomy (NCBI): domain Eukaryota; kingdom Viridiplantae; phylum Streptophyta; class Magnoliopsida; order Santalales; family Viscaceae; genus Viscum; species Viscum album. Next base: position 2,101,873,886 of record OY728127.1, on the reverse strand, counting down.
AAATTTATATGGAAGGTAAACACAATGATGATCTTTTGTTTCCACATATCAACATGTGAATACATTCATCATGTATACATTTAAAACAAAGCAACACACCAAATTACCATAAAAACATTTTGATTATATTCATGCTCCCTTATTCCTTATAAAATTCTAGATTAATTCCTTATATACAAAAATTATAAATTCTCAAACAATTATGGAATAAAAAACCATTGATCAGTTCCAAGGTAGTCTAGAATATCCAATGTAATTTATCCAAATCAACCATAATTTATTCTAAACTCACTACCTATGTATCAGGATTATATTTAGGTTTATCTTAATTTCAACCATGTATTATTCCAAAATTTTATCTTTCTGTAGATTCAATTTTCTTAGTACCCTATAATATTAAATCCTAAATGAAATAGTACTACAGTACAATCCATATTTATTTCCATAGTTCATATAACTAGTACATCATTGATATAACACTCAAATGACATAATTCATTAATATAAACATAAGAACACTAGTCATTACTGTTTATCTGTGGTAATATCATAACTTTATTATTACCCAACAACATCATTTATGTTATAATCTGATTATATGGACCTTAATTTGTGTAGTGTTCCATCTCCATGTAGATGAAGAATTGTACATTTTAATCCTTTTTCATACCCTTGAAAACACATACTCGGTGACCTTTTTCTCGACACGTATAACAAACTCCAATTCAATTCAATCATTTACCATGTTGACTCCTTCCAAAGTTATCACAAATGGAAAAATATTTCATCACCTTATTCCCTTTATCCATATTTATCTCTACCATTCTTTTCTTCTTTGGAGTCCCTTAAATTCCATGGGACTCAAAAAAATTACTTATCTTATTAGCACAAGCTACTATTTCTTCATATGATTATAATATGTCGAAGACCATTTCCTTTCGAAATGTTCTCTTAATACCATGAAATATATGTTCCTTCTTACTCTATGAATCATGCGTTTTTCTGGAGTTCTCAATCCTTAGACTAGGTGCCTTTTCTAAACAATGGCATATAATAGGTTTGTTTATGAATCACAATGCATAATTATAAACTTTTAAAATACCTAATGTAAATTTAAAATATTATGCATATAATCTATGTCATTAAAAAAAATTATTTGAAGATGGATTTCTCTTATATCCGTCATAATGGATTTCAATGAAAATTTTTATTATCCTAAGCATAATCCATGGGAGTGTCATAACCAAAAGTGCCTTAAGGCCTGTTGTCGTGTACCAGGATACCCCAGGTAAATCCCAAAACTCCTTGTTGGAGTTTTCACACCCTGGTACTTCTGTGCCAGAGCCGCCTCTACCTACTCATATCCAGATAGGGATGTATTGATTTGGAAATACACAAAATATCTACTTTATTGTAATTTAGGGAATTTCTTCTATACTAATTTTCAAATTCTATCTTAGGGAAATGTTCTCTAATCAGAGTTTTTCTAAATCTCATTTCCAAGGGTTGTACTAAAATTCCTATAATTCCAAATGTAACGCCCCAACCCCATCTTCCCATAGTTAGTAAATTATTACATAACATTATCATGGTACAAGGAATATTATTCCAACTGACTAATCTATTTAATAGTCTTGGAAAAGAGATACATACATAATTTCAACATTACAAATTAAAAAGAAATAAAACACTAATTTATTTCATTCGAAACATCCAATCCTCCTAGATTATTCCTGCAAGACACTCATAACTAACTTTCTTCATATCCTGGGAAAATGAAACATGTGAAATGGGTGAGATAAAATTCTCATTAATAGAAGGAAATAAAGCGAAAGAAAACATATACATTAATCATGGTGAGTAATTTAAAACACATTAAATTACTAATAATAAACATGAACACTTTATGGAATGAATTTGAGTTGAGTAAACAATGACATAATAAAACATAGTCATGGGTATTGTAATAGTCGAATAAATACATGAACCATCAATATTATTTTCATAATGAGGGAATGTATAATTTTGGATATTCTAAAACATATTTTCAAGGTCTCGACCAAGAAATCTAAAATTGATTTAGGCCTTAGTCAAAACCATCTATCAAATTGGGAAAGGCCTCAAAAAATTCCATGTCTATTTGTCTCATGAAATCTACTGATGCACCGAGGAGCTATAGCGGGCTCCACCTGTCACTTACTAAGTCCAATAACTTATTCATATGAAAAGGTTGAAACATAACATAAAAATTCATATCAAAACTAGCATAGGAAATATCAATACCTTATCTGTATACTAGGAATGTAATAAAAATAAAACATCCACAGTCTAATAAATCAAAAAATACCATCAATACATTATGGAATATTTTTATCATAAAAAATCAACTTCAAACAAGTTTAAAATCCATCAATGGATGTTGAATTATATGAAATTTATTTGTAAAAATCTTTAAGAGAAATATCCCTTTTTCATGAATATATTTAAAAGTCACAAAATTTTGAAAGGAAGACATTTAATGAAATTTTTTATTCCAAGTGCCCATACAACATTGAAACTTCTGAGAGAAATTAAAATTTTAAAAACATTCATGTCAATGTAAATAAATCCTTAAAACCATTTTGAAAACATGGACATTAATGAGAATGATTTAGAAGAATAAAAATTTAATACATTTAAAATGTTAATATAGTTAAAGATTCCATCCCATAAAACCAAAATATATTCCTTATGAAAATATTTATATGAAACACTTATGTGGATGATAAAGTTGTTTCAGTAGATACCCACATAAAAACATCCTCGGATAATGAAGAGATTGTAGAATTAACCCTTATCATAAACTTTTCCCAGGTCAAGGTTACATTTAACATTGTGTATAATGACCATAGTACGTTATTAAATTATAACAGAATAATATTAATATTTATTATATCATACATGATTCATTTATGACTTCATATGACCAATTAAATAATGATTTCCATTTTAAATTAACATTTCTGGTAGTAATGACTTTCTTTATCATATGTTTTTTAACTTTTTATTCTTGATCATATCGTTTAGATCATGATTTAAATACTTCCAAAATATAACTCATGGTTTATCATATATATATATATAATACAAATATGTATAATAGATAGATATATGAAATGGAAAATTCCCTTTGTGGAGACTGTAGGCCAAATGTATTCATAAATGTTGTTACCATTTTCATATCGCATTTAATTAAGTGAATATGATATATGAAAGTACATTATATATATATATATATATATATTCAGTATCTTTATTATTTCATATATTACATAATTATTAGATATATATATTTTTATAATCATCGTTGAATGGTGAATGTTTAAATGAATCTCATCGCGTCGTGGATACAATAATCTTTACATACACACGAGTGACAATATCATTATATTGAAGGATAAATTGAATTTAATAGGATGGTATATCATAAATATATAATAATTATCATGTAATATTTATTATTTAAATAAGTTATAATCATTATTATACCCATCCAAATAATGATGTTTTTGAATAACAAACTACACTATGACGTGGAGATAGTAAGCCGTGTGTACGCACGTATGGTGACTATGTAATTTATAGGATGGATAGAACAAAGAATATTAATGTCACATATTTATAATAAAATAAATGTAATTATAAGTCACTAGATTTATTATTTTGGTATGGAAACAACAGTGAATGAGGAAGTGGAAGAAAAACATAACATGAAAGAGGGTGGTGAAATTATTATCTCTTCTTCAGGTGTTTCCTTTTGAGTTGATCAAAAGGGATCCATTGGTTGGGTTTAATATCAAGGTAAGGAATATGGGTTGATTTTAGGGATTTTGGGAGGATATTTGGTCAAGGGTTGGCCAAACTAAACGGCTTTTGAGGTGTGATTTTGAGAGAAGGGGAAATACAATTTTATAAGATAGGTTAGGGTCACTTTAAGAAATGTTTGAAATATTATTTTACAATAAAATCTAATTCGGTTTATAATATCTAATAAAAGATTGAATCATATTATATGGTGGTTATGGGTCGAAAAAAATTCAACCAACTGGTTTTATACAGGTTTTGGTCACCATATTAACCTTATCTTTTAGATTTAACTCTTAGTTAAATAGTTTAATTTTTAAAGTGTCTTCTTGTATTCTTATACTATAATTTTAATAAACCAAATATAAACACCCAAGAGAATATAAAGTGGTTCATTAAATAAATATATAATATTATTTATTCCCTTATCCCGAACTATATATTTTTAGGAATATTATATAATTTAATAATATAATATCTGTTTTAAAAACTCATTTATGTTAATTTTGACACTATTTAGTTTGTGGTTTTCGTGAAAGCCGTCAGAAATTGATTAATTCGTAAAAGATACATTGAATCAACCCTAACATGTAATATTAATCTAAAATATTCGTGGATGTCATAAAAACATTGAAATTTTATTTATTTTAATATTTATAATACCATTTATGTGGTCATTTTATTAATAACATTAGTACTGCATCACCATTGTGTCATAAATAAATTTAATTATATAATGTCTGAAAATAAAAATTAAAAAACCATTATGTAGGAATTATTTTTATATTTATAATTACTTTTTATATTCTAATGGATAACATATATTACAAATTTTAATAAATGTTTTACTAAATGATATATATTTATGTCATTTTTTTCATTACTATAAATTAATTAATATAAATTATCATTATCACACTCAAGTGGTGCCATGGGTTCCAAAAATCAACACAAGGATGACCATGCTCATATATTTATCAACTAATAGGAATAGGATACATGTTTGGATAATTTAATAATATTATAATAATATAGTATTACCCTTATTTTCAAGATTTACCCATTAACCATGGTAGATAAAATATTTACTGAAGTAAATATTCATAAAGTCTATAAAAAAGTTAAATATTTACTCAATTTAGACCTCCAAATTCAAAATATTGAATATATTTTTCCAAATTCAAAACAATGATTTTGAAGAATTAATTTAAAATTAATTCCCTTTGTCAAAACAAAAAGAATGTTTTTAAGAAATAATAACTACAAATAATTAACACTTGTTTATGTTAAATTTAAATGTGAAATTAAATCCAATTACCTAAAATATATTTAAATATAAAAACATAATCTAATGATACTATAAAACCACTCAAATGTATAATTTAGCACAATAAATTATTTCTATTAAAAAAATGTTTTTTTTAATTTAGTATTTTTCACTATTTAACAAAAATATAAAATTTATCAGAAAAGTACCAAAAAAATATCGAAACAGAATATTCATGTCCTGAGTATAATGAAAAATTTAATTTAATTAAATTTAATATATAAAATTATCAAATCTTTGTTTCAGAAAATTATTTCCATTAAAAAGTGATAAAAATGCATTTTTTGAAAAATACATCTTATATATGAACAAATGAATTTGTTCTTAAATAATGTCTAATAAAAACATAACATGGATTCTTAAATTATATATAGTATGTAGAATTCAATATACAATTAATACTATTCAGAACTAGTTTTTTAATGACTTGTTTGGTTAGTCGGGGTGCACTCAAACCCAGTTTTGCATGTTACAAATGTTATTGAATTTCTTTGAAGAGATATCTTACTATGAAATCATGGGGTGTTATATATTATAATTCCATATTCTCACTAATGTTGATACCTCATGAATCACAAATTTCAATGCCCCATGACTCACCAATGACAATGCCCCTTGAGTCACCGATTCCAACACCCATTGACTCACTGATGTTGACACCCCTTGAATCACAGATACTGATTCCCCTTTACTCAATGAGGGAAACACCCCATGACTCACTGATGTTGACGCCCCTTATCTCACCAATGCTGACATCCCTTGAGTCACCGATGCACTATCATGATGATGTACTAACATGTTAACTCACTAACATGTCGACACACTGATATAACAATGCAATGACATGTCGATGAAAAAAATAGAAATTTGGAAATCTCTAGAAATGAGCCACTGAAAGCTCCTAAAATAACTCAACACTGGATTTTCACAAAGGGCCTAGGGGCAATCTTGGTTATTATTGTTTCTGTAAGATATTCTATGACAAACTTTTTTTAAAGAAGATCAACTAAGATTCCTTCCTTTTAGGTAATATGGACAGTAATATAATCATCATAAATATTTAAGTCATACTTATAAACTTTTTATATAATTATTTTCATGCATGAAATTCAATAATTTCATGAAAGTAATTATCATAGTCCTCATAGATATTATAATACACAAAAATATTTTCCATTAATATAACCATGAAATTATGAAGACATTACATCAATATTCAATCCATTAGATCAATAAAAATGGATAGTATATTAGTCAACAATAATAGAATTTTGCTAAATCATTATTGTCCATACCTCATTAAAAATTCCATCATCAATGAATATTACTTCCTTACATGAAAATTAAGATACCTATAAGGAAGTTAAATCATTAAAAAATAATTATCATCAAAATTTTTATCAAATAAATCTTGAATTTTAGGCACGTGATTCCAATTTATTATCATAATATCATTGATTTAATTTTAATCAATTCAAATCCTCTAGGATTCATCATAATTTATAATTAGGAGAACATTGGATCATCTTGGTGAATGACTAGGGAGAACATGTACCATATAACACAACTCCTTTAGTAGAAGATTTGAATACACTAATTGAATATAGGTCATTAAATAGGTATTCATTGATATTTTTCGTGAATGGGGGATTAAATAAATGGAAAACTAAACATCATTCTCTGGTGGATGTCCCTGTAATTTCGTAGGAAATACATCAATGTATTCATATATAATTGGAACATCCTCAATTTTTTATATTATTTACCTCCTTCCACAACATTTATTTTCTCTTATTCTCCAGGAATATAATGTAGTTGTTATAGTGTGGGATGAAGAATAAATGAATGAGATGATGAATTATCCACATTAATGATAATTAATTTCATAACATAATAAAAAATAATAATTTATTTCTTCTTGCAATAATTTTTTATGCATAATATTTACAAATACAGCCCATTTCAAGGATGATATCAAACTCAAAAATAGGTATAATAAAAAAAATCTAAAATTAGATAATATTTATGTGTCGTAATGGGGATATCATGAAACATCCTTATAGTAGCGAGACTTCCAAGATGAGATTGGATAAAATAAATAAATCATATAGTGCTTAGGAATTATCTACTTATCATTTAAAACATATGATAAATAAAAGATTAAAATTGCACAAAATAAATTAAATAATATAGTAAATTTGTGTATATGATTAATGCACCATCCACCATATTATTGGGTACTTCCACCTTAGACATTATTATCACATATGATTGTAATTCTTCAATCGACCTCCTCTGTAGTACCTTCCCGTGACTCTTTCCTAATTGGTTTTAATAATGACACATTTAACTATAGTTGAAACACTAGATATCAATTATTAATTTCTACCTCATGAATTCATGATACAAATGGTCTTTATATCTTCCCCTATAACACACTCTCATTAACATTACGCAAAATTTTGGATGTTTCTTTCTATAATTTTCATATGATGTCATTTTTATAATTTTAATTTTCATCTCTGATATATTCTATTTATATTAGTGATTATGCGACCAATTATTATCTTGATTACATTTTAATATATATGATATTGATTATTCTATTTTTGTTTTTATGGTGTATAGTAATATATCATTATATGATGAAAATGTGGGTGAAACTAGATCACTTTAGAGACTTCTCTTAATCCCAGAAATGAAATTTTTAATATTGCATTCCATATTATGGATGTAATATATAGTGTATCTGGAATGTAATGTAAATGTATCCTCAAAATCAACAAAAAATTCATAACTATTTTTCTTTATGTTGATGAACTTTCTCTCTATTTCATTCCAGTCTCATGAATGAAATACTTTTCGAAGAATGTTTCATTAAAAACATTGAATTCCATGCATTTTATTTCACAATCCTACCTAATAAACTTGATCCATGACACTATTTAATGCTATAGACATTAATACATACACTATATGTGTAATATTTTCCTTTTCATCTCATCTCATGATGAAGAATACCTTTTTACAAGACTGAATTCATTTATCGGCTACTATAATACATTTAGATTTTAAAAGAGGCCAATTATAATTAATAGTGTAATATACCCAGAACAAAGAGTTTAGACAATAATTTAAAACCCCAAGACATTATGATATAATTATTTCTATAAAATTTTTATCTACTATAAAGAATATGACACACACAACCCAATGATTTTATGTCAGATTTCATATTTAATAGGAAACATCAACCATAACACAACTGATATATATAATCATTATATATATATATATATATATGTTGTTAAATTTTTAGAGATAAATAGTATTATGTAATTTATGGAATAAATTTACATATGTATTTTTTTTAAACAAAATATTAATTTTGTAAATTTTTTAACAAATAATATGTTATTCCTTTTAGGAAATTTGATTTATTTTTCAAAAATTCGTTTTCATCAAAGATGACTTATTTTATTTATTTTAATGAAAATTTTTTAGAATAATTTTTTGGAACTTTTATAAATTTAATTTTAAAAAATAACTCAATTTTTGAAATTGGAATATGAAAATTTACGTTGGGTGAAAATTTGTAACTTTTCTAAAAATATTGATTTATCACAAAAAAGTGAAAAATACCACTTTTTTTAAAAACAATTATTTATTTTCATAAAATTATATAATTTAAATAAAAAATTATTTTTAAATTAACATAATTATTATTTAGTAATGATTAATCAATATAATTACATTTTAACCACCATTATATTATTTTTAACTATAAATTTATTTTTGGATTAAAAACGCTATTTGTCTAAAAACTATTTCAATGTACATAAATATTCTAAATTTAAATTAATTAAAATACACCCTTATTTGGAAGTATTTAAATTAATTATATATATTATATTTCAATTAGATTTAATTTATATTAATTAAAAAATAATTATTATACATAGAGTTAATATAAAATTATCTTGTGCGTGAAAACAAATACAGTTCTCCAAAACTCATATTTTCATCATAATTGTGGGTTTTTCCTTAAATTTTATTTTTTTCCCATTTTATAATATTTATTTCAAAAAATAAAACTAATTTATTAAATCATAATTTAAAATTTTTAATAGTTTGAAATTATTTGTAATTTCTAATAAGATTCAATTTTTTGATGAAGTGTTGAAAATATTGAATTCAAATTGAAAACGCCCTCTTCATTTTGATTATTTATAATGTTAAAATATATTGTAAATTGGTTTTAGAGTAAAAATTCTTTGGTATTACATTAATTTATCAAATTTATGTCATATTTATACATTTCATAATGAAATTAGATATAGAAATACTATAATAATGTGAACAACTTTTCGTTAAGAATCTACTTTCTCATTACTTCTCTAGGATTAATTTTAAATTGACATTTTCTAATTCTGTGAAAGGAATTTGAATATATGAATTATATAATTTCTATCATTGTAATTGATATTAATTAATAGGGTAAAAATTTTATTTTTTCCTACATTAATATGGAATATAGTAAATATTTTTTATCACTTTTATAATTAAAATTGATTAACCATGTTTTAATATTGAAATATAATGATAAAAATGAAATATACACTTGCTTAAAACTATTTTATTTCAATATTTCGATAGTAAAACCGCGATGTTTTGATAATGGACCATTTTGGACCCTTGTGAAAAATGAAAAACGTGGTTTCACTCAATTAGTTTTAAAAATCCCAAGTGTGTCCCATCCCCAACTTATAAAAGGCCACCCCATCTCCTCTCTTCTTCACACCGTCAAAAAAATTGATTTCAGACAATAAATAACCAAATAATTTCTAAAATTCTATAATATCATTCAATATTCCATATTTTATGTTGAAACCCAACCTACTAATTTAATTGGTGGAAACCTAATTAGGATACACAAAGAAGAGGTTTCATTCTTCAACAAGCATTTTTAATATTTTTCTTTCTCCACAACATTCAATTATTTATAAGTGATGATTATATAATACCCCCAATATATTAAATATACATACATGTTATTATTTTAATGTAATAACCTATATATTTTCCATCATCCATAAAATGGTTCATGAAATCATCATTTGTTTGTATAGCGGTCTACTACCTCACAAACCGATGTCATTAATTTTTCCATTGCCACCTCTCATAGTCGGGTATGATGATGGATATAATGTATATATATAATATTTATAAAAATTTAATTCCTCTTGGGAAATTATATTATATATCCCTTTTATATTTCTTTCTATAGGGGATAAAATAATGCCTCTTGTGTGTACGGAGGATTACCGCCTTGTGATGTAATGTTTTGAGTTTTTCACGAACTCAATATAGGAAAGGTAATAAGCTTAAAAATAATGAATAAATGTGATATACATGACATAATTTTAATATTAATGAAATATTAGTAATTAAAAATTAAAATATATCATTTGTCGTTTTACAAGGAAATATTTTTAACATCTTTCATGTACGTCTTAACAACAACCTTCATGATGTGATGTGGCTCACTTTTAATCACCAAACCGCATTGAAGAATTATATAATTACATTTATGGAAATAATATTTGATATATGATATTATGATTCTTCTTTAAAGATAATATATCGTTTACCTCCTTTCTATAATTATATATGATAAATGGAAATGTTACTCACACGTATGTAGACATACAGTCTCTATGATCACAACATAATAAATTTTTAGAAAACATCATCCCTGATTAGATTTAAAATTAATTTTTCTCAATAAATATGATAGTTTTTTCATGATTATTATTATAGATATTGTATAACTATATTACATTCATAATAACTGAGACATTCGTAATAATAAATTAATGAGAAAACAAGTTGACTACAACTCGAAACAAAGAAAATAATGAATGGTTGTTAATGGATTGGTTGCAAGATGATATAAAAGGATCACATATGATATTATCAAAATTAACATTGTATTGTAATAAGATAAAAAATTCCCTAAACCCAAAATACATGATGATAAATCATGTTTAATGAAAAGGAATAATGATGTAAGGGATTTTTGTCACACCTTTTTTTCTTCTATGAGACACATTTCATATTTACCAACTATTTCAATATTATGGGGTACAATATTCCATTGAATTTTATTTATAAAGGTTCTGTAGAAAATTATTTTGATTTAAATATATATTTTAGGATCTCACTTTAATAGGGTTTATTGTTCAAATTATAACAATAATGTCATGTATTTTTGTCATAATTTTCCATCATTGAGACTTATGTCATTTTAGGGAAAAATATTCTTTTACTAGGTGTGTATAACGCCAGTTTGACATGTTATTTCAGGAATTTATTGAGAATAATCTTATTTTTTGTATCTTTTAATATAATCTCGTCATTATATTATGATTTAGTGTTACCAATGTGGTAAGTAATTAATGATACAATCTCATCATATATCAGGATTGTTTGTGATTACGTCTCTAATATTGATATATTATGATCTACCTATAAATAATTCCAATGAATTTTCATATCCTATAGTCATATAATTATAATATGCTTCCCTTTATTTTTTCTATTTATATAAAGTGTATATTGTTATTGAAATAATTTATTTTCCATGGGTAAATCATGTTTCAATGATATTTCTATGGAGTATATTACTTTTTGATTGTATAATCATGTTACTAAATGAATAATTGTAGTTTCTATGTCTTTTTAATTTTGTATAATCTCAATGTACTTCATTTATGATTCTTGGACAACATATATGTTGGATGTTCCTATATTTCACTGATAGTGCATGTTGTAGTTTATACAATGAGTGAACCCATGAAATTACCCATTTAATTTTGGGATGGTTATGTTATTCTAAGAATTATATTTGATGTAGGTCATATGTTTATTAAAATTGTATATGATCTATAAGGGTTTTTTATGATTTATAATATGATGAAGATCAATGATACCGACCCACATTTTTATGATTTACATGAGGTTATAATGTTTGTATTGATCATGTTTGATATGACATAGATCATGATTATAGTTTATTTTTTATTCTTTCCTATACTAATGACTCAACCCATGTTACATTAATGATGATTTATAGCTTCATGCGTATGGATTACTTTATGACTCTCTAAAGATCTATGATTATTCCAGCATACCCTTATGCACTTATTATTGTCATTGTTGAAATACAATTTTTAATGCTTATGTTTACCATAATTTAGCATTAAAGGTCACAATGGCTATGTCTCATTTTCCATGTTTTCTAAATAATTAGGTGGAATGAATTTTGTATGGAAGGGATTTCATATAGATAATAAAGATGAATTAATAGTAAATAATGAATTGTGAGTTAAGGGGGAGAAATGATAATTTTATTACATGAGTATTATATATGAAGAATTTTTCCATAATTATCTAAAACATTAAACTTAAATGTTCTTTGAGAATATAAGTGATCTATTTTTATCATTTTATTTTGTAATGGTTTGATGGAAAAATTTTGGTTATAATTTATGGTCTAAAATAAGAAAATATTTGGTTTATTATTTCAACACCAAATCTCGGAGTGAAATTAATGATATTTTATAGCTACCATTAGATTGGTTGTCCCACTAAATTATAGGGGCTTCAGTTTTATAAATCCATCAAACAAAATAGAATCACATTATGGGAAAACATGTTTTTATGTAACACCCAAAGGGTTTAAAAATAAATTTAATGAAATAAATGAAACACTTATTCCCTTCATAATGAATTTTTTTAAGGATATAGTCATAAAATATATTTTAAACATAATTTTTGCACTTTGAGGAATAGAATTTCAAAACAAGACAACTATAGTAGTGATTATTAAGTAATTTGGAGTCTAATAGAACAAAATGGTTTTTTATGAATGGTAGCATAACCTTATGAATAGTAATATGTATATTAAATTATCCTTATGAAAAGTAAATATTCATTTCTTGTCTTAAGGTTGTAGGATAAAGAGAACTTCATTAATTTTTCATTGTGATATAAAATTAGTTCTAGTTTTAAAAATGTTATTATTCGAATAAATTAGGATTATATATAAAAATTAAATTTATCATATTTATAAAATTATTTTCAAAAAATAGAGTTCTTTTTTTAATTATACAATTTCAAAAATCTTTATTGTGAATTTTCGGTAATTTTCTGAAATACATGAATTTTTAGTGAATATTGAAATATATTAATTAACAAAATATGATAAATAAAGGAATTTTAGCATCAATCATGTGTGATGGATGATGTATATCGAAATTGGATCGAACTCACACACTCTTATTACTATATGGGGTCCATGAATCATTACTATTCACAGTCTTGAACAAAAATACTAAACTAATCATTAAATTAATGCAAAACACCACCTCTCCTACAATATAAATACTACACTCACCCCCTATTCCTCTCTTTCCATTCATGATTATATAATTTTCTAATTTCTAAAAAATAAACATCCCAATGATATTCCCCACATTCAAGACCTGATGGTCTCATAAGAAGGAAAAATCCAAAAGCTTATGGAGGATTTAAAGGAGAAGATATCAAGAGGTTAGAATCCCCCTTTATTTTTCTTATGTTTTACATTCAATTAACCTTATTTTTATATAATCCTCACCCCTAAACTTATCCAAGAAGTATAAAAGCTCTATTATATTATATATTCTAGCTATTATCCTAATTATGTAAAAAAAATCATCATCATTCTTCCCCTCCTCTAACTTTTATTATAAAAATAAAAACACCATCTCTAATGTGCCAAATTAACAAAATCTTGGATGATCTATCATAAATTAAAAAAAACAACAAAAAATTATTATAAAGACACTTTAATTATAGAAATAGATTTTCATTGTTATTATATATCCTCCTTAATTTTTTAGTTAAAATACATACATAATATTATATTATATACTGACACTTTTTCATGATTATCAAAGGACCAGTAAAATGATCTAAAAAGTTATTACTAAAGATTTAACAAATAATTCATCCTCATAAAAAAAATATTAATGGAATATTCAATTAATATTTAATCATTTGAATACAATTTCATTCATCTTGTATAATATAATTACTATACAAAATGAAAATAAAATACGAACTGGCCAAGGAAATCATTTAAAGAATAAACAAGAAACAATGGAAGGAACAAAATACTAATAATTAAAGGGTAAAATGACGTTTTAAAATTATCATGTAAGGTGGTATAATGATTAATATTTTCCTATAACATATTAATAACACTCTTCTAACCATTATACAGGTGGTTTAAACATGTTTGAAGTAAGATGAAACTGATGATAGGGAAATCATAACCCAATTTCCATTCATTGGGTTAACCTTCTGTTTCATTTATTATGTTGTATTAATATTATTTTTGTGATTAATATGTTTTATATTATTATTAATTATGTGTATTTAGAGTTTATATACTCATTACATACTCTCAATTAGGTCTCATATCAATTATATGATAATTATAAGGTATTTTCTTTGAAAATATTCTTTTAAAATTCTTTTTTAAGAAATTAAAAAGAATTTCTTTTATCACATTATTCATGTTGTATGATTATGTTATATTCCTTGGGAATTTATTACAACAATGGGTGGGAACTATATCTCCATCTAATGCATTGGGTGTGTGTATTTTGGAGGAAACCCATTTGGTTACTTGAAGTGTAACTACGATAGTTACATAATAAGGTAGTCGTGAGGGTAACATTATAAGGTTTCCATGAGGTTTTAAAATCTTAAGGTACTCTAGAGGGCTACATGATTATGTAAGTAATTCCTCTAGATATATTTTTGGTTCTTTTTACATTCTTTATTTTTTTTTGAAATATCATGAAAATCTAAAGTATCAGAAAGTTAGTATATATGGGTGATGAGTATATCTTTTTGAAAATTGATTTAATACGTTCATGGACTAATGTTTTTCAATCCATATTTTTATATCCCATACTATGATTTTTGTGCTCATCCCAATTTTTTAAATTATTTTACCATGTTATAAGAATTTAAAAGATAAATAATGATGCCATGTTAAATGTTATGAACATTTTTCAATGAAAGCATGTTATATTTCCAAAGTTTGGTATTATGGATGAAATTGATATTGTATTTCTGTTATCTTCTTTTTATAAATTTCGAATGTTATTTAAGTATTATATCATAATTAAATAAGAAAATAAACATGAAAACACCCTCAAAGATAAAGGAAGTGAGTTCTTGACTAAAATTCATGATTATTTAATGTTATAAGGCTAGGTCATAATTGTTCGTATCAGGGGATAGATTCAATAAAATTTGGGGTTAAGATTATATTAAAATAATACTATAAAATATTTTTACACTAGGGGTAATTTTAAATGAAATATAATTTAAATACTCTCATCATCCTCCTACTAAGATATATTTTTTAGAATGGTTTTCTGAAAAATATATATGGAAGATGAAGTGGAAAGGAACCAACAGAATGATATCCTTCGGAATCTATAACCTGGAATGGTAGGTATTGGAACTAAACTAATTTTGATAGTAATGGGCCAGCTGACATAGCTAATAAATAAAAGTGGTTCCATCTATGGGAAAAACTAGAGCTACAAAAAATGAACATGACAAGAGTTGAACATTTTATGAGGCAACACACTCATGCTTTCATTGCGTATTCTAACTCAGTAGCATGTGATGGAGGGATTAAATCCCTTGAATAGATATATACTATCATGGGATATTCATATAATCAAAATGTAAGTCATTCCATTTTTCAATTTATTGTAAAGCTAACCAGTGGTGGTAAATTGTCAAAAATATTAGGGATAGAGAAGAGATTTAAGCCTTAATGATAAATGAATTTAAAAGTTTATTTCATGGAAAATATTTTCCTAAGGCGGTTCGACTTATGATGGAGAATCAATTACATGAATTTAAGAAAAAATAGTATGACTTGGTGGATATGTATGAAGCAAAAATCACCTAACTGTAAAAGTTTTCTCAAAATATTATTCTGGATCGTGACATTTAAATGAACTATTTTTACTCAGAATTGAAGACAAGATATCTATGTTCATTGGCTTCCTGTGAGATCAATAGTAATGTGAAACATGTTTGATTTGATAAGATGGAAAAAATGGATTTTTCTAGTGATCACGTGGACATTGAAGACAACAATAAAAAGAGACCCATATGGAAATTTATGAATAAGATTAATCCAATGAAATATGATTGAAAGAAAGTCCAGTTTCCAGTTTTTTAAAAGTGTGGAAAAAAGAAACACGAGGAATGCCTTACCAAAATTAGGAAGTGTTTTCTTTGTGGCTCTATTGGACATATTTCCCATGACTATAATGAAAATTATCCTAATAATAATCCTGATAAGTAAATTCTAATGTGTTTTATTTGTGGTGAGATGGGTTATTATGCCAACATCATCCCAAAGAGAGATCTGGATAATGTAAATATGTATGACTATAACCAGAAATGTGTTGTGAGAAACATTATGACTTTTTAATTATATGTGGGGGAAACTAATTTAGTTTAATCACATATCTTGTTTTTTTACTCAATTTTTTAATTTTTTTATTGATATAGTGTCTAAAAATTCCATTATTTAAAAGTTATATTCTAGTAAATTGAAAATACCACCTCAATAATTAATAAAAAAACTTATTCTTAAAACACTAGGGGAAATATTATTGCAAATATGAATTATAAGAATATTTATATTGTGGTATATGGAATTAATTTTATAAGTTCATAGCCTTAAAAATTGCATAATCATGAGTTAAGTCTAGAATTCACATTGAAGATCTTTTCAGGTTTAGAGTTTTAGAGAATTAGGCCGTACCTATTACATTACATCTCAAATGATTACAAAGTAGAAAAAATCTAATCTATACAATTTTTTTTAAAAAATATTAAAACTATTTAAATAAAACAAGAATCATTTTCTTGATATAAATCGTTCTGAATTCTTCCTTTCTCTTAGCATTTCTTATACCATGTGTAAAACATTTCAAAAACATGGGATGAGCATAAAAAGATCCGTAAGAGTTATAAAATAAAGAAATAAAACATGAGTTCATGAATACATACAAAACAGAAGCTATTTAACATACCTCATTAAATCATAAGACTTATGAATAACACATAGTAATCATAAATCCTAAAGGTAGTTTGTGGAATCTATAATATACATACATTGTAGCAATCACAACTACATAAGGAATTCTGTTTGGGATACCCATCATGCTATATTACATAAATCTACTAAGGGAAATATTAATGTTTACCTCTATCACGTTACCCAATGCATTGGAGAGAAATCTTCGGCTCACCCAATCTAGTTTTAGAATGGAACCACCAGTATGTGTAAACAATTTCAAAGAACAGTAACATAATCATAACACACGAACATGAATAAAGGAATGATAACAATTCCACATTGGAAAAACAATATATCATTTTAATATATCGACATAATCAATCCATTCCCACAAAAATTTTAAATACCAAAATATATAAAAAAGAATATATGGTATTTATTTTCCTTTTAAATAAATTATGACTTGATATGGAATCAATGTATCAACTAATGCTCGTAGCGGCAAAAAGTCATTCTCACCATATACGTTAAAAGGAAGAATTTATTTTGTATTTTTGTAAAAAACATACGATATAAAAGTTTCCCTTTGAATGAAATTTAAAGTCAAAGGAGTTTATTATACACTATATAAAATAATGTTGTGTATAAATCTTAATTTTCCTCAATGAAATTAAATTGAAAAGTGTCTTTTAAAAAAATTCTTGCAGTCTAACTGCGTCACTCCAAATTCAGAAAATGAGTTGATGGGAGACAAAAGGGTATCTCATCACTTGAAAAAAATGTACAGAAATAATGAGATATAATAGCATATCAAAAAAAAAATAGAATTTAAATTAAATGGAATATCATAAAATAATTATTTGTCTAAATGAGGAGGATGAAATGTTCCCTTACCTTGTAATAAACTTGTCTTATACATTATTTATCTCCCTGAATAATAAAATTAAGTTAGTTCTACATGAATCAGAAACGATTTAAATTTTATTATACCTTTTATATCAGTTATTACATTAATATAACAATCATGTAATTATTCATGTTTATATCAGAGTTTTTGTCAATGATCAGTTCTAGAGTAAAAAATGAACATCTTATAATTACAAATTGTCCATGCGATCAAAATTCCATTATTTCTAAATGATATTCATGATTTATATATCAAATGTATCATATATATGATGTATACATGTATTTATAAAATTCAATATCATTTGGATATATAAAAATGAAATGAACCTTTCACGGAGACGTTAAGCCATTATTACGCATGAATGCTACTTTGATTTTTTTTCATTTTTAAAGTAATGAAATCCAAATAATTCAATGTTATATTATAATTCCAGTATAATATCATATTTTATATATGTTACATAAATTAATTAACAAAATTATTTAGACATTCCATGTATGGATCGAATGAGTCATATAACTTTGAGGGGTGGTAGTACACAATATCTAAAAAGAAATTATCGTATTGACCCATTATTGATACAATAAAGGTATGATATAAATTTAAAATACAGAAACATAGAGACAATATAAATATAATATATATCACCTGTAAATATAGTTCCATCATAATGGCCACCATGAAAGGTGGTACAGAAAAATAGAACAACCATCATTTAGTGAGGCAGTAGTTCGTCGTCCACAGAAACAGTATGATCTAAATGTATTAGATGAATGTGTGTTTATGTGTAGTATTAATACTTCTAAAAAAACCAATCTAGTGTATGGAGGAAACTGTTGTGATTATTTAATTAATGAAAATTATTATAATAGAGAGTGAATAAGTAGAATAATGGAAAATAATTTTAGAGAGGACACTACCTCTTGAAACGTGTAACTCTCTTTGATTTAAGACAAAAAAGATTTGTTTAATTTAATTATTTGTAGAATAATGCCTTTATGAAGATGAGGGGGATGTTGGGAGCATATTAGAGAATATTTTGGATGATCCAATGGTCTTGAGAGGTGTGTGAAAGGGGCTAGAGGTGGTGACCTTTTATTAGGGGGAGGAGGGAATCTTTTGGAATGTTTGAATGTATTATTATATTATAAAATTATTTTATATTTTAAAAGGTCCAAAACTCATTAAATACAAAGATAAGATGAATATAGGTCTAAAAAATCATCCTATAAGAATTATAATGGTTTTAAAAAATGATTAATCCTTATCATTTTTATTTAACCCTTTTTTACTCTTATCATTTTAACAAGAATTAAACACATTAATAATCAAAATAGTTACTTAAACAACACAAATATCCAATTTTAGAGTTAATAATAAAATTTGAGAGTTTTTATCACTATTTGGAAGAATCTTGGATTTTTTTAATTTTATAATTTTTTATAAAATATTATCTTTTTTAAAAGAAGAATTATGTCATTTCTGACATTATTCATATCATGACTTTTTAAAAATCTATAACAACCATATTTATTGAAAAAAAATTATTAATAAAAATTTACTATGTATATATAATCAAAAAGATACATGGATGACATTAAAATTACAAAATTTCATTTATTTAAAAATTAATAATTTCCTTTATCTGAATCCTTTATTAATCAACCAAACACTTCATCACCATTGTGTCACAATGAAATTTATTAATTTAATTTATAAAAATTAAAAATAAAATAAAATTATGTTGGAAATATGTTTAGGTTTATAATTACTATATATAGTTGAAAATTTCACTTATATAACCACATAATTTTTTTTCCTAAACGATATATGTTTATGTTACATTTTCCTTAACATTAAATTTATATTTATAAAATTTCATTTTCAATTACATGTGGCACCATGGGGACCCAAAATTGACCCAAAGATGCCCATTGTCAGACATGTTTCATATAATAGTGTCAGGATAGATGTTTGAAAAATTTAATATTATTATAATATTATTTTTTTCCATTATTTACTAGATTTATCTTTTAACAAAAGTAAATAAAATATGTACTAATGTTACAATTCACAATGTATAAAAATAAAAGTTACATAATTAAATAATTTTGATCACCTAATTCCAAAAATGGAATCCATTTTTTCAAATTCAAAACACAATAAATTTCGAAAATTATATTAAAATTAATCCCTATTTTCATCACTAGAAAGCATGTATTTAAGAAGATAAAAGTAAAAAAATATTGAGAAGTGTTATGTTCAATTTCATTGTGATATTTCCATGAATGGAAAAAAATTGATTAAATGATAAAAATTTAATCTATTTACACATTAAAACCAGTTAAAATGATACTCTAATCAAATAAAAAAATTATATTAAAAGGTAGTTTTGTATTAAAATGCCGTATTTTTTACTAATCATAAAAAAATAATCTTTATCAGAAAAATTAAAATAATTTCCCAAAGTAAATTTTGATTTCCATATTCTAATGAATAATTATAATTTTTCAAATAGAACATATAAAAGTGACAAAAACTACATTTAAAAAGGGGTGGCCTTCAAAAGGAGATAAATTTTCCTTTTAATGAATATTAGAGTAATTCATACTTAAAATCAGATTCATTATTATTTTAAGCTTCTAAAATTTATTGGATAAAATAAAAATCATTTAAAAAATATTATTTATCATATTTTAAATAGTTCTACTAATTCATACCAATACAATGGTGAATCTTTAACTACAATTTAAAATAATAATAATATTCTACTATTTTTTGGTATAACACAAATTTGTGTTCAATGTATGATTTCAATGAAAACTATTCTTCCATGTAAAGTATAATATCAGACAGTGCATTCCCTTGTATGTAAAATTAATATTTAATTAAAAATTATTAATAAATATGAAAATATTATTTTCTTTATTTAAATAGGATGTTACATCCTTCCCCCTTTTGGGAATTGCATCCTCACAAATTTGAAATTTGGCTCAGAAACCCCATTAAATGGCCCACATTAGGAAAAGAGTCAATAAACAATAACTTTAAATGTAATAAATATAAATAAAAAATGTTACATGAGATAACATATTCTAGAATTAAATGTAGAAAAACTGGGATATGGATGAAAAACTAACCATCATGTTTTAATGGAGGGTGATAGAAAACATGATGAGGAGAAAGTTAACAAGAAAAACACATACATGTGATGAGTTAAATAGTCATTGGTTTCCCAGAAGGAAAAGTAAACAAACAACATTTTTTGTTTTAAGTTCCATTTCATAATGTTGTAGAATTTGTTTATGAGATTGACTATAGACATAAGAAAATATGTATACATTTCAAGTAGAGTTTAATACATTAATTTTCAACCAAAAACATATCTTTTCACATAATATGAGTATTCAAGATGACTGGGTAACACATGAAGAACTAGAAAAAAATTCTATAGAATCACAGAATCCGCAAAAGGTGAACTATATATTTCCCCTCTCACTAGACATTAACCAAGTCCAAAACTGTTAGTATAATAGTATATAACACCCAAAAATAATAACATTTTATGAAAATAAAAACTACCCGTAATCTCCAAAATTGATCGAAGAATAACCAAATCTCATCAAATCCATTCAATTTACAATTTTCCTTAAAATAATTCAATATTATCCAAACTATGATTGAATCCCAAAACACAAAGGAATTTAATAACATACTCTTCCATATTAAATCATTACATTCATCTCAAAATAGCATCGACTACTCATAAAGTCTCACACTAGAGTGTAAATAACAAAATTTTATATTATATATGATAGGTTATTCATTTCCATAAATAACCCAAATTACTATATTTCCACAGTAATAACATATATTCTTCTAAAATAAATTTTCTACCATTACTCAGCAAATTAAATCCCATAGTATTGTATTTTTCATAGGCATATTGTGTTTACACAAAGGATAGAAAATATTAAAAAAATAACCATTATCAATTAATCACCAAATCATTTTCCTATACTAAGGATATCCATTTGGTAAAACATATTTTCCCAAAATCAAATTATTGTTGATCCATAAAATCATTTTACTAAAACAATTATCTATAATAACCAGATAAATCATTTAGGCTAGTGGTTGGTGATGTGCCCTTGTCACCCTTTGGTTGTGGTTTCATTTCCCATGGCCTTGACAGACACGGAGGTTTTTCACCCATCCTACGAGTTTCCCTTTTTCTAAACCCATATTGTTATTATAACATTCTCAAAAATAATATAATTTCCTCAAAAATAAACATAACCTATTTTATCCTTAAATTTTATCTAATACCTTTCATTTTTCATCCCAAAATGTAATAACCATTTATCACCTCAAAAAAAAGATTATACGAAACCCTAAGGTTATCCATTATGTCGACAAAAGAAATGGTAAACATTTCCACATATCAAACATTATGGTCATACATAAAAGGAAAAGTATTCCAACTTAATCCAATCATAAAAATATCCTTAATAATTTTAAGAATTTCATCATCCTAAAATGTAACATAACACTTGAATCCCAAATAAGTAGACATCATTCTCATTCAATATTCTTCAAGAAACATAAACCATTTTTTCCAACTTATTCAATAGTACTATATTTAGGTACTGGTAAATATATATTTTTATGATCATTGTCTATTTATTCATATTATATTCGAATGGAATTAGGTATTGGTAAATATATATTATTATTATCTTGCTGATCCCATTCTCGAACAATCTTCGTAAGACATATATTTGTATAATTACCATGCACACGACATTTAGAACATTAAATTGATACATTGGAAATAACTTCATTCCCATTCCTAGAGTCAACTAGATTCATCCTTTCTATATGGAAGGTTCATGATTTATGACCTTCATTACCACATATATTTCATCTTCTCATCTCGTTAAAGCATCTTCTTAGATTTTTCTTTATACATCCATGACACATAGGTTTTTAAATATACTTAAATTTATTATTGTTAACTAAATATCTGTAGGGATTTATTTCTCTCACATGTGATGCTTATAAAAATTAAAAAATTTCAGGTGGTCAATAGTGAATCTATATAGTTGGTTGAAAATAACCACAAGAGTTTTCATTGAAACCCCTATTTTATTATGTTTCTTATTTATAAAAACACCACAGTTTTCTTCACATCCAATATTACTTTGTTTCCAACATGATCCATCCATTTAGTAAAACTAAAATGTTTAGTGTGAGTATATCAGTAAAATCATTATATACTATCTTATGAGGAGGGAAACACTAATACATACATATTCATGTTATCTTAAAATCATTCAATTTATCTAAAATAACTACGCGTCTTTATAATATTCAAACCATTATGGTTATGTAACATATTCTTAAATAATACCCTAACCACAAAAGTTATCAAAACCAACCTCTAATTCCAACTACAAGGACCCATCCTTAATCATTAAAAATTATTTAAATATGTCATAAATTTACATTGAGGATCTTTCCAGGTAAATAGTTTTAGATAATTAGTCCAGAACTATTACATTACATCTCAATATATTACAATGTTGACAATTCGACTATATCGAATTTTTTTCATAACAATAAATCTCCTTAAATAAAACATGAATTATTTTCTTGATATGATTCTTATTGAATTATTCCTTTTTCTTAACCTTTCTTATACCTAGTTTAAAAACATTTCAAAACCATGGTATGAGCAAAAAAATCTCATTAAGAGTTATAATATAAATAAAGAAAGCATTAGTCCATTAATACATAAAAAACATAATCTCTTTAATATACGTCCTGAAATTATAAAACTAATGACTAAAAGTAGAAATAAAATATCTTAAAGGTATTTCGTGTCATCCATATCACACATACATTGTATATTTCACAGCTATGTACGGATTTACATTTGGAATACCCATCACGACAGATTCCCCAAGTCTCCTAGGAGAAACATTAACATTTACCTCAATCTTGTTAGCCAAAAAATTGAAGATCTATATCCGGATCATCGATCCTATTTTTATAATGGAACCCCACATATGTGTAAATAATTCCCATGAACAATAACGTAATAATAACACATGAACAATTATAATGGAAAGATAACAATTCCACATTGTAATCACAATATAAAATTTCAATATATTGACATAATAAATATATTTTCAAAACCATTTTCATAACCAAAATACATATAAAGATATTATGATATTTATTTTCCTTTTAAAAACATTATTCCATGTTTAGGAATACAAATATCAAATAATTCTCGCAACGGTGGAAAGATCGTTGTCACCCTGTAAGTTAAAAAGAAACATCCTTTTTGTCCATTAGTAAAATGATTCAAAGAGAAATGATACCATTTGAATGAAAATAAATTAAAAATGGTTTTATTATACACTGTAAAATATAATTTTGTGTGTAAATCAAAATATTTATCAATCTATTGAGATTGAGATGAAGTCCCTTAAGAAAATTCTACAGCATAATGGCGTCACTTACAAATTCAAAAAATTTGTTAATGAGAGAGAAAATGGTATCTCATAACATGGACATAAAATTTATATAAATAAGGATATGTAATAACATATCCCAATATAATAGAATGTAAATTAAATGACATAACATAAACTATGTCTTTGACTAAATGAGGAGGGTGAAATGTTCCCTTACCTTGTGTTCGACTTGTCTTGTTTGTTCTTTATATCATATAATAATAAACTTAAGATAATTATACTAGAATAAGAACATTTTTTGTGTTTATTATTCCTTTTATATCACATATTACCTTGTTTTAACGATCAGTTAATTATTCATGTTCATATTGGTCCTTTTGTCGATGTTCGGTACATGAGTAAAAAATGAACATGTTATAATTAGAATTGTCCATGTGGTAAAAATTACATTATATCCAAAATGATATTCAGGATTTGGATATCATATATATAAAATATATCCAGTATTAATGTGTTTATAATAGTCCATTTCATTTGGATATATCAAAATGAATTGAATTGTTCTTGGAAATGGTAAGCCGTATGTACGCATTAACGCTACTTTCATTATTTTTTTCATTTTTATAGAATAAAAACCAAATGATACGTAGGTATTTTATAGTTACAGTATAATATCATATTTTATATATGTTACAAATGGTTATTTGTAACACCCCAGGTAAATAAAGAATATGAAATTTTTATATTTATCCTTATTTGTGAAAAAAAATATTAATATTACTTTAAAGGAAATTCTATGCTCGATGGCGTACCCAATACACGACAACGAGTTCCTTTGAAATCATACGTTGCACTCTAGTAATAAAATTATATTATTTTAAATGGGAGTTAACGCCTAGCTATTGTAACAGCGGGAATGAACGGAACAAACAAAAAAAATGATTATGTATTTTTTTCAAATATTTTTACTTTTTACAATAAATGTTAGAGGATTGAAAATGCGAATGAATCCAATTTTTAAGAGTAAAAATTCAAGTATTCTTTAAAAGGTCGATTAACCGCCTTTTGATGGAGAACCTCTTTTAAATACACTTTTTGACAATATTATGTGTTATATTTGACAAAATAAAATTCTTCTTTAAAATCGGGACATCAAAATTTACTTTGTGTAAATTTTTGGTAATTTTCCGATAAAGTTCAATTTCTAATGAATAGTGAAAAATGTTGTATTTTAATTCAAAACCAATTTTTAATAAAATTTATTTATATGATTAGATTATCTTTTGAATTTTTTTTAAAGTGAAATTAGAATATATTTTTTCCTTTTAATCCAATAGTGGTCGTTGGAATTAATTTTATCTTGAAATTGGACTTAAACTAGAGTCAATCTTTTGATACTTATTGTTTCTTAAAAACACACTTTTTGTTTTGACTACGGGAATTAATTATTAAATTAATTAATGCAACTTATATTTTTTGAATTTTTTAAAATAGATCTCATTTTTGAATTCATAATATCAAATTTGGCTTATGATGAATTTTTGGTATTTTTCTGAAAAACTTCAATTTTTGATGAATAGTGAAACCACTAAGTGGTACTTATAAAAACTGATTTTCCGTTAAATGAAAATTTTCCACCTTTGTGTTTTGAATTTCAAAAATCCGATATACATGGTTGTAATTAAGAACTAAAATGTGGTTCAATGGAATTAAAATAATTTTTAGTTGAATAGTAACTTTTAAGATCATTAATCGTGATTAGTGGTAATTAGTGTAGTTTAAGGTAAAATTAATGTTTTAATAATATGTGATGAGCTTGAAACATGTCCTACCCTTATTGGATGTGTCATTGTAGACCAAGAAAATCAATGGGTCAACTTGGGGACCCAATGGAGCCACTTTGGTTGGAAAATGACATAAATATCTTTTTATTTAATGTAAAAGTAAAAATGACACAAACATGAGTTGTTTTACTAAATCAATTTTTAAATGGGGCTATAAAAGTCATATTTTTTACTATAAATGTTCATTGGAAATATAAAAAGATTTATTACATCATAGTATTTTTTAATCAATTTTTAGACATTAAATAAATTAAATTATTTTTGACATCATGATGATACAGTGATGACCTCATTATTTAACGATTTAAATAAAATGAAAAGATAATGTAAAATCTAAGACCTATACATGTCCAAAACCTATTTTATGGGTTTATTTATACCTCTTATCACCTTATACTCTAAACACATCAATGTGGGACCATTAAAATCCGAAACTCATTCTAAAATAAAGTATCATTTCCTTACATTCCAAGTGTGCCCCTCCCCTCCTCTTAAAAAAGGCTCCCAGCTCTACCTCTTTACCCACACATAAAAAGCCTTTGGATCGGCCAAGACCTGCCCATTTTGTCTCTCCACATCCCTATATACATCATTGAAGCCTCACTTTGGTCAGAATACTTTCCAAGAATCCTTTGAGCTGAAATCTAAGAGAGTTACCAGATTTAAAGGTAGTGTCCTATCTTGTGTTCTTTGGTTTTATATTGCTTCTCCAACCCCCTAAACTCTTTTTATTAATTTATTTGGTAACAACTCAACTATATTAAATATACTAGGAATTTTTTATAATAATAATTCGAGCTAAACTTACACACACCTACATCAAATGGTTAAAGAACATACTAATTCTGTGGATGGCGAATTTCTGCCCCACGAAATGATGATTGTTCAACACTCATATAACACCTTAAAAGGTGGCCATTAAGATGTCACTATATTTATATATGATATATAATATGTTTAATTTTTACTTAATATTCTGTATTTTTCTTTTTTGGCATACCTTTATGGTTTCCATTGTGGGTAAACACGGTAATTTCATTTTTGGAAGTGCGGACTACCGCCCCCTCAAAGTGATTTGATTCGTTAATGCCATATGTGGGATATAAAAAGAATGGATTTAAGGTTATTATATATTATTTATGTTACATATAAATGATGAATATAATTCTGGAATTAAAATATATATACCTCTCATTTAGTTTTAATTCCATTAATATGACATAGAAATGAATGTAGCGTTCATTCGTACGTACGGCTTACCGTCTCCATGAACGGTACATTTCATCTCTTATCTCAAAATTTTATGTACTATTATAAGTACATATATATAATTGATATATATGTAATATATTATATCTAAATTATGGGTATCATTCTGGAATTATAATATATATATATATCTCTCATTTTGTTTTAATTCCATTAATATGACATAGAAATGAAAATAGCGTTCATGCGTATGTACGCCTTACCGTCTCCATGAACGGTACATTTCATTTCTTATCTAAAAATTTTATGTACTATTATAAGTAAATATATATAATAGATATATATGTAATATATTACATCTAAATTATGGGTATCATTTTGGAATTATAATATATATATATATATCTCAGTTTGTTTTAATTCCATTAATATGAAAAAAAATGAAAGTAGCGTTTATGCGTACTTACGACCTACCGTCTCCATGAATGGTGCTTTTAATTTTTTATCTCCAAATGCTATGTAATATTATAAAATGAATATATACTCGATATATATGATATTTAAAACATAAATACTATTCTGTAGTTGATGTACCTATAACTACATGGAAAATTCTTTTCCAACAAGTTCAATTTTTACTCATGTACTGAACATCGACAAAAACCGTCTGATATGAACTCACTTTATTAAACAATTATTATAACATTATAATATGTGATATTAACTGAATAATAATATTTAATAGAGGTCCTCAAGAAATTATAAATTGACCAAATTGTTTTATTCAGGAGATTAAAGAACGATTGAATCATGTCGGACACGAGGTAAGGGATGCTACTCCTCTCTTTATTTTTAAGTGCACTCTTTTATGTCATTCCTTTTAAGCTCATATTTCTTATGATTGGGATGTTATTTTATATTACTTCTACTGTAATTATTATTTTAATATTATGAGAGACCCTATTTTCTCTCATCAGTCCATTTTGTAAGTTTTGAGTGACGTCGTTAGGCTGCCGAATTTTCGTAAGAGATCTAACCTCTCTCTTGCTTTTTAAGAACTCTCTTTTATGTCATTTAATTTATGATCATCATTATTATATTTGGGGATGTTATTTTATATTCATCACATAGTAATTTTTATTTTATATTATGAGAGAGCCTATTTGATCTCATAAATCAATTTTTGGAAGTTTTATGTGGCGCCATTACACTGCCGAGTTTTCGTAAGGGATTTTTCATCTCACTTTTATTCCCGTGACATTTATGCTAAGTTTGCCACTATTTAATTTGAGTGGTGTATGTAATTCCCATTATTATACACTTTTTGTAGTATAATTTCATTTATGGGTACTTACATATTCATTGTATGACCCTTCTTCCATGGGGTGTACGTTTCGAAAGTTACCCAACTCGGTAAGGGGACCTTTCACCCACTTTTTTTTAAAAGAATTATTTTGTTATGTCTTTTAATTCACATACTATTATGTTGGGATATGTTCTTATATATCCTTATTTATGTAAATTTTATTTCCAAGTGATGATATCCCCTTTATCTATCTCATCAACACTTTTTGTAAAATTTTATGTGACGCCGTTAGGTTGTCGAATTTTACCAAGGGAACTTCTTAACCCAATTTCGATTTCTTTGGGTTCAACATGTAGTTATTGAATATGTCATACTTTGAATATGTGTGAATGACCTTTGATTTTTTTACACTTAATATCCACTTATATTTGGTGTATTTATATTTGTCACACATAATTATGAGATTTATTTATCCTTAATTTAAGGATACCTTCTTTATAATGGATTTCATCTCATTTTACATTTCTTTTGAGACTTCATTGTTGTTATGCACCAATTCACTTTTATATGGTGTGTATACTGTCCTTTGACATATTATATCATGAATCCCTTTATTCTCATGATATTATAAAGTTCGGATTAAATGTTATTCCACAATTATTTGTATTCAAGAGTCTCTCATTTTGTTAAAAACTCTTTAACAAAAATATCATTTTAAATGTTTTAAAGATTTATTATCCTAAATATTTATCTTTAATGTCATTGTTTTCAAAATGGTTTTCAGTATTTATTTATATAGAAATTAATTTTTTAAAGTTATAATTCCAATAAAAGCTTCAAAGTGGTATGGGACACTTTAATTCAAAATTCCCTTTTAAATGATTTTTGAAAATGGATTGATTAATTCAATAACTTGGAATTACTTATTTTTATTGAAAATGAAATGTTGTTATTGAAATGTTTATATTTTCAATATTTTATGTGTAATGATGGTACTTGGACATTTTACGGGTGGTTACGTGATAAACCATATGATGGGTGGTGCCATGAATACCAGGACGGGTGGTTACGTTATAACCTCCAATGCATTGGGTATGGATGTTGGTCGTATGGCTATTCCCTTAAGTATGTGTGGAAGGTGGCGATATGGCTATTCCATTAAGTTTGTGTGGAAGTCGACTGTGTGGTTATTCCATTTATGTATGTTTATGTCCCAAGTTACCTTTTTATGTTATGTGTTCTTTATATGGGTTTTTTGGTAATCTATTGGTTACAAAAGTGTATGTAAAGATCTTTTATTCATTTAATAGTTTTTTCCTACTTCTAAAAGTTGAAAGGTATTGCATTGATAAATTATACATGGTTTACTTGTTGTTTTGAAAAACTAACAGTTTTCAATCTTTGTGTATCCCTTACTGAGATTTTTATGCTCATCCCAAGTATTTGAAATGTTTTTCACGTGAATTAACATGGAATAGGGTCAAGGATGGGATCAAGGGAATGTAATGATACCTAAAACATGGAACTAGACAGGTTTCTTTTTAAGAGTTTTTATTTTATGGAAACTTAGTAGAGTTTCAACTTTTTAATCTTTTCAGATGTAATAGTCATGTCCTAATTCTCTAAAAATCTAAACCTGAAAAGATCCTCAATGTGAATTATTCATTTAATTCAATATTAAGTAAGGTTTATGGGTGGGGCCTTATAGATGGTATCAAAGGGAGGTTTAGATAACTTTAGTTGTTAGGGTATTCTTTAAGAATAAGTGACATTACCATAATTGTTAGGATTTCAGAAAGAGTCATAGTTTTTAGATAAATAGAACGTGTAAGTATATCATCCTCATTAGTACATGATGGTTTTGTTGATAAAATCACACTAACCTTTTTGGTTTTGGTAAATGGCTGGATCTAGCAAGAACCAAAGTGACAATAGGTTTGAAGGAAACTGTGGTGGTTCTCTGATTAAGACACTGGATGAAATGGGGGATTCAATGAGGAAAATCATGGTTGTTCTAAACCAATTATCCATGAGTCATGATCAACCACAAGTACCTTGGTATGTTCTGTAATGCATCATGTACGAGATGACCAATCGATGTGGAAGTTCAGGTAATAATTATAAAGGTAACCATTAGGGTTTATATGATCCTTACTTTTGAGGTAATTATGGGTTATTATATGTTATGATGGAAAATGAAATGCATGAGATAAACTTGGGGTTAAAATATGTTATGATTATTTTTGTAGATTTTATCTCATTTTGGGGAATGTTTTATGAATTATATAGTTTGGGAAAAAGGACAACACGCAGACCGTGTGACAGCCCGTCGCGTCGGACAATGATGTTGGAATTGAACCCACAACCAAAGTGCGACTGGTATTTATCGCCTACCACCGGACTACGTGAATTCCTTGGTTAGTATGACTAATTATTTTTAGTTAGATGATTTTAGAAATCACGAGTAAGATTATTTTGGGTTATCTATGGAAATTATTAACGTATCATGGAGGATATGTGGTTAGGTTAATTACTTTTCAATATGAGAATTTGAGAGCAACTGATGTTATTTGGAGATAAATATTAATTTGTACCTTGGAAGACTATGTGATTAAATCCTTAAAATATTTGGGTTTCAATCATAGTTTGGTTTAATTTGATGAATTTTGTGGACAATTGTTCCTCGAATGGTCTTCGTTGAACTTTGGGCTTTTTTGGACAAATTTTGGAGATTAAGAATGGATTTTCTTATAAAGGATTATACGTTTTTGGGTTATCTGATCTTGTAGTAATCTTTTTGGTTTTGGTTTTGGTTAATGTCTAAAGGCATGGGAAGTATATAGTTCTCTTTTTTGTATTAGGTGATTCTCAAGAAGTTCATTATAGTACTGTTAATGCGAAAAAGATTTCCTAAATACTCGTCTTTTGGAGAAAATATGATTTCGATTAAGGAATCTAGTAAAAGTTGAAAGTCTACGTGACAAGTAAGTATGTTTCATTATGATTTAGTTAAGATCAAAAATAAACTTCTCAAGGAAGAGTAACATAAAACAAAAAAATGTTTCCCATTAACTTTTCCTACTAGGGAATCCAATACCGTTTAACCCATCACATGTTTGCGATTTTCTTATGGTTAACTTTCTCCTAGACATGTTTACTATCACTCTCCCTCAAAACATGACCATTTGTTTTTTACTCCATGTTCATATTTTCATACTTTGAATCCTAGTATGGGTTAACCTGGGTGACCTTTGTACTTCTCCTTCTTTATTTTAAATTTATTGTTTTAC
This sequence comes from Viscum album, assembly GCA_963277665.1. NCBI lineage: Eukaryota > Viridiplantae > Streptophyta > Magnoliopsida > Santalales > Viscaceae > Viscum > Viscum album. The sequence continues at coordinate 2,101,841,501 of OY728127.1, read as the reverse complement.
TGACTCTTATTCCGATGCAGGATTTTCAATGGAGATTCCAAGCCCAATTTTGAAATTGCGAGGGTGTAATTTCCAAATGGGGGGAAGGATGTAACACCCCCGGTAAATAAAGAATATTAAATTTTTATATTTATCCCTATTTGTGAAAAAAATATTAATATTACTTTAAAGGGAATGCTATGCTCAATGGCGTACCCAATACACGACAATGAGTTCCTTTGAAATCTTACGTGGCACTCTAGTAAAAAAATATTATTATTTTAAATGGTTGTTAACTCCTAGCCATTGTAATGGTGGGAAGGAAGGGAACAAACAAAAAAAATGATTATGTATGTTTGTAAAATATTTTTACTCTTTACAATAAATGTTAGAGGATTGAAAATGCGAATGAATCCAATTTTTAAGCGTAAACATTCTATTATTCTTTAAAAGGTCGATTAACCGCCTTTTGATGGAAAACCTATTTTAAATCCACTTTTTTACAATTTTATGTCTTATATTTGACAAAATAAAATTATTCTTTAAAATCGGGACATCAAAATTTACTTTGTGTAAATTTTTGGTATTTTTCCGATAAAGTTCAATTTTTAATGAATAGTGATAAATGTTGTATTTTAATTCAAAACCAGATTTTAATATAATTTATTTATATGATTAGATTATCTTTTGAATTGGTTTTAAAGTGAAATTAGAATATATTTTTACATTTTAATCCAATAGTGGTCATTGGAATTAATTTCATCTTGAAATTGGACTTAAACTAGAGTCAATCTTTTGAAACTTATTGTTTCTTAAAAACACGCTATTTGTTTTGACTGCGGAAATTAATTATTAAATTAATTAATGAAAATTATATGTTTTTAATTTTTTAAAATAGATTTAATTTTTGAATTCATAATATCAAATATAGCTTATGAAGAATTTCTGGTATTTTTCTGAAAAACTTCAATTTTTGATGAATAATGAAACCACTAAGTAGTAATTATAAAAACTGATTTTCCGTTGAAATGAAATTTTGCCACCTTTTTTTTTTTGAATTTCAAAAATCCAATATACATGGTTGTCATTAAGAACTAAAATGTGGTTCAATGGAATTAAAATAATTTTTTGGTGAATAGTAACTTTTAAGTTTAGTAATCGCGATTTGTGGTAATTAGTGTAGTTTAAGGTAAAATTAATGTTTTAATAATATGAGATGAGCTTGAAACATGTTCTACCCTTATTGTATGTATCATTTCCGACCATGAAAATCCATGGGTCAACTTGGGGACCCCATGGAGCCACTTTGGTTGGGAAATGACATAAATAACTTTTTATTTAATGTAAAAGTAAAAATGACACAAACATGAGTTGTTTTACTAAAACAATATTTAAATTGGGTTATACAAGTTATATTTTTCACTATAAATATTAATTGGAAAGATAAAAAAATTTCCTACATCATATTATTTTTTATATAATTTTTATACATTAAATAAATTAAATTATTTATAACATGATGATGATACAACGATGACCTCATTATTTAACGATTTAAATAAAATGGAAAGATAATGTAAAATATAAGACCTACACATGTCCAAAACCTATTTTATGGCTTTATTTCGAACTCTTATCACCTTATCCTCGAAAAAAATCAATTTGGGACCATTAAAATCTGAAACTCATTCTAAAATAAATAAACATTTCCTTACATTCCATGTGTGCCCCTCCCCTCTTCTTATAAAAGGCCCCCAGCTCTACCTCTTTACCCACACTTCCAAAGACTTTGGATCGGCCAAAACCTACCCATTTTGTCTCTCCACTTCCCTATCTCCATCATTGAAGCCTCACTTTTGGCATAATCCTTTCCAAGGAAGCCTTTGAGCTCAAATCAAAGAGGGTTACCCGATTTAAAGGTAGTGTCCTCTCTTGTGTTCTTTTGTATTATTTTGCTTCTCCAACCCCATAAACTCTTTTTATTCATTTATTTGGTAACAAATCCAGTGTCTTAAATATACTAGGATGTTGTTATAAGAAGCATTCGAGATACACTTACACACACCTACATCAAATGGTTAAAGAACATACTGTTTCTGTGGATAGCGAATTTCTGCCTCACGAAATGCTGATTGTTCAACACTCATATAACACCTTAAAAGTTGGCCATTAAGATGTCACTATACTTATATATGATATATAATATGTTTATTTTTTACTTTATATTCTGAATTTTTCAATTTTTGCATACCTTTATGGTTTCCATTGTGGGTAAACACGATAATTTCATTTTAGGAAGTGCGGACTACCGCCCCTCAAAGTGATTTGATTCGTTAATGCCATATGTGGGATGTGAAAAGGATGGATTTAAAGTTATTATATATGATGTATCTTACATATAAATGATGAATATAATTCTGGAATTAAAATATACATACCTCTTATTTAGTTTTAATTGCATTAATATGACATAGAAATGAAAGTAGCATTCATGCATACGTATGGCCTACTGTCTCCATGAACGGTACATTTCATTTCTTATCTGAAAATGTTATGTACTATTATAAGTACATATATATAAGAGATATATATGTAATATATTACATCTAAATTATGGGTATCATTCTGGAATTATAATATATATATATATATATATTTCATTTTGTTTTAATTCCATTAATATGACATAGAAATGAAAGTTGCGTTCATGCGTACGTACGGCTTACCATCTCCATGAACGGTACATTTCATTTCTTATCTCAAAATGTTATGTACTATTATAATTACATATATATAATGGATATATATGTAATATATTACATCTAAATTATGGGTATCATTATGGAATTATAATATATATATATATCTCATTTTTTTTTAATTCCATTAATATGGAAAAAAATGAAAGTAGCGTTCATGCGTACGTAAGACCTACCATCTCCATGAACGGTGCTTTTAATTTTTTATCTCCAAATGCTATGTAATAGTATAAAATGAATATATACTAGATATATATGATATTTAAAACATAAATACTATTATGGAGATGATGTACCTATAACTACATGTAAAATTCTTTTCCAACAAGTTCAATTTTTACTCATGTACTGAACATCGACAAAAACATCTGATATGAACTCACTTTATTAAGCAATTATTATAACATTATATTATGTGATATGAACTGAATAATAATATTTAAAGGAGGTCCTTAAGAAATTATAAATTGACCAAATTTTATTATTCAGGAGATTAAATAATGATTGAGTCATGTCGGACACGAGGTAAGGGATCCTACTCCTCTCTTTCTTTTTATGTGCACTCTTTTGTGTCATTCCTTTTAAGCTCATATTTATTATGATTGGGATGTTCTTTTATATTACTCCTACTGTACTTATTATTTTCATATGGTGAGAGACCCTATTTTCTCTCATCAATCCATTTTGTAAGTTTTGAGTGGCACCGTTAGGCTGCCGAATTTTCGTATGAGATCTAACCTCTCTTTTTTTAAGTACTCTCTTTTATGTCATTTCATTTAAGATAATCATTCTTATGTTTTGGGATGTTCTTTTATATTCCTCATACTGTAATTTTTATGTTATATTATGAGAGACCCTATTTGATCTCATAAATCCATTTTTGGAAGTTTTATGTGGCGCCGTTACGCTACCGAGTTTTCGTAAGGGATTTTTCATCTCACTTTTATTACCATGACATTTATGCTACCTTTGCCACTATTTCCTTTGAGTTATGTATGTACTTACAATTATTATACACTTTGTGTAGTATAATTTCATTTATGGGTATTTACATATTCATTGTATGACCCTTCTTCCATGGGGTGTACGTTTCGAAAGTAACCCAACTCGGTAAGGTGACCTTTCACCCTCTTTTTTTTAAAATACTTCTTTTGTTATGTCTTTTAATTCACATAATATTATGTTGGGATATGTTCTTCTATATCCTTATTTATGTAAATTTTATTTCCAAGTGATGATATCCCCATTATGTCTATCATCAACCCTTTTTGTAAAATTTTATGTGACGCCGCTAGGCTGTCGAATTTTACCAAGGGAACTTCTTAACCCAATTTTGATTTCTTTGGGTTCAACATGTAGTTATTGAATATGTCATCCTTTGAATATGTTTCATTGACATTTAATTTTTTTACACTTAATATCCACTTATATTGGGTGTATTTATATTTTTCACACATAATTATGAGATTTATTTATCCTTAATTTAAGGATACCTTCTTTATAATGGATTTCATCTCATTTTACATTTCTTTTGAGACTTCATTGTTGTTATGCACCAATTCACTTTTATATGGTGTGTAAACTGTCCTTTGACATATTATATCATGAATCCATTTATTCTCATGATATTAAAAAGTTCGGATTAAATGTTATTCCACAATTATTTGTATTCAAGAGTCTCTCATTTTGTTAAAAATTCTTTAACAAAAATATCATTTTAAATGTTTTAATGATTTATTTTTCTAAATCTTTATCTTTAATGTCCATGTTCTCATAATGGTTTTCAGTATTTATTTATATGGACATTAATGTTTTAAAGTTATAATTCCAATAAAAGCTTCAAAGTGGTATGAGACACTTTGATTCAAAAATCTATTTTAAATGATTTTTGAAAATGGATTGATTAATTCAATATCTTGGAATTACATATTTTTATTGAAAATGAAATGTTGTTATTGAAATGATTATATTTTCAATATTTTATGTGTAATGATGGTACTTGGACATTTTACGGGTGGTTACGTGATAAACCATATTACGGGTGGTGCTGTGAATACTAGGACGGGTGGTTACGTTATAACCTCCAATGCATTGGGTATGGAAGTTGGCTGTATGGCTATTCCATTAAGTATGTGTTCAAGTTGGCAATATGGTTATTCCATTAATTATGTGTGGAAGTCGACCGTGTGGTTATTCCATTTATGTATGTTTATGTCCCAAGTTACCTTTTTATGTTATGTGTCCATTATATGGGTTTTATGGTAATCATTTGGTTACAAAAGTGTAAGTACTGATCTTTTATTCATTGAATAGTTTTTTACTACTTCTAAAAGTTGAAAGGTATTACTTTGATAAAGTATACATGGTTTACTTGTTGTTTTGAAAAACTAACAGTGTTCATTCTTTGTGTATCCCTTACTGAGATTTTTATGCTCATCTCAAGTTTTTGAAATGTTTTCCATAGGAATTAACACGGAATAGGGTCAATGATGGGATCAAGGGAAATTCATGGTACCTAAAACATGGAACTAGACATGTTTCTTTTTAAGAGTTTTTATTTTATGGAAACTTAGTAGAAGTTGCTACTTTGTAATCTTTTGAGATGTTATAGTCATGTCCTAATTCTCTAAAACTCTAAACCTGAAAAGATCCTCAATGTGAATTATTCATTTAATTCAATATTAAGTAAGGTTTAAGGGTGGGGCCTTATATTATTAACAACATAATTTATACGTTCTAGGTATATCATGAACGAGTCATATCACATTTATGGGGTGATAGTCCGTACTTTATCAAATGAAATTAACGTATTTACCCATTATAGAAACCATAAATGAATGATATAAACGAAAAATACAAAAACATTGAGACATTATAAATAAAATATATATCACATGTAAATATATTTCCATCATAATGCCCACAATGAGAGATGGAACAGAAAAATTGGACAATAATCATTTTGTGAGGCAGTAGTTCGCCATACACCGAAACAGTATGTTCTAAATCCATTAGATATAGGTGTGTGTAAGTGTAGTTTTAATCCTTATCATAAAAAACATAATATATTGAGGATACTGGTGTTGTTATGTTATCAATGAAAATTATTAAAATAGGGAGTGAAGAAGTAGAATAATGGAAAATAATTTTAGAATAGATGCTACCTCTTAAAACATGTAACTATTATTGATTTTAGCCAAAAGGCTTTCTTGAATAGCCTTATTCATTGGGGAAAACATATAAGTGTCAGAGGGGGATGTTGTGAGCTTATTGGAGTAGAGTTCAGACCAACCAAGGGGCTTGAGATTTATGTGAGATGTGATAGAGGTGGTGACATTTTATAATTAGGAGGAAAGGATCATTAGGAATATTTGAAAGTATTATTAAATTATAAAATTATTTTTAGTTAAAAAAGTAAAAAAATAATTAAATTCTAATTTTAGATGAATATAAGAAGAAATAAAATCATCAAATAATAATTGGACATAGTCTGTATATTTTTTATCATTATATTTTCCATTTAACCATTATTAAATTTACTATTTTAACATTCATTTAACACTTTGAGAATCAAAATAATTAACAAAATGGTGCATCTCGATTTTGGAACAGCCTAGAGATGCCCCTTACCTGGTTGGTGACATGGCCTCAAGTGCATTTCCCTGAATGCCAGAGGCTGCCGACAAGCAACAAGGGCCTTGGGTGTGATAGTGGCGAAACTATGCCCTCACTGGAAGAGTAAAACAGTGGAAGTAAAACAAATATAAAATAGAGGAAGCAGTAAATATACCAATAATAGTAAACATTGGAAGACTGATAAAGAAACAACAGGAACACATATATATAAATCATTCATGATACATATGTCTAGGAAAAAATCCAAACACGTCACAGTGATGAAATACAGAACTAAACCAAAGTGCCAGAAGAACAATTAAACAACTACTCAGCATCGCAAGCCATAGCATGGTCCCATGATCTGTAGATCCAAAGAAGTAAAGTACTTAAAGTAGAAGAGTGCTTTACCTTATCTATAACAACAGCAATATAATTTTTTGGCCACAAAAGCATGAACCAAATAGGGTGTGAGAAAATATCCCATAAGGAAACCACCAATAGATCTGTGACTAATAGTCAGTGAATATATATGGAAGGTAATAAGAAAAAGGATCAGTAAACAAGGATGTACTCAACAGTAAACATTCAAACACTTAAATTACATTCAATTCCATATATCAGGTTAGCAGCTAAACGAAGTAGGTAAACCTTTGGGATGTACTCTCAGCCTAACCCCTCTGGTTCAACCAAAACAACACAACCATGCAGATAACACAAAAGGTAACCCTCTGGGAAGTACTCAAAGCCTATCCCCTCTGGTCCTACCTACCAATAAAAGAATAAATTGGGGTAGTACACTCAGTCTAACCACTATTTATTAAGTTATGTAAAGCCTCTCTATGGAAGAACTCGCTATCAATCCCTCTTATTATCTCATATCGGTATCTAAAGGCACTTTGGGGAAGCACTTACGTCACATTCCCCATATGGCCCACATTGAGGATCTACATATACTCTGAGGAAGAACTTACATCAATTCCCCTTGTGGTCTCACATCATAAGTAGAAATGAAACTCTGGAGAAGCCCTTACATCCATTCTCCCTATGGTCTATACACCAGGTTCTCACGACCCGGTTTAAGTCAAGAATGTACAGTGAAGCGTATCAGACAAATTAAACATCACAAACTACTTGGATCACAGTCAATAGCATAAAATCATCTCAAATAAACAATCAATCCATCCTAACAATACTAGGCAAGGTAAGTAAATAGCTTAACATGAAAACAATACCAAACGGTCAAAACATGAACTAAATCATCAGAAAACCCTTCCAAATCATAGAAATTGACACTATTCTCATTGAATTAATCTCTATTAAACAATACCAGCATAGCAGGTAATCAACAGGGATAAAACAATAAACACGCAATACCCCTTTCATGGTTATTGGGAACATTATCACATATAACACAAATACATTCAACAAAAAGGAACAAACCACATATCGAGGCTTTGTAGAATCATTATACATGATCCTCAGTCCTTGAATAACCCTATAACACCATAGATTTACAAAACATCGAAAAAAACTCAACTGAAGATAATATGAGAAAGAGGAGGAATCAATAAATGAAGCTGTCGAATAAAGAAGAGCTTTCTGAGGCGATCCCAATGCATTTGACAGTGGTCGAATCAAAGATCAGATGCTCTATAGGGGGCTCAAAGAAGGATCATGGAAATACTCTCTCTCTCAGATGAACCAAACCTAGAAGGAGGGATTTCTTCCAATTAGATCAACCCCTGTGCGTTTAATGAAAAAAATTCACAGCATGTACTTTAAAAGTATAAAGTGTGTACTTGGATTCATTGGCCCCCGCATTAGGCGGTCTCCAGGTCACCACAAACGGATGTGTGCATGTCCTCTACATGGACAACACCCAACTATCTGTGGTAACTGTGTACAGGATTTGTACATAAAATGTACACGACGTGTACATCAAAAAAATCTAGAAACTCCACTTTTTTGAAAAAACACCAAAAAATGAAAAACATAATTAAAAAGAAGTTTCTGTTTTTTACAAACTTTTCCCCATAAAGAAATTCATCCTCGAATTTCCTGAGCATGGTGACATTGACGATGAAACCTCAAATAGCTCCGGCCACTGTGATTGTACATCAGACTCCCTCTCCTTGGTCTCGTCCTATACTCACCTGTGCTACTATAGGACTCGTACATGAGGAACATATTGGCCATGAATAACCATCTAACTTCGTTCAACAATCCAGATATAATGCTACTCAAACGTGGCGTCCACCTCCACCTCCACTCTATGGGTTGAAGAACATGAGATGAGTCTAAGAAGTAACGTCGAAGCTGAGAAACGTGGAAGTCATCGTGCATTGCCCTGTAACTCTAAGGTTACTACTCCCGACATTCAACCAGTCTGAGTCTCTCTAAAACCTCAAATGGCCCAACATACCTCTACAAAAGCTTAACCGATCTTCTAATCCTCCAAATCCCCAACCATGATGTAACCCATAGGAAAACCTAATCTCTGACATCGAACTATAGAGGTCATCTCCTAAGAACAACATAATACTTTTGTCGAGACTATGAAGTACCCATCCTATTTAGAATCAACTCTATCTGTTATGTGGCCTCCTAGACAAGATGAGGTCCCAACATATCTTCCTCTCCTACTTCCTGTTAACATATGGGTGATCAACATGGCCAATCGTAAAAAGCCTCAAAAGGTTCCATCTGAATAGTTTCATGAAAAATATTGTTCTAGTAAAACTCTGGAAGAGGTATGTTCTTCTCCCAAGTACCCCCAAAATCCAGGATGCATACTCGAAGCATATCCTCAAGCACATGAATCGAATGCGCGGACTAGCCATCTGTCGGAGGGTGGTATGTTGTACTCAAAATTACATGTGTACCCCAAGACTTATGAAGCCACTTCCAGATATGAGAAGTAAAACAAGTGTCCATGTTTTAAACAATGGAGTGTGGAACTCTGTTTAAACATAAAATCTCTCAAATGTACAATATTCCCTGGTCAAAAACACTGAAGGTATCCCAGATTTTCAATAAGTGAGAAACCTTCATGAGTCTATCAATGAAAACCTATACAACATCATTTCGTTGAGGCGACCTTGGTAAACCTGTCACAAAATCAATCACGATATCATTACACATTCACTCGAGAATGGGTAACTACTTCAAAAGACCCACATGTCTCTGATGCTTTTCCTTCACCTGATGACTGGTGGAACACGTCATGACGACCCCAACAACATCCCTCTTCATACCTTGCCACCAATACTGACAGTGTAGATCATGATACATCTTGGTGACACCAAGATAAACTAACCAAACTAAGGAAATAAAGTATCGCATCAGCTCTTCACGTATGACTGCTGACACCCATATGTACCCATGAAAACATAAGATCTCATCCTTGAATACTATCCATCCCAGAATGGGGTATTCTCCTGAAAAAATCTCTTATATGACCATACCTTTTGAATCTGATAGCTTCCTCATTATCACTTGATCATGAAGAGTAGAGGTAATCACTACGAAATAAAGAAAAATCTATCCTTGTCTATTGTGCACCTCAAAATTCATCTCAGAGAATAGATCCATAACCTCCCACTCACTACTGGCCTCCTGAACAGCATGTATCTGAGTCCTTTTACCCAGTGAATCAGCCACAGAGTTGCCTTTCCCAGGCATGTAGGCAAGCATGAAGTCAAAATACTGATGGTACTCAACCCCCCTTCATGCTCTCAAATTTAGATCAGGCAGAGTGAAGATATAGATGAGACTCGTGTGGTCGTTGAAAACCACAAAATTTTGTCCTAGAATATAATATCTCTAATTGATTAAGGCACGATCAACTACTTACATCCCAAGATCATTCATTGGGTAATTCCTCTCATGTGGCCTCAACTGATGAGACCCGTATACAACTACACCTTCCCCCTGCATAAGGATAGCTGCTAGCCCAATACCTAAAGCATAACAGTAAACATTATAACTCTTGTCTATCTCTGGAAAGACTAGTATAGATGCTGAAGTGAACCTCCCTTTCCACTCTTGAAAGGCTGACCCATAAGGATTGTACCACAAGAACATTGAACCCTTCTTAGTCAGGCCCATCAGGGGTGCTGCCAATCGTGAATAGTTGTATATGAAATGCCTGTATTATCCAGCCTACCCCAGAAAACTTCTCACCTCATAGTCATTCTTCCGTTGATTATAGGAAACTACTGCTCTCACATTCTCTGGGTCTACTGATACTCCTATCTCTGAGATAACATGAACTATGAAGTTACTATGATCCATCTGAAAGTGGGATATTGAGAGATTATCATATAAGTGATGATCCCTTAGTGTACCCCAAATTATCTCAAGATGGGTAGAATGTTCGTGTTGAGTGTGAGAGTACACCAAGATATTGTCCATTACGAGTACCATGAAATAATCCATGTATGGATGAAACACTTGGTTAATCAGTTCCATGAAATATGCAAGTGCATTCTTGAGACCTAATGGCATATCTATGTACTCGTATAGACCATAGCTACTCTGAAAGGCTATAATAGGTACATTTAATGGTCAGACACAAAACTGATGGTTAGCAGATCTGAAGTCAATATTTGAGAACACTCAGGCTCATTAATGCTGATCAAAGAGATCATCAATCCTTAATAAGGGATATCAGTTCTTTCTCATCAATTGGATTAGCTTCCGATTATATAGAAACAGTATATGGGTACCATCTACCTTTTTCGCTAATAGAACAGGCATACCCCAAGGAGAAGTACTTGGTCGGATGAAACCCCTTCTTTGAAACTCCTTCAACTACTTCATAAGCTACTATAACTCTGGTGTAGCCATCATATAAGGAAGAATGGAAATCGATGACAGTACTGGAAGATGCTCAATAGAAAAGTCTACCGCATTCTCTAGAGGAAATCTTGAAATATTCTCCAAAAAGATGTCTCTGAAACAATCCACCATTGGAAGAATGTATATATGTGAAGTCCCCTAGTCATCAAAATAATGACTAGAAATCTATGATATAACTCCTCCCAACCCAAGATTCTTGGGTCCTGCTCTGCTCTCCTGGACATCCCATTCTCCCTTGTGAAGAATTGATCCACCCTATTGTGATGTGAAACTCACTATATGGATATAACAGTCAACTACAGCCTGGAAGGGACCCAACCAGTCCATTTTTAAAATGACGTAATAGCATGTCATCTCTAGGGAATAGATATCCCAAGCGAATTGACACCCACCAACCTCTAGAGGGAACTCCTTGAACTATTTCACACAACCCATTCATGTCCCCAACTGTATTTCTAGAGTCAAGACATCAGCAGCAAAAAAGTTACAGAGGACAAGGATCTTCACAACAACTATAGATATAATTATATGTGAATCACATGTTTCAAAAAGTGGAAAAGATAAAACTCAGGAAACTAGACTCGTACCTAAAACAGTGGAGGGTTCGGGTACATGCTCCTACTGTGTTTTCTCCACTGCAAATGTCCGACCTACACTACGACCATGTGACACTATTTGACCACTATGAGCTGATCCACCCTACTTTCGTTGAATGCCTGGTGACTGGCCACCCTGACCATGACCTCCTTCTCAACCTGAATGGCCAGAAGGACCTCAGTACTAGACTGGTGAGAAACTAGTGGCACTACTCTTGAACGAGGAGTCATAGAATAATCCCAATCCCCAAACTACTGGATAAAAGATATGAAAAAAATGTAAAAGATGAAAAATCATGCCAATATCGGCACTCCACTGGGTTTCTCTGGCAATGTGGCCTTGTATTCCCTCTCCCCCCGTAATAGTAGCACACCACCGGGATACTAGAGGGATTTTCTCACCTCCTTGGATCACCGTGTGAATACCCACTACGACACTTCATGTTTTCAATAGGAGGGATACAAGCTACGTATGTAGAGCCTCCCTATCTCATAACTCTATAATACATTAGATTGCGCTCTGTGATCAGCTCCTTGTTGGTGATATAATTTATTAAAGTCATCATGAAGATGTTCGCCTTTGATCAGATGTCGTGCCTCAAACCATCCTAAATCTTCCCTACCAGTAATAACTCATCAACTCCTGAAATAGGAATAAAGCACTGCAGCTCTGTGAATCAAGAAGAATACTCTATAACAGAAAGAGTACCTTGCTCCAGATTCATGAACTCTTCGACTCAATCGATCTTTAGTGTATCTGGGTATAAGTAGTCATAGAAGGTACACTAGAAATCATACCACATCATAGAATGCTGGTGTCTGGCATGTGAGATCACATGCCACTATCTCTTGGCGGAATATCGAAGAATGTACATAGCGAGCTTGACACTCCTCTCTGAAGGCGTCTCCAAATGTGTGATGATAGACAGAATGGATTCTATCAATGACTCTAAATAATTAGGTCCTCCTTCCTATGTAAAGGTGGGAGGAAGTTGATACTAGAGAACCCATGTCAACTCTGCCATAGATTAGGCAAGATGCGTTACTCCTCGGAAGGTCGGCAGGAGCCTCATTATGCCCTCTCGGAACTATTCATCAGCACCTGTGTCCAGAATGATTGATGGTGCAAAGAATCACACAACTAGATGATCTACATGTAGTCCCTGATTAGTCATGTTCATTTTCTGATCAATGCCCTATAATTTTTCTTTCAACCAGAGGATGTCTCGTTGGAATGGATTTGTAAAGTCCATCACACACCATATACCAGGATTAACAGGGACTAAAACTTAAGAGAGTATTAAGGAAATATGATAAAGAAAGAAATCATGTGTTTTTTTATCAAAACAAGGATACAAAACGTGTATACATAACTACATGGAATATTCCTATAATATTTTCACATGGTCGTGTACATCTGCAAGAACTAGTCATGTTACACCCCATACATGGAGTGTTGTCCTTACACATGGCGTGTACTTGAATACTCTTTCCCTGCCCAAGTTCTCTTAAATGGATAAACTACACAGCTCCCTTAGAACAAGACTACACTGTGTATTAGTTATAGAAATGATGTGTAGTAGACAAGCTTCACCGACCTAGGTTGTTAGTGACACAGTCGGATACATGGCTCACACTACACGACATGTTCTAGATGGACACGATGTGTACTAAGAAGACTTCACGGAACCGTGTTGTTAGTGATAGGACCCGATTCCAGGGATTATACTACACAACGAGCTAAGACTGACACAACCTTCATTAGAGAAGACTCAACCGGCCCATGTTGTTAGTTATACGACCAATTACACTGTTCCACAACACGACATGTACATCTGATACACGGTGTGTCTATCCAATGTTTTCCCAACTCTATGTCTCTGCCCACACAGTCAGTGCCATAATTAGAGACTACAAGACATCTACATATAGTACACAGTGTGTACTTAAGACAAATAGTTTCTTTGTGAACATAAGAACACATGGTGTGTATTAATCATCACACACTATGTATTCTAGGTTTTTCCGAACTGTATGCCTCAAAAACTACATTGTAGCCCAGAAAAACACTGAAACGAACATTTAATTGCCAAATTTTTATCAGTGATGTCCCGTAATCCCAATGAATCAATGTTTTTCATCTTATACATGTTATAAACAAGCATAAAAGATCAATGATCCACCAAATTCCAATCCATGAGGGACCATAACACCTAAAAAATAATTTTTGATGTTCATTCAAACATAACCTTACCCAACCAATACCCTATAAAATAGAAGGTATTTTTATCAAGGAATATATCACATAAACATTCTTATCAAGCACAAAATCCTCTAAACACCATGCAATCACTAATCAACCTAAATGGAATGACAAGAATGCATGACATGTGATTTCTAGAATGTTATTATATGATTCATGAGGTGGAATACACTCATCTCATCAGTTTTCAACAAAAATATAACCTCAATAACATCAATAACAATAGAAAAAAATGTGGATCACTGAAGGTGAAATCAAATCGACTGAAATAATTTCAAAATGAGAAAACATGCAATAATGAAGTAGATTAGCATTCCCCTATTTGCAGGTTAGCTAGTCCCAGGAATATCTTATTACCAAGTACCAATTATGTACTATACCTATCTATAGGCTCCAAATAGTATGTACAAAGAAATTAATTCCTCTAATACCACTTTGTAACATCCCTGTTGCAGAAGACACCCAGAGATTCCCTGTACCCAGTAGGTCACCTAGGCTTAAGCACATTTCCCAAAACACATGAGGCTACAGACTAGCAGCGAGGGTTTGGGTGTGATATTGGGGAAAATATTCGATCAATGTTAGAGTAACACAATAGAATTAAAACAAATAGAAAATAATTGAAGTAATAAATATACCAACAATAGTAAACAATGAATGACTGATGAAGAAAATACTAGAGAAGATATATATAAAATATGCATGATGAAAATTTCTTGGAAAGCAGAAAAACACATCACAATGCTGAAATATATAACTAAACCACAGATCAAGAAAAAACTAAAGAACTCCTCAAAATTGCAATCCTTAGCTTAGTCCCATGCTCTCCGACTCCAAAGTAGTCAAGTACCTGAAGTAGAGGGGAACTTTCCCATATCTATACCTGCAACAATATAATTTGTTTGGGTCCAAAAGCATGACGCAAATAGAGTGTCAGACTAAATCCAAGTAGGAAACAACCAAGAGATATTCTCCAAATATTCAATGAATATATATGGCAGTTAATAAGAAAAATAATAAGTAAACAAGGAAGTAATAAATAGTAAACATTCCTGTAGTTCAACTGAATTCATTTCGACATATCAAGTAAGAAGAAAAACAAAGTAGGTTACAGTATGGGAAGTGCATTCAGCCTAACCCCTCTAGTTCATCCAAAAAAACCCAAGATAGCAGATAACACAACAGGTAACCCTCTAGGAAGTACTCACAACCTATCCCCTCTTGTATTACCTAGCAACACAACCAACCCACTGTGTAGTAAACTCAATCTAACTCCTCTTGTTCATATTATGTATAGACTGTTTGAGGAAGCATTCACAGTAAATTCCTCCATTAGTCTCGTATCGATTGCTAAAGGAACTCTGGGGAAGCACTTATGTCACATTACCCATATGGCCCTCATCGAGGAACTACAGACAGTAGGTATACAAAATTACATCAATTCCCCATGGGGTCTCGCATCATAATTTGAAAAGACACTATCGATAAGCCCTTATGTCCATTCTCCCTATGATCTATAAACCAGGTTCTCATGGCCCTATGTAAGTCAAGTGTGTACGGAAAATTGTATCGGTCAAATTAAACCTCAAGAACAAGTTGGATAATAGTCTAAAACATAATAGCATGTTTGATAATAAAAAACTCCATCATAACAATACTAGGTATGGTAAGATAATAGCCTAACATGCAAACAAGACCAAACTGTCAGAACATGCAATCATGCTTGGGAAAAAACATCCAAATCATAGCAATTAATTGTATTCTCATTCAATTAACATCTATTAATGCATACAAGCATAGTAGGAAATCAATTGGGATAAAACCAAAAACATGTAATACCCAGTTCTAATGTATTGGGCACATTAGCACATATAACTCAAAGAATTTAAATGAATAGGAAAAATCCAATGACCATAGTGTTATAGGATCATTATACACGATCAACAGTCCTTGAATTTCCCAAGAACATCATATATCTAAAAAACATTTAAATCTTCTCAACTGAATATTACATGAGAAAGGAGAGGAATCGGGATACCAAGCTCTAGATGAAGGAATAACATACTAAGGCGACCCCAAAACAATTGACGGTGGTCAAATCAAGGATCAGATGCTCGATTAGGGGCTTATAGAATGATTGTGGCCATAATATTTCTCTTGAATGAACCAAACCTATAAGGAGGGCGTTCTACCAATTTGACGTGACCTCAGTGCTGTAAATGAAAAAAAGAAAGTACAAGGCCTAAACTTTAGAAGTACAAGGAAATTACTTGCTTTCATCAGCCCCAGCCTTAGGTGGTCTCTAGGTCACCACACATTGATGTGTGCATGGACGATACATAGATAACATCCGGTAACCCACAGTAACTGAGTACACGGTCTGTACTTAATAAATTTCCAGAAACTCCTCTTTTTCCCAAAAACACCAGAAAATGGAAAAACCAACCTGAATAGAAGATCCAGGTTCATACACAAAACGTCAAAAATGTCTGAATTAAGAGGCAATAATAAAACGAAATACTTATAATCACTATTTGAAATAATATTAATATTTTAAAAAATTAGTATATTAAATATGATATTGTATATTTTAACATATGAATTATGTCAATTTCGAACAATATTCATATCATGGATTCTTAAAAATCCATAAAAACCTAATTTATTCAAAAAACTTCATTAATAAAGAGATAAAATCAATATATCATCCAAAAAATTTGTGCATGATAGAAAAATAACAAAATAACTTTAATTTTAACATTTATAGTGTCATTTATTTGAATCCATTGTTAATGATGCAATCAATACATCACCATTGGGTCCTAAAATAAAATTTACTTATTTTTGTTCTAAAATTTATAAATAAAATACCATGATGTAGAAAAAAAATTAGATTTATAATTACTATTTATAGTCTAATATATCACTTATAACTCCTATACAAAATTTGTCTACTAAATGATATATTTTTAAGTTACATTTTCCTTAACATTAAATTAATTTTTATAAAATTTCATTTTCACTTACAAGGGGCCCAATGGTGTCTCAAAATCAACTGAAGATGCCCATGTTCATACATATATCATCCAATTAGTTTAGGACACGAGTTAGGATAATTTTTTTATTATTATAATATTATTTTTTAACCATTATTTTCTCGATTTACCCTTTAACCATGGTAAAAAAATATTTACTGGGGTTACTTTTCATAATATATAAAAATAAAAATTACATATTTGCACAATTTATAACTTCTGATTCCAAATATGGAATCCATATTTCCAAATTCAAAAATAAATATTTCAGAAATTAATTTAAAATTAATTTCCGTTGTAAAAACAAAAATTTGTGTTTTTAAGAAGTTAAAATTATTAAAAGATTGACATGTGTTTATATCAAATTTCGATGTGAAATTATCTTCAATGGAAAAAATTGGATTAAATAATGAATATATAATCTAATTAATCTTTAGAAACAATTAAAAGGAAAATATTATCATATAAATAAAGTAGATTAAAATGATGTTTTGAATTAAAATGCAGTATTTATCACTATTCATCAAAAAATGAACTTTATCAGAAAAATACCTAAATTTTACCCAAAGTAAATATTTATTTCCCTATTCTAAAAAAGAATTTTATTTTTGGAATAATAACTTATAAAAGTGTCAAAAAAAAATTTTAAAAAGGGTTCACCATCAAAAGTTGGTAAATCGACCATTTAATGAATATCAGAGTATTTCATGCTTAAAATCAGATTCATTCTTATTTTAAGCCTCTATAATTTACTGGATAAATGTAAAAAATTTACAAACATGTGTAATCATATAGTAGTTAGTTTTGTCCATTACTGCCAATACAATGGCTAGGCATGAAATACCATTGAACACATGAATAATATTATATTATTTTTCGGTATTACTCAATGTTTTATGCAACATATGATTTAAAAGAATCCCATATTTATTTTTTGAGTAATATATTGGACATATAATCCCCTTTATTTTAAAATTAATATTTAATTCAAAAATATTAATTAATATGATAATATTATATTCATTATTTAACTGGGATTTTTCCACTTTACCTACAAACCTTGTTTTTCCCTTAGTAGAGTTTGATGTCATTTTGGGTATATATTAAAGTTCTTTTTATCATTCAATGACAGATTAAAGAGATATAGAATTTTTTTTAGAATGAGTTATAGTTTTAATACCAAATGCACCCATAAAATTTAAAAAATATGAGGAATTTGAGAAACTAATGACTGATGGAAATGAATGTTATATTACTCATACTGTTGAAAACAATGGAACTATTCAGATTAATGATGTGTCGATGGTAAAGGAACATCTTGATGTTTTTACTAATTAGTCACCTACTGTGATACCTACTCGAGAATTTTAATTCCCAGTTGAATTAGTTCCTAATTCTAAGACAATTTCAAAACTCCCTTATCAAATGGATCAAATAGAACTTATTGAATTGGAAAATTAGTTGCAAAAGTTTCTTGATAATGCATTTATTCAACCTAGCAGTTCACCAGGGGGTGCTCCTATTTTTGTCATTAAAAATAATTTTTGTTATATAAGACTTAACATTGATTTTAGGTATTTGATTAACAAAACTATTAAAAATAGGTATCCTTTACCTCATATCGATGACATGTTTGATCTGGTCCAGGAAGCACAATATTTTCAAATGTTGAAATGATGTTTGGGTATGATCTTTTGAAAGTAATGAATGTAGAAATTCTTATGACTCTGTTCTATATTAGATTTTAGAATTATGAATTTTTTTTATGTCATTTGTGTTATCTAATAAACCTACTATATTCATGGATCTTATAAAAAATATTTCCTTAGTTTTTTGATAAGTTTTTACATGTGTTTATTGATCAAATTTAGGTATATTCTAAAAGAAAAGAGGAGCCTGGAAAATATGTAAGGGTTGTTTGGAATATATTAAAGGAAAATAAATTAACTTGAAGATTTTTCAAGTTTCATTTTTTGTTGAAACTGATTTCATTTCTTGGTAAATTGTAAATACGGGTGTAAAATAGTTAATCATACAAAACAAAAGAGGTTTATGATGGGACAAGACCTAAAAATGTTACATAAATTTATAATTTCTTGGATTAACTAGTAATTATCGATGGTTTGTTAAAAAAACATTCATAGTTATCTACCATAACAATTAGGACAACACAAAAAAGGGTTGAATTTATTTGGATAGACAAATGTGATGTTTATTTTCAGGATCATAAGAAGAGATTGGGGAGTGATCCAGTTTTCGTTCTTCCTTTTAGAAAATGTGATTTTTTCATTTACGTCGACACTTCATTAAAGGAAATTTATTATATTCTAATGAATCATGTTCTTTTATTTACATATACTTCAATATAACTGATACCCTATGAGGTAAACTATCACAAAAATTATTTGGAATTTTCATATTTGGTTTTTTCTTTGAAAATTTTGAGTTATCATTTATATGTAGCCAAATGTACAATATATAATGAAAATAAAAATATGATGCATATATTATGTCAGAATGAATTAATAATGAGGTAGTGAATATCGATTCAATTGGTAAATAATTATCATTTCACAATCAATTCCCATCATGGAAAAGAAAACCACGTGGTAGAGGCCTTGATTCGAAAACATCATGCATCATTAACTATGTGACATTTGGAACATGATCCCCTAAATACTGATTTGTTGAATTTTAGATAATATGTTTTCGTTGTAGGAAATAACTCTATTTTGAATCATGTTTTAAGGCATTATTCATTATCAGATAGAAATAAGAAGGTACAGATGGAAACCATGATCTAGAAAATGATAGAATTGGTTTATATTGGAATGTTACCAAAAATCTATCCTTGATAAATGTTGTTTTTTATAATTTGGAAAAATATTTTGAATACATTGTGGTTATTATTTAAAGAATGATTTATTGTGTGAAACTCATATTTCCCCATATTATGTTCATCCTGGAAGTACTAAGATGCACAGATTCCATCGAGAGTATTACTCGTGGGATGGAATGAAATGAGATATTATAGATTTTACAATGAAATTATTAACATATAAAAATGTTAATGTAGAGATGAATATTCCAATGGAATTATTTATCCCATACTAGTTATAGAGTCGAAATGGGAAAATATATCCATGGACTTCATGGTGGGAGTACAAAAGACATCTAGAGGTAACAATGTGATTCAGAATATTGTTGACCGACTGACTAAATCAATACATTTCCTTCCAATTCAAGATAAAATGAATTTGGATCATCATTCTCAAATATACCATATATAAATTCTTAGATTAAATGGAGTTCCTATTCCCATTGTTTCTGATGGGGATCCCGAGATCACATTTAATTTTCGGAAGGGCCTTCAGAAGTCGTTGGTCACATAGTTAAATTCCATACCAACATTTATTATTCAATAAGATGTGTAATCAGAATAAATGATTTGCACATTGGAGGATTTTATTCAACCTTTTTCAATAGACTACCAAGGATTTTGGGATCATCATCATTCATTATTTGAGTTCCCTTATAATACAAGACTTCATTTTATTATAAAAATGGGACCTTTTGAGGCATTTTAAGGGATGTGTTTTCAAACTTTATCATTTTGTTCTTAAGTCAAGGAAAATAAGAAAGTGGGACTAGAATGAGTAGAAGAAGTGGATGAAAAAGTTAAGATGATCATGAAACACCTGAGGAAATCTCAAAGCAGGCCGAGTATTTACCCAGATAATAAGAGGAAAGACTTTTCTTTCAAGTTCGGTGATCATGTTTTTCATAGAATCTCACCATAGAAATGTGTTATGAATTTTTCTAAGAATTGAATGTTATGAACAAAATTCATTTAAACATGTCAAATCATGGAAAATGTCATACAAGTCATATATAGAGTACTTTTTCATCTGATTTTTTCTCAGGAACAAAATGTTTTTCAGGTTTCAATGTTGATAATGTATGATCCAGATTTATCTCATGTTTTGATCCCAGTTGTAGATTAGCTAGAAGGTAATATTTCATATGATGAAATTTTTTTTTAGATTCTTGATTATAGAGATAAATTATTTCAGAAAAATATAATCCACTAGGTTATGGTTTTTTAGTGAAACCACATTGTTGAAGAAGGAACATGGGAATCTTAAAATTCTATGACTTGAATGTGCCATCACTTGTTTAATATATATATATATATTGTGAGAAAAAAATTTCCAGAAGGTGTGGAGAATGTAACACACCATGGTTTTGAAAATAAATTTATTGAAATTCATGAAACTTTGATTCTCTACATAATTAATCATTATTTTAATTATATTTTTATAAAGTAGATGTTAAAAATAATTTTTCCACTTCTATGATTTGAATTATTAAAAATAGTTATCTATGATTGTGATCAAAAAGTAATTTAGAGATTGATAAAACAAAAATTTTATTGGTGAAGAGTAAAATAAGCATATTAATATTAATATGATAATTATTAATAGTAAATCATATTTTTCTGTCGTAAGGATATAAGATAATGAGATCTTGTTTAATTTTTCAAGGTGATATGAAATCAGTCATA
Organism: Viscum album; assembly: GCA_963277665.1. Classification (NCBI taxonomy): domain Eukaryota; kingdom Viridiplantae; phylum Streptophyta; class Magnoliopsida; order Santalales; family Viscaceae; genus Viscum; species Viscum album. The sequence continues at coordinate 2,101,819,827 of OY728127.1, read as the reverse complement.
GTTTTAAATTTAATTTTCCAATAAATTATTATTTTATATAAAACATAAATTATTCATATTTAGAAAAATATTTATAAAAAAATGGAGATTATTTTTAAATTCAACATGTCGAGAAATGTAAAGGGTTATTTTTTTTGGAATTTTTCTAAAATATTTGAATTTTTGGTGAATAGTTAAATACGGTATTTAAAAAAATTAAATAAATGAATTTATGAATTATTCAAGAGTCATGGAGGAATATTATAGACATTAGTACAAACTCACATGAACTTATTATTATTTGTGGGTCACATGAATCAATACTACTCATATTCTTGACAAACAACATTAAACTCATTATTTAAATAATGTAAAACCCCTCCTCTTCATCATTATAAATACCACACTCACCCTCCTCTGCCTATCACACCACTAAAGATTTGTGAATTATCTAAATTATTACAAATAACCATACCAAGTCTCTTCCCCATATCCAATACCTTCTGTTCTCACTAAAAGTCTAAATCTAATGTCCTTATGGATGATATCATGGAGAAGAGATCAAGGGGTATGAATCAAGTTTCTTTTTCATGTGTTTTATTTTCAAATATGTTCCTTTTATTATTCACCCCCTATAAACTTATGCAAGAGGAAAGAAAGCTCCAAAATTTCATATATTCTAGATTTTTTCATGTTTATGGATGAAATTTATCGAAATTTTTTCTCTCATCGTTATCTTATTCTTTAAATAAAAACATCGTCCGCGATGTGACTATTTACCAAAATTGTGGATGGTGTGTGTTAAATTTCCATTCATTCATTAAAAATTGGATATAAAACCGTATTAATGGTTGTAATAGATTTAATTTTTATGATATATCCTATCTCATCTTATGGAGTGAAAATATCTAAATAATATTTTGTAATATAATGAAACTTGTTCGTTAATATCAATGAAATGCCAAAATGATCTAAATAGATATCAATAAAGATTTATATAATTATTGATCCTACGAAATATAAGAAATGGTTTCTGGAATCAATTAGTATTCTAGAATCATGTTAATAAACTATCATTCCACTTTATGAATTTAATTTTTATATGATATTAAAATCAAATTCAAACCGGGCATAGAAATTGTGAAAAGAATGCACCTGAAACAACATAATAATCAAACTAATAATAATTAATGGGGGAAATGATGTTATGAATTGACCATATATGTTTTTATAAAAATGAATATGTTTTGAAGATATTAATAACACTTTTTAACAATTATAATGGAGGTTTAGATAGGATAAATGTAAGACAAAACTGAGGTAAGGGAATTCTTAACCCAATTTCCATTCTTTGGTTGAACCATCTAATTAATTAATAATGATGTATAAAAATATTTTTTGAGATTAATTTTATTTATATTATGATGATTTCTGTGAATATAAAGTTTTTATACATATTCTATCCTCTTTATTATTTCTCCCTTTATTTATATTATAATTGTAAGTTTCTTTTCTTTTAAAATCCTCTTAAAATTATGTTTTACAAAAATCAAAAGATATATTTTTATGAAAATAATCATGTGGTATAATTATGTTATGGTTATTGGTATTTTATTATGATGAATGGTGGGACATATATCTCACTCAAATCCATTGGGTATGTGTATGTTGTAGGTCGACCGTACGGTTACTCCATGTCTAGTTATAATTGTTATACAATAAGGTAGCTATGAGGGTTACATTGTAAGGTACTCGTGAGGGTTAAAAATCATAAGGTACCCAAGAGTGTTAAAATATTATGTAATTAGTGTCCCATGATAACATTTTTGATATATTTATGTTATTTATGTCTTGTGGAAATCTTTTTGAAATCACATGTTTTACAATGTTGAATATATCTGTGATAAGTGTGAAATTTGGAAAATTACATTGTATATTCATGGACTAATGTTTTCCTTCCTTATTTTTGTATCCGTTAGTGAAATTTTCATCCAATACCATGTTTTTATGTTATATTCATAGGTTATAAATATTTTTAATAAAACTAAGGAATCAAAGTTAAGTATTATGAATTTTTTTCAATTAAAACAAGTTTTATTTGAAAAGTGTTATATTTTGGATGAAATGGTTAATGTTTTGTGGTATACACTATGTATAATTGTGGAATTTTATTTATGTATTATATCCAAATTATATAAAACTATAATATTGAAAATGTCCTAAATGTGATAGGAAGTGAAATCTGGACTAAATTTCAATATTATATAATGTAATAAGGTTGCATACATATATTCTCTATTAAAGAAAGGCTGTTTTTTCTTAACATTAGTAAGATACCAAAATATATCCATGTTATTATCAAATCCAATTATATATTAATTGGATTGTTCAATATGGATATTTATACATTGAATAGAAGTATTGTTCCCATTATTTATTCTAGGATCAATTTCTAAACAATTGAACTTATTGAATTTGTTTATAAAATTATAAATTTGAAATCAAAATTTATAATTCTTAATATAGTGTAATAGTTAACAGAAATAAAAAATTTTATTAGTTTTAATATTTTAATTATAAACATGGTTTCTTTAGGGATATCTTTATTTCTTCTAATTCATAATTATTGATAAAGAAAATTATAATTTTCCTTCAAATATCCCTTAATAGTGTTAAACCAGGTGTACGTTAAGTGTCATTTTCAGGAATCTAGTTGTGATCTAGCAAAATAAATATGAACAATTTTCGAAGTTATTATCCATTTATATAAATATTTAAAAACCACTTCCACTTCTAGTATCTATATAGGGATGCATTGATAGTGCAAAACAACAAAATATATTCTTTAACAAATATTTATATTTTCAACTACACTAAAACTCAATGTATACCTTAGGGTTATTTTTTCTAATTTATGATTTAATTAAACATGTTCCAATGGATTATATTAATATTTCCCTATTCAAACTCTAAATATTTTCACTCCATTAAACCAAAGATGAAGTCTACTTTATTACATTTGGTTTGATAAAAGGGGTAAAATCCAAATGGACAGATTAGATTAGTAGTCCTAAAAAACCAGATATGTACAAGACATGTCTTTTACATCAGGGATAAAATATAAAACATATTAATGAAAAAACATGTCATACTTGAACTCGTTTAAATAATTATTCTTCATATTATTTTGAAAGAAAAATAATATCATTGAGCTCAAATTCTCAGTAAGGGTTATATATAGTGGAAGCATTCATAAATGAATACTGTATACTCAGTTTTCAAGGGTAAATAACAAAAAAAAATTAACTATTTATTCAATAAATTTAATATCAAAAATAGATATGACATAATGAATATTGAAAGATAAATTAGTTAATCAGTATTCATATTAATAAAAACAATAAAAAAATGTATCCATGGATAATATTAATAAAATAATTTCATGGATAATAATAAATGAATTCTCATTGAAGAAAATTATTAATATTGGATGGAATAATACCAGGCATCATTACATATATAACTTTAAGACCATACACCAATAAATTTTAATACTATTGTTAAACCTCAAGTTAATTATGCCAATGGTTTTGTATCATGAGACCTATCAATGAATCTAGAGGATATATAAATTTAGGCTATCCAATAAATGTATGTATGAATCATTATTCTTATATAAAATGATTGATTTAATTTAGTAAGAATATTACTTATCAACAAATATCTATATTGAGTAAAGGATAAATATTTATCAATATTTCCCAGGTTAATAAAATTATATTCTAGTTAAATTCCATTTGTAAAAATGATATATGTTTTACTAAATAAAAATATATATTGTTAGGAATATGGATATTTAACATAAATTAAATGTACAATGAAAATTGATCACAATAAATTGATTATATAACGATAATTTAAATATTTATAAATTTAATCAAAAGGCAGAGGTCTATATTAGTTCATTGGGAATATAGGTTTTTGAAATAAAGTCATACCATTTGGTAGAATATGTGAATTGGGAGTTAATTTTAAAATAATTTATAAGAATATACTATTATTTTATAAAGCATTTAAAAGGTAATTAAGGAGCTACATTTTGTAAATTTGATTTAGTAATGGGGAAGTTTGTTATTAACGGATGCATCCATGAACTTGTTTTTGAATTTTTTCTAAAGAAACCCCTTTTGAAAAATAATTAAATATTCCATTGAACTGATTTTTTAAATAAACGTATGACATAAATTTTCCATAAATAATTATTAGTATAATTAAAATGACATTGTTAAATGAATTTTGGAAAACATTTACAATGAAGAAACATATATCTGATAAAAAGTCAAATTAAATTACATTATCTTTTAATCATTTTTCTTCTTGATTCATTTACCAAAAGATTAAATTTTGGAATTAAATATGAAAATAAATTAATATTTTGGGGGTAAGAAAAGTTTTGGATTTTATTAACTATAAATCATAATATTATTTTAATAAGAGTAAAGGAAACAGCCACAGAAGGTGAGATTGTAAAATAGATTCTTACCAGTTTGGTTACATTAAAATTTTGAACCCATGAAATAATAAACATGAATTGAAATATTTTTCTTCTAAAATAAATAGTTTATCATTTTTAATTAATAAAATTGATAGTATATACACCTCATAAAAGTGCATTGGTTTATATTACTAAATATGCCTCAAACGAATTAAAATTGAGACAAAATATCATACAGCATGCGTATTTTTAGTTGAAAATGATTTAAATTCATGTAAAATAGTTCTATTAATGTTATTATTTCATTCAAAAACCATATTAATATTTATAATATCATATAATACCATATTATGAAATTTACCTCCCATTCTTTAATAATAAGTTATTATTGTTCTTATTTTGTGTCTTAATTATCTTGTTTTCTTTTAAATATTTTATGATGAACATTTTTGTTATTTTGTTTGTGATATAGATAAATAATATAAATAATTATATATAATTTATTAATATATAATTTTCTAATTAAATGCCTTTTTGGAACTATTCTTGAATGTAGGACACGGAAAATGAATCACATCACTTTTTAGAGATAATAGGCTCTATAAATGCATACATGATTATATCATTTGTTAATAGTTAAAAGGGTAATGAATATAATGATATATTAATTTGTTAAATTAAAATGATATTGTTTGTAACTTATATATTTATTATTTATATTATTATCACTTTTCATGTGAGCTGATTATGGATAATAATTTTCATCGTTTCACGTGGTGATAAAAGATTGTTCAAACGTACATTCTCTTTGTATCCATTGTGATTGAGAATGAGACAGATAAATATTATTACATCAATATAACAAAAAAATATTATATTGTAGATAATAGAATATTATAAGGTAATTGTTAATATATAATTTAATGTAATAAAATAAGAAATAAATTTAAATAAAAATATATTAATATAATTACCTTATCTTATAGAAACCTCTATTTAATGACTTCTGAAGGACCCAATGGTCTGGTTTTTCCTATCAAAATAAATTATATAATTTTTTTATAGTGATTGCGAAGAAATTGTTGTTGGTTTTTGTAATAACCCGATATTTTATAAGATATATTCTTTTTAATTTATTTCATATCATCTGTTGTACGATACACCAAGATTATCTTTCTCTATACGCAACACCGTATTAGCTTGCAGTATACGCAACACTATTCTTAGATTGTGTTACACACAATTTCAAGTTCGTTTGATAATAGTCATTCTACGCAACATTGAGTATATATATATATATATATATTCAATTTATAAATGAAAAAATGGTTGGATTCTGTTATAACAAAACAACAAAGGAGTCTTTCACTATACGCATCCCTGACTTGGCTTGCATTACACACAATCGCGACCTTCTTCGATAGCTTGTGTTGTACGCAATACCGGGTTTTACTAAACAATGATATGTTATTATAATATTATTATGAACTAGCTGTTATGAATAGTATTAACTATATTTTGAATTTTATAACATTATTATTCATCTTACATAATTTCTAGAACATGGTATAAGAACAAAATAAATTTTCGGGTAAAATAATTATTTTTAAAAAAATGCAGTTTTGCCACCTTTTGATGGCACACCCACTTTTAATATAGTTTTTGACATGTTTATAAGTTCAATATTACAAAACAAAATTATTCTTTGTAATGAGGATATAATATTTTACCATGGAAAATTTTTTCATATTATTCTGATAACTTTCATATTTTAATGAATAGTGAAAACACGCTATATTTTAATTAAAAACAAATTTTTTCATGGTAATAACTTATGTGGTTAAATTATAATATTTAGTGGTTTTAAATTATAAATATAATATATTTTTACCATTTTATATAATGTATTTCATTATCATTGATTTTACCTTGAATTCTTAGGTTAAATAAATTCAATCTTTTGCAATGTTTTAGAGAAAAACCGGTTTTCTTTCAACAACGAAATTAATTTTAATTTAATTTCTGCAAATTTTGTGTATTGAATTTTCAAAATGGATTCCATTTTTGGAATTAGTGGGTCCAAATTATGTTAATAAGATAATTTTTAGTTTTGGGAATTATGAATAGTAACTACGGTAAATTTTATTTACATTTGTTAAAGGTAAATCGGGTAATTAAGAGTAAATATAATATTATAAAATTACCCTAACACATGCCAATATTCTATTGGATGGCTAAAAGTAGACCCATATCACTTAAGGGTTGGATTATAATCATTTAATGGACTTCGGTTCATGAAAATAACTTAATTATTATTAAAACCAAAGAAAGTGACAACATGTCACTCTCTTAAATCTCATAAGTATATTAATTTTAATTTAGTGATAGACTTCATGAAACATCGAACATGAATAGTATCCAGAAATATAATGATATTATCTACATCATATAAATTTATTTATAATTTTTAGGGATTAAATATGTAACATTAATTGTGACACAATAGTGATGCAGAAATTGTTTATCTAGTGAAAAATCAAGAATATAGTTTTTATTAAACTAATAGTGACCATAAAAGGCACAAAACCCTAACCAAAACTTTTTGGTCATGTAAATTTAAACCTTAATCATCCAATGGTCGAATATGTGACCATTTAGAGCCTTGTAATAGCGATTATGACACTTATATTATTTTATTTTAAATGATGCCAAAGTTGTCACCTTCATAATTCTATAAATATAACAATTTAAATATTGTGATTTTAAGATGATAAATTAGAGTAAATGTATTATTGTGAAATTTAATATATTTATATTAATCATAGGAGTTTAGTTTTAATTTTTATGCAACAAATAAGTATATTAAATTATTATACAAAAATGATGTAGTAATTATTTTATTAAGAGATAAACCAAATAAATGGTTTTAAAAATAATAAAATAAATATTATATGAACTATTTAATGTTCTCCACTAATTTTCTAGATACATATGACCTTTTATGAATCTATTAAAGCTTTTATTTCTAACATAGCTTCTTTATATATTTTACTTAATTTCAAACAAATGAATAGTGTCAAAAATGACACTATTGTTATTTTATAAAAATAACATATTATAAAATTGTTTAAAAATAACATAAATATTTATAAATTATAATTTAAAATATATATGGTATAAAATGTTATAAAGTATCCATTTATGGGAAATTCACAACAAATAAGTAATTATTTGTTATAATTGAAAATTTAGAATGTTATTGGCACAAATAAAATTAAATTGATTAAATAAGGATAAATCAAGTTGATAATGTTGAAAATAAATTCCTAACATGTCTAAATTTTATTTGTTGATGAGATTACAACCCTATCTCATATAATATTCGAATGTGAGTCATTTTTGGAGGTTTTTATGTGGTGTTAGATTTATTATAAATTAATATTTATAAGATTTCCATCAGTGCCCCTCTCCTCCCTTATAAAAGGGCACCACCTCCCTCACTTCCTCACACCTATTTGAGCCTTTAATCTCAGCCAAAACCTGCCTATTTCCCTTATAAACTTCCCTAGAAACATCGTAGAGGTCCTGGTATTCTTAAAAACCAATTTTAGTACCCTAATAGGAGGATTCAAAGAGGCGTGTCAAAGAAGAGGTAATATCCGTTACCGATTATTTCAATTTTCATTCTTGTTCAACTTATCATTATTTAGATGTTTCATTATGAAGTAATAACATCAGTATCCCTAATATACTGATATGTTATTATAAATTTTAAACAACTCTATTTCACCTTATATCCATCCTACGGAAAAAAAAATCACCTTGTGTGCGTATGTACGGAATACCGTCTCCACGCCGTGGTGTAATCCTTTTTTCCACCAACACCTTACATGGATGAGTATAATGGTGTAAAGAATAACTATATACGGTTATTATAACATCATAATGATTCTGATATATTATACCATCAACTCCAATTCTATAATTATGGGAATGATATAATTGCTCATGTGTACGTACGGATTACCGTCTCCACGACGTGATGAGATTCATTCTCCATGATTAACCATACATGAATAATCATAAAGATTATATAATTAATAATAATGAAATATATGAAATAATAATTCTACTGGATTTATGTATATATATATGTATGTCATCTATTTAGTTCAATAAGGAAGTGAAAACAGCGTTCATGCGTACGTACGACCTACCGTATCCATGAACAGTGTATTTCATTCCTTTTATAGATCTATAATATATATGTATATGATGAATATATATTATATATATATCATGTTTTACATTTTGGAATTATGTAAATCAGGATATAAGTAATAATATCAAGAAACGACAAGTCGAAACACATACGACAAATGAAATGATTTTACCCAAAATGCTACTTTAACATGGAATTTACAAAAGAACGGGTAATATAAAGTCATAAGTGAAACATATATTATATCATAACAATAAATATGATTATTTAATAATTAAATGACATTATTTAAATCATTATACATGAGGTTCAGAACCATACGAAGCATATCAGAACTAAGGTAAGGGATAACTATTCCAATCTCGTTCTTATCCGAGATTGTTTATTCGTAAGTATTTAATAGGGTTATTTCTATAATCCATGTCCATGTTTTATAAAAGTGTTTTCATGTATGTTTAAAGTCATTTTTACCGATTTTTTAATTTAACTACATGGTATGTAAGGAATCTTTCTTTTGTTTACGTTACGAGGTACTTTTTTTTGACTTTTCTGACAAAATTACGAGGAGAATGTTATTTTTACCTTATACGACGTGAACATATTTTTATGGTTTTAAAAATCATTATTTTCATGAAGCTTCCTCCAAAAGATTTCATGACTATTTTCAAAAAAATCATTTTCTTGTAAAATTTCATGACATTTTGTGAAAATAAAATGATTTTGAAGAAAATAGGATATTTTTCACAAGAATTCATTTCATGTGTTTTATCAAAACCATTTTCATCTAAGATGACATTATTTTACATGTGTATGATTCAAGTATCATGTATCTTCGATTTAAATGGTTTCAATTTTCTTATTATGATATTATATCCACTTTTTTTATATGGATTATGTGATGATGGGATGATGTTTATGAAACCCATTTTATTTATTGGGTTATTATGAATGATGTATGTTTATTTTGTGGAACAAGTAATAATGATTTAATTATGAGATGGGTGGGCCCTATATCTACCTCCAATGAATTGGGTAATGATTTATATCTCATGATATAGACATGGATGGAACGACAAGTTAAAACGGTTCAGTAATACAGGACTGGAATGAGGAGTGAACTCGATTCAGAAAGGGACTTTGTCCACTAAGATGGTCTTAGCAGAAATGCCTTGGTTACTATAGAAATCATATCATGTGCTTAATGGTTGCGATAATTACATGTTTTATTCCCATGATATTTTATCATGATTGATGTTCCTTTATGATATATTCCTTACGTACTTCCAAGATTCATGTCTTTGCTCATGATTTTGATGTTTAGATTTTATGTTCAAGTTTTTGCATTCAAATGTTTATGGATTGTTTTATGTTCTCTATGTTTACACTTACTGGGCATTTGATCTAACCCCTATTATGTTTTCTTTTCCCCAGGATATAAATAATGTTTTTAGGTAAGAAAAATAGGGAAGATCTTTATTGGGAGATGTTGAAGATCTTTCACCACGATTAGAAGATTACGTTCCATGTTTCCAAAGACACTAAACTATTATGGTCATTGTGTGTCTTTTTTTGTTATGTTTTAAGTATTTCGAAAAAAATATGTATTTTCCATGTACTTAAATCTTTGGTCCTCTACACTTGGTATTAGAGGGAGGTTTAGTCAACCTTTGGAAACTAGGATGCGAGAACTTTAGTGATATCCCTAGAGATATTTCTAAGGAATGTCTAGGGATGTCCCTAAAGTTAAGTATAAGAATAGGTTATAGTTCTAGAATTACGGTAACGATCTTAGAATTAAACCTATGATTTTAGATATTGAGGGTACTCCGCCTTTATTATGTTTTTTCCCTAGCATGATTTTTGCCTCTCACACTATTCTTTTTGGGTTTTAGACGATGGCTGGAACCCGAAGGAACCGTGTTGAACAATGCAATGGAAAATGCAATGATTGTCCTCATGAACAAACAAATGTTATGGGATATGGAGTGAAAAATATTATTGCTATACTTACACAAGCTATGAATCATTCTGGACTTCCAAATGAGCAGTGAAGGGAACTATATTCTATTGAGACCTTCATGAGGCAACATCCACCTTATTTCATTGGGTCTTCTGATCCACTTGTTGCTGAACAATGGATCAGTACCACTGAAAGGATATTTTTAGTTCTTCAATGTTCTGAACATGATAATGTCATCTTAGCAGTATATCGTTTGGAAGGTGAAGCTGATCAATGGTGGAATCTTATCAAGAATTCGAGGCCAAGAGATGAAATTGGGTCCATGGAATGGGACAAGTCCAAGAACATATTTTTCAATAAGTAATTCCCTCACATTCTTTGAACAAAGATAGAGAAGGTGTTTCATGAACTAAATCAAAATGACGATTAATCTGTTGGTGTATACGAAGTGAATTTTACAAGACATGCAAGGTATGCATCTGGCTTTATCATCAAACCTGAAAGTAATGTTGATCGAATATTTAGTGGCTTAAAATAAAATCATTGAAGGGCATTAGCTCTAAGAGACTTCAGTAGCTATGAAGAAATTGTGCGTTGTGATATCAAGGTAGAAATGCAAGTTGGTGTTACTTATCCATCTCACAGGATTGATAAGAAACAAAATATGGAGTTCAAGGAGAAATCTCATAATAATGGTGAAAAGAAGATGAATGTTTCCTTATGCTCAATGTGTGGAAATAAGCATGGTGGAGATTGTCTTAAAGGGACTAGAAAATGTTCTAAGTGTGGGAAATAAGGTCATAGAGCAGCAAAGTGTCGTAGTAATGGAAAAATGGTTTCTAATGATGTGAATAAAGAAATGACTGTAGAGAACGCACCAAAAACACTTCAATGCTTCATGTTCAAGGAAATGGGGCATTATGCTAATAAATTCCCTAATCCACGAGTTAGGGATGATCGTCATGAGAAACCACATAAGGAAAAGGAAAAAAGTGAAGTAACATGTGATCACCATTGGCAATGTTGAATATCAAAATGATGTGGTGGAATTATTAAGTGTTTATGTAATGGGATTCCAAAATAATGTTGTATATAGTATCTTGGAATATTGGAATATTTATGTATTGGTCTATTGTGGTTTTCAATAATTTTATGGTACCGGTATCCATGGAATGTGATTGAGATCTTTTTGGAAAAAAATGATTTGCGCATAATGATGGGATAAGAAAAAAATGAAATGTTTGACAGTATTCATAATCTCATGACTGATATAAGGAAATAGTTATATCATGGTTTGAGGTTTTGGTATGTGAAAAGAGTTATATTAAGGCCTTCGAATGTTTGGAATGTGACCAACAAGACATATCTCATGATATATGGGGATCCAAGATGGGATTAACATGTTTATTATATGAACTCTTTGGTAATAATTTTCACTATAATATGAGATTGGACCGTAGTATTTTGGATAAGCCTAAAGATTGGAAAGAATTATATTGGACATAAGTTAGTATTGTTTAAGGATAGAACTTTTTTCGATATTATTGATGGGATGTTATAGTAATGTAGTTTTAGAAAAAGGATAACCTGCAGGATGGGCGATAACCCACCGTGTCGGACAAGGCTGTGGAAAATCGAACCCACATCCGAAGTGCGACTAGCCTTTATCACCTACCACTGGCCTACAGGAAGTCCCTGTTTATTAGAAACTAGTTTTATTATATTATGTTATATGATATAAGATGTATAAGTCCATTATATGAACCATATAGATCGACTTATGTATATTTAGTAACTTTTGCTAACCTTTTGTTTGAGATAGATGGAATGACCCGTCATTCTATCACATGATAATATAAAACTTCACAAATAACAAATTCACCTTCATTTATTTAAGAAATGAAGTGGAAATTGTTCAAGGCATGAACAATAGTGATATTGTAACAAAATAAAGTAAGTATTTATTCTAATTCAAATTCATCAACTTTAGGGAAATGATATTGAAAACCAAAAATGTTGTCCTAGTTCCCATATATCCGATGAATCAGATGGTACCCTAGATCATCACAAATCTATGGCTTTGTGATTGTTGGCTTTTTCATAGCCATGTTCTCTACCACTCTCTATCAGAACATGATGGTTATATTTCTCTTCCATATCCATATTTTCACATATGTTCTTATATGTGGAAACCCAGTGATTAGTTTATTTGGGTAACCGTTACATTTCATACTTTATTTTTTAAAGATAAGTTTTGGTATTTCTTTTTACGATGTAGGTTTCAATTATAGAAACTTTCAAGTATAAAACCATTTATATCCCCAATGATTTTCGAGGGAGATATTCTTTTTAAGGGGGGTAGAATGTAATAAACTGTGATTTTATAAGATATATTATTTTTAATTTCTTTCATATCTTCTGTTATATGGTACACCATGATTATCTTTTGCTATACGCAATACCTTATTAGCTTGCAGTATACGCAACACTATTCTTAGATTGTGTTACACACAATTTCATGTTCATTTGATAATAGTCATTCTACGCAACATTGAGTATATATATATATATTCAATGTATAAATGAATAAATGGTTGGATTCTGTTATAATGAAATAACAAAGGAGTATTTCACTATACGCAACCCTGACATGGCTTGCATTACACACAATCATGACCTTCTTCGATAGCGTGTGTTGTACGCAATACCGGGTTTTACTAAACACTGATATGTTATTATAATATTATTATGAACTAGCCGTTATGAATAGTATTAACTATATTTTGAATTTTATAACATTATTATTCATCTTACATATTATCTAGAACATGGTATAAGAACAAAATAATTTTTTTGGGTAAAATAAGTATTTTTAAAAAAATACAGTTTTCCACCTTTTGATAGCGCTCCCACTTTTAATCATGTTTTTGACATGTTTATAAGTTCAATTTTACAAAATAAAATTATTCTTTGGAAACAGGATATAAAATTTTACCTTGGATGAATTTTTCTTATTATTCTGATAACTTTCATATTTTAATGAATAGTAAAAACACGCTATATTTTAAATAAAAACAACGTTTTTCGTCGTAATAACTTATGTGGTTAAATTATAATATTGAATGGTTTTAAAGTATAAATATAATATATTTTTACCATTTAGTATAATTTATGTCATTATCATTGATTTTGCCTTGAATTCGTAGGATAAATCAATTCAATCTTTTGTAGTGTTTTAAAGAAAAACCGGTTTTCTTTCAACAACGAGATTAATTTTAATTTAATTTCTGCAACTTTTGTGTATTGAATTTGGAAAAATGGATTCCATATTTGGAATAAGTGGGTCCAAATTATGTTAATAAGCTACTTTTTATTTTTCGGAATTATGAATAGAAACTATGGTAAATTTTATTTACCATAGTTAAAGGTAAATCAGGTAATTAAGGGTAAATATAATATGATAAAATTACCCTAACACATGACAAAATTCTATTTGATGGCTAAAACTCGCCCCATATCACTTATGGGTCGGATTAGAATCATTTAATGGACTTTTGTCCATGAAAATAACTTAATTATTATTAAAACCAAAGAAAGTGACAACATGTCACTCTCTTAAATCTTATAAGTATGTTAATTTTAATTTAGTGATAAACTTCATGAAACTTCGAAAATGAAAAGTCTCCAGAAATATAATGAAATTATCTACATCATTTGAATTTATTTATAATTTTTAGGGATTAAATATTTATCATTAATTGTGACACAATAGTGATGCAGAAATTGTTTATCTAGTGAAAAATCAAGAATAGAGTTTCTATTAAATTAATAGTGACCATAAAAGGCACAAAACCCTGAACAAAACTTATTGGTCATCTAAATTTAAACCATAATCATCCAATGGTTGAATATTTGACCATTTGGATCCTTATAAAAGAAATTATGACACTTATATTATTTTATTTTAAATGATGCCAAAGTTGTCACCTTCATAATTTAATAAATATAACAATTTAAATATTGTGATTTTAAGATGATAAATTCGAGTAAAAGTATTATTGTGAAAGTTAATATATTTATCATCATCATAGGATTCTTTTTATTTTTATGCAACAAATAAGTATATTTAATAATTATACAAAAATGATGTAGTAATTATTTTATTAAGAGATAAACCTAATTAATGGTCTTAACAATAATAAAATAAATATTATATGAACTATTTAATGTGCCCAACTAATTTTCAAGACACATTTGACCTTTTATGAATCTATTAAAGCTTTTATTTTGAAAATAACTTCTGTATATATTTTATTTAAATTCAAACAAATGAATAGTGTCAAAATTGACACTATTGTTATTTTATAAAAATAACATATTATAAAATTGTTTAAAAATCACCAAAATATTTACAAATTATAAATTTATATTTATATTCTATAAAAAGTTATAAATTATCCAATTATGGACAATTCACAACAAATAAGTAATTATTTGTTATAATTAAAAATTTAGAATTTTATTACCACAAATAAAATTAAATTGATTAAATAAGGATAAATCAAGTTGATAATGTTGAAAATAAATTCCTAACAAGTCTAAATTTTATTGGTTGATGATATTAAAACCCTATATCATCTAATATTCGAATGTGAGTCATTTTTGTGGGTTTAGAAGTTGGGTTAGATTTATTATAAATTAATATTTTTAAGATTTCCAAAGGTGCCCCTCTCCTCCCTTATAAAAGGGAACCTCCTCCCTCTCTTCCTCACACCAGTTTGAGCCTTTACACTCGGCCAAACCCTGTCCATTTCCCTTATAAACTTCCATAGAAACATCCTAGAGGTCCTGGTTTTATTCAAAGACCAATTTTATTACCCTAAGTGGTCGATTCAAAAGGGGTGTCAAAGAAGAGGTAATATCTGTTACCGAATCTTTCAATTTTCTTTTTTCTTCAACTTCGTCTTATTTAGTTGTTTCATTATGAAGTAATAAAATCAGTGTCCCTAATATACTTATATGTTATTATAAATATGAAACAACCCTATTTCACCTTATATCCATCCTACGGAAAACAAAATCACCGCGCGTACGTACGTACGGTATACCGTCTCCACGCCGTGGTGTAATCTGTTTTTCCACCAACACCTTACATGGATGGGTATAATGGTGTAAAGAATAACAATTTATGGTTATTATGACATCATAATGATTCTGATATATTATACCATCCAATCTAATTCTATAATTATGGGACCGATATCATCGCTCGTGCGTACGTACGGACTACCGTCTCCACGACGCGATGAGATTCATTCTCATTGATTAACCATACATGAATGATAATAAAGTTTATAAAATGAATAATAATGAAATATATGAAATTATAATGCTACTGGGTTTATGTATATATATATATATATATATATTTATTTCATCTATTTAGTTCAATAAAGAAATGAAAACAGCGTTCATGCGTACGTACGACCTACCGTCTCCATAAACGGTGTATTTCATTCCTTTTATCGATCTATAATATATATGTATATGATTAATAAATATTATATATAAATAATGTTTTACATTATGGAATTATGTAAATCAGGATATAAGTAATAATATCATGAAACAAAAATTCAAAACACATACGATAAATGAAATTATTTTACCCAAAACGCTAGAGTAACATGGAATTTACAAAAGAACGGGTAATATAATTTCATAAGTGAAACATATATGATATAATAATAATAAATATGATTATGTAATAATTCAATTACATTATTACAATTATTATACAGGTGGATTGGTGCCATACGAAGCATATCAGACCTAAGGTAAGGGATTACTATTCCAATCTCGTTCTTATCCGAGATTGTTTATTCGTAAGTATTTACTGGGGTTATTTATATTATCCATGTCCATGTTTTATAAAAGTGTTTTCATGTATGTTTAAATTCATTTTACCCATTTTTTACTTTTACTACAAGGTATGTAAGGAATCATTCTTTTTTTTACGTTACAAGGTAATTTTTTTGACTTTTCTGACAAAAATATAAGGAGAATGTTATTTTTATCATATACGTTGTGAAAAGATTTTTATTGTTTTATAAAGCCTTATTTTCATGTAGATTCCTCCAAAAGATTTCATGACTAATTTCAACAAAAACTTTTTCTTCTAAAATTTCATGGCATTTTGTGAAAAGAAAATGATTTTGAATAAAAAAGGATATTTTCCTCAAAAATTCATTCCAAGTGTTTTATCAAAACCATTTTCATCTATGATGACATTATATTACATGTGTATGTTTCAAGTATCATGTCTCTGTGATTTACATGGTTTCACTTTTCTTATTATGAAATTATATCTATTTCTTTTATATGGATTATGTGATGATGGGATGACGTTTATGAAACACATATTATTTATTGGGTTATTATGAATGATGTATGTTTATTTTCTGTCAAAAGAATGAATGATTTCATTATGAGATGGGTGGGACCTATATCTCCCTCCAATGCATTGGGTAATGATTTATATCTCATGATATAGACATGGCTGGAACGGCAAGTAAAACTGGTTCAGTAATACAGGACTGGAACGAGGAGTGAACTCGATTCAGAAAGGGACTTTGTCCACTAAGATGGTCTTGGCAGCAATTCCTTGGCTACTATGGAAATCAAATCATGTGATTAATGGTTTCCACAATTACATGTTTTATTCACATTCTATTTTTTCATGATTGATGTTCCCTTATGATATATTCTTTACGTACTTCCAATATTCATGTCTTTGCTCAAGATTTTGATGTTTAGATTTTATGTTCATGTTTTTGCATTCAAATGTTTATGGATTGTTTTATGTTCTCTATGTTTACACTTACTGGGTATTTGAGCTCACCCCTGTTATGTTTTCTTTTCCCCAGGATATATATAAAGGTTTTAGGTAAGAAAAAAAGGGAAGATCATTATTGGGAGATATTGAAGATCTTTCACCACGATTAGAAGATTATGTTCCAAGTTTCCAAAGACACTAAACTATTACGGTCCTTCTGTGTCTTTTTTTTATGTATTATGTATTCCGCAAAAGTAATGTATTTTCCATGTACTTAAAGATTCGGTCCTCTACAGTTTTTTTAAATAAAAATGTCTTTGGTGGTGTGTATATGTTATTGGATGGAGTACCTTTTTATAATTTAGTAGGAGTTGAATTTTGGTATATTAAATGACTATTCAATAATGGGAAGTATATATGAACCAAATTTCTTGATAAATTGATAAATAATTATGTTTATGGAGGGTAATTTAGATTCACACCACTAACACGTATAAAATATTTTTAAAAATATGTTTTATCCCATAAAGGATATCCCCCATGGTTGACTTACTTTATTAATTTTATATTTCTTCTCACTTTTATAACTTTTAGATTTTATTAATATGGTAATTTAATATATATTTATAATAAATATATTGTATTATCATGTAAAAATATTTTCATGAGACAATTTTTAAATTAATTTTACTAGTTATGTCTCTAATGGGAATAGAACATCCAATAATGTAATAATGTCTCATTTTCATCAAATATGGATCACTAAAATCAATAAATGGCTATAAATGTAAAACCCCATGTTAGTTTTCGGTGAGTTATGTAATTATAGGGCTATTTATTTATTTTTTGTTCTTCCCAATTTTTTAGAGTGTTTTAGGTGAGATTGGTATCTCGTTAGGTCTTGAGGATGATGTTGTATGCTGTAGCCAGCAGAACACACAACAGTATGTGACTTTATACCCTGTTGTGTGTTCATGGGGAGAGGAAAACAAAATATATAATTGTTATATTACATTGAGGGGAATTTATAAGGGTATAACATTAAAAATACTAGCTATGATTCATTTTTCATAATGTAGGGATTTGGACTTCACTATGGAGGGTGTCATGTAGGGGTTATTTGGATGTTTTGAATGTGTAAGGATGTGTCCTATAAATGAGGTTCTTCCAAGGTTGTTCTATATTAGTTAATGTGGTTTTATGTTTCATAATGGTTTTCAAAATTTGAGAGTTAGGTGTTGAATAATGATTAGTCTAGGGTTTGTTGGGATCATTACAGAGGAAGGAATTCTATAGAACTATAGCTCAAAGGCCATGATGTTGAACACTAGGATCAGGATTGAGGCCACTCTTCATTTTCCAAACCATCAACACCTTGTTATTTCAACCCTTCTATAGGAGGGAATTCTTCACATGTTCTATATCATGGTCTCATGACCATACTAAAGCCCCAATCATCATAATTATTATAAAAAGGTGAAAATGCCATTTTTGATTTATTGTTTTATATTGGGTTCCAAACCATATTCCCTATTTTATTTCCTTCAAAAGGGGAACATTACCTAGGGTTTTCTTATAGTAATTCCTTCCATCTTTTAGATACCTAGATTTCAATATATTAATTTTTCATGAGGTAAATTGTAACATCCTTGGTAATTATAGAATAAGCCCTTTCGATATGTATTAATATTTATGAATTAGATACTAATATTAGTTTAAATGGGACACTATGTGTGATATCATACCTGATATAGTAGATCAATTTTCTCCAAAATCATATGTTCCACACAAGACTGTGTAATATTGAAAATATAATACATTATAAATATTATTATTTTAAATAGTATTAATTGAATATCCATTTTATTATTGGGAATGATAAAAATTAATATATTATGATTAAAAAAAGTTTATAAAATGATCTTTATTTTCTTTTAACAAATCTTAGAGGCTTAAAATGGGAATAAATCCAATTTTAAGGATAAAATACTCTAATATTCATTAAAAGGTATTTTTACTAGATTTAGATGGAGAACCATTTTTAAATGTTGTTTTTTAATATATTATATGTTATATTTGATAAATTAAAATTTTTATTAGGAATTGGAATATGAAAATTATGTACTTTTTTAAATTTTTGTATTTTTATGATAAAATTCAAATTTTAAAGAACTATGGAAAATACAACATTTTAATTCAAAACTGGCATTTTTCCTAATTTATATGTATTGTTAGAATATATTTTGAATCAATTTTGATGTATATTTTATCAATATTTTTTTATTTAATCCAATGTTTTTCGTCATAAGTAAATTCACATTGAAATTTCATATAAACACTTCTCATTATTTTAATGGCTTTTACTTTTAAATTTTTTTTTCTCATTTTGACAACATGAATTAAATTTAAATTAATTACTACACCTTTTCTCTATTGAATTTTAAAAAATGAATTACATATTTGGAATCATATGTTCAAAATTATTTAAATAGTTCAAAGTATATTTTTGGACATGATGAATTGTAACTTTAGTAATTATTTTTATTTACCACTGTTAAAGGGTAAATATGATAAATGATGATAAAAATAATATTATAAAAATATAAATATACCTTAAAAATTTTCCCATTCCAATTGTATTTAGTATTTATGACAATGAAAACCCTTTGGAAGATCATTTGGCCTTTGTAAGTCACTTGGGTGTTATTATGAACCTCTTAACATTTTATTCAAAGTAATGGAAAATATGTTATAAACATGTATCTTCATACTAAAATAATTTTAATATGGATCTATATATGTAATATATTATACAATAAATTTTCATTAGAAAGATAAATATATTTCCTACATCATGATATTTTATTTATAATTTATTTAAATTAAATAATTAAATTTAATTAAGACACAATGCTAATGGAGTGATTGATTTATTAATGAATGAATAAAAAATGATATTATAAATATAAAAATAATTTTATTTCACAATTGT
This sequence comes from Viscum album, assembly GCA_963277665.1. Classification (NCBI taxonomy): domain Eukaryota; kingdom Viridiplantae; phylum Streptophyta; class Magnoliopsida; order Santalales; family Viscaceae; genus Viscum; species Viscum album. The sequence goes on along the minus strand of OY728127.1, from coordinate 2,101,799,344 downwards.
TTTCATCCATAAATATTATAGGTGAATATGAAATGTTATAAGATTATTAAATGGTTTTTTTATATGTTAGCCCTCTGTTTATATTTTATTTAAATTCTTTAATATGAATAGTATAAAAATTAACACAATTGATGATTTATAAATATAGTAATTATTTAAATTATTAACAAATACTAAAAATATTTTAAAATCACAACGTGAAAATAATAAATTTTCAATGAATACTATGTGTCCTATTATGAAAAATATTCCCCATGTAAGATAAATTAATAACCACGTATTAATTAATTTTTTTACCACAATTAAAATTAAAATAGAATCATTATGGGTAATCTAGAAAGATATGGTTTTAAATAAAATTAATACTTGTCTATAAATTATTAGATAAGAAGATTTAGAACCTATTATCTTATACATATCCCATGTTGGTGACATTTTATTTAAATAAATTAAATTTATATTAATTTAATAATTTAATATTTTCCAAGGGTGCATCATCCCTCTCCTATAAAAAGGTAATCTATATTTTCTAATAATCACATATCATGTATCGTTTTTTAGAAAACATCTAACCAAGCCTCTTAAAATAATCACTACCCTCATCTTAAAGGCATTCCGTAGGTAATAAATCCTCCTAAGGAATCCATTAGGTATAAACCAAAGTAGTTACACGATTATGAGGTAACACCTTCTCTCATGTTTCTTAGTTTCATTTCCAATATCCACTAAATATAATTTTAATATAATATGTTTACAAAAAAACAAATATATAATTAGTATAATATGATTTTTTATTATACGGTTGCAGTATACACATCCAAACACATCCATTATTTGGAAACAGACATATTGTTTCTATATACGTTGAACTATTACCTCACAAAACGGTGATTGTTCAATTTTCATATGCCACATATCATGGTGGAAATTATAATGAACAATATTTTTCGGATTAAATATATCAAATTTATATTTTCTCTATGATTTATTATTTATTATTTATAATATACCTTTATGGAATCTACGTTGTGTAAATTTAATAATTTCACATGAGGAAGTGTAGACTAAGACCCCCACAAAGCGATATGACTCATTCCAACTATACAAGGAATGTAGAAAGGAAGATCTTATTAAATCAATAATAAATATATTCCATTATCATAATACTATTATTATATTATAAATTTATATCATTTACTATGAAAATAACATTAATGTTGGGTTCATGCATACATATGATCTACCGTCTACATGAACTGTGAATTTTATTTCGTGTCTTATAATATTATGGATTATTATAAATATATATATAATGTATATATATGATATTTAAATCTATAATACTATAATAGGGATTATATAATTATTACCACATGGACAATTTACACCCAAACTAGTTAATTTTTTACTTATTTACCGAATATCGACAAAATATCAAATATGAACATAAATAGCTATGTTATTTTTATAATATATCAATAAGTGATATAAAATGAATAATAAAAGTGAATAGGGTTATAAAAAAAGTTGAAATTAATCTATGTTTATTATTTAGTAATATAGATAATGTACGAGATATGTCTGAATCAAGTTAAGGGAAATTTTAACTCAATTTCCATTCATTTTGTTAAATATACATATAACTAGTTTTGTTTTTCTGTGAATATATGTGAGAACCCTCTGATTATTTTACACTGAATATCCACGTATATTTTGCGAATTTATACTTTTCAAAAAAAAATATTTCATTAATTAATCATTAATGTAATGATAAAATCATGGTAATGGACTTTATTTTAATATCATTTCTATAAGGCATATCTTGAAATTTTTTCCCTTTATTATCATATAATGTGTTAAACAAACCTTTTGACATGTTATATGATGAATTAGTATATTATCATGATATTTAATTTTTAATTCCTTGTAATTACATAGTTATGTTTTTTCAAGTGTTTCTCTAGTGGTATGGGACTCTTTAGCCAAAACATCATTTTAAATATTTTAATGATTTATTTTTATAAAAAAACTCTATTTCATGTCAATATATTGAAAATAATTTTTATGAATTTATTTATATGGACATGTATTTAGTAAAATTAAAATTTCATTCAAATGTTTTGACGTGGTATGTGATAGTTTGATTCAAAATTATCTTTATTAAATGTTTTAAATGGTTATCAAATGGAGTGAATATTTTATAATATTCATAATATTTCTGGTGAAAATAAGTTTTAATAGTTAAATTACGATTATTGAGAACATATATATTTTATGATTATATCTTGTTTTTTGGTCATTTGACGGGTGGTTTCATGATAAACTGAATACGATTGGTTACATGATAAACCAAAGGCGGGTGGCTCTGTGATTATCCAAGGATGGTTGTTTATGTTATTAAGACCATTTCTTTGGGTATGAAAGTTAACTATATAGATATTCCATTCAGGGATATGTGTGGAAGCCGATTGTTTGGTAATTCTATTTATGAATGGTTTTTCCCCAGTTACCATTATATGTTATTGGTGATTTCTATGGGTATTATTATAATTGCTTTATTACAAAGAAGGTATGAAATGAACTTATATTCAGTGAAGTGTATTTAATACATATTAAAGCGGAAAATTATTAAATTCTTATAATGTATTCACTGTTTACATGTTTTTGTAATACTAATTGTTTTACATCATTGTGAATATCTTAATAATCTTTTTATTCTCATCAGTTTGTTTGAAAAATTTATCATAGGATTTAAATAATAATAGTGTCAAGTATGAGAACAATTGAAATTTATGGATTTCAAACATGAAACAATTCCATGTTACTTTTTAATTTTTTCGGTTTTATGAGAAGATTAATAGTGAGTAGAAGTGTCTAAATTTTAATTTTTATGTTTTTATGTGTGGGTTATGAACATAATTTTTAATTCAATAAAGCTAAAAATAACAACAATGTAAATGAAAGTCAATTTGTTGACATAAATCATGAAATGGTAATATTTAATGTCGAGGAATTACAGTTAGTATCATTGGAAGGTTTAGAAAACATTGGAGATTACGATGTTTTTCTTATGAGTTCGGGATATTATCATGTGTTTATAATTTTATGGTTGACCATTTGTTCAATGTATTAGAAACTTATTTTGAGACATTATGATCGGAGATATTAAGGTGTCTAATGGAATTTTTTGTGACATCCACCTTTGAATAAATTATGGGTTATTAGTTTTTGGGATATAAAATGTGTGGTATAAAATAACATCCTAAATTAAAAAATGATATGGTTATTTTTTAGGTCTATATAATATTTTATGAAAATTAGAAAAATTATATAATATTAATAAATGAACCCCTTCAATATGGTTTACAACTCATCGCATATAGGAAGGTTGAATGAATCAAACCCACATCTAAAGAGCTACAAGGGTGTATTGCCTACCACTAGCCTCTTGTTGTCTCTAGTTTTTATGTCATTTTTTTGTTAAAATTTTGTAATGAATTAGAAGATATTGATTTTTGGAACCTATATTTTATCAAATGGATATCCTTAGTATTGGAAAATGATTTAGGGATTTCACGATAAATGTTAATTTAAAAAATGTTCCCTATTTTGAACACATTACATAATTAATGTAAATAGAATACAATGGGATTATAATGGAGGATTAATTATTGCATTTTATTTTGGACAAATCTATGATTTTATTTTCAAAATATTGTGAATTGAGTTATTTATGAAAATGATTAACCTATCTATGGGAATATGTGATTAGGAAATATATTTGTGTAATCATACATTAATAGTGATTTACTCTGATAAATGTTAAAACATATACTGGAATACTACATGATCTAAGCCCTCTTAATTTTGGAATACTATGTTAATTTGTATAAGTTTTGAGGACTTTTAATGGATGTTATTTTCTGAATGGTTTTCGTAGAAAATGGGTATTACTGATGAATTTTATATATTAAAATTATTATTCCTTATAAATGATTATTCTTTTTGTGTGAATTAACTAATCTTGTATTAACCTTTTTTGTTTTGGATAATGTCAAAATATAAAGAAAATATATATATAATAGTTTTTGGGTTTTTTGATTCTCTAAAAGTTGGTTCTAGGGAATCATGTATGAAATATTCATTTTAAATACTCATTGTTTGGAGGAGATGATGGATTCTTTGTGGAAATTGATTATGGGATGAAACTCTACATTTAATGTATGAATGTTTCCTTATATTCTTATTCAAGCTCATAAGTAAATTACTCAACATTATGAAAAGGCTCTAAAAACTGTTTTCTATTTAATTTTCCTAAAATTAAATCAATGACCATTTAACCAATCAAAAATTTATGTTTTGGTGATTGTTAACATTACCATGATCATGTTTTCTATCTCTCTCCATCATATCATGATAGTTATTTTTTCATCTGTGCCCATATTTTCGTACAATGAATCCTACTATGTGGTCTATGGGGTTAACATTATAATTATCTTTTGTTATTTTAATGTTGTATCTTTGTTAACCCTTTTTAGATATGGGATTCCAATTAAGGTATTTTTAAAATTCAAACCCTAGATACCGACCCACATGAAAATTGAGGTTACACAATTTACAAAATGGGGGGGGGGGGATGTGACAACCTAGGTAATTAAAGAAAATGAATTACTCATATCTAATAATATTTTTGAAATAGATAAAAATTTTATTTCAAAGGGGAAACTATCTTTTATATCGTACTCGACAAAGTAAAATGGGTTTCTACGGAATCTTATTTTTCACACAATACTAAGTTATAATAAAAACGTTATTAATTATTAATATTTTTATTTTAACTGGTTGTTAGAACCTTGAAATTACATTGGAGGGAGTGAATATAAATTACTATATTACGGTTACCCAATTTTATTAAATGTTTTCAATTTTATCTAATAAATTATGTAGTATTAAAAATTGACAAAATCCAATTATAAGCATAAAAACTGTAATATTTTTTAAAAGGTAGTTTTATTGACTTTGGATGGAGAAACATCATTAAATATTATTTTTTAAATTATTATATGTTATATTTGAAAAATAAACTTCTTATTTGGAAGTAGTACATCAAAATTTACTTTGGTTGAAATTTGGTATTTTCTGATAAAAATCATTTTTTAATGAATAGTGAAAAATTCTTCTTTTTAATTCAAAACAGGCTTTTTAGTAATTTATTTTTTGTTATATTATATATTTATTTGGGTAAAAATTATATTTATATTATTATTTTATCATTTAATGAATATTTTTGGGGGAAATGTCACATTTAAATTTGATATAAACACATGTCAATATATTGATATGTTTTACTTTTAAAAAATCAATCTTCTCATTTTTAAAACGAGAATTAATATTAAATTTATTACTACAACATCAATGTTTGAAATTGGAATAAATGGTTAGAAAATTTTGAATTGTAATTTCCCAATTATGTAAATATTTACCTTTTATGTTTGGACATGAAGAATACTAACTTCAATAATTATATTTATTTTTAATGATAAAAACGTAAATAAACAAAATTTGTGTAAAATAATATTATTATATTATAAAACTACTTGTACACTTGGCATAATCCTATTTTATGAGCTATGGCCAACCAATTAATCCCTTGGGATGAAAATATGACTTTTAGGTGCGACATGGGTGTAATTATGATGCTTATAACTATTAATTTAATGTAATGGAAAATATGTTATAAACATGTGTTTTCATAATAAAATGATTTTTATATGGGAATATATATGTTATATATTTGTCTATAAATATTCATTATAAATATAAATATATTGACTACATCATTATATTTTCTTTATATTTTTTATAAATTTAATTATTATATTAAATTACTACACAATGATGATGCATTAATTAGTTTATTAATGAATGAATCAATTAAAAATTATTATAATATGAAAATAAATATTTTATGTCCTGTTTTCTGTCAAAAAATATTTTTATAGGTTTATATTATAATTTATAAGACTAATAACTATTTTTGTTGAGAGGTTATATCTCTTTTTAGATTTTATTTACATTCATAAATTGAATTGTATAAAAATTGCCATAATTGATGTTCTAGAAAAATATTAATTTATTAAATTATTTAAAAAGACTAAAAATATGATAAAATAAAATAGTGATTATTATAAGGTCTAAATGAACATTAATTGTCCATTTATGGGAAATTTACCCTATATATGTGAAATTTATAACCTCTAATTAATCAAAATGTTGTTACCATAATTAAAATTAAGAAAAGAATTATTAAAACAGAACTAAATAATATAGTTTAAAATAAATGTAATACTTGATTAAAAATTATTGGATGTGAGGAATTAGAATTATCGTCATCTTATATTAAAAATATCTCATTTTGGATCAATATTTATTGAAAAATTATTTTATATTAATGTTATACTTTTTGAGTTCGGAAAGGTTCCCCTTCCATATCCCATAAAACGTTACCCACTCTTCTCTAATACTCACATAGGATGAAAACGTTTTTTTGACAATTCCCCACCAAAAAATCTTACTAGAATCCCTAATAATATCCTATAATCCCATTTATGGGCATATAGCCTCCCAAGATAGCATTTTTGTATAATATAAATGATGTTTCCTGATTAAGAGGTAACACCTTTTCTCTTGATTTTTAGGTTCATTTCCATTTTCCATTACATATAGTCATATGATTATTTGATTAAATAAAAACAATAGTATATCCAATATACTAGGTAATTTTAATGATATTTTTTCAATCTACACTTATGCCGACCTCCATTTAAGGGGTAACGAACATACTATAAATTGTATGAGGAACTATTGCCTCACAAAACGATGGTTTTTCAATTTTATTCTACCACATATCATGGTGTCCATTTCAATTGATACTATATTTAAATAATATATATATATATTATTTCAAATTTATTTATTCTTCTATAATTTTTATTTATAACATACCTTTATGCTTTCTATGTTGTGTAAAATGATAATTTCCATTGAGGATATGGGGATTACCACCCCTCAGAGAAATATGAATCATTCCCAAAATACATGGAATATATAAATGAAGTTTTTTTAAGACTATGAAAATTATATGAAATTAATTTAACAATTAAATTATATTATTCATATATATTATTAAATATGACCAATAAATGAATTTTGTGTTCATGCATATGTACAGTCTATCGTCTCCATGAACGATGCATTTATATAATTATCCTAAAATATTATGTATTATTGTAAATACAAATATAATGAATAAATATGATAAAATGATCAATATTCATATTCATATGATGTTTTACTTTTGACCACATCGACAATGTACATCAAAACGAGGTCATTTATTACTCAAGTATAGAACATTTGCAAAATGTCAGATATGAATGTAAATAGTTATGTAATTTTTATTACATTGTAATAAGTGATATTAAAGTAACAATAAACATGAAAAATTATATAATGAAATTTTAAATTAACCCATGTTTATTATTCAGGAAGATAAAGAACATACGAGATATGTTGGACTCAATTAAAGGGAAATTTTAACTCAATTTCCATTAATTTAGTTAAATATACATGTCATTGGTTTTTTTCTATTAATATGATTGAGTGACCAATTATTGTTTTAAAATGAATATAAACTTATATGGGGTGTATTTATATTTTTCACTAATAATTATTTCAATTATTTATCCTTAAACTAAATATATGATCGTGGTACGATGCTTCATCTCATTCTCCTTTCATTGAGGATTATCTTAATGATTTCCACCATTAATAATAAAAAAGGTGTATATACCACCCTTTTGAAAGGTTATATCATGAATTAGTATATTTTAATGATATTTAATGTTTTATTTGATGTTATTACTCAATTATTTGTATTTCATTTATTTCCTTAGTGGTAAGGGAGTCATTAACTAAAAGATGAATTTAAATATTTAAAATAATTATTTTTCGAAAACAATATATTTAATTTCCATGTTTTTAAATTTTTTTTTATTAATTTACTTATATATTTATTATTATTTCTAAATATAAATTACATTCAAATGTTTCAATGTGTTATGGGACACTTTTATTGAAAATTTTATTTTTTAAAATGTCTTAAATGGTTTTAGAAATGGATGGAATATTCAATATCATGAAATGATTTAATATGATTGAAAATATAATTAGTGAAATGTGGATAATTAAAAATGTTTATGTTTTTGGATTAAATAATGGTACCTTGAAATTTTATGGGTGGATATGTGACACACCAAAGACTCTTGGTTACGTGATAAACCTCACATAGGGGAATATGTGATAAACCAAGGATCGTTGGTTACTCTATAACCTTCAATGCATTGGTTATCAAAGTTGATTTTATGGCTATTCCATTTACTTATATGTATGGAGGTCGAAAATTTGCTCATTAATTTTATGATTGATTATGTACCAAGTTCCCTTTATATGTTATTTGTCATTTATATGGTTTTTATGGTAATATTGTTATTTCAAAAATATTAGGAAATGAACTTATATTCAGGTAAGTGTATTTACTACTTCATAAAGTTAAAAAGTATTACATTATGATAATATTTTATTGTTTGTCATGTTTTATCAAGAATATAAGTTTTATTTCTTTGTGTATCCTTTTATGATATTTTTATACTCATACCATGTCTAGAAAATTTTACCATAAGATTTAAAGAATAATATAGTCGAGGACTGGATCAAATAAAATTTAAGAAGTTTAAACATGATATGAGACCATGATTCTTTTTAAAATAATTTATTTTATGAAAAATTGTTTAGTGAGTAGAAGAGTATAATCTGTAATATTTATGCTGTTTTGTATTAGTTATGGCCTAATTTTGTAATGTTGTACACCAGAAAAAAACTCATTATAATTGAAATTAAAATTATTGACCTAAATATATAAATTGTGATGACTAAGGCTGTGGCTATATATAGACACATATGTTTTTATTTCTTTCCCTTATATTTTATTAATTCTCATTTTCTCTCTATTTTACTTCCATCATGGAACACTAAGACTTATTTGGATGTGAATATATATTAGGTGGTTATAATTTGGGGGTTTTATCGTTTATAGTGTTTAGGGGCTATCTACATCCATTTTTAGTATTCTCCATTGAAGGATATCTTTTCTATATTGTTAAATGGGGTTTTCACATGGAAAGAGGTATGTGTTTTCTGAAATTTTATTAAATATTTAATCATTATTTTCTGGTGTACTTTAATTTTTTTATTAAACTTTTTTAATATATGTCAGTATAATGTTTTTGGAATTGGTTTTAAACAGATTTATTAACTGATATAAAATGATATTTAATAAATTTTCTTATCTTTCAAGTGTTTTTTAATGAAAATTTTCGTATTTATGTGTTATAAACTTATTTATAGAATGAATTTGATATTTGAAGGTATTTCATTTTATTTGAGCCACAAACTATAAAATTAGAGATGTTTTGGATTTTTTATAGTTCTATAAAATGTGGAAATTTTTATTTTACTGTTAGAATATAGGTTCTAAATAATGGTTTTTTAGATATTTTATAATCTATTTAAAAATTAGTATAATTACATGTCACTTCGTGTTATATTTTAAGAGTTCATAATTGGAACATTAAACAAATTTTCATATATTTGGGTTTGTGAAACCCAACTTTATTAACATTATTCAAAATACACTTGTTATAGGTTGGGCATTATGTATTTTGTTACTGGGTGATTAGAACAATATAATCCTTTTAAAAATAATATTACATTATTTTTAACTAAATAATTCAATAATTATATCTGAATGATTTTTAGTGATACTCTCTTTAGATGACTCCATTGGTAATACAACAATATGATCCAATAATTAAATCTGTTTTTTTATTCTAATTTATGGTAGCCTAAATAATTTAGATCTCCTAAAATCTCATGGGATAAAAGAAGGAATATATAGAGAAAAGGGGTGATATAAAAATATTATAAAGGGAATAAAAATTTTTATAAGCATAGCCTATCAGTCAATGGTATAACATGGTACCATAAAATAAATTTCTCATGAAAAATCATATGGGAGAATAAAAAAATTTAAAATAGTGTCATAATATCAGGAAATCTTAGTAAATTGGGTAGAAATATATATCATGCAAAAATATTAGTCATGTATAACTACTTAGACATTGTAACATGGTTGAAAGAGTCCCATAAACGATTAGGTTTACTCCATATGTTCATAAATGACACCCTATTAGAACAATCCTTTATAATAGTAATTAGAGTGATATTTTGGGAAACCAATTATTCCATGTTCATGATTATGTGTGAAAAATATTGGAAATAAATAATATCGAGAAAACATAATAATTACCCATGGAATTAGAAAGGGGTGATAAATCATACCTTATATCACAATAAATGGAAATTTCATAATGAATTCATTTGAGAGATGAACAGTTTGAATATAGTTCCACATAAATGTAAGGGGGAATTATATAGGTATATATGTGAGATAAACTTATATATAATTTTGAATCAATTAATGAAATAAAATGCTCTATTCATTGATGAAAATATCTTTTAAATATAACATAAAATATTTCATAAGGAAAATAGACTTTTCTGTTTGGAATACCTTCATAAAAATATACGAAATTAAAAAAATAGAGAAATATTAATCTATAAATATCCCTGAGATAGCTTAAAAGAATATTCAATTAATTATGCATCCATGATAATGTATAATTCCATAAGTTGTATATAATAAAAAATCCTTTCACACCACTATAAAATGGTTATTATGTATATTTTTTAAAAATGAAAAAATTATTCCTTTCAAAAAAAAATTAATAAATAAACCATTGGTGACCATTTATTTAATAAATATTTTTTTGAATGTAAGAAAATATAAAATATTTTATTAAAACATGGATGTGAAAGAAAATGGATTTTAGACAGAAAAGAGAAATAATGATTTCTTTTATTAAAGACATTTAATCTATGATTTTAAGTACCTGAGTGAGGAAATATGTATTATTAGATGATAATTTCATTGTAAATCAGAGAAGAAAAAAATATATTGGGTTTAATATATATGTATCAAACAATTACTCCAAGGCATACTTAAACATAATCAGTCCTAAATAATGATGTCATTATAAAATAAAACCTTATCACTTTTATATCATTGGAATCATATCCTCATAAAATATGTAACATAAATTGAAAATTTAATCACTATAAAATTAATTTGATTAATTATATAACGCTAAATGGTTTACAATATACACCAAAAAAAACAAATAAGAGGGAAATGTTACATATGAATCACCTATGTAAAAGTGAGATGAGAAATCTCTTTCGATGAGTCCAGACATTTCATGAATGTTCATTACTCATATAAAAGTAAATTATATCAATTTTTTTCTTCATAAAATTTTATAGTTTGAATCCTTTATACATAAACCATTGAATTCATTTAATATAATTTAATTTTTAATTACTTTTTTAGTTATGAATATATCAGGTGATTTGATGACGCTTAGTTTAGAATTTCAAAATGACGTCTATGTATTGACCATGGTAAAAGGGTTCATTGTTCAAAAATATCTAGAATAATATTTATTATATAATTATTAATTTCATACGTTAATTTTATTTTTAATACAATGTGTGAAATTATTTCAGGAAAAATGATTTGCTGGATAATCATAGAGACAGTAGGTCATACGCATGTCTGATTAACGTTTCCATTATTTATTGATAATGATGGAAAGCAGTTATGTTTTTTTTGAAATATAAAAATTGATAATTATATAATAAATATATTATTTTTTCAAATATATAATATTATATATAAATTCCATTGGATGTGGTAAAAATATATGATATCATTTGGTGCGGCGGTTGTCTACCACACACATGGGCTATGTTATCAATATTCAATAGACAGTAAGGTAAAAAGGTATATAATATATTTATTTTAAAAAATATTTAATATGTAGTTAACTATATATATATATATAAGTTAAATCTATCATCATTACCATAGGTGATATGTGATTATGGCAAACAAATTATATCAGTATGTGAGGTTTTTGTCATCCATACCCATGAATAATGGTTTTATTTCCCATTTGATGGAATGGGATATATATATAGGTTATTCTGAAAACATAATAAAATTTCATTATATTGGTGATTATTACAATATTATATCATTTATGTTGTCTAATATTTCAATTAGATGGAAGAAGAAATTAAAAAATTATGCTTGATTAACAATGATACTTCTTATTCAGACCACCTCGTTAGGATTATACATAAGGCATCCTATATTTGATTTCTAATTAAAAATGTCACTAGGACTTGGAAAGATAATTATTTGAGTTATTTTTTATGTTCTTAATGTATTCTCAAGGAATTTTATGTGTGTAAGGTGGTTTTTTATAATTGAGAGAGTGGCAATTTTGCACAAAACCAAAACAATTCAATACATGGAAGTCTATCTCAAAACTTTTTCCACAAAAATTGATTGAAAATGGAGTGAGGGATTTATATAGTTGATCTAAACATACATCACTTATAAATAAACATTTGTTAACTTTTTTTTCTTTAACCTATAAGGTTACTCATGTTTACCCTTCCGTTTTTACCATAGTAACTTGTTTTTATACAATTCAAACTATACATTACAAAACAATATTACATAGAATTATTAGATAATATTAATTTCTATGATTAAAAATATTGAATCAAATTTATCTACATCAAACTAAATAATTGGAAAAATTCAATTTTTAAATAATCCTTTAAAATCTGTTGAAAGACTTTTTTTCCCTAAATTCATTTTTCAAGAAATAGATTATCTTATATTAAAAATATTATTATTATTAATTATCATTATATGGATTTCGGTTCAGATAAATATATTTATAAAATATGATTTAAATTTATCAATTTCAATTCTATGTGTTATTTAAATAAATTAAAATTCTGAAACATTATGCACTTAATGACAGTTTAAAAAAAACGTTTTATGCATAAAAAGTTACTTATAAAAATGTTATGAAAATTGATAATTAAATCTAATTTATTATAATATTATAAATATATTTTTAACATTTCACTTTAATATAATAATATAGAATATTATTTAAATTTTAACTTTCACTATTAAATGAAAAAGTGATAGTATTTAAAAAATAGGTAATTTTCCTGATTCATTGAAATATAAAACGTTTTAGAATAACATCAAAATTTTAAAAAGTTTTAATGATGATTTATTGATTTAAAAAATTATTTTAAATTTATAAAATAAAATTTCAAAAATTTAGAAAAATTATTTATAATTATTCTTTATAAAAAGTAATAAAAATCATTTTTAGGTATTCATATTTTTGTAGAATATAATATCATTATTGTAATTTGAGCAATTATTTCTTATGAATTTGTAAAAACCTGATATTTATTGTTACAACCCAAACATCCACAGTACGCTTCTCTTTGAATAATAGAGTAGCGTGTGTTGTACGCAACTTCGAGATTCTAACACGCCGCGACCAATGAAAGTAGCTGTTATGAATATTAATAGCCAGTTTTTTAAATTTTATACATTTTATCTTTCAAAATGGACTTCATTTTTGAATTCTGAATATCTATATTATCCTAGGATGAAATTTTGGTACTTTTCGGATAACTTTTATATTTTGATGAATAGTGATAATTACTAAATTTTTATTAAAAACAACCTTTTAAATTGAAATAATTAATATTGATAAATTATGAATTTGAGTTGTTTTAAAGTATATTTAGAAAATATTTTTTCCATTTAATACAATTTTGTTCATTGGACATAATTTCACAATTAAACCAGACATAAACAAGTATCAATCTTTTTATTGTTATTATTTCAAAAAAACACACTTTTTGTGTTGACAGCGGGAATTAATTTTATATTATTTTTCTGCCACATTTGTGTTTTGAATTTAGAAAAATGGATTCCACATTTGGAATCCGGATGTCCTAATTGGGTAAATAGGTAACATTCATTTTTCGACATTTTGATTAATTATTTCGGTAAATATTTTATTTACCATGGTTAAAGGGTAAATTCGGTAAATAATGGTAAAAAATAATATTATAATAATAATAAATTACCCTAAAACATGTCCTAACCTTATTTGTGGATACATTCCTGGCCATGGGCATCTTTGGGTCGATTTGGGGACCCCATGGAGCAACTTGTAGGTGACAAGGACACTTTATATAAATTAAGTTAATGTAAATACAAAAATGACATAAGCATATATCTTTTAGCGAAACAATTTTTACCTAAGATTATATATGTTATATTTTCGACTATAAATATTTATTATAAATATAAAAATATTTCCTACATAATGGTATTTTATTTATAATTTTTAGATATTAAATAATTTAATTTATTTATGAAAATGTAGATGAATTAATTACCGTATTAATGAATGATTAAGATAATTGATATTATAAATACCCAAATAAATGTAAATTAAATCTTTTTATAAATTCCCATAATTTTCTAGGTTACTATAACATATTAGGATTTTTTATATACATTTTTTCGAAGTAATAATGCTGTTATGAATTTATAAAAAACAAAATAACCAATAGTGTCAAAATTGACATAAAAGAGTTTTTAAAACGAATATTATATAATTAATTGATATTCAATTCCTAAAAATATAATGCTCTACCAAGAGACTTATATCATGATATATGTATCATTAATGGGCCACTTTGGGGTCTCTTGGAGGTATATAGTAATTTTATTTACTATATAATATAAAAATACAAAGTGACATGGTAAGTGCCAAACTAATTAACTAATACATAAAACTAAAAGATAAGGTTATTATAATGACCCAAACCTGTATAAATTCTATTTTTTGAGTGGATTTAGACCCATCCCCACCTTAAACTTTAAATAATCTACTTTGGATCCATTAGAAACTGAATATTAATTTATTATAAAATATTAATTTTTTATTTTCCTAAGGTGCCCCTCCTCCCTCTTATAAAAGGACACCACTTCTAACAAATTCGTCACACCTTAAAAGCCTTTTGGTTAGAAAAACCCCTTCCCAAATACTATGTAAACTTCCCTCACTTCAACCAAGATACATTATTTTGATTAGAAAGTTAACCTAAGGATCTATTTTATCAAATCAAAAGGAATAACCCGAAAAAGAGGTAATACTTTCACCACACTTTTTTATGTTTTTTTCTTCTTCAACTTCTTCTTTCTCTATTATTCCCATTCTAAAATAATAACTCTAGTATCTATTATATACTGTGATGTTATTTTAAATATGGTACAACCATATTCGGTATTCTATCCATCCTTTGAATGACATGTCACCATACGTGCGTATGTACGACTTACGGTCTCCACGTCGTGGTGTAATTGTTATTCAATATATTATTATTTGGATGGGTATAATAATGATGTGTAATTCATGTAAATAATAAATATAACATAATAATGATTATTTATATATGATATACCATCCATTTATATTTTATTTTGATATCAAAAAAATGATATTGTCCCTCGTGCGTACGTACAGACTACCGTCTCCACGAACACGATGAGATTCATTCCCCATCATATCCATTCTAGAATAATTATCATTTGATGATTAAAATTAATGTATAAGAACATTATATCATTCTGGATATGAATAAGATACAACATTTCCATAACAAACATGACTTATGTTACAAAACATATAAAAGAAAATGAGTAATTTAACACCTGAAACGACGATAATACTAAAGTATTATAAACAAAGAATTATTAGAAGATCATATATTATATCATAATTACGTATATGGTTCATTTATAATTTAATAAAAATGTTTTAACTATTATACAATAGGTTAACATACTGTCGACTAAGGAAAATTACAATGTAATGGTTATTTCACAATCTCTTCATTATCTGAGGCTGTTTATATGCAATTATCTTATGGGACCTCATTATCATCCACATCCAGGTTTCTAAAAAATTTATTTAAAAAACCTTTTACTATTTTATAGAATAAGGGTTAAAGTAATTTATAACATTGTTTTAATTTTTATAAGAAGTTTATAAAGTTATATTTCTGTAATTTTCCAAACAAGGTCCCTTTTCACCTTTTCGACAGAATTAAGGTAAGATTGTCTTTTTTACTTATATGGTGGATGCAGCTATTTTTTTCCATTATAAATTCATCAAATCTTCCCTTACCAGATTGTAAAAATATTTTCAAATTAAATATTTTATTTAATAATTATGGTACTTTAAAATGATTTCAAAAAAAGAGATATTTCTCTCACATTGCTTTTATTTCATCTATGTATACATCCTTTGATTAATTTTAATCTTATTTGAAGATTATTTATTATGATACAAAACTTCAATATTGTATTTATGGTTTTTTGATATGTTTGATTGTGTATGTGTTATTTTTAACCATTCATGGTTTATGGAAAAGTATTGACATTTCATATGCTAGTTTTAATAAGAATGTTTATGTTATGTTTAAACCTGTTCATATGAGGAAAGAATTGGACATATTAAGTGACTGGTGGAGCCCGCTATAGCTTGTCGATGCATCGGTAGGTCTCATGAGACAATCTAGTGTCTTGGAATGAGTCCTTGACAAAATATTTTTTGTAGTCTTTGCACGAGACCTTGACTATGTTGTTATGATAGTCTGGAATTATTAATTCCATCATTATGAAAGTTGTTATTGTTATTGCATGTGATTATTCGAATAGTAGAATATCCATGTGAATAATTAAATGGCATTATTTCATTTTATAATTTCTATATTATGCTGAAGTTCATGTCTAAAAGGCTTTTGTTTTAGCTATACATTGCCTTAAATGTTTATGCTTATTTATTATGTTTCCGCTATATTGTTATCCTTACTGACCATTTGAGCTCAATCATTTCAATGTTTTATTTCTACTAGGATGTGAAGAAGTAATTTATGAATGACCTGCATGGATAATATAAAGGGATATGATGAAAATATGTTGTTGTAGTAGTTTTCACTTTATGATGTAATGTAAACATTATGAATGTATATAGTTATTCCAAAGCTACTAAACTAATCTGTCTTTCGAGACTTGATCATTCATGTGATCATTCCAATGTTATGTAATAATGCACTGACTCTAGGAAATTGGGGTCGGGGCATTAGAGTTGGTATCAGAGGGAGGTTTAGTAAAAACCTTGGAAGCTAGATTTAGGTAAACTCTGATAAGAACACATATACTTAAGATGGAATTTGAGGATTAGTATTGAATAATTTCCTACAATTTTGGTATTGTATATATTTTTTGAATTTTCCGAGAAATACATCCCAATCTGGATACGAGCAGGTAGAGGTGGCTCTGGCACATTTGTACCTAGGGGTAAAACCAAAAAACACCGCTTTGATCTAGACTCGAACAGGAACAGGTGCACGACAATGGGCCTTGCTGCACTCTTGGCAACGACACACCCGGGGGATATGATTATGATAATTTTAATTTTCTTTATGAACAATTATGAAGGGTTTATGAATATATAATTCTTCAACGACAACATTTTTATGATTATGGATTATATCTATAAACTGTTCAATTTATGTTAAGTGTTTTACAAGTATGGAATTATTTATTTTGATTCATAAGATGATTTAGTTTATTCCATTGTTTAGAAATGGAGCCTAGTGGAAGAAATTGAATCCTTATCAATGCACACACTCCATGTGGGGATTTCCCTCCCTCTCAAGATAATTATAGTGGAGCTGGTGATGTAATTGGTTAGGATCTTCTTATCACCATACTGGGAAAAATCACTCATGTTATGAATAATAAACTTACCTATGTGGAGAACCCTTATCCACATCGTGGATGATCAATGTTAGATCGCTTCATGAGGTAGCAACCACGAACATTCAATGGGAGTACAAATCCATTAGTAGCAGAACAATGGATAAGTTCCCTAGAGAAAATATTCCATGCCTTGGGTAGTAATGAATGGAAAAATGTTATCATGGATGTTTACCGCATTACTGTAGATGCTGATCAATTTTTTTCATTTATTCAAAACATGAAGGAAGATGATGAAGTATCAAATATGGAATGGAGGGAGTTCAAAGAGATTTTCTTACAAAAACACTTTCCTCGTGACAATCGAGTAGACATGGAAAGGCAATTTCTGAGTCTGAGGAAAAAGGAGGATGAGAATGTCGGAAAGTATGAGGCTAACATTACAATGTTAGAAAAGTATTCTAGAGATTATATACATAACCCAATAAGTAATATTGATCATTTATTTAATGGGTTAAACAATTTTTTCATCGAGAATTAGTCTCAAAATCCTTCTCGTCGAACGAATACATTGTCTCATGTGCTATCAAGACAGAAAAGGAATTCTCTATTTCTTATGACTTTAAAGAAAAGCAAGAGAAGAAGAGATCTACTGATCAATCTGGAAATGTAAATAAGGGGAAGAAGGGAAATGTTTAAAATCCATCCTATAGTAAATGTGGGAAGAAACAACATGGTACTTGCTTAAAAGGAATGATAGTCTATTACAAGTGTTGTGAAAAATGCCACCAAGCTCATGATTGCAAGGGAAAGTGAGTTTCTGTCAATGTGGAATGCTATAATTGTAAAGATATGGGACATTATGAAAATGAATGTCCTAATGTTAAGGGGAACTTAACTCAAAAAAGGACAAGGGATCAAGGCCAAGCTTATGCTGTCACTACTGCTGAGGTAGAAGCTCTGAAAGACGTGGTGGCAGGTAATTTAATGGTTTCCTCAAGTTTAGAAAATGCATTATTGGATTCTGGATCATCACATTGTTTCATATCTTCCCAGTTTTCTATGAAAATTAGATATTTCCAATTTGATTTAACAAGGGAGTTGTTAGTCAAAACTCTTAAGAGATGTATCATTGCAACAATGTTTTGCGAATCAGTTTCCCTCAGAGCAAATAAATGTTCTTTATATTCTGATCTCATCATCATACCCATGACTGAATTTGATATAATCATTGGTATGGATTGTATTTTGGACCATGATGCGAAAATTTATTTTAAGAAGAAGGAGGTTACGATTTTTTATGATGATGATAAGGAACACCTTATCTTTAGAGCGGAACCATCTCCACCTAATTCATACCTAGATCCAGCCCAAGTAGCTCAACTAAATTCAATTATTGTGGAGGAGGAGAATGAAATGACTATGGGTGAGGAAAGTAATGTTCAAATAGATGATGTACATATTGTGATAGAATATGTAGATGTTTTTCTGGAATATTTACCTGGACATCCTCCAGAATGAGAAGTTGAGTTTTCCATTGATTTAATTCCTAGATCAAGGCCTATATCAAAGAACCATTATAGAAGAGCCACTATGGAATTAGTTTAACTAAAGAAACAACTAGAGGAATTGAGTAAAAAGGTAATTATTTTCCCTAGTGTTTCTCCATGGGGAGCGCCTATTTTTTTGTTAAAAAGAAAGATGGATCCATGAGGTTATGTATCGAAAACATGGAGAACAATGTTATAAAAATAAAGAACAAGTATCCCCTACCTCACATTGATGATTTATTTGACCAACTTCATGTAGATCAATAATTTTCAAAGATTGATCTTCGATCTGGATATCATCAGTTGTGTTTGAAGAAAGAAGACATTCCAAATACATCATTTCGAACAAGGTATAGGAATTACGAGTTTAATGTAATTCCTTTTTGATTGACTAATGCACCTTATGTATTCATGGATATAATGAAAAGAGTTTTCCGAAAATTTCTCGATGATTTTTGGTTGTATATATTGATGATATCTTGGAATAATCCAAAAGCTACAAAGATCATGAAAATCACATGCCCATTATCCTGACGACTCTTAAAAGACATGAATTTTATGGGAAGTTCAGCAAGTGTGAATTCTAGGTTCAGGTGATTTATTTTCTTGGCCATATTGTCACTAAGGATGAAATCTCTGTTGATCCTTCTAAGACTAAGGAAATCCAAGAATGTCCTGCATCGGCGAGTATAACTAAGGTATTCCTTTTTATTGGTTTTACAGGTTATTATTGACATTTTTTCCAGAATTTTTCCTGATTAGGTAACCCATTAACAAACCTCACACGTAAAGGGGTTAAATTTGTCTGGATAAAAGAGTGTGTAGAATGTTTTCAAGAACTGAAGTGATGATTATTCAATGCACCTCTATTGACTCTACCATCGGGGAATAATGGGTTTGTTATTTATATTGATGCATCAAAGAAAGTACTTGGTTGTGTCCATTTGCAGAATGATAGGGTTATTGCCTATGCATCATGATATCTAAAAATTAATGAGAATAACTATACTACTCATGATCTTGAGTTAGCTACTGTAATATTTTCTTTGAATATATGGAGACATTATCTCTATGGTGTGAAATGTGAGATTTATACTAATCACAAGAGTTTGACGTATATTTTCTCACAGAAAAAACTCAACATGAGGCAAAGGAGATGGCTTGAACTACTCAAGGATTATGATTTCACGATACACTACCACCCTGGGAAGGAAAATAAGGTGGAATATGCTTTGAGTAGAAAGGATCATGGAGTTTTGAACAATAAGAGAGTTGAAAAGGATCCTATATACATGGATCTAGTAAATATAGATATGGAAATCACCATGGAAGGTGAAACATCAATGCTTTTTCAAATGGTAGCCAAACCATATTTACTAGATAGGATAAAGAGTTCTCAAACCATTGATGAAGTGTTACAAAGGAAGATTAATGCTATGAATGATTTGAAATTGAGTGTCTTTGTGTATAAAGATGGAATTTTGAAGTTTGTGAAATGAATTTGTGTTCCCGATATACCTGATGTAAAAATAGAATTGTTGGATGATTTTCATAGTTACAATTTTTCTATACACCCTAGGAGCACCGAAATGTAGAGAGATTTGAATGAACATTTTTTGGTGGGATAACATGAAGAGGGATATTGCCGATTTTGAGTCAAGATGTATGGTTTGTCAACAAGTGAAAGCTGGAAGGAAACTGCCTAGAGGAGTATTGCAACCTCTTCCCATACCTGAGTGGAAATGGGATAATTTCACAATGGAATTCGTCATGGGACAACCAAAGACTCCAAGAAGGAACGATGCAATATGGGTGATTGTTGATCATCTTACTAAGTTAACACATTTCCTTGCTACAAGGGAGGACTTACCACTTGAACGTCTAGTGAGAATATATATTAATGAAGTTGTAAGACATTATGGAGTACCCCTATCGATTGTCTCAGATCGTGATCCCTGTTTTACATCAAGATTATGGAATATTTTTCAGATGGCCTTGGATACAGAACTTCATTTGAGCACTGCTTACCACCCACAAACAGATGGACAATTAGAACAAATTATTCAAACCTTAGAAGACATGTTGATATCATACTCAATTGACTTTCAGGGTATGTGAGATCAATATTTACCTCTGGTATAAATTTCCTATGACAATAGCTTACATTAAAGTATTCAGATGGCACCATATAAAGTGTTATATGGAAAGAGATGTTGCAAACCAACCTTTTGGGATGTATTTGGAGAAATAAAACTTTTATGCCCAGAACTGGTGGAGGAAATGACGGAAAAGGTGATGGTAATCCAAAACCACATCAAAGAAGCTCAAAGTAGGCAGAAGAGCTATGCTGAAAACTGAAGAAAGGATTTGGAATTTCAGGTCGGATATCATGTTTTCTTGAAGGTAACTCCCTAGAAGGGAGTTATACATTTTGGAAATAAAGGTAAATTGAGTCTCAGGTACATCAAACCTTTTGAAATTCTAGAACGAATTGGGGTTGTAGCTTATCGTTTGGAAATGCCGCCATATTTCTCCAAAGTTCACGATGTGGTCCACGTATCATTATTGAGAAAATAAATGCCTGAACCAACGCATGTACTCTCCTATGAAGAATTAGAACTGGAACCTGATCTATCTTATTGCGAAGATCCTGTCAGGATTCTTGATATGAGATAACAAGTGCTGAGAAACTGAACGACTCGTCATGTAAATGTTCTATGGAGAAACCATAAAATGGAATAGGTAATGTGGGAACCCGAGGAACTTATGATGAAGAACCACCAAAGTCTTTTTATACAGTAATATTCTAGAAATTTCGAGGATGAAATTATTTGAAGGATAGGAGAATGTAACACCTCAAGCTTCAATGGTACGCATCTCTTTGAATAATACAGTAGCGTGTGTTGTACACAACATCGAGATTCTAACACGCTACGACCAATCAAAGTAGCTGTTATGAATATTAATACCCACTTTTTGAAAATTTTATACATTTAATCATTCAAAATGGAATTCATTTTTGGGTTCAGAATATCGAATTTATCCAAGGTTGAAATTTTGATACTTTTTGGATAACTTTTATATTTTGATGAATTGTAAAAATTACTACATTTTTATTAAAAACAACTTTTTTAATCGAAATAATTAATAGTGAAAAATTATGAATTTGAGTGGTTTTAAAGTATATTTATAATATATTTTTACCACTTAATACAATTACTTTCATTGGAAATAATTTCACAACTAAACCGGACATAAACAAGTATCATTCTTTATATATTTATTATTTCTTAAAAACACGCTTTTTGTTTTGACAGCGGGAATGAATTTTAAATTAATTTCTGCCACTTCGGTGTTTTGAATTTGGAAAAAAGGATTACATATTTTGAATCAGGATTTCAAAATTTTGTAAATAGGTAACTTTCATTTTTAGACATTTTGAATAATAACTTCGGTAAATATTCTATTACCATGGTTAAAGGGTAAATCCGGTAAATATGGGTAAACAAATATTATTATAATAATAATAAATTACCCTAAAACATGTTCTAACCTTATTTTTTGATACATTTCCGACCATGGGCATCTTTGGGTCGATTTGGGGACCCCATGGAGCCACTTTTAGGTGATAGGGACACTTTATATTAATTAAGTTAAAGTAAATACAAAAATGGCATAAGCGTATATCTTTCAGAAAAAAAAAAATTACATAGGGTAATATATGTTATATTTTCGACTATAAATATTCATTAAAAAGATAAAATTATTTTATACATAATGTTATTTTATTTATAATTTTTAGAAATTATATAATTTAATTTATTTATGACACAATGATGATGCACTAATTTGTGTATTAATGAAATATTAAGATAATTGATATTATAAATACCCAAATAAATGTAATTTGAGGATTTTTATAATTAAAAATAATTATCTAGGTTTCTATGACATATTAGGATTGTTTATATAAATTTTTTTTGACATAATAATGCTGTTATGAATTTATCAAAAACAAAATACCCAATAGTGTCAAAATTGACCTAAAAGAGTTAAAACAAATATTATATTATTAATTAATATTCAATTCCTAAATATCGATGGATCGGCCAACAGACTTATATCATGATATTTTTATCATAAATGGACCACGTGGGGGTCTCATGGAGGTATATTGAATGTTTATTAACTATATAATTTAAAAATACAAAGTGACATGGTAAGTGTCAAACTAATTAACTAAGAGTTAAAACTAAAAGATAAGGTTAATATAATGAAACAAACATTTATAAATTCTATTGGTTGAGTGGTTTTAGACCCATACCAACCTTAAAATTTAAATAATCCACTTTGGTGAGATTATAAACCGAATATGAAGTTATTATAAAATAATATTTCTAGATTTTCCTAAGGTGCCCCTCCTCCCCCTGAAAAAAGGACACCACTTCGAAAAAATTCTTCAGACGTTCATAGCCTTTTGGTTCGGCCAACCACTTCCAAAATACTCTCTAAACGTCCCTCAATTCAACCTATAGGCCTTCGTTTGATCAGAAAGTCATCCTAAGGAGCCCTTTTGTTCAAATCAAAATGAAGAACTAGAAGAAGAGCTAATGTTTTCACAACAGTTTTTCAAGTTCATTTCTTCTTCAACTTCTTCTTTATTTTTTATTCCCATTCTAAAATAATAACTCCAATATATAATATATACTATTATGTTATTATAAATATTGTATAACCATATTCAGTATTCTATCCATCCATTGAATGACATGTCACCATACATGCGTACGTACTGCTAACCGTCTCCACGTCGTGGTGTAATTGTTATTCAATATATTATTATATGGATGGGTATAATAATGATTTTTAGTTCATGTAAATAATAAATATAATATGATAATAATCTTGTATATATGATATACCGTCCATTTATATATTATTTTAATATCAAAAGAATGAAATTGTCGCTCGTGCGAACGTATAGACTACTGTCTCCACGGATGCGGTGTGATTCAATCCCCATCATATCCATTGAAGAATAATTCACATTTGATGATTAAAATTAATTTTTAAGAACATAATATCATTCTATATATGAATAATATATAACCTATCCATACCAAACACGACTTATGTAACAAAACATATAAAAGAAAACGAGTAAGTTAACACCTGAAACGATGATAATACTATAGTATTATTAACAATGAATTATTTGAAGATCTTATATGATATAATAATTGTGTATATGGTTCATGTATAATTTAATAAAAATGTATTAACTATTATACAAGAGGTTAACAAACCATCGACTAAGGAAAAGTACAAGGTAAGGGTTATTTCACAATCTCTTCATTGTTTGAGGTTGTATATTTTTAATTATCTACTAGGACCACTTTATCATCCACATCCATGTTTCTTAAAAATGTATTTCAAAACATTCATACTATTTTAAAGAATATGGGTTAAATTAATTTATTCCATCTTTTTTACTTTTAATAATAATTTTATAATTGAATCTTTCCACCGTTTTCCAAACAAGGTCATTTTTAACCTTTTCGACATAATTAAGGTAAGAATGTATTTTTAACATATACGGCGGATGCTGCTATTTTTAGCTGTTATAAAGTCGTCTAAGCATCCCTTAGAAGATTATAAGAAAATTTTCAAATTAAAGGTTTTATTTAATACTTATGGTACTTTTAATGATTTAAAAAAAGAAATATTTCTCTCAAATAGTTTTGATTTCATCTATGTCAACATCCTGTGATGAATTTTAATCTTATTTGAAGTTTGTTTATTATGATACAATATTCCATATTGTATTGATTGTTTTATGATATGTTTGAATGTGGATGTGTTATTTTTATAAAATTCATTGTTTATGAAGAAAGTATTGACATTTTGTATGCTAGTTTTAGTACGAATGTTTATGTTATGTTTAAACATGTTCATATGAGGAATGCATTGGACATAATAAGTGACGGGTGGAGCCTGCTATAGCTCCTCGATGCATCGGTAGGTATCATGAGACAAACTAGTGACTTGGCACGAGGCCTTGATAAAATGTTATTTGTATTCTTGGCATTAGGCCTTGGTTACGTGGTTATTATAGTTTGGCATTATGCATTCCATCCTTATGAAAGTGGTTATTGATATTGTATGTGATTATTTGACTAGTAAGATATCCATGTGAATAAGTAAATGGAATTATTTCATTTTATCTTTTCCATATTATTCTGAATTTCAAGTTTAAAAGGTTTTTTTATCTATACATTTCCTTAAATGTTTATGCTTATTTATGAATGTTTCCGCTATATTGTTATCCTTACTGAGAATTTGAGCTCACCCCTTTCAATGTTTTATTTCTCCGAGGATGTGAAGAATTAATTTATGAATGACCTATAGGGATAATATGAGGGGATATGAAGACATTATTTTATTGTAGTAGTCTTCAATTTATGATGTAATGTAAATTTTATGAATGTATCTAGTTATTCTAAAGATACTAAACTAATCGGTTTTTCGGGACTTGATCTTTATTGTGATCATGCTAATGTTATGTAATAATGCACCGACTCTGGGAAACTAGGGTCGAGGCCTTACATTGAGTAGGAACATTTTATAGATTTCATTAATAATTTAATACACTTCATATACCTCAATTTAATGTAATATTAATATCACTAATGTTTATATTATAATATTTAAATATTATTTTGTGGGTCATTAAAACTATCAATTGTGTGTGGAATGTTCTTTTGAACATAGATTTGTTTTATAATCATGGGGAAAAAAGTGAAGGATATAAATGTGGAATTTCATATCAATGAATTATAGGTAAGGTTTATAAATTTATGATTCATTATGTTGGTTTGGTTTATTAATTCTCCTGTAACCCAAAAAAAAATTATTCAAGAGAACAACTATAACTAAGTTTGAAGTATATATATATGGAATACTAAATAGTCAAACACTTCTAGTGTATCTTATACCATGAAATAGGGATATATATATAATTCCATAATGGAACTAGTTTATTATAGATTAGTTATTTTTTAGTGTATGGATGTATAATATAAGATGACATATTGGACCGTGTTTGGTAAAATACTGGAGCTAGGGTAGATCCCATGACACCTATACATTGGTTAGTGTTTTGATGTAGAGAATTTCATTATATTTGTTTTTATGTACCTACATAACTAGAATGTATTTATTAAATGATTATTTATTTTTCTATGGATAAATTTTTTTATATTTCGAGTATTTTTATTTAGGGAATGTTACTTAGTTTATTGAAGGAATTTGGAAATGGGTTAAAATGTATTTTGAAAATAAAAAATGAATTACCAGGTATGGGGTGTGTTATTTTAAATGATATTTAAACAAGTATATTGTTCTTATTTTATATAATATGGGGATAAATAAATATGAATAATATATATATGTGATGTTTTATTGTTCAGAATTATGTAAAAACTAAGAAAACCCTATTTTTCAAAATTTATTCCAATTTTTTCCAAATATTATTAATTTTTAAATGAATCACCCAAAAATAGTTTTTAAAATCATAATAGGTCTTTTTTATCACACACTATATATAAAAATTGCTATAAGTAGCTTATATTTCATTAATTTCATGTTTCTTATGATGTATACACTTTTTACACGGTCCTCAATTTGGTCTAGTTATGGTGGTTAGTGACATGGGGAGTGATTTTAGGTCACATAGAGGTACTAGGTTGTATTTTGGTTTTGGGATTTCATTTTGGAAAGTGTGTATATAATCTTCATCATATTTTATCATTCCTTTATTTGTTTTTAAATAATATAATGAAGTTGGTACAAATATATTCAGTTAACATTAATAGTGGGTTGTGTAATGTTCATTTATTTCCCTTTCCTATTAATCTCATTAGATGTTATTTTTTCCTATCTATTAAGAGAATTGATATTCAATATACAGATGGTCCCTATTATATTTCAGTGTGGAAGATCCTTAGTTGTTTTTCTTATTTTGGGTTAAATGAAATATATGTTTTGTTCCATGATGCTAAGGAACTAATTTCTAGATCATGAGGATTGGGAATGCCCGTGGTAAAATATCATGAGTCAGATCAGGTAATGGGTATAGTTAATCCTAGAAGGTTCATGTAATAATATTATATGAGCCTCATTTCATCTACGGGTGTAAAATACCATGTAATAAATTAATAATAGATATTATTATCTATGTCTATTTATGAAATAGGAAGTGTTTTAGAGGCTTAAAATGAGAATAAATCCAATCATAAGTTTAGAATTCTCTAATATTTTTAAAAGATTTTTTTACCGCCTTTTGATGGAGAACCTTTTTAAATCAATATTTTGAAAATTTTATATGTTCTATTTTTCAAAATAAACTTATTCTGTATTATTGGGAAATTTAAATTTACTTTGGATAAAGTTTTGGTATTTTTCTGACCATGTTCATTTTTAATTAATAGTGAAATATACTGCATTTTACATCAAAGATGCTTTTTCATCTTATTTAATTATATGGTTAGATTATATTATTCATTTGTTTTAAATTTTAATTAGAATATATTTATACCATTTAATCCAATGGTGTTCATTAGAATTAATTTCACTCTGGAATTGGTCATAAACAAGTGCCAAACTTTTCATAGATATTGTTTCAAAAAATCCCGCTATTTTTTGGACAACCGGAATTATTTTTAAATTTCTTATTTCAATTTCTATGTTTGGAATTTTGTAAAATTGATTCCATATATGGAATCATAATTTCCAAATTATGTAATTAAGACTCTTTTTTTGGACATTATGAATAGTAACGACGGTAATTATCTTTAATTATCTTGATTAATTAGTAATCGAGTAGTTTAGGATAATAAAATAATATCATAATAATAGAAAATGACCCCAAAATGTTTCCTAATGCTACTGGTTGTGTCATGGCTGACCACGGTATGCCTTGTTCCAAATATAGGGACCCCATGGAATCACTTTTGGTTGAAAGTGACACTTTATGTTTTTATTTTTAGAGAAAGGAGAATATCACTAAAGAATGTATCACCCGAGTAAAATATTTTAAATTTTTCCTTCATAAATGATCTCTTGGACTATAAATAGTACTTGGAAAGATAAAAATATTTCCTACAAAATATTATTTTTTGTATAGTTTTTAGATATTAAATAAATTAAATTATTTATGACATCTTGATGATGCAACGATTACCTTATTAATGAACGATTTAAACAAAATGAAAAGATAATGTAAAATCTAAGGATTAAAGTTTTAAAATACCTATTGGATGAGTATATTTCGAACCCTTATCACCTTTTCCTATAAATATATCAATTTGGGACCTTTAAAATCTGAAACTCATTTTAATATAAAGTAACATTTTATAACATTCCAAGAGTGACCCTTCTCTCCTCTTATAATAGTCCCCCACCTCTACCTCCATACCCACACTTCTCAATCCTTTGGCTCAGCCAATATATTCTCATTTTAACTCTCCACATCCCACTCTTCATCCTAGAATCATTACCTTATGCAGAAATCTCTTCAAGAAACCATTTTGGTTCAAACTAAGAGGAGTTACTCGATTTAATGGTAAAGTCTCCTCTAATGTTATTTTGTTTTATTTTGCTTCTCCAACCCCCTAAACTCTTTCTATTGATTTATTTTGTCACGACAAAAGTATCGACAATATAATAGGATGTTTTTATATGAAGTATTATATCTACACTTACACACACCTTCATCTAATGATTAAAGAGAATTCTGTTTCCAGGGATGGTGAATTTCTACCTCACGAAACGATGATTGTTTAATATTCTTCTAACACCATAAAATGTGGCCATTAAGATGAAACTATATTTATATATAATATATTATATTTTTATGTATTCTTTATGATTCTGTTTTTTTTTCATTTTTTACATACCATTATGGTTTCCATTATGGGTAAACCCGAAATCTTCATTTTAGGATGTGCGGACTACCACCCCCTCAAAGTGATGTGATTCGTTAATGCCATATTTGGGACGTATAAAGGATGGAGTTAATGATATTATATATGATATTATACTGAAATTATATGATACCTATATATCATTATGATTCCATTCCATAAAATATGAAATAGAAATGAAAGTAGCGTTCATGCGCATGTTCGTCTTACCGTCTCCATGAAGGTGCATTTAATTTCTTACCTCTAAATGTTTGGTAACATTATAAATGCATGTATATACTGGATATATATGATATATATGATATCTACATCATGAATATAACTATGGATATAATGGATACATGATCAACTTGTAATTATAAAGAGTTTATTTTTGACTCAAGTACCAATGATCGTTAAAACGACCATTATTAACTTAAATAATTACATAGTGTTCATTACATGGTAATAAGTGATATAAAAGGAATAATGAACTGGAAAAAGGTTCTTACGAAAGTATAAATTAACTCAAGTTTATTATTCAGGATATTAATGAACGATCGAGTCAAGTCAGATACGAGGTAAGGGACTTCGTCTCAATCTCCTTTCATTGAGGCATATTTTGTTTTATACACAACATTCTTTTTTATGGTGTATAAACCCATTTTACATTTATGTTTATTCAAAGGTAATATTTATTATATGAATCATTTACTAAATTTCAAAAGGGATTGTTTTTTTTCGTATGTATGCGGCGACAATGACTTCTCAGTCGCCGTGAACATTATTTGAGTTTCAGATTCCTTTACAATCCATCACCTTTTTTACCATGTTTTACTTCTATTTTATTTTGGTATTGAAAATGGTTTTGAAATTTTTTTATATTAATGTGTTGTATTGATATCTTGTGATTTAAATGTGGAAATTTTATGTTTCCTTTACAATCCATAACCCTTTGACATTTACGTTTATGCATGTTTTATGTCAAGAATGAATCTACGTTTTTTTTGTAAATATATTTCCGATGATTAGAAAAATGAGTACTATCTTTTATGTAACCACATTGTTTAAATTTGGAGTATAATGCATGATTTGTGATCTAATTCTCTAAAACTATAAACCTGAAAAGATCCTCAACGTGTATTCTTGAAATAAATCATGTTTAACTAATGTTTATGGTCAGGGCCTTATAGATGGAATAAGAGGTCGGTTTAGATAACTTTAGGATTCAAAATTATATTAAATGATTATCCAAAAATATTTTTTTGTCATATTTAAAGGATATATTATTTGAAGATTACCATGTTTCTTCATCTAAGACATGTTTGTTCAGAATGTTTTTCCACAGAGGAAACCAGGAAGCAGTGCTAGGAAGGCATACATAAAGAAATGACCTTCCAAAATAGCATCCTGAGATGGTAGGAATTGGAACTGAATAGTTTTTTGTAGTAATGGTGCAGTTTACTCAAGCGATAAATGGTGGTGGTATCCATGCATGAGATAAGCCAGATCAACAGCAGAGGAACATGTCAGTGGTGGAACATTTCATGAGGCAACATCCACCATCATTCAGAGGATCATCTAACCCTGTGCTAAATGAAGTGTGGATTAAAGCACTGGAGAAGATTTTCAATGTCATGGGGTGTTCAAAAAATCAAAAGGTTAGTCTTGCTATTAACCGTTTGGAGGGTGAAGTATATCAGTAGTGGTCGATGGTTAAAAATATCAAGGACGCTGATGATATTGATGCTCTCGACATGGTTGAATTCAAAGGTATGTTTATTGAAAAGTATTTTCCTAAGGCTATTGGACTTAGGATGGAAAAAAAATTCTTGTAATTGAGTCAAGAGGATGAATCAATGGCTGTTTATGAAGAGAGGTTCACTCAATTGGAAAGGTATGCTCCAAATTTTATCTGAGACCTTGATAGTAAAATCAATCAATTTTACTCAGGATTAATGACAAAATATCAAAATGGAATTAGCTTCTCGTGAGTTCAAATGTTATGAAAAGCTTGTTCGATGTTATGAGAAGGTGGAAATGGATTTTTTCGATGATCAAGTGTTCTATAACAACCAACCAAAGAAGAGACCGAGGTGGCAGGAGAAAGGGAAGAATTCTTCAAAAAGGTATGATGGTAAGAAAACTAGGTTTCCAATTTGTGATAAATGTGGTAAAAGGCATGTGGGGGAATGTCTTTTGAATTCTAGAAAGTGATATCAATGTGGTATGTTGGGACATAAGGCTTTTGATTGCACTGAAAAAGATTAGGGTGATAGTAAGACCCAATTTGATTTACAGTTAGTGAAGTGTTTTAAGGGCAATAAGATGGGTCACTATGAAAATGAGAGTCCAAAAAAGAGCTTGAGTGATGGGAAGCAGTTAGACTACAAGAATAAAGGGGTGGTGAAATACTTTGCAACTACTTCAGGAGATTGTGGGCCTTCAAATGAAGTTGTATCAGGTAATTTGTTTGTTTTTTCAGATTATGCCAGTGTGTTGTTTGATTTGGGGTCTACACATTCATTCATCTCTGAAAACATTTCTAGTAAATTGAGAATTCCATATCAAGAAATGACTCCTGAACATGTGGTAAAAACACCTGGGAGAAATGTTGAGGCAAAAAGAATTTATAATAATATTTCTATCCTTATCCGTGGAAATAAAATACTTGCAAACCTTATTGTTTTACCTCTAGTAGATTTTGATGTTATCCTAGGTATGGATTGGATCTCTGTTTACCATGCTAAGATTGATTGTATAGATAAAGAAGTTTCTTTTTAGAAAGACTTTCAGTTTGTGTACAAGAATTAACCCTTACTGTTGATAACATATCAAGAGGCTGAGAAACATGTAAAAGATGGAAATGAATGTTACCTTGCACATATTTTTGAAAACAAAGGAGCTGTTTAGATTAATGATGTTTCAGTGGTAAATGAGTATCCTGATGTTTTTCCTGATTATTTTCCATGAATAATACCAGACCAGGAAGTATAATTTACTATTAAATTAGTTCCTGATGCTAAGCCAATTTCAAAACCCCCTTATTGAATGGCTCGAATTGAACTTTTAGAGTTGAAGGATCAATTGCATGATTTATTAGAGAATGGTTTCATTTGACCTAGCACATCACCATGGGGTGCTCCTGTTTTATTTGTAAAAAAAATGGTTCAATGTGACTTTTCATTGATTATAGAGCCTTGAATAACATCACTGTTAACAACAAATATCATTTTCCCCATATTGATGATTTTTTTGATCAGCTCTAGGGAGCTCAGTATTATTCAAAGATTGACCAGAGATCGGGGTGACACAAGTTGAAGGTAAAGGAAGAAGATATTCTGAAGACCGTGTTTCGTACAAGATATGGCCATTATGAATTTTTAGTTATGCCTTTTGGGCTAACCAATACACCTGCTGTATTCATGGACCTTATGAATAGAATTTTCAACGAGTTCTTGGATAATTTTTTGGATGTTTTCATTGATGATATTTTGGTGTTTTCTAAAAGTAAAGAGGAGCATAAAAGTCATTTAAGGGTAATTTTTCAAACCTTAAATGAAAAGAAATTTTATGGGAAATTCAGAAAGTGTGAGTTTTGGTTGCAACAAATTTCTTTCCTTGGTCAGATTGTTTCTAAAGATGGGATAACTGTTGATCCTTGAAAAACAAAGGTTGTTGAAGAATGTCCAAGACCCAAAAATTTATCTGAGATTCGTTGCTTCCTTGTTTTGGAAGGCTATTACCGAAGGATTGTTAGAAATTTTTCACAGTTATCTAGTCCAATGACTACGCTAACTCGAAAGGCTGTTATGTTTATCTAGACAAAATAATGTGATGACTGTTTTCAAGAACAGAAAAGAAGATTGGTGAATGCTCCAGTTTTGGAACTACCTTCCAGGAATGGGGATTTTGTTATCTACAGTGATGCTTCCTTGAAAGGACTCGGTTGTGTCCTAATGCAGAATGACCAGGAAATTGCTTATTCTTCACGTCAGTTGAAAACACATGAGGTAAATTACACTACACATGATTTGGAATTAGCTGTTGTTGTTTTCTCTTTAAAAATTTAGAGGTATCATTTGTATGGTGTAAAGTATGAAATATATACTGATCCCACAAGTTTAAAGTATATATTCACTCAGAAATAATTGAACATGAGTCAGAGGAGATGTCTAGAATTAATCAAGGATTATGATTATACAATTCATTACCATCCGGGAA
This sequence comes from Viscum album, assembly GCA_963277665.1. Taxonomy (NCBI): domain Eukaryota; kingdom Viridiplantae; phylum Streptophyta; class Magnoliopsida; order Santalales; family Viscaceae; genus Viscum; species Viscum album. The sequence continues at coordinate 2,101,765,706 of OY728127.1, read as the reverse complement.
AAGAAAATAAAGTGGATGATTCTTTGAGTAGAAAAAGTAATGCTTCATTAACAATGTTGTGTTTGGAGCGTGATCCTTTGGTTAAGGATTTGATCAAATTTGGCATAGAATTTGCTGGTGCAGGACATTCTTCTGTTTTGTTTCAGGTATCAGTGAAATCTTCTATATCGGACAGAATTAAGTAAGCACAGAAGTAAGATAGTGAGTTGCAAAAAAAGGTAGAGCTGGTTCAGAAGGGTATGTTTCCTGAATTCAACATTGATAATGACTGTGTTTTGAGATTTGGGAAGATGTTGTGTGTGTCATGTGATTCATAGTTGAAGAGAGATAGTTGTTATGTGAAGCACATAGTTCTCTGTTTTCATTTCATCCAGGCTATACTAAAATGTATAGAGATCATCGGGAGTATTACTGGTGGGATGGAATGAAAAGAGATATTTCTGCTTTTATTGAGAAGTGATTTACTTGTCAATAGGTTAAAGCAGAGCGGTAGTTACCGAAAGGGATGCTTCAACCTTTACTAGTACCAGAGTTGAAGTGGGAGAATACATCCATGGACTTCGTTGTGAGATTGCCGAAGACACTTCGAGGTATTAATGCAATCTGGGTTATTGTTGATCTCTTGACTAAATCCGCTCATTTCCTTCCTATACGAGATACATTTTTCCTAGATCATATTTCCCATTCGTATCTTAAAGAGACAGTCAGGTTACATGGAGTTCCTCTCTCTATTTTATCTGATCGTGATCCCATGTTCACTATTAACTTTTGGAAATGCTTTCAAAATTAATTGGGTACTGAATTAAATTTTAGTACATCTTTTCATCCTTAATCAGAAAGGCAGTTAGAAAGAACGATTCAGACTTTAAAGGATATGATATGTGCTTGTTTGATGGATTATCGAGGAATTTGGGACCAACATCTTTCTTTGGTTGATTTTTCTTATAATAACAGATTTCATTCTATTATACAGATGGCACCATTTGAGGCATTGTATGGGAAGCGGTGTCGAACTGCATCTTTCTGGGATGAAGTGCGTGAATGGAAGTTGATGGGACCATAATTGGTAGAAGAGTTTGCAGAAAAAGTTCAGCTGATTCAGAAACACATGAGAACAGCTCAAAGCAGGCAGAAGAGTTATGCAGGCTAAAGGAGGAATGATCTCTCTATTTAGGTAGGTGATCAAGTTTTTCTCAAAGTAACACCATGAAAAAGTGTGATACGATTTGGTAAGAAAGGAAAGCTAAGTCCATGGTTCATAGGACCATAAGAAATTCTGGAGATATTTTGATCAGTTTCATACCGAGCGACTTTACCTCCGTGTTTATCTCAGGTACACAATGTTTTTCATGTTTTAATGTTATGGAAGTACATGCCAGATCCATCTCATGTTTGGATTCATGAGGCAGTTCAACTTGAAGAGAATCTATCTTATGAGGAACAACCAATCCATATTCTTGACCACTGGGAGCAAGTGTTGCGGAATAAGGTTTTTTTTTCAAGTAATGGTTTTGTGGAAAAACCACATGATTGAAGAGGCAACATGTGAATCTTAAAATGAAATGAGGGATAAATACCCCCACTTATTCGATAAGTAAATAAATTACGGGGACACAATTTTTTTAAAGGGGGGAAGGATGTAACATCAAAATTAAGTAATGAGTAATATATATTCTTATCTACTTCTATTTATGAATTAGACAGTGTTTTAGTGGCTTAAAATGAGAATAAATCCAATCTGAGGCATATAATTCTTTAATATTTTAAAAGATTGTTTTACCACCTTTTGATAAAGAACATTTTTTAAATGTATCTTTTGACAATTTTATAAGCTCTATTTGTCAAAATAAACTTATTCATTATGATTTAAACATTTAAATTTACTTTGGATAAATTTTTGGTATTTTTCTGAACATTTTCATTTTTTAATGAATAGTGAAAAATTATGCATTTTACATCATAACTTCTTTTTCATCTAATTTAATTATATTGATATATTATCTTTTTAACTAGTTTGAAGGTGTAATTAGAATATATTATTAACATTTAATCCAATGGTGTTCATTAGAATTAATTTCACTTTGGAATTGGGCATAGACGAGTTCCAAACTTTTCATATATATTGTTTAAAAAAACCAACTATTTTTTAGACAACAGGAATTATTTTTAAATTAATTATTGCAATTTCTATGTTTGGAATTTGGTAAAATGGATTCCATATTTGGAATCATAAGGTCCAAATTATGTAATTAAGACTCTTTTTTTGTTGGACATTATGAATAGTAACGATGGTAATTATCATTAATTATTTTGATTAATTAGTAATCGAGTAGTTAATGATAATAAAATAATATCATAATAATAAAAAAATGACCCCAAAATTTGTCTTAATGCTACCGGTTGTGTCATGGACGAATATGGGATGCCTTGTGCCAATCTTAGGGACCCCATGTAATAACTTTTGGGTGAAAGTGACTCTTTATCCTTTTATTTTTAAAGAAAGGAGAATATCACTATCGTAGTAAAACCTTTTTTATTTTTCCTACATAAATGATATCTTGAACTATAATTAGTAATTGGAAAGATAAAAAGATTTCCTACATCATAGTATTTTTTTTATAATTTTTAGACATTAAATAAATTAAATTATATGTGACTTTATGATGATTCAATGATTACCTCATTAATGAACGATTTAAATAAAATGAAATTAAAATGTAAAATCGAAGACTTACACTTGTTAAAGACCTTTTTTATGAGTATATTTCGAACCCATATCACCTTATCCTCTATATATATATATATCAATGTGTGACCTTTAAAATCTGAAACTCATTTCAATATAATGTAACATTTTTAACTTTCCATGATTGCCCCTCCTCTCCTCTTATAAAAGAACCCCACCTCTACCTCCTTACCCACACTTCTCAAGCCATTGGCTCGACCAAGATCTGCTCATTTTATCTCTCCACATCCCTATATTCATTCTAGAAGCCTTACCTTAGGAATAAAGCTCTCTAAGAAACCATTTTGGTTCAAACCAAGTATAGTTACCCGATTTCAAGGTAAAGTCTTCTCTAATGTTATATTGTTTTATTTTGCTTCTCCAACCCCCCAAAACTATTTTTATTCATTTATTTTCTAACAAAACCAGTATCATTAATATTATAGGATTTTTTTATATGATGGATTCGAGCTAAACTTACACACACCTTCATGTAACAGTTAAAGAGCAAACTGTTTCCGTGGATGGTGAATTTCTTCCCCAAGAAACGATGATTGTTCAATATTCTTCTAACACCTTGAAAGGTGGGCATTAATATGACACTATATTTATATATGATATATAATATGTTTATGTTTTCCATATGATTTTTTATTTTTCATTTTTGGCATACCTTTATGGTTTCCATTATGGGTAAACGTGAAATCTTCATTTTAGGAAGTGCAGACTACCACCCCCTCAAAGTGATTTGATTCATTAATTCCATATGTGGGACGTATAAAGGATGAATTTAATGATTATATATATGATATTATACAGGAATTATAATTTTCCTTTATATAATTATGATTCCATTCCATAAAATATGAAATAGAAATGAAAGTAGCATTAATGCGTGCATACGGCTTACCATCTCCATGAATGGTGAATTTCATTTCTTTACCTCTAAATGTTATGTAATATTATAAATTCATGTATATAATGGATATATATGATATATATGATATCTAAATCATGAATATTACTTTGGATATAATGGATACATGAAAAAAATTGTAATTATAAAGTGTTTATTTTTTACTCAAGTACCAATGATTGTTAAAACGACCGTTATTAACTTAAATAATTTTATAGTGTTCATGACATTGTAATAAGTGATATAAAAGGAATAATGAACATGAAAAAGGTTCTTAATCAAGTAGAAATTAACTCATGCTTATTATTCAGGAGATTAAAGAACGATTGATTCATGTCGGATACGAGGTAAGGGACTTCATCTCAATCACCTTTCATTGAGGCATATTTTTTTATACAAAACTTTCTTTTATAAGGTGTATAAAACCATTGACTATTACATTTATTAAAAATGAATCTTTTTATACGAAACATTTACAAATTGACAGAAGAGAATGTTTTTTTGTCATACGTATGCGGCGACAATGACTTCTCGGACATCGTGACCATTATTTGAGTTTCGGCTTCCTCTACAAGCCATAAAAATTTTTTACCATGTTTTACTTCTCTTTTATTTTGGTATTGAAAATGGCTTTGAAATTTTTTTTATCAATGTGTTGTATTGATATCCTGTGATTGAAATTTGTAAATGTTATGTTTCCTTTATGCATGTTTTATGTGATATGATTATGTTATGGTTCTTGGGCATTGTTTATGAAGACTGGTGGTTCTATGATAAACTAAGGGCAGGTGAGCCCGATATAGCTCTATAATGCATTGGGTAACACGAAGGGGTTAAAATTTAAGGTTTATCCGACACGATTTATGAAATATACTATGATGGGTATTCCAAACATAACCATGAGGGTTACTCCCAACGTAAGAATGTTATGAATGCCTCATGTTACCATTATGTCTTATGATTTCTATGATTTATTCATGATTTGATTAGGTATGTTAAAATGGTAATGTTTTATGAGTAATGTATGATTTCATACATGAACTAATGTTTTCATTTCGTACTTTTATATCCATTACTGATCTTTTTATGCTTATCCCATGTTTTTGAAATGTTTTCCATAGCTAAAGGGAAATGTACATTATGTGATGATAGTGTCAAGGAAGTGTCAAGAATGAATCTATGTTTTATTATAAATATTTTTCAATGATGGGAAAAATGAGTAATATATTTTATGTAACCACTTTGTTTAAATGTGAAGTGTAATGCATGATTTATGATCAAATTCTCTAAAACTCTAAACCTGAAAAGATCCCCAATGTGTATTCTTGAAATAACTCAAGATTAAGTAATGTTTATGGTCGGGGCCTTATAACGGGATTCTAGGTTCATGTAAATAACATATGCTATTTGGAAATGTTAAATATATTGAATATTTTGATTATATCATGAATCAAGTAGTATATCGTAGATCGATTTCTAATTACCAACTATTGTGATGAAATTTTATATTCCTTGCCAAGTTAGGGTTTTTATTTTTAGTTGGGTTTTATATTGAATTGTTTCATTTATATATGAACCATTTCATGTTGTTTTGAATTATTTACTATATTTTAGATGTAAATAAATTGATAATAATTTTTCTTAGGGAACTCACATAGTTATAAACACAATGTCAATATACTAGGAATTTGTTTTTTTGATCCTCATGGAGTCTTACACCATGTTGGAACATGGTCATCCAAACCATGCATGGATCTACACTATTTTCTGAATTTTTTATCATATCTATTTTTGAAATCAAATGTGTTGTGATGGTGTCCATCAATCAACTGTGGTGAATCTGTGGGGTTTTAATTGGATGATTTCATTCATTTTTTATTTTGAATTTTATGTATGATTTTTTATTGGGATTTTCATTTATAAGTAGTTTTTTATCTTAAAAAATATTATTGGATAGCGAAAATTAATTTACTAGTTTTCCATTAAAATATTTGGAATTTTATAAAATGTTTCCAAATTACTGTAGATTATTTTTTAAGGCAATTTCACCTTTGAATGTATAATTTTGAATGTATTTACAAAAGGAGATGATATTTTTAATTCCATGTGAGACATTAATAGTGGGTGTTTTTAAAATAGAATAGCGGTTTTAAAAAAATTATTTATTGTGTTTTAATATGTGGTTGTGATTTATATTGAATTTTTTATGTATATTTAAAAAAAAAAATTTTAGAAAAATGGATATATTTCGATTTTTTTAATATTATATTATTGTTTGTTATTTTAAATTTTTTTAGTTTTCATCCCAAAGATTAATTATTGAAGAGTAGGAACACCATTTATTTGGCTAATCTCTAGAGTGTTTCCTATTATCAATTGGGTGTGGTTTTTCTGTTTTTAGAGGACTACTAAACCTATTTCTAATTAGTAGATCTATATTTATTCCTAATATTAAAATCCATTTAATTATTTATAAATCACTAAAAACATTATTTTCATATATATTGTGTTATTTTTTGGTAATGGAATTGTTAGAGGGTGTTTTAATGGGATTCAGTTCAATAAAAACATTCATGTATTTGCGGGTGATAGTCATGTTGGTGGAAAATGGGTATATATACTAGGCTATGGGGAATGTCTCCATAGATTATTTTTAATTTTAGTAATATATTTTGTTCTATGTAATGAAATATATGGTTGAACCAATGTTGTAAGGGATTATTGGGAATAGACATCCATCTCAATATAAAAATAGATATCTTATGTTCATAAAATAATGAGGGATAGGTTTATCAATTTCATATTGATGGAATGCTTAAAGGTTATTTCTTGGTGTTATCACATTTTCTTCTACTTGTATTTTTATAATTATTGTATGGAAGAAGAGAAATTATGGGTTATATTAAAATTCATATGGTCATTGTTTTGAGGTTTTGAATAGAAGAGTTTGATGTTGTTTAGGATTTTATAACTCCACCATTTTGTGATATAGTATTTTTCAAAAGTAATATTATATATAGTAGTATATTTTTTTATATATCACTATATTTCATTATAGTTTGACTTTTCTTGAAGGTTTTAGGGTTGGTTTTTATTATTTGAAGTGAATTTTTATTCTCATGTGTTCCGTGTTGATCAGTGTTGTTTCATATTTGGTGGTTTTCATCACTTATTAGTAACATGATTTAAAGACTTTTTAATGTTGGTTGGGCATTGGGTGAACCATTGGCTGTACATTTGGGTGCTGATGATGCTTATGGGATTGTTTCATTAGATAAATTGATAGTTATTTTTTCGGATTTTAATAGTGTCATATGAAATTGTATTTTATGGTAGAGGTCCTTGGTTACTATATTATTATGTCCCATAGTTATAGAATATTTCATTATTTTTTTCATGTGGTCCCTTGCCTTCCTATATTATGAGGTGTTGTTGGATGTTATATTTTTTTGTTCCTAGTGCGTTCATTAGGTGAGTATATTATTAGGTAATTGAATTTGGTCTCTTATGTAGTTCATTGTGTTTGGTTGATGTTTGTTGAATTTTTGGTTTTGGTCACACGTTTATTATATTTTTATTCCTCATGTATCTCCATTTATAGAGGAATTCTAATTTCTTAGGAGACTTGTACTAGGTATCCATCGATTTTAAGCCACATTCCATTTGTTCATTGTTTTTTTCTTAGAGATGTTTAATAAAATTATTGGTATATTTTAATCTAATTGGACTAGTCACTACTATAAAATAGTTATTTGACTATTTTGGTGTTTATCATCATGTGAAAAAATAGTTTATAAAATTTCACATTATCACCAATAAAAAACATTGATAAATGGTACATTTTATCAAATTTATATATCATCCTCAGACAAACTCATCTTTATATTGTTGTAAAAGATTAGTATATATGTGGTGACATTTGAAGGAGAGTATTTCATATCAGGTTTATTTTCACCTCAGGTATCTAGATTGACTTTGGATATCCTTCACCCTCATATAACTATCTCTTTTGGATGAGGACACAATTACAGCTCAGGTATGGTTATCACTGATCGGGGAATATCTATCTGTTGGCATCTATTTATTATTATGCGAATTTATAGATGGATTCAGTCTAGATGGTTCTATTATGGAGACACCTTTGTTTTGTAGTGTTTTAGGTATTCATAGACTCCATGTATTTCTCACATTATCATGAGTATGATCTTTTATAGATGGGAATCCTCACGAGCTTAGTTCAGGTGGTGGATTCAACAAATGGGATGAAGTAAGATTCTTATGTTATGTAGTTTGGATTGATTAAAGGATAATGGAAATGAATATTGTCCCCTCTCAAATTTTCAGTCTTAGATAAAATATTCAGAGGAGGTTTGATGACTAACATACTTGAAAATAATAATGATATTACTAAAAGAATCATGTTTTTTATGTTTTCAATCACTAATCGGGTTATTTTTCCTTCATACTCAAAATGGTGGAGTGTGGTCAACCGTCACAATACACATGTGTGGATATGGGGGTTTTATGATTGGAAAATTATTGAAGATGAACAAGGATAAATCTATGTTAACTTTATATTAGATGATTTGAAGTTTCTGTCAAGGGGGTTTGGCTCAATTTCATTATAACAAGTTGTACCATGTATTCAAGAGTGAGATTCCAAATTCAATCGATTTTCTCTCAGAAATTGTAGATCATATTCCTCTATTTGTGTATTTTGTTTGATACGGGTCATTTGAAACCCCTACATATTGTTTTATATATCATGGATGAGTTGAATTCTCATCAAAAAGGAAAAACCCATAGAGGAAGCTCGCTTAATATTTTTGTCATGTAAACTCATAGTGGATAATCTCTATTCCACTCTTATAGAAAATGTTTTCCTATCAACAGAGATTGAAAATTTTTATTTCAATTTCATTTTGGATAAATAAAATCCATATTATTCTATATGAAATATTATTTGGAATTCACATGATAAGTGAGACATAGAGATCCTTAATTCATTATACTCTTTGAGTGTGGATATCACAGATAGATCATTGAAAAGAGACAAGTGTAAACTACCTGATGAGAAACCATACTACGAGGGGAGTGAAAAATGAAAATACTTGCAATGTTGTATTTGTTTGTCCCACATGTTCTAATGTAATACAAGGGGCCACAACTGGTGTTTCTATTTTGGTTGAATTGAATTTGCATGGAACTGCCTTAGAGCATGTTCGACAAGTTGGTAGTTATAATTTCATTATCTTGTATTGGGTTGGATAGTATTGGAATCAGACTAGTTAGGTGGGAAAATCTACTATGGTATTGTGTGTTGTGCCACAATACTATCCTTCCAAAAATGATGAGTAAGGTTGTATTATGTAGCCACGGGCAACATAATTTTAAACATATGTTGAATATGAAGATGGGTCTATGAAATCTATTGCTCAGTGGAGCATGCGTTATCATCAAGTTATTTGGAATTTCTTAATTATTCAGGAGTGTCCAGTAAATGTGGTAATTTCAAGGATGATGGAAGTGATAAGAAACAACATATTTCCTTACTAGTAACCATTCATATCTGATCCATAGGAAGTGGAGAACTTGTTTCCTTTAAGGATGGTATTCTAAATATAATGGGAAAGATTGTTAAAAGTGATGGTTTATCTATAAATCTACCAAAGAGAAATTTTTTGAAAGACTAATCCAATCTACCCCGGAATGTGTCTACGAGGTCATCATCCAAGGCATCAAATGTCCAGCTCATTCGGGATCAAGAAAGGTATAAGGAGATGACCCCTGGGATCCTCAATCAAGGTAATTCTTATTCAGAGTTGGAGACTTCTAATGATGTTGATGCTGATGATAATGATTATGATTATTGAAATTATCATTTTTTAATTTTATCTATAGTTTTCTTTTCCGTATGAGGGAATGCCCCTTTGTATGACCCCGCCCATTATCACGCTTTCTTGTTCTCAATTTCATTCACCATTAATAAAAGGTCTGAAGATTGTTCTTATAGAAAGACTTTTATCAGTATAAAATAAATAAATATTTATAATTATATAAATTTACTTAATGATATAAATGAATTTATTAATTTAAAAATATAATTAGCATATTAACTATATTTATTTTTATACATATTTATTATATGCATATATAAATATATAAATGTATATAATCTTATAAATATATTTATAATTAAAAAAATAATAAATTTAGAAAATAATAACAAATAAATTTATGTATAAATATATAAAATTATGTATATTTACTATATTTTAAAATTATATATTTATATTTATAAAAAAAATTAACATTAAAAACAGTTTATTTAATTATAAATGAATAATCATAAATTTAAATAATTCTAACAATAAAATAAATGAATATATATTTATAAAAATAAATTGAAAAGTTTTTTATTTATAATTATAATTACAAATCCCATATCAGTGTTAAATATTTAGCACTAATAAATATTCTTTTTATCATCACTTCTTTAGTGCTAATAAAGATAGAGCTTTATCGATGATAAAAAAGCACCGTTTAAAGTCATTTTCATCAATGATAATTTTTTAGCATCGATATTTATTCCATTTATAAGAGCATATTAATTTAACACTGATAAATATTTCCTTGATCTAATTAAAATAACCCTAACTATGACTGATTCAGTCACAATTCCTATTAATATTTAGAACTCCATGATGGTAATCACTCCTCATTTTTGTTATTTCAGAAGAATCAAGGATATATTCCATGTTATGTTATGTTCTACACCTTTAATCTCATTGATTTCATATTTGGGATTTGTAGTTTATGTAATTGTTGTCTTCTTAAACATGATGAACCCTATATCTCTTCTCACAAAACCTTAATCATGATTGGTCTCCTTGATCCTTCCAAATTGTTGTCATTCAAAATAATAAAATAACTCATGGATCAATAAATTGTTTCCATTATCACTATAGAAATCACCATTATCTACATTTCTCTACAAAATATGCAATTTAATTATCCCCCTTATCATACAGAGTCACTGTATATCTTATATATCAAATAGGACAATAAAGGATCATTTCATGTTGGAAAATGAAAATTGAATGTATGATTCAAATATAGTTTTTGGGACTCATTCATTCCATCAGAATATTAATTGAAACATACCGTAGAGAAATATTGTCAATTATATATTTTTTTAACGTGTGTTTGGTCCAAAATATTATTGTGCATCGACAAGGGAGTCGCCCCATTAATTTTAGTAATCAACTCTTCAGTTTTACAAACATATTACTATCACCACCTGAAACCAATTGTCCAATTTCAAACTAAATATGTAGTAATATGGTTTTTATTATAATCTTTCACTTTTCTAAATACAATATTAAAAAATAAAATATGGAATCATAAATTCTATGTTTAGTTGGAAGGACCAAGGTGTCTATATACATTCTCCATTGATTTATTTATTTTTGTGATGTCTATTTATGATATGATAGTCCTATTTCCCTTAAAAACTCTATTATATACACCATGATTAATATTTCACATGTTACTTACTTTTTTAAAAAATAATGATGTAGTGATAGGTATATTTTTTATATATTCACAAGTTAATATTATAGTAATTTTATTTTAATTTAATATTTTTAATACAAATTTAGTTCAAACAATAATGATTCTCACCTTCTATTATTTGGTTTTTTTTGGTATTTTACAAAATATATTTTTTCTTTTTATTAGAATGATTAAAAAAGAAAACTACTTGTTAGAGAATAATATTTTGAAAATATTCTATCTTAGAAGCCATAATTAAAACTACATAGAAGTTATTTTTTAATACTTGTGGGTTTAGAGTATACATTTTTTAAACATATTTTCCAAAAGTAATAAGATCGAGGTTTTATTTTATTTATGAAAAAAAATTAACTTATATTTTTTATATAATTTTTTGTAACAAATAGTATCTCATGAAATATATAAATTACTTCATAATTTATTTATGGATAATTTTATCTATATTAATTTCACAATATTTTGATTATGTCTGAAATGTATGTGTTTATAATGTATATATTTTAATGTATTGTTTTGAAAAAATAAAATTTATTGAATATTTACCATTGAAATATCTCATTGATAATGAAATATTTCAATATTAATTAAATAACTACATTCATAAGGGTTTTAGAATGGGTTTGAACATAATCAATGATAGTGATTTTTTTTAATTATGATAGATTTGAGAAAATATATGTTATATGGAATCATTATCAATTATTATTCATCACATATTATAATATATACATATTTATGTGATAATCATGTTTTATTATTAGATAGAAAAATTTTATGTTTATGATTATAAGTTTCTTTAAAGTTATTATAAATGTATTTAATATTCTATTTTTTTATATGAAATGGATCATATTATATATATATTGTCTTAAGATTAATCTATTATTAATATTAGTTAACTGTAATCCTACAAAAATATGGTTATAATAATTATTATATTTTAAAACTGTATAATAAAAATTTAAAAATAATCTTTAGAGTGAACTAACTAATGAAATAATATAAATTGTAATATTATTTTTTTATACATTATGATTTTATTTAAAGGAATATTTCTGTGAATATTATTTTATAAGTCATCATTTTTATATTTTTATACATTTCTCTTTTATTTCTGGCTAATTTTTTTCTACTTGTGAAATAATTTTTTCAATAGAGTAATTATTTTGATAAATATTTTATTAAACATAATGTGTAACATAGTTTTTGGTAAAATTTTTATAATTACTTCTATATAATATTATCTTTGAATAATAATATTATATTATTTGAAATTATTTTTGATATACCTCTCAATGTATGATTATAAATTTTTAAATAATAAATACATGTATAGATGTGATAGAAATGTCATTTCTCATATATTAGAATTTGAATGGTATGTTGTGAGGTCAAAATATGGTATCTTAGAATGTGAGTTACTATAGATATGTTAGTAATAAATCAAGGGAATAATTTAGGGTGATGTGACATTTCTATTATTGTTTGATCTACATTATTGCTTTTCGTAAGTCAGTTTTAAAAAATTTATTTTGGTACCCATTCTGTGGTTCATTCTTAAGGGAACAGATAATTAAATTAAGTAGGTAACATTTATTATCATTGTTTCTTATTTATTAGACAATTAATAGTATTAAATGGGTATTTAGAGTGTTAATACTTTTAAAATATATTAAATATTTGAATTGTTGTATATTTTAGGGGCCCTATAAGTATTTACATAATTATTTTAATACTACCACCATTGAAATGAATTTCATTGGACATAGAGTTCTTATATTTGTGATACAGGTGAGGGGAAATGACATATAACACTGAATATAGTCAGTTCAACGTAGTGTGGATGAGTATAAGTTCAATTGCATAATCTCTTGAACAATTATAATTTTGTTTTTTTTATTTAGTCATATCAACCATCTCTTCTTTGAAAATTGGACTAACATGAGATGTATTCATCTATATTAATCATCATTACCTAGTATGAGATGACTAAAGCTCTTAATTGTTCTATCATACCTGATTCATGTGTATAAGAGTTGGTGGAGGAGTCTCAAGAAACAAAATTCTATAATAACTATTTTGGAGATTAATCTAATAAGGATTATAGTTGTCTATATATTAAAACTTTTAAGGAAATTAGAGGATAAAACCTACCATAGTGGTGTAATTATTTTCATTAATTTAATTACCCATTTCCTTCAAAATGGATACACACAAATTGTTTGAAAAAAGTGCATGGGGCTGGAGTTAAATATATCATCATGTTATCAATAGATCATAAATAACACACTTATCAAATCTTTCTCCACGTTTAAGTTTTTTTTATTCCAAACAAATATAAATATTTGACTACTCATGCAGACCATGTCTTCTGCAGAAGATGATGTTAGAATTCTCAATGATGAAAAGATTGTTGATTTTGAAACAATTTAATTAATATGGGATCGACATCAGGTACATGGAAAAAAACAACAATGATGCATCACAATGTTATATAAAATTGTCAATAAAATATGTAAGGGAATACAATTTGAGGTTGGTGGGAATCAACGAGGCCAAAATGTTTACCCCAATAAATGAATGTTCGTTAGTTTTGTTGGGCGAAAAATAAGGTTTAATGTTCCAACTTATATTGATTCCTAATTTCATGTACAACCTGTAACAAATAAAATCATTTGGAATGATATAAAAGTGATGTTATGATAAAAAATTTCTATTTTATTGAAAAATTTTATTATGAAACATTGATTTACTTTTCCTTATTTATTACAATTTTAATTTAATTTTAAATATTTCCATATTAAAATTTTATTAATGGACACTAGAAGATATCATTGAGTATTTAAAACTCATCATACAAATTTACATTTTAGTGTTGTAGAGGATAAACATAATACCAAACAACCATTTAGATTTTCACACATTATAAAGAAACAAACATAGAATTATTACATCATTTATCATGATGAGAAGTCATTTCTAGTGCATTTAAGCCCAAAATATATCATATTACAGTATTTATTTTTCCAAATTTGATTCAAAATTTCAGTTTTATGAAATATAAAAATAGTATTGAAAATAATGAATGTGAATCAAAAACCACATACCCCTATCACAAATTAGTGTCATAACATTTAAAGCACATGGATTACAAAAAATGGAAACTGAATAAGCTATATATAGTATAATATAACTATAAGAACATATTTCAAAAAAATTTACTTATTTTAGAGAAATATTCTGTATTGTCCAAATCAAGATAACACAATTAAAAAAACCTCTTACTACAAAATGTCACAATACACATCATCTGAGTGTGACCAAATAAATGAAATAATTATGTGTGAAAAATTTAAATCATGAAAACAAAATACTAAATAAAGTATATTTAGAAATATTTAACTAATAGATCCAATTTCAAAAACAATATACTAATTTTGGACATATATCAATATCTCACATAAATATAAGTGAGATGATAAAACCACTTACAATGATGGTAAATTAGGAGTGATAATAAATCAATTAATTAATTATGTCATAAAATTTTAAATCAATAAAATAAAATAATAAATAATTTATAAAACAGTCATATGTTATTTAACACATATTTGGATCAAAACATATCCAATTAAATATATATTTAACAAAATTAATGTAAATTTAGAAAGGAAATCTCTTACAACTATGGTGAAATTTGAATAAAAAACCCAAAAAAGAAATAATAATTAAATAAAACATATAAATATGGTAAATATAAAAGGATTACTGATATAATATATCAAAATCTTATTTTTTTCACTATTGAAAATATGTAAACTGTGAAAATGGAATTTATCCCATAAATATAAAAGGTGATTTTAAAATGACTTATATTGAGTCTGATTTTTCTTTATTATCATCTAACTTCTAGAATAATTATCGTACAATAATTACATTATTTTATTCATAACCTTTTACACATTTAATATTACATCGATTTAACTTATAATAAATTTACATTTAATTAAGTAATGAATTTTTTTTTGTCGAATTTTTTTTACCATATTCGACTTAGATGTCTAAAATGACATTGATAGGTTGACTATAGCCATAGAGGACATTATTAAAATATATAAAAGATAATAAAAATTATATAATTATCACATTTATATATCAATGTAAATTTTAAATTCATATCATAATGATAGTTATGAAGTATTAAATAAATGATACGAATATGGAGATGGTACGCTATAATAAAGCAAGAATAATGTTCCCATTTTTAAATGACCACTATAGAAATAAGTTAAGTTACATTTATCTTCCCAGAATTAAAATTATTTCACAATTACAAAATTATTTAATTATATATATATATATATATTACCATTCTAATATGGTGATGAAATAATAATAATCGCATCTCTTCAAGGAGAAGGTAATACATTATTCCACGAATGACGTTATCATTTTTATGGGTGTGAACGATATAGGAAAGAATGATATGTTATATGTAAAGATTGATAACTACGTCCTGAATATCCTAAATATTTCATATATATAAAAAAAATTTATACCATCATTAATACATTCCCTATAATGGTTGAACATGTAACATAACATTGAAGAGGTATCAGTCCACACATCCACTAAAAATGTGATCGTATTCCAAAAAAATGTAAAGCATGATGGTATGTGTTGTATTAAAAACCCAAAATTATAATTTAATTAAAAATATCATATATCTGTTATAAAAATTGTGTTTCCATAATTACTATAATCCTTGAGGGGTGGTAATGAATGAATGAATTATATTTGTTCATGCGTTGGTAGTCCACCATACACACAAACTATGATTGTGTATCCATTTAATTGATGTGTTTGATGGTTTCAGTAGAAAAATTAATAGAAAAATTTCCCATTATATTTATTAAGAGGAGGATATTATATTATTAGGGAATAATAATAATTAAATTGGTTTGAGAAAGAAATAAATCCAAAATGATCATTTAAAAATGATGCATATTTATTAGGTAACTCCTTTTCCTTTCAAAAAATCATTTCAATGGTTTTCTTTATATCAAAATTAAATCTTCATGGATGAGATAATTGATTTTATGAGATTATTTCATCTATGTTAGGATGATCCAAAAGGGATTGAGATTTGGGAAGAGCGGGTAAGGGGAAAAATCCTTTTTTACGTTGGTGAATGTGCTCATTGGTTATTCTTCAAAAGATTTGATTGATCCCCTCATTTTATATTTCAAATAAGGAAACAAAGTGAAATATTATATAACCATATAGTATTAATGGCCTAATAATTTAGAAAATATATTTTTATACATGTAAAGGGTCATTTTTACAAATTATATTCTATGTTTAATCATTAAGTATGTATTTTTCCCAAAATCATTATAATTAATTTTAATTATATTCAATAATATTTATAGTAAAAAATTAATATAAACCTTATAATAAATAGATATTTTTTCCTAAAAAATATTTGGAATCAGTTTTCCCAAATTCTGATTACATGAGTGGAACAAATTAATTTAATATTAATCCTGTAGACGGGACAAGACAACGTGTTTTTTGAAAGGAATAGTTCAAAATTTTGAAATGTTTTTATATTAAATATCAATGTGACATTTATTCCAATGACATAAATTTGATAATATGAATTATTATTTATTTAATTATAATTAAATAAAATTAAAAATATAGTTTCACAGTACAATTTAATTAGACGAAAAAAAACTCAATCAAAATTCGATGTCATTCAAAATTCACAAAATTATCAATAATCATAGAAAAATAACAATGATTCGTCCATAGTAAAAATTTATTTTCAAATTTTAAAAATGGACTATATAATTTCAAATAAAAATTAATCAAATATTAAAAAATTATTAAAAAAATTATATTTCAATTAAATGGTTACAAAACTACATTTTAGAAATATAAAACCTTTTATGCATAACATGTTATTTTTTATTATCTTATCAATATATAAAACAATGGATTAATTTAAAAAAAATGATTAAACATGTAGAATATAAATTTAGATAATCCATTTCACAAATTGAGATTAATTTATATTATTAACATAAATGTTCAATCTAGATATGAATATACTTTTCAAAATAAAACATCCTTTATTTTCATTTCAACGTTACATTCATAATCTATTAAATAATTTAAATTAATTTTAAAGAAGTTGTTTTTTTGATTTCATGACCGTACACGAGGAATTTCAATAATCATCAACACTATCAAAGACTCAATGGGCACTGGAATGATCTTTTTCAAAAATATGTATATATAAATCTGTTTCAATCCATTTATTCTTAAAATTTTATTCATAATCAAATTATACCATTATAATTATCATAAATTTACTATGTAACACAATGTTTGTAAGTCCTGTAAAGTGATCACTTCATTATTGATTCACAATGTGTAGATAATCTAGACAGATGGACACATCATGTATCATTCCCCATAATGAATGACAACCTCACAAGCCCCTCAACCAATAGATACTAACATAATGTGTCAATTATATAGTTATAATTTTCCAATACTTTGAACTATCTCAATTGAGGGCCAAGAATTCATTCTATTCATTTGAAAGGTTAATATCATATTGATTAATCTTAGTCATTAACATGATTATTCGAATACCATCTACCCAATTATATCATACTCAATGATGGAATAAGAATGGAACCAATGAAAAATGTTTCTAATGATAGGTGTTTTTATAATCATTGGTATTACTATTAAATGTGATATATCCATGCCAAGTATTCTAAAGACATTGTTTTTGACACTTAATATAATATACATGAAGGTTCATTTAACATATAAAACTAGTGTTCTTTCTCTGGTCAATATTTTATATCTTTATAAGAAATATGTCAAATTATAAAATAAATAATCAATAAACACTAGTAATTATTCATGAATAATATTAATTATAGATAACTCAATGATGAACATTTATATGATAATTTTAAATTTACATCATGATTATATACAACAAGAATGAAAGAATGTTAAAAGTTTAGACTACCTAAGTATAAAATAATAAATTTAATATTAATAAATCCCATTAATTATACCTACACACTGATAAATATTTTCCCATATATTCATCATACAAAGAAAAAATAACAATTATGTATTATGTTTTTTGTGCTTTTTGTGTTTTTTAAAATTCATTAAATCTATATGAAATTACTCATATATATAGATATATATGTGAATATATGATGAAAAATAACACCAAAATATTTTATTTTGTAACATATATGATGGTTTCTTTATTAAATTGGTGAGACTAGAAATTATATTCCTGAAGTCCATAACATTAAACAAGTATTGATAGTTATATACTTCAAAGAATCCAATTTTATGTTGTTAATAACTTATATTATAATTCCTGATCTTTTCTATGAACATCATCACTATTAATGTGATTTTTCTATTTAAACACTCATTTCTGAAAAATATGGAATAAAATGTTACAATTTATGTTATCTTTTATTTACCACTATACACAAAACTATTTTAGGTAATTATGTTGCATTCAGTTTGAGTTATACATGTATAATCACGTGTTACTTACATTTTGAACATCCTAAATTCTAATCATACATCCACTTGCTAATTAGAATTTATATTTCCATAAAAATATTATAAAATTAATCAAAATATAATTATTTTTCGAAATAAGAGTGATTTACTATATTTGGAATAATAAATAAACAAACTATTATAAAACAAATTTGTAATACCCTGAGATTTCATAATGTTTTTTCCCAAAAATAAAAATTGTCTCAATATATTTCTTCATATAAAATACCAAACCAAAATGATATGTAAAATATCAAATGAAAATTATTATGATATTATCTAATTAATAATTCCTTTATTAAATAAAAAGAATGTAATCAAAAAAAATTCCTACATTTAGAGGGTAAGTATTTAATATAATTTAAGATTAAAAAGTATTGTTCATTCTCAAATAACTATATAAACTGTATGGAAATAAAAAAAAATAATATTATTAATGCTAAAATATATGATAATAAAATATAAGTAATATTATAATAACAATAATAAAATTATAAATTGATATGAATTAATATTATGAGTCCATAATTTTTAAAAACACAAATTTTGAATAAATGTAAATACTATAAATATTTTGAATTCTCAATTAAAATATAAATTTATAAATTTTAGAATATGAATTTTATAAATTAATTATTTTTCAATTCATCATATAAATAAAAGCATAAGGTTTATTTTTTATGTTTTTCGAATATATTATTTAATAGAATTGTGATAAATAGTGTTTTTACCAAAACACTACCTTTCATGACTTAATGTGGAAGAGAAATAGTTTTATTAAAGAAAATTAAGTGTTAAAATATTTAATTAATTTAAAAATTATTCATTTTATTTAGAAGACTATTATATTATGGAATATTTTTCTGTAAATAAATATAATTTGTTTGATATCTTGGGTTACACGCATGTCTAGGTTTTAACAATCCAAGTTATACTATTAGAACTTTTACTTATATATGACCATTAGAACCTGTCAATTATACTTGGTGGGATGGATATAAATAAAAAAATTTAAAAAATTTCATATTATTTTTTTATAAAGATAACATGTTCATAAAGTTACATAATTTTTAGTAAAGTCATTATATAAATGGATGATTCATTTTCCCAAAAAAATTCTTTTTATTTTCTATGAACTATCTGTAAAATTAATATTTTAAAATTTTATAAAATGTTTTTGAGAAAATAAACTCTAATTTTAAAACCTATATAATGAATTTATTTATGAATTAATTTTTAGGAATTTTCTAATGAGGCAATTTTTTCAATGAATAGTAAAAATAATGATTTTTATTGGAAAAAACATTTTCATTTAAAGTTTCCAAGAATATATATTTCAATAGAAAATGGTTTTTATCAATACGTTTCAAATATATATATATTTATCCTACTTAGTTCATTTTAATCATTTTCATATTGATATTTTATTTTAAAATATCTTATTATTATAAAAATTTTCCAATAGAAAACTGACCCTTTGTAGTATCTCAAGGTTTAATTTTATATTAAATTATGACACTTATATGAATTGAATTTTGTAAAGTAGATTTCATATCTTGAATCATAATTGATTAATTATATAAAAAAATCAACTATTTTTTTTCATACTGAATAATGCGGTCATCAAAAAAATTTATTTTAATGATTAAGGTTAAAATATGGCTTTCCTCGTTAATTTTCTTGTGTTAATATTAGTTTTCCTCACACATCGAATATTTATTTCATAAATTTTTACTGATAATTTGAGTTAGTTATTTAGTATAAAAAATAATACTATTATCATTCTTTAGTAAACATGTAAAATGAAAATAACAAAGCCAATTAACATGTTGAGAAATAAAATGCTAAAAGTAAGTTTGTACGATGGATAAGGAATATTTTTTTAAAAGATGTAATGGGTTGTGTTAGTGGTTTTTTTAGAAAATATATTCCCTAAAATACATTATTAATCAATTTTTAGGAACATTGTGTTATAATGACATCCCATAATTTAAAATTATATTGTATTTACCAAAATGCCCATACTCCTCAATTGTAAAAGGGATATGCACCCCTTACCCCTTCAAACATAATAATCCATATTTTTCTACAGAACCTAGAATAACACTCTTCCTAATATCATTTAAAAAATTATAGATCATTTTTTATTCCCAAAAGTCCATTCAAAGTGTCCTTAATAAGTTATAAATAATGTTTTTCTTAAATATGATGACTTTCATCAATAAGAACTTTTCTATTTCCATATTCTCTTATCTCCTTCATTCATGTCATAAAAATAAAAACATAATAAACAAATATCTATAATATAAATATATGTTTTTATTTTTATTTAAAAATATATATCATTTTCCTCACCAATCTATTTAGAATCAAAGCCATTGATCATTTGTATGGCGGACAACCGCATCATGAATCGATGAATTTCATTTTCCATCATTTCCACACATGGGTGGATAAAATAATTAAAATATGCAATATATATTATATTTAGGAAATAATTATACTTATAAAATTATAATATTTAATCTATTATCATACATTCTATACAAATTGTATAAAAAAATTACTCATGCATAAGGATGGATTATCACCTCAACAAAGCAGTTTGATATATTATTCAATTTTTTTACCTGAATGTTAATAAATATTTATTTAATGAATATATTTTATATTAATTAAATACAAATGATTCTATAATGTTGACTTATAATTTAATATTCACTTGTTCCATTTGTTGAGAAAATAAAAATAGTGATCAAGAATATATACGACATACCGTCTCCATGAACATTATAATTAATTTAAATTATCGAAAATTAATGGATTTTGATTAAACAATTACGGATATATATTATTTTTATATCATTTTTTACATCTGGGAGATGCTGGTACCATGATCAATGTTAAAGGTCTAAAAACAATAAATGAAAACATACATGAAAAATAAGGAAGTTATTACTTGAAATGTGATTTCAACAATGGATTTTTAATAAAACAAAAAATAAAATGAAATATGTAAATCATAAATTTTATTATATATATGTTTATTTTTAAATAATATATGTACAATATACCTATATTTACTGTGTAATATACTATAATGTTTGTCGTGACTTGAGGTATTAGGTTTTTTTCATCAAATTTTAATCATTGGGAAATATGTTTTGTTATGCACCAATATTATTTCATTTGGTGTATATATAGACAATTTTACATGTTATATCCTTGGTATATTTCTTTTAATTATATATTAAGTTACAATTTAATTTATTCATCTATGTATATTACAATTGAAAATATACCCAACTAAGTAAAAGATTTCTAGTGCCACATGTATTTCATGGTGGCATATTACATATTCCACACATATTTCATTTTGGTGGTGTATATAATTTTGTATTTTCATTTTATATTTTTAATATAATCCATTTAATTATATTTAATGATTCAATTAATTTTATTCTTCAATGGAGATTACTATTCAAAATTTTCTAATGTGGGAATATATTTTTACATCACTTTTAATTTCATGGGACGAATGACTTATTCAAAACATGTATATTTTAGGTTGTTTAAATACTACCCATGATTTTATATTATTTTTACATTCATGAAAATAATTATATATAAATAACCTTCTATATTTATTTATTTCATGGGTCTTATAACTCAATCATTAAAAAGGTGGAAATGGAGTTTTGTTATAATATACTTATTTACTAGGATATAATATTATTATACTTTATATGATGAAATCCTATAATATATCAATTAATAAATTATTGAAATTTTTTTACATATGGTTATTTCATTATACAAAATATTTTCCTCTCATTTAACTATTTTTACATACTATTGAAAAAATTATGTGTTTATAAAAATCCTCTTTATTACCCTATTTAGTTAAAAATATATTTTCATCCATGTCCATGTTTTATAAGAACAATTTAATGAATTTTTTGTCTTCAAATAATTTTATTATACATGTCACCGAACAAAATTTTTTAAAAAATTAGTTTAAGAGTAATCATATTCTACTTTTCCAGAAAAAATATCTATTAACTATTTAATGAAAATGTGAATGAAACATTCATTTCAATGTGTATGATATAAAAAATATTTTCTATAATCATGAAAAATATAAATTATTATAATTTTATTTACATTTATCAATTTTAATTTTATGAAAATAAATTTCATTAGCATTGTGTATATTTTAGATTTTAAGTAAGTGTATTCATGGTGGAAATGTTATTTTCTTCTCCATATATTACAATTGATCTTTAAAAATTATTTTCCATTTATGATGATATCATTTTATTTTAAAGAAGTTTTATTGGGAATATGATCCAATGATACAATCATTAGTATTTATATGGATGATTTATGTTTATGATAAAATGATTATTATGAAACCTCCTAAATTCCCTTGGGTAATGCAATGATGAAATATCAATGAATGGAATTTAATTTCTATATATTTTAATAAAATGGAAGATTTATGATCTTATGGAATAATTTTTTTATTATATGATTCCATATTAAGGAATTCCTGGCCATAATAAGGGTATAGAATTTGTGATCCATTGCCCAAAGTGGTTCAATGGGAAGATAACCAAAACTCAAAAGTGTTTATGACTATGAGAACATAAATACTATGACTATGAGAACATAAATACTATTAATTAAGATTAGAAAATAATATTACTTATGACTATGTGATCTTAAATAATATGTATATGGTACATAAATAAGTTAAAAATTATTTCAATTTTGTTTTGGAATGATAAAATTAATATTTTTTTCAATAATTATAATACCATTGTTTGTTAAAAATAATTATAACATTCTCATTTCCAATTTCATTTCATGTGTGATATATAAAACACCCATAGAATAAAATTATACAATTATAAATAGTTTTGAATAATTATAAAACTACACTCAGAAGCCTTTTATGATCTGTTAGTGACAGAATTTTCGGGACGAATAAAGAAAAATTATTCTTTTACAAACTAGTTCATAAATGATCAAAATTATTGTCATTTGATATTGAAAATATATTATTACTAAGAAATATAATTGTATGGAATAATTTAAAATGATGTTTATATATATCATTAATTTTATGAAATAATTTATTAGGGCGGCACTTTTTGTTATACATATTTTTTGAGTGCAATCAAATAAGAAAGAACTCATAGTAAAGGTTCTGTACATTAAACTTAACATCATCAGACATATATTTTATTATATAGCTTATTTTGTATATAAGGGTGAATATACATCAACATTAACATTTTAATCATAATACTATCTTCTTTAGTGATACTTAAGGTTCCATTTTAGATTATCTCCTTTAATAATTTTCAATTCAGATGTTTGTATTGTCGTAAGGGTTTCTTTGTCTAATTGTCCACTCGATGGGACATGATTGATATTATTATCCATACTTTCTTTTATATGGTGTATTAATTTACTGATAAATTTAACATATGAAAATATTTTTCATTTAATCATATCTTAATATCTATTTCATTATATTTATCCCCATATTAATTGACTCTCATTTTACCAATATTATTAGTGTTCCATTTATAGTCTTATTTTAAAATATGATATATCTTTTTAATTGTAATATATCTTAAGAATTTGTATAATATTAATTGTATAACCCCTATTGGTATATTTTGACATATTAATTATTGGGGTTTTACTTTTGTTCTACCTATTTTATGTCCCCCTTCATATTATTTTTACCCATTATATGGAAAATTACCCCACCTATTCGATTTATTCATGACTATTTATTTTCAATAACTATATTTATTGAATTATTATATAGAGGGCCACTTATGTTCCTATATAACTGGGCATTATAATTTTACACTATAATAATTCATTAAATATTTTATTTTTTTATCATTTTCATTTGGGGGATTGTTTTTCAATATGTGAAAGGTATCTCATTTTAACATTTTCATTGTGAAAACTTTTTTAATTCAGGGTTGTATTTTTCTATAAAAAATATATTCCATGTTCTCATGCTTTCAAAAATAAATTACAATTTTTTATGAAATATTTATACTAAAATAAGTATTTTCAAAATTTTCATTAATATTTAATATTTCAAAATCTATTATCCAAATATTTATAAAAAATATTTTTAATCTTGCACGACATTCATTGAAATAATTTATGCTTTGTCAAGGATATATTTTAAAATATTCCAACCAAAATATTTTTCTCCATAGCTTTTTCAATATTATCTAAAAATTAAAAACGAAACATCAAATACCATTTTCATTCTTAGCCATTGTAACGACCCGAGTCCAGAGCCGCATTACTGGTGCCCCATACCCGATTGGCCTCATGAACTCAAGCGTGTTTCCCTAAATGCCAGAGGCTGCCGACTAGCAGCGAGGGACTTGGTGAGTTAGTGGGGAAACTATGCCCTCATTTGGTAAAGTATGCAGTGGAAGAATAAGCATAAACAATAGTAGAAGCAGTAAATATCATGCAACAACTGAACTGAAAGTAAAAGAAATTTCTGATATAATAATGATGTTGTATGGAGCATGTATTTATGGAAAGAAGTTATAGAAATAACGTGCTGAAATACAAATGAAACCAAATTACTAAATATAAACATCAACTCATGCAGCATCGGGGGCAAGGCCCAGTCCGATGCTCTCCAGCTCCGACCAACAATCAAGTACCTGAGGTAGAAGGGGAACAATCCCTCCATATACCTGTAACCATATAATCTATTTGGGCCTAAAGCAGGACCCAAACAGGGTGTGAGACTAATCCTCGTAGGCAACCACCACAAGATTTGTTCCCTACTGTCAGTGAGTGATATAGCAAAAGTAAAGGTAAACATATGCAGCAAACAATTCTACCAATTACCATTAACATTCATTTAATTACACAACCAGGGAAAACCAGCAATGTTTTCTATTCCATGACAAGAAAATAACACATCATATATCTAAAAAGACTACCTAAACACAAGCAGTACAAACCCAAGTTTGATCTTTGGCTTGGTGGAATCGTCACAACCAACCATAAAAATACACACTGACTCTCTGGGTGGATTAAACTAGCAAACCCTTATAGTCTAGTAATCACACAAGGCATAGACACTTTTGGAAGCTCTCACGTCAATTCGCCTATAGTCTTGCAATGATTGCTACAGACTCTCTGAGGAAGCAATTACATCTAATTTCTCATGTAGTCTCAATGTGTGGGTATCTACGAACACTCTTTGGAAGAACAAAGTACTTTTCCCATAGGTCCTGCATACGGAACTAAAACCAACAGACCCTCTATGGAAGCAATTAATCGTCTATTCCCTCTTTGAACTCCCGCACCAGGTTCTCACATCCCTGAGTAGTCCAGTCGTGTGTAATCGAATGTTAGAAGCCCTAAGTATGTTAAAAAACTACTTGGATAATAGCTACCATATTTCAAAAGCATTCCAACAGCATCCAAAACATGCAATCAGTGATAACAAGCAACTAAAAATTTCTATAGCGTTGCCTCACAGCAATGGTGCCAAATGACGATAAATAACAAAACGAGAGAGGTAAACACCCATGGGGTGATCCTCAAACATGAAACCAAGAATAAATTAGAAGCAAATGATCATAAGATGACATGAAATCTAGGGCATATAAACAACAAGATTAAAATCCTAAACCCAGGATACCTGAAACATGTGTATCCAAAACTTTTGAAACCAAAACTCAATGAACTTCAACGTAGGGCAACAATCCACCTACCTCGATCTTTGGAGATCGATATACACGAACGTCTGTCCGTGAATCAGCATAGAAAAGATTAGATCTTCCAAAACATCTAAAACGTTCAGCCTTAGATAACATACATGAGAGAAAGAATCAGGAAACAAGGATAATAAAGAACCAAGAAATCAACGCTGTGATTCTTCTGCAACCGACAGAGTTTGATTTGGACAACTGATGATGGATCGGTGGCTCGTAGAATAATTGGCCTTCTTGATTGGTTTGGATGGGATTAGGTGGAGAAGAAGACATTTTCAGTCATTAGGCATGACCTCGGGTCGATTAATGAAATAAAAAAAGTACACAGTGTGTACTATTAAAGTTCACGGCATGTCGTGGGTTTTTACGTACTCCGCCAAAATCGGCCTCCACATCACCCCTACACACTGTGTGTGTGGCCCGGTCTCGGCTAGCACATGGCTTTGAGTGGCTGAGGAATACATGGGGTGTACTCTTAAAGTACATGGCGTGTACTCTGAAAATTTCCAGATTTTCCATTTTTTCATTAAAAAGCCCGTAAAAGAGATCCGTAACTGAAACTGAAGCTCCGGGTTCTTACAAACGTCCCTCCTTAAATAAATTTGTACCCAAATTTCCCTAGAAAGGCGTATAAGAAGATAACTTGAACAACTCTTGCCACTGTGATCGCATATCAGCCTCCCTCTCCAATGTCTTGTCCTATATACGGCCATGGTGCCATAACACTTGTACCAGAGGAATAGATCGGCCACAAAGTAATTTTTCACTACTATCAACAATCTAGATAGGATGCTCCTCGAAAGATGCATCCTACTCCAACTCAACCTCCTCAGGTTGAAAAACATGAGATGAGTCTGAGAAATACCGTCAAAGTTGAGAAATATATATGACGTCGTGCATAGCTAGGTACCTCTGAGGTAACTACAACCTGTAAGAAACCAGCCTAACTCTCTCCAGAACCTCAAACAACCTGTCTTATCTTGGTGAAAGCATACCCTATCTTCAAATCCTCTTGTGTCCCAACCTCGGTGCGACAAGTAGGAAAAACTGATCCCTGACCTCGAACTCCAGTGGTTTTTCTCTGCTGATCAGCATAACACTTTTTCCGAGACTGTGCTGTCTCCATCCTCTTCTGAATCAACTCTATATGTTCTGAGGTCTCCTGAACAAGACGAGGTCCCAGCAAAGCTGCCTCTCCTGCCTCTAGACAGCATAAAGGTGATCGACATGGCCTACCATACAATGCCTCGTACGGTGCCATCTGAATAGTCGCCGGAAAACTGTTGTTGTAGGTGAACTCCACCAGAGGAATATGCTTCTCTCAAGAACTGCTAAAGTCTAGAATGCATGCTAGAAGCATATCCTCAAGAACCTGGATTGTACGCTCGTACTGGCCATTAGTCTGGGGATGGTATGTTGTACTCAAACGTACCTGTGAACCCAACGCCCTATGTAGCCCCTGCCAGAAGTTTTGAATAGAACATGCATCCCTACTTGAAACAATGGAGTGTGGAACTCCATGAAGACGTACAATAACTCAGATGTAAAACTGTCCCAGCTCATCAACTCTAAAGGTCTCCATGATCAACAAGAAGTGTGAAACCATCGTGAGCCTGTCCACTACAACCCAAACCACATCATTTCCATGAGGCGATCTCGGTAAACCTGTCATGAAGTCCATCGTGACATCATTCCATTTCCACTCAGGAATGGGTAACTGCTGCAAAATCTCTGGTTGTCACTGATGCTCTTCCTTCACCTGCTGATAGATGGAACACCGCATAACAAAACCAACCACATACTTCTTCATACCTGGCCACCAATACTGACGGTGCAAGTCTCAGTACATTTTGGTGACACCAGGATGAACTTCCCATGCTGAAGCCTGGAACCCCCACATCAGCTCCTCCCATATGTCAGATGAAACCCCTATGTGGCCATGAAAACGTAGAAACTCGTCATTTCCCACTATCCACCTCAGAGTAGGATCTCCATCTGACACACCTTCCAATAGAACTAGGCCTTCCGGGTCAGATAGATACCTCATTCGAAATCATTCAAAAAGGGTAGAGGTAACAGCTACATAAGAAAGAACCGTCTGACCCTGTCTGTCGTGCACCTCCTGATGCATCTCAGAGAACAGAGCCATGAGCTGCCACTCACTACTGTCCTTTTGAACTGCCGGAAACTGAGTCCTCCTGCAAAGTGTGTCTGCCACACCATTGCGTTTCCTAGGTATATAAGCAAGCTCGAAGTCGAAATATTGTAGGTACTCGACCCACCTCAGCTATCTCAGATTCAAGTCCCGCTGCGTGGAGATATACTTGAGGCTCTTGTGGTTAGTATATACCACAAAATGATCTCCCATGATATAGTGCCTCCAACAATGCAAAGCATGAACAACAACATCAAACTCTAGGTCGTGCGTAGGATAGTTCTTCTCATGTGGCCTCAACTGCCGAGATCCGTACACAACAACACGATCTTCCTGCATAAGCACTACTCCAATCCCGATGCCATATGCATCACAAAAAACTATATAACTCCTTCCTGGATCTGGAAGAAATAGAATCGGTGCTGAATTCAATCTCCCCTTCAGCTCTTGGAAGGATGATTCATAGGCTTCTGACCAAACAAACATCACCCCCTTCTTAATCCAGCCCATCAATGGTGCTTCTAGCCATGAGATGTCCTGTATAAACATCATGTAGTAGACAACCATCCCAAAGAATCTCTGTTCCTCGAAGAGGTTCTTCGGCAGCTCTCAGGTAACTACTACTCTCACCTTCTTTGGGTCTACTGATGCTCCTGTCTCTGAGATGACATGACCTAGGATGTGAATTTCTTTCATCCAAAAGTGGCACTTTGAGAGTTTAGCATAAAGATGATGCTCCCTCAGTGTACTCAAAATGATCTTAAGATGGGTTTCATGGTCGTGTCGAGTGTGAGAGTACACCATGATATCATCCACGAAGACAATGACGAAGGAATCCAAGTAAGGATGGAACACTTGGTTAATCAATTCCATGAAAACTGCTGGAGCGTTCGTAAGGCCAAACGACATAACCGTATACTCGTAGAGGCCATACCTGCTCATGAAGGCTATCAGAGGTATATTTGAAGGCCTAACACACAACTGATGATAACCGGACCTCAAATAGATCTTTGAGAACACCCGAGATCCTCTAAGCTAATCGAAGAGATCATCAATCCTCGGCAAGGGATATAAATTCTTGACTATCAACTTGTTCATCTTCTGATAATCCACCCAAAGCCTAAGGGTACTGTCTTCCTTCATCGCGAACAGGACATGAAAACCCCAAGGAGAAGTACTGGTTTGGATGAAACCCTTTTTCTGCAACTCCTCCAACTGCTTCTTGAGCACCTGTAACTCAGGTGTAGCCATCCTATAAAGAGGAATGGACACCGGTGCTGCTCCTGACATGATCTCAATCGATAATTCCACCTCACGCTCTGGAGGAAAACCTGAAAAGTCTTCTGGAAAGACATTTGGAAAGCGATCAACCACTGGAGTAAAATCTAATTGTGTAGTCCCCTGGTCATCTAGATAAAGACTAGAAATCTGGGCCGTAACTCCTCCTAGCCCATGATGCTCGAGTCCGGATCGACTCACCTGAACATCCCACTAACCCTTATGATGGAAATATTCACCCTCTGGTGACACAAAACTCACCCTGTGGTGATAGCAATCGACGACTTCCTGGTAGGGAACAAACCAGTCCATACCAAGAATGACGCCATATCCCGTCATCTCTAGGACATAGAGGTCCCATAGGAAACGATACCTTGCATCCTCGAGAGGACACTCCATGAATTGACATACGCTAAATGTACTCATTCCCAAGGGAGTGTCGAGAGTCATCATGTCAGCAGACGAAAAGACACATAGCTTAAGAATTTCCACGACAGAAACAGAGATAAATCTATGTGAAGCATCAGTCTCGAAAAGGGATGAAGATAAAAAAGAGGTTACTAATATCGTACCACGAACTGTGGAAGTTCCAAGATCCTTCACCTGATGGATCTCCTCCACTACAAACAATTGGCCAGTACCGCAGCCCTATATAGCAGCCTTATATCCCTGAGCTGATCCCCCTTGATCTTGACTACCACATCCATGACCTCTACCTTGGCCTATATGACTAGAATAACTCCATCCCCCAATCTGTTGTGGGACTAGTAATCCTTCTCTTGAATGAGGGGTAGAAACAGATCCTCCTTCACTAGCCGCTGGAAGAAGATCCCTGAAAAAAAACTACAGATGACCCATCTTACCGCAAGCTCGGCCCTCCACTGGATCTCTTGGGCACTGAGGCTTCTTATGACCACTCTTTCCACACTGAAATCACACCACCGAGTTGCCATAAGGAAGATCATGTCAACCATATGATATACCTCTCTTCCTCGTGTCACCTCGAGTTGACTCTCGGTGGCTCTTATTGATGTCAGTATGAAATGAATCAGCCTTGGATGCTGAACCACCCTGTTCAACAGCACCAGTATCCCGCAGATTTCTTTCAGTGATCTCTGCCTGGTTGACTATCAGAGTAATAGAAGTCAGCTGGAAAACATTCACCTGCGATCTGGTCTCTAGATTGAGGCCTTCCTCAAACTTCATTGCCAAAAACAGCTCGTCATTTCCCATAAAGGGAGCGAAACGTTGTAACTCAGTGAAGTGGGGGGGAATACTCCATAACCTAAAGAGTACCCTAAAGTAGGTTCATGAACTCCCTGGCCCTATCAGCCTCAGCTTCGTGGGATAGAAGTAGTCATAGAACGTACGCTGGAATTCATCCCAAGCCATAGTCTGATGGCGCCCTGCCTGTGAGACTACATCCCACCATCTTTTGGAAGAATCTCGTAGCATGTAAGTCGCGAGCTTCACCCTTCTGTATGGGGGTGTCTCTAGATTCTCGGCTATGGAATGCATAGTTTCTATCCATGACTCTGCAACCTGAGGTCCTCTAACCCATATGAATGTGGGAGGATGCTGCTGCTCGAAGACTCACATCAGCTCTGCCATATACGGGGCATGATACTGAGCTCCTTGGAAGATCTGCATGAACCTCATTAAACCCTCTCTGAACTGACCATCGGCCCAAGAGTCTTGAATCACTGTATGTGCGACATCCGGAACAATCAGAGGAACTACTGGTAGTCCCGGGTCTGCCATATCAGGTGTACGGTCACAGCTTGGTTCCTGACATGCAACAGGAGGACATCTTGGTGCCATTGCCCTGAAAGATCAAAAGCACGCCTTTGATTAAGGATCAACAAGGATAGAAAACACAAGAGTACAAAACGGGAATAGGAGAGAGAAACACTTAAATTTGAATAACTGAACTACACAGTGTGTATTTAAACTACACGGCATGTTTGTTAAAGCCGTTTACATGGGCATGTAATTCTGCCACCACTGGTCGGGTAACATTTCAAACTACATGGCGTGTTGTCCCAAAACACGGCATGTACATGAACTCCACTCCCCTGCCCGAGTCTCTTTGCACGGATAACCTTCATGGTGCTCCTAATTATAAAATACATAGTGTGTGCACTAAGGACACGGCATGTAAAATCCAGGCTTTGACAGCCCGTGTAGCAGGTTACACAGCCAGCCACACAGCTAACCCCTTACACGGCCTGTTCTGAACAAACACGACTTGTATCGGAGAAGATAACACTGACCCGTGTTGTTTGTGACACGACCCAATACCTAGATGAAACTACACAGTTTGTTATTATAACACACGGCGTGTACTAGATGAGTTTCCCCGACCCATGTTGTTAGTGACACGAATAGTTACATGGTTCGCTACTACAGGAGTATACTTATGGTACATGGCATGTCTCTGAAGATTTTCTGCCACCCTGTGTTTTTGTTCACACAGCTAACAACACGGTTTGAAAACTCCACTGCATGTATGAATAAATTACACGCCGTGTATTCTGGGTTTTTCTGGGCAGTAGCTCTGAAACTGCTCCGAATGCCCGAAACACTGAAAAAAACAACCAGCTATGTGCCAAGTTCCTATCCGTGGGGGCCCATACTCCCCGTGAATCAAGGCTTGGCATCATAACAATTCATACAACAAGTAAATATCATAACAAACAATGATCCGCCAAATTCTGATCCTTGAGGGCCCATAACACCTCCAAGACCAGAGCTTTGCCCCCATGGTAAACCGGCTGTAAATGAAGTAATACTGTATCAACGCAACAAGTATTTCAATCACCGAAACTACTACAACGGCATGCATAATCTATCACTACATCTATCACAACATCATGAAATTATAATGCACAATAGATGGCATGGTAAAATTCATGACAAGTGATTTCCTACCCAGTGCCTATATGATGCATGAGATGGAACACCCTCATCTCACTAGGTTGCAACCAAATAGATCCACAATCATATAAACTGTAACAATACACCACATGTGCATCACCCAACGGTGAAATATAAAAAACTGTAACACTTTCGAAAACTAAATATTTCTATTACGAGGTTATATAGTTTTTCCATGTACAAGGGTTAATTACTCATAGGCACAGTTAAGTACTAACTACCCATTTATTCCTATCCCTGGCTATTGTTGCAAAATAGTAAGCAATAGTAAAGAAAGAAAACTCATCTAATACCACTCTTTAATGACTTGAGTTCGGGGCTGCATTACTGGTGCGACGTACCTGGTTCTCCACATGACCTCAAACACGTTTCTCCAAAAGCCAATGGCTACTGACTAGTAGCGAGGGACTTGGTGAGTCAGTGGGGAAACTGTGCCCTCATTTAGTAAAGTGTGTAGTGGAAGAATAAGCATAAACAATAGCGGAAGCAGTAAATAGCATGCAACAACTGAAATGAAAGTAAAAGCAATGTCTGATATAATAATGATATAGTATGCTACATGTTTATATGGAATGAAGTAAGAAAAACAACTTGCTGAAATACAATTGCATCCAATGTACTAAATGTAAACAACAACTCCAGCAGCATCGCGGGCCAATGCCCGGTCCCATGCTCTCCAGATCCGACCAGATATCAAGTACCTGAGGTAGAAGGGGAACAATCCCTACCGATAACTGCAACCATATAATCTGTTTGGGTCAAAAGCAGGACCCAAATAGGGTGTGAGACTAATCCGAGTTGGCAACCACCACAATATTTTTTCCCTACTTTCAGTGAGTGATATAGAAAAAGTAACGGTAAATAAATGCAGAAACAAATTCCACCAATTACCATTCACATTCATTTAATTAAAAATCAAGGGAAAACAAGCAAAGTTTTATATTCCATGATAAGAAAGTAACACAGCAGGTATCTAATAATACTACCTAAACACAAGTAGTAAAAACCCAAGATTGTTCTCTGACTTGGTGGACTCATCACAATGAACCATGAAAATTCACACTGACTCTCTGGGTGGCTTAAACTAGCAGACCCCAATAGTCCAGTTATTATACAAGGAACATACACTCTAGGAAGCTCTCACGTCAATTCCTCTATGGTCTTGCAACGGTAGCAACAGACTCTCTGAGAAAGCACTTACGTATAATTCCTCTTGTGGTCTCGATGCGTGGGTAACTAAGAACACTCTTTGGAAGCACAAAGTCCTATTCTCGAAGGTCATACGTATGAAACTAAAACTAACAGACCCTCTAGGGAAGAACTTAATCGTCTATTCCCTCTTTGATCTCCCGGACCAGGTTCTCACAGCCCTGAGTAGTCCATTCATGCGTAATGTACTATTAGAAAAACTATGTAAGTTAAAAAATTACTTGGCTAATAGCTACCATACTACAAAATTATTCCAACAGCAGGAAACACATGCAATCAATGATAACAAGAAACTAACAATTTTAATGGGGTTGTCTCACAGAAATGGTCCCTAACTAAGATAAAAAACCAAACGGGAGAGGTAAACACCCATGGTGTGATCCTCAAACATGAAACCAAGAATAATAAGCATCAATTCATCATAATATAACAAGAACTCATGGGAAGATAAACAACATGATCAAAATCCTAAACTTGGGATACCCGACACAGGGGTATCAGACACTTTTGAAACCAAATCTCAAAGAACATCAATGTCGGGTAACAAACCACCTACCTCGGTCCTCGAAGATCTATATACTTGAACCACGACCCATGAATCAGCCTAGAATGGGGTAGATCTTCAAGAACTTCTAAAACGTTCAACCTCAGATAACTTACACGAGAGGAAGAACCAGGAAACGAGGATAAAGAAGAACCAAGAACTCACCGCTGCGATTCTTCTACAACCAATGGATTTTGATTCGGACTACCAATGATGGATCGATGGATCAGAGTGAAATCAGACTTATTGGACATTCTAGATGGGATTATGTGGAGAAAAAGTTGTTTTCGGTCATTAGGCGCGACCCCCAGGTCGATTAATGAAATAAAAAAAGTACACGGTGTGTACTCTTAAAGTACAAGGCGTTTAGTGGGTTTTTCCGTACTCCGCAAAAATCGGCATCCATGTCACCCCAACACACCATGTGTATGGCCCAGTCTAGGCCGACACATGGATTTGAGTGGTCGAGGAGTACACGGTGTGTACTCTTAATGTACACGGCGTGTAATCTGAAAATTTACAGACTCCATTTTTCCTTAAAAAGCCTGTAAAAGAGATCGGTACCTGAAAATGAAGCTCCAGGTTCTTACAGCCATTCACAATGAATAGTTATTAGTTTCATTCAAAATAATTTCCTCTACAAACACTCTATATTTCATTAAATTTATTGAAGAGTGCTAACATAGATTCCATTCATTGATTGAATAAATAAATTGTTAACTACATTTTATACCATATTTTTTTCAACATAAATATGAT
This sequence comes from Viscum album, assembly GCA_963277665.1. Taxonomy (NCBI): domain Eukaryota; kingdom Viridiplantae; phylum Streptophyta; class Magnoliopsida; order Santalales; family Viscaceae; genus Viscum; species Viscum album. Next base: position 2,101,730,204 of record OY728127.1, on the reverse strand, counting down.
ATTGTTCATTTAATGGTATGTAACAAGATATTTATATAGAATCATTGGCTACATATATATTTCATGGGTTTATTATGTGAATTGAGTTGTTTAAGAATGTATTCCTTATAATATTTTTAATGGTATTTAAAAACCATTTTCATTACGTGGGTTATTTATTATATGATTTATTTATTAAGGATCATATATGAAAAGAAAATGATTTATGAGGTAAAATATAACATTCAAATACATTTTTTTATGTTTATACTCCAATAAATTGTTACCTGTAGACATATTGAGTTTGTTCTCCTCGAAAATGGCCTAATGATTTTTCTCACTTTTTTAGGCACAAACATACTTAGTTTTTTCAAAATGAATTGTGATTAATGAGTCAAATATCAATGTTTTATTATTCTAATGGTTGTTCCAAATTAATTTTTCTTTATTCATTTCATGCTACTTTTTAATTTTTTTTCCTTTTAGGATTTTTTAGATTCCTGGATATGTTCCAATATTGCATAATATTTCACACCTTTTTGTTTTCCCATGAATTATGAAATGATTTATGATCATTTATTAGTTGAGAATATATTTATTACATATCATGATTTTACACATATCCTAATATTATTATCACTTATTATCTTTGACTATTATCACTTTTACTTTTGAATATTGGTAATCTAAACTGAAACTGTTCTTATCATTCTTTTTCCCATGGTTATTGAGATGATTATGTCATGTGATATTTCTTGATAGTAGTATATAATAGTGGTGTTAACGGTAAATGTTCATAGGTTCTAGGGGCCTTAATTTGTATCAAATTAATGATTACTTATTTTTTGGGAGATTTCACTTATTATTTATTAGTACAAGAGAAAATTAGTGAAATACCTATGGATAAATATAATAAATGATATAAGGTATATGATAAAATATCTAAATATTAGTAATCCAGATAATATGATGTTATCAAAGAAATGACATCAGTATCGTTATATTTTTTTGGGATCCTGGATTTCGGAGAAATGAACCTCAAGGTATGTATGAATCTAGGTTATTCGTCAAGTTATGAATCTATTAATGATATGTAAAACCTTCAATGATTTTTTCATTATGTATTAGAACTAGTAACTACGCCCATAGTTCTATCATTTGGATTGTTTTTTATAAGGTTACAAGGAATCTAGAGCTAGTCTTCCATGAAAATAAAAGTTTTATATTTTAAATTAACTAAATGTATATTTGTGATATTTTATAAACCCAATAAATAACAAATTTAATTAAAAGTTCACTACATGAATTTTTATGACATGCCCCAGACCCAACCATTGTATAAAATTTATCAATTTATACATGGAGTAAAAGAAATGTGTTTTTTTAAAAGTGGTAGAACCCATTTCATTTTTGTCTTAACCCTCACCCCTCTATTCCCTCTCATAGAGGATCCCCTTATGATTAGTCCATTAATTGAATGAATATAAGATTATATACCATATATTGGCATGAAAAATGATTCATGTGAAATCTATCATGTTGGATATCCAAATTTAATCTATCCATTATATTTTCTCCTTTTATCATTTCTTGACTACACACTGAGTTATTTTTGTGTGAGATAATATTTGATATTTTTTTCATTTTTATACTTATCTATTTTCCTCTAATATTGAATGAAGTAGTTTCTAATAAAGGATGGGAGGAGTACTGTAGAATTAGGGTAGGTATTCATTTAGTTTTTCCTAAAATTCATTCCATTTATAAAATGCCTTCATTTTGTGCATGGGGGTTTCTCCATGAGTTTCTCCTTAAGAAATTTTCCATTTAATTTAATCGTCCAAATTTCAAACTAAGACCCCAGTGGTACCTATGATATCATTGTCGGATAATAACTAAATTCTTACCACTCATATATGTTGTGTACAATGTTATGAATTTTTAACTATATTGTGATTATATAAGACAATATATAGTTTGTTTAATTGAAGTTTAATTATGTGATTTAACTTAACAAATGGTAAAATGATATATATATAATGTGTTTATGAATATGTACATATATCACTTGACCCTTATCCTATATAATTTATTGGATAAATGATTTCATGTCCTTATATTAAACATAGCATGTTTGATGAATGATAATTAAATAAGCCTAATGAAAATGTGATTTACATGAGAATTACAGGGCATGAATTGATTTTTGATATATAATAAATTTATGAGATTAAAATTTCATATGAACCTTTTTACTTTTATAGGGATCATCTTACATGAGATATGCATTGATTTTTAAGGTAATTCTATGAGCACTCAGAGGAATCCATTCTGATTAATTGAATCGATTATGAATGAAGATACCCACTTTGGGACTTGGTATTTTTCTACCAATGGATTCTAAAAATCTAGACAAAGGATCCCTTCACTTTCTCTATGGAAATTTGAACTCATAAGATACACTACATAGATTCATATTGATGAATACTGACATGAGTTGCATTCGATTATTCTATATTTTTCTATTCATGAATAGAATCGTAATTAAAATTGATGTGATCCATATAAACAGATACTTTATCATCGCTAACAAGGAGCTGATAAAGGACCCCTTTATCAGTGCTAAAAAAGCGATGATAAATGTGTTTTTATCAGCTCTCTTTTATCCCTGATAAACTAATTGTTTATCAGTGATTTTTTAGATCTGATAAATGAGGATTCTATCAGCGTTTTTTAGTGTTGATTAAGGCTTCCTTTATCAATGATAAAAAATCACTGATAAACTACCTATCTGCTCTAACAAAAAATTCTGCAGCAGCACACCCAAACAACACCTGAAAAAAATTCTACATCTCAACAAGTATACAAATACAAAATTAACAGATAATTCATAAGGTAATTACACCACGTATACCCGTACAACAAGTATACTGATGCACCATTACCACATAATTCATAAGTTAGTTAAATACATAATGAATTCAAGGGGTTGGTGGTGGGGGGGTTTTCAAGTGTTTGGGATGGGTGTCCAAGGGAGCTAGGGGGTGTCCGGGGGTATGGGGGTGTTTGGGGCGATATGGGTGTCTAGGTGGTATGGGGGTGGTCCTGGAGGATGGGGGCTATCCAAGTGGGGGTGGGGTTGTGTACATGGGTTGGTGGGGGTTTTCCATGAGGGTTGGGATGTCAAGGGGTGGGGGTGTCTAGGTAGTGGGGTGGTGTCTAGGAGGGGGTGTCCGTGTTGGTGGGGGGGGGGGGATATCCATGGGGTGTCCAGTGGGTGGGCAGCTGTCCTGTGTGTCGGGGGGCTTTCCAGGGGGTGGGGTGTCTGGGGTGTGGGGGCGGTCCAGGGGTTGATGGGGTGTCTAAGGGGGGGGGGGTGTCCAAGAGGGTGGGGGTGGCCGTCAAAGGGTGTGGGGTTTCCAGGGGGTGGGGGTGTCCAGGCAGTGAGGTGGTTTCTTGTAGTGTTGGGGTGCTGTCCAGGGAGTGATGAGTGTCTGGGGGAGTGGGTGTTTGGGGGGGGGGGGGTGGGGGGGGGTCTGTGGTGGTGTGGCGGGCTATCTATGGGCATGTACAGGGCGGGTGGGGGTTGTCCAGGGGGATGGGGGGCTTTCTAGTGGGTGGGGTTGTCCAGAGGGGTTGGGGAGTCCAGGGGTTGGGGTGGTGTCCAAGGGGGTGGGGTGGTCTAGGAGTTGGTGGGGCTATCCAAGGGGGGTGTGGTGGTGTTCAAGGGGGTGGGGTGGATGTCCTTGGGGTGTGGTGTCAATTGGGTGGGGGTGTCCAGGTGGTGTGGTGGGGGAATCCAAGGACTGGGGGCCATCCAGGTGGTTGGGGGTCCATCCATGGATCGTTCTCCTAAAAGATCATCACAATACGAATGCATTTAGTCGGATTTGCGTATGTTAGTAGTAGTTTTCACTTAAAAATATAGCGATTTACAAAATAGAGACACTTTGAGTGATACCGGCCAAATCGTACCTCAGATTGAGGTGGGGTTGACTCATACGCGTCACAAATGACCCATGCTTCATTATCCTAAAGGAGAAACACAATCCGAATGTTTTTTGTTTGATTTGTGTATTTTATATGTTGTTTTCACATATAATTATATTCATTTAAAAAAAGAGATACACTTTGAGTGATAATAGCCACACTATTCCTTAGATTGAGGCAGGGTTGACTCAAACATTTAAAAAATAACCCATATGTCATTCTACAAAAGGATCAACACAATCTGCATGTGTTTAGTTGGATTTACGTACGTTAGTTGTTGTTTTCACATATAATTCTATCCATTTAAAACAAAAGAGAGACACTTTGAGTGATACTGGACACACCATGCCTCAGATTGAGGGGGGAATGAATCGTACATGTCAAAATTGAACCAGGGATCGTTCCCCAAATGTATCAACACTATCGGAATGTGTTTGGTAAGATTTGTGTATGTCAGTTTTTGTTTTCAAATAAAATTCTATACATTTAAAACAAATGATAGAAACTATGAGTGATACCAGACACACTGTGCATCGGATTGAGGCATGTTTGAATCGTACACATCATAAATTACCCATGGATTGTTATCCTAAAGGATAAACCCAATCCAAATCTGTTTGGATGGACTTTCATACATCAGTTTTTGTTTTCACTTAAATTTTTTTCCATTTTAAACAATTAAGAGTCCCATGGAGTGATATCGAACACACTGTTCCATAGATTGAGGGGGGGGGGGGGGTAGACACTTACAAATCACCAACGCACCCATGAAACATAATACTAAGGGATCAACACTATACTAATGCGTTTGGTTGGATTTGCGTACATTAGTTGTTGTTTTCACAGAAAACAATGTCCATTTTAAACAAAAGAGAGACCATTTGATTGATACTGGCCACACCATGACTCAGAATGAGGCAAGGTTGAATTTTACACATCACAAAAGAACCCATGGACCATTATCTAAACCATCTACACAATATGAATTCTTTTGGTCGGATTTGCGTACATTAATTGTTGTTTTAACATAAAATTCTGTCCATTTTAAACTAATGAAAGACACTTTGAGTGATACTGGGCACACCATGCCTCAGATTAAGGCAGGGTTGACTCATACACTTCCCTAATGCACCCATTGAGCATTCTCCTAAAATATCAACACAATATGAATGCGTTTTGTCATAATTTTGTAAGTCAGTTGTTGTTTTCACTTAAAATTTTGTCCATTTAAAAAAAGAGACCCTTTGAGTGATATCGGTCACACCGTGCCTCATATTAAGGTGATGTTGACTCATACACATCTCCAATGCACCCATGGATTTTTATCCTAAAGGAACAACTAAATATGAATGTGTTTGGTAGGATATGCATACGTTAGTTGTTGTTTTCACATAAAATTGTTACCATTTTAAAAGAACGATAGACCATTTGAGTGATACCAACCGCACCGTGCCTTATATTCAAGTAGTTCTGACTCGTACACATCACTAAAACACCCATGGATATTTCTCCTAAAGGATAAACACAATCCTATTGCACTTGGTCAGATTTCCTTAGGTCAGTTGTTGTTTTTACTAGAAATTTTGTCTATTTTAAACAAAAGAGAGACACTTTGAATGATACTTGCCACACCATAACTCAAATTGAGGAAGGGTTAACTCATATATGTCAAAAATGTCCCATGGATCATTCTCCTAAATTATCAACACAATACTAATGCATTTGTACAGATTTGCATACGTCAGATGTTGTTTTCACTTAAAATTCTGTCCAATTTAAACAAAAGAGAGACACTTTGAGTGATACCGGACACACCGTGCCTCTGATTGTGGAGTGGTTGACTCATACACATAAAAAATGAAACATGGATCATTCTAATAAAGGATAAAAATAATATGAATGTGTTTTTCAAATTTTCATACGTCAGTTGTTGTTTTCACTTGAAATTCAGTCCATTTTAAACAAAAGAGAGACACTTTGAGTGATTTCGCCCACACTGTGCCTCGGATTAAACCAGGGATGACTCATAAATGTCAAAAATGATCCATGTATATTACCCAAATGTATCAACACAATCATAATTATTTATTTCCGATTTTCATATGTTAGTTGTTGTTTTCACAAAAAAAATTCTATATTTTAAACAAAAGAGAGACACATTGAGTGATACCGGCCACACTATGGCTAATATTAAGACTGGGTTTAGTCATACAAGTCAAAGATGTATCATGGATTATTCCCCAAATGTATCAACACACTCGAAATGTGTTTGGTCAGATTTTCATATGTCATTTGTTGTTTTCAATTAAAATTCAGACCATTTTAAACAAAAGAGAGACCCTTTGAGTGGTATCGTCCACATTGTGGTTTAGATTGAGGCGGGGTAGAATCGTAAACATAACCAACGAACCCATGGATTGTTCTATAAAGGTTCAACACAATTCGAATTTGTTTGGTTAGATTTACGTATATCAGTTGTTGTTTTCACTTAAAATTCGGTCCATTTTAAACAAAAGATAGACCCTTGGTGCGATACCTTCCACACCGTGCCTCGAATTGAGGCGGGGTTGACTCATACACATCACCAACACACACATGGATAATTTTATTAATGGATCAACATAAAACAACTATGTTTGGTAAAATTTCTATAGGCCATTTTTTGTTTGCCCATAAAATTTTGTCTATTTTATACAAAAGAGATACATTTTGAGTTATACCGGCCACACCATGCCTCAGATTGAGGCGGTGTTGACTCATACACATCACTAAAAAACCGATGGATCCTTCTCCTAAAGGATCAACACAATAAAAATGTTATTCTTTGAATTTTCGTATGTTAGTTCTTGTTTTCACTTAAAATTCTGTTCATTTTAAACAAAAGAGAGTCCTTTTGAGTGATACTAGCCACACCATGCCTTGGATTGAGGCGGATTTGACTCATACACATCACCAATACACACATGGATTGTTCTCCTAATGTATGAACACAATATGAATGATTTTGGTTTGGTTTGTGTTTGTCAATTTTTGTTTTTACTTAAAAGTTTTTCCATTTAATAAAAGAGACACTTTGAGTGATACCGGCCTCACCCTACCTCAGATTGAGGCGGGGTTGACTCATTCACATCAAAAATTACCCGTGGATCATTTTACTAAAGGATCAACATAATATGAATGCTTTTGAATGGATTTGCGTACATCAGTTGTTTTTTCAAATAAATTTCAGTCCATTTTAAAGAAAAGAGAGACCATTTGAGTGATAGCACCACACTGTGCCTCTAATTGAGGTGGGGTTGACTCGAACACTTTAAAAATGACCCATGGATCGCTCTCCTAAAGGATCATCAAAATAAGAATTCATTTGGTTGGATTTTCGTAAGTTAGTTTTTGTTTTCACTTAAAATTCGGTCAATTTTAAACAAAAGAGATACCCTTTGAGTGATACCGGCTACACCGTGCCTCATATTGAGGTGAAATTGTCTTTTACACATCACAAACCCACCCATGGATCATTCTCCTATGGGATCAACGAAATATGATTTCCTTTGGTCAGATTTTCATAATTCAGTTGTTGTTTTCACTTAAAATTTTGTCCATTTGAAACAAAAGAGAGACCCTTTGAGGGGTTCACATTCATGCATGTTGCTAGTGTATTTCTTCTATTTAAATTGGAAAATGAATCATTGGAGAAAGTATTTTTTTTATTTAACAAAAATTACAATTTTCCTATGAACATTTACATACAATAATTATTCCTCTTTTGATCCCCACAACCCCTCTAAAAAATGACCGTCTATTATACACATCCCCATGTCAGATACACCGACCTATCATAACAGAATTATCAGTAAAAGATAATATAATTTTTACCGATTGATGTTTAGACCTAATACATAGGATGTTGTGTCTTATATATTCACAACTCCATCATGTGTGGTCAGTTTAATGGATATCATTTCTTTGAAACCATAAAATAAATCTTTGGAGTATCGAAGTTCACCACAATTAGTAGCCAATGTTGCATAAAACACAAAAAGGATTAAGTAATAAAAGAACTAAAAATATAATTGATATGATTTAATCATAGAGTTTTACCCCTGCATGGTTGGTATTAGAATGAGTATGTCATTTTTAATCTTTCTTTCAAATTTTTTCAACCAGACGTTCACTATTTCATCCTTTTTTGAGGGATATAATTTCTTTAGATATGTTGATGTGGTATAAGGACTAACAAGTCTGAATTTTGGCACATGTGAAAATTCATTCAATTGTTTTTCATATATATGTATGTCAACAATATAAAATGAATTTAGTCATATTTTTCACATTAGACCAGCTTTTAAAAAATCAATTAATGAAAACATACATCATATATATATTTAAAACTGTGATGCCTTGTCAACCGTTTTCAAGGATCTCATTAACATTTTCAACAGAAACTAAATCCTGAATTTCCTCTCTGTATATATTCTTTTAAAAAACCACTATATAACTACTACCACCTCCTAGCTTCATATCCACATGAGTCATCAATTCTAGTAAATGTGGATAGAGAACATGTGGTCTTTTTGTTCATTGAGTAGATTTTGGGATCAGTTGGTCAATCCTTTAGATGGTTTTGACCGGACTTTTTTCACCCCCTTCCCTTTCTTCTTCTATAATAACATTCACGGTTTCAGACCATTTTATCATTAATTGTTAAAGTATTAGATACAAAAAATAGGAAATAAATACTTTTTTTCCGCATGTACTCTTACAAGTTGTGACAGTCATGCAACGAATGTCCAAATAGCCTTTTCAACCATATTAATATCATCTTAATCAAGTGTAATAGGTAGATCTACATTTGGATCATGATCTATAGAAATCATCACATTTAGATGCTCATTTTGATGTGGTCTATTATGCAGCTTGTCATCTGGGATGTTGAACATTGTATCCCTCACTACAAGGTGATAAGTGGGTGTTGAAAGATATAAATCATAGTCATTATCACCCTGTAGAAGATCAGTAAAGGAAAAGTATTAGTGTTCATATAATTCACATTTCATGGGAATATTTATTATAATATTGATTTCCACGGCAAAGACAACTCTTAGACATGAATGGCTCACCTCAATGCAGGTGGGGGTGGGGTAGGATCTTCACGTGCTAGTTTTTCTTGAGTTGTGTCTTATCCTTGATTTCCACCCTTAAAAGTTGCTACCCACTCTCCCTTCCATTTAAATCATTTTTCAAGACTTTCTAGTCTTTCTCTCATTTGTTTCAATTTTTAATCTCTATCATTAGTTTATTTTTTATCAAAATATACTCGGGGTGTCACTACAAACCCCGCACCTCTGAGACGACCATATTGTTCTGGTTGTTTCAAAGACATCGAAAATAGGCTTGCATTCTCTATTGGAGTACCTGATTCCTATGGCTATTAGAAATAGGAATATAACTATTTATTTTTTTGTAATATCAATTTGAAACAAAACTTTTTATCATCGAGTCATACTTATACATATTTCCCCCACTTTTAGTGTGTTCTCATCAACTAGCTTCCCTTCCTTATTCACACATGACTCCTTCCATAACACATGACATGGTATGGAAGTGTCATTGATTTTAGACTCAACATTCTATATATAAATATTGATAAGTAATTATGATATTGTTTATTGGAACCTAACAATATTATTGTTATTTTAAAATAGTACAATTTTTATTTCTAGTGAAGCATACCGCATCCTTACTTTACGATACAGGTATGATGGTTTTGATGCACTTTCCTTATTTTCAGTACAAATTTTTTTGTTTCTTAAATTAAATATTGAATATCAATTTGATGAATACATGTATCCTCAAAAAACATTTTATCACCCATAATGTACATGAAACTTCTCATCCCCACAATGGCCAATAAATGTATCCCATGCTTCTTGGGATACCAGGTGAGCATAGAAAATTGGTGGGTGTGGGTTTATTTTACCATTGGAATCATTCAGGTGAAATTTAGTCAAAATATTTTGAAATCTTCAATGAATCCATCCTACAAGACATAATACGTAATTCTATAGTGAATTGTCTACTCTAAATGTATTATACAAGAGATTAAGAAGAGTATGACACTGTTTCATTATTTTAATTTCTATTATATTAAATTAATAATATCATACTGTTACCGAAATTTCATTCCAGATCACAACGTTCAGCCCGAACACAACATGGTTCCATGAATCTTTGTCAATCGATATGTGATTTCAAACGTTTTAACTTCAAATCATTCATTGACACAATGTTCTTGATATTTGATGAGTGCCACTCCAGAACATTTACATCATTGAAGAAGTTGAAAAATGGATATCACTTCTCCCAAGAAAGAGTGTAAGAATCTTGAGGAAGAAACATTCATTTTTAACCCTTCACGAGATCCAAATCTTCTCATATTCACATGTCAACCATGTCCAACATTGCCTTAATTCCATCATTTTTTTCTGGGGCATTAAGCATTGTTATGATAACATTGTGACATACATTTTTTTCCACATGCATCACACCAATAAAATGTATAATGTACAAACAATTTCAGTATGGTAATTCAAAAAAAATTGATATCTTTTTCCAACCAAATTTTTAAGGTTTTTAAAAATGGATTAACAAAAATTGTGTTCAAATATTTTACTTTCTCAAATAGCTGATCACCTATTAGTGGAGATGGTGTTCCATGTTGTTCTGTACTTCCATTGAATGATGATGTCCAAGATCAGTTCTAATGTTGATGAGGTGGAAGGATACTATGTCATAGAAACACAGATTTTGATGAGTTTTTCAACTTAATTGATTCTTTATCTTCTTCGATCATGAGACACCCTTGAGTTAATCTTATGCAATATCACGAAAATTTTCCATAAGCTGGGAAATCATTTATTATCCCATACAAAATCACTCCCAATGTGAAGTATTATCTTTTATAAGCATCATACAACATAAAAACTGAATCCCACAATAACTTCAAATCCTATATCAATGGAGCCAGTTAAACATCAATATCATTACCTATTTGTTTTGGTCATGATATAAGCATAGATTACATAATGAATTTCCACTTCATGCATACCATGGGTATAAAGTTATAATTTTCCTACATAACAGGCCATGTTTTATGACTACTGGTTTTAAAATCAAAAAGATTCACTCCATCTGTAGATAACGCAAGACGATGCTTTTGACTCTTTTCCCAATTCAGGATACTCATGATCAATTTTCTTCCATTTGGGAGAGTTGGACATATGACCTAATTTACCATCATTATTTTATTTATGTATATCCCATGACAATTGTCTTGTAGTTTCTTCACATCCTTATAGACGCCTAAACCATGGAATGATTGGGAAGTACCATACAACTTTCGCAGGATTGGATTCATTTTTCTTGTATCGAGAAACACCGCACTTTGGGAAATATGTAAGTGATTTATTCTACATTTGATAAAATATACAGTCTTTTGGGAATGCATGCATTCTTTTAAAAACCATACCCATCGAGTGTAGCATTCGTTTAACTTCATATATCTGGTATGGGAGCTCATTATCTTCTGGGATCATGTCATTCAAAAGAGCAATTAGTTATGTAAAACTGACTTCACACCATATATTGCATGATTTCTATTTATACAACTTTAATACAGTTGACAATGTTTTATATAAAATGCATCCAGAATAAAATGGCGTCTTTTCACAACTCGTTAATTTCTCAAACAATTTTGGGCAATCACCGAGTTAGTCATCATTTTTCGCTGTCATTTATTCAATACAATATTCATCATCATTGACATCTGTAATCATATCCTCCATACGGTTTACTTTATTAACCATATTTTTATTCATATCTGATGATCCATAAAATGCAGTTTTATACCAACCAGTAGATACAATCACTTTTTCTCTGTGTTTATTCAACATTTAAAACTCTGATTTAATCCATGACATATCAAATGTTCTTCCAACTCCTCTAGAGTAAGTAGTATAGAATAACAACAATGTAAACATAGACAAAGGATTTGAGAAGGATACTTTGCGTGATCCATTGCAAACTTGATGAACTCTCTCACTCCATTCTCACACTCTATTTTCAAACGATTATCATCCTTCCAATCTTTATTAATCGCCAACCTATTTGAATCTCGAATATTAGTATTCATGGTTCAAATACACCAAACAAGACTTCTAAATATAGTAGAAGAGAACCAATCCCTTTTTAAAATAGAGATTAATAGATCCTAACCATTTCCAATAAAATTTGGAAATCAACAAAACCAGGATAGACCCCCCATCAAGATCAACATAGTTTCCCAACACAAAGGGTTTCATGGGGATAATAACTTGTTTCATAGATGGTAAAACTCTAACAACATCATCCTCTATGGCTTATCATCCTCTATAGGTTCAACCCTTCTATGGTCAAGTAGTCTATCCTTTTATACCTCACCAACCTAAAATACATATGGATGAATACTAGTATCCATCTCTATAAGTAAAGAAAGGATTCTCATAATTTCTACATTATGGAATTTATTAAATATAATTACATTATATTCATTATAGTTTCCTAAAATCACTCGAGTCCAAACACTAGAATAATCAAGAATGATTAATCTACCCCTATTAGGTCTCTTCCCTACATTCAGTATCCTCATGCCTAAAATTTTTGGTAAGCTCAAGTTACATACATTAAATCATTGGGGGATTATCACTTGTGTCATAGATGGTATCACATGTTATTCCATATGAAAATTTTAACAAATATTATTGACCTATCATCCGATTCAACCCTAATGAGTGTCTAATTCAAGACTCCATCTTTTGTGTAATATTAAAAGAATATGTATTAATAAATTACACCACATCCACTTCCCTACTAATCTAGTCATTCTCAAACTCTAACGGAATATTTCTTAATCTTCAACCCCTTCTATAAAAATTCATAACTTTATAACCAGACATACATATGTCACAAACACATAAAAAACAATATCCACATCCCAACCACACATCACATACTCATCACACTATGATATCTTGAAAATGATGTAAATAAACAACATATTATCCTCCTACGATGCACAACACCCACTATGTATCCACACCAAATATACATAATCATCTCAACATGAATATATATTCACCAAAACCTAAAATTGTTATAAGTCATTTATATACACCCACATTGAACCATTACAACACATACTATATTTGAAAGTGGAGAAGGGAAGATGGAGCTGTTCTATATGTGTTCTCCCTATAAACTAGATATTGAAAAAAACACATAGAACCAATGTACCCATATAGATTTCAATCAGGTTACTTGACTCAAGTGGTGGTGCATAAGTAATAAGAAGAAATTATAATAAGTATATAGTAACACATAAATATTTTCTAATGGTTTAAACCAAACTAACACTAAAAACACCCTCATCAACCATTTCCTTGTTACTACCACCATCTTATAACCACTTCCAGTATAATTACACAAATAATCCCCAACAAATCACATAAATATTTATATCCACATTACCAACTTCTCATTTCATTTAACATTATAAATTTTGGGATTTTTATTACCAAATCAATTTCAATTGTTAACCATTTTAATGTAAAACCAATCATTAAATCACTACCCACTATAATCCATTCATTAATCATCAATATCATTTATTCTATCTTTAACCATTTATTAAACATAATTATTCCAATCATTATCATTAATCATTTAAGAAACCACCATTTATCATTTCCAACCCATCACCCATTACTATTTTCATTTATTCCAACCGTATACCATTACAAAAGGAACTATAACATCACCCAATAACAACTACATTTTCTTGACATAAAATACAACTAAACAGAATCTAAAATCCATAAAACCACTTATTTTATACCTAAATAGCCATATTATTTCTTTAATAACCACACAATAATCTAACCATCAATACTGCATTAATTACAAAACCACATGCACCCAACCAAATCAATCAACCATCACCCTTATAATCATAGTGATAAATACCCCATACGTAGTAGCATGAAAGGGAAAACATATAATAAATTCACACTAAAAACTACCCATTAAACACTATTTCATGTTATAGTATAATATATAGTTTAAATATAACACTTTAATTACAGATTTATGTACAACCAATTCATTACCTACCATATGTGACAAGAAAATAAGGAACAGTGATTATAACATATTATTAGTTGTAATAAATTTATATCACAATATCATGAATAAATCACTTAGCAGCAACACCAATAAATCCATATATATTTTAGAAATATTACGAAACATCATAAATCACATGCAAAACTCCCTCTTCACTTTAATTTTATTTAGTGTAAATCTTTATAGTATTTTGGTTAATCATTATTATCCATACAATGGAAACCAAATAACATGATAATTCCATAGTTTACACATAATAAAAAAAGATAAATTTCATGTCCCCAACCTCAACTAAATATTTAACAAATATTTCATAAGAATGAGAAGAATAGTCAAATAAAACATGACATAACACATGAGGGTTATCTAAAAGTTCTACGAATGACCAATAACCATTAAAACCATAATAAAAAAACACAAAAAATGAATCAGAATTGTTATCACATCCTTCATAAGAAGAATGTTCAAGAAGAGAATCAAGAAGAAGTGAAAATAAATTCACCTTAGAGGAGCAGAAGTATGGAGTATTTTAGGCTATGTTGAGAGGGTTAAGGGTGAGCTCTGGTGGGGGAGGTGCACGGGAGGAGTCGCCAACTGTTAAGAAATGGTGGAGTAGGGTCCACGGGTAGTAGGGTCCATTAGAGTGGAGGAGAAGTAGGTTTTTTGGGTAGGAGGATCTGTCGATGGTGTTCAAGGGGATGGATAAGGGTTAGTCTAGCGGCGAAGGTTCTGAAACCTGACGATCTAGGGGTGGAGGAGATACTACAACATGATGATCGGGGGGGATTTGTCACAGGGTTACCGTATGACACAAGCTTTAGGGTGCGATATATAAAGGATAATGTGTGGCTAAATATATTAAAAATGGTACTGCGGTTTTCTCAACGCTAAAATTTTAGCGCTGATAAAGGATACCCTTTATGGGGGAAAATATTTTTGTGCTAATACAGAGATTTTTTTATCATTGTTTTTTGATTAACACAGATAAAAGGTGGCTCTTCCCATTCATGTTTTTGTAGTAGTGATACATTTAGAAGAAATCTTTGTGGGTGATGACTAACTAGTGATCATGATTATTGGATAGTTTTTTCCAATTTGATTATTTTATATATAATATATTTTACTATTTGCAAACTACTATGTATGGTAATTTCAATTTTCATAAATACATTTCATCACCTTTTTTTCTGATATGGATTATAGATTTTGAATATTATCTATTTATTTAATGTGAATACTTACTTGCACTTCCTTATTCATTATTACAATTATTCTATTCATAATTTAACTTTTCACCACTATGCTCCACTGTCAATAGAGGGAATAATTTCCCCATAGACACACCCTAGGACCTCTCTTCTACTTTTTAGACTTCTGTGTATCTGGATGTATTATTGAGGCAATGTGGCTAACTGTGTTTGATTACTCTGTATAAAATTCTCTTTGGGTAGGGAAAATTTGGTATCAAAGGAATTTATTTTATTTTATTATTGTTTGGTAAATCCCAAATTGAGATTTGGAATGTGTCATCAAATACTCATATATAATGCATGGGAGTAGATACCCAGTTTTCATGGTAGACAACATGTTTCATGGGGAAGGTAACTATTGTTTTATATTACACATATTAATATTTATATATTTTCATCATTGGGTAATGGACATGAAATGTAGAAATATTTATCATTTATGGAGTTTCAACATTGTACCGATATTGAAAAACCCCATGTTTTTTAGAACCACATTTTTAAATACATTAAATTTATTCTATATCTTGTGTTAAACCCAACATGATGTTAATATTGTACTTAAATCAACAACTTATTGGATATCTTACATGAAACACTGAGTTTATATGAAATATATATTTATTATTATACTTATTTAATAATGATAATTATACTCTAGTAATTATAATGGAACATATAAATATAATGAACTGACTAATGAAATTTTGTTTCACACCTAATTTATAGACCAATTAATGTTAAATGAATTTAATCCCCTTTTTAAATTGAAAGGAAATGTTTTTCTCCAAAAATTTTTTAATTTGCACAAGTATGTTTTAAACAAAATTTAAAAAATAAATCTTTTTGAATTATATTATTAAAATATATATTCAATATATTCAATATAATTTTTAACATTCATCTTATGTGTTTTTTGGAAAAAATATACGAATAAAAAATATTTTATACCTAAAATTTTTATTTTTCTATGAATATATTTTTGACACATTTTAATGGTGCAATGGTTTAAAATAATGCGTTTTAAACGTTAAATAATAGAAAAATTTTTCATTTAAAGATGGAAATTTAAATTTACATTGATATAATTTTTTGTATTTTCCTCACATGTTTTCGTGTTTTTATGAATAGTGGTAAATAATAAATTTTATTTCAAAATACTGTTTTCACCAAAATAATTTATAGTATTAATTTATAAGAGTCTATTTTTTATTGTATAATTTAATCAAAAATTTAATACTTAATACAATTTAATACATTGGAATCAATATATTCATTAATTGGATTTTTTTTAATCTTTTTGACGTTTCCACTTTATAAACCTATTTTATCATTCCAACAACTAGATCAATTTTAAATTTATTTTAGTCAACTATGTGTTTTGAAATTTTTAATATAAGTTCCTTATATTGTATCATAAGTCCCATATTGAGTAATCAGTCCCTGTTATTTTTTTTATAATATGAAAAACAACTTTGGGAATTTTTATTACCAAAATTAATGGTAAATAATTTAAGGGTAAAAATAATATTATAAATATTAAAAACCTTTCATCAGAATAGTAAAAATGTTATTTTGTGGATTTAGTTCAACCCATATCACATAATTATTCTAATTATTATAATTTAATGGAAACCTAACCATTAAATTGATATAAATGTTAAAAAAATCAATGAGACATACAAAATGATACTCTTACTTGTAATAAATATTGAATTTTTGTATTGGGGTAAATAAAAGTTATTGTGTACTATATATATAATTATTAAATAATAATTTTTTATCTACAATATTGAAATTTTTTTAATTTTTATTGAACAAATCATGATCATTGAAAATTAAGAAATAATTACGCTATAATTATTCAATGAACCAAACAATCAATTAATAGGTATTCCAAATATTTAATGGAATATAATTTTATTAAACATAGTTTATCCATGATTTTTCTACGTGAATATAATTTTCTAGGGTTTTTTATGAAAACTGGTTTGATGTTATTTTTGTTTATTTTTTTACTTAATGTTATTGCACTTAATAGTGTCAAAACTAAGACACATGATATTTTTTGACAATAATATTTATTTAAACTATTTAAAAATCATATAAAATCCTAAAAAAGAATAAATTATAATATGTTATATAATGATATAAATTATTCATTTATTATTTAATTAACATCATATAAATATAATTCAGAACATTTTATTATTCGAAAAATTATTACAATAGTTTGAATTAAAATAGGACTAATAAGGGTTAAATAAAATGATTGTTTTTAAAGTAATACCAATATATGAATAAAATATATTGGATGATTATATTAAAAATCAATAAAATTTAATATTCTAGTACATGGCCTATTTTTGGTATTTTATTGGTAATTAATTTATTATAACATAATATTATATAGAAATTCCAAAATATCCCCTCACCTCTCTTATAAAAGTGAAACTCTTATTCTCTTTTGTTTACACATGAGAATCTATTTGGTTTATAAAAACACAATAAAAATATCCTCCCATAATCAATAACTTTTTTTAATAGAATCCTCCCTTTGGGAAGAGATCCAATCAAGGAAGTCCTTATGTGAAAACCAATAAGATTTACCTAAAGAAGTGATAACATTCATTCACAAGCACTTTTATTTTATAAGAATTCTCTACCCACAAGAACCTTTTTATTACACCTTTATATGAAAAACTAATTATCCAAAATAAAATGAGATGTTTTATTTTATGTTCTTAACCTACAATCATACACACTTCGATCAAATTGGTGACAAACATATCATTCTTCTATTCGATGAAGTAATGCCTAAGGAAAAAATATTTTTTTTCTTTAACCACATATCCTAAATAAAAATTATGATGGACATTATATTTATAAATGATATATATGTTATATTTTTTCTTTCAATAATAATTATATTTATTTATATACATTTATGTCACTTACTTTCAATCTTTCAGAACAATAGTTAAATAGAAACAACATTCATATGTATAAAGGACACACCATGGGATACATTCCATATATGAAAATTATTTAATTAAATTTGATATGATTTAATTGAATTTTAATTTTTAATATATTTCTTATAAACTTATATAACTTATATAAGAGGTGTGAGTTAATATTAAGAGAGTTATGATATAAGTCAATGGAGTATTGCCATATTTTTATTTCTTGTGGGACACATTTCTTATATGATACTTGGTTATTCTATATGGCGTATATATTTTCCACAAATATTTTTATGAGTATTGTTGAGAATTTTATTGTTTATTAATATCCTTATAATTTTATTTATTTCAATGGAATACTATTCAATTGATTCTCATGCGATGAGTATTTATTTTAGAGTCTCATAAATGTTTCGGATAGTTTTTATATAATTTCCAATAGAGTTATATTTATCATACATGTCCATTTTGACAAAAATTGATTTCAGTTTTTTTGAAATTGTTCATTTTTTTAATTTCATTTTTTGGGATTTTAATATTATTTTATTTCATAGTAAGGAATGATTTCTATTATTTCCCAATGAGGTACATTGTGAATTTTTATGAAAAAGAGTGGAAGGGATGGGTTATTATATTATGAATCATGAATAGATATTCTTTTCATTAAAAATCTTATATTATATAATGTTTCATTAATAATATTGTAGGGTTATTTTCAAATAAATCGTTTTCTTTTAAAAGTCGGTGATATATTAAGAAGAGAAAACAATTTCAATGAAGAGAGGATATTTTGCTCAAATGTTTTTTCATGTGATATATCAATATTATTTTCTTACTAGGTTAATATTATTTGATTTTACTTATGTTTTAATGGGTATATTATTGAATTATATGAATGTTTTATGTTTAATGTGGAAGGATATTTATAAAACCCATTTCTTTTCCATTGCTTTTATTATAATGGAATGATGTGTAAAAATCCATTTAACTACATGGGATATGATATGATGAAATATATATATTATTGTGACACATATATTTTTGGTTTTCAATATGTGGCAGGTGGGACCAATATCTGCCTCAAATCCATTGAGTAAATATTCTAATCTCATGAGATAATGATGAGAATAATTTCAAAGGTCTTGATCAACTATGGAATATGGGGAATCCTTATGAATGTTGATGACTCAAAAGGAAAATTACCCAACTCGTGTTTTTTTGTTATCCATGGTAATTTATGAACTAATGATATGGACACATTATATATATAGATAAAAGATTGATGTATATACCATTCATAATAGTCTGAAGTATTTATTCACATAGATAGAGTTGAACAAGTTCCAGAGAAAATGTATAGATTTGAAAAAGGATTACGACAACTCAATAAATTGCCACCCAAGGATGGAAATCATGGTGGTTGATGCTTTGAATCAATGGGACCATGATACCTTATCCATGATGTCGATCACAAAATATCCAATATTTATGGATTTTTAACGGATTGATCTAGAAATATTGATGGGGAAAATATTATCTTCATGAATTGAATGATAATACATCCATCCATGTTATGATTAAAGAGGTGTAGAAGGAAGATATAGAGCTTGAAAAAAAGGTTATAAATGTTATTGAGTTTAACCTTGACTATGATGGAATCGTAAGGTTTAGGGGCTGTGTATGAATTTTATCCTTTAAAAATATAATGTAGGTTTTATTACAGTATTCTCATAGTTTTTCATTCTTTATTAACCTTGGAAATATGAATATGTATAGAGATTTTATGGAATACTTCTGGTGGGATGGCATGAAGAGAGATATCCCTGAGATTGTCTCTCTATGCCATGTATTCTAGCATGTTAAGGCTGAAGGATGAAAATATAATTCCCTGTTCCATTAATTACCCATTCCTAAGTTAATGTGAGAATATAATTAAGGATATTTTCATTGGACTCCCCAAATAATATAGTGGTTTTAATATCATATGGGTATTAGTCGATCACCTTGCTAAATCTACACAACTAATTGATATTAGAGAATATTTCATTCAATATCAATATTCTAGGATATACGTCTTTAAATTGGTAATGTTCCATAGAGTTTATCATTACATTTTATCTGTTCCAGACCCAAGGATTACCTGAAAATTCTAACTAAGTCATCCGCAAGATAATGTTACATAATTGAGTTTCATCAATACTTATCATCCTCAGTTGGGCGGTAAGTTTGAATGAGAAATTCAATCCATAGAGTATATGTGGAGATCTGATTAACTATATTTCAATGTTTGTTGGGATCAACATCTTTTTCTTGTAGAGTATTCATACAATAATTGATTTCATTTTATCATTCATATTTCTACTTATGAATCCATCCATTAGAAGAAATATGTATTTCCAACTTATTGGGACGAAGTTGGAGAATGAAATCTATTATGACATGAGATCACTGAAGAGAGAGATGAGATGGTAAGAACCATTCATCTGTATTTCAGGGTACCTCAATATCAAAATAAAAATCAATGCTAATAACGAATAATGCGATCTGGATTTTGATGTTGATGAGAAGCTGTATCTTTGAATTTCTAAATGGAATAAGGTTATGATATTTGGGAAATTTTATAAAATAAGGTCATAGTATATTGTTCCTTTTGAGATTATTGATCATATTGGGATTATATCCTATCACTTGGGACATCCTCCACACCTCTCCTAATTAAATGACGTATTCCATGTATCTATTTTGAGGAAGTACATACCAAACACATCACATGTACTAAAATAAATGGTCATAGCACCAAAGTAGGATATTTTATAAAAGGAAAAGAAGTTGAAATTCATGATCATATATAGAATCTTCTACGATTCCAACCCACTCACCTAGTTAATGATTTGTTGAGAACCCCATATTTAGAGGAAGCATTATAGGAATTTGAGGGTATTAATTGGTAGAAGTATCCTCATCTTTTGGTATAAGACTGAAAAATTTAGGGGAAAAATAATTTCAAGGGGGTCGAATGTAATAGCTATAGTTTTCTATAAGCATCTTTTTCCAATAAGTAAAATTTATTTAACGACTTCTGATATATGATAATCCATGATATGCTTGTTCTATTCCCAACCATATCTTATATTCCTTTACATGTAACGATGAGTTTCTATGAAACATAATATTATTATTATACGTATTTAAAAATTTCTACTATAAAAAAATTATAATGGAATGTACAGATATGAATAAATAAATTATGAAATAATTTTATTCACATTATTTTTCCAATTAATTATAAATTATATTAAATGACTTTTTAAAAAATGATATTTTTTTCTAAAAAATTATTTAAATTTGAAATATTGTGTTTTATACCAATAAATAAACAAATAAATATGGTTTTACTATAATAATGATATATATATATATATATTACTCTATAAATGTTTAAGCATTAAACGTGATTATTTTTATAACATGATATCTAAAGAAATCCCAATTTACGCATGAAATATTTATTTTTATAAAAAGTTTTGTATGCTACCTTTTGATGGTGCACTGGTTGTAAAAATAGTTTTTTAAATTTTCATAAATTATATATGAAAAAAATACTTTAAAAGAGAGATAAAATTTGATAAAAATATTCGCTTGATCGATTTATTAATTGGAAATGGTCACAGTTCATTCGAACTGGAAAACAAGTATTATCTACTTCTCCTTCTTCTTCATCCTCAACATCCCCTTCAACCATGGATCATATCAATATAGTTTTTCTCAAAAATGACATGGTTTATTTGTAAAATATAATAAACATTTTTGTATTTCGTTTTCTTAATATTTCTTCCTCTACCACCACTTCTACGTATAAATAATATATATATATATAATTATTATTTAGAAAAATTATACAAGTGTTTGATTTACCATGAGTCAATTTTCAAACCCACTTTTGTATTTTAAAATATAGACACCTGAAATTATATATATATATATATGACAAATATGGCTACTAAACACTTTCAAACAAACAAAACTTCAAATACATGTTTTTTCCATTTCCAAAGAATTCAACTCTAATTTTTCTCCATGAATAATTGAATAAAATATATAATATTTTTATATATAAACACTCATTCTTGGAAACCAATACGAACCAAAAAAATCCCCTACCAATTTTAGTCTATATATTAGTATCTAAGAACCAATATACTAGAATTCATTCTTTTTCAAGGTATGGGTTGCATTTTTATTTTAAAATTTATATATAAGTATCAAAAAATATATATCTAGAATATATAATAGATGGATGTTAAATAATATTTACCATGTTTATGTTTTGGAAAACAAGGATTTAATTTTTTTATCAATATTGATTGTGAATTAAAACTCCTAAAAAAATAGAATCATATATTAAAATATTTTCGAAGAACTCTCTATATATATATAACAACAATGATAATTACTTGAAACCCATACAAGATAATTGATCTTATGAAACCATAAAATGGTAATATATTAGTGAAATTATTAATGTCAATTTACAAAATAATAAAAAAAACTCATTTTTTATTATTTGACAGACAAATTTAAAATGGATGTAAAATATAATTATGATGTTTTAACTATTATGTTATTTGAATAGATTTGTCATTTCACATGTGACTTCTATTAATAATATTATTTAACTAAAATTATAATTTTTTATGATGAAATTTCCTTATTATCCATGTATTTCATTAATAGTTTAAATTTGGACAATATGTAAAATATTACTAACATTCCATGAACCGTAATTCAAGAATTAATATTTTTTTTATGAATTTAAATTTATTTCATTTAAATAAGATATATTCATATAAATATGGAATTTCCATGATTTGCTTTAACAAATTCATAAATATATGATTATGTCATGTAATTATATTTTATAGATTCATTTCCTCAAGGAATATAATGTTTTTATGATTTTGAAAGGTTTAAGGTCGTGATTGAGAAAACCAAGACCATTAAAATGTTTTCTTGAATTATGAAACTCAATTATTGGATGATTTAATGACACATGGTGATTGAACATAGGACATATAGGGGATATTATCCCACATGTGGTATTGCTATGTGGCCTTATGGTTTTATTTATGATCTACTATATATCATGATAAATTCGAAATGAAATTTTTTATTTTTAAATTTAGAGAAATCCTAATAAGTATTTCAAAATAATTATAATTTTGAATATATATTGTCTTTAATGTAATATATAGTATTTTAGGATATTTAGATAATTATTTAATTATTTATAACACTACATTTTAATATAATGAGTTTATCAAAAGATTTAGTTTATATATGTTTTTATATAAATTAATATGTTTTCAAAATAAATTATTTTCTAATTTTTTTAAAAACCCCTTACTGGGAAAATAAATTATCACCCTCGGATTCAAACTATTCACAGGTTCTGTAGAATATCATTGGGTGGTTTATTTAGGATAGGAGGCAGTGCCCACTATAGTTTCTGATTAAAAGTTTTTATTGATAGGTTATTTTTTAAATTTATAATTATAATTCTCCAAAAACTAAACCACAGATTGTCTTGGAATAGTTAATAGTCTATGTATATTTCATTTTAATCTTATAAAACCAAATTATATAATATTTGAAAGTACTAAATCTGGTTTCATGGGTTCTGGGAATCAAATTATCACTACCTTGGTTAATATTTGGTAAAATATATTGAGTGTAAATTTTAAAATTTAATATTTTTATATATAAGATTAATAGAAAATAAATAAATTATCATTAATTTATCAATGGTTTTTTCTGGACAATATGATTTTTAATAAAAATTAAATAGATATTTCAGATTGAGGGGGAATGTCTGGTCATTAATTATAGAGACATTGCTATTAAATTGATCAATTTATTTTAATTAATATTAATAAATTTATTAAATTGCATGGTTCATGTTTATAGAATATTAGTATTAAATAAAATATATTGATACTATTTTTCATTCATTATATTTTAGGTATTTTTTAAACATGATATGATTTTATTGAGAATTAAATTGTTTTTCCATACATAAACCATTATATAAGTATAGTACATTATGTTGTAATTTGTATTTTGAGAATAATATACAGAAATGGTTTATTTGAATGAGTAAATTCGATTTTGATGGATGTTTTTTAAATATTTATAATCTTACCATACATGATGGATTATTTTTCATTATGAATTTAATGATGATATCTTTATTAAATTATTATTTTCCTTAAATATGAAATTAATAATTTTTATAATGATAAATAGATATATACTTAATAACTATATGAGTTTTTCCATGATAAATGTTTTTCATACACATATGTGGTCATTGTTTGAATTTGATAAAGTGATTATAACTATGTGTTGCATGACTGTGGGAAATTGTTTAAAAATAAATGTTGATTAAAATTTTTTGGAAAAATTTTATTAGTTGGTTGATGTATAAAATGGGTTCAATAATATATATTTTTCTCAATACTCTAGGGATTATAGGACTTGAGATCACCTGATTATTGTAGTAAATAATGGATCCATTCTTTCATTGAGAGTATATTACCTAACTGTTTTCCATTTTTTATAACCCAATAGAATTTATTCTAGGCTTCTTAGAGGAAACCCATTCAATCAAGATTTGACTAATGAGAATTTCAATTATATTTATTCATTCATGACAAAAAAAGTCATTATTAATTTTAAATTAAAATGGAATTATATTCCTTTTGGGTATGAAAACTATTTATCATTTTGGTATAACAATTTTCACTTATAATATAACCTAATAAGATCATCACATATTTTTAAGAAGTATAATTTCCATATTCTATTGTACAATGATGAATCTCTACTAGTCATGAAATTCTATGTTAAACATAGGAATTACATATTGAATTACTAAATATAGGATCAATTATTTCAAATTGTCCTTTTCAATATTCTCACTATGTGATATTATAGGGTTCTTTAGTATATAAAATGATTATTAAGGTTCATGAAGACCTTATTTTACTCAAAAATCATATTTATTTTGTTTTATTATTTTGAAAACACTAAAAGTGAAATTCAACATAAATGGATAAATTCATTATATGTATATAAATATATTAATTAGTTATGTAAAGTTATTTAATAAATTATTGTCTATTAGAGATATTTGTGGATTTATTCTAGATCACTTGATTGTTTTTACATGTTTTATTTATATCATTATTGTGATTTTTTAATGATTTTATTTGATTTAATTGTATTTTAAATGCTTTATATCAGGATTTACATTTCTAGTGGACTATGTTTTCTTTATTTTCCATACAGGTGAGTTTTTCATTAATTTTTTTGTATTATGGATTATGAGTTACAAAAAATAAATTAAGGAATGTTGTTTTTTAATAAATATATTTTGGGTATGTCTTACAAACATATACCACATACCATTTTTTAAAGAATCTATGCCTGAGTATATTATATTATCATGATATAAATTTTTCTACACAATATATAAATTAATCCTCAATGGTTGTTTATATACCTTGGTGATCCGATGTAAAAATAGATTACATGTGATAACAACTTTGGTTAATTATATTGGTTTATGGGTTAAAATGTGATGAATGAGAACATAATGGTAGATGAGACAGATCATGTTTATTATATTATTAATGAGTTTCATCACATCATATACCTCTATCACAAGGTGATCTGTGGGATATTTTTAAAATCCACAAAGATGTTACAATGAATGGTTATTTTCCTAATATATTGATATATGTATCTCAGAACATCACATATTAATGATATTGACTCATGGATGTCATAAATGTTTAGTAAATTATAATTATTTATTAGGAGAGTGAGAAATTGTTTTAGATATGTTTTTACTTTTCTTTTTTGGAGTATCATATACACCATATTGTTTAGTTTCTGGTTGTAAGAAATTCATGATTTCATGAATTCATGATGGAGAGGGAATACTCGGTAATTGATTATGAACATGTTTATATTTTATTAAGAATTTGATTTTAACTAAGGATAATTGATTTATTAAGTAACGTGATGGATTCAAATTAGTGATTAATAGAAAATATAATATGGTGTTATTTATATAAGTTGGGATGTTTTTTTAGAAAATATGATTATTATGTCTTTTAAAATGTATGCTTCTATCATACTATTATATTTTTTTACTGATATATAGTCTAATAGGTTGAAATGATTTATTAGATGATTGTGTTGGATTAGGATAAATGTATGTAATGATGACGAGATTATATTGTACATTATTCCAAATAAATAAAAAAATTTGTCATATATTTTTTTTATTTTTTAATTACTATATTAAAAAAACAATTTTTTATAGATAGGATGATTTATTGGTGATTTATATTTGATTTCGTTCCCAAATAATTGATTTGTGAAATCTTATGTGAGATGTTGTTGTAATATAATAATTTAACTATGGTTATGGGTCATAATTCCTATAAAAATTTATCATCATTACATATTGAGTGAAATCATTTGATATAATCTTATTCGATTGACTAGGTCATTAACAGGTTATGTGAGATGAAATTGGATCACTACTTGGGGGAATGTGGGACTTTATAATGAATGATTATTCTTGTATACCATGGATCATCCCTTTGTGGGGTGGATGAAATTATCCATTTATTATCACTATAAAACCTACATTAATTATATATTTTATTCCTAGTGGAAAAATATTCCATCTAAGTGTTACTATTGGGAATGTAACAAAGATATATATTGCATCATAATATAACAATCATTGGTGTTTTTTATTAAATATATATTCATTTATCCTTATGTTATGAAACATGTTGATCCTTTCAATATAGTCATTTTCACAATAGTACAAAGTATGATGATTTTTAAAAATCAGAATGTAGTATCATTTCTTCATGATATTAATAGTAAGGATTCTCATCTATTAATGATAATTTCTATGATATTTATGAAGTACTCATCTAGCTTCTAAGAGTGAAAGTGATTATTTTATATTTTCATTTTTCAAATTATTATTGAGTGATATGTATGATTATATTATTATATAATATTTTTATATAGAATATGAGGAAATATATTCACATATCACTCATGGAACTGAAATGTAATTTATAATAAAACCATGTATCCACACCTCATCACATATGGATATGTTATTTTATTGATGGTATATAAATACATTTTTAATATTAGTTTAAAATAAGTTTATGCCTTAATGATTATAATGGATTATGTCTCTGTACCATTGAGTGTTTTTAATTATTTTCTTTTTATCATTATCTTATATATTCTGGTAGACAATAAATTTTATTTAAATTACAACTAAATATTATATAAAATTATTTACATTTCTCATAGTGATTTTTTTAAATTCATTGCGGGTTAAGATGTGATAACATTAATCATATTGGGGATTATTAGTACTATAAAATAAATTTAGAGAATTTTTTTATGTCCAATAATTATTTGATATTTTAGACTAAGATATACTAAAATAAAAACAAATTATATAATCCAAGAATGAGAAAATAAATATATATTGGTGGAAATTTTATCTAAATGATATTTATTAATCCTTCGTTTTATTTTCTAAAATATAGAAATTATTAGATATAAAAAATTATACATGGTAAAAATTACATTAAATATATTGATTTGTATGTATCAATGTGAAATTTTATCCCACAATATAAAGTGAGATAGATTATGTAGAATAAAATCTTATTTGGTTTCATCAATTTTTATACCAGTGTTTAAAGGTGATATCAATGCTATGTGGAAAATCCCATTTAATATTACGTTGAATGGTTTTTTTCTAAATAAATGCATAGGTATATAAGGGCATATTTTTATAAGGATTTCATAGACTAGTTTTTAGAATAGTTTTCAACACTAATATGTTTTTTAAGGGATAGATATTATGATATATAGAGTACCGTATTTTTCATTAAATAAAATATTATTATCTAATAGGTTTAATTTTTTTATTGTAAGAGATATATGATTTTAAATGTGTTTCATGATTGTTATAGATCACTAAATAATATTAAATAACATATATAATCTTGTTGAAATAAATATTGACAAGCTTCTATGTAATTATTTATATGGGAAATGACATCTAGAGGAGATCCAAATAATAATATCACAATAAAAATTATTTCATGTATTTAGCAAGGGTGCTATAGAATGAGGTAATCTTAGTAAATTAAACATCATATGTGGGGATATTAAAATTTTTTCATGTTTGAAACATCAATGTATTTTATATTTTACTGTTTTTATTTATTCCAATATATTATCCTAATGTATGAGGTGTCTTGATCATATCATTATACAGAAGGTTGATCACAAGTATTGTGAGACTGTATAAATAGAGTGTCATTTTATCTATGAGGATAAAATAATTGCAATTTATGATATTTTATTCATATAACCCCTGCAGTTATATCCATTGGTGGTGTATTATCGGATATGTCATTTCTAATGAGATATCGAAGAACTGGTTACTTAGTAGGGAATGCTATTTCCTTATAGAATTAGATGTTTTTAATGTATGTTATATGGTCTTCTATGTTGAATTTAAGACTCATCTTAGTGATTAATATTGATGTATTATTTCTAAAATATATAGTAATATTACTATACAGAATACTTTATTGACATGTAGATGGTATATATATAACATTATTCACAAAATGTATAGTCATGATTAGAATTAGTTGGAATATTTAATTAAATTTTTTCATGATGATAGTTTCTTAGTTAGGTGTTTTTATTGGTATTGATATTGATAGATATTTTGACGTGGTTAAAATTGGAACAATACATATTATATGTTGTAGTATAGGTCATAATAATATATTTACCATTTTATAAGAAAATATATTTTAAATGGGTCTATTATATTATAGTTTATAGTTATTTCAATCAATTATGCGATGTCCTTGATATTTACATTTTAGAAATATTGAAAAAGAAAAATTATTTCCTTCAATGTATAAATTCTGAGCAAAAATGTGGCTAATATTAGTATACATGATATTTAAAGCTTATTCATATTCCAGTTTTGATATTATAGTGTGATAATCTATATAATAATTTTGGATAAATTAATGTTATTAAAATTTAAGTGATTTTGTATTCCATCATAATATATAATGTTAATTTTGAGATGATCCATTATGTTTTTGATGATCTAAGGATGTTTAATATCATTAGGATTAACGCTATAATGGTTTTACTGATCAAAAATTAACATTTTGTGGTGTTCGATAAAATAAAATTTAGAAATTTATTATATTTTACTATGTTTTGAGTGTTGATGTTACATCAATTCAATGATGTATTCTTATTGTTGGTTTATCACTCACTCAGATGCGAGTAATGAATAATATATGAGTGACCTTGAGATGATTTTTTTATCTCTATGTGAATGATAATTAAATATCTATAATATATTAAGAAACTAATTAAGTCAATGATAATGGATTTTATTTTACCTTGTTGTCGATAAATTCCAATGTTGTTCATCAAGAATAGTATATTAAATTAAAATCAATAATGGTGTGGTTAGATGTGAGTAAATATTGTCAAATAACCATAAATAAGTATTTTATTTAAAGTTATTAATTAGTAAACTATACATTGAAGATAAATAATTATGTTAGTAAACATATAAATGAATGTATTAAGTGAATTATAGACATACCTAATTATTGATATACCATTGTATCATGTTTTTATATCTTATGTTTTGGTGACAACATTTTTGAATGGAAAAATAATATTTCATAATCTACCAAATTTAAATTCTTAAACTAATAAGTAGTTTTTAATATTATTAATAATTATAAATATCGTATAAAGAAAAAATTGAATTTTGTGGGTAGTTTTAAATAATTTTTTGTAAATTTTATGAGAAATAATATTTTCATTATAATGTTTCATGCCACTATATTTAGGATCATTGAACATGTTGACATGGTCATATATTATATTTACTATTTTTTATCTTAGTTTACATTACTCATATGAGATTATTATATAATGATGATGATTAATTTTTATATAATATTTCATTTTATTATTATATCTAAATGGGATTTTATTCTTATCTCTTGATTATGGAATATTCAGTTGTAATAAATCGAAGAATTAGCTATGATGGAGAATGATGTTATAAATTAAGAAATATGATAATATGCATTGATCTAAGAGGGATTAAAGGTATTTTAAATAAAATAACATGTGGTATTCAATATGAATTTGAACTAACCTATGGACGATTATATTTTATAGATTTATAGGAATTTATTATAAGTGATAATCCTTCCTACTGTCTGTTGAGTTCTTACAAAGAATTGGGGGTGTAGGTAATATTATATAAATGTTATTCATTAAAACAAAATTCTAATTAATTCATAACAGCATATATAAAACTCAATAAAGGTGTTTCATGTACGAATATATTAATATAACAAGCCGAAATTATCTAACTAGTGGTATAAATCCACGTGTTCATCAATTATGTGAATAATGTTTTGTAGACTTATATATTTCCATGTTTTAGATCCCTAGAGTTTTAAAAACTCAGTTTATTATGTTGGAGTTTAGAAAACATACATATACACTATAACCTTTTTAGTGATTTATTTTTGAATTTTCAAATAGAAAATATTAAAATGTGTTGATTTGTATTGTATATATTATTTTCTGAGACTGAAATATATTGTACCCATATTTGAATGAATATTTCAATTCAATGTTACCTATAAGTTTATATATGTATTTTTTCACTCAATAATATTATTTAGAGGCCAAGGGAACATAGGAAATTAAATAAAAAAATTACATTTATTTAGAAAAAAGGACCTTAGGGAAAAATTAAAATATCATTTACATGGGTTCTTAGAATGACTTTTTTCCTAATATTTCTCTTATAAATGTGTTTCAACAAGGGATGATGAATTATATTTTATGGTTTTAGATCCAATTTAGTAATTTATTTATATAAATATCTTGTCTTATTTCTAATTTTATGTTATTGGCACGTCGGTTGATGAAAAACAAATTATTTTTTTATAAAATAGGTGATAATGGAACATTTTAAGGTAGGACAGTAATTGTAAACCATTTTCCCATGACACAACCACAAACAACAGGGGTATGAAAATCTACAAAGTAATACCATTTAAAAATTTGGTTATGTCCTCATTCGTAAAACAAAAACCTCGTGTTATTCAAATTCCTTAAAAACAATAAAAGAACCATTGTTGTGGTTGACACTGAGATTAACGACTCTTAATGATGGATGTAGTTATAAACAATTTAGTGGGGTAGAAATAAAGGAATAGTGAAAATAGTTAGAAGTTTTTTTGTGGCTAGAGGGGGTGAAAATTGAAAAAAGTCATGATTTTATATATATTGGATCCCATGCTTGGTGTATCCATAAATACCATGATTAGTCCATATAATTGTACATTAAATCATCATAAGCATTTGGGAACATGTTCTTCCATGAAAATATCCTTGTCATTTAGAGCCATTATGCCATCTATTGATCGAGTTATGTTAAATATGTTTTATGCTGTATGGAGACTCTTGACAACCTAGTGACGGTGATAGTTTTCACAACATAAGAAGTCCATGGGTTAAACTAAAGAAAGTTACAAATCTGATAACAGGACAACCCTACGGGGTAACAATGTAGTATTCCCAACAAATTTCTATGAAGATCAGATAAAATGTTACATTAGGATGAATTAGATAATAATTTTTTTTTCTAGATACACCCTTTAGATAGAAATACAATATGGATGGATAAAACATAAAACTCCCCCTTTGATTCTATAAATATCTCCCCCAGAGAAAAAAAAATTAAATATTCCTTAAATTTTTCTGACATCCCATTAATCGAAAATAATTTTTTAATAACTAGGTTTTATATTAATATCAAGTTGTTGAAGTAATTAAATCTATTAAATGATATTTACATTTTTTTTTAATTTTATATAATCTAATATTTACTTATTTGAAAAATGGGAATAAAAAACAAAAATAATTATATTTTTAATATTTTATTGTTGGGACTCTAACCCATGAATCCCTAATCAATTATCTTGATACCATTACACTGGAATTATTAAAAAAGTATAAAATCCCATAAGAATAAATAGATTTGTAATATTGTCAAATCAGATACATATATGAGTATCTTATTACAATTGAAAACAGAAATTATAAGATAATTTTTTGATAATAACTTTATTCTATATAGAATATTCATATATAATAGTCATAATAATATTCATGGAATCCTAGGAAGGGAAAAAAATAATGGTGAGTAGAAATTATCAATATGGTTAATTTATAGTGGATGTGATAATGAATCATTGAGAATAAAAAATATGGTAACATAATCATTTAACAGAAATTATATATAATCAATTTACTAAAATGGAATTTTATAAAAAAAAATGGAAATGTAAATAATAAGAAAAATATTCTATTTAATCAATTAACTGTGAATAAAATGCATCCATAAATTTATTCATAGTGAAAGTCTCTGGGATAATAATAACTAATTATGAATTAAGGAAATTCATAATTATTGGATTCCATGTTTCCTAAGTACAATATACATTTACTTTCATGAAATTTCACAAGATATTCTAATATAGGCATGGTGAAAACCCAACTATGGATATCCAATTAAAATTTCCTATGAGACTACAGATGCATTGAGAGACTATCTATTACGGGAACTCACCCATGATGTACCTAAGAGAATTAATTATATATCAATTAAACGATTTATTTCACAAATAATGTGCCTTATCACATACTCACATCGAGTAAAAGATAATTATTTATTAAAATTTCTTCATTTATAAAATAATTATAAAAGTAAACAATATATGTAAAAATGGTAGACAATTTTTTGCAACAATCATATCTGTGATATATAATATGCGTAATTGGTAGGAATTTAATACTCAATGATCAATGTAATGTGAATATATCAATGAGACATCAAAAAAGAACCAAGGAAGTCAATGTCAGTATTATCCTTATCTAGATCAATCAGTAACAATTTATAGGGCTAATAAGGATGGTATCATTACAATATAACCCATGAGGAGTAAATATAAATGGATTTTTCCTTGATGAATAGAAATAAAAAAAATGTCATTTAAAATTTATTGAGTAATATATAAATTTAATTTTTTCAAAAATTAAATTATTTTCATGAAATTAAATTATAAATAAATTCATTAATAAGTTTCTAAAACATAAAAAGATGATTCAATGAAATGTTTGTGGGTAATTATATAGAAGAAAAAGTGAAAATTCCTTTTATATGGTAAAAAGACTAAAAAAGTTAACTATCCTGAAAGTGGTATAAGGTTTCCTTAAATTAAAACAAGTAAAAATATCTATGATAATTCATTTTTAATATTTAAAAAAAATGAAACCATTTTTATAAACCTGGTTTTCTCAGAAGACAGATTCCTGACCGAAAAGAGGAATAGATTCTGGTTTTCTAAAAAACATATTCTAAAATATTTTAAGTATCAACGAGACGATGATCAGTAACATTACATGAAAAATATCATGAATAACCATAGGAAAAAAATGACATTTTTTATTGAAAAATTATTATATAATTTTCTTCAATGTATATTCAATATGATTCAATCTTGATTATAATGATTTTTTCTAATAAACCCTTTAAAAGAACATTTTATTGAAGTGAGAATTAATAAATTAATTGAACATGAGTATAGAATCAAAAATACAAATAAAAAAATCATATATACGTAAATATATATCCAATTTCATTATAGAAATAATCAAATAATATTAATGTTACTGAGGAAGTAATATAATCCAAGGAAAATAAATTGAGTTATTACTTTTTTACCTCTTGGTAACTTCATGATAAAATACCCTTAGAATAATTATTTCAAATTGAAACTGTATATAACAAGACTATTTAAGTATTTAGGATATTAAATATCACATGTGTTGTATATAAATCATCTAAATGAAATAATTGGTTAAAATGGAAAAGTCTAATAGAAAATATAGGTGATAATATAAATCCACTTACCATACACTTATATTAGTTTAACATTATATAAAATAATGTTTAATGGTTTTAAGAATGTTATTACATAATTCCCCGACCCCAGTTTCTCAGAGTCTGTGCATTATTACTTAACATTTGAATGATTACAGGGAATCAATTCCCAATGGAATGGTTATTTTAGACATCTTGGAAAATTGATTACATACATGAAGTTAGAGATTACATGTTGAAAAGAAAAACAATAGCAATTTATTCCATTAGAAACGTCCAAGCCTCATATATTTTTCCTACAAGTCACTCATAACTAACTTCTTCAACTCATGTGAAAAATTATAGGAAAATGGTGATCTTAAAAACTAAGTAAGGGTAAATAATTTAGGGGAATCTATAAACTTTTAATCAAAGATGTGTAATAAAAAACAACCATTTAAAAATAAACATGAACAAGTGTGGATAAAATAAATCAAACATTACCATATAAAAATGAACACAAATATTCTACTAATAGAATAATCACATGTAATAATTAATTTCATAATGAGGGAATATATAGTACTATAATTTAATTTCTATGTCATGTCATTGTTCCAGGACCTATGGTCTAACTGTAACTAGACCAAAAACCAGAGAGCCTCCATAAGCACACTCCATCCTGGAGAGCCTCTGTAACGGAACTACAACCCAGAGAGAATATGTAACCATACTCTATCCTAGAGAGCCTTTGTAACTGGACTCCAACTCGGAGGGTCATTTATAACCCAACCCCAACTTAGAACTTACTTTCTATGTCATGTCCTTGTTCCAGGACCTATGGTCTAACTGTAACTAGACCAAAAACCAGAGAGCCTCCATAAGCACACTCCATCCTGGAGAGCCTCTGTAACGGAACTACAACCCAGAGAGAATATGTAACCATACTCTATCCTAGAGAGCCTTTGTAACTGGACTCCAACTCGGAGGGTCATTTATAACCCAACCCCAACTTAGAACTTACTAGTCCAAAACATTCACTATAAGAAAAGGTTGAAATATAACATAAACATTCGTATTAAAACTAGCATAAAAATTGTCAATACTTTATCCATAACCCATGAATAGTATAAAATAACACATCTATAGTCATACATATCACAAAACATTCAATAAAATATGTATGATTTGTATCATACTAAATCAACATCAAACATGTTCAAAATCCATTAAAGGAGGTTGACATAGTAAAAAAATGATAAGTAAAATGCATTGAGAGAAAACCCCTTTTTCATGAAATCATTTAAAATTATCACATTTTATAAATAAAGTCATTTAAAATTGATTTTTGAATTAAAGAATGTCATAAAACTTTGAATCTTTTTAAAATAATTTTCATTTCAAAACATTCATGTCTATATAAATAAAACCTTAAAATCATTTTGAAAACATGGACATTAATTAAAAGGGTTTAGAAATATAAATATTTAAAACATTTATGGTGATGATTTAGTTAAATAGAAACTCCCATAAAACCATAAAATATTTCATTTGAAATAATTTCTATAAAATATGGTAATCTATGATATGTATGTCCTAGAAAATACTTACACATGAACAATCTCAGATAATAATGAGATTGAGGAAATTAACCTTACCTCATTGTAATCAATTGAGTCGTATGAACGATAGTCAATAAATAGAAATGAATCATATAATATGATTAATATAAAGAGAATCAAGATAATATATTTCAAATTTTAGAACACAATACACCACATTCCATAAATAATTGGTGAACAATGTAAATCTCACAGAATTAAAATAGAGATAAGAAACACTTTACCATGCACATTCCGTTGGTCGAGGGTACATTTAAACTCTTGTATAATGACCATTTTATGTTATTATATTATACCAAAACCATGTTAATATTTATTATATCATAAATTATTCATTTAAAACTTTTTACTACCCATTTAATAAATTTTTTCTTTTGAAATTTACATTTTGGGTAATAACCGCTTTCTTTATCATACATATTTTAACTTCTCATTCTTGATCATATCAATTAGATAATAATTAAAATAATTCCAGAATATAAAAATTAATTTATATATATTATATATTTAAAATATAAATATTTATAATAGATAGATATATGAAATAGAAAACACTGTTTATGGAGATGGTAGGCCATATATACTCATAAACGTTGTTTCTGTTTTCATATCGCATTGAATGGAAGTAAGTGAATAAGAAATATGTAATTACATAAATACACACACACACACATATATATATATCTCCATTATCATTATTATTTCATATATTATATACTTATTTTTAATATATATTTTTATATCATCGATGAATGGTGAACATGTAAATGAATCTCATCACGTCATGGAGACGGTAATCCGTACGTACGCACAAGAGATAATATAATTTCCGTAATGGTGTGTAATTGGATGGTATATTTATTTTACAGAGACATTATCATGTTATTTTTATTATTAATATACATATTACTCATCACAATATCCATCCAAATAACATAGTGTTGAATAACAAATTACACCACGACGTGGAGACGATAAGCCGTACGTACACACACATTGTGACATTATTATTAATATGAAATATAGAATAATGTATATGGTTGTTCAATATTTATAATAACATCATAGTATATATATAAGGTACTTAATTTATTATTTTGGTATGGTAATAACAAATAATGAGTAAGTGGAAGAAGAAAAGAACTTGATAGAGTTTGGTGAAATCAATACTTCTTCTTCAGGTTCTTCCTATAGATTTGATAAAAAGGGCTCCATAGGATGTCTTTATGAACAAAATAAGGATTCTAGGATAATAATAGAATAGTTAGGATGTTTTTTGGGAAGGTTTTGGCCATGGAAAATGGATTTGGAGGTGTGAATCTTATAGAATGGAAAATTCCCTTTTATAAGAGGGGTGACGTGCACCTTAGGAAAAACCTAAAATATTATTTTGTAATAAACTTGTCTTCAGTTTCTAATAACTCAAAAATAAATTATTTAAAGGATAAGGTGGGGATGGGTATAAAACCACTCATTCATTATGTTTAGACAGGTTTGGGTCACTATATTAACCTTATCTTTTAGATTTGACTCTTAGTAATATAGTTTGACATTTACCATGCCTCCTTGTATTTTTATATTATATGGTTAATAAAATTACTGTAAACATCCAAGTAAACTCCATGTGGTTAATTAATGACATATATAATAGTATTTAATCCTTTTGTATGATCCTTATATTTTTAAGAAATGAATACTAATTAATTATATAATATTTGGTTTAAAAACTCTTTTATGTCAATTTTAACACTATTTAGTATTATGTTTTTTTCCAAATTAATAACATAATTTTTATTCAAAAAAATCATTTAGTAAACCCTAATATGTCATATTAACCTAGAAAATTAGTGAAATTATTTAAAAGTATCAAATTTTATTTATTTGGGTTTTTATAATATCAATTATTTTAGTATATCATTAGAAATGTAATTACTTCATCATCATTCTGTCATACATAAATTAAATTATTTAATGTTTAAAATTATTAATAAAATTCCATTATGTAGAAAATACTTTTATCTTTCTAATGATTATTTATAGTGTAATTTATCTTATTTTTAACCCTATATTAAAAATCATTTAGTTATTAAACATTGAATTTTACACTTTTAACTCTTCTTTGAATTTAATAATAATAAATGTCCTAATGTAATAAAAATGGAAATAATGGATCATATTATATGATTAATTTTTTTTGGCCTAATTACACATATCCAATAGAATTAGGTCATGTGTTAGGGTAATAATAATATCATTTTTACCTTTATTTACCCTATTTACTTTTAACCGTGGTAAATAAAATTAAAAATTTACAATTCACCAAAAATTATTTTTATATTATTGAACCAAAATTTACTAACTGATATCAAACATGTCTCTCAGATTTTTTAAATTAAATTCACAGAAGTGGTAAAATTATGTTTTATGCAAATTTTCAAATCTTCCTAGGAGGTGGGTAAAAGACGGTAAAATTTCAATAATGTTTTTATATTTCAATAAATATTATAAAATGACTCCAATGAATTACATTTAACATTTATAGGTATTATGTATCTATTTTTACCTAATAGAAATTTAAATAAAATGAATAATTATTTAAATGAAAACTGAGTTTTAACTAATAAAACTGTATTTTTCACTATTCATAAAAAAATTAGAGTTTTCAGAAACATACCAAAAATCAACCGTAAGATAATTTTGATATTTAGAATTCAAAAATGAATTATATTTTAAGAAATTAAAAACATATAAATTTATTTTATTAATTTAAAATTAATTCACGTTGTCAAAACCAAAAAGCATATTTTTATAAAATAATAACTATCAAAGGATTGACATTTGTTTATGTACAATATCAAAGTTAAAATACATAAAATGACCAGAATTGGATTACGCGGTAAAAATATAATCTATTTATACTTAAAAACCATTAAGAATTATAATTTAACACTATGATTTAATTTTATTAAAAAAGATGTTTTCTGTTAAAATATAGTATTTTCACTATTCATCGAAATATGAAATTTTCAGGAAAACACCAAAAATTCATTGAAACTAAACTATTTTTTCCTGACTTTAAAGAAGAAGTTTATTTTGTCAAATTTAATTTATATGAGTTTCAAATATTGGATTTAAAAATGGGTCACCATTATAGTGCTGTAAAATTGCATTTTTTGAAAAATAAATCTTTTATCTATAAAAGTAAATTTGTTCTTACATTATGACTATGAAACTCAGAATATAAAATCTAAAATAATAAGGATTATATTAAGTTCAAAATTCAGTTAATATTATTCATAACCTCTTTTGAACGACTAGTTTGGTAAGTCATGGTATTCTAGAATTGGGTGTTGCGTGTAGTGCATGTTATTCGATTATATTGAAGAAATAACGTACTATGATATCTTGGGGTGTTAAATTCTTCCATCCTTCAATAAATTGGGTCCTCACAATTTGAAATTGATTTTCATAAATAAAAGGTTGACAATAGAAAATAACTTTGTGGGAAACACACATCAGAAATTGGGTAAATAGAATTTAGTCTTTATAAGAGGAAAAGAGTAAAGAAAGGGTCACCACCAAATTATGATCCTAATTAGGAGAACATTGGTTGAAAATAGAGACACATAATTGGAGGAAAAACATAAATATTTATAGGGAGTTATTGAGGTCATAAATCACAAACAAAGGTGAAATTAATGGCCTCAAATTCATCAATCTATGATGATTTGAAATACCATTGGTTCAACAAAACCTAAGGTATTAGGATAACACATTTTTGGTTCTAAGATACCGTCCCTAAAGTATAAGAACTAATTAACCCATATAATAAGAGGGAAAAATTATATATATATATATACTTGACAACTAGAGTTTTATCTTTCAACTAATTCCTACCACATGCTCATCTTTAACTCGAAATGATTTCAAAAAAAATTCTATTTATCCTAATCGTATAGTGTTCGGAAAATAATGAATATATAATTCACCTATTAGAGCCTTAAAAATAGATTATTCAATCTAGGGTCTTCTTGATGTACAATTTTAGACTATAAATCCCAATCACACTATGGTTTTGGGTTCGATTCCCGCAGCTTTGTCCAACACAACAGATTGTTACATGGTCTACGTGATGTCATTTTTATAAAAAACCTCAAATAAACGTAACAATAATATCCAATTTCAATCACATTCCATTCCAAAAATTATACATATCCAACATAATTCAATCCAAACTCATAGTCCAAAATTTATAAGGAAGTTAAACTCAATGAATATCCTTTTTTCCAGGTAATAACATGTGAACACCTTCACCGTGTATTATTTTAAAACATGGTATCACCGTAAATTACTATAAATCCTTATTTATTACATTCATCATCCCTTATCCTTTATATAATACTGGATAAATTCCTTATATCAGAAAATATTGAATATTACAAAAATGATGAAATAAAAAAAACTATTAATCAGTTCCAAGGAAGTCATGAATATCCAATATAATTTATCCAAGTCAACCTTATCATATTCCAAAATCACTACCTCATTATCAGAACCATATTAAGGATTACATTTCCTTCATCCATGTATTTATCCAAAAAATTTATCTTACTATGAATTCACTATTCTTAGATCCCTATAAACTCAAATCCTCAATAAAATGTTACTGAAGTATAATCCTTATTGATCTCCATAATTCATATAACCAGTATATTGTTGATACAACACTCAAATGAAATAATTCTATAATAACAACATAAGAACACTAGTCATTCCTCTTAATTTGAGGTAGTTTCATAACTTTATTATTATCCAATAGCATCATTTATGGTATACTCTGATGACTGGGACATTGATTCGCGTAGTGTCCCAACGCCTTGGAGATGAAGAATTGTACATTTGAAACATTTTTCTTACCCTTGAAATCACATACATGGTGTCCTTTTTCTCAACACCTATAACAAATTTCAATTCTCTTCAATCATTTACCAAGGTGACTCTTTCCACAAGTATGACATATGGTAAAATCATTCTTTTCCCTCTTCCATTTATCCATATTTCTCTCTTCCATACTTTTCTTTTTTTACTTCCCATCAAAGCCATATGACCCAAAGAATTCATTTCTTATCTTATTAACACATGATACTATTTATTCATATGTTTAGAATATATGGGAGACTATTTCCCCTCTAAGTTTTGTCTTAATACTGTGAAAGATATGATCCTTATTAATCATGGGATCATACGTATTGCTGGAGTTCACATTCCTTCTATTAGGAACCCTTTCTATATAATGGCATACACTAGGTTAGTTTATGAGTTGAAATGAATAATTTAAAACATGTAAAATACATAACGTAAATTGAATAGTTTATGGATATAATCCAAAATAAAAACAAATCGTTGAGTAGGTATATACACGTTAATCATTCATAATAAACAGCAAATAAAATGAGAAATATTCGAATCATATCCCCCGGGAGTGTCCAAAACAATAGTGCATCAAGACCTATGGTAGTGCACCAATTTCCATTCTAGATTTTCTCAATGTGTTTTTTTCAAGTTTAACCCCTAGGTACATCTGTGTCAGAGATGCCTCTACCTACGTGTATCTAGACAGGGATGTATTTTCTTGGAAAACCCACAAAACCTCCATATTTCAAAAATTCTATGATATTCTTCTATACTAATCCTCAAAGACTATCTTAGGTAAATGAGCTCAAATCATAGTTTATTTAAATCTACTTTACGATGTTATTTTTATGCTTTCTCTGATACCATCTATAATTCCCAAACCCCAGTTAGCCAGAGTCAGTTCGTTATTACATAACTTTGGCATGATTATAAGGAATCAAGTCCCAAAGGACCGATTATTTTAGAAAACATATAAAATATATTACACACATGAAGTTCAACATTACAAATTGAATGGGAAAAAATAGTAATTTATTCCATTATAAATGTCCACGCCTCTTAGAATATGCCTCAAGTCACTCATAACAAACTTCTTCATATCCTGGGAATATAATACATAATAAAGGGGTGAGTTCAGATGCTCAGTAAGGGTAAATAATTTAGCAGATAATGTAAACATTTAATGCAAGATGTGTAATCAAACAACAACCTTTTGAACATAAACATGAACAAAATATGGAAAAAATAAATCAAACATTTCCATATAAACATGCACATGGATATTATACTAGTAGAATAATAAAATATAATAACAAATTTCATAATTAGGGAATGTATAGTCCCAAAAATTAATTTCCTATGTCAAGGACTTATGTAAGGACCTATGGGCTAACTGTAATTAGACCCAAATCCAAAGATCTAATATAACTGCACTACATCCTAGAGAGCCTTTGTAACCAGAATCCAACCTAGATAGCCTCTGAAACCAGAATCCAACT
Organism: Viscum album; assembly: GCA_963277665.1. Classification (NCBI taxonomy): domain Eukaryota; kingdom Viridiplantae; phylum Streptophyta; class Magnoliopsida; order Santalales; family Viscaceae; genus Viscum; species Viscum album. Next base: position 2,101,687,652 of record OY728127.1, on the reverse strand, counting down.
CGGAGAGCCTCTGTAAGTGGAATCCAACCCGGAGGGTCTGCTATAACTGGACCCCAACCTGGAGGGCTTACTTTTAGGGGTCCCTAACCTGGAACATAGTAGGCCAATACATTCATCATAAGAAACAGTTGAAATATATCATAAAAATTTGTGTTAAAACTAGGATATAAAATGTCTATACATTATCCATAGATGTTGAATGGTATAAAAATAACACATCCATATTCAAAAATATCACAAAAAATTCAATAAAATATGGAATTTTTGTATCATAATAAATCAAAATCAAAAATGTTTAAAATACATTAATGGAGGATGACATATATTAAAATGAACAGTAAAATGCTTTGATTGAAATACCCCTTTTTCCTGAAATCATTTAAAATTATCAATATTTATAATTGAATTTATTTAAAAGGGAATTTTGATTCAAATTGTAAAATACCACATTGAAACATTATAAAATAATCATCATTTCAAAACATTCATGTCCACATTAATAAATCCTTAAATTCATTTTGAAAACAAGGACATTAATTAAAGGGGTTTAGAATGATAAATCATTAAAACATTTAAAATGATGATATAGTTAAATATACACTCCCATAAAAACGTAAAATATTTATTTTTCAATATTTTTTATAAAATTTGGGTATCAATTATAATTATTTCCCATAAAATACTTACACATGATCAATCTCAGATAACAATGAGATTGAGAAAAACCCCCTTACCTCGTTCGTAATCAATCGAGTCATATGAACAATAATCTATAACCACCAAATTAATTATAGAATATCATGAATATAAATATAATCATGGTAATATATATCAAATGGTTGTACACAATAGAACACATGCAATAAATAAGTGGTGAATAATGGAAATCTCACGGAATTAAAAGTTAGATAAGAAACCCTTTATCTTACAATGTCCTTTGGTCGAGGGTACATTTAACCTCCTATAATTTGATAATTTTATGTTGTTATATTATACCAAAATAATATTAATATTTATTATATCATACATGATTTATTTATGACTTTAAACTAAACATAAAATAATGATTTGTATGTTAAATTAACATTTCGAGAAATAATTTCTTTCTTGATCATACATATTTTAACTTTATATTATTGATCGTATCATTTAGATCATGATTTAAATAATTAAAAAATATAAACCATGATTTATATTTCATATATATTTAGAATATAAATATTTATAATAGATAGATATATGAAACTGAAAACACCATTTATGGAGACAGTAAGCCATACTTACGCATAAATGCTCTTTCGGTCTTCATATCGTATTGAACAGAAGTGAGTGAATAAGATAGTTGTTAATACATAAATACACACAATTAAATATAAAAATATATATATATTTAGTAGAATTATTATGTCATATATTACATACTTATTATTAATATCTATTTTTATAATTTTCGATGAATGGTGAACATGGAAATGAATCTCATCGACTCGTGGAAATGGTAATCCTTACGTATACACGAGCAACAATATCATTTCCTTAAATGTGGGGAATTGGATGGTATATTTATTTTACACATAAATTATTATTTTATTTTCATTATTTATATACATATTACTCATCATTATATCCTTCCAAATAACAAAGTGTTGAATAACAAATTACACCACGACATGGGGATGGTATGCCGTAAGTATGCACACATGGTGATAATATTATTCATAGGATGGATAGAATAATGAATATTGTCTTAAAATATTTATAATAAAATCATAGTATATATATGTTACTGGATATATTATTTTGGTATGGTAATAACAAAGATAGAGTAAGAGGAAGAAGAAAAGAACTTGAAAGAGTGTGGCGAAATCATTACCTCTTATTTGGGTTCATCCTTTTTATTTGATCAAAAGAGAAACCTAGGATTTCTTTATTATCAAAATAATGCTTCTAGGATTAAGTTAGGATATTTTTTAGGATATTTGTGCTGGATTTTGTCGAGAAAAAGGACACTGGAGGTGTGAATTTCAGATAAGGGGATGTTTCTTTTTATAAGAGGGGTGAGGGGCACCTTAGAAAAAACATAAAATATTATTTTATAATAAATTAATCTTCGTTTTCTAAGGCCTCAAAAATGATTTATTTTAAGGATAAAGTGGGTATGAGTATTAAAACACTCAACCAATCGGGTTTATATTGGTTTGGGTCACTATATTAGCCTTATCGTATAGATTTAACTATTAGTTAAATAGTTAGACATTTACCATGTCTCTTTGTATTTTTATATTATATGGTTAATAAACATAGAATTAACTTCTAAGAGAACCCCAATAGGTTAATTAATGATATATATAATAGTATTTAAGCCCTATGGCTAATACATTTATTTTTTCAATATAATACACATTAATAATATATTATTTGATTTAAAAACTCTTTTATGTCAATTTTGACACTATTTGGTATTTTGTTTTTTCATAATTTATAACAGAACTATTACTTCGAAAAAATTCATTTAATCATCCCTAATAAGTCATATTAATGTATAAAATTAGTGTAATTCATTAAAAGTCCTCAAATTACATTTATTTTGGTATTTATAATATCAATTATTTTAATATTTCAAAAAAATGTAATTACCGCATATAATTATGTCATAAATAAATAAAATTATTTAAAGTGTAAAAATTATAAATAAAAAAACATAATTTAGTAATTTTTTTATCTTTATAAAGAATATTTATCGTCAGATTTATCTTGTGTGTAACCTTATATTAAAAATTGTTTATTTATTAAACATTGAATTTATCATTTTTAACTCTTCTTTGAAATGAATAATAATAAATGTACTAATATAATAGAATTGTACCTAAAGGATAATATTTTATTCCTAAGGTTGTTTTTGGTTGAATTATACTTAACCAATAGAATTAGTACATGAGTTAGTGGAATAATAGTATCATTTTTACCTTTAAATACCTAATTTACTTTTAACCATGGTAAATAAAAGTAAAAAGATACTATTCACCAAAAATTATTTTTATCATATTGAACCACATTATACTTACTAATATCAATCGTGTCTCTTGGATTTTTGAAATTTAATTCACAGAAGTGGTAAATTTATGTTTTATGCAAATTTGAAAATGCTCCTAGTAGGTGCGTAAAAGACGATATAATTTCCATAAAATCTTTATATATCTAAGAATATTATAAAATGAAACAATGAATTACATTGAAATTATATATTTATTATGTATATATTTTTACCTAAAATAAATTTAGATGAAAAAAATAATTATTTAATTGAATAGTCGGTTTTAACAAATAACGCAGTGTTTTTCACTTTTTATAATAATGGAATGTTTCCAAAAACATACCAAAAATTAACCCGAAGTTATTTTTGATATTTCGAATTAAAAAATGAAGTCTATCTTACCAAATTTAAAACATAGAAATTTCATTTATAAATTTAAAATTAATTATCTTTGTCCAAACAAAAAAGTGAATTTTTAAGAAATAATAACCATCAAAATATTTACACTTGTTTATATCCATTTTAAAATTGAAATTACATACAATGACCAACATTGTATTCAATGGTAAAAATATAATCTATTTATACATATAGACCATTAAAATGTATAATTTAGCACCATAATTTTTTTTTACAAAAGTAGTTTTCATTTAAAATATAGTATTATTCACTATTCACCCAAATATGAAAGTGTTTAGAAAAATAGGAAAAAAATTATTTAAACTAAAATCGAATGTGATGATTCAAAAGAAGAAGTTTATTTTGTCAAATTAAATATATAAATGTTACAAATATTTGATTTATATAGGGTTCGAAATTAAACAGTTGTAAAATTGCATTTTTTAAAAATAATTCTTTAATCAGAAAAAAATGAATTTCTCTTACATTATGTCTAAGAAACTCATAGTATGGATTCTAAAATTATAATGATTATATAAACATCAAAATTCATTTTATACTATTCATAACCGCTTTTGAATGGGTAATTTGGTAAGTCGTGGTGTGCTAGAACTCGATGTTGCGTGTAGTGTAAGTAATTGGATTATTTTGAAGAAATAATGTACAATGAAATCATGGTGTGTTACACATTAAATTAAAAAAATTTATTATCATTTATGATATCTTATAATATTCTTTTAAAATATCTTATTACCCTTACAATAGTAATCTTTCATAATTTTAATTGTTTGGGAAATAACTGATATGTTTTTCAAGTATGTTTGGACTTGTTATTTTTTGGTCCTATAAGATACTTTAGGATATCATCAAATAAATAATGTAAAACATGATTTAAATATAATTTATATTATTAAAATATTTTTTATATCAATATATAAAATCTGGATGAAGGAAATGAAATACACCGATCATTGACATGGTAGGCCATACATAACCACACACATTGATTCAATATTGTTATTTTACTAAATGAAATAAAATTGAATGATATATATATATACTATCATTAAATTATATTATATATTTAATATATATAATTTTTTTTTATTAAAACCATCATTAATAAATTCTCTATAATAAGTAAACAAATCCCATTGTTTTGAGAATGAGGTAATCCACACATCTACAAATGAGGTTATCTTATTAACATTTAATATAAATCATAAAGTAGTTTTTTAAGAAATAATTAAATATGAATAATTAAATTAATAAAAATAATATATATATATATATTATATTATATTAGAACTTTATATACATCATTATTACAAACATTGAAATGTGGTAATTGAAAAATGAAAGACATCAATTCACAAGGAGGTGGTCTGATGTACAGATAAATGAAGATTATGTAGCCTATTTCATGGAAGTGTGTGAAAGTGCAGGTTACAACCATAAAAATAACATCTCAGTATATAGAATATTCTGATTTTTATTTAATAAAAATATAAGAATAAATCAGTGGTTGGAGATATTGGTGGTCATTTATATAGTAGGAGTACTTTAATTCTTTTAAATTTTAAACCCAAAACAATATTGGGATGTCTCTCTAACATAATCATCCCCCAATAACAATAAAAATTAGATACAATAGATCATATGATCATAATATGGCTATAAAATTGGGTTTTGGATGTTTTTAGGTTATTTAATCCCTTATGTTTAATGTGTGGTCACATATTAAACAACTATATCTACTTATCGATGTAATTAATTTCATTTTTTTCACTAATAATTTTGAAAAGAAACTATTTTGAACGGAATATAAATGATATGATATTATGATTAACCATATGGAATCAATTTTTAAAAATTCCATTAATATAAGTGGTAGAAATTTATTTTAAATTAATCCCACACAATGTACATGAATGTGGGGTTTAAATGAAAAAACGTTCAATCATTTAGTAAGTTATTATATATATATTCGTCAATAAAAATGATTAAAATTAATAAAATTTTATTTCTAGATGAAAATTTGTATTAGGAATAATCTAAATATAATTAAAATTATAACTTAACACTGTAAATTATTATAAAAAAAAATTAGTGTTTAATTAAAATTCGTTATTTTCACTATTCATTACAAAATGTAACATCATAGAAAGATACCAAACATTCATCCTATAATAAATTATAAATTATTATTTCAAAAAAAAATTTATTTTTATACATAAAATTTTTAAAAGATTAAAAATTTGGATTTAATGTAGTAGAGCCGTTAAAAAGTGGTTGAACTTCGTTTAGAAAAATATAGCTTTTTACGCACAAAACTTGATTTTTTATTATCTTATTCCAATAATGCCTTTTGGATGAATGTAAAAATACCATATTGATAATATATATATCTAATTAATTAATATCATTAGATAATATAAATTAATTTATTTTATATTGACAAAATAGGTTTGGGTTCATAAAAATAGTTTAAAAAAATCATTTACATTCAGTTAGTTTTCATTTTAATTTATAAATTTCTGATGAAAATTAAGTAATTTCAAATTTTTTTAATCCATATATTTTCATAAGATACTTAATCATATACCTAACAACTAATTTAACTATGTATTGGTAATTTTAGCTTTAAATAATAGTATTCTTGGTAATCATAAAAACTTTTTGTTGTGTCTACCAAAAGACATCAAAAAATTAAATGTTATGTTAAACTCAATCTAACCTTAGTGTTCTATATAGATCATGCTAAAAATTATGTTATTGGTATAAAATTATATTCTCAATGATTCTTGTAATATCCCCTTTTATAACGATTGAATTTATCTAAATATAAATATATAACAACATCTCTCATTGTTATATTCCTTTATATGCTTGGTTTTGCGTGTCATACAGGACATCAAATACAATATATTTATCTTAGATTTCTTGGGAAATTACATTTCTTGAGTGACATATAATTTTTTCTTCATTTGTATTAGTTAGATATCAAAAGATACTATTTTTGAAAAATAGGATTTTAGACATAATAGTTTCCCTATGTAGTCTAGTGTTAGATTTGAAAATTGAAATGCATGAGTATCTCCATATGAGAACTAATATTTATAAACACTATACACTACAATTAGGATAAACAATTCTACTTGTGTTTATGTTTAAATAAATATTTTTTCAAAGATAATATCAATTAATGTCTAGTGGGTTTGATGATATATTAAATTTTTTCATAGATCTTGTAAACCATATATTTTTTATGGAATTATAGTTGAAAAATGATTATCATATTTTATTTTTAAAAAAAATATTGTAATGTAATATATATTGAGTGATGATTCAGGATAACTGGGGATTATCCAATGTACCTCAAGTTTATCATTATTGGTCAGATGGATTTTGAATTACATTGGTTTAGTGAGTCATTCTGAAGAATTGTTTTGTTAACTATTAGGGATAACATTTCGTGTCTTATTTCCCAATTCATATTTGATGAAATGTGTTCATATAATGATTAGTGAAATAAAAAATATTATTTTATTGGTGGATCTGCATTGATGAGTTAGTTACATAGATGAAGAGATATACTAAATCCTATCCTTGGAGTATTAAGTGTTGGTGATACATGATTTTCATCTTGGATATGACTTTATAAATGGATTAGAGTTGTATCACTGATATTTTTATGTCATTTTAGGTATATTATTTAGATAGAATAACAACTCTATGATTTATAGTATTAAATTTTTATGGGATAATTACATCAATGGAAGACCCCTAGAGTCATGCCTTTTCATGGCATTTAATGTTTTCATTTCAAATTCTAGAAAAGAAATTATATATTCCTAAATTAAAATATACATTTATTATAGAATTCATTTATAGAATCATGATTGGTTCTATGATATCCTCTATATTGTATATTGGAATTAATTTATTTTTAATCATTATGAAATAACATGAAACCATTTATATTTTGTGATTTTTTGAATAATTATTTATTTGGATTTCATGGATATGTTTCTTTTTATGTTTCTTTATGAATATTTGTACTTCTTGAGGGGTAGTTTAGATTGACAATATGTGCAGTTTTCCAATGTGAATTGTATTAATAAATATTTAATTTTTGGTTTTTTGGATATTTGATATTTTTATAATACACTATATGACTAACATGAAATTTATTTTTTTATTATGCAATGAACATTTATAAAAATCTTGGAAACAATTCATTTTCAGAAAATGAAATTACCAAAAAACATAAGAAATAACCGATTAATTGATGTTATGATTAATCAAATTGTAAACCATACCTCAATAAGGACTCTACTAACGATAATTGGCCTTCATTTATAGGTAATACATGTTTATGTGATCAATGATATAAGACATATTTTCCCATGTTTTTATAAACACATCCACACCTATTTTTCATCCATTATAGCCATGTGTGAAAATGAGATTTTTTCAAATTGTTACATACCAATAGTTATTCATCAAGGTCAACCATAATAATTCTTTAAATGGTCCTATTTATCTTTTATAGGGAAGCATTGATTTTGAATTCCTCCTCTTTCATTACTTTATTAGGGTGAGAAAATAGATCTCACACTTCCCTTCTTTTAGCATCCTCATTTTTATCTTCCCTGGACATACACATAAAAACCACCTTCTCCTGAATCATATTCACCATCATGAAAAAACGCTATTTTTTGTATAATATAAAAAATATATATAATCTGATGTTCACTCATAAGTGTTTAATTTCAATAATTATCATGAGAAACTAATTAACAATCCATCACATTATTCTTTTCGGCAGAACATATTTCCATCGGATATGGTATCTACTTGTATTCCCTAAAACCATTTTACTTATTACTATTTAATACAAATCATATCAATTAATCCTATTTATCTATTGAAAAATTCCTCATTGTTTCTCAATGTAGACCTATTTCATGCTCTCTGTAAATATTTTCGCATAAAATTGGATAGTTATCCCAGACTCTGAATTTGTCCCATAAAAACATTGATCATCCGTGGGGATCTTGTTTTTTATAGAGGATCATAATCCATGTACATCGTGTGTATTATCCCCTTTTTTTGAACAAAACCCTCAAATATAAAATTTATAATGATATTTTTATCATTAATTGTGAAAATTTTCCTTCATAACATCACCTTAATATATGTAAGTACATGGTCCACATTTCCTCCATTAATTAAAGAAGGATGATGAATTTTTCTCACTTGACATTGATTGAACCTTATAAACTATATATTCATCACTTGTTTCCACTAATAACTCATTTAATTCTTCTAGAGATGAATTCAACTGAATCAAAAGGTTAACTATTGCACACACACCCTCTAGATCATGGTTCAATCATACAAAAATTTCATCAAATTTTTCCCCAAGAGATAAAATATATGACTTATTCTATATAGTGACTTCATTTATATCCTATAAAAATCCTAGTGATAATAATCATGGAAAAGAAGAGATTTTCCCCAACTATCTCCACTCCAAAATATTTTCAAGTGAGCACAACTCTGAGTAACATGTTCAACAAATTTACACCCCAACTATAACATGTTACATATAAAATGAACTAGACACATAATACACCATAAATTTTCTTGATTATATAACACTCTATAGGATGAACGTCTATATTGATTTCCCATTATAGATAGTTAATGAATTTTTTAATTGACCATAGACTATTATTTCATCTTCTTTGATTAATAATAATACTCAATTTCATCTTTAGAATTTCTAATTACAATATATGACATAATAGGTTATATTAATCACTATAATATGGGATATATTATAGTTAAATACTATTAGATATAATAAAATATTCATTTTATATGATTTCATATTGTTTTGGATGTTAAGGACTTGTTTGTAGAGATCGACCTAGTGATGATCATTAGATGAGTCTCAAGATGTAGTAATTATTCATACAGAAACAAGTTTACTTTTGGATTGTAATCATAATAATCATATATTATTTAGTGTTTTTATTATATTAATAATTTTTTATATCAAAATTAAAAATTATTTTCTTATTAGTTGATAGTATGTTCTGTATATATACAAATTTTTTATTACTAGAGTATATCAATTATATATGTCCTTTTTAGAGAATTAGTAGAAATATTTAATGACTTTATCAGGTTATCGGTCCACAAACCATATCTGGAGTGTAATATATCCTCATTCATAGCTACCTACACACTATATACAATCACCAATGATTATGGATTAGATGATATAGCAGGTAGAGACTATTCCCTCAATAATACAAAAATATAATATTGAAAAATAGTATAACATATAAAAAATAACATCCTAGAAATATATATGGATTAGAAGTGGCAATCCACCCATTATCAATAATATAATCCTTTATATAATAAAACAAAAACCTTTTAATTTCATAAAAAATATATATGAATTATATATTAAATAATGGTTTAATTATTACCAAGGCATAAAAAATAGAAAATAAAAAAATTAAAGTGGATTTTTCTATATGTAATTTTGGCATTCCATGGAATTATCTTAATATCCTCATCATAATATTGTCTCTATTTCTTAAATAGTGTCACTTCCCTTGAATATAACGAAAAATAGGTTCCTTATTTTAGTAATTATTTTCCATTCAAATTTTGAGATATTTTTATGGTTTTTTCCGTAAGAAAAATGATATAATTTTTTAAAATTATAAAATAAAAAATTCAATATAATTTATAATAGACTCTCAAATCACTGACCATGTGGAATTTATTAATATTTTATTTTATTATATATAATGTAATACAACTACGGGGAATATATTTTATAAATTTTGTAATACTGTTTAGGAAGATATAATAGAAGTAAATTTTTCAGGTGTGGGGCGACATGATGCCACCCCCATGTAATGGGTCTGGTATGACATTCTTAATGTGATATCAAAATAGTGAGATAAAAAAATAGTGATTTTAAATACATAGATAGATTCAATAATGATGGTAACCATTCAAGGTATGGGTCTAGATCCCCCATTTTGTTTTGTAATTCAAAAAACATCCAAATCAAAAAGGAAAATATGTGGAATGTGTTGGGAGATGTGGGTTCACAAAATCTCGTATAAAAAAGGGAATATGATTTCCATTTGTTTTAATATGATCCATTGATGATGAAAAAGACCCATGTTATGAAATTGAGATATTTAACAATAATGGTTTCCAAGTTCATTTCAATGTCACATGGTCACCCATGATTCTAAAATGGTCCGAAGGACATATTTTTATTGATTATTTATATTAACCCTTTCATGGGAATAGGGGGAACCTTTACAACATCCGTAGGGTGAGAGATTAGATGATCCATTGGATACAATTGAAATATATATACTATAACTACATTGAACTTATCATCCCAATCTTCTACATCGTGATGTTCTCTCTCGACCTTCTAATGGATATTCAGAAATCATTTCCATGCGTGAACATTATTTTTGAAATGGAAAATTCCATACTCTCACTTTAATCTAAATCCATTAGCTTCTTCTTAGGTGAATTCACCTACTCTGATTCGTCATCTTGTATCATCTCCTTGTAAAATCATCCCCGTCCATTAAGCACAATTTTTGGTGGCCCAAATTGTTGAGGTGTCCCAATAGCCTTGAGTTAGCCTGAAATTATTACAATCCAAAATTACATGGGTGGCCCCAAGTCCGTAAATAATGATAGGATGAAAATCGTATCACAAAAGACCAATTAGATGAATATTTTGGCTCCTATAGTACTGAACATTTCTTGCGACTGTTCCCTCTATAGTGCATGCTTCACTAACCATGAAATTCTATTTCTTCATGGATTTGAACTTAGGTCTATTTAATTATCATCCCGAATATGATGAATCGAGACTGAGGGTCTTGTGAAATGGGACTCATGGTGTAATTTTAAAAAAATATACTAGTTGGGAAGGATGTAGAAAGGAATACATTGTGTTATCATGGGGATATTCACATCTGATATAGAAAATGTCACTACAAAATGATGATTCAATATTGAGATGGGGTTGGTATCATTAAATGGAGAACCTATAAAAAGGTGATAAAATCCATGGATGAGGAAGTAAAATCTATATTTATTTGAATCACCACTTTATAATATTACTTTTGGAAATAAAAAATCTACAATTCATAGGCTTAATTTTTTAACATATATATTTTCAAAGGAAAGAACTTGTTTTTATAGGATATTTTTCAGTATTTACTGAATGGAGGACACTTGTTCTACCAGATAGACTATTATCAAGCTTAGTAGAGAGGAATGTATAATTTAAAAAGGATGGATCCATACCTTGTTCATTAGATATATTTTTTATAATGTCCAAAAAATGGTGTATTATGAATTATTGTTGGTGGAGTAATATAAATTATAAGAGATATAATTCACTAATTGTAGGCCATCATATCTACTATATAAACAGATATTAATCATCTAGGATAGATACATTCAATGTACTACAAACATATATTTATAGTCTCACCAAATGGAACATTTCAAGCATTGTAATGGTGAAGCAAAAAATGTACATCAGACAAGATGATGAAATGATAAATCTATAGAAGTGTTGGATAAGGTCACATGATTCCATTAAAACCAATCATATGAAATGTGTAATATGACCATTTAGGATCATCTATTAATAAATCCACATTATTTAGGATAATAATCATTATCTTTTGTGTAAATTTTAACGAAGAATATAAAATGTTTCTAGGATGTTTTCAAGTACATTTCTACAGAACATGTAACATTATATAATTTAGAGTGTTTTTCATAAGTAATCTACTATATATTTCTCTTCATAAATATTTTTTTTTTAATTTTTAACATTTTTATTGTAAGATCTGTTTGATTGAGGGATTTAAGTGACAAAGATAACATTTTCCAAGCATTATTTAAGATCAAGGGTTCTTGGGGAGAAGGAAAAAGTGTTTCTATGATTGTTCTCATTGGGGGATTCCTATGAAAATTAATTGTAAAATAATATTACTAATGTCATGTATACATTAAATTAGTTCTAGATTATTTATTAATAGTTAGGGTTAAACTTTAAATCATTGTTTGGAATATTAATATAATTTTTTACATTCTTAAATATTTTTTTATTGAATTTTTTACCTATTTTTAAATTTGTTTATATTTTTTCATTTTGTAATATAAAAATTTAATGTTGTATTATTTAAATTATCTCTAAATCTGTATTCTTATTTTATCAATAAATAATATTGTTTAATGAACCTTCTTAAAAGTGTTATAGAATTTTTAGTTTTAATTATTATAACGTAAAATTCACCCACACTTAATTTACTATTTTATACTCTTATGATATTATGTTTTCTTCCCCCAGAGGGGATCATAGATGTTATTGACACAATCATTGATCAATATTTTATTGTCCTAGGGAATGAAGAAACATAAATAACTTGTGTACTAACATTGAATACATGAGATGATATTCATGATGTGATGACCCCCTTATATGTGATGTGAATGTGGTTATTGTAAAACCACTCATTCCCAATTTTTTATGGGGCCTCCCAGAAAACACATATAATATTCTATGATTATCTTTCACAATTTAATATTTTATGAATTCTATTATGTATCATTGTATAAATTGATATTTTTGGACAGGATAGTAGGAAATCTATAAATGTAACATTGGTGGTGGGGTAGTGACATAACTAGGACATGGGATGGTATAACATCCGTGGAGATTTTGTAAACATGGGGATGCGACTATGTTTTATTAATTTTATATAGTTATCGTAAAAAATTTCAAATAACCTTTAATGTAAGGGTATCGGTCACCCTTACATATATCTGATTGTAGTAACAAACCACTTGAAATGTTATGATTTTAGGATTTTATGGTTGGGGTGAGATGACACCCTATGGTTAAATACTGACAATGAAAGGACCCCATGTAATGGATTTATGGGTATAACATTAAATAAGATATTTTACACTAATGGATTCCATAGTCTTATCAAAATAAAGTGTCCACTAATAATTTTCTATTATTCACATTTTTAAATTATTTGATATATGTAACTATTAATTAAATATAGATTTGTTGGGATTTTACCCCCCAATATAGACATAGACAATCAATGAAAGATGATTCCATATGGTGTTAATGATAGTATTATATGACCTGCAGATCCAGTTCAATGCAATGATATCTAAGAATGACATGATTGGTTTTTTTCATTAGGAATGGAACATGGTAATTTTTAACACCCTAATCTATCCCTCTATGAGTTCACATGTTTATAATGGAAAATCAAATAGATTAGTGCATTATACATTCATATATGGAATGATTTTCAAGATTTGATTAAGTTATTTCATGTAATGATAATGTGATATTGGTAAACCAACACATTAATATTTTTCAAATTGAATTATAAGATTATTATTATTGATATCTTTGCATTGGGATGACCAATAATTCATTTTCACATGCTAAAATGTCTCCTTATACAAATTATTTTTTCCTATAGGGATACTTGGAAATGTAGATTTATGAATATTGGAAGGGCGGGGGGGAGTTAGTGACACATAATGGATAGGAGTGTGGTGTTTCATCCCATGAGGGTTTCATAGCTAGTATGATGAAATAATGTTCGCTATAAAATACATAGATGCAAGTAATTGGGTCTGATTCCATTCCAAATAATATACGTACTCCTACTTATTCATCAAAATTCTTGTGGAATGCCTATAACAAAGGTTTATATTGAGGGATGCATTTGGAACTATGAATTGTCACCCTCCCATAAATAGAAATATGGGGTAGTTACAACTTGATTCTGAAGGATCCCATGATCAGGTCTTAATGGATTCAGTTGGAAAATTGATATTAGATCCTAATTGAATCTATATATTTTATAAAAACAATATTCCCTTCATTTTTAACTATAAAATAAGGAATATATGGGATAAATTTAGTTTAAATCGATAGTATGGTCTTATGGATTTTATTAACTGATATAGAGATTGAAATATAATGAAATGTGTTACATTGTGGATCTAACTGTAGTTTCATTTCAAGGAGAGATTATGGAATGGAAACAAAATCAATTGAGGATGTGAGTGATTATCTTCCCTACTAAGGGAAGACATTCCTTATTGGTACCCTTATTTATCACTTTATTATTTTACATGCTAATGGAGGAAAATAATTGCAAATTTTCCACTAGCCCAGTATATGGGGTATATATATAAGGTTGTGATGGCCCTAATTACATATAACGTGAATGTTGTACTGCTAAACCTAATAATTTATATTTTTTCATTAGTATATCAAGGAAATATATGTTCGGTTTCCTACATTCCAGTAGACATTGGGTTATTTTCACACTTTTGTATTTCTCATTATAATAGTTCATTTTTCCTGGTATAATAAATGGTATTATACACATCTATCATTAATGGATGATTTGGTGATAAACCCATCATGTGGGACGATGATACATTCTTTTATGTCTGTCTAACTAGTGGTGTGTGACAATAATGGACCAAAAATTCATTTGATACTGATATTTGAGTTAGATACCCATTGATCCAATAGTATAAACCCCCTTCTCTTTTCCAATTCCAAAATAATTCTTCTTTTAAAGGGTAGAATTAAAACATGAATGAGAAGTACAACATGATGCCCACTAATCACCACCGAATATTGAAAGGATCACTTAGTAATGTCTTCGTGGATCAGATATGAAATGTGATATTTGAACCTAACGGTTTCTATATACATGTATAGTGCATGAGTCCACCAATGTTTGATACTTATTCAGATATGGACTATATGATATTGATGTATATTTGATATGAATATCAAGTCATATATATTTGAACCCATTATATATAAGGACATACATGTAAATAATATTCCTTACAGATTCAAGATTACTCTCATATTAGGTATAGATATTGTAAAAGTAAATGGAACCAATCAAGGATGTCACATGCATCCAACCACATGAGGGAAATGTTGTCCATTTTGGTATGGCCATGGGCTTCTTATTGATTTCCCCTATTGATATTGGAGACTCATGTGGACTAATTCACAGGCCCCACCTATGGAGGTTTTTTTCATGATATAATAGTTTCCTTGTAATTGGATTGAATGAGAAATTCATACACCCACTCATTAATATTATTTCATGGGGTTTACTAGGAAATTAATGTTATGTAACTTAATTTAACTTAGCCTATGGGTAACTTACAACTATTAATAAGTATCCTCAAAAAAGTTTTCATTTCATAGTTGGTGTGTTCAGAATGATGAAATGTCAATTCAGTGGGGATGATTCGCTGAATCCACATGGATATGGGACTACTGCTTCTTCCATGTAGGGTTTCTCAATTAGTTAGATGATAAATCGATGGGTTGAAAACAAATGGATATCTGATATCATGCTAGATAAACATCAATATTAGGGTATCATTACATCATTAAAATTCATTATTTTAATAGAATACATATATGAAAGTGCATGTATAAAGAAAATGTATGGTGGTGTTTACTGACACCATCATTTATATATAATGGTGAGAATGTTACTAAAAACATTGAAAGGATACCTTGATGTTGAATGGATAGATTCTATTGGCACTGAGGTATTCCACCTAAAGGGCATCAATATAAATTTTAAAAACCAGAGTCTGAAATTGTTTCTCTATTAAAATATGGACTAGTTTGGATGGATATATATAAGGATAAATTAAAATGGTATATCTTGGAGGTAAATCAAAGATCCATAAAATTAAATGAAAAATATAGGAAATAAAAGAGGTTCATGGTATAAGTGAGAAAAAATCCAAATTGTAATTAACAATTGGTCATGCCACCCCATCCACCCCTTCCATGATGACCAGAACTTCCTCTTGGATTCCTTCCTCTTTTCTACTAATATGGAGTCTTCCATGTTCTACCATGATCATCCATGCCCTAGGATCCAAAATCAGAGCCCATATCATCAGACTATATATCAATTGGATTGGCCACAGTGTCAACTTAAATGACATCATGCACATTTCCAGCAATGCCTTGATCCCTATATTTGAGATGCTCCTCAGTATAGGGCGGTCCAAATTGTTCACTAACAGCCCATGCAACCAACAAAAGAGAAGGTTCATCAAAAATAGTATTTTTCATGCTATTATTAGAATTCATTTTATGGCACCCAATATAGAGAAAATCAAAATTATAGGAGTTTATTAATTTAATCAGGTTGAAGAAATTCAACACACTAGTGTTAGGAGTGACTAACATTTTTGTGGTAGGATCATCTGAAGGAACCAAAGGATCTTATGACTATTTAGTTTCTCCTTCCTCAACAGAATGAAGAGACATGGATGTAATAGAGGGTAGTATAGAGTCATGCATTTAAGTTCCTCTAATGAGGATGTTATATGATCCATGTGGATTTTAGTCTTCTAACTGATGCATCCAGATTGGGAATGCACAACCCAAATGTTCCCATGTGACATAACTACTGCGATGATGATAGAATCTCGAGAACAAAAAACCTATGAATTCCCTTCTGTGTGGATAATAGTATTATAAAAAAATCATGTAGATCATAGGAATCTTTCACAAACCCTTGTGCAAGAGAATGGTCATAATGTTCCAGGAAATGAGTGCCTCACCCACCAAATTTCAAGCTATATTGATTTCCTTTAGAAAAGAGTTTATCCTCTAGAAAAACAACACTATCTGTTTCATGAACAGTATCAACACTACCAGAACTAATATCACCCAATTTAGGGGGTTCCATATCTTCATTTGGAAGCATACTATAAATAGGGAGTGTCATTCCACTAAATAAGTAGACAACACACCCCATCTTTGGTGACCATCGAGATGTCTATCAGTGAGTTTTGTACTATCCAAAACATATGAAAAATAAAAAAATCCCCCATTCCTAGAATCAGAGCATCTATTTTGCAACATATCACCCTTGTTAGATAATGGTGATGTACCCTTCAAACCATCAGGGGTAACCTTCTTCCCATATAAAAGGATTGATATAGCATCATGGGAACACTTCACAACATTAGAGGTACCCTTCATCCCAAATTAAGGAATTCGTGGAGCAAGAGAACAAGGTTGTTTGATATTAATGCTTTTAAAAAGGTGTATATACAATTTATAATTGGAAAATCACAAATCTCTATATCAGTTACCTATAAAATTTCCATGATTTGAACAATTTATAAAGAAATTAAGAACATGATCAAACTCAATATATATATTAAATTTTAACTCACCCGCAATCAGAAGAAATTTCTCAACATGAGACAATGTCATATAAAACCCTACTAGAATACGAGAAAAATGGTCATTACAGACTAATAAAGTCTATTTTTCATGTTTAATGGGAGTTCCGACTACTAATATAAACTACCAAACGATTCCTGGATTCCTAAACATAGATATGAATCCTTTGATGTTGATCTAGGATTGAACTATAGTAATCATGTCCTAAAAAAGATAAAACCAGGTATCTCAGTTCTAGAACCTATAAATCTTAGGCTTGATATTCACTAACCCACAACACCATGCCCACATTTTGTAGATCATTGGAATGTAATTTAAAATGGTAAAAATTCTCACCAATGGATATCGTCTTCAAATCACTAAGACCCCAAATTTCCTTAAGGCATTTCAAATGTTCTTCAATCTTCCATATAGTATTAATTTGTGAGCAATGTCGGGAAATAATTGAATTTTTTCAAGTGTTGATTCACTCATGATAGAATTAGAGGATTGATTAAATGACCATAGCCACACCATTTCCCCATATTAGGTTATTAGAAGAAGACTCACCATGTCAGGAATTAGGGAAGAAATTATTAGATCCTGTTAATATACAAAATTCAGTCCCCATATATTATAAGGCCAAGTATATTTTATAAATTAGACACATAAACGAATAAATAAAAATATAGACATATCATCGTTATTAAAAATATCATAACATTCCTATAGTTTATTTTAATTTCCTAAAAATACACCGGATAACCTAGGGATGTACATTAGAAAAGGGGTGAGATAAAAATAACCATAAGGGATAATAAAATAATAACACGATGAATGTAATAAATGTTAGTCAAATAGAATATCGAGGAGACATTAGAGATCTGGGAATCAAAATCAAGATCACCGAATCATGATATAAGATAATAACGTCAACGGTACATCATAATTTGTAAATAATATAAAACATGAAATAATATGAATAAGTTAAGGATAACTACAATGAAATTATATCATGGTTTTATTAAGATAAAATATCATGAAACATATATGTAATGTCATTTGTTAACAACATTGAATAATTCATTGTAGGGATACATTATTTTGTTCCCAACTATCATATTTATATCATCTACATTTCGTAATGTTCAAACTAGATGAAAAATATATTAAAAACGTTCATCTATGTTAATACAATGAATAAGGATTAAATAAATTGATGTTCATAATAATTTAATTTTAGGTACACCAATATTAATATCCTTGAGTGGAAATGTGGAAGGGTGTTCACCACAAAAATGTTTGTAATATAAAATAGGATGATAATGTCATCCACATAATGGGTTACATAATTGTCTATGAAAATGGTTAATCCTAGTGAAAGGTCATCCCTCATTACATGTGTATAATATGGAAATTAATTTATGTGTAAAAATCACTATTACAAGAAAAATTAGAAATAAAAGGGCTTCGTATAAATAATGTGATTGAAATTAATGATGATTAGAGATTCTCTCTCACTAAGAGGGTGTTTATAAATTCCTTTGTGGAGATTATTATGAGAATAGAAACACATTGCGAGGGTTTTATAAAGGTAAAATGATTGGAAATTCGTGATCAATGGGGTTTTGGTTATCAATAGTGGGAGGGTGGGTGGCTATTTATAGAAAATGGGGGGATTCATTATAAATTTCTAATCCTAGGTTTTAAAATCTATATAAAATAATAATAATAATAGTTACCTTGGATTATACCTATCGTTTATGAAGATGTTGAATGGTTTTAAATATTTATCTGTTAGGTAACAAAGCAATTTTAAATATTTCACTTGGTGATGCAGAAGTGATTCATGTTTATAAATAATTTTATTTAAAATAATCAAATTTAATATAGTATTGGATGATTCACTAAGGGTTTATAAAATGTATAAAATAATTTAAAAACACTTTAATTTAAATTTTGAGTATAAATATGGAAATTTATTCTTTTTATATCATTTATTTCATAATTTCAATGTTTTTATGATGTCATAATACATATTTTATATTTATACCATATTTTATTCTCACCCAAAAATTATAATGTCTCCAGAAATTATAGAAAATTTACAAATGGTTAATTTTAACAAGATGATTTGAAATACAATTTTAATTTTATAAAATTTATTCTAATAATACAGGAAAAAAAATTTTAAATAAAAACCCTCATTTATTAAAAATTAATATGTTTTACAAGAATAACAATTCATTAACTATTAAAATGATTATATTAAATTACACTAAATTATAACATCATTTGTAAATAATTATAATTTAATAATATTATTATATAAAAATAATATTTATTAATGATTAATGTATTTATCTGATTTTTTTATTTAAATATTAATATTTTACAAAAAAATTACAAATTTTATTTTTTCTTATCAAAATCTAATTTATATCAAATAAAATGAAATTTTAATTTTGAAAATGGATAAATATAATAATTATTTTATTTAAAAGGAAAATATAAAATTACAATCTAAGATATTCTAGATATATAACCTATTATTATATCGTCATACCCCTATACAGTTAGGGGTGCGATGGTGGGGGATTATTTTTTACAGTCAATAAACAAGGTTTTAGTCGTGATCTCAAAAATCTAAAAAAATTATTAAAAGGTTTTATTAATTATTTTTCTTTAATATTTAATATCAGGATTATTAAAGGGAAAATCATTGTGATTCCTTCAAACTATTAATCATTGATAAATGGGATTCATTGTGCACAATCCTACGGGTCCTGGCCATCACTTCTTCTATTTTTGAAACTTATATTTTATCACAACCCTTCATATATACTAATATTCCCAATCACTGTATAATGGATAAATTATAAAATGGTAAATATTTTTTACTTTATTTTATCTTCTACGCGCTATATTTTAAAATTGGTCTAAAATAACCAATATACAATATGTGTTTTCGATAATAATATGGAATTTAAATATGATTGGGACATTACATTATTCCCCGTTCAAAAATTTCACCCTTGAAATTTAATTTTAGCTTTAAAATAGATGAGGGTATTTATTTTTACTTACCACTTATAGTTCCATTGTTTCTTACTCAAATATTTGTGTTTTCTATAGTACTATGACCCGATGAGTTATCATGATTCATATGACCTTTTCTCTATGGTGAATGATTTTCCCTAGCTATTCCTTATATGAAATTATCATTCTTTGAGGGTTTCACCTCTGGATTCAATACATGTACGGGAACTGGAATGTAATTATTTAATACAGATACATGTAATAAACCATGCACTTTATATTGGTTGTGTGGGAGTGCAAGTCAATTGTCCCTAATATAGATGTAATTGAGGATCTCAAAAATAGACGTTGTATTTTGGACTAAGCAATCCATTCGTCCCAAACGTCATGAAATTCATCAACATATCAGTAAAAAGTAACACCAAATCAACAACCTCTAACTCTAGGTATCATCAATGATTTCTAGAATTGATATTTTATTGTATTTTCATGAATTTAATATGATTTTTAATTATATATACATTTTCTGTTATGTATTATAAAAGATAATGTCTCACAACCATTCACTATAAAAATTCATCCCAATATCTTGGTGTTTGATGGTTCTTCCAATATGAATCCTCATAATTATCCATTGGATAAATCCCTGACCCCAAACTCCCAGAGGCGGTTTGTTATTTTAACACATTGGAATGATTACATGGAATAAAATATCTAAGGACCAATGACTAATGTTGTAATGTAATATAGATTATATACATGAAACTTAAATTAAAATTCAAAATACTAATTACAATAGAAATTTATCACTGATAACTCTATTAATCTCCTTTATTATCCTTACATATCAGTCATATTACACATCTTGGAATCATGGGGAAATAGTACATAAAGACATGGTGATATAATATGTTCATTAAGGGTAAGCTAATGAAAAAAAGATAATAAAAATAATTAATCATAAACATTAATGAAATATGAATAACTTAAACACAATTCCTATAAACATAATATTGATCATAATATGGAAAGAATATAAAATACCATACAAAATAAATGTACCATGGATATTATACTAGTCGATTAATCACATGGAATATCAATAAATAATATCATAATTATGGAGTTATTAATGATGAACATATAAACTATTAATATATATCGTCATGATGGATACTATTAAGATCATTCCTAGTGAATGTTTATGTATCTAGGTATAATCCTATCTGATTTGTTTTAAGATTTATACTTATAAAAATCTTAACCATCTTTGAAAAAAATGAGATGGTGTTTTCACCATGTAAATCATCTCATGAGACCTACCAATGCATCGAGTGGATATAGAAGGCCAAAATCACAACTAATTAAGTAAAAAACATTCCTCTTATGAAATGTGTAAAACACAACCAAAAGAATCATGTTTATTGAAACGTGAATTTGAAATGGAAATACGTTAACCGTAAAACTTTAAAGGTATATAAATAGAACGTCCATCGCTAAACATAAATAAACCATTCAATACAACATGGATTATTGTATCATCATAAATATTCATTAATTAATAATAAAAACCAATAAATAATTAAGACATATATGAAAATAATCAAGTAAAATAATTACCATTCATTAAGAGAAATATCCCTTTTTTACATTGATATTAAATTAAAAGTCACACATTTATATAAGAAAACATTAATTTTAAAAATAACATTGTAATCCTATAAGGTTATCATTAAATAAATAAGGCACCATGATGGTGGAAATATACTCTTGTAGTGTATAAGTAAAAAAATATTCCTTCCATTTTTTGTTGAAGAGTTCATAAAGTACATCATTTTGAAAAGATAAAAATATTCCTTTGAAATCATTTTAAAAAAATCAATGATTATTAAAAAGGAATTTAAATAAATTTCAATAATATTTTGAAGTAAATTTTTATGATACATGGACATGGATGATTTATATATCTTTGTAAATTAATAAATTAAAGTAATCAATAATAATAATGCGATTTTGAGATTAACCACTATATTATGTTTGATTCCTTTAATACATGTATAAAACTCGTATAATGTTATTTTATACAAGTTATTTACATTTACCAAGATAATAATAACATAAATGATATTTATGTAATACAATTAATATGTATTCATTATATAAAGATTTATAATCATTTTTAATTTTTTTTTCATTCGATGAATTTTATCCGGTTGTGGGCACTGTAGGTCGTCTGTATGCCCAAGCGATAAAAGAATTTTGTAGGTAAAGGGTAATTAATTGGATGGAAAATGAATCATACAATAATAATATAATTTTATATTTATTATTTAAACCCATTATATTCATCTTTATTCCTATATAAATTATTTATACATGAAAAATAACTTACACTATGGCATGGAGATGGTAAGTCGTATGCACACAAGCATAGTGATATTTTATTACCTAGGATGTGTAAAAGGAGGAAAACTGTTTGAAAATAATCATAATAAAATCTCATCATATAGTATATATTGTAGTCATTACTTTAGTATGGAATCATCTTAGTAAATGGAATTATAATAAGAAAATAAATTTGAAAGAGTAACTTAAACAATTACCCCTTCTTCCAGTGTCTCATTTTTCTTTGCACAAAAATACACCATAGGTTGGATTTGTACCCAATGTATAGACTATAAGATGATGTTAGGGATGTTGGGAGGAGATAAGTGATGGTTTTGGAAAAATTAAAGTGTTTTATAAGTTTTAATATAAGAGAAGTGGTTTCAGTTTATAAGAGAGGGGGTAATTTTGGAATCTCTGAAAAAATTAATTTATTATAAATTGATATTTGATTTCAAATATCTTCATTGTGATTTATTTAGAAGCTTATATAATTATGGATCAAATTCATCTCATACTATGAATTTTAAAAATATTTAGGTCCCGAAATTATCCATTTTTTTATTTGACCGTTAGTTAAAATATTTAACTCTTAACATGAAAACATGTCATTTTACACTATATGGTTACTATAGTTACTATAAAATTCCAAATGTATCCCATTTTGGTTAGTTGGATACATGGTATACATTGTCATAGTAATTTTTACAAATTATATATTTCAATAAATTATTTATCATCTAAAAAAATATTATTTATTTTAAATCTCATGTGTGATAATTTTGAAACTATTTATAATTTTAATTTTTAAATATTAAAAATATAATGATTAATTCGAAAAAGATACATTAAATAATCTATGTCATGTCATATTCAACCACAAAATTTTTGTAAGTCATGAAATTTTCCATATGATATTTCTAATAATATTATTAATATAATTTGTTTGTTTCTTCCTGTAATAAATCAATTATTACATCATCATTGTGAAACAATTTAATTTAATTATTTATATTATTAAACAATTAAAAAATAAAAATGGTTTATATAAAATTTTATCTCTATAATTATTATTAATAGTCAACAATATCCATGTTATAACCCCATTTGAAAAATTATATAATTATTAAAATTTAAAAACGATATTTGTAAATCATTTTGAAACAAAATTTAATAAATGTACTAATCAAACAAAATTTGTTTAAAAGAGATCATATTTTCAACCTAAGATTGATTTTTGATGCAAAACACTTATCCAATGAAATTAAGAAATGTTTTATGTTGATTTAATTTTATTTTTTTTTATTTTGACATTTAATTACCCTATTTAACATTAATTTGGGTAAATAAATTCAAATGTTGCAAATAACCCAAAATTAATATTATCCTATTAGAACACATTTTTCATAATGATTACAACCATGTATGAATATTTGTTTTTAAATTCAACTCTCATATGTAGTCAAATTAGGTTTAATACTAATCTTGTATATGTGTCCAGAAGGTTGAAAAAAGAGATGTTCAAAAGATTCATAAATATTTATATCTAATTATACTATACAAATGGTTCTAAAAAACTAAATTGGAGTAATATATGAATTATTTACCTATTTTTAATTTGACAAAAAATTATTTAAAAAAATTACTTAAATAGAATAGTCTGTTATTGAAAATAATACAGTATTTTTCACTATTAATCAATAATTGAAAATTTTGAGAAAAAAAAACAAAAATTCACCTTAAGATAATTTTGATATTCCCAATTCAAAAATGTGGTCTACTTTTCAAAATAAATTTTATAAATTTCATAATGTGGTTAATGATAGTTATAAAAACTTTTTAAATTGGTAGTTTCGTATATCATGGAGCACTCGAACTCAATGTTCTTTTCAATCCAATTTTTTTTTAAGAGAACACATTGGGAAATATTGGGGTTTTACATTATAATATCTAGCAAACTACATCCTCAAAATTTTTGAATTTGGTTTTTTAACTAATGTTTTACTATTAATAATTCCTTTATAAAAATCACACATTAGAATAAGGGTCGATAAAAGTTTTATATAAAAATAATGAAAGGGAATTATGCAGGATATCAAAGATAACCAATACAAGAGATCCATATAGAAAAAAGGTTATTAAAGAACATTATAACCAGTATGTTCTAATGGAATGTGATAGAGAACATAGATTGGATAAGGTTAAAAATAACAAAGTTAAAAATCTATGCTGATCTAATGGACCATATGATTCATCAAAACCATTTCTAGGATAGAATTTTTGATTACAGGATCCTTTACCTAGAGATGAAGAGTTATTTTTCTATTCAAATAAGCACATAATTGATTTCATTCCATGTAATAAGAAAAATATCACCCTTCGGTTGTTCTTGGATATATTTTAACCTCATCCCACACACCATAAAGTAAGAGTTCAAAATGATTTTTTTACACCTGATTCTCTTTTTATTAACCATAAGACATCAACGTACTTCCTTAGACAAATTTTGTTTAGTGAAAAAAAAATGGTTTTACCAAAACATCCTTCAAATTATTATTTAACCCAAAAAAATTATATCCATTGATCAACATGATCCATTACAAACATAATTCTATTCGAAAATACATCTATCCAAATTAACACTATTAAAAGGTCCCTAAATTTCGATTATCAATATTATCGTCGTATTTTCATAAAACATAATATTTCTTTTAATATCTCATACCAAAAAATAATGCATTGATAACATTAAAAAAACGAAGAACTAAAATTATTTCTTCAAAATACATAATTAATATGTACTATAATACAATCCATATATATTACATAATACATATACCTAGTAAATTTCAAATAAAATATTCAAATTTAAAAATTTATTTAATTACTAAAACACAAATACCTTAGTTTTTTATTTTAAATTTATAAAAACATAATCTTTGCCACTATGCCATTGATTTTTTAGAGATATATTTCCATGATTCTTAAAAGATTAATTTTCATTGTTCCCCATTTAACTAATTTTTAAAAAGTGAATATCTTTCTTTTGTTTTTTCCCATTGAATTCTATTTCCTATATTTTTTTTATCCATAGTTATAAAAAACACTCAATCCTTTCAATAAATTCACATGTTGATTCTTTCCACAATTTTCACACTTGGGAAATTAATTCTTTCCCTTAATCCCATTATCTTTCAATTATTATACCATCCTCTTATTCTATTTTTTCCCTGAAATTAATAATAGTTAGATATTTATTTCTATATCCTGATAAAAAATTATATATCATCATATTAAGAAAAATATTTTGGAACCAATTCTTTTTTCGATAAATGTATTTAACCAATCAAAATTATTTCAAATCAATCACTTTTTGTTATGTGTATATTCCACAACATGGCTTGCTAATATTGTAATGTTAGACTCATATTTTTCAACACTCTCATTTTACTTTTTCCATATACTCGAAAAACTACCTCTCTAAATCAACTCTTTATTATTGAGGGAAATATTTTTCAAAAAAAATTCCTTAAAATCCTCCCATTCCATGATTGTTATTTTTTCTTCCTCCTTTGTTTTTCGAATCAATTACCAACACTGATGAATATATCTATAGAGTTGATAAAATACCATGAAAACCTCTCAAATTTTTGTTCTTCCCAATGAATGAAGGATGTTTTATATGTCACTTATCCATTTCTTTGATACCTATTGTTATGTATTCCCACTAATTTTTGGAGGTTGTTGTCACATGATGTGATCTAGAAATTATCCTCTGTATTGTAGTTCAAACTACTCTTCATGGGTAAGGTTATTTTTCATAACTGGAGTAAGATATCCTAGTTTTGTTATAATTTGTTTATCACCGGTTGAATCTCCTTCTCAAACAAAATTATCTTTAGTAATAGGGAAATCCCTACATGGATTACGAGTGTTGAGATGAATTTTTTCAATCCACTTGTTGTCATTTCTAAATAATTAAATTCAATATATTTTATTTTGAATCATTTTGCATAATTTCAAAATATGTACCTGTAATTGATAAATTATCTTATATCTAATTTCATAATCAAAACAATGGTTTCCTTATGTAAATTTATTCTTTTAAATCCTTCATATTGGTTTATAAATAAAATATCAATTATCCTAAGAATATTCCCCGAGAGTGTCAAACTAGGTGCAAAGTAAGGCCCTTTTCCGTGTATCATGTTACCACATGTCAAATCAGAGCATCGTTTCTGAGTTATTTCTCTTATGTAAATCTGTTCTAGAACCACGTCCACATTCAGTATCTATACATGTATGTACCTTCTTGGAAAAACTACTTAATCTATAAATTACCAAAATTATAGGATATTCTACTATAGATATAATCAATTTCTTTCTTACGGTTTCATTACCAAATGAATTTTTTAAAATCTAATTACCATTGTTGTTTAAAAAAATCCATTGATTCCAACAATAACACTCCATCAAAAAAATCATAGATCTAGTGCATTATTTTAGTACATTTTCATGATTAGAAGAAATCAGATCTTGAAGGGTCCATAAATTTAGCAAAATTTGAAAATATATTACACACGCAAACCAAAAATTAAAATTGAAAACAATAAATAAAACAAATATAATCTTTTTATAATTCAATTATTCTTTAATCTTAACCCTTCATATCAGTTAGAATAAACGTCATGGAATCCTAGGAAAATAAAACATAAGAATGGCTTAACTTTAGTTGATTAGTAAGGGTTAGCGTACAAAAAATGATAATTTAAACGAAAAATATAATACATAAGGAAAGATGTATAACTGAAACACAATCTCTTTAAACATGATCATGATCATAATATGAAATGAAAAAACGATAACATAGAATATAAACATAACCATGGATATTGTACTTGTCAAATAATCATCTGGAATATCATTAAAAAATATCAAAATAAAGTAATTACTAATTATAACCATCTTCCTTGTCAATATATATACTCAAGACAACTAATATAAAGATCTATAATTGAAACAGTTTTAGTGTGTGTGTTGAAAGCTATCTAATTTGTGTCATTATCTATAATCCAGACAACGTTAAACTGATTAGAATACACTATTGAAGGGTTTTTCAACACCAAATTTATAGAATGAGACCTACCGATGTATTGAGGGGATATAAAAATCCCTTCCCATAAGTTAAAATTTTCAATAAAATCTACTTATGATAGGGGTTAAACATAAAAACAATAAAATTTTGTATTAAATAAAGAAAATGAAATGTAAATAATTTTTCCACAAACAAGTATATTTATGTAAATAAAAAAACTACAGTCAAAATTTCAAAAACCATTGAACACAAAATGGATTTTTATATAATAATTTTTCATTCTCAATTAATAATAAAATCCAACAATGTTGCTAACAATGATGAAAATATTCTAAGAAAATAATTAGAAATCCTGGAGGGAAATAACCCTTTTTTACATTCAAGTCATTTAGAAGTCAAACATTTATAAAATAAAAAATTTATATTAAAACAAATATATTAATATTTTATGGGATTATTACAAATGTTATGAAGTCATGATTTATGAAATATTGTCTCTTGCCATATAAGTTAAAAAAATTATTTCCTTAGTTTTTCAATGAGTTCATGAAGTGACTCATTTTGAAAATGATAGAAAGATTCAATTGAAAACATTTTATAAAAATTAAAAGATGGATTAAAATGTTTTTAGACAATTTATTGATAAAATTGGTATATAATTTTTTAAGAATCATGTACATGGATGAAAAATATGTCTTAGTAAATTCCTATGTAAATGCAATCATGAATAATAAAGCGATTGAAGAATTAACCCTTACCATTGGTTCAATACCCTATATGTGTCTAGAATGACCCTATAGAGATTTTAAACATACAATTAACTGGTTACAAAATTATAATAGTATTTATGATATCATATATGATATAGTTAAGACTTTATATTACTCATTTTTTAACATTATCATAGTTAATGAAAAATTTCGGGTAATAATATATTTCTTTATTGTATGTGTTTTGGATGGTTAATCATGATCTCATTACTAATATCCATATTTTATTACTTCTAGAATTTAAAACATGATTTATATATAATATATATTTAGTATATAAAAATATATTATTCATATATAAATCAAATCGAACACTCTATTCCGAGAGACGGTATGTCGTGCGTATTCATGAATGTTGTTTCTATTTTATTATAATATTAAATAGATGAAAGAAAAAAATATATAAAAAAATATATAATTATAATTTTATATTTAGGTCATATATTTCATATTAATTTAGTATATTAATTGTTATAATCATTATTAAATAGTGTTAATGGAACAGGAATCTCCTCACGTTGTAGAGAAGGTATACAGTACGTACACACATGTGATGATACTCTTCTTTAGACAAATAGAAATAAAATATACATGAAAAATTGTTTACACCACTACGTGGAGATGGTATGCCGTACAAACACATGAATGTTGATATTATTTTTCTTAGGATGGGTAAAATGAGGAATATTGTTTTTCAATAATCAAAAAAATGTATGAAAATATAGTATATGATATAGTTATTAGATTAGTAAGAACACAAATTAGTAAAAGTAAGTAGATATAAAAATTACATTCAAATAGTTCGTATAAAAAGTACATCTTATTTGAGTGTCTTCTTTTAATTTTCACAAAAGGACTCCATAAGTTCTATTTCTATAAAAATTATGGCCTCAAGGATGATGATGATAGCTAATATGGGAGGATAAATGGTCACTCATGGGGAAAACTATAGGGCTTTAGAGGTGTGAATATATGATAAATAGATGTGTGATGTTATTAGAGAAGGGAGGGTCACATTAGGAAACTCCAAAAAATATAATTTATTATGAATTTATATTTGATTTAAAATGTCTCAAAAATAATGTATTTACATATTATATTACTATGGGTTTAAAAAATTACAAACAATGAATTTTAGGCATGTTTAGGTTGCAAAAGAAACCATATATTTTGGCTTTAACACTTATTTAAAAAATTTAACTATTACCATAAAAACCTATCTTTTCATACTATATTTTAAATATAGTTACAATAAAAAGAAAAACGAAGAAAAATTCAATCATTTATGACATATTTACCATTCTACTAGTTAAATGACCAAATTATAGATTTTAATTAATTTTTATTATATAATTGGTTTAGAATATCATTTCTATCATTTTTGACACTATTTATTAGTTGACTATAAAAACTCATAACAACATCATTCCATCATAAAAACTATATTAAATCATCCCTACCATGTAATATTAATCCAAAAATTAAATTTATGTAAGAAAACATTTAAGATGAATTTTTTGATATTATTAATATCATTTAGTTGATTCTTCCCTTAACAAATCAATTATAGCATCATCATTGTGTCTGTATTAAATTTAATTGCTTATTTTATAAAATCCTAAATAAATGACCATGATATAGATATTAATGTAATATTTATAATTAATTTCTATAGTAGACCATATAACTAATATAAACTCGTATTAAGAATGATATCTATATTAAAATGAAAATATGATATTTTAATTCTTCTTAAAATAAAATTTAATAAATTT
This sequence comes from Viscum album, assembly GCA_963277665.1. NCBI lineage: Eukaryota > Viridiplantae > Streptophyta > Magnoliopsida > Santalales > Viscaceae > Viscum > Viscum album. The sequence continues at coordinate 2,101,656,799 of OY728127.1, read as the reverse complement.
ATTAATCATACACAATATGCCTAAAAAGAATCATATATTCATTTAATTGATTATTTTTTTCAAAAAACTCTTTTATAATGTAAGTATGAAATGTGTTAGGGTAAACTTATACTATTATTATATATATTTTTAATTAATTACACTATTTAACATTTACTTTGGTAAATAAAAGTCAATTTTTATTATTAAAAAAATAACTTCAATCCTAATAGTCCACATTTTTCAATAATATCCCAACCATGTATTTCCATTTTTCAAAGTTCAATTCTTATAAGCAGTAAAATTATTTTTAAGGCCAATCTTGCATATCTGGCATGAAGGTGGGTAAAAGAGAGGCTCAAAAGATCAATAAAATTTTATATCATATTCTATAATAAAATTGGTTCAATGAAAAAAATTGGATTAATAAAGGTATTATTAATATATTGTGACTTTAAAATCTATTAAAATTAAATGAATTATTGAAATAAAAATTTATGTTAGTAAAAAAAAATTCAAAACTTTTCACTAATCATCAATAATTTAATTTTTTTAGAAAAATACAAAAAATAACCAGATGATAATTTTTATATACAAAATTATAAGTAGAAGTCTTTTATGATGGTTAAATTTTAAAAATATCCCAATGCAGTAAATACATTTCATAACAAATATTAAATGGATTGTTTAATATATCATGGTGCACTCAAACCTTGTGTTTCATGCAACAAAAGTTATTGAAGATAACATATTGTGAAATCATGGGGGGTTACAAATTTGGATGCTAAAATATAAACTACTCTTTTAAGATGACTACAGTAATAGAATATTTTTATAACAAGTTACTTGATAATAAATTGATTGTGATCTCAGTATATCCTATAGAGTTTTAATGGATCTCTCTGACTGACCATATATATTAGGGTGATAAGAATTACTGAAACTCTACTATGTATCCTACTATTACTATGGAATTCTATGAAACATGAAGGTAATCCTCAGATCTCAGTTAGATAAAATGGTAAGTAGACAACCTACATATCATATCATAAAGCATACGTATATCATGTCCTATTTTTCAAGAGATAAATCATTATTGATAGTAATGAAAAGTCCAAATTTTCTAAGGAAATCTACTACCACACAATTGGAATTATTACCTTTAGGTGTGAAAATGAGTCCTATGATATAATATATGGTTGTGTTTTCTCATTTCTAAAATTTTACGTGACGTATTTTTATAGTAAATATAAATTTATAAATATTATACATGAAATTATATAAACGAAAACATTGAGATACAAATTTTAAAATCATCCACTTCATGTTTTCCATCAGATGATTTTATTCAGATATCTAAAAAAATTATTTATTTCATGATTTATAGAGATGAATGAGCTATGAGCAATATTCATAAGTTCACTACTAAATTTTGATCTTTATGGGACTTATCCAGGATCAAATACTTATAACAACATCATTACAAATTAAGATCTACGGAATATATAGTACTTATTTATGTAACTCCTAATTTTCATTTTTGGGACTCATTAAACCTATCATGAATGGATAGTTCAGATGACATTTGATGATAATATGGGGAATATCAATTTATTATTCCCATTTATATCCTTTTAATTTCAATTAATATTAGATCTTGTTCAATCCACTTCATGGATAGGTTTGTAGGGTCTTATCTACTTACAGAATCAGTCACAATTTTCCGTTACTAGGACTGTAATGGATTGAATAATTATAATCCATGATAATAATTTATAATCGTAATTGGTTTATATTTAAATATTTTTGTGTGAATATATACATGGAGTTATTAGGATAATAATATATTTCATACATCTCATTAATGATATAATGTCTCCAAATAATAAATTAAAAGATCAATTCATCGGATTTCATATCATGCAATTGGTAGTTTTGCTCATGATAATTAAATTTTTTGGAGGTATGTGAAATATATTTTTCATATTACAAGACTACAGAAGCCATGTATTTGTTTATACATCTTTTATAATAACAAATAATTCCATACTAGTGGGTAATGTGAGTATATGTTTAGTGACTAGCCTCTTGTTTAACTCTTTATTTCTTTCATCGCTTTCAGTAGTCTAGAAAACATCTTATCCTTCCATGTAATCTTTTTTAGTGGAATTAACATTTTTGACAAGTTTCACAATAATCAATGATAACACACCACCAATCAATGGAAACTATAGACCCCCATCACAAATTTATTTTTTAGATGTCCTTTAATGGCCTCTTTTTCTATAGGGTCAAATTATATCTAGTCAATGGTGACATCAAGACCCATAATTTTTTATTTCTCTATCCATAACTCAATTTTACTGCACATTACATATATATTATCCATTTACAAGTTATTTAGTCTATCATTTAAATTTTCAACTTTTTCCTACTTCAATTAGGGGTAGATAAAAATTTCATTTATAGGGAATACCAAAAATTATTCTAGGTAATCCCAAATGGATATATTTATTAAGTCCATGAAGATTTATGGAATATTCATGAGTCCAAATGAAATTACTATGAAATAATAATTCCCATTCTATTTAAAAAATAATATTCAGGATATCCTCATTTTTTTCATTTTCATTATAATATGCCCAACGAATATCCACCACAGATAAGTAATGAGATCCATATTTCTTGTTGAATATTTCCTCAATACATGTAAGATAATTATTTTTCATATCATGATCTTGTTTAGATAACGATAGTTAATGTAGATGAACATTATTCTATCCTTCTTCATGATGAATAGTACTACTGAACCACATGGTAAATAACATGGACCTATAAATCTTATATTTATATTCTCATGTAGTTTATGCATCAACACATCTTGTTGAATACTGGATATTATATTTAATATCATGGATATAATTAATACTTCATTTATATGATCAATTGTTAACTAAAACTCATGGAATAGAGGAAGACCCAAATATTCATTAGAAATCACATTAGTACATTTTCATAAAATGGGTATGTCATCAAGGTTGATCTTTTAGTCACTCTAAAACATCTGAGCAAGATAACGTATTCCATGAAAAAGTAATATTAATTACTTATATGATGATACCAAAGTATATTCATCATCTTCCATACACTTATATATAATTATTGGAAAATTTGTGATACCGATGGTGATTTCCTTCCCTTAGATATTTGTGTTGGCAATATTAAACAAAAATGCATCCATAATAAGAATTATATAAAATCACATTAATTGGACTTCCATAATTTTATAAGGATTTTAAAATCCAAAAAATATGGATAAAGGATATATTAAATACATAGGATTACATAATTTCACTATTTACTGATTTTACATATAACACTGCTTACATGTTTTGAGGTAGTGTTTGAATAGTTATAATAAACATCTATGATGTGAATGAATTTATAGAAATAGAATCAAAAAGTATGTTCACTATACATTAATGAATATCTAGCATACATATCCCCTTGTCATTTTCATGATCCAAATCAGTAGTTTGGATGATATAATCTCTCCCATTATCTCTATGCATTGAAGATTATTTTTTATGGTTATTGCATAAAACCATTAGAATAGTGCACTGATTCACATAGTGTCCTTATTACATAGATTTGAAAAAATTTACTGTTGGATATTGGTTAACTAAAGAGTTCCATTATTCAATCACATTTGGGGGTTTTCTATTGGAATTGAATGTCTATATGTCCATAATTCCAACAAATTAAATAATTTCCTTGTACACTTTAGGAAATATATTATATTATTATTTAAAAAATTTAAATGTGGGATGTTTGACATTATTTACCCTGTGATATTTATTCATTACACAACTATAATCAAAATATATTATCCAATAACAATATCCAACGCTATGAGATCCATGGGAATATTTGAAATATATTTCATCATTTAAGTCTTGCAGGAAAAATTGCTCATTGTTGGAAATGTCTCATATAACCATAACTTTTCATAAAATCAACATTAAACCTCCAAATATATGATCTTCTATAATTTGTGGGAAATAATAAAGTGATTGAAATATCGTGCAATTCGTGTTAATTTCACCTCATGTTACTTAATGGAAATTATATCCATTTTATTGATGAGTATTAAATCCCTCTATATTTTATATTGGAGATTATTAGTAGAATATTTAAAAAAAATTATGTAGGAGATAATTAGAAGAATATTAATTTATATTAATATGGAATTCCATCTTTGTAACTGTGTATTTTATAATTAATAAGCATAAACGGTACTCGAAATTCAAATATTGAAGTAATTTCGGTGAATTATTGTGTAAAAGTATAATTAATTATTAATATATCATGTAAAAAAGGATTTAATATAATATATTCTAATTATAAAATTTTCATGTTATTTATAAATTCGTATTTACTTATTAATTTTTTATTTTACAATAATATTATTTGTTGAGAAATGGTATTTTATAAAATTACATCAAATAACTAAAAATAATTTTTCCTTCCAAGGGATTTTTAAATGTAAAAAAATATAATATATTTTCCATTAATAAATCTACATTATTTTATAATTAATATATTGACCACTGATAATAACAACACTCTTAGTATAGTTAAGGTTAAAGGGGTCTTTTTGCATGCTTCATACACTTGTTTTATAATTAAACATAAAAAGACATAGTGTTTTTATTTTATAAATTATATATCATATTTATAATTATTGGGTAAAAATTATTTATAATCATGGACATTAATTTTGTCTTAATGGAATTTTTACATAGGTTAGAAATGTAGTTACACACTGAAAAAAATGGAAAAAGTATTGAATCATTGATGTTATGAACCAAAATGATCAAAACATTTGTTTTATTTTTTGGTAGAGGTTTGGATCTACCAATCCCATAAAACCGAATATTTATAAAATTTTCAGAATCTTTAGTAATATTTACCTCCCAATTGTAAATACTATTGAGTATTTACAATAATTCAACACCACCTCTACCATAAAAGGACACTCACTCCCCTCACTTCTTCTCACATATCAAGAAAATTTAATAATCAAACCCCTTTTAAAAAAAATTCTTAACATCCATCCCATATTCCTATAATATTTTTTTTTGTGGTATAAATCAATCCATGTAGGGTTTTATTGAACACCCAAGTGGTGTACTTGAATAAAAGTTAATGTTATTCAATGACCATAATTATTATAATTCTTCCTCAAACACCTTATTTTTTAAAAAACATGTTGATCAATTAAACTCAGTATATATAATTTAATAATATGTATTAATAATAATTAAATTACCTAAAAATATATACACAACCATTAGATGGTATACAATATCATCATTCGTGTTTACTGTGGGCTACCCCCCTATAATATGATGTTGTCCATTTTTCCATTTCCAACTCTCATGTTTTTGAATGGTTAGGGATATGAAGTTTATATTTTATATTTACAACATATTTATACCTATTTAGTCTCTATATAATATATATCAATTAAAATTCCATTCCATAAGAGATATAATAATGCCACACATGTGTATGATAGCCTACCACCTCGAGGAGCATTGTTATACATCTTTAACTATCCCACATAATGGAAGGTAATAAAGATAAATTTGATGATTATATGTGAGATAAATGAAATTATTATGTTTTTAAGAAAATATTTTTTTGGAATTATAATATTTTTATATCATTCTATTTAAATCCATTTTACTTATATCAATTTGATAACATCGTTCATGAATGTGTGGAATATAATCTTCACAAAGCCATGTCTATCTATCTTCATCTCTAAAAATAATTTATGTTATTTATGAGTTTATAATATGGTATTAATTTTATTATGACAATTTTGGAATGGTAAAATATTAATTACCTCCTTTTAGTAATTATTTGTGAAAAAAGGAAACATTATAATGTGTATTTATGACCTACTATCTCCATGATCAAAACATACTTCATTTTTCATAACCATTATGAATAATTGGTTAAAAAGTAAAATTGATGTAAAAATATGGTATGTATATAATTATTATTATTCTGGATATGATATAATTTCATAATATGCATAACAACCAGAAACTTCATTACCCTTCATGAATTTGTAAAGAAGGCTATTAACACTCGAAACAACGAAAATAAATAAATATAATTAATAAATGTTTTACAAGATGTTATAAAAGGACCAAATAAAAATTAAAAGTACTAATATTGATATGGTACATGTTATTATCATGTTTTAATGAACAATAAAGTATGTCAATGAATGTTCACTCAAGGGGATGCATGAGGTGTGGTATTTCATCTCAATTTTCATTATATTGAGACATTTTTGTTATTAAGCACATATTCACTTAATATGGGGTGCATATTCAACCTCATTGACATGTGATATCATTATTAAATAATATATAATTGTATTTTAAGTACCAATATTAATTATTTCATCCTATGGTATTTCAATAGAAAATTACCATGTGGAAAATGAAATAGTTAAATCACACATTCATTTCAGATTATTAACATTACATTTAAATGATCACTTTATTGAAATAATTTATATTTGGAAATTAATTTTTACTTATATATCCATATTATTGTGTTTTAAGTATTGTTTATTCCTAAAGAATTTTTTATTCTTATCTATAGTGTTAACTGTGAATGTTTTATTATTGACTAGGGAAATATTTATACAATTGTGACATTTAATAAAAACATATACATAATGATAAGGAACATTTTTTATAAATTAAATTAATTATTTCATATATGAGTAATTATTTGGAAATGTATGGCATGTGTTTGGGACCATTTATAGAACTCCCATCAATGCATTATTAGTCGCATTATATGATTCAATAGGACAAATCAAATAAGCATTTACCTAGCATTTTTTGAACCCTCCTAGGAATGGTATTGACTGTAATGGTATCATGTACCTAGGAATCAAGACATTCAATAATTTATAATTTCCTTCATGTATAATTCATATATTATTATTGTCCAAAATATTATATCAATGGAATTTTATGGATGTATTTACTTTTGAATATATTGATTAAATGGAATGTGTTTCTGTTATTTACCTTTCTATATTGATTATCCCTTATCTCAGTATGATTGTCAGTTATTTTAAAAGGAATTTGAGTTCAATTATCTAATTTTCCTTATTTATTTGTATTAATTATTAATGATATCTTCTAAAATACATAAAATGGGTTGATCATTTGACCTCACCCTTATTTTTTTAATTCCACAAGATTTAAAGATAAATTATTTAATGATATTAAAGGATCATGAAATATTACTTTTGTAAGGATATATATTTTCTACAATTTATAATGGGTCTATCGTATATATATGGTTTTCTAATATAGTTAAAATGATCGATTTGTTGATATTTGAATAGTGTATCTATACCAATTTAATAAATTAGGGAACCAACTCTAGTCTACTATTGTAGGGGTCATTAAAAATGATACTATGTAATATATAGTAGAACTATTGGAAATAAGATTTTAGAAAACATTGATTGTATATCATAACCCTATTATATACATTGAGGATAAATATAGAAGTAAATCCTAATGTTTGGGTTATGGTTCAAATAATTTGGTTTTTCTAATAAATAAGTTAATTTCATGATACTAAAGGTAGCAATGGTTCTATTATAAAGGCTCCTATGGGTAATAAAACTTAAAAAGACATGTTAGGATTGACTCTAGAGTATCTTAGTACCCAAAAATAGGCCTCACCATGTGCCTAGTTTGAATCATCTTAGGGATATTCATTAGATAATTGAATTTTTCTATAAAAACATTTATTATGTTTTTTAAAGTAATGATATACCCAATGAAACCATGTTTAATATTAGGATTTTATTTATGCATAAATTTTTCAATATATATTAATTATTTCACATGTTTTCAGATTAAAAAAAATGTTACATAATTTAATGATCTAATAGAGTGTATGAAATTATTCATAAATAAATCATGGAAGGAATAAGGGTACCAATACACATGGACAATGTAGTGGTTTCAAAAATGAGGAATCTGATATTCCTAGCACGGAAATCGTTCATGTTATGGAAATATTATTGAAACTTAATCTAGATATGAAACAAAACATTTCATTGATGGAGTAAGCTACTACACAACAAGATTATAATATGTTGGATCTATTTATGCAACAATGTTCCCCATCAGTTAGTAGTTATAATGAACATGTTGTAGCTGTGAAATAGGTTATGTCTCTAGAGAAGATATTTACTACACTAGGATGCAGTGAAATTGAAAATGACATAGTTGAAGTGTATTATCTCAAAGGTGATGCTAATAAATGGTGTTCGTTGATCCATAACATTATGAATAAATATGAAATTAATCTCATAGAATGGAATTATATAAAGAATACAATCATTAAAAAATATTTTCCTCATGATTAACAATTTGAAATGTAGATAATGATCCTTTGTTTAGTGAACAAGGAATAAAAAATTATTTCTGAGTTTGTGGTATCATTTACTAGGTTACCGATGTATGATACAGATTACAAATGCAATATAGAGTACAAAATTGAAAATATTACAAAAGGGATTATTCCAAGGATCTGAATATAACTGTTTTGTGAAACATTTTTTATAGGATGAAATAGTTTTATGTTCTATCAAGATAGAGAAATAATTCTCTAAATCTTATGGGTTCAAATGTAAGAATGTGAGGAAGGGGATTGAGAAAAATCAGACAAATAGAAGAATGGAAATATGAATTTTACTAAACATGATAACTATGGACATAATTACTACATGAAATTATTAAATGGAATGTGAGTTTGATATATGTACTGAAAAATGGATCACCAGGAATAAATATGAAAATTTATGAAATAGAACATTGATATTTGGTTTTTCCACTGTACAAAGATGGGGAACTATGAAAATTAATTTCCAAAGCATCAGTGTAATATACATTAGATTAATATAAGGGATAATTGATAATCATACCTTATTGATATGTCCAAAGGGAATGATTAATGTGATTATGTATTTTTATCCTTGTAATCATTTGTATGATAATTATATTTATGATATTATGGTTATATGAATTATGAAATGTATATGGATTTTACTATTTTAATATTTCCTAATGGATTTTAAATTAGGTATAGAATTTTACCCTGAAATGTGATTCAATGGAATCTTTAACATTTTTGAAATCACATGATTAGGGACCCATAATAGTTTACTTATGTTGAGATATAGATTTTGGGATAAATTTATTTTTGATATGTATAATGTATATTGGATATCACTTACTACCATGGAACTGATTAATGATTTGTTTACATTTTCTATTTAACCATTGATATAGAGAACAATATTTTTGGATTTAATGAATATATCTAATTAAAGGTTCTTTATTTGAGGATTATGGAAGCATGATTTCTTTCAATAAGGTTTTATTTTTATTCAAATTATTTGCAGGTTACAATTGATTTCTTTAATAAGGTATTAATATAATGGGTATGTGATGACTAAGAGATACCTAATTTACTTTTACGTATCTATGGTATGATCATTTTAGGAATTTAATGAAATTACTTCTAATGTTATCGATCATGATCTTTTGGATGTTTCATATGATTATCCATTTAGGAAATGTTTTATGTTGATCATTGATGAGGTTTTAGAGATGAATGTACTATATCACCATATGAAGATATCTGTATAATGGATAACATGTGCTATCCATATTGGTATCATAAATTGGTATCATATAGAAGAAGATACAAGTAACCATTTAATGTGTATTATTATCCATTAAAAGAGAATACATTCCTTTATAAATGAAAACTTAATTTTTTATTATTCATTTAATGGAATACGGGATGAAATTAAAAATAACCAATGGAAAACATTACACCTAAAAAATCAAAATGTATCATGTAAATACATTTCTCCAAATTCATATACTTTAAATAATATCTAAACAATTGGTGAATGGATCATGAATGTAAATTGGATCCCAATACCATCAATTTTAATGACATGAAATTCCATTTTGACAATAATTTGGTTTATAGTTGGTAGTCATAAACATTCCATAGATCACTAACTTACCTATGATCAACATTCTCTATCACATTCCATTAGTATTTGGGTTTCTATTTTCTAATCCATGTCCATGTTGTTTTTCCAACCTAAGTTATCCTACACGAAATCATATTTATGGGATTATTCCAAATGATCATTTATACTTAAAATAATCTCTTAATAAGAGGATATTTTATTAATACATTGTGATGTGGAATTTTCAAGAAAATAATTTTTAAATTTAAAACCCCTTATTATTCCAAAGAAGTATAATTATTAAGGAAAATTTTAATTTATTTTTATGAGACTGTAGCACCAAATTAATTTAAATACATTAGTTTCTAATATATTTAAATTCATTAATTGCTTCTAATGTGAGGTAGAGTGGTTAAAACAAAACAAGGTTCGTAACATCATTGAAAACCTAATATGAAATTATAATTTCACAGTTATATAAAATTTATTTGGTAAAATAATGTTCAATTTTTAAATCTAAGTATTAAAAATAGATTATAATTATTTTCTGGAATTTTTCTGAAAGTTTTCTTTTTCTAGTGAATAATGGAAAATGATTTAATTTTAATTACAATCTTCTTTTGTGTTGAAATTATTTATAATGAAAAATTAAATTTTTAGTAATTTTTATAACACCAAAATATTTCTTAGTATGTTATTTTTTCAATGTAATGAAATAACATGCACTATATGCAACACCGAGTTCTAGCGCACCATGACTTACCAAATTAGCCGTTCAAAAGTGGTTATGAATATTATTAACTGAATTTTGAACTTTATATAATCCTTATAATTTTAGAATCCATATAATGAGTTACTTAGACATAATGTAAGGACATGTTCATTTTTTATATAAAAGAAGTATTTTTCCAAAAAAAATTCAATTTTACAGCATTTTAATGGAGAAAAATTTTTAAATCCAATATTTGAAACATTAATATATTAAATTTGACTAAGTGAACTTATTCTTTAGAATAGGGACATATGAGTTTAGTTTCAATAAATTTTTGGTGTTTTTAGAAAAACTTTCATATTTAGATGAATAGTGAAAAATTCTATATTTTAATTGAAAAAAATTTCTTTAATCAAACTAATTTATAGTGTTAAATTTATATTTTAATGGTTTTGATGTATAAATATATTATTTTTTAATATTTAATACAATTCTGGTCATTTTAAGTAATCTCACTTTCAATTTGGACAAAAATAATTGTCAACCCTTTGATAGTTATTATATCATAAAAATATGATCATTTGTTTTGACAACGAGAATTAATTTTAAATTATTAAATCCAAATTATATGTTTTTAATTTGATAAAATAGACATAAATTTTGAATTCAAAATATCATAATTATCTTAGGGTGAATTTTTCGTATGTTTCTGAAAACACTCCATTTTTTATGAATAGTGGAAAACACTGTGTTATTGGTTCAAACCGACTTTTCATTTAAATAATTCTTTATTTCATTTAAATTTATTTAGCTAAAAATATATACATAATAGCTATATAAGTGAAATTTAATTCATTGTAGTCAATTTATATTAAGATTAGATATATAAAAATTTATTGAAATTTTACCGTATTTTACCCACCTCCTAAGAGAATTTGCAAATTTGCATAAAAAATAAATTTAATGCTAATGTGAATTGAATTTCAGAAATCCTAGAGACACGGTTGATATAAGTAAGTAAAATTTGGTTATATAAGATAAAAATAATATTTGGTGAATAATAACTTTTGGCATTTATTTACCATGGTTAAAACTAAATAGGGAAATTAAATGTATTAATGATATTATTATCATCCTAAAACATGTCCTAATTATATTGTATAAGATTAATTCGACCAAAAACAACCAAATGAATAAAATATGATCCGTTGGGTCCACTTTTGTTTGATTCGGACATTTATTATTATTTAATCCAAAGAATAGTAAATAGTGTTAAATTCAATGTTTAATAACTATATCGTTTATAATATATGTATAAATGTAGGATAAATTAGACAATAAATATTCATTATAAATATAAAAAGATATCCTACATAATGGTATTTTATTTATAATTTTTGGACCTTAAATTATTATATTTATTTATGAGACAATGATGATGTAGAAATTAACTTATTAATGAAATATTATCATAATTGATATTATATATACACAAATAAATGTAATTTGAGAGTATTTATGAATTAAAATAATTATCTAGGTTAATATGACATATAAGGGTTGATTAAATGAATTTTTATAGAAGAAATAATGATGTTATGAATTTAGAAAAAACAAAATACCAAATAGTGTCAAAATTTACAAACAAGATATTTTAAAAAAATATTATATTATTTATTGGTATTATATTCAAAATACTCTAAGGGTAGGCCAAAGGAATAAAATACTATTATATATGTCATTATTGAACCACTTGGGGTTGTCTTGGAAGTTTATAGAATGTTTATTAACTATATAATATAAAAATACAAAGAGACATGGTAAATATCAAACTATTTTACAAAGAGTAAAATCTAAAAGATACGGTAAATATAGTGACAAAACCCTATCTAAAACTGATTGGTTGAGTGGTTTTCTATCCATCCCCACCTTATCTTTAAAATAATTCATTTTGGATCCATTAGATACTAATGATGAATTTATTATAAAATAATATTTTATGTTTTTTCCTAAGGTTCTCCTCACCCCTATTCTAAAAAGGAACAAGCCCTTCTCTCAAATTCACACCTCCAAAGACATTTGACTCGGCCAAAACCTTCCCAAATATCATTCCAATTATCCTCCCTTCCTCCTAGAATCTTTAGTTTTATCATAAATCCAACATAAGAAGCCCTTTTTATCAAATCAAAAGGAATAACCCGAAGAAGAGATAATGATTTCGCAACACTCTTTCAAGTTCTTTTCTTCATCCAGTTAATCCTTCATTGTTATTACCATACCAAAAAAATAACTCTAGTACATTATATATATTTTTATGTTTTTATAAATATGGAAAAACCATATTCATTTTTCTATCTATCCTATGAATAATAATGTCACCATTCGTGCGTATATACGACTTACTGTCTCCACGTCGTGGTGTAAGTTGTTATTCAACACTTTCATATTTGGATGGATATAATGATGAGTAATATGTATATATATAATCAAAATAACATGATAATATCTCAGAAAAATTAATATACCATCCAATTTTACACCTTTAAGGAAATTATATTGTTTCTCATTCATACGTGTGAATTACCGTATCCACAATGTGATGATATTCATTTACATGTTCACCATTCATCGACGATTATAAAAATATATATTAAAAAAATGTATGTAATATATGAAATAATAATTCTACTAGAGAGATATATATATATATATATATATTTATTTATATGTATATGTATGTATTTATGTATTTAATTACATATCTCTTATTCACATACTTCTATTCAATACGATATGAAAACAGAAACATCATTTATTCATACGTACAACCTACCATCTCCATAAACTGTGTTTTCCATTTCAAATATCTAAATATTATAAATATTTATATTATAAATATATTTGATGTATAAATCATTTTTTATATTCTGGATTTATTTAAATCATAATCTAACTGATACGATCAAGAATAATAAGTTAAAATATGTATGATAATGAAAGCGGTTATTACCCAAAATGTTTATTTAACATGAAAATGATTGTTATATGGGTAGTATAAAGTCATAAATGAATCTTGTATGATATAATAAATATGAATATGGTTCTGGTATAATCTAATAACATACAATGGTCATTATAGAAGAGGTTAAACATACCCTCTACCAAAGGAATGTTCAAGGTAAGGATTTTCTCATCTCAATTTTAAAACATCAAAAATGATGATCTAGTTAAATATACCCTCCTATAAAACCATTAATGATTCTTTTTGAAATAATTTTTATAAAATATGGGTATCTAAGATATTTATTCCCATGAAAATTCTTACACATGAACAATCTAGGATAATAATGAGACTGAGGAAATAACCCTTACCTCATTGTAATCAATCGAGTCGTATGAACAATAGTCAATAAACACCAAATGAATCACAAAATATCATGAATATAAATAGAATCATGATAATATATATCAAATTTCAGTACACAAAAAAACACAAGAAATAAATATGTGGTGAACAGTGGAAATATCACGAAATTAAAAGTGAGATAAGAAACCCCTTACCTTGCACTTTCATTGGTCGAGGGTACGTTTAACCTAATGTATAATGAATAATTGTATGTTATTATATTATAAAAGAAATATATTAATATTTATTATATCATAAGTTATTCATTTATCACATTATAATACCTATTTAATAATGATTTTCATGTTAAATTAACATTTTGGGTAATAAACGTTTTCTTCATCATACATATTTTAACTTGTTATTACTGATTTTATTATTTAGATCATTATTTAAATAAATATAGAATATAAAACATGATTTAAATGTCATATATATTTAGAATATAAATATTCATAATAGATAGATATATGGAAAGGAAAACCCCATTTATAGAGACGGTAGGTCGTACATACGCATAAACACTGTTTCTGTTTTCATATTGTATTGAATAGAAGTAAGTGAATAAGATATATGTAATTACATAAATACACACATAGAAATATATATATATATATAGTAGCATTATTATTTCATATATCACATAATTATTAGTAATATATATTTTTATAATCATCGATGAATGGTGAACATGGAAATTAATCTCATCGCGTCGTAGAGACGGTAATCCATACGTACGCACGAGTGACAATATCATTTACTTAAAGGTGTGTAATTGGATGGTATATTTATTTAACATTGACATTATGATGTTATTTTCATTATTTTTATTCATATTACTCATCATTATATCTATCAAAATAACATAGTGTTGAATAACAAATTACATCACGTTGTGGAGATGGTAAGTCTTACGTACGCACGCTTGGTGACATTATTTATCATATAATGGATAGAATAATGAATATGGTTGTTCCATATTTAAAATAACATTATAGAATATTTAAGGTACTAGGGTTATTTTTTTGTAATGTTTATAAAAAAGATAGAGTAAGTGTATTAAGAAATGAACTTGAATGAGTGTGGTGAAATCATTTCCATTTCTTCATGTTCATCATTTTGATTTCAGAAAATGGGATCCCAAGGATGGAATTCTGATCAAAATAAGGCATATATTAAGACTAAATTTTAAACTTGTTTGTAATTGATGACCCCAATAACTCATTATAAATATTTATATTTTTTCACAAATTATGTCTCTGTAATTTCCACCCATGTTCTCCTAGTCTAGATCATAATTTGGTGGTGACCCTTTCATTTCCCTTTTCCTTATATTAAGACTAAATTTTATTAACCCAATTTCCGATGTGAGTGTTCCCACAAATGTATTTTCTATTTTTAACCTATTATTTTCGAAAAACAATTTCAAATTATGTGTATAAAATTTATTGATGGAGGCAAAAATGTAACACCCCGCTATTTCATTAAGTTTTTTCTTCAAAGGAATCTTGTTACTAGCACTACAGGCAACATTGAGTTCTAGCACACCATGACTTACCAAACTAGTGATTCAAAAGTGGTTATTAATAGTATTAATAGAATTTTTAACTCTATATAATCGTTATAATTTTAGAATCAATATTTTGAGTTTCATAGACATAATGTAAGATCGAATTCATTTTTTCTAGATAAAAGATGTATTTTTCAAAAAAATGATATTTTACCACCTTGTAATGGAGAACCCTTTTTAAATCCCATATATGAAACTTTAATATATTCTATTTTTCAAAATAAACTTCTTCTTTTGAATATGGACATAAGAGTTTAGTTTCAATAAATTTTTTGTGTTATTATGAAAACTTTCATATTTAGATGAATAATGAAAATAATATATTTGAACTAAAAACAAAATTTCTAATCAGAACAATTTGTGCTATAAAATTATATGTTTTAATGGTTTGGAAGTATAAATAGATTATATTTTTACCATTTAATCCAATTCTCGTCATTATAAGTAATTTCTCTTTAATAATGGACATAAATATGTGTCAATCTTTTGATAGTTATTATTTCTTAAAAATACACTTTATAGATTTTACAATGGGAATTAATTTTAAATTAAGAAAAGAAATTTCTATGTTTTTAATTTTGTAAAATATACTTCATTTTTGAATTTTTAATATCATAATTGTCTTAGGGTGAATTTTTGGTATGCTTCTGAAAAATAACA
Source organism: Viscum album (assembly GCA_963277665.1). Classification (NCBI taxonomy): domain Eukaryota; kingdom Viridiplantae; phylum Streptophyta; class Magnoliopsida; order Santalales; family Viscaceae; genus Viscum; species Viscum album. The sequence continues at coordinate 2,101,640,364 of OY728127.1, read as the reverse complement.
ATTTTTTATGAATAGTGAAAAAACATTATGTTATTGTTTAAAACCGGACATTAATTTAAATAATTAATTATATTATTTATATTTATTTTAGGTAAAAATAGATACATAATACCTATATAATTTCAATTTAATTCCTTGTAGTCATTTTATAATAAGTCCACATATAGGAAAAATTTATTTAAATTTTACCGTCCTTTACCCTCCTCCTAGGAGAATGTGTAAATTTGAATAAATTTTTTTTACCACTTTTCTGTTTGGAATTTCAATTATCCGAGAGACATAGTAGATAATATTATGTAAATTTTTTCAGTAAGATAAAATTAATATTTGGTGAATAGTAACATTTGACTTTTATTGACCACGATTAATATTAAATACGGTAATTAAAAGTAAAAATGATATCCTTATAACCCTACCACTTGTCCTAAGTCAATTTGATAAGTGTAATTCAACAAAAAAATTACCTTAGTAATAAAATATGATCCTTTAGGTCCTCTTGGATTATATTAGGACATTTATTATAATTTAAATCTAATAAGGGTTAAAAGAGTTATATTCAAAGATTAATATGTAAACCATTATTAATATAGGGTTACACATAAGATAAACTCGACTATAATTTTTAATTAGAAAGATAAAATGATTTCCTACATAGTGGTATTTTGTTAATAATTTTTAGACATTACATAATTTAATTTATTTGTGACACAATGATGATGTAGTAATTACCATATTAATGAAATATTAAAATAATTGATATGATAAATACCCAAAAAAATATAATTTGAGACTTTTTATGAATTAAACTAATTTTCTAGGTTAATATGACATATTAGGGTTGATTAAAATATTTTTTTCTTAGTAATAATGCTATTATGAATTTATATAAAACCAAATACCAAATAGTTTCAAAATTGACATAAAAGAGTTTTTAGAACAAACAACAAATTATGATTTTTTATTTTATTCTTAAAAATATAATGTTCATCTAAAGGCCTTAAATAATAATATATATGAAATTAATGAACCTCATGGGGTTCTTTTTTATGTTTATTGTATGTTTATTAACCATATAAAATAAAAATACAAAGAGACATGGTAAATGTCAAACTACTTAACAAAGAGTTAAATGTAAATGATAAGGTTAATATAGTGCAAAAAACCTATAACAAACCTATTGGTTGAGTGGTTTTCGACCCATCCCAACCGTATCCATCAGATAATTAATTTTTGAGACATTATAAACTGATGATTAACTTATTATAAAATAATATTTTTTTCTTTTCTAAGGCTCCCCTCACACCTCTTATAAAAGTGCACTTCTCCTTCTCTAAAATTCACACATCCAAAGACATTTGTCTCAGCTAACACTGGCCCAAATATCCTCCCATGTATCCTCAATTCAACCTAGAATTTTTATTTTGTTCAGAAAGCCAAGCTGTGGAGACCTTTTTATCAAAACAAAAGGAAGAACCCGAATAAGAGGTAATGATTTCACCACACTCTTTCAAGTTCTTTTCTTCTTCCACATACTATTTCTTTGTTATCACCATACCAAAATAATAAATCCAGTAACTTATATATATTGTGATGTTATTATTCATATGGAACTACCATATTAATTATTTTAGCCATCCTATGAATAACAATTTCACCATGGGTACGTATGTATGGCTTACTGTCTCCACGACGTGGTGTAATTTGTTATTCAACACTATGTTATTTGGATGGATATAATGATGAGTAATATGTATATAAGAAATGAAAATAACATTATAATGTCTCTGTAAAATAAATATACATTCCAATTCAAAACATTTATGCAAATGATATTGTCGATCGTGCGTACGTACGAATTACCGTCTCCACGACGCAGTGACATTCATTTCCATGTTCACCATTCATCGACAATTATAAAACTATATATTACTAATAAGTATGTAATATATGAAATTATAATGATAATGGATATATATATATATATATGTATTTGTGTGTGTGTGTATTTATGTAATCACATATATCTTATTCACTTACTTCTGTTTAATACGATATGAAAACAGAAACAGTTTTTATGAAAACGTACGGCCTACTGTCTCCCTAAACGGTGCTTTCAATTTCATATATCTATCTATTATAAATATTTAGATTTTAAATATATATGATTTATTAATTAATTCGTATATTTTGGAATTACTAAAATCATGCTCTAAATGATATGATGGGGAATAATAAGTTAAAATATGTATGATAACGAAAGCGGTTATTACTCGAAATGTTAATTTAACATTAAAGTAATTATTAAATGGGTATTATAAATCCATAAGTGAATAATTAATGATATAATAAATATGAATATGGATCTGGTATAATCTAATAACATACATTGATCGTTATACAAGAGGTTAAATGTACCCTCGACCAAAGGAATGTGCAAGGTAAGGGGTTTCTTATCTCACTTTTAATTACATGAGATTTCCATTATTCACCACTGAGTTATTGCATGTGGTGTATTGTGTAATGGAATCAGATATATATTATCATTATTTTATATATATTCCTGATATTAGGTGATTCATTGGGTAGTTATTAACTATTTTTCATATGACTCGATTGATTACAACGAGGTAAGGTTTATTTCGTCAATCTCATTATTATCCAAGATTGTTCATTTCTAAGTATTATCTTGGATATACATATCATTGATATCCATATTTTATAAAAATTATTACAAAAGTAATATTTTAAGGTCTTATGGGAGGGTATATTTAACTAGTTCATCATTTTAAATGTTTTAAATATTTATCTTTCTAAACCCTTTTAATTAATGTCCATGTTTTCAAAATGATTTTAAGTATTAATTTATATGGATACGAATGTATTGAAATGATAATTCATTTAAAAATTTTCAATGTGGTATGGGGAACTTTGAATCAAATACCCCTTTTAAAACACTACCATTATATATTGTGAGAATTTTAAATGATTGCATGAAAAAGGGGTATTTCTCTCAAATAATTTTACTGATCATTTTAATTTATGTCAACCTCCTTTAATGGATTTTAAATTTGTTTGAAGTTGATTTATTAGGATACAAATCTTCCATATGGTATTGAATTATTTGTGATATGTCTGCCTGTAGATGTGTTATTTTTATACCATTCATTTTTTATGGATAAATTATTGACATTTAGTATGCTAGTTTTAATACGAATGTTTATGTTATATATCACCATTTTATTATGATGAATGTATTGGAATAGTATGTTATGGGTTGGGGACCGGTAAAAGTATGCACTCTGAGTTAGTGTCCCGTTACAGTTGATCCTCCAGGTTGGAGTCCGGTTATAGAGGCTCTCTCAGTTGGAGTCTAGTTATAGAGGAACTTCATGTTGGAGTCTGGTTATAGAGGGTGTTTGGGATGGAGTCCAGTTACAGAGGCTCTCTGGGTTTGGGTTTTGTTACAGTTAGCCCATAGGTCTAGCACAAGGCCTTGAACTAGAAATTAATGTCTAGTACTATACATTCCCTCATTATGAAATTAGTTGTTACATGTGATTATTAATCTATTAGAATAACCATGTGAACGTTTATGTGTTAATGTTTGGTTTATTTTTTCCATATTATGTTCAAGTTTATGTTTAAATGGTTTTTGTTTTATTACCCATCTTGCCTTAAAATTTTATTTCTTTAACTATATTATTTACCCTTATTAAGCAACTGATCTCACCCTTTTCTTATGTTTAATTTTCCCAAGATATGAAGATGTAAGTTATAAGTTACTGGCATAGATAATCTATGAGGATTGGATGTTTCTAACGGAATAAATTACTATTGTTTTTGTTTTCAAGTATTAATGTTGAACTTCAAGTATGTAATCAATTTTCCAAATTTGCTAAAATAATCGGTCCTTTGAGACATGATTCCTTGTAATCATGGCAATGTTTTGTAACAATGCACTGACTCTGTGTAACTGGGGTCAGGGAATTTACTTTTTTAACAAGCAATTAGTAAAATATAATTCCAATTAATCAAATTTAAAACATCTGAATCATTTTAAGTTTAAATTTTGATATAAGAACATTATAAATTTTTCCCATTTTAACCTTAAAAACCCACATTATCATCTCATATGCGGGATTAATTATCAATTAAAATTTTCCACTTATGTGAATTCATTTTGGAAAAATGGATTTTATTTTATTAATTATAATAATTTATCATTTCTAAAATGTTCAAGATAATTTTTGATTAATATGAATAGTAAATGTAGTATAAATTATTTGCCATATTTAAGGTAAAAATTTATTTACATGGGGTTAAACTCAACTCACATGAATAAAAATGACCTAATATATTATATTAATTTTATATAATGAAAATAATTATACCTTAATTATAAAATTATATGATTTATTTATATTATGTTCAACATTACATTGAATAATACCTAAATATCAGTTAGGTAATCATAAAAAATAATTATACTTTTTTTTACTTTTAATATCTATAATGAATTGGGATGGAGAGAAAAAATAAAATGTTATATTATCAAAAACTGAAATATTAATGATTTTCTCAAAAAGATAATATATTTTTTTATTTTGGATCTAAAATAATTAATGTATATGAAAAATAATCACCAACGTAGTCATCAGTTAGTAAATAATTAACGAAAATAAATGGCAATAAAAAATTAGAATTGAAGAAAATTAAGTATGATATAGTATTATAGTAATTTTGTAGAATAATATGTTATATTACATAAGTTTGGATATAATATTTTTAAATTCCATAATTTTAATTATATTTTTAAATTCATATTAAATGAATAACATCAAAATTTACAATAATTCTATTTTTCAAAATATGATATTTTATTATATTATAAAGAATGACTAAAAATAATTTATTATGTAAACTGAATTTTTAAATGTTATTAAATATCTACTAATTTAAATTAATGGTCCCATTTGTCTTTTATAATTAATATATTTACCCATAAATTGTAAAAACTATGTTAGCATAGTCAAGGCTATAATAGAAATTTTATGCACTACATGAGCTTGTGCTAAAATTTATTTACATCAGTAAATGATTTTTTTAATAAAATATATATCATATTATGAATTAGATGTTCAAAAATATATAAAAAAGTAAACGTTAATTTCATCTAAAAATATAAACTATATAGGATAGAGAACTAGTTACCATAGTGAAAACCAAAAATTATAAATGAAGGGAATCAAGGATGATAAAGAACAAACTTTTAAAACATGTGTTTTATTCAATGGTGGAGTTTTTTAACCATCATATAATCCATAAAATTCTTTAATTGTTAATTTTTATCCAATTTAGGTAATACATAATTCCCCATGGTATACAAGATATGTATTTACAAGAATCCCACTCATCCTCAACTATAAAAGAGAACTCACTCTCCTCACTTCTTCACACCTCTAAAGACATTTTCTCAACCCAAAACATACCAAATATTTTATGAAATCACAAAATATTACCTTATATCCCTTATTGGGGTAAAATTTTAATCCTTTTAAATATTTAGTGAATGCCTATGGGGAATACCCAAGGAAGAGGTAATGTTCTTTAACGAGCATCATTATTTTGCAACATTATCCAAATCATTTAATTCTATTAGAAAAAATAATATAATAATATAATAATTTAAAAAAATTATTATATTATAAATGTTTTATTACATAAAACAATCAGTAATTCCATCAAATGGGTAAATAAATCTATGTTCAGGTGTGCATCATACTTCAACCTCCCACACCATTATCATTTGTTATGGAATTTCCTCCTCCTAAGGCTTGGTATGAAGATGGATATAGAGTATATATATGAAATTTATAAAATATTAATATAAAAATAGTCATTATTTACAATATTTTTTATTAACTTCCTTTTTTAGGAGATACAATAACATCACTCTTGTGTATGGTAGACGACACCGCCACGAAGCGATGTGATTCATCTATATGTAATTCTTCACATGGATGGTCATAAAGGTAAATTTAATAATAATAATTAATATACATGAAATAATTATGATATAAAGAATATAATTATTATTATTTAATTATAATATATTTAGATCGTTTTTTCATTCCCTTTTAACATATGTATTGATTAGTACATCGTTCGTGTACGTGTGGACTATCGCGTTCCGAAAGAAATGTGTCTCTATATTCAACACCATTCCAAATTGATGATATGTTTTAGTATATAATATGGTGTTAAGGATATTATTATTACTACTTAATTTTAAATTTTTACTTACCACATTGAGATAATGATTGGTGAATAATATAAATGTTACTCATCTGTACATATGACCTACCATTTCCATGATTGTAACATACATCAATTTTCATAACCATAGTTAATGAGTTGATTTAAAATTAATATTGACGTAATAATTGTATAAAAATTTTATTATTATTATTATGATTATTATTTATCAGTATAATATTCAGAAGAATAACAACATTCATAATATTGTATGAATGAGAAAAAAAAGAAATTAACAATCATATTAATAATAATAGTGAATGATTATTTATGATCAGGTAATTATATGTTATAAAAGTATCATATATGATATTATAAATATTAAAATGATTCTTTTATTTTTTTAATACGATTTTTAAACTACTACTTTGTTATATAAAATAATTAAATCCAAAAGAAGTGTGAGGTAAGAGATTTCATCTCAATTTACATTCCCATGAGACATATTTATTATTATGAACTAAATAAATTATATGTGGTGTATATCCTCCCAATTATAAATTTAAAATTATTAATAATTCATAATTAATTATATTTTATGTTCAAATTTGAATTATTTTGTTGAAGTTGATCTTACCTGAAAATTACGATGTGGTAAAAGTCAATGTGAAGTCTCACTTCTGATTGTTAATGATATATTTTCTAGAGTAAATCTAATTATATTAATAACTAAATGTGAAAATAAATTTATCTTAAATATAAATATTATTGAGTTATATGTATGAATATTTCCTAGTCCATATAACAATATTACATTTAATGTTCACTTTTAATGTTATTTGATTTACTAGGGAAATATTGATAAAACTATCTCCATTACTCAATAAAGATACACGTTGTTTATGAACATTTTTAATGATTTAAAAAAAAATATTAAACATATAAGGAATTAATACTATACTTATGAGATGCGTTGGGTACATTTTATTTAATCCCCCATGAGGTATCATTAGTCCCATGAGATGAATCAGTCATTCATATCAGATAATTCTTTTTCCAATAAGTTTTAAACTGTCTTGTGAAATGAAGTGAGGGTTAATTTATCATGTACATAAGAAACAATATTTCTAATAATCATTCATTTCCTTCATGTATAATTCAGTTATTATTAACCATGGTTATTTAACTATGAAATTATGTATGGATAAATTTTATTCATTTTCTGTTGATTACATGGAACGTGTTTCCATTATTTACCATTCCATATTGAATTTTCATCATCTCACCATTAGTTTAATGTTATTTAAATGAATTTTTTTTTATTTTATCTAATGTTTCATATAGATTTTGATTATCAATTCATGATATATTTTGAAATACCATACCATCATATGACCTCCACTTTTATTTTTCCATTCCCTATAATATGAAAATGAATTCATTGAATCAGTCTGAAGGATTATGAGTTTTTAATTTCCTTATACTTTAATGTTTTGAAATATTTAATATGGTTATCATGTATGTATTTAGTTTCAAAAACATCTAAAACGATATATCATTTTGGACCTGAGTCATATATCTACTACGATTTAATAATGTAAGAAATTAACTCTATGATACTGGGGTCAGTGTCATTACAAGGATCATATTGTATGAAATGGTATTCCATGGGAAGATTCTTCATAATAAATGTAACTATGATTAGTTTTTGTATCCCTAAAGTTTTCATGAAATATATTATTGATACATTTGAATGGATGGACTGAAATTTGAGAGTTAATTACAAGCATGAATGTTTTTTTGTGATTTGAAATACATGGGAATTACCTTGATGATGTGTTGATTGAAAATCAGGGACTATAAATTGTAGAGTTATCAATCCTTCTAAGTGAAATTATTGATAAATTTGGAATTTGATAATTTATTTAATTGGATTCTTATTCTTAATGTATCGGACATATATGTTCTTTCCATTTCATAATTTTATGCATTATGTTGTGTCTGGGATTTTTTGTCTTTGAATGTCATTGTTATAGGAGTATATATATAATGTTAATAAATGATTCGGTATGAAGTAACAAGATAAAATTACATACTTATCCATAGAAAGGAATATTGTCCTTATCAACCCCTTTATCATGAATAGTGGTGTTATCATCTCTTATATTTAAAAAATGTTAACGTGTGTGTTTTTTTCCTCATAAGGTAACAGTTTCATGGTATGATGGAATGGGTTTTCATACATGACGTTGTTGGTATGATGGATTGTTTTTAATATGTTATGATAAGACATTAATTAGATATTAAATAAGCCTCATTTGAATCATGATTGTTTCAAGCTTCATTTGTTTTTTTTCGTTTTTTAAAAGATGTTTTTTGATTCCGATTAGTGGTGGATTTCTCCTCATTCATTTCATTAGTGTTGAAAATATATGTATCCCATATTTTTAACTAATTGTCCCAAAATGCTTATCCATTATTGAAATATAGTACATTAATATCATATTTATAATCACTCTTTATAGGGATCCTATAATTTATTGGAAATGAAATCATAAAGGACTATGGCCCAAAAAACATATTTATACCATGATAAATGAAAATTTAATTTTTTACCCTATAATAGTTCATTCAAATATATTAATAATTTAAAATGCTAATAAAATGTTGTTTGATTCAATCTAATTTCATGTTGACATTTAAATAAGGTTTAATTACACTTTTTTTAATCCTTAAATAATGTTAATATACATAGATGGTGTGTCATATAGTATACCATTATTCATCATATTTTGGTGGATATCCGTACTGATAAAGGTATTCATGGTTATTATTGCACATGTGTCTTCAATTATTTGTTTGAAATATATAATATAATTTTGTTTCCTTCATCTATGAAATTGGAAAAAATATCTCATCATTAGCTGTGTTGTCCATATGAGACCATGATGAATGGCTAGGGATTATTTCCATGTGCTTGAACATTATAGAAACTATTATTTAGAGGATATAATAAATAATTTTTTTGATTAATTTTCTTGATTTATTAAAATAAACCTTATATATGTTGAGTTCATGGGGATAGTGATTCGGGGCATGTATGGAGGGGTGCTGATGTTCTAGGAATCACTAAAACGCCAATCGGTGCCCAAAAAATAATTTTTTTCCATAATAAATGATTAATACAAGATAAAAATCATTGGAGAATGTTGTAACAATTATAATTGATTGAAATATTAATTAACTTTAGAACACACAAACCAAAAATATAATCATCACATAATTATTTATAATTATTCAATGTAGTTAATGAATTATCTTGTGAAGATTTATTTATTTGTGATGAATGTGTAAACGTTTCTACATTATATCAACATTGGGGAATTGGAATCAAATGTATATTACTTCTATTATCAACCAACATGTGAACCATTAATGATTGAGTGATATAAATTGAATTTTCAACTACTAGAATTAAATATCCTAACGATCATGTGTTTTTCAAATGATTACCTTGAGAGTCCATTGAATAACGGACTCTCCAGGATCTCTCTAAAAATAAGATGGGTGTATAAGAAGGACCACTATCCATTACTGAGATTGTTCTTAGATAGGATCTCTATAGTGATTTAGATGAACTTATGGAGCCATTGCGCACAACCAGACCCATGATTGGCATTAGTGGTTAAAAATAATGTAATTTGATTTAAATAGTGATAAAGAAAACAAATAATATATACACATATAACTTTTTTATTTCGATAATAAAAATGCTACCCCATATAAATAATTAAAAAAATATTATTTCCTAATGTGAAGAAAACCATCAAATAAATTAAATATATTTCATAAATAATTCTCTTAAAAATCATTCAAAAAAAATTATATTTATTATTTATCATCAATCATTTATGATCGGTACACCATTCAACCAAAATATTTATCAGTCCTTGATTAATGCCTAATTATTTAATAAATGAAATTCATTTCTTTATTCACCATTAAATAAATATATTTTATATTTATTAAATAGATCATAAATATTTATTATGTATTATTATTAAAAAATATTCTCGTGAATAAATAGTGATTAGATATGTGAAACCAAGATAATCATAATTAATTATTAAACCATTCATCAGAATAATATTTATTCAACATGTTAATCAATAAATAATATTTTCTTATGGAGGTTCAGGAAAATTATAGTGTTTGACCCTCTCGGTATTTTTCATAGTGGAAATAGGAAAGCCACCCAAAATGCGATGTTTATAATATTCTAACACACTAATACACATATAGAGAAATATGATTACATTTTAATGATATGAACATTTTGGAAAAATTAATTTACTATGTAATATAATACCATTATCTGAATATGTCAAATCAAGAAGGATTCATGTTTTTGTCATCATCCAATGTGGTCATGGTCTATTTCTTCAATTTTTTAGGAAAAAAATTCATTCAGAAATTTTTGTAAATTGATTTATTTTGAGTGACTCTTTTCCATTTATGTGACTGCTATATCAATATGCATTATATAATAAAAGGGTAGAATACATTATCACATTATTCATCAATGCATATTAATAATATTTCATCAAACCAATCCAAAATCATTGTAAATATATATAATAATGGGTTTTTTAAATATGTCAAATTATGAAACTAAAAATTTTAAAAAATAATTTTATTATATTCTAATATTCAATACACACATATGAAGAGAGGAAAAAATATGGAAACATATAAATTTGGATTTACTTTTGAGAGTTTGTGTTCTCATAATCTCCTACACTCAAAATTATCATGGGTGAACACCGTGAGAATGTGTATCAATTTCCTATGAGTATCCAAACATAATAGATTATAGAATTTTGGTCACATATAGTTATATATTTACAATTTATAAAATATATATCCAACAATATTTTTAATCCACTTCTGTGTTCTAATCATAATAGAGAACAATAATGATAATTCAAGGAATCAAATCATGGAAAAAAAATATTCATATAACATTATCACATAATATATAACATAAAATAATAATTATTATGTGCAGAATAGTTTATTAATATTAAAAAAAATCAATATATGTAATCATAATGTATAAAGAATTTTGTTATGTGGAACCTCTCCCATAGACTCCATATTTCACTAGAGAGAAATTATAACAACATTTAGTATGATAACTCGCATATAATATAAATATTATTCTTAAATTTGGATTTTGTAAAGGGTAATGGAACTTTATATATTTTGGAAAGTCTACTCACTATAAATTCTCCCCTGTGAAAAAAACCCTTCAAGAGAAAATACATTCAAGAATGTATTGTAACCATTTGTGCGACCATGGGTATACTTCATGTTACAACAATGTTTATTTTTTTGGGAATGTATTCTCTCAATAATACACTATAATTTATTATGATTTTGATTCATTAACATACCCCTTTTGGTTTTACTAATGAATTTACTTTTAGTGTATTTTTGGGAATTAATGTTCATTATAATATTAATTATAAAAATATTTTCAAGATTTTACTTCACATGTAATATATATTAATGTGTTTTTGATGCATTTTTCGGCTTTCTTGAAACATTGTTCATACCATACAAGGATTTTCATATCGTAAGTAATAAACCCTATATTTTGTACAAAACCTATGGATATTGAAACATATGTTTCTATTAAAACTCATAATGGAAGACAAAATTATGTTATCTCAACACTACTTTCAGTAAAATAAATTCCGTTAATAAACACCATTTTATAAGAAAATTATAGTAAAATAACCCTATGTTTAAAAGGAAACTTATGTTTTCCAGGTGGAGAATGTGTATTTAATAAACCCTATGGATGTAATGAACTATTCATTTGAGAGATAAATCAAAGGATCATCAAAGCAACATTTATGATCCGTCTAATTTTTACATCATTATATTCAAGAGATGGATGCTATATATTTTAGTCCTGCGGTTTGAATTTTTTCACTTTGTGAAGGAGCCCTATATTTCACTTTTCAAAGTCACATATTTTAATTCTTATTTTTTATCAAATATGTATACAGTGTTATGGAAATTATTTTATTCTATCATTAAAATCTCATTCTTGAATAATTTAATGATCCTTACATTTTATTCAATGAACCATATTCATCGTATAACATTACCCTTATTCTTAAGTGAAATGACAACTCCCCTGTTTTGTTTCTAATTTTTTTCTACAGTTTATGAGGTTCCTTTAGTGGATTTCGAATTCTAATTAAGGATATTATCATTATTTATTCTTTCAATGTATCATTTTCAACACGTTATTTTTGGAAGGGATATATGTTTAATATATCATCATATACTTATGAAAATCGTTTTACAGTGCTATAGAGAACAAGAAACCCTGATAGAGGACTACACTTTAGAGATATATATGTTCTATCTTATTCTTAAGTATTCAAACTACATCTATATTTTTTACTGAATTTTAATTGAAGATCATTTTGAAACCTTGATTTCGTGATAGTCATTCCCTTTTGAAGTCTGTAATTTCTCAAGAAGAAATTCAATCTAAAATCAATTGCTACTACTGAAATTGTGAAGTACAACCTGTTATCAAAAAATCATTCTCTTTTTATTAATTGGAGTTTCAACTACTAGTATATAGTTTATGTTGAGTATCGACTTCTTGGTCTAATATACAGTTTTTCATTTATCTGTTAAAGAATCTAAAGGCACTATTTTTTAGGCCTTGTTATAATGGTATCAACTACCTGCACTCAATTGTGGAATTTTTGTGTTGTGAAATGGGGACCATAATGGTGAAATTTTCCATGCTCACAAAGGGAGAATTTGGTGGAGTAGACTGGGGGATATTTATACCCAAAACCATTATAAAAAGGTGTTCTCTTTCCTTTTTTTATCCACTACTTATATATCAAATAGTAAAAAACTGCGGCATATCCATATAATTATAGAGTGTGTCAAATTCCATAATGGTGTAATATTTTTGAAAATACCAAATTCACCCCAGCTTGTGTTGATTTATATTATATTGGACAAACATTTGGTATCATAGGAGAGATTTTTGATAAATTTATAGAAATAAAAATTTATAAGGACTATACAAAAATGGAAACTGATGATCATAGTGAAGGAATGTCTCTGGTAAATGATCTGTACATTAATGGTTTAATGTATTGATGCTCAAAACCTTGGATGATAATATATATGAATAATAATGTATTTATAGTCTAATAAAAATTTAATACTCCTTATAAGATTACTGAAAGACTAAAAACATGTGATGCATCAATAAATTCTGAATATGATTTGAATTCAAAGGATATGAATTATATTATTTTCATTCATATACCATATAAATTTAATCAAATATAAAAATGTCATAATACCTATGAGATGTGGAATACCATTGTAGTTTCCTATCAATGAATAGAAAATGGGTGGTAGATGAGATAAGCTAATGCTAAAATGAAATTTGACCTTATTAGAATGATTGATATAGAAAGAATCACATAAATGAATAGAAGGATTACAAAAAATTTCAACATTGTTATAGCCTTAGAAGATCCCATCAAACAATTTGATCATTATTTTAATGTAAATAGATTAATACCTTATATATTCAATGTCATATATTCTGTTATTCGCTAATTATCACCTATCTAGGACTTAACAATGAATGAGCTAATTGAAAAAATAATTATTTATGAATTATAAATTCATGATGAAGATGAAAATCATAAAATTTTAGTGGAGAATGAAAATAAACCCCTGAATGTGAAATCACTAGTGTATAACTGAATAAAAATGTAAGATGTCAAAGTAGAGAAGAATGAATATTGCTCAAATTATGAAAATAAACTAGCTAATCTAGCCAGAAAATTTATCGAATTATACAAAAGGAAATGTTTTTTTCATAAAATACATTAATAGAGATGAAAAATTACCAAGTGGGGGTCGATGATATAAATGTAATAAAATTTGACATATCAGACCATATTTTCAATCGCTAAAAGATTAAAGGAAAATCTGTGAAAAGAGATATCCAAAAAATACCAATATTGATATTAAAAGAATTTTTTTTGAAATAATAGCTAGATGGAGTGTATTTGAAAACTCCAACAGTTATTCAAATTACTAATTATAAAAATAAAAAACAATTCTAAAAGCCAAAATTTTATTCATGGTCATAGACGAAGATGATATGGTACAAACATATTATTCATTTGATTCTGATATTTACCCAAATGAAAAATTTTCTTCATACATCTTAATGCACAAAGATAAATATATTCTTTTTTATAGAAAAATAAATTTTATAAAAATATTAACAATACTATTTGTGTATAATGTGATACCCTTCTAAAATAATAAAATGATTTAGTTCATAAATTCAACTCATCTACTACAATCTATGTTGTATATGAAAAAATAATGAAGGAAATGCATGATGAAGTAAAATCGTATAAGAGTGTTGCAACTACTATTACAAAAATAATATAAAGTATAGAATGAGATTCTAGGAAATAATTTCACTAAAAGAAAAAAGATCTTGAATAGTTTAAATGGATGATAAATATAAATTGTACAAAAATTAGTTTTAAATCAATTAAAAAATGCTATTTTTTATTAATGTGGAATAAAATGACCTATCATTAATATCTTTTATTTGAGAAATCATCAAATTAGTGGTATTAAAAGATTTTTTAATTATAAAATTAAGTTTGAATCATGTTTTATAAATTGTGGAATCATAGAGAAAATGCAGATTCCCAAATCACTGCTAGCTGACACTATCAGACCAAATAATGTTTGGGTACCAAAATAATAATTGGTTTAATTTCAGATAAAAATGACATACCACATGAAAAAAATGCTACATGGAATATGGAAAATGGATATAAGAGATATATTAGTGTAAATCCATCAAACATTCATATTTTGACTCAAATGGATGGCGACCATTTTACTCTTGGTAATAGTTCAAAATGAAAAGTAGCTGGTGTTCGAAGATAACAGAGATCAAATGAACATCTCAATTATCAAAGTAATATATATATAAGGACTAATGTAAAATATGATAAGTATTTATTTTATTTTTTATGATGGTTTTTATGTTAATGTTTCTAAAATTTCTTGTCAAATTAATATATATAATTTTCTCAAATATTAAGCACCCAGAACAGATAATGTTTATACTTGCGGTTTAAATTAATTGTGTAAATAGAAAGAAATTGTTTAACTACAAAGAAAAATGATTCATGGACCTGGAATCGTAGTATATGTCATTTTAACATATTTAATTTACAAAATTTCTATATATAAACCACTACAACATATCCATATGGATTTTTTCTACAATAAAGAGAGGAACGATTCACGGGTAAATGATTTAGTTATGTTTTAGTTGATAACAATTTTATATTTAATTAGGATTATTTTTTAAAATTCAAAATTGATGTTTTCACTGTTTTAGAATGTTTTTGTAAAATTGTTACAAATAAAACTGTTTTTGAAATAAATTTTTAAGAAATTATCATGGTGGAGAATTTTATAATCATGATAAATGTTATTTATTCTCAAATATTGGTATTACACATTTCTTCTATGTACCAAAAAGTGCTCAAAAAATAGAAATATTGAAAGGAGAAATTGAACTATTCATGAAATGGAAAGGACTATACTAAATGAATATAGTCTTCTTACATATTTTTGGGTAGAATATGTAAGGATATCTTACTATATAATTAATAGTGTTTTAATTCGGCCGATTTTCCAAAAGACCCCCTATGATATTTTGAATAACATAAATCAAAAAGTAAAATACTTTTATATTTTTGGATGAAAATTTTATATCTTGAACACCATGGATAGTTTTGATAATTTTGATCAAAATTATGATGAAGGATTATTTTTAGGATACTTTTAAACCTCTAAATCCATGCTGTGTTTAATAAAAAAATCAACGATTGTTGAAGAACTAGCTCTTGTGAAGTATGGTAAAACTGACCCTTTCATTGAAGAATTATTCAAAATAATAAAGTAAATAACTTATTTGAAAAAAAGATACATCAAACCATTAAATATGTTTTTGAAAATAATATTAATAAAATATATTCTATTTAAGAAGAACATGATACTAAAGAACCAAAAAGTGTCCTACCTGGATAGTCAATAACCCTAAAGAACCAACCTTTAGAAACTCTTAGAGGAGACCAAGAAATAGGTATATGAACCACAATAAAAGTAGGAATCCATGCTAAATTCACTAAATTTATATCCCCTTTAAAACATATGAATATGTGAAAATACATTGATGAATATAGTTGGATGTTAGTTAAGAAATAATAGATAAACCAATTTCAGATGAATGATGTTTCATAACATGTAGAGAGACCAACCAATTATCTAGTTATATGAACCAAATGGGTATTTAGAAACTAATATTATGATATTGGGATAATTATTATAAATAATTATTGATTTGTAACTAAAGGTTTTAATTAGGTAGAATATAAATATAATGATGATACCTTATCTCATGTAGCTGTATTAGGGGAAATAAGAATCATTTTAGCCTACACACCTCATATGAATTTTAAATTATATCAAATGGATGTTATATCTTCTTTTATAAGTTATTATTTTATAGAAGATGTTTTGGTTGAACAACCTCATAGTTTTGAAAATCCTCACAATCCACACTCTATTTTAAATCATACTAATACTCTATAAGGACTTAAACAAGCACCTAGATCATGTTTGAATGAATAGGTTTTTTTATTCTGAAAAATAGATTTACTATTAGAATGAATGTTCCAACATTTTTAAGGAATAAATTTTCTAAAATATTTATTTACTTCAAATTGAGGTTGATGCTGTATATTTTTGGTTCATTAAATAAAATTACTTATAATGACATTAAAAAATTAATGAAAAATGAATTTGATATGTGTATTATGGGAAAACAAATTTTTTTTGGATTTAATATATTTCAAACATATTATGGAATTGTTTTAAATAAAATGATTTATATAATAGCGTTTCTAAAAAAATTTGGATTTTAAAACAACAATACATATATAACACGTAGGTGTACCAATATGAAATTTGATTTAGATGAACCTGGAAAACTAGTTTATAATAAGTTTTATAGAGGTATGATTGGTAATTTTTCATATCTAAATATAATAATAATATTCATTGTGTTTTTTTTATCTTATGTTCTAGATATCATGGAATACCAAAATAATCACATATTACTATTTAAAAAAATTGATATTAAAATGGGATTGTTTTTCTATATATTCATTACCCCCAAAACATCCAATTATATATATATAAAATATTCCAATTCAAATATTGGTGGATGTAGGTTAGATATAAAATGTAGATTAGTAACCTATAACTTTTTAAGGAAATATTTATTATCTTTGTAAATTATGTAACAATACTCAGTTTCCCTATCAACAACCCAGGATGAAACTCTATCTACATGTAGTTGTTATTCCCAAGTACATTAGATGGAATAAACTCTACGTGACCATAGATTAAATTTTAATAGTATTCCTATTTCATGTGATGATTCTAATGCTATAAATATTCTAAAAATCCTATCATTCATTCTAGGACATAACACACACTTTTATGGATTCATTTTTTAAGAGATAATTTTAATAAAAATGATATATTTTGAGGCATTATATATATTGATAATCAATTAGCTGATATTTTAAGTTAACCAATTCCCTCTTCTAGTTTTGAATTTATTATGTTGAGTTAGTTTTATTTAATATTAATTATAAGGATTTTTATTGAAATTTAGGGACTATTTTTTTAATTTTTTTTTTAATTATTTCAATTTAGATGTCAAAATATGTATTTATCATGTTTTATTAATAAAACATTTACTCATTTTTAAAATCCCATGTTTTAAAAAACATTAATGATTATGCTATTTAATTGGATCAAGAAACAATACCACATTATTTTCTATCAGAAACCCTTTGGATTATGTTACCTTACCTTTTCCAAATTGTTTCTCCTCCTAAAACCTTTATCTTCTTTCAAAATCGTAGATTCTAAAAACCTTTAGACTATTGATTCATAGAAATAAAAAATACCAAGCGACCCAAGGAGGGGAATCAAGTGGCATGAATAATCACAAAATTCCATCAAGAAGTATTCTTCAAGGAATGTTTATAAATTTAGAATGGATTTACCAAATAATTCTTTTTATTAAGCAATAACAAGAATTTCAATGTTTGGGAATTTTATTCAATAAAGAAAATAATTATTTTTTATGAGGTATAACTGAAACATTTCTATAGTAGTGTTCAGTTCAGTTTTGGGGAAACAAAATATAATTTTTGTATGAGTATAAAAGGAAATGAGTTTTCAATTTCATCAGTCTAAGTAGATCGTTTTTGGAAATTTCCTCATGAATCCATAATCCACATTGATTGTGGGTCAATTGGAAATAATGATCATATGTCTGAAGATATAAATTCCCTTATGTTTTCATTGAAAAATATATGGAAACCATTTTTTAATGATGTTGAGGTAGACCATAAAGTGTTAGTTAAGATAATTCAAATTGAAATTTCCCTTAAAGTTATTGTATTGTATAAAATTTTATATTAATATTTATACATAATTTATTTCATCATTTCCGATATGAATTTATATTTATCTAGATAATTGTTTAGATATCTAAATTATTTTTTCCATTTAAAATATCGAATGTATTTTTGTCTTAATTGGAGGATATATTCCATTATTCTATTGAAGAAGTACGAGATTCTCCTTTTTGATGTAAGAGTAATATGTCATCATTGTAATGTACTAATTGATGTTACTCTAATGATGATTAGTTTTTATTACAGTACTGTGAAAAGAATGCTTATGCATGTTTGTGAATATAACCAACAAAAGTCTGGATAATTTTCATAGGATGAGCTATGTGCTTTATGAAAAGAATGAATAGGAGAATCCAAGACTGAAGGTGTCTCTATTTCTGCTAAGAGATAATTAATATTTGATTTTATAAAAAACTAATAATAATAAGAAGAAGTCATAGACGATATTTTTATGAAACAAAGAAAAAAAATAAGTCCACTACCAGATGAGAGGATCAACATGAAAAAATTACAGTTTGAGAGCATCAGGATGATCCTCAAACATTTGGAAATGTTCGAGAAGAATCTATTTGAGAAGATTTCATTCAAGAAGATACTTCCCAAAAAGTACAAAAAATGAAAATATAATCATTTGAGGCCATTGATTTTGTTGAGCATGAGGCTATATCATCTATTGATTAGTCTTTGGAGAGACTTGGATATATCTATATAGAAAATATAAAGGTTATTGATAATATTTATAGCTCTAGTAAAATGTCTATTGAGAATTCTTTGGCTAATCCGTTAGCTATTGTGGCTATTAATTTTTCAATGAATCAACTTTAAGTGACCTCGAATTCATTGACTAATCATATTAATGATATTTTGATGAAGTTAAATATAGTTCCAGAGGAGAATTATATTTGTAAACTCGAGATAGAGGCCTTAAGAAAATCATTTTAATGATTTGATGAATTCATTATCCTCATCAATAGAATTTGCGTGTATTGAAACATATCATAATGAAATTAAAGAACATTATGTGTCAAAGAATGATTTTGATGATTTAAAAGGGATATTATTGAGATATTTTAAAGATCATGCATGATTAAATTTCTATATCATATTTTGTAGACCTAAAATGGTATTTGGGAATCTAGTTTATGTCGATAAAGGGATTCGTTAGTTAGGTTAGTGCTTCTACCTATACCCTTCATCCTCACCAGAACTGATTAGATGATTTCTATCCATCACAACTGTTATAGATGTAAAAAGTTAAATGTGGTCGAACCTATTGTGTAATAATGATCCATTATCAGTCATATTGGAGAACCAAATATTTATGGTTAGAAATAGACCTCATGTGCCCTTGTTTTCAGTCTTCTTCTCATCAGGTCAGGTGATCAAATAGTTTAGTTTAGTTAAAAAGTGGATAACGAGCATGACTTTTTGAAAGTCAATTTACTTGATAATAATTATATGTTTTTAGATTCTGGATTTTAGATAAGATAATAGGGTGATAATATTGGATAAATGTACACATATAGATGGAAGACCAAAAAGAGGGTTTTCAAGTAGTTAATGCCCCTATAGAACCAGTACTAGAATGAGATTTTGCCAACCCTATTACCTTCAACCAGACTATATGTCTAACATTACCCTATGCGAAATAGACTAGTATTTTTGTAAAACTATTATTAATTAATTTTCATTATTCTCATTTTAAATTCTTTATTTGATATTCTTTTATGCCTTTCTCAATTTCTATAATCCCTATCTTGTTTATCCAAATAGAACATTATAACCATCATTTACTATTCTAACCTAAATAAAAATTGTTTTCATATTTTTCAAAAGTTTTTAAATAATAATTAATTGGAAAAAATTAGATGAACTCCACATTTAATTTTATCTAAATAATAATATAAAATATTTATTTTAAATATTTTATTCAAATAAACATTAAAATAAATTCCATTAAATATGTTTTCAAACATATAAATTTTGTTACTAATTTATGGGTTTTTTATTCTCAAATAAAAATGAGATTATTGGTCACATATTATATTAACAACAATCTCTAATTTATTATGATTTAGATTCTCACAAATACCTTTTTTTGTTTTATAGATTATTTTACATTAGGAGTATTTTAAGAAATTAATATTCTCTATAATCTATAATATGACATTAGTTTCAATCATTTAATTCACAATTAATATTTATTAATGTGTTTGGGCCATATTTTTAAGAATTATGAAACCACTGTTCCTACCCATTATATATAAGAGTAATGTAAGGAATAAACCGTAAGATTTTTACAACACATATAGATCATGATCATTATGTTTCTATTCATCCATACACTGGAAGAACAATGTATGGTTTCTCAACCATACCATTAAAATAGTATGTATGGTAATTAAATAATAAATTATCATAAATGTTTAGTTATTGAACCTTACATCTGAATGGAACTTTACATTTTTCAATAGGAGAATTTATGGTAAAGGAACCATACATATGTAATGAAACTTATGTTTTAAAGATAAACATATGGGCATTAACAATTCTATTAAGATCATCATTATGATTTCAAACATATTTTTGAGATATAAATTCTACAAGGATTAACCCAAAATTGGTATTTTATTTCATTATTAAGGAACTATAAATTATTCTATTAAATATTGGAGAATTAATTTGGTATTTTTTATCTTATATTTCAACAATGGTCTGGACGTTATTTGTGGAAATTTTTAAAATCGCATTCATAAATTATTCAAAGATAATTAAATATGATTTAAAAATACCTATTCAATTGATAAAATTACTCATATTCTTTAGTGAATGTCATGAATCTCCTGTTTTATATTGAATTTTAATTTCAACGGTTTATCAACCATATTTTGTAGATATTTAATTCTAATATTGGTTATTTTCTATATATATTCTATCCATGTATCATTTATAAAACATATCTTTTTAATGGGGAATTTTTTTCATATACAATCATAATTTGAGGAAATTAGTTTTACAATTATACTAAAAATGAACATCTCTGACAGATGACAACACTTTTGGGATATACATGTTCTATTATGTTTTTCTATAAGCTTTTTGTTGCTCTATTTTGCATCCTCTTTTTGAATTGAAGTTCATTGGAAACTGAGATTGCCTCAGACTCATTCTTTATTGATGTAAATTATTTATAAAGGAGATGATCCATCTAAAATCAATTGATATTATTGTAATTGTTATGAAAAAATAATTATTAACAAATAAAACTATTTTGATTATTTGGAGTTTCAATTTTTCGTACATAGTTGTGGTGGAGTATCATATTGTCAGTTTATGGTATGGTTTTTCGTTATCTTTTAAAGAACAAGAATGATCTATCTGTTATACTTGTTGTAAAGGTGTCAACATCCTACACATAGTTGTGGATATTTGGCCTTATGATATGAGGACAATGAAAGTGAAATTAACCAAGCTCACGGAGAGTGAATTTGGTGGAGTAGTCTAAGGAATCTTGATTCTCTAACGCACTATAAAAATCTCTGTTATTTCTTTTTGTTTATCCTGTCACACCGATGAAATTTTTTTAAATTCATTATTAATTTATTTTCCATTCTTGATTTGTTTTGGAGGTTTACCACTCATTTTTTTGAAAATGGTGGGTTTTAAAAATTTGTGCCAAACCGTGAGCCCAATCCCATATTTAAAAACAAATTTTGTTTCTTCTATAACTCGTTTAATTTTTACAATATTATACACATTCCACTTCCCAATTCTCATAACCTGATATATTTAAATCACCATATCCTTTTAGACCATATAGAAATCCAAAATCATGATGGATTTGGGTTTTTGAATAAGGAAATGGGTCTGCCCGTAAGTCCATTTCATGATTTAAATTAGTTTTTTAGATTTTACATATCTCATTCATTTATTATTGTTTGTCTATGATTTCACCTCCCCCTCAAAGAAAATATCCACTGGATCAACCCAATTATTGTTTTCAAAATTTTGGAGCTCAGGTGGACCACGAATTAGGGCGATCTTTCATACTCTTTCTCAAATCGACCAGATTTGACGAGGAAAAATGAATCTTTCACAAATCCTTCAATTTTTATACTTTTCCCCCATTTCAGTCCCCAAATGACCTAATATGACTCCTTCGAACCTCCAAACCAGTTTTGGGTACTTGGAGATTCATATTTTGGTGGATTTAGGGCGATCTCTTCAATATTTTTGCAAGTAAGTATTTCTCTATTTGATTTCTCCTCTTTTCATAAGGTCTCATCCCACTTTATTGATGTTACAAAGTGTCCACAACCTAGGGTTCGTACATAGGGTTTAACTATGAGTACTTTTGCTTAAAATTTGTGGTCTAGGTCTGGATTTATCATCCTTGTGGTGCTGGGTTGGTGGGGTTGATGTTTCACACCATGTTTGGAGGGATTCAACAATTTCAGTAGGTGATTCCTTGGGTAACCATTTAATAATGAGTTAGTTTTCTTGATTAAATAATTTTTCATGTTCCTTATATGATGTGAATTATGCAAAAACCATTTTTGGTAGCAATAGTAAAGCATTTGGTATTAAAATTACATTTGTTTTTGAAGTGAGTATTTTTAAAATTTATTTCACATGTTATCTCTTGTGGTAGTTTTGTAGAATGTGGAAGTGATTTTTTTGTTGTTTAAAGGGGATAACAATTTTTGTTGGCTAATGATGTAGTGTCATGTGGTCCTAAAAGTGGGTCTTTGAATGGGTTTTATGTGGATAACCTTCTTATACTCCTTAAATTGTTTTATATATTTGTGTGATCTCATGGGTATCTTTTTTGATATTGTTCAAGATGATTATATAACATTTGAAAATAGACTATTACATGATTATTGGGATGAAAATTATGTTTTGGTAGGGGATTTGTGTGATTTTGGCTTAAAAATAGGTTTTTAAAATGGGTTTTCTGTGAAAAGCATGGTTATACTACTTATAATTGTTTTATGAAAGCTTTGAATGGTTTATTGAGCTGTGTATGTGGTCAAAATATATTAGTAATCTTTTTTGGTAGGAGTATATTTTTAAAAGGTCCATTTAATTTTGAAAAATTTTGTTATGTCATATGAATCATTTTGGAAATATTTTATTAAATTGATTGAAGGAGATATTGAAGTATTAAAGTGATGTGAATGTGATGTGGAGTGTTTTTTGTGAATGTGATATGAAAATTTGAAAATTTTAATATGAAAGGAGTGTTATGTGCCATGTGTGTGGGCTATTATATGAGTTGCAATATCTTATATTTTTTTCTAAATTTTTTTAATGGTTTTGTGGAAGTGATGATGAAATGTGGAATGTGTTGTGGGTTATTTTGGTGTGAGTTGGATTTCAAAATCATTTTGAAGGAAAATGGACAGTTGTGACTTTTGTGGAATATATATGGGATGTTGGGTGAATTTTTGATTTTGAAATGATCTTTTCATGTTCAATTTATATTTCTTGACTTGTTGACCTAGTATGAGCACAAGGGGAAAACCTGGGTATCTAGGTGGGTGGATGTGTACTAGTATGCTAGTGAATCAGTGGGGTTTGACCTCAGTTTCACTTAGCAAGATTGATACTTAAAAATATAACTAAACTATGATGATAATTATTGGGGACCAATAGGTTATAGGTTGGTTCCCAACTAGTGGATTGTGCATGTGAATGGATATTTGTGATGGTTACTCTCACCGAGAAACGAGGTACCTGGGACCCATAGCTAGCTAGTCCCCAGGGGTTATTTCTAATTTCTTGTGCTCATTAGTTACTTTATACTTACCATCGGAATACGGTACATTTGGTTGGAAAATTCATTAGCTTTGGTGTTTTTTTAAAATTGTTAATCCTTTAAAATAGCCCACTTGAAAACTGTTCTTATTCAAAGTTTCATCTTTTAGAAATTGTAACAAGCATTTCATGTTTTTGAAAACATGCATGATTTTCATTTTTAAATGTTTATCATAAGGAATCTATTAGTGGTGTTATTCTATTGGACTTTGTCTCACACCCTACTTACACAATTAGGTGTAAGTAGATATCTTATTTTGTTTCACATGTTATAGAACATGTTTTATGCCATTGGTTTGGGTTTTTAGTGGTCCATCATGATGCAGTGTCATGGAGAAGGCTTGAGGGTGGTGCCTCTTTCCATGTGGTTGTTCTTGTGCTGTCATTTCATGAGTTTGTACATTCGTAATGGTCTTTAAATATTATTTATAATTGTTTAATTCAGTTATGAACTTTTTTAAAAGTGGTTTTTTTAAAAAAAATCAAGATTTAATTTCTTGGATTCATTTGTTGTTTTAAGTATACAAACTTGGGTAAATCATTCCTAATTTTTATTTTTTGATACCTAGGCACTTTTTCCTATCTGTGGGGATTGGGAAAGGCCTTCGGGACTTGCCACAGGTTGGGTCGAGTGCCGGTTTTGGCAGCGACCAGATTCAGTTCCTGACAAAATTGTATCAGAGGAGGTTCGCTCTATTTGATTCATGTTATTTGGGAAATAGTTGGGATAGTCTATAGTTAAGATTTTCAGGACATGAAATTCTCTTTATGGGTAGTGTGCTTGATCACCACACCTCATGTTAGGATTCAAGTCGCTAGGGAAAGTCGGTATTTTTCTATGTCCTTTAGTTTTCGTGGTTTAATGATGGTTATGGGAAATGAAAAGAGAGTTGGGTTAATGGCATCAGTGATCTTGTAGGGTCTGGAAAGCCATGGGAAGCCACGAATATTCCCTACAACACTCTCTATGATGGTGAATTGATTGGAATATGGCTTTCAACTATATGTCTAAGTCACCCAATGAAACTAGTTTCCTCTCGCATTGTTTTGTGCTTTAGTTTTGGAATCATGGAACTTTGGTTTTAAAGTGATTTGGTTTTACGAAGAATAATGTTTTTGTGAAAATATTTTCAAATAAATATGGAATGGTTTTATTTATGAAATGGTGGAACTAAATTTTGATATATGTTTTGAAATCTAAAATAGTGTGCTTATACCTCTTTTGAAATCAGGAACCATATTGAAGTTGGTTTTCAAAAGTGTTTCCAATATAGTTTTCTAAACAATTAAAGGGTGTTTTAATGGGATGATATGTTTTCAAATTGATGTGAATAACATGAAAGTGATTTATTTTCTAAATGGTTGTGTCCTTATGAAAAGTTTTTTAGGATGTGAATTGGGAATTTGAACTCATTGTTAGATGTTTTGATAAAAATGCTGGGTTGGTTGACCGTTTTGTTTTTGAGAAGTGGATTGAATTTTAGTTTTATCCTTTTAGATTTCAATGAGAGACCAAATTCATGAGGTTATATGGCATTATGGATGGTTGATGGCATGACTGGATGAGTTCCGGGATGAATATGAAGAGGGTGCCCAGTGTGGCACAAATACATGCATGTGTGAGGCCCATGGGGTATCATTGGTGGATATGCTAACCGTTGAACCGTTGGTTTTCGAATAATTTTTTTTAATGAAAAACATGATTTCTTGATGAATTGTTTGGGATGGTGTATATTGTGTGTTTTTGAAAAATTTTGATGTTGTGGGATGTTTTGATTCCAAGAACCCCTCCTGTTCGAACTGTTTTTTCGGTCTGTGTTTGGTCAGTAAGCTGGGTAGAATGACCAGTTAGTAGTCTTCTATGAGATATGCTACTGGAAACCTTTACGGTGGTTCCATTAATGTGTTTGGATCTGTTTTGTGGAATGTTTTTACCAATATAACATCTTGGTTGGGTCCTTGGGTTATCCCATTGGATAGGGTATGCCCCCATTAAGGGTTAGTGCACAACTGAAGTGCAACCTAGATTGTTTCGCTGTTGGAAAATCCTCTAGTTGATCAATGTAAGGAATATTTTCTTGAGCTTTGTAGAATGAGTCTACACCATTTACTATCTTGGATTTTTTTTGGATCCTCTTGTTGCGGAATAGTGCTCGTGGATGGATGAAAGAGACCATAGTTTCTTAAGATACCTGATTTGTCAAAGGTGGAAGTTGTCTGTGGTTGTCAGTATGGATAGTGTCTAAGAGTTCCTCTGAGTCCTTCATAGTCTCTTCGAAGAAGGGGTTTATGTTAGATGACCCATGTGGGAAATCTTTCCATGAGAGGCTGTTATGGATACTTTCTGGAATGTTGTGATATTTGGGGATGTTTTATAAGTCCCCCTCCTTGTATTATTTCTATGAGTCTCTTTGGTCATGTTCGGTGACGCTTTGTGATGTCGCGTGATCATTTTATTTTAAAGGTGAAATTGTAAAATATTTTGTGCATTTTTTTTCAGAAGTGTTTATCCTTTTGGTAGATCTCGAAATCCACTATTTTAGAGGAAGGTTTTTAAATTTTTCCTTTATTTGTGTTGTTTCTCACCCGAAAAAACAATGTGTGATGTGAGTGGATCCTCTAAACCCTTATTTTATTGAAATTCCATGTTAGGGTAAAGTGAGTTCTGGAGTCAGTTTTTTCATGGTGAACCCATCAGGGATTTGATATAGTTTTTTGTAGCATCGATAGAATAAATTATACTTGGGGATTTCCAAGTCCTAACTATGAGGTCAAAGATGCTTCAATCATTCTAGCTCTAGCCATAGGTCCCGGAGAGAAGCTGACACATAGTCAGTGGAAATCCGATTGTAGTTTTTAAACTTGTACAAAGAAATGTTCTTAGTATGAGAGATGGGAATAGTTTATTCATTTGGTTTTTTCATCTTGCTTATTTTGTTCACATTTGGTGGAAAGAGGTGGAGGGACTCATCCCCATATTATCTCCCAATGTATTTCTTTTCCCATTTGGTTTATTATAGGTTCACGGGAAAAGTTTTAGATTTGTCTAGACATGTTGAGTGAACATTTAGTAGTAACCATTCCCCAGAAAACCATGTAGGTATAAGTATCCACGTGTTTAGCGCACTGTTTCCCAAATTGTGCGGGCTAACCGTGTGGCCATCCCATCTCTTTATGTTCTGGGGTTTATCTTTGTCGACCCATATTGGTCCGTTATGATGGTTAGTTCTTATGGTGGGGAGACCCACTACGAGTCTCAAGTATATTATTTTTAAAATGACTAATGTGATTATACCCCTTGTTTTGGGGAGTTTGTTTGGTGCTCCCCTGTTAGTGTCTAGATTCTATCTTAGAAAAAGATTTAAGTTGTCTCTTATGGTTGGGGAGCCCATTTGTGTATCCTTGTACCAGTAATTCACTTTTTTACTTGTTCTTGGCATGGATGTGGGTAGTCTCATTCGGGGATATATAACCACCTAAATCTTCCATGGGTAAACGTTGGGATTGGAGAGTTCCCAATGTTTTAGTTATAACAAGGTAAGTGTAACCTTGTTCGATGTTCTTGTATGTTTTGGTAAATTGCATGATCCTTGTTCAGAGAGTGTTTGTGGAGTATTCTTATAGGATAAATATTTAATGTGATTGATCATTTCAGTAAATATTTTAATGTTTTGGTTGTGAGGTATTCCATCCATAATTGATCACTGGAGGTGTTTTAGCCATTGGGGGCGATGTTTAGCAATGGAGTCCATTTTTTCCTTTCGTTTGGGTTTGGTTTTTTCTTTGTCCTTGATGTGGATTTCCTAGGGTAGAAATTTTTATAGTGGGGAGAATTGTCACACCCATGAACTTTTTTTAAATTTATTATTCATTTATTTTCCATTCCTGATTTTTTTGGGGGGTTTAACACTTATTTTGATGAAAATGGTGGGTTTTGAAAATTTGTGACAAACCGGGAGCCCAATTCCATATTTAAAAACAAATTTTATTTCTTCTATAACTCCATTAATTTTTACTATTTTATACCCATTCCACTTCCCAATTGGAATACCGTGATATATTAAAATCACCATATACATTTGGACCACATAGAAATCCAAAATCACGATGGATTTGGGTTTTGGATTAATGTAATGCGTCTGCCCATAAGCCCATTTCCTGCTTTAAATTATTTTTGAAAATTTTTCCATATCTCATTAATTTTTTTCTGTTGCCCCGTGATTACACATCCCTCTCAGATCCAATATACTTTGGATCACCCCCATTATCGTTTTCAAAATTTTGGAGCTCAGGTGAACCGCAGATTAGGGAAATCTTTCATACTATTTATAAATCGACCAGATTTGACGAGGTAAAGTGAATTGTTTATAACTCCTTCAATTTTCATCCTTTCCCCCAATTTCAGTCCCCAAATTACCTAATTTGACTCCTTAGAACCTTCATACCAATTTTGGGTACTTGGAGATTCATACATTGGTGGATTTAGGGCGATCTTTTCAATATTTCTACAAGTATGTATTTCTCTATTTGATTTCTCCTCTTTTCCTAGGGTTTATCCCTCTTTATTGATGTTCCAAAGTGTGCAGATACTGGGGTTCTTTCCTAGGTTTTAACCATGAGCATTTATGGTGAAAATATGTGCTCTAGGTCTGGATTATCATCCTTGTGGTGCTGGGTTTGTGTGGTTGATGTTTCACACAATGTTTTGATGGATTCGACAATTTCAGCAGGTGATTCCATGGGTAACCATTTAATGATGAGTTATTTTTCTTGATTAAATAATTTTTCATGTTCCTTATAAGATATGAATTATTCGAAAACTATTTTTGGTAGAAATAGTAACGAATTTGGTATTAAAGTTACATTTTTTTTGAAGTGTGTATTTTTCAAATTTATTTCATGTGTTATCTCTTGTGGTAGTTTTGTAAAATGTTGAAGTCATTTATTAGTTGTTTAATGTGGCTACCAATTTTGGTTGGGTAATGATATAGTGTCATGTGGGCATAAAAATGGGGGTATTTTAATGGGTTTTATGTGTATAACCTTGTTATACTCCTTGAAAGTGTTTTATGGATTTGTGTGTTCTCATGGGTATCTTTTGCGATATTGTTCAAGGTGAATGTATAACATTTGAAAATGGATTATTACATGTTAATTGGGCTTCCAATTCTTTTTCGGTAGGGTCTTGGTGTGCTTTTGGCTTAAAAAGAGGTTTTTGAAATGGGTTTTATGTGTAATGATTGGGTATAATCCTTATAATTGTTTTATGAATCTTTTTAAATATTTATTGAGTTGTATAAGTGGTGAAACTATATCAGCAAAATATTTTGGTAGGAGTATATTTTTAAAAGGACCATTTCAATTTTTAAAGGTTTTTATGTCATATGTATCTTCTTGTAAATATTTTATTAAATTTTTTGACGGAGATATTGAGGTGTTAATGTGATGTGAATGTGATGTGGACTGTTTTGTGTGAGTGTGATTTGAAAAATTGAAATTTTTATTATGAAAGTGGTGTTATGTGACATGTGCGTGGGTTGTTATATGAGATCCAATATCTTATAATTGTTTTATAAAATATTTTAATGTTTTTGTGGAAGTGTTGAAGAAATGTGAAATGTGTTGTGGGTTATTTTGGTGTGAGTCAGATTTCAAAATCATTTTTAATGAAAAATGGACTTTTCTGACCTGTGTGGTATAAATATGGGATGTTGGGTGAATTTTGTATGTGGAAAATATATTTTCATGTTCAATGTATGTTTCATGATTCATTGAACTTGATTGAGCACAAGGGGAAACCTGGGTATCTAGGTGGGTGGACGTGTACTAGTATGCTAGTGAATCCATGGGGTTTGTCCTCATTTTCACATAGCAAGATTGATGCTTAAAACTCTAACTAGGATATGATGATGATTATTGGGGACCACTAGGTTATGGGTATGTTCCCTAATATTGGATCGTACACGGGAATGGATATTTGTGATGGTAACTCTCACCG
Source organism: Viscum album (assembly GCA_963277665.1). Taxonomy (NCBI): domain Eukaryota; kingdom Viridiplantae; phylum Streptophyta; class Magnoliopsida; order Santalales; family Viscaceae; genus Viscum; species Viscum album. The sequence goes on along the minus strand of OY728127.1, from coordinate 2,101,609,629 downwards.
AGATACGATGTACCTGAGACCCACAGATAGCTAGTACCTAGGGGTTATATCCTATTGGTTGTTCTCATTAGTTACTTTATACTTACCGTCGGAATACTGTACATTAGGCTGGAAAATTCTGCAGCTTGGGTGTTTATTTTAAAAGGTTTTATCATTTAAAATATCCAACTTTAAAACTATTCTTATTAAATGTTGCATCTTTTAGAAATTGTAACTAGCATTTCATGTTTTTCAAAACATGCATACTTTTTATATTTAAATTTTTGTCATATGGAATCTCTTAGTGGTGGTATCCTAATGGGCTTTGTTTCAAACCCTACATACATTATTTGGTGTAAGTAGATTTTCATATTTTGTGTAACAGGTTTGGGTACAGGTTTTATGCCATTGGTTCGGGTTTTTAGCAGTCCATCGTGATGTACTGTCGTAGAGATGGCTTGACGGTGGTGATTCATTCCATGAGGAGGTTCTAGGGCTGTCATTTCATGAGTTTTTACCTTTGTAATGGTCTTAAAACATTGTTTAAAATCATGTAATTCAGTTCCTAATTTTATTAAAAGATGTTTGGCTTTGAAAAATCCTGATTTGATTTCTTGGATTCATTTGTTCTTTTAAGTATACAAACTCGGGTAAACCATTCCCAATATTAATTTTTTGATACCCAGGCACTTGTACTAGCCCATGTGGATCTGGAACACCCATCAAGACTTTCCACGGGTTGGGTCGGGTGTTGGTTTTGAAGGCAACCGGATTCGGTTCGTGAAATTTCCTCTTCTTATATTTAATATGGATTAACAGACTACATATTATTATAATTAAAAAGGGTCTTAAAAGCTAGAAATGTGGAAAAAAAATTTACATCGCATAATTCACCCCATATTGTATTATGTTATATTATTCATAAAAAATATTTTCATCATATTATAATGTGTCTAGGTATTTATTTCTAGATATGTCATCAAGAACATGGACATTGTTTCTTATATAATATGATTCTTTTCATGCATTATGACCCACTATATAATCAAAAAATCCTACCAAATTTGTGAAAATGGATTCTTTGAAAAATTCGTTTTCAGAGATCCTCCTCTAAGGTTAAATATATATCAATAGAAATATTAATGATCATTAAATCTCTTTATAATATATAAATTTCAAAACCAATAATGCTTATATTCTTTTTCCCCATACAATGGGAATATCTCCTTTGTTCATCTCATATAAATAATGATAAACCTAATAATGTACCAATGTTGTTCAAATGGATCATCTTGATATATTATTAACATTCTCAATTATTCATAAATATCAATACTATTAAATTAAATAAAATTCATGACTTATCCTTTAATAGAATATTATTATATCCAACTCATTGTCTATTTTAGCTATCATGCATTAGGAAACATTTTATTGGCTAGATTTATACAATTTGAACTTGAACCAATCCGGTTTTTTTTTTCAGAAAATATGATTATTATATATTCAATGTATTCACCTTGAAATTGTACACGATTCCTTTTAGATGTATCAATAATGATAATAAAACCTAGTATATTGGATACTTCACCTAATCCCTTCATAGAGAAGCTCTTATTTTATTATTCCTTATATTAATGTTTGACTAGTATTTCATTTATAATAATTAATGCTTCGTCAATATATAATACTAGGATAATCACTTCAATTTCACTAAATAACATGTAAACTCATGGATTTGATTAATTCTACCCGAAACATAATTTCTAAATTTAATCATCGTACTGATGGTTCCATGACCTGAATGCTTTCATTAAACCCTAATTTGATTTTTAAAACATTCTTATAATTTTTGAATATCATGGGGTTACAAACCCATATAGTTGTATCATATAAACATAATCATGAAGGTTAGGTTTAATGAATTTTTGTTTTGAAATCCATTTAAAAAATATTATATTCATCATAATATACCATAGCAATTAAAATTATGATTTATTTAAGCATGGAAAATGGATAAAATGTTTCATCAAACTCCTTTAACTGATATTTCCTAAATTCAGTTGACCCAAATCATTCTTTATAGGTAATTACACTACCTTCCTTGTCACGTATTCTCATAAATACCCATTTATAAACAACATGATTTACATTAACTTGAGGATAGTACAAAACCCAAACATGGTTATGATGCATGGAATCTATCATAGAAATAATGGATCCGTGTATTCCACATGCTTCTGTGGACATTATTAAATTTTTTACAACAGTCGCTTATTATTATCAATAAATAATGATTCAAAATATTCAGTGAGTAAAATCCTACATCTTTATGATTCTCTTACCTCTCTAGTTTTACTACACAATAATTGAATTTTAGGAAAACCATCATCCATGGGGACAAATGGAATCCATTAAATTATAGTATATTGTGTATTATGATGATCTACATAATTGAAATCAGTATTTATCATAATATACTTATCAATGATGTGATCACTCACAATAAATATATCTTTTATTGGGACATTTACATTATTATCTAATGGGTTATAAATATGACATCCCTTTCATTCCATAGGATAACCAAAAATAAAAACATCATTCCATAGGTTGATATTTTAATTCCAATGGGAGTCAAACTGTCTCTTTATATCCCCATACAATTTTATTTGACATGACATATTTCTTTATATTATATAATTCAACAGGTATTTTTATTTGATAGATCTTTTTTTACTCATCATATTATGTATGTTGCAGTTTTCAATACATTTCCCCCAAAGGATAATTGAATATCATCATTTCTTATCATTGGACAAAACAATTTTAGAACGGTATGATTAATCTTTTCACTACCACGATTACATAGTTGTTTATAATGTGGAGTGAGTGAATATAAATTCCAAAACACCCTAAAATAAATAATAATCTTTTGGTAAGGATATTCAACATCTTGATAAAATTGATGATTCATTATTTTATTACCATGTTTCTTCTCTAATTCATTATTGATCTCTTTAAAATTTTCACTGGTATCCACTATATAATTTATTAATTTAAAAGATAAATATATATATTTATATTTCGTATATTTTATGATTATAGAATATACAAATCTATATTCTACTAAAAAGGCACAAAAAATTGTAGTGTGAACTAAACCTACAAGCTCATTATCCCATTAACTGTATATAATAAATTATGGTTTGGTAAATTTTCCTTGAAAATAATTATTACATATTTAATGAGTTATTAACTCAATATAATACTTTCAAATATATTGATTTTTCTTTATTAGATTATTATTGTTTATATTACCAAAATGGTGATACCAAAACTGGGTGCAATATGTGGCATGTTGGAATTATTAATTATCAATTACTAATACTTGGTTTTCATAATTAAATATATCCTGACTATTATTTAGCTATTTGATTCCATAAAAAAGGTAACTTTGAAAAGTTTAATTATTTATTTCAAAATATTAAAATAAATCAATCCATGTAATGGAAAGTTATAGAGAAGTTGTTCTAAAAACAATTTGGAAAAAATTATAGATTTTTAAAAAGAAAAGCATTAAAATTTGAAATAGAAGGTCATGGTATCATATAGAAAAATTAGTGGGTAATGATCTTTTGAATGCTAGAAGTTATTCATCTCCTTATGAAATATTTATAAATATAATGGCTTATTGTATTTTTATATAGACATGATCTCCAAAAAATATCTATAATATTGTATTCTTAGATATTGAAACATTGAACTCGATAATAAATGCACCATAGCTTATAGGTGATTCTGCGTGTATTTATTTATCAAGATACCTAAAATTACCCATACTAAACAAACTACATCATTTTCCATTAACTTCCTTAGGCTATTCCCTTTGTTCAATGATGGTTCTTATGATCATTTGACAAAATATTTATGGAATCCTACCATTTTATTATTAAAATATTTCATTACCTTGTAAAAATATATCTTTGTTTAATGTTTATATTATTTTAAAAACTATAAATGAAAAGGGAAAAGATAAAGAACAAATATTATCCAAAAGAAAAAATTACTACATGGTTCATCCTAAGTGATTATTGTACATCTCAAACCCTATGGTCATATTTCAAAGGAAATGATGAGTATACTTCCTAGTAATGGGAAATAAAGGAAACAATTTACAGGTGATCTTGAAGAATTTCCATAATAACGTGAGGAATATAATTATTAAATGACTAAGGGATCATGAGACATATTATTGTTTCAAATTAATTGATTATAGGGATATTTGGATACCAAATTTAAATGAGATTTCCTAAACACATCACTATGGATTTTCTTTGAGGTGTGTAGAAATTACAATGGTTATTAACCAAGTTATCACAAATCATGTCATCCCTATATATTGAATTATTAACACAATTAATTGGAGAACTATCAAGTCACAATGTTTATATTTCATAACTATTATTATCTACATATATCATATTAAAAAATTTCACAAAAAACCCAAATAGAATAAATGAAACTGTATTCATATCGAAATCCTAGTGATTAAGAAGTTCTTAGAGACATAAATATAATTTTATTTTCAACACTCGTAATGGAAATGAATGGTACATGTTTTCTAATCCTCAAATAAAATAAATAATTTTTACATTTAGGTGAATACCATTAGAAAATAAATAGTCTTGGGTATTTAGATGAACAAAATAAAATGTATTTTCTTGAAGATAAGGGTGAAATTTTGAGAATAAATTTATACAACATAACAGTTATAAAATATAGTTTTATAAAAGGTTAAAAATAGGGGGTAATAAGGTATCGTAATGACAAAAAATAAATTTTCATTAAGTGTATGATTTAAAGGGTAATAGAATAGAGTAACCATAACATCTAGAGTACATATACAAAAAATGATCTTTAATAAAAAATGAAATAAAGAAAATTGGATTTCCGTGATGGATTACTCCTAAAACATGATGGTTGGGACCTTGGGGTATTTATGATACCTTGGGTGGAATCCATGGAAGGTAACAGTACAAGGGAGTTGTGGATGATGGATTTTTAGTACATGAAAATTGAAAAATTGGCATGTATTTATATGAAAAGTGAATTATTTGTTTAAAAATATGTATATATAGTCCTTGGAAATATAATATGTTAAAAATAAAAAATCATGGGCATGATAATGGTTTTTTACAATGGGTTTTGAAATATGGGACAAATTTTCTATTATTTTAATCCCTATGTGTTGATCTTCATTTTATATTTCTTATTTATTAATGGGATAGTAAGGGTTCCACAAAACTATTATTTTTAATTTTAATTCTTCCATTTTAGACATTATAATGTAATATATAGTAATGGTAATAGATTAAATCTATAAAAATAGATGATATTAATAAAATAACATATTTTAGGACGTTGATTTTTTTTGTTAATTGGTAATATCACAACACATCATATATTTATTGACCATTAATATTTTGTTCTTCTATAATTATATGGGATTATATTTGCTACCAAATAAATTCAAAGAGATCTTTGATGCATCTGTGTCTAAGTCGAAGCATGATTCCCCAAAACAGGGGTAACAGATTAGGTCGCATGGTTTGTCTACAACCGTGTAACCTAGGATGATATCTCATGTGACTATAGTAGGTTTTGTGATAGTGTGGTCTGCTAATGTTTTCATAGAGTTAGTCCAACCAAACATAAATCCATCTTGTGTGCCCCATATTACATTGAATGATGAACAGTTTGCATACTACATGGGTAAATCGTGTGGCCACACCATGCATAGTGTCAAAATGGGGGGAATTATGTATGTTCCCCTCTATGATTAACTACACATCTTCTTCTTTTTTCATCATTTTCTTGTAACTTAATTCACCTTATTCTCCCATTATGATCTCTATTTCTCCTTCATGCTAGGATTGGATACAACTCCATTATCTAGAACCCAATTCAACCATTTTTAGATCCATTGGAATGTTATATGTATGATCTAAAATCCTCTCTAACATATAACTAGAAATTTTTTACAGGCATTACCCTATTTGTACTCATTATCATTTCCCCCAATATAATGGAATTCGATCATTTTTTCATTTTCATCCAAATTAGATCAAATAAAATGTTTATATTTGATGAGAAAACTATACAAGAATGTGGTAGGTGTCATGTATTTTTCCTATCATTTCATTTTGTTTCAAAAATAATTTAATGGTGTTGAGGGCTAGGATTATTAGGCATTTGCCTATTTTTTAAAATTATATAAAAATTGATGCCTCATATAGCCATTTGAGAACTATTTAAGAGGTGAATCATCCCCATGGGTTGATCTCATAGTGATATGATACCCAAATGGGATAGGCTATGCTAATAATTTTATTGTGACATTTTTTCAGGGATTATTTATTTTTCCTAGTTTTTATTTATTTATATAAAATTACTTGGTAGAGGTATTTAATTACTAAGGGTGATGAATTTAGTGACTATACATTCCCCCATCCTACTTGTGGATAGTTATATTTAATTTAATTGACCAAAATTTTAGTTTTTGTTCCTTATGGATTAAAGGAAATTTTCCAAGTAATCTTTATTGAATAATGTTCATTGTATGAAGTAATCACTTTACTCTAAATGAAATAATTTCTTTTGGGTCATGCTTTATAATTTAATTTATTTTTAGTGACTATTTCTTAATCATTAAGGGTGAACCAAGTGGTATGTACATAAGGACCTCATTGAAGAACTATGATTACTTTTTTAGATATCGCAAAATTAATATCAAATACAACAGTGGGACATTAGCAATACCTAAGACGAGCATTCCATGTGTGTCGATTTTTATATCTAGAGGAGTGAAACTAGTTTCCTAGGGGATACCCCTTGGATGGGCTCGGTTGAACAATTGGTTATCACATGCAAAAAGAGTGACTACTGAAACTTCATATGAAAATATTTATGGACTCATAGGTCTTGTCATATTATTTAAACACCAGGATATAGCGACACGTGATACATCAAACATGGGTCGTCTTGGTAAAACTCATTAGCATTAGAATTTTACTAATCCCTTTTGAGAAATATTATGAAAGTGACTCCATATTTACATTGATGGATCAAGTTTTCATTGAATATTTTATATTGAAATGATTCCAATGTTTTCAATGGTAAATAGATGATTTCAAATGATAATTGGTTTTTTTGGATAGAAAACATATGAATGTTTCCCCAAATCATAATCACAGGATTGAATATTGTCCAACCAATGGAATTTTACCTTAATCACATTTCACCTTTAGGATATCTTAGTTATGACACACTATCATATGGTGAAGCAAGTAGATTGGATTGGTCTTTATGTTGAATATTTCTATTGCTTTTAATAATTTGTTTCATATTGTATTTAAATTTAACATTACTTTTTGTTACTAAATATTCTATGAAATAAAAAACCTAGGCACCAAGGGTTCCTAAAAACTATTATTTTATATCACACTATGTTTAATATCCTTTGATACCTGAATAGAAATTATGATCATAGGAAAAAAGGTGATGAATCTAGTTTCCAGTGAAGGGTTTATATTTCGTGGGTGTATTTGGGATCAGATGATAAAGCCTATGCTCGAGATGCTTACAATAGAAGTTTTTGTATTTTCATGTTATTTTCAACATATTGTATATGGTTATATCCCCTATGCCTATATGTTCCTTTATTTTATAGATACATGTCATAGTATCATCACTAATTTATTTAGTTTGTTTATTCATATTACTCAAATTAATTAATTATCATGAATGTATATGCTTTGGATTCCACTAATAATGAAAATTTTCAACAAATATATTGTTATTTATATGTGTATTACTAAATTATACTATTATCAATGATGGTATTGTCTCCAAACATACTTCCACATTTCCCTTGTTCCTAGTTGATTGCCTCTAGTGACTAGGGAGATGCACTAAGGTATTGTGGCCAACCGTATCGGGGAACTGTTGAGTGACATCTGGGGTGAGATGCTACAAATTTTTATGATAGGTATTTTTTTTAATTTTTCCAAAAAAGTTGAGTTTAGACAAGAGACTAAGAAATGGGAAATTGATGATGATCTTGTTCTTGGGAGTAGCTACCCCACATATAGGTGAAACCCCAATTTACCTGGGATGGATAAATGGTGTTATGGATTCCATTGGTATAGTTTCAGGAATTACTACAATATGTTACTGACATGTTTAATGATGTAATTAATATAGATATTATATAAATGGGTGGTTCATCAATAGCATTACGATATTAGGTAAAATTAGAATCATCCATCATAATATGAATAATTATTCTTAATGTTTCAGGAATTAATACATGCCATATCTACTTCTTCATGAATATCATATACTATATGTGATTCCTATTTATTCTGGGATGCTATAATTTACATTGTGATAATATATTCTGTGATGAAATAATTGGATCAATTTTCCAATTATTCTACATTAGTGGTTTGATTGGTTAGTTCAAATGGAAGTTCATCTAAATAAGAAACAGCCAAGGCATGTTACACATGATGTCCAGTTTAAATATTAGGCTGTATTTACATGACAAATTGAATGCAATTTATATTGTGCATAGGACTTTATGAATTATAATTGGTTTCATAATTAACAAGATCATAATTCTAACAACCTATTAAAAAAATAATTATCCTAAAGGAATTAAAATGAGTATGCATTCTTAAATGAAATGGTTACTCTAAACATGAGTCCTAGACCCTGTTCTAATATGGTAGTGTGATGTAGTTCATGATTCAAAGGATTTACATCAATGAGTCATTCAAAAACTATTTCATGGATCCTAGAATATGTTTAGGGGTGTGCTTCATTAGAATGAAAACCTTTTGACTGTATATCATTATTCGTTACCAATAAATTATAAATATATTTTAAGGAATTCCCTTGGAATTTTTAGAGTTATTCCACTTCAAAAACCTTGTGAAGTACACCAGGGGAGTGGTGATGAGCATACTCATGAGGTGGTCGGCCCTAAGACACCTATATTAACTCATGTAGTGACACCTCAGACACCTAATCTGGACTACCAAATGGGTGATGATTCTTAGTTTAGTGATAGTTTTCCTTTTTTACCAAATTAGTGAATGGAATACCTCAGCAAAGACCTTATATATCAGAGCTGACTAGTGAGTTTTAGTACTATAATATTTCCATATTGTAGGTGTATATTGGTCAATAGGATATTAGATAATGGTTGGAGGCTATAGTGTAAATATTCGAGAATACTGAGACCCCTCAAGAGGAGAGGGTTATTATTTCCCCCAATGAAGTATCTAACTCAACCAAGTGATGTTTGGATGGTCTAAATTAGGCACGTCGACCTCAAGGTATGGTAAGGGTAGTCTTCCAGGAATCCATTTATGAAACAATTATTACTGACGTCTTCAATATAGATCGAGTATAATAACTCATGCACCTTGATCTTGGTCAAAATAAAGTAATGTAATATTCAGCGTAGTACACTGAATTAATGGTGGTTTCACAAACATTGACTGGTGATGATCATAAAACTATGAGAATAATTGAACATGGTCTGGAATATTTCATCATCTAATAGGTGAAGGTCATTTATTTTACCACAATTTTGGATATTTTGATCCAAAAATTTATCACATAGATTAACCTCAAGGAGTCAGGTAAAGTGAAAGAGTGTAGTTTTTCTTAAATTTTGACTAGTAGTGGTTTATCTTGTGGTAAGAATTGATTTTTCAAGGGTATACATGGGTCATTACCAGAAAGGTGGAATGAACCGACAACATTGTGGTGTGTCACCTGTTTGTTAGTCTATGTCACAAAAGCCCTAGTGAATGGGGAACCCGATCGAAAACTGGTCATGTGGTAGGTCGGGTCACCTCTAGTCCTTCTGTTGATCCATTCCTTTAGTTCCAAGGAAAAGTGGTTACAATATAGCACCAACCGTTGGTGTAGCATCCATGTCACATTTTTAGAAAGGTGAAAAGTCATCAATAGGACATTTAGGAAGAGAAGGTAGTTGTAGTTAAGGTATTTAGGCTTCATAGTTTCATTTTCAAAAGAGTATTCATGCTCAAGATACACATGCATCATTTCCAGGATGTGGTTCAGGATATATCATTTTTGTTCATCCAATAATCGAGGATCATAAACTAGAAAAATATACAATTTTTGGTAAAATTCTATTATCCTCTACACTATTAGTTGTCTTATTTGATACAAATTCAACACATTATATTCTATCTAATACAACTATGAGTGTTATTAGGTAAAATGTTAAATACACCATTGGTTTTAAACCCTTTATACACTATTAGTATTTTTCATGGTGGTTAAAAGTAAGAACATGGAGATACCCCTTCAGATAGGTGGGTAACATTTTTTTGTGGATTTCCACATATTTGAGTTGAATGGATTCGATTTCATTCTCTGTAAGGAATGGCTTCTTCATTATATATCATAATGGATTTATATAACTGATGAGTCCTTTCACATCACATGAGGGATACATGTATATCCATAAAATTAAATGGGATCTCCATGATAGATGATGTAGACTCATGTGTGCTGGGTTGGGATGTATAAAAGACAAGATGGCTAGTCTCTTTATGACTGATCATGAGCTGATGATATAAGATTTTTTTCCTATTGTGGATCATTTCATGGATTTATTCATTGAAGAAATATCCAAATACCTCCTAAAAAGGATATTTAGTTCACCATCATTATTATAATATGTGTGGATCCAGTATCAATTTCTCGCAATAAGATGGCACCTGTAGAGTTCTGGGAACTCAATAAGAATCAAAACAACATAGAGTTTATGGGTTTCATATGACCCATCCCATCACAATGGGGTTCAACTATCCTTTATAAATGATGATGGATAGTTCCCTATGATTGTGTGTGGATTAGTACCAACAGAACCAGATTATGGTGAAGACTTGGTTTCTTTTTCCTCGTATTGGTGACATATTTGACCAGAATAGAGGAGAAACTTTTTTTTCTATGATCGATTTGAGTTCAGGCTACCCTTGGGTTCTCATGATATCATCATACATACCATGTACAATATTACTATATAGGTAAATGATTAATGGGGTTTTGGTTAAGTATTTCATTATGAAATATGACCGAGATGTCATCATGGATCTGACTAATCATTTTTTCCATATGTATCTAAATTCATTTATGTTGGTCTTTTTTAATGACATCTTAGTATATTCTCAGACCAGACACGATAATTCCAATCATCCAAAACCAATTCTGAGTATACCGAGAGAGCACTATCTAAATGAAATTCCATATAAATGCCACTTCTTGGACAATAGGGTTCTTTTATTATGTCATATCATATATGAGATATGTGTATCAGTGGACCCAGAGAAGGTGAGATCCATGGATTCAAAGGATCAGCCAAAGAATGTGTTTGATATACACGACCTCTTATATTGTTGGGTATTAAAGGGAAACCATTCATGAATTATCATTCCATGAAGAACTACAATTAATCTTGGATTGGAATTGAGTGATTATTGAATTGAATGAACCTTGGATGATTCTTTTTGGGAGTCATAGGGAAGACACACTTTAGCTGTGATTATGATTCTTGCAAATCCAGGTACAAGATATATAATTGATTATGATGCTTAATGAGTTGGGATGTATGTGGTTCTGATGTAGTGTGATTGAGTCCTAAAATATATATAATGTCAGATGAGGCCTCAAGAGAGGATCTACCCTCCACGTGACCTTCAGCTAAGCATTTTGGTACATACACTATGCTTTTGGAGACACTACTTGATTTATGAGTTTTTTTTATTAAAAATACCATTAAATTATAAAATACATATCCAATTTGAAAGAAATGAGTTTTATGCACATTAGGGGGATGCAATACCTGATGTCATTTTACATTGAGCCTGTTTACATACTATGAAATTGTAATGTAGAGGCAAAAAATTTCATACTGAAAATTCATACAAAATCCACCAAGGAACCCATGCATTATTGGAAGCTGGTGGATTTATTTATCGAAAAAAATAAAGAGGTTCAAGAATTGATTTTGTAACCTATTCTTGAAGAATTAATGGTGAAATCCTCTTTCCTTTAGTTGGAATGGATGAGAAATTTATCAGATTCATAAGTCCTCATCTTCAAGGAGAATGTTTAAGGTGAGATTCCACATCCTGGCTAGGTTGTTGATGGTAGTGGGACCATTCTCTTCTATGTATGAATGTGGTTTCCTTATAAGATGTTAGAAGAGTTGACGAAGGAATCATATTCATTGTTTTGGGATGTTTGTCTTAGTCTCACCAATAAGTAACGAGACCTGTGTTTCTAGTATTGTTGTCAATTTTTGAGGAGGTTTATAACATTATTTATCACTCAGTTCATCACCATTTTTTAGGTAAAGGTAGATCATAAGAAACAATATATAATCTCTTGTGGTCACCCTAACTCTATGATAAGCTTCTATTGGACTCACCTTCATTAGTTTTGTAGGGGTTTTTTGAATGGTGGGTCTCTTGGATTTATCAATATTCTATTTGGAGGATCTTTAGCTACATAATTAAATTCTAGTGGGTGTCTCTATTGAGTAGTCTGGTGTGGGAAAAGTATGTTGTAGGTCAGGGCACCTGATGCGATGGGGCTCATCATCCAAGGGGTTATTATGGTTTTCTCTGTGAAGGATTAAATTTTAAATTTGAATGTTTTAATCAGTTCTCAATGGGGGACACTGTATAAGTTTACAAATATTTAAGTGGATGTCTAAGATGTGTCAATGTTCCGAATGGTGATATATTTTTTAATGTTTTACTTTTTCTCAAGTTTTATGTTTTATTTTTCCTTGAATTTATTTTATAAATATGAAATATTTATATATCTATGAGGCAACAACTCCTCCTAACAATGGCTTTATGATAATAAAATAATTTATTAGGATTGGGAGTCCCTCTCTATAGATGCGATAGGAAGGATATACATCTAGGAGATAGTGTGACTACATGTTGAACCTCATTATGTCATTTATGACCAATATTTGAAGTTTAAATGATAATTCGGGCTAGGGTTGTAGAAGGCACTAGGTTCATCAGTTCTCTTGAGTTTTTCATATCTCCATCAGACTGATGGGTATTCGAGGTAGACTATATAGGTGTTGATGGATTTTCACCATTCATGCATCCTTAAACATAGAGGTTCAAGGGTGAGGAATATTCCTATGGTTTAGTTTTTGTATAATTTGAACATTCATGAAACTATTCATATAGCTCTATATGAGGCCAACTACGGTAAACCATTCGGTTCACCCTTATATTGGAATGAGGTAGTTGAGAATTCTATGTTGTGTCCTCATTTCGTTCAAGATACATAAAAGTTGGTTAAACTGATTCAAAATTGTATCATTATAGATCAATATAGGAAGAAACCCTATACAAATTTTCATTGTAGACCTCCTGAATTCGAAGTGGTACATCAAGAATTTCTATATGTATCACCCATGATGGTTCAAATATGTATCAGGAGAAAGGGAATGTTTACAATGAGATATTTCTTTCCATTGTAGATAACAGAGAGGATTGTGATGGTAGCCTATATATTATTATTACCTTATATTTACCATGCCTTGCATGATGTATTTTATGAATTATAGCTTCAAATCAATCATGATGACCCGTATCATTCATTTGACCCTGATGATATTGAGATTGATGGAGATGCATCCATCAAGTAATTTCCAATATTTATAATTAATTTGATCATGAAGTCTATCCATGGATGGTTATTTAATCTGGTATAGTTATTTTTTCCACATAGATGTTTATATGATGAAGACAAGGATCATGAGGCTGATGGGAATGTCCAACGGCTGGAAATTCACTATGATGACATTCTACTTCCATTAGAAGGTAAACTCACAGATTTGTTGTCTTTAGAGGGGAGGTTTTAATGTAACGAATATTAAAAATGGGATATACCAATAATTTTTTTTATATTTATTTATATTACCATATATTTGATTAAAAATCATGTCTTGGAAATCCTAGGTGTTTTGGGGGTTCATTTGGAATTTGAAACCATGAAATAGGAGAAACAATCAATGCCACATACTTTGCCTGCAGTCATGCAACCCAAGGTAGAATGCCATGGATGTGTTTTTTTTGTGACAGTAAGTGTTTTCATGGTTTGTGGGATGAGATTTTAGGAATTTTGAGTATTTGATTCTAATTTCTATAATTAAATTAAAATGGATTCCTCACCTAGCCATTGGTATACCGAGTATGTTGTGAATCAACCCCATGGGTTTATCTCATGGTGATGTGCTACCCAAAGTTTATGGACTACGTCTATAATGCTAATGTGACTTTTTTCATTGATTATTTAGTATTCTAAGTGGATATTTAATTATATTAAATAACTTTTGTATTTATTTAATTACTTAGGGGGATGATCTGAGTGACTAGACATGGTCCACACAAATATTGATGGTTAGACCTAGTTGAGTTGACCTAATTCATATTCCACGTGTCTTGTGGTTTAAAAAGAATATCACCATTGAAATGTTTTGAATAATGTTCCTTATCTGAATTAATGGATTAATATTAAATGAAATGGACTATTTTAGTGAATTATTTATAAGTTTGTTTCTTGTGAAGTGGTCATTTCCTATGCATCGTGGGAAATCCAAGATGATCAAAAATAAGGAACCCTTTAAAGGATTTAATTCCTATTGTCAGATAACCTAAACTGTTGTTAAATTCATCTTGGGGACATAGAATATTCCATAGATGGGATCACCATGGATATTTATCTTTACCTCTAGATGAGTGATAGATGTTCCATTAGGGATACCCAATTTTTGGTGTTGATGGAATGATTGGTTGTACCATTCCATGAGGGAGACTCCAACCCCTACATGCGATACAAGGTATGTACATATAGGTTAGTTCATAGTGTTTACACACCATACCGGAGTGACACATGGGACATCATACATGGGTGATCATGGATTATGTAATTAGAGTTGGACATTTATAATGATATTTGAGAGATAGTAGGCATGTATCTCTATATTTAAGGGACAAGATTGATGTGTACCGACATATATTATGAAGAAATGACGATAATGTTTTAAAAGTTAAATAAATGATTTAAAATGAGATTTGCATTGTTTTTTATAAAATGTAGAATCATGTCCTCAATTCCTAATAAAAATTGTGTGGATTGTCCTGCGTATATAATCATACGTTACTCTCTATACCATGTCATGATCTCTCAGTTAAGACACTTCGTCTTATGAAGATGCATGTATATGGGATGGGTCTCCAATTTGAACCAAATATAACGAATCTATTTATATTTCATTATTTCATATATATTCAATTTTTCATATTCTTAGATTCTATTTCACAAAATGGAAAGGTATACACACCATGGGTGATGTCCTTTAGAGAATCTGTCTCACACCATGCTCTAGTACCTCTGGTAAACAACTAACTTTATGATGATAGGTACATAAAAATGTGAGAATCTAGCTCCTAATTCATGATTTACATTTATAGGGTATAGTTGAGAGTAGAGGACTGAGTGAATTATTTTGTTAGATGATATATTAGATTTTGGATTTTTTTCTTTTTTCCTGTACATTTTATATTCTTATATCCCCTGCCCGTACTTGTTCATTTTTTATACTTGTTTCGTTCTATAATAATTATTTTCATTGGTTTATTTATTCATATTCCTCATGTCAATTGAATAGATTGAATTTATATTCTTTGATTTTTTTGAAATATATGGACATTATATATGGTTCTTCTGTTCCTTATTTTTCTATTACTATTCTCTACTCTAATCGATGAGGGCATAGTCTCACCAAATCTA
Source organism: Viscum album (assembly GCA_963277665.1). Classification (NCBI taxonomy): domain Eukaryota; kingdom Viridiplantae; phylum Streptophyta; class Magnoliopsida; order Santalales; family Viscaceae; genus Viscum; species Viscum album. Next base: position 2,101,593,717 of record OY728127.1, on the reverse strand, counting down.
ACACAGGCCCCTCGCTACTATTCAGAATTCTTTGGAATCTGGGGGGATGATCTTGAGGCCTTGTGATGAACTGTCCTAAATAATAGTTGAGTGGAACATGGGTTTTGGATGAAAAATAGATTATACAACATTATGAAATAATTATGAAATCATTAACAAAACCAAATACCTGAAACAAAATTATTACTAGACATGATTTTTTTTAAACTCTCATAAAATATCCCTATCATAATTTTGAATTAATTATATAAATATTTTTATATTATCAAAATATTTTTCTAAATTTGATTATTTTATCTTTTAAATTTAAAAATACTTACTTTATAAAAAATTCATCCAGTTGAAAATGTAGAGTAAAATTTATGACACATAAATATTTTAAATTAATTTTATTATTTATAATTATATAATATTTTATTTAGGATACTATTTAATTAATATAAAAAAAATTCATAATTAAATATTTTATTATAATATTTATATATTATAAGTAAATAAATATATAGATCTGAAATATTAATATATAAAATACCATCTCAGTAAAACCAATTTTTATTAAGAACAACAATTATTAAAATGGAATAGATGGTATAAATATTTCATTTATACAAGGAAATAAAATTTATATAACTATCATAAATAACCATAACCCCTTATAAATCTCATGAATGAATAATGGGTATGATGTTTGATGGTGATAGATTTATTGGTTTTCTCAAATAACATATCTCTTGTGGTAATTTCCACTAACTTTAGAATCTCGTATAGGAAACATCTCCAATGCTTTATGTGAAAAATCTCAACATGGGATTGGTCAAGGGTGAAACCCATTGATTCTACCTCCCTCCCAAGTTTAAAAATTTTAATTCATAATGGATGACTCTAATAGTTGATCTCATCATGTCTCCTTTTAACATTAACTAAAATTTTTCATTCTGACATATAAACACCAACCATAACATTTAAATTATTCCCATGAATACAGTTTCCAATTTCTAGGTTAACTTGAAGTCACATTTTCATAAGATCGACATAATAGTCAAATCATGATGGTAAAATTTCCATTTATATTCACTTAATTATTAAATATATATAGTTAAGTCGTGTAAAAAATAATAAAACCCAAATTTTATTAGGAAACAAATATATTTAAAAATTTCTACATCATTTTATAGTTCCACAGTTAATAAATTTCATCCTTAAAATTTAAACTCAATCCCCCTATTATAAAAATACTTGGGAACATCTATATCATTAGATCCTCCTATTCCAACATTGTGTCTTCAAATATATGGTTCCACCACAACAGTTTGATGAGGTGGATAATATTTTTCATTGAACATTTTCTCTACTATCCATGATCTCCATTGGGCTCTCCTCATAATAGGGGTCATGATCTAGTTTTATGAAACCACGATTTAGAACATGTTATGGATTATCAATGTACGTACTAAAGAAAGATACATGGAATAAATCATTAAATTGATCTAGTTTTGTGGAAGTTCAAGATAATAGGTGACTTCTCAAATGAATTCTAGTATTTCATAGGTGGAAATATACTTTGAGATAATAATAACTTTATTCGAAAACTACATTTATCTATTCATGGGTTAATTATAATAAATAATTATCACCAACATCAAAATCCATGTCACTTAAATGGTTTTCAACAAAACACTTATGCTGACTCTGACAAGATTTTATATGGTGTTGTATGGCATGAACATGTTAGGTCATCTCTTGTAAATAATCAGGGCTTAAGAATATTTCTCTCACTAACCACAAACCAACATTTAGGTGTTCGACAATGAATACCATATATAGATTCATATGGTTCTATTCGAATACTCAAATCGATAAAATTTTTAATGAGAACTCAACTAATTATAGTTTTTGATTCCACACCCTTTAAATGACATTGTGAATCCATCATGTATTGATTTTTTTGAATAGTCCATTCATATTATCTACCATTTTGGGGCTGGTAGTCCGTATTGAAATTTATTTCAGTACTTAGAGAAATTTGAATAATTCTGTTGAATTTTCTTGTGATCCAATGATCAAGATAAAAATGATAGGACATAGTACACCATGAATCATCACCACATACTTTATGTAGATCATGGAATGTAATTCAAAAGATAAGTCATCCTAAAAATAGTTGAAATAGATATTCTTGTTGAGTCGGACCACTATAAAAAATATCACAATGTTTCCTTTGGTTGTTTTTGGGAGGCTAGTGAAATTGTGCATAGTGATATTATCACACTTTTGTGATAGTATCAATAGTGGTTGGTTAAACCACATTAGAATGATTTCACTCTACATTATCTTGTTGACACACCAAGAACCATTCAATGTAGATTAAAATAACTCTTTTCATGTTATCCCAGACATAATGATCATGGACATGCCTATCCATTTTTTTCTTCCATGATGTAAAGAGAATGTAGATCTCTGAGATTCATCCCAAAATGCCTTATTTATAATTGGTATTGATGAAAGAAGTTGCCTTGTATGAAATTTCAGCACACCTTATTTTTCAGTATTGAACATAGAAAACATATCATTATTCACATTTTCTATCTTCTTTTATTGCAAGGTATCTTATCTTTTTAGATTTCATTATCATCTCTTATAATGATGATTTAAAAAATAATTTCTGATATGATTGATGATATCCCTTCAATTATGATTCTGATGCTCAGTTATACAAGGTATTGTTAATTGGATCTACTTTAATCCACATTATTTCCAGAACAATTGTGTATGTCCTACTTAATGCATCAAGGACATTTTTTTCTCTAATATGGTGATAATAAATTAAAAAATTATAGTAATTAATAAGTTCCAAACATTTAATCCATCTCATGTTCTATTATTTTTTTCATGAATATATATTTCAAACTTTAGTGTTTTTTGTATATTTCAAATTTATCTTCAAAAGATATCACCACCATGTCCTTATAGAAATACAACTACAACTATCACCAGCTGATGAATAGGATAAATCCTTTTTTGAGACATTAACTATAACGATTTATAATAAACCACCATATAATTTTCATGAGGTTTCACCAAATCCAATATACTGATGAATCACAAAAAATAATTAATCCTTATCAGATAAAGGGTAGAGTTAACATAGGTGTAGTAACCTATTTCTTCATCACTCTTGAAAATGGTCATTACACTTATTTGACTAGATGAACTAAGCCCCTTATCGAGTTAAATTGGTTAGTTGATTATAATTTCAGGATTTGTTTTCACCAAACTCCTATAATATCCATCTAATGAAAAGATACTATGAATATCATTTATTGGTGTATAATTACTCAACTCCTCCACTACCATTTTCATGCCACATTCAACTTTTATTCCTTTATTGTATACAATTTTCCCTTAGATATTTGGAATAAAATTAACATTTTCTAAACATTATAAATAGCCACCCCTTGCTCATATATTTCAATATAACACTTATTGGATCATCATGACCCTCAAAAGATATACAAAATATGATAATATCATCAATAAAACAACAAAAAATTTATCAATGTAGTACTTAAACACTCTATTCATCAACTCCAAAAATATTTTAAGATATTTCGTAATGAATAAAGGTATAAAAAACTAATAATTCCCATATCATTATCGAAAGAAAAATAATTTGAATATAATCTTTATTCCCCCTCTATTAATGATAACAAGACCAACGATCAATATTGGAGAAGAATTGAGCCCCATGAAACAAGTTAAATAAATCATTCCCCTATGGAATATAAATTTTTCATCAATATGATCCTATTATGTTCTCTATAATCAATACATATCCTCATTGATATTTCCTTCTTCATTATAGGGAGAAAATGTTATCCTCAAGGAGACTCTATTGGTTAGAGAATCCCAATCTCCAAAATATATAGAATTTTTTCTGTAATCCCTATAGTACCTTGATTTCAACTATATAAGTTGTATTTAATATCATATTGGATCCAAGAATGATATCAATTAATAACTCTATGTTTTTTTCTATGGGAGTTCTAAGATACTCCGTAAGTGTTATGTATTTGTATTCCTAAAATATGGGAACATTTTCGTTCTTATAATTTCATTTCCATCTTCCTCCTCATAGATCATCTCTATAATGATTGTTATATGAATTTTTTCTTGAAAATGGTTAGGAATCCTTATAATTTCATTTAAATTAATACAATTTTTTTTCATTAAATGCTTATAATAATTCATTTATTTGGTAGTATATATTAGAACTACATATTTAGAGTGGTCCATCCTTAGTATAATTTATAATTCTAGAATGGTAATGACTTCTTAGTTTTTAAGGAGATTGCGATCACCATGTCCTATACTAGATTTTATATTCAATTTTAATGTTTAGATAATACCTCTAATAGTCCTGAAGGATAACTCAACATATAGATGTTCAGAGATTGATTCTATATTCACTAAAACTAAAAGTAAATAATGTATTCTATAGAACCATAATAAAAAAATATATATTATAGATTTGAGAGAATAATGATAGTAATTGTCACCATATAATTTGGAGACACCACTTCAACAACTGTGATATAAAATAATTGACCTTTATCTATGGGCCCATACTGTGGTTGATGGGGATTCACCTGCCTTCTGATTTTAATAGTTACACAAAAAGGGATCATGTTTCCCACACATATTGAATTGGAAATTATTTTTTTATTTCACCATATTCCCTTTACCATTACTGGTGATATTTTGAGTATTCCCATCACTATAACCATTTTGAGATAAATCACCACATCTTGAAAAAATTTCACATTTTCTATTTTAAACATAAGAGTTCCCTAGATCATTCTTCCCACATTTTTTCATGTAGTTAGATTCAGTTAATTTTTTCTCTTTCATGACCAATGTTCCTACACATGTTTGGGTTCAAATACATCTTCTCGTCAATCAAGTTATGTGACCGCTATGTCTCACTGATCACCACACAAACCTTTATAGAACTCCTCATTATCTACTCATAGCTTTCATAGTCTCGATTGGATAGATTCATCAATAGATGGGGTTATAATACACTGAAAAAATAGTCAACCATTCCATTAAGATCCATAAAAAACATCGTGTTGAAATGAGAATTCCTTGTGAATTTCATCTCATAGATTCTCCCTGGTTAATTTTACTTATAACTTTGTCCTAGTAATTACATCAAAATTTTAGCTCAAATTTAATAGGGAAAGTATTTATTGAAAATGGAACCCCAAAACTCTTCCCACTTAGTATAATATACCTCCCTTCTTGTCTTCATGTTTTTAATCAGTTTCATTCAATTATCAGATTCTCCCCCATTGTAGTATATATCCCATGTGACTTTATCTTCTTCTAAACAACAGAGTACAAGAAATAGATTTTCTATAGAGATTATCCATTTTTTATAAATAAATTGGTCGGTATATCATCTGAAAGTAGGATTTCATTGATGAAAAAAGAACTAAATATATTATTTTTATATTTGAGGTGTGTCTAGTCTCTCATTCAGAATCATGCAATTTTTCATAACTTGAGTAAGATGATTTATTAGTCTCATTATTTTTTCCATTTCATTTTCCATCCAAGGTCCATCAGTACAAGTTTCATTATGGTAAATATTTACGTGGATCCCCCTATATCGCTACATTTATAAAATAAGAAATCCTGAGTGGGAAAAGTGTATATGTTAGGAATATATTAATTATTAAAGAATATTATGTATTAATAAAACTTGAATAAATATTCTAATCATTAATAACAAGTACATTTTTTATAAATCCTTCATAATTTTTCATAAAAATATTTTGATTAACCAAAAATATCCACTAAGAGTGTCAAACTGTGATTTTAGTAAGTCTATGTGTGGTGCACTAGTTCCCATTCGACCATAGATCAAAGAGGTGTTTTCAATTGTTACATCTAGATACATCGGTGTCAGAGCTACATTATCATGTATTTATCTAGATGTCGATTTTTTTTGCTACGAAATCACTAACTTATTATTTTATAAAATATATGAGGATCTATTCATATATTTCAAATTGTCCCTAAGGTTCTTCATAATGGATTAAAATCATAAATTAAAAAAATAACTAAAGCTTCCGTTGACACAACCTAAAAATACCAAAATTTATTAAATAATATTTTTATTAAATTGTACGAATATATAAATTTTTAATGTAATTATAATTTTAAAATATGTACATAATATATGAAAAAAAGATTATTCTAAATAAATTTAAAATATTCATTAACATTTCAATGAAATTAAATATTTTTCATATCATAATGTGTGTTCATACATCAAAGGAAAAGGTGACCATAAGGCCATGTAAGGGAGAATAGGGGAAACAATTTTCATGTATTCCTATCGAATATCAAAAAGAACATAAGGAATATCATTATGGAATTAGAAAAGTAAACCAAACTATATTATAGAATAAATATCATTTATTAATTTGATATGCAGCTAAAACATTTAAATGATACAATCATAATAATATCACCAATTTTTTTCAATGTGGTTTCATAAAAATTTCCAAGGTTATTAATCTAGATAACATATAACATGTCATATAAATATTTTAGATTATTTACATGATTCATTGGAGTGATATAAGGACTCACCCTTAATTTTTATTAATTAATGTGACCCACATTCATCATAATCAAACATTTTATAAGAACCCCAAGGAGAATAAATGAAATGGGGTACATATCAATATAATAGAATTCCAAAAGTGTTTAAACACATGAATATTATATCATTTTCAGACCACAACAAAATGAATACTGATTCGTGTATGTTATTCCAAGAATCTAATAAATAATATTTACATTTAAGTAAATAAACTTGGAAAATTATTTGGAATAATTTTTGATAAGATGAAAATATGTTTTAATTTATTCAGTATATGATATAAATTTTTCGATGTAAATTCCATAGGAAAGCAGGTATAATTTTTTTTTTGAGAAAACAGAAAAAATCCATTGGGAAATGTTCTCCAATTTATTCAAAATTATTTTCAAATAAGGGTATTGTCGAAATGGTAATATATGAGACTAACATTAAAATTTAGAATACATATATGAAATGAGGATCTTGAATCAAAAATAATAGATGAATAATTCCCTTACCATTATGATTTATTCTAAAAAATGAATATTAGGACCTTGGGGGCATGGGGAGATATTGTGAAGACTTCTTAGTATGTTAACAAACAATATATTCATTGATTATGGATTTTTAATTGAAATAAATAGGTAAAGTGGTGGTTATTTTAATAAAAAGTTGAGGATTTGTTTAGTAATTCCCAAATATTGTTCATATAAATCTATATGGCGGATAATGAAAAACAATGCAGTTTCCATTATTTTTCCCCGTGGTTATTTACATTTGGGTCGTAATTTATTGTATTTTATTCCACAAGAGTCGATCTTAATTTTTTATAACATCTTTTGGAATGGAAATTTAATGATTTACCAAAAATAATGTTTTTAATGGTACTATTATAATTTTAGACATTAGAATGTAAATAATATATTTGGAATTTGATTTAAATAATTTAAACTACATTATATTAGTAATGTAAAAAATTCTTGGAAATTTTTTCTATTTAATTAATTTTTATATAATTATGAAATAATTATTATTCCACTAAACATAACAAAATACAGAAACATCGTTTTTAATAATAGTGAAAATAAAAAATATTTTTATAAATTCGGATAAAATAACCCTAAACTAATTTCAATGTGCTAACATTATTTTCTGCCAATGTTTTTTGATGTTTAAGAAATAATTTATGTTATTTTATTAAAAATTATTCTATAAAAATTTTATATTACATCTATTGGGTTGTAAATGTAAATCATTCACAATAGTAATGTTTTTAAGGGTAATGTTAACATTTTAGAAATCAGAAAGTAAATAATATGTTTGGAAATTGATTAAAATCAATTAAAATAAATTATATTAATAAATTAATTTTTGATCAAATTTATTCTATTTAATTTATTATTATAAAATTATGAAAAATTATTATGCCACTAAACATATTGAAAAACAAAAACTGAATTTTTAATAATAATGGAAAAATAAAATATTTTGTAAAAATTCTCATAAATTCACCCTTATATAAATTCAATGTGATATCATCATTTTTTTTTATCATAATATATATAAAAATAAATTTATTTTTACTATAAAATATAAAAATCCAAAATTATTAAAAATAATAGCAGGTTGAAAATGTATAATAAACATTATGCTTTATAAAAATTTGAGAATTGTTTTTTTCTTTTCAGTTTAAATAAAAGTGTGTTTATGATAGTATTTCATTTAAATAGGTATTATTCATAATTCTATAGTTTATTATAAATATTTATTTATTTTTAGGGATGTACAATTTAAAACCTACACGTCAATTTAACCAATATCAATTGACAAAAACATATTTTTATTAAGAAAAAGAATTTGTAAAACAAACTTGATGGCATAAGAGTTTATTCATACGAAAGAATTAATCTTTTACTAATAAATGTTGGGAAATGTAACACCTTATAACACCTATGTATAACCTAAGGTTAAATTTTGAGATGGTGATATATTGATGGGATGGCATATGTAACATCACCCGAATGGTAATTTCCACTAACATAAACTTTTCCTATATGAGATTTCATTCATGATTTACATGATGTAGTGTGGCATCAACATGGAAAAGGGTAAACCCCAGTGAATATACCTCCAACCTAGGATCTAAAAAATGTCATTTCTATGACATTACTCTTCTGATTGAGGCCATCACTTCTCCTTACTGCATTAGTTATCCTATTTCATTTCAACATGTAGAAATTAATCGTAATGTTAAACTTTGTTCCCTGATGTATTACTTTCCATAGTCTTATTAACCCCATCCATGTCCGAACAATGTTCATATAAATTTCAAAACCTGATGGATACATTTTCCTTTGTAATCACTAAAATATTATATATTTATGGTTTTTCTGTGTACAAAACAACAAAATACACATTTTCTCAGGAAAAAATAATCAAAAAATATTGGTTTATTACTGCATGAGTATTGGGCATGTTTTCTGTATCCAGACTTTTCATGGTCACCATAATGATTTTGGGGTTTTCAGGCCGCATCTCGATGTCCACTTTGATAATAAGAGTTTGAATAGTTTCAATGTGTCGTCTCTCCAATTCTCATGATGTAATTTTAATCCAAACTGGAATTTCATTTAGATTGTGAGGAAGGGATGAGATTTTTTTACAACACATAAGAAAATTTATTTGCAAGGATTTTTTATTCGTTTATGTAGAAAATCATATTGACTACATGGGGCCTAGTAGGATCCAACTATCTAATATACCAAATGATCTTTGTATTGGATTTATCATATCAATCATGTCACACCTTTTGTTGATTGAGATCTTGACGATGAGACATCTTGTTATGCATATCATTAACATCATGTTTTTTTAGTAACTCATTGGATATGAAATATTACATTAAACATTGTAAATCTGTTAAACCATTCAATAGTTTCTCATATAGTGATATATATATTTATCAAAATACTTTTCCCCATGAACATTAGGTTGTGGTAATTATTGCACAAATAATTTCATTTCATTTAATAGAAAAACATTCAATCACATTTTCCATTCATGGGATATAGTTAATTTGAGTAGGTTATCATTATCAAGTATGAATCAAAGTAATATGGGTAAATTAAGGTATATTTATATTTATTCAACTATGTAGAGAATAAATAAAAAATATTATTTAATTTTAAAAATTTGACAATATATATTAAATTTTTTAATATAATTTTTTTTATTGAAAACAGATATACCTCATCATTTGCTTTAGAATATACTATTTATTGAAATTTAATTTGAGAGGACCCGTATTCTACATCTCAAAACCAAGAATTAGGACTATACGTTTTTTAGTGATATATTGGTAAGCATTATTTTTTCAACTGTATTAATTCATTCATACTTTGACCTGCTAAGTTAAATCCCCAATCCTAAAATCCATAATTGTTTTTTATTAAAACCATTACTCTATGTTACATTAATTCATTATTTTATAGTAAAACCATGATGTTAAATTAGTAAAATCAACTGAAAACACTTATTAGATTCCCATGATAACTAAAAGAAGCCTAAATTTGGTAGGACAAGAACATTGAAAAATGGTTTCAGTTTATCATATATAGTAGAATCCTAACATATATAATTGAGGAATTTTTATCATTTTACACAAATTAGTCATTTTAAATTTGTTTCATTCATGTAAATGTTAGGTGTATTTACTGAAGTCCTAAAAATATCTCTGATAATGTTTATGATTAATCAAATTTAATTGTAGTTTTATATGGAAATATTGATAAATCATTAATTCATGTGATCTCGAAAAAATATACATATATATAAATTATTCAACTTGAAAATAATAATATAATAATAGTTGCGTGATCATAAGTGTTTTCAAATGCACATTTTGTGTAGATTATGATAAGAAAACTATCAAACATGAGGGAAACACCTTCAATGGATACATGATTCATGTGGCACCATTCCACAAATCAACCCATGTATCTATTAGATTGTTTTCACCATGAATCAAAACATGAATAACATTTACAACCATCAATGATCCATTAATTATACAATCATTAATTCAAACACTATTTAAGGGAACATAAATATTGGTTTAGATGTCTATATAAATGGAAACCAATGGTAGAAATGTCCTTACATAATTAGAGGAGTTAAGATGAAATGGGAATAAATTTAAATTTATTATAAATTAATAGGAAAACAATCACATACAGTGGTCTAGTATATTCCCATAATCATCCATATTCATAATATTAGTTATGAAATTCAATAAAGTATATTCCTTTACAATAACTTTTATGTAATGTATATCCCACTTTAATCAACTAATTATCACATTAATTAATCAATTACTGTATCATAATTATGAAAATAGATTTTTTGATAATATCAATCATCACTAAATTAATTAAATTAAATGGATTATATTATATGGAATATCTATAAAATGTATACCTTATAGGAAACTTGATGAGTACATATCTAACTACCTGGTGTATGATATTCATATATTATTTACTTATGTTACATGTAGAATACATTTTTACCTATATAATATCATGTCATGAACTATCAAAATAATGATGCATGGTACTCATGTTGTTAATTTAGTGTATCATTTATTAATATGAACAGGTTAATCATTGTATTTTGACTAATACATGATTTTAATTATTGATTATTACATTGAAATTAATCAGTCTTTTAATATATATATATATATATATATAACCTATCACATGTTATGTACTTGATAAATTAATGAAAAAAACACATTTTGAGGCCTAAATAGTATAATAAATTAATTTTAATATATGTAGACATATAATATACACAACATTTAAAATAAATCTATGCATCATGTATAAATCATCATCGTCTATTGGTGATGCACTCCATAGTTTGGGGAATGTTGGTCTTTCAAGAACATTAATTGATAATAAAAAATGTACCTAGTCTACAAATCATATGGTCTATGAGTTATAGTTTTATCAGTAACTTATTCCACATAAAAAGCACATTTACATTCATTAATTATTGGTGTAGATGACTAGTATATGTGTTACGAGACATGTAGTCCTATTAACTGTATTCCAGGATTGACCAATAAACAACTAGATTATTAAATACACATTGAAATAAATCATGTAACAATGATATTAATAAATTCTTATTATTCCTTGTGTATTAAACATTAGTACATGGTGTGTACCAATAATCTACAATCCTTGTACTCCTATGAAAATTGAGAAAAATACATGGAACCTATTGATGTGTTCATTGAATATTATATATATATAATTAATCTATATGTATTACATTTTTGCATATGATGATGTAGAAGAGAAGTTCTCTTGACTCATAGTAATGAATTAATAAGATGAAACATAAAAACAAGAGATAAATTATGAAACCAATCTACAATATTAAAATAATTATATTTATTTATACAACCCCATTGATACCATCTCAATATTATTGATAGAGAAGAAGTTCAAATTGATGCGTAGACAAGTGTAATTTTTTTCATAATCAAGGATTAATATGAGATGTATATCGATGACAAAAAACATGGAGAATATAATAAAAAACTATTAATTGACCAAAGAAAGGTGAAAATAAGCATATGATTTTTCTATATTTATTTATAATTAATTTAAGTACTTATTGAGTTACATTGTGATGAATTCTTTATTTTTTTAGGAATATGAAAACATATCTATTCCATATAATATTTTTTAAATTGAATAAATTATATATTCCATATATTTTCTATATGAACATTCACCAGGAATCGTATAGTGATATTGTATGAATCTATGAGTTCTATTGGAAAAACAAACCAATGCATGAAATATTCAACTATGATCAACATGAGAGTATCATTAAATGTGGAAACTTCACTATCTTTCTACGTTTTAGTTTGGGGTTGGATGTGGAATTATGTCCATTCAAAAGAGTGTTTTTAGATATGACATATCATGGTATTGAACGTATTTTCAGAGTCATTGTGCACAAATTAAATAATGGACATCCTTTTTGGATGGAAATAATATAATTGGGCTCCAAATGTGCTAGGGATATAAAATTTTAATTGAACATGTTCTGTTATTATTTCATTCATACCAATAGAACCATAAGTCTATAGTAATAAATTTTTTATATATTTACTTTTGAATAATCTATGAATTAATTAAATATTATTTCATGAATTAATTGTACAGAATATATTCAAATATTGTTTATTATTAATTATTCATAATTATAATATTAAATTGTATCTACCATTACTTCATAATATTTATTATTCCTTTAATAATGACAATTTATTTAATAAATATATATTACTACATCAATTTCAATTAAGTAAATTAATATTTTAATAGATAAATAGAAAATAAATATTTATTAAATATTATACTATGAAAATATTAGATGAATATACTATTTAATAATTATATGTTATCCAACTAATTATAATAAATTACAGAGCCTCTTATTATTTTTATATTTATTAAGCAGGATAATCAATAAACACTGGTTAATATTTCACCTAGGTTTTGGTTGCACTTAGTTTGTGACCCTCAAGAACACTATCATAGTGAAATTAGCTAGAGACTCACGTATTCTATGGTTAGAGTATATCAATTTCCCAAGGAACAAAATGGGAAACAAAATAATTTGACAAGGAAAAACAATGTCATATAAATGAATATTATGTAATATAATCACCTTGTGGTGATATTTCTAAACAATAGGTTTCTGTGCTGGTATGATAAAATTTTGATATTAATATAAAATTCAATGGTTTTATGTAAATGATCAAATATAAAGAAATAAAAAAAAGTAACTTATTTATTTATACTATTTAACTCCCATAAAAAGTCTAGAGATATAAACTTCAAATAAATAATTGAATTGAAAAATCACTTATTTTCCTTCTTTATTAATTCAATATTAGTCACAACACACCCATCATAACTTACTTATATATAAGCAAATGGATTCCTATTTTATATAAAAATATAAATATATTGGACTAATAATAGGCATTAATAATAATATTAATGTCTAAGGACAAATACACTTTCCCATAGATTGGAATATCAATGAAAAAATATACATTTTAAATTCATTTTAGCGGGTCATGTTCCCATATTTTCTTTCACTAGAAATCACCATGGATGTAAAATATTTGAGAATATATCAATGTTTCCTGATTAAAAACCATAAATATTTTATTTAATTTGATTCCCATCAAAAATATGATCGAGATATAGTATATTTAAATATTTAATCATGGAACTTTTGGGTTATCATGATTGTAAGGAACAACTGTGACCTTTCAGTGTTACAATTATTCATAGGAAATTATCAAATAATATATCATGTAAAAGAAATGTAATGATGTGATATTAAGTTTATTAATATTCAAATAAATTCATATTTTTGTAAAAAAATTATAAAGATTTCGGTTCTAAGGGTCAAAATCCAATAAGATTGGTGTTTTCTTATTCATTTTCATACTTCCCTTCACTCTTATTTTCTTGGGAATTGTTATAATTTTTATCGATAGGAATACATGGGGAGTATAGCCCACTTGATTAATGTGTTGAATTTATTAGGCATTGGGTTGAAAAAATTCTATTGTTTTTCATGATAGATGATAGTGGATAGTTTATATTAGGATGCCTAAACATTATAAACTATCATACTGAGGGTAATTTATCCCCACAAGTAGTTAAATTTTCCACTTAATTATTTAAAATATTCCTTACAATAGTGGATTTACTAATTATCATAATATGCAGGAGGCATGGAAGGATGTAGGATCCCTCATCAAAAACAATAAGTCCCTTTTACCTATATCTTGAGCATTGACGGTTTATTAAACGGGATAAATTTTTTAGATAAATTACCATGCGTAATGAATGTGTTGAACCATTGTGTTTATTATGGTATCTAACATTGATATTTTGATTTTATGATAAACGTTTATTTTTTATTAATATGATTATGAGCATGAATTAATCATGAATTTTGAGGAGTGAGTTATTTTATGGAAATTAATTAGTTTTCTAATATTCATATAATATTCTTAATAGAGGTCTTGTTCTTTTATGATGTGGATGATACAGAGGTCTCAGTATAAAATTACGTATAAAAAACCTCAGATAATGAAGATATTGTAGAATTAACCCTTACCTCTTAATTTTCCTTGGTCGATTTTAGGATAAACTCATGTATAATGATGAAATAATATTTATAAAATTATACATGAATCATATACATTATTACGATATCAAATAAGATCTTTTAACAATGATTTGTCAATAATATCATAGATTAATTGTTCTTTTAGGTGTTAACGGATTCGTTTTCCTTAATATGTTTTGTTCCATAAGCCGTTCTTGTTATCTTTAGGTTGTATGTTATTCATATTCAGAATGATATTATGTTCTCGAAAAAGAAATTAATCATTAAATCAAAACTAGTCTTGAATTAATACTATCGGGAATGAATCTCATCACGTTCGTGGAGATTGTAATCTGTACATACACACGAGCGACAATATCATTATTTTGATATTAAAATAATATATAATTTGATGGTGTATCATATATACAGAATAATTATCATGTTATATTTATTATTTACATGAATTACATATCATTATTATACCCATCAAAATAATAATGTATTGGATATTAATAACACCACGACTTGGAGATGGTAAGTCGTACGTTTGTACGTATGGTACATATCATTCGAGGAATGGATATAATATTGAATTTGGTTGTTCCATATTTATAATAACATTACAATATATATAATATAGTAGAGTTATTATTTTTGAATAGAAACAACAATGAAAAAATAAGCGGAAGAAGAAAATAACACGAAAGAGGGGGTGGGATTTTTACCTCTTCTTCAGGTTCTTCATTTAGATTTGATAAAAAGGGCTCCTTAAGTCGGATTTCTGACTAATGAAAGGCCTATAAGATGAAATGATAAAAGTTGAGTGGATATTTGGCCTAGGTTTGGCCGATCCAAAAGGCTTTGAAGGTATGAATTTGTGAGAATGGTGAGTGACGTTTTATAAGAGGGGCGAGGGACACCTTAGAAAAAACATAAAATATTATTTTATTATAAATTAGCATTAAGTTTATAATGGCTCCAAAGTGACGTATTTCGATGCTAAGGTGGGGTAGAGTCAAAAAACTTTCAACAAATAGATTTTATAATGGTTTGGGTCACTTTATTATCCAAAAATTTATATTTAACTCTTACTAAAATAGTTTGACATTTAGCATGTCTCTTGGTATTTCTGTATTATATGGTTAATATACATAAAATAACAAAACAAGTGAACCCAAGAGGTTCATTATTAATATATATAACCTTATCTAAGTCATTTTCCCAAACCATATATTTTTTGTAATAGAATATCAATTAACAATATAATATTTGTTTTCAAAATTTCATTATGTCAATTTTGACTCTATTTAGTAATTTATTTTGGATAAAATCCTAAAAACTTTATTAATTTGATATAAATTAATTTAATCAATCATAACTTTCCATATTAACCTATAAATTTATTGTATTGAAACAAAACATTAAAATTATATTTATTTTAACATTTATAATACAATTTATTTGATTCTTTCTTTAATAAGGAAAATAATGCATCATCATTGTATGATAAATAAATTTAATTATTCAATGTCTAAAAATTATAAATAAAATATAATTAATCATTAAATTCACTAATATAAATATAGGATTTTGAGTGCCTTTACCTATAGTGATCTCCAGTGGTGGTGGCTATAAGTAACCAATAGCGACCACTAATGGTGGTCGCTAGGTTTCCCTAAAAAACTAGCTTCGGCGCCCCCCGAAACCTATCCTTCCTCCTCTCACGAAGCCCCCCCTGAACCCTTCCACCATTCCCATCGCCACGCGCCCTCCCTGTCGCTGCACGCCCTCCCCGTCGCCGCCATCCCCGGTCGCCGCGTGCCCTACCCCGCCGCCGCACACCATCACTCATCGTTGTCCCCGTCACCTTTCCACCCTCCACCGGCCACCCTCCGCCCTCCATCAGCTGCCCTCCATCGCCCCGCCCTCCGCCGGACACCCTCCTCCATCTGGCCGCCCTCCGACTTACCTTCCATCTCCTTCGGGCTTCCACTGCCTCTGCCCTCCGGCTCCGGCCGCCCTCCACCATGCGGCCACCCTCTGGTCTCCCTCGGCCCTCGGGCCTCCTGCCACCCGCCTCTGGAAGCCCTCCAGAAGCCCTCTGTCCGCCCTCTGGCCTTCGACCTCTAGCCCCTTCGGCCTCCGACCTCCACCCTCCGCCCTCCGCCCCCTCTTCCCTCCCCCCAGCACCCCGAACACCCCCACACCACGCCAACCCCCTTCCCCTCTATCTTTGTCCCCTCCCTCGTCGCACCACCGCTACCCATCCCCTCCTTCACCATCCTATCCCTTGCCTCACCGTTGCTACCTGGTCCCCTCCCTCCCCACACGACCGCTACTCGTCCCTTCTCCGCTTCCACCAATCCACTCTGGCTCCCCCTATCCTTGGTCCCCTCCCTCGTCGTCCCACACTCGCTGCACCGTCGCCACCTCACCGCCTCCTCTCCTCCGGCTCCCCGTCACCGTCGCCTCCCATCCCCTCCCTCGCTGCACTAGCTCCGGCTCTGGCTCCCCACCGTTGCCTCTCCTCTCCCTCGCAGCACCGCCTTCAGATCCCCTCCCTTCTAGGTTTGTAGTGCAATCAGGTATGAAATGGGATTTCACTTACATTATTATTTTATAAATGGTACACAAACAATTAATTAGAATTTATTTTAAATATATTTGATATGAAAAATGAAAATGTAATAAGTCTTGTGTAAATTTTTATTATAGGGATCTTATTATGGATAAGAGTTTGATTGATCATCCAAATTGAACATCTAGAGAGTATTTCAATGACATTATTCTGTTTATTGACTTCACTAGAGGATTTGAAAGTGACTATAGTAGTTGTCCATGTAGAAAATGTGCTAAAAGATATCAATTCACTCTAGATACTGTAATGTAGCACCTATTCATTAATGGATTTCTGAAAAATTTTAAGAGTTGGACTCATCATGGAGAAAAATATGTTTGTTGTCAAAATACGGATTTAGTTCAGATGGATGTTGATGTAAGGATGAATGATCCAATGCATGAAATGATTACTGAAATGGTATGTGGGTTGGATCCGGAAGGCATTGGCATCCAGAATCGTGAGACAGGTGAGATAAATCTTCGCTCTGGTGCAGATCGTGATTCGAGGAGGTTTTATGAAGCAATTGATGTTGTAAAAACAAAATTATATCCTAGATGTACTTCTTACAATAAGTTGTCATTTATCATGGATTTGTTGCATTTGAAGACTTTGAATCATGGGTTAGACACATCATTCGACATACTGTTCGTGTTATTGAAAAAGGTTCTTCCTGTCGATGCAATGATTCCTGATTCGTATTACCATGCTCGTATGCTGACAGAGAACTTTGGTTTTACATTTGAGACCATATATGCATGTGCAAACAACTGTATGTTTTTTATAAAGGAAACTACACATTTGGATATTTGTACGGTTTGTGGTTCTCTTAGGTGGAAATAGAACAGGGGAAATCAGACTCATCAAAGTCAGATTGTGATATAGGGGAAACCGATTTCAATAAATAAAATGCGTTACTTTCCCCTTAAACCAAGGTGGAGAAGATTTTTTATGTCATCTAAAGATTCTAATTTAATGAGATGGCATGCAGAAATAGTTCATAAAAGTGATATGTTAACCCACCCGGCAGACTCTCATGCATGGAAGGATTTTTATAAGAGACATCCCGACTTTTCCAACGATTTTCGTAATGTCCGATTAGGATTGGTAGCAAATGGTTTCAATCCATTCAATCCTATGGTTGGTGCAACTCATAGCACATGGCACGTGGTGTTGGATCCGTATAATCTTCCTCTGTGGCTTTGTTAGAAGCAAAAATTTATATTACTTTCCACTCTTATTGATAGACCTAAATGTCCGGGGGATAAGATTGATGTTTCCCTTCATCCATTGATTGATGAGTTGAATGAATTTTGGGTCAATAGTGTGATGACTTATGACTGTGAAACAAATGAAATATTCAAAATGTAGGATGATTTATTGTGGACAATCAATGACTTCCCAGCTTATGCAAATTTATCAGGCCGGAGTACAAAAGGGGAATTTTCTTTCCCTTTTTGCAACAAAAGTAAAAATTCTGTAAGGCTTAAGCATTCCAGAAAATGGGCATACATGGGTCACAGACGTTTTCTCCCCCCTCATCACAGGTTCAGAAAGGATAGAGTGGAATTTGATGGTTCTAGAGAGTTCATCCCATCACCAAAGATCATGACAGGAGTCGAAATTTTATCACATATTGAGGAAGAAAACATACGCACGGTATATGAAATTCAGGATTTGGTGGCTCCTCCAGTACGTAATATTCGAGCAGCGGGTAGGCAGCACAATCACAATTTCAAAAAGAAAAGTATTTTTTATAGTCTTCTGTATTCGAAAACTAACATGTTGAGGCATAATTTGGATGTCATGCACATTG
This sequence comes from Viscum album, assembly GCA_963277665.1. Taxonomy (NCBI): domain Eukaryota; kingdom Viridiplantae; phylum Streptophyta; class Magnoliopsida; order Santalales; family Viscaceae; genus Viscum; species Viscum album. Next base: position 2,101,574,412 of record OY728127.1, on the reverse strand, counting down.
AAAAAAATGTTTGTGATAACATATTGTGGACCATTTTAGGTGTCAGTGGAAAATCAAAGGACCATGTTAATGCACACTGTGATTTGTAAGAAATGGGTTTAAGGAAAGAGTTTCATTTATAGTTAGCTGAGGGAAACAAGGAATATATGCCTGCTTCATAGTATTCGATGACTGCAAAGGAGAAAGGGGCATTTCTTTCAATTTTAAAGATGCTCAAGGTGCCAAATGGTTACTCTTCTAATATTTTAAAGTGTGTGAATCTGATGAGCAAGACATTTCAAGGGTTGAAAAGTCATGACAATCACATACGACATTAGTAGTTGATTCAAATCACAATTTTTTATTTTTTATCCCCCAATGTTGTTCAGCTGTAGATTGAGATGAGTAATTTTTTTAGACAGCATTGTTTAAGAAATCAATGAATGAGTGATTTAAAAAGTTTACAGGAACGAATTGTACTTACACTTTGTCACTTTGAGAAACTATTTCCCCCCTCATTTTTTGATGTAATGGTCCACTTGACAGTGCACCTAACTGATTAAGTAATGGATTCTAGTCTAGTGCAATTCATGTGGATGTATCCTATTGAGTGGTATTTGAGTAAATTGAAATGATTTGTATGCAACAGAGATCGTCTGGAGGCATCAATAGCCAATGGTTATTTGATGGATGAGTGTACTACCTTTTGTGCAGAATATCTTATGGATGTTAAAACAAAATTAGATAAGCCCTCTCAGATTCAGTATGGTCATGTTGGAGAAGGAACCACATATGATATGGACAACATCGAGTGGATACAAGTGCATCGATATATCTTGTTAAATACTCCATCAGTTGCACCATTAATGAAGCAAGTATATTATCACTTTTATTTTTTATCTTTTAGATGTTTTATTTTCATATGTTGATCATTTAAACATTTCGTTGTCATTTGCAGGAAAAACATTATCGAGATAAAAGATGAGATGTATCGTGCGACTGTGTTGCATATTCAACAGTCTCATTATCCGTCATTTCATGATTGGTTCAAGGATTATGTATGTATAAATTGATTTCCATTATGAGTGAAGTATTATAATAATTTCTTTCTTAATATATCATTACTTAATTCAATGAATTATTTAGGTTCATAAGCTGAGGGAGTTAGGGGACCCCATGCTAACTAAAGAATTTATCCAACTGGCTGAGGGTCCACCTATAACGGCTCATCATTATAAATCTATAGATGCTAATGGGTTTCTATTTCACATTAAAGATGTTGATGACAAATGAGAAAAACAAAACAGTGGCATTGGTTGTCCATTTGTCGATTCTGGTTATTACTATGTTCCATTGATAGACATCATTGAAGTTTTATACACACACGTGTTGAAGTACATATTGTTAATGTGTAATTGGGTTGATCCAATGCGCGGATGTAAAGTCGATCAATATCAGTTTTCAATGGTAAATTTTAACTATATGTTATACATAAATGAACGAGTTGATAATGAACCATTCATTTTGACATCACAAGTGGATCAAGTATTCTTTGTTACTTTTCCTTCGAATCCAACTTGGCGAGTTGTTGTCAAAATGTCTCGGCGAGGAGTTTTTGTATTTGAACAAGATAAACCCGAGACTGTTCCTTTTTTTTCCCAGCATCTTGATCAACACACCATAGTTCAATGTGAAGAAGATATTTATTGGGTCAGAGCGACCGTTGAAGGGGAAAAGGTCGATTTTCAAGCTTAATTAAAGCTATAATTGTTTTCCCACTATTCATCCTAAGATATCATAAATTATCTAAACATTTTATAAATCCTTGTAAGTTTTAATCCTCACATTAGAATGTTTATTCAGTTATAAATATTTAGGGTGATTTAAATCATGTTATATTGATGTTATTGTTAGTGTATCTTCCCATTGAGGAATTCTTCATTTGGTTCATGTGCGGCGTGAATTTTTATTAATTCAATTTGAAATTTGCCTATGCATTGATTGGTTTTGTAAATAATTTGTATATCTGTTTTGTGAACTTCTGATTTTTTAAAATTCATTCACAAATAATTAATCATTCCCTTTTTATTTGATTAATAACTGTACAAGTGTGATTTTTTTTGAAAACAATCCAATTAATCATTTGGACACTTTGGATAGTCCCCTTACTAATGTTTTCAATGAATGTAGGTATGTCAGTGGAAGAGGCAGAATATCCACATCATCCATCTAAGGCATCTACGTATCAGGGTCAAGGTGTGTTGGAATGTCATTGTCTCTATTTTTTATGTAATGAATAAACATATATATATATATATTTATTTATTTATAACATCTGTCAATTTTTATATAAAATTGTTTTCAACATGATTAGACTCGACTGCTTCTTCCTCTTGCAGGAGAGGCATTGGTCATCTCATATTATCATGGAATTTCGACACGACTTTGATGTTTCATTTGATGAGGTATTTCATCCTGTGGGAAGGAATGCCCTGGCATTTATTCGTCAGCAGGGTCATATCATGTGTGATCCACATACCCCGGATAGCCCTACCACCCTGGAAATCCCCCCCGGACAACCCCCTCGTACCCCGGACAACCCGCCCCACACACCGGACATCCCCCCCCCTGCACCCCGGACAGCCCTCCCCGCACCCCTGACAGGCCCCCCCACACCTCGGATAGCCCCCAGCACCCAGGAGAGCCTTCCCTGAACCCCAAACATCCCTCCCTGCACCCTGAACACCACCCCCCCCCCCCCCCCCGCACTCCAAACAGCCCTCCCCGCACACTAGACAGCCCTCCCCGCACCCCGGACAGCCCTCCCCGCACCCCGGAGAGCCCATCCGCACCCCGGACAGCCCTCCCAGCACCCCGAACAGCCCTCCGGCACCCCGTAGAGCCCTCCCCGCACTCCGTTCAGCCTAGAAAGCACCCCAGAAGGGAACCCCGCACCCTAGACAGCCCCTCCCCGCACCCCGGACAGCCCTCACCGCACCCCGGACAGCCCTCCCCGCACTCTGGACATCCCTCCCCCACCCTGGACAGCCCCCCACACCCCGTACAGCCCTCCCCGCACCCCGGACAGGCCCCCGCACCCCGTACAGTCTTTGTGTGATTTTTGAAATGGTCGGGCAGACGACACGTCAATCAGAGGTGTCGTTTGACCGCGGTGACCGAAAAAGCGTTTCTGATGTCATAAAACACCAAAACGGCGTGAGATGGTCGAATTCACTGAAAAGGTGCTCTGAATGACATGAAACCACACGAAAACATTAGGAATATAATTTGTGATGTGTAGGAGGAGACGGCAGTCCCATCGGATGTGCGGTGCCTGCGGTACGGCCGATTGTGTCGTTTTCAGCAGCTCAGCGTGCGCTAAAATGGCACATTGGGGGCCAAAACCACCAGAACGGCCTCCGAATTCCATGAAACCATACGACAACAGATATTTTGTGATTTTTTAAATGGTAGGGCAGACGGCACATCAGTCAGAGGTGTATTTTAACCGTAGTGACCGGAAAGGTGTTTCTGGGGTCATAAAACACCAAAAATGGCGTGAGACGGTCGAATTCGGAGCAAACATGCTCAGAATGACCTGAAACCAGACGAACACATTATGATTATTATTCGTGATGTGTAGGATGAGATGAAACTCCCATCAGACGTGCGTTGCAGTCGGTACGACCGATTGTGTCGTTTTTAGTAGCTCGGCGCGTGATAAAATGGCGCGTTGGGGGGTCAAAACCCCACGAATGACCTCGTAATTCCATTAAAACATATGAAAATAGCCGTTGTGTGATTTTTGAAATGTTCGGGTAGACGGAACATCAATCAGAAGTGTCGTTTGACCGTGGTGACCGGAAACGCGTTTCCGGTGTTATAAAACACAATAAATGGCATGAGACGGTCGAATTCGAAGCAAACGTGCTCCGAATGACCTGAAACCACAAAAATACATTAGGAATATTATTCGTGACTTGTAGGAGAATACGACACGCCCATCGGACATGCGGTGCACGCGGTACGGCCGATTGTGTCGTTTTCAGCAGCTCGGCAAGCGCAAAAATTGCACGTTGGGGGGTCAAAACCACATGAACGACATCTGAATGCCATGCAACCGTACGAAAATATCCGTTGTGTGATTTGTGAAATAGTCGGGTAGACGGCATGTCAATCGGAGGTGTCGTTTGACCGCGGTGACCGGAAACACGTTTCTGGTGTCACAAAACACCAAAAACGGTGTGAGACGGTCGAATTCGGAACAAATGTGCTCCTAATGACACGAAACCACATGAAAACATTAGGAATATTATTCGTGACGTGTATGAGGAGACGGTGTTCCCATAGGACGTGCGGTGCACACGATACGGCCGATTGTGTCGTTTTCGGCTACTCTGCTCGTGCTAAAATGGCGTGTTGGGGGGTCAAAACCACCCGAACGACCTCAGAATGCCATGAAACCGTACGAAAACAGCAGTTGTGTAGTTTTTGAAAGGTTCAGGAAGACATCATGTCAATCAGAGGTTTCGTTTGACCGCGGTGACCGGAAACGCGTTTTGGGTGTCATAAAACACCAAAAACTGCGTGAGATGGTTGAATTTGGAGCAAACGTGCTCCGATTGACCTAAAACAACACGAAATCATTAGGAATAATTTTCAAGACATATAGAAGGAGAAGTCACACCCATAGGACGTGTGGTGCGCGTAGTACAACCGATTTTGTCATTTTCAGAAGCTCGGTGTGCACTAAAATGGCGTGTTGGGTGGTCAAAACCACCTGAATGACCTTGGAATTCCATGAAACCGTACGACAATAGCAGTTTTGTGATTTTTGAAATGGTCGGGCAGACGGCACATCAATCAGAGGTGTTTTTTGACCGTGGAGACCAGAAACGTGTTTCCAGTGTTATAAAACACCAAAAATGGCGTGAGACAGTAGAATTTGGAGAAAACATGCTTCTAATGACCTGAAACCACAAAAAAACCTTAGGAATATTATTCGTGACGTGTTGGAGGAGACAAAACGCCCATCGGACATGCGGTGCGCACGGTACGACCAATTGTGTCGTTTTTAGCAGCTCGGCGCACGCTAAAATTGCGCGTTGGGGAGTCAAAACCATCCGAACGACCTCGGAATGCCATGAAACCATACGAAAATAGCCTTTGTTTGATTTTTAAAATGGTCGGGCTGACGACACGTCAATCGGAGGTGTCGTTTGACCATGGTGACCGGAAACACATTTCGGGTGTCAAAAAACACCAAAAATGGCGTGAGATGGTCGAATTCAGAGAAAACGTGCTCTAAATGACCAGAAACCACACGAAAACATTAGGAATATTATTTTTGATGTGTAATAGGAGATAGAATGCCCATCGGACATGGGGTGCGTGCGGTACAGCCGATTGTGTCATTTTCAGCAGCTCGGCGCGCGCTAAAATAGCGTGTTGAGGTGTCAAAACCACACGAATGACCTTGGAATTCCATAAAACCATACGATAACAGCCGTTCTGTGATTTTTGAGATGGTCTGGCAGACGGTACGTCAATCGGAGGTGTCGTTTGACCGTGGTGACTAGAAAAGCGTTTCTGGTGTCAAAAAACACCAAATACGGCGTGAGATGGTCGAATTCAGAGAAAACATGCTCCGAATGACATGAAACCACACGGAAACATTAGGAATCCTATTCGTGACGTGTAGGAGGGGACGGAACACCCATCAGATGTGCGGTGCATGCATTACGGCCGATTGTGTTGTTTTCAGCAGCGCGACGCGCGCTTAAATGGCGAGTTGTGGGGGTCAAAACCACCCGAACGACCTCAGAATGCCATTAAACCATACGAAAACATCCGTTGTCTGATTTGTGAAATGGTCGGGAAGATGGCATGTCAATCGGAGGTGTCGTTTGACCGAGATGACCGGAAACTCGTTTCTTGTGTCAGAAAACACAAAAAACGGCGTGAGACGGTTGAATTCGGAGCAAACTTGCTCCGAATGACCTGAAACAAAACGAAAACATTAGTAATATTATTCATGAAATGTAGGAGGAGACGACACGCAAATCGGACTTGTGGTGCGCGCGGTACGACCGATTGTGTCATTTTCAGCAGCTCTGCGCGCGCCAAAATGGCACTTTGGGGGGTCAAAAACACCCGAACGACCTCAGAATGACATGAAATTGTATGAAAACAGCTGTTGTGCAAATTTACAAATGGTTGAATAGACGGCATGTCAATCGGAGGTGTCGTTTGACTGCGGTGACCGGAAACGCCTTTCTGGTGTCATAAAACACCAAAAACGGTGTGAGATGGTCGAATTCGGAGAAAACAAGCTCCGAATGACCTGAAACCACATGAAAACATTATGAATATTATTCGTGATGTGTAGGAGGAGATGGAAGGCACATCGGATGTGCGGTGCACGCGATACGGCCGATTGTGTCGTTTTTAGCAGCTCGGCGCGTGCTAAAATGGTGCGTTGGGGGGTCAAAACCATACGAACGACCAGAGAATGCCATGAAATCGTACGACAACAGCCGATATGTGATTTTTGAAATGGTTGGGTAGACGGTACTTCAATCGGAGGTTTCATTTGACTGTGGTGACCGGAAATGTGTTTCTGATGTCATAAAACACAAAAAACGGTCTGAGACGGTCGAATTTGGAGAAAATGTGCTCCGAATGACCTGAAATCACACGAAAACATTAGTCATATTATTCGTGATGTGTAGGTGGAGACAGAAGTCCCATCGGAAGTGCGGTGCACGCGGTACGGCCGATTGTGTCGTTTTCAGCAGCTCAGCGTGCGCTAAAATGGCGCGTTGGGGGTCACAACCATCCGAACGACCACAAAATGCCATGAAACCATACGACAATAGCCGCTATATGATTTGTTAAATGTTTGGGTAGACGGAATGTCAATCAGAGGTGTCGTTTGACCGTGGTGACCGAAAACACGTTTCCTCTGTCATAAAACACCAAAAACAGTGTGATACGGTCGAATTTGGAGAAAACGTGCTCCTAATGACCTGAAACCACACGAAAACATTAGGAATATTATTCGTGACATGTAGGAGGAGACGACAAGCCCATCAGATGTGTGGTGCGCACGGTATGGCCGATTGTGTCGTTTTCAGCAGCTCGGCTTGCGCTAAAATGACGCGTTGGGGGCTCAAAACCAACCGAACGACCTCAGAATGCCATGAAATCGTACGAAAACATCCTTTGGGTGGTTTTTGAAATTTTTGGGCAGATGGAACATCAATCGGAGGTGTCTTTTGACCGCGGTGACTGGAAACGCATTTTCGGTGTCACAAAACACCAAAAACGGAGTGAGACGGCCGAATTCAAATCAAACGTGCTCCGAATGACCTGAAACCACACTAAAACATTAGGAATATTATTTGTGACATGTAAGAGGAGAAGGCATGCTCATCGGACATGTAGTGCATGCGGTACGGCTGATTGTATCGTTTTCAGCAGCTCATCCTGCACTCCAGACAGCCCTCCCCGCACTCCGGACAGCCCTCCCCGCACCCCGTACAGCCCTCCCCGCACCCCGTACAGCCCTCCCCGCACCCCGTAAAGCCCTCCCCACACCCCGAACAGTCCCCATCACCCCATACAGTCTTTGTATGATTTTTGAAATGGTCGGCCAGACAGCACGTCAATCAGAGGTGTCGTTTGACCGTAGTGACCGAAAACGCGTTTCTGGTGTCATAAAACACCACAAATGGCCTGAGACGGTCGAATTCGGTGAAAATGCTCTGAGAATGACATGAAACCACATGAAAACATTAGGAATATAATTTTTTATGTGTAGGAGGAGATGACAGGCCCATCGGATTAGCGGTGCGTGCGGTACGGCCGATTGTTTCGTTTTCCGCAGCTCGACGCGCGCTAAAATGGCGCATTGGGGGGGGGGGGGGAACCACCCGAACGGCCTCCAAATTCCATTAAACCGTACGACAGCAGTTGTTGTTTTATTTTTTAAATGTTTGGGCAGACAGAATGTCAATCAGAGGTGTATTTTAACCACAGTGACCGGAAAGGCGTTTATGGTGTCATAAAACACCAAAAATGGCGTGAGACGGTTGAATTCGGAGCAAACGTGCTCATAATGACCTGAAACTAGACGAAAACATTAGGATTATTATTCGTGATGTGTAGGATGATACAGAACACCCATTAGATGTGCGGTGCACTCGGTACGGCCGATTGTGTCATTTTTAGTAGCTCAGCGCGCGATAAAATGGCGCGTTGTGGGGAAAAAACCACCCGAAATGACCTCGTAATTCCATTAAACCATATGACAATAGCCGTTGTGTGATTTTTGAAAAGGTCAGGCAGACGACACATCAATCAGAAGTGCCGTTTGACCGTGGTGACCGAAAACGCGCTTCCGGTGTCATAAAACACAAAAAATGGCATGAGACGGTCGAATTCGAAGCAAATGTGCTCCGAATGACCTGAAACCACACAAAAACATTAGTAATATTATTCGTGACGTGTATGAGGATATGACACGCCCATCAGACATGCGGTGAAAGCGGTACGGCCGATTGTGTCATTTTCAGCAGCTCGGCGCGCGCAAAAATGGTGCGTTGGGGGGTCAAAACCACATGAACGACATCTAAATGCCATGAAACCGTACGACAACATCCATTGTGTGATTTTTGAAAAGTTCGGGTAGACGTCACGTCAATTGGAGGTGTCGTTTGACCGCGGTGACCGGAAACACATTTCTGGTGTCACAAAACACCAAAAACGCCGTGAGACGGTCGAATTCCGAACAAACGTGCTCGGAATGACCCAAATCCACACAAAAACATTAGGAATATTATTCGTGACGTGTAGGAGGAGACGTTGTGCCCATCGTATGTGTGGTGCACACAATACGGCCGATTGTGTCGTTTTCAGTTGCTCTGCGCGCGCTAAAATGGCGCGTTGGGGGGTCAAAACCACCCGAACGACCTCAGAATGCCATGAAACCGTACGAAAACAGTAGATGTGTAATTTGTGAAATAGTCGGGAAGACAACATGTCAATTAGAGGTTTCGTTTGACCGCGGTGACCGAAAACGCGTTTCCGATGTCATAAAACATCAAAAACTGCGTGAGATGGCCGAATTTGGAGAAAACGTTCTCTGATTGACCTAAAATCACATGAAAACATTAGGAATATTATTCATGACATATAGGAAGAGACGTCACACCCATCGGACATGTGGTGCGTGCAGTACGGCCGATTTTGTTGTTTTCAGCAGCTCGGTGCGCGCTAAAATGGCGCGTTGGGTGGTCAAAACCACCCGAATGACCTCAGAATGCCATGAAACCGTACAGAAATAGCAGTTGTGTGATTTTTGAAATGGTCGGGCAGACGGAACATCAATCAGAGGTGTCGTTTGACCGCGGAGACTGGGAACATGATTCCAGTGTTATAAAACACCAAAAACGGCGTGAGACGGTCGAATTCGGAGAAAACGTGCTTCTAATGACCAGAAACCACACAAAAAAATTAGGAATATTATTCGTGACTTGTAAGAGGAGACGACACACCCATCGTACATGCGGTGCGCGCGGTACGGCCAATTGTGTGGTTTTCAGCAGCTCGGCGCACGCTAAAATTGCGCGTTGGGGGGTCAAAACCACCCGAACGACCTCAGGATGCCATGAAACCATATGACAACAGACTTTGTTTGATTTTTAAAATGGTCGGGCAGAAGGCATGTCAATCGGAGGTGCCGTTTGACCACGGTGACTAGAAACACGTTTCTGGTGTAAAAAACACCAAAAACGGCGTGAGACAGTCGAATTCGAAGAAAACGTGCTCCGAATGACCTGGAACCACCCGAAAACATTAGGAATATTATTTGTGATGTTTAATAGGAGACAGAATGCCCATAGGACATGTGGTGAGTGCGGTACAGCCGATTGTGTTGTTCTCAGCAGCTCGGCGCACGCTAAAATAGCGTGTTGGGGGATCAAAACCACCCAAATGACCTTGGAATGGCATGAAACCATACGAAAACAGTCTTTGTGTTATTTTTGAAATGGTCGGGTAGACGGTATGTCAATCGGAGGTTTCGTTTGACCGTGGTGACTAGAAACGCGTTTCTGGTGTCATAAAACACCAAAAACGGCGTGAGACAGTCGAATTCAGAGAAAACATTATCCGAATGAAATGAAACAACAAGAAAACATTAGGAATCATATTCGTGACGTGTAGGAGGGGGCGGAACACCCATCAGATGTGTGGTGCGTGCGTTACGGCTGATTGTGTTGTTTTCAGCAGCTCGGCGCGCGCTAAAATGGTGAGTTGTGGGGGTCAAAACCACCCGAACAACCTCGAAATGCCATTAAACCATACGAAAACAGCTGTTGTTTGATTTGTGAAATGGTCGGGAAGATGGAATGTCAATCGGAGGTGTCGTTTGACCGAGATGACTGGAAACTCGTTTCCTATGTCAGAAAACACCAAAAACGGTGTGAGACGGTCGAATTCGGAGCAAACATGCTCCGAATGACCTGAAACAACACGAAAACATTAGGAATATTATTCGTGACGTGTAGGAGGAGACGACACGCCCATCGGACTTATGGTGCGCGCGGTACGGCCGATTGTGTCATTTTCAGCAGCTCTACGCGCGCTAAAATGGCGCGTTGGTGGGTCAAAAACACCCGAACGGCCTCAGAATGACATGAAAATGTATGAAAACAGCTGTTGTGTGAATTGTAAAATGGTCGAATAGACGGCATGTCAATCGGATGTGTCGTTTGACTGCGGTGACCGGAAACACATTTCTGGTGTCATCAAACACCAAAAACGGTGTGAGATGGTTGAATTCAGAGAAAACATGCTCCGAATGACGTGAAACCACATGAAAACATTACGAATATTATTCTTGACGTGTAGGAGGAGACGGAAGGCACATCGGATGTGCGGTGCACGCGGTACGGCCAATTGTGTCGTTTCCAGCAGCTCGGCGCGCGCTAAAATGGCGCGTTGGGGGGTCAAAACCATCCGCACGACCACGGAATTCCATGAAACCGTACGACAACAGCCAATATGTGATTTGTGAAATGGTCGGGCAGATAGTACATCAATCGGAGGTGACGTTTGACCGTGGTGACTGGAAACACGTTTCTGGTGTCATAAAACACCAAAAACGGTCTGAGACGGTCGAATTTGGAGAAAACGTGCTCCGAATGACCTGAAATCACACGAAAACATTAGGCATATTATTCGTGATGTGGAGGTAGAGACAGAAGGCCCATAGGACGTGCAGTGCACGTGGTACGACCGATTGTGTCGTATTCAGCAGCTCCGCGTGAGCTAAAATGGCGTGTTGGGGGTCAAAACCATCCGAACGACCACAAAATTCCATGAAACCATACGAAAATAGCTGCTATATGATTTTTTAAATGTTCGGGTAGACGGAATGTCAATCAGAGGTGTCGTTTGACCGTGGTGACTGGAAACACGTTTCATGTGTCATAAAACACCAAAAACAGTGTGAGATGGTCGAATTCGGAGAAAACAAGCTCTGAATGGCCTGAAACCACACGAAAACATTAGGAATATTATTCGTGACGTTTAGGAGGAGACGGAAAGCCCATTGGATGTGTGGTGCGTGTGGTACGGCCGATTGTGTCGTTTTCAGCAGCTCGGCTTGCGCTAAAATGGCGCGCTGGGGGCTCAAAACCAACCGAACGACCTCAGATTTCCATGAAACCGTACGACAACATCCTTTGGGTGGTTATTGAAATTTTTTGGCAGATGGAACATCAATCGGAGGTGTCTTTTGACTGCGGTGACCAGAAAGGCGTTTCCGGTGTCAGAAAACACCAAAAACGGAGTGAGACGGTCGAATTCGGAGCAAAAATGCTCCGAATGAACTGAAACCACACTGAAACATTAGGAATATTATTCGTGACATGTAGGACGAGAAGGCATTCCCATCGGACGTGCAGTGCGTGCGGTACGGCCGATTGTATCATTTTCAGTAGCTCGACCCGCACTCTGGACAGCCCTCCCCGCACTCCGGGCAGCCCTCCACGCACCCTAGACAGCCCCTCCTGCACCCCGTATAGCCCCCCCCCCCCTCGCACCCCGAAAAGGCCCCCACACCCCGAACAGTCATTGTGTGATTTTTGAAATGGTCGGGTAGACGACACGTCAATCAGATGTGTCGTTTGACCGCGGCGACCGAAAAAGCGTTTCTGGTGTCATCAAACACCAAAACGGTGTGAGATGGTCGAATTCGGTGAAAAGGTTCTCTGAATGACATGAAACCACACAAAAACATTAGGAATATATTTCTTGATGTGTAGGAGGAGACGACAGGCCCATCGGATTAGCGGTGCGTGCGGTACGACCGATTGTGTCGTTTTCAGCAGCTCGGCGCGCGCTAAAATGGCGCATTGGGGGGCCAAAACCACCCGAACGGCCTCAAAATTCCATGACACCGTATGACAGCAGCTATTGTGTGATTTTTTAAATGTTCGGGTAGACGGAATGCCAATCAGAGGTGTATTTTAACTATAGTGACCGGAAAGGCATTTCTGGTGTCAAAAAACACCAAAAATGGCGTGAGACGGTCGAATTCAGAGAAAACGTGCTCAGAATGACCTGAAACCAGATGAAAACATTCGTATTTTTATTCGTGACATGTAGGATGAGACGACACACCAATTAGACATGCAGTGCACTCGGTACGGCCGATTGTGTCATTTTTAGTGGCTCGGCGCACGATAAAATGGCGCGTTGGGGGGGAAAAACCACCCGAATGACGTCATAATTCCATTAAACCATATGACAATAGCCGTTGTGTGATTTTTGAAATTTTCGGGCAGACAACACATCAATCAGAAGTTTCGTTTGACCGTGGTGACCGGAAACGTGTTTCTGGTGTCATAAAACACAAAAAATGGCGTGAGACTGTCGAATTCGAAGATAACGTGCTTCGAATGACCTGAAACCACACAAAAACATTAGTAATATTATTCGTGACATGTAGGAGGATACGACATTCCCATCAGACATGTGGTGCACGCGGTACGGCCGACTGTGTCGTTTTCAGCAGCTCGACGCGCGCAAAAATGGCGCGTTGGGGGGTCGAAATCACATGAACGACATCCGAATTCCATGAAACCGTATGACAACATCCATTGTGTGATTTGTGAAATGGTTGGGTAGACGGCACGTCAATCGGAGGTGTCGTTTGACTGCGGTGACTGGAAACACGTTTCTGGTGTCACAAAACACCAAAAACGGCGTGAGGCAGTCGAATTGGGAACAAACGTGCTCCGAATGACCCAAAACCACACGAAAATATTAGGAATATTATTAGTGACGTGTAAGAGGAGACGGCGTGCCCATCGGACGTGTGGTGTACACGATACGACCGATTGTGTCGTTTTCAGCTGCTCTGCGAGCGCTAAAATGGCGCGTTGGGGGGTCAAAACCACCCGAACGACCTCAGAATACCATGAAACCATACGAAAACAGCAGTTGTGTAATTTTTGAAATAGTCGGGAAGACAGCATGTCAATCAGAGGTTTTGTTTTACCGCGGTGACCGGAAACGCGTTTTCGGTGTCATAAAACACCAAAAACTGCGTGAGATGGTCGAATTTGGATCAAATGTGCTCCGATTGACCTAAAACCACATGAAAACATTAGGAATATTATTCATGACATAGAGGAGGAGACGAGACACCCATAGGACATGTGTTGCGCGCAGTACGGCTGATTTTGTCGTTTTAAGAAGCTCGGTGCGCGCTAAAATGGCGCGTTGGGTGGCCAAAACCACCAGAATGACCTCGGAATCCCATGAAACCGTACGGAAATAGCATTTGTGTGATGTTTGAAATGGTTGGGTAGAAGGCACATCAATCAGAGGTGTCATTTGACCGCAGAGACTGGAAACAAGTTTCCAGTGTTATAAAACACCAAAAACGGCGTGAGACGGTCGACTTCGGAGAAAACATGCTTCTAATGACCTGAAACCACACAAAAACATTAGGAATATTATTCGTGACGTGTAGGAGGAGACGACATGCCCATCGGACGTGCGGTGCACGCGGTACGGTCAATTGTGTCGTTTTCAGCAGCTCGGTGCACGCTAAAATTGCGCGTTGGGGGGTCAAACCCACCCGAACGACCTCGAAATGCCATGACACCATACGACAACAGCCTTTGTTTGATTTTTAAAATGGTCGGGCAGACGGAATGTCAATCGGAGGTGTCGTTTGACCACGGTGACAGGAAACACGTTTCTGGTGTCCAAAAACACCAAAAACAGCGTGAGACGGTCGAATTCGGAGAAAACGTGCTCCGAATGATCTTGAACCACACAAAAACATTAGGAATATTATTTGTGATGAGTAATAGGAGACAGAACGCCCATCAGACATGTGGTGCGTGTGGTACAGCCGATTGTGTCATTTTCAGCAGCTCGGCGCGCGCTAAAATAGTGTGTTGGGGGGTCAAAACCACCCGAATGACCTTGGAATTCCATGAAACCGTACTAAAACAGCTGTTGTGTGATTTGTGAAATGGTCGGGCAGACGGTATGTCAATCAGAGGTGTCGTTTGACCGTGGTGACTAGAAACGTGTTTCTGGTGTCATAAAACACCAAAAACGGCGTCAGACGGTCGAATTCAGAGAAACATGCTCCGAATGAAATGAAACCATACGAAAACATTAGTAATCTTATTCTTGACGTGTAGGAGGGGACAGAACACCCATCAGTTGTGTGGTGCATGCGTTACGGCCGATTGTGTTGTTTTCAGCAGCTCGACGCGCGCTAAAATGGCGAGTTGTGGGGGTCAAAACCACTCGAATGACCTCATAATGCCATTAAACCATACGAAAACAGCCGTTGTGTGATTTGTGAAATGGTCGGGAAGATGGCATGTCAATCAGAGGTTTCGTTTGACCGAGATGACCGGAAACTTGTTTCCTGTGTCACAAAAACACCAAAAATGGCGTGAGACGGTCGAATTCATAGAAAAATTGCTCTGAATGACCTGAAACAAAACGAAAACATTAGGAATATTATTTTTGGCATGTAGAAGGAGACGACACGCCCATCGGACTTGTGGTGTGCGCGGTACGGCCGATTGTGTCGTTTTCAGCAGCTCTGTGCGCGCTAAAATGGCGCGTTGGGGGGTCAAAAACACCCGAACGACCTCAGAATGAGATGAAATTGTATGAAAACAGCTGTCGTGTGAATTTTCAAATGGTCAAATAGACGGCATGTCAATCGGAGGTGTCGTTTGACTACGGTGACCGGAAACGTGTTTCCGGTGTCACAAAACACCAAAAACGGTGTGAGATGGTCGAATTCGGAGAAAACATGTTCTGAATGACCTGAAACCACATGAAAACATTATGAATATTATTCGTGACGTGTAGGAGGAGACGGAAGCACATTGGATGTGCGGTGCACGCGGTACGGCTGATTGTGTCATTTTCAGCAGCTCGGCGCGCGCTAAAATGGCGCGTTGGGGGGTCAAAACCATCCGAACGACCACGGAATTCCATGAAACCGTACGACAACAGCCGATATGTGATTTGAGAAATGGTCGGGAAGACGGTACATCAATCAGAGGTGTCGTTTGACCATGGTGACTGGAAACGCGTTTCTGGTGTCATAAAACACCAAAAACGGTCTGAGATGGTCAAATTTTGAAAACATTTGCTCCGAATGACCTGAAATCACACGAAAACATTAGGCATATTATTCTTGATGTGTAGGTAGAGACAGAAGGCCCATCGGACGTGCGGTGCACGTGGTACGGTCGATTGTGTCGTCTTTAGCAGCTCGGCGCGCGCTAAAATGGCGCATTGGGGGTCAAAATCATCCGAACGACCACAAAATGCCTTGAAACCGTACGACAATAGCCACTATATGATTTGTTAAATGTTCGGGCAGACGGAATGTCAATCAGAGGTGTCGTTAGACCGTGGTGACCGGAAACACGTTTCATGTGTCATAAAACACCAAAAACAGTGTGAGACGGTCGAATTTGGAGAAAACGTGCTCCGAATGACCTGAAACCACACGAAAACATTAGGAACATTATTCGTGACGTGTAGGAGGAGGCGAAAAGCCCATCGGATGTGTGGTGCATGCGGTACGACCGATTGTGTCGTTTTCAGCAGCCCTGCTTGCGCTAAAATGGCGCGTTGGGGGCTCAAAACCAACCGAACGACCTCAGAATGCCATGAAACCGTACAAAAACATCCATTGCATGGTTTTTGAAATGTTTGGGTAGATGGAACGTCAATCGGAGGTGTCCTTTGACGGCGGTGACTGGAAACGTGTTTCCAGTGTCACAAAACACCAAAAACGGAGTGAGACGGTCGAATTCGGAGAAAACGTGCTCCGAATGACCTGAAACCACACTAAAACATTAGGAATATTATTCGTGACTTGTATGAGGAGAAGGAATGCCCATCGGACGTGCAGTGTGTGCGGTACGACCGATTGTTTCATTTTTAGCAGCTCAACCCGCACTCCAGATAGCCCTCCCCACACCCCGGACATGCCCCCACACCCCGGACAGTCTTTGTGTGAATTGTGAAATGGTCGGGCAGACGGCACGTCAATCAGAGGTGTCGTTTGACCGCAGTGACCAAAAACGCGTTTCTGGTGTCATAAAACACAAAAAACGGCGTGAGACGGTCGAATTCTGTGAAAAAGTGCTCATAATGACATGAAATCACATGAAAACAATAGGAATATAATTTGTGATGTGTAGGAAGAGACGACAGGCCCATCAGATGTGTGGTGCGTGCGGTACGACCGATTGTGTCGTTTTCAAGAGCTCGGCGCGTGCTAAAATGGCGCATTGGGGGGCCAAAACCACCCGAACGGCCTTCGAATTCCATAAAACCGTATGACAGCAGCTGTTGTGTGATTTTATAAATGTTCGGGTAGACGTCACGTCAATCGGAGGTGTATTTTAACCGTAGTGACCGGAAAGGCGTTTCTGGTGTCATAAAACACCAAAAAATGGTGTGAGATGGTCGAATTCGAAGCAAACGTGCTCAGAATGACCTGAAACTAGACGAAAACATTAGGATTATTATTCGTGACGTGTAGGATGAGACGACACACCCTTCAGACATGTGGTGCACTCGATACGGCTGATTGTGTCGTTTTTAGTAGCTCGGTGCGCGATAAAATGGCGCGTTGGGGGGGAAAAACCACCCAAATGTCTTTGTAATTACATTAAACCATATGACAATAGCTGTTTTGTGATTTTTGAAATGTTCGGGTAGACGGCACCTCAATCAGAAGTTTCGTTTGACAGTGGTGACCGGAAACACGTTTCCGGTGTCATAAAACACAAAAAATGGCGTGAGACGGTCGAATGTGAAGCAAACGTGCTCCGAATGACCTGATACCACACAAAAACATTTTTAACATTATTCGTGACGTGTAGAAGGATACGACATGCCCATCGGACATGCGGTGGACGCGGTACGGCCGATTGTGTCGTTTTCAGCAGCTCGGCGCGCGCAAAAATGGCGCATTGGGGGGTCAAAACCACATGAACGATAGCTGAATGCCATGAAACCGTACGAAAACAGTCGTTGTGTGATTTTTGAAATGGTCGAGTAGACGGAACGTCAATCAGAGGTGTCGTTTGACCGTGGTGACCGGAATCACGTTTCTGGTGTCACAAAACACAAAAAAGGAGTGAGACGGTCGAATTCGGAACAAACGTGCTCCGAATGACCCAAAACCACACGAAAACATTAGGAATATTATTCGTGACGTGTAGGAGGAGACGACGTTCCCATCGGACGTGCGGTGCACATGATACAGCCGATTGTGTCGTTTTCAGCTGCTCTGCGCGCGCTAAAATGGCACGTTGGGGGGTCAAAACAACTCGAACGACCTCAGAATACCATGTAACGGTACGACAACAGCAGTTGTGTAATTTGTGAAATGTCCGAGAATACATCATGTCAATCAGAGGTGTTTTTGGACCGCGGTGATCGGAAACGCGTTTCCGATGTCATAAAACACCAAAAACTGCGTGAGATGGTCGAATTTGGAGCAAACGTGCTCCGATTGACCTAAAACCACACGAAAACATTAGGAATATTATTAATGACATATAGGAGGATACGGAACACCCATCGGACGTGTGGTGTGCGCAGTACGGCCGATTTTGTCATTTTCAGCAGCTTAGTGCGAGCTAAAATGGCGCGTTGGGTGGTCAAAACCACCCGAATGACCTTGGAATGCCATGAAACCATACGAAAATAGCAGTTGTGTGATTTTTGAAATGTTCGGGCAGGCGGCACATCAATCAGTGGTGTCGTCTGACCGTGGAGACTAGAAACGCGTTTCTAGTGTTATAAAACACAAAAAACGGCGTGAGACGGTCGAATTCAGAGCAGACGTGCTTCTAATGACCTGAAACCACACAAAAACATTAGGAATATTATTCCTGATGTGGAGGAGGAGACAACACGCCCATCGGACATGCGGTGCGCGCGGTACGGCCAATTGTGTCGTTTTCAGTAGCTCGACGCACGCTAAAATAGCGCGTTGGGGGGTCAATACCAACCGAACGACCTCAGAATGCCATGAAACTATACGACAACAGCCTTGGTTTGATTTGTAAAATGGTCGGGTATACTTCATGTCAATCGGGGGTGTCGTTTGACCACGGTGACTGGAAACATGTTTCTGGTATCAAAAAACAACAAAAACGGCGTGAGACGGTCGAATTCGGAGAAAACGTGCTCCGAATGACCTATAACCGGATGAAAACATTAGGAATGTTATTTGTGATGTGTAAGATGAGACAGAACGCCCATCAGACATGTGGTGCGTGCGGTACAACCGATTGTGCTGTTTTCAGCAGTTCGACACGCGCTAAAATAGCGTATTGGGGGTTCAAAACCACCCAAATGACCTTGGAATTCCATGAAACCGTACGAAAACAACCATTGTGTGATTTGGGAAATGGTCGGGTAGATGGTACGTCAATCGGAGGTGTCGTTTGACCGTGGTGACTAGAAACGCGTTTCGGGTGTCATAAAACACCAAAAACGGCGTGAGACGGTCGAATTCAGAGAAAACATGCTCCGAATGACATGAAACCTCACGAAAAAATTAGGAATCTTATTCGTGATGTGTTGGAGGGGACGGAACACCCATCAGATGTGTGGTGCGTGCGTTACGGCCAATTGTGTTGTTTTCAGCAGCTCGGCGCGCGCTAAAATGGCGAGTTGTGGGGGTCAAAACCACCCAAACGACCTCAGAATGCCATTAAACCATACGAAAACAGTCGCTGTGTGATTTGTGAAATGGCCGGGAATATGGCATGTCAATCGGAGGTGTCGTTTGACCGAGATGTCGGAAACTCGTTTCATGTGTCAAAAAACACCAAAAACGGCATGAGACGGTCGAATTCGGAGCAAACTTGCTCTGAATGACGTGAAACAACACGAAAAAATTAGGAATATTATTCGTAACATGTAGGAGGAGACGACACGCCCATCAGACTTGTGGTGCGCGCGGTACGCCCGATTGTATCGTTTTCAATAGCTCTGCGCGCGCTAAAATGGCGCGTTGGGGGGTCAAAAACACCCGAACGACCTCAGAATGACATGAAATTGTATGAAAACAGCTTTTGTGTGAATTTTAAAATGGTCGAAAAGACGGCATGTCAATCAGAGGTGTCGTTTGACTGCGGTGACTGGAAATGCGTTTCCGGTGTCATAAAACACCAAAAACGGTGTGAGATGGTCGAATTCGGAGGAAACATGCTCCGAATGACCTGAAACCACGTGAAAACATTATGAATATTATTCGTGACGTGTAGGAGGAGACGAAAGGCACAACAGATGTGCGGTGTGCATGGTAAGGCCGATTGTGTCGTTTTCAGCAGCTTGGCACACGCTAAAATGGCGCGTTGGGGGGTCAAAACCATCTGAATGACCACGGAATGCCATGGAACTGTACGACAACAGCCGATATGTGATTTGTGAAATGGTCGGGCAGACGGTACATCAATCAGTGGTGTATTTTGACCATGGTGACCAGAAACATGTTTCTGGTGTCATAAAACACCAAAAACGGTCTAAGACGGTCGAATTTGGAGAAAATGTGCTCCGAATGACCTGAAATCACACGAAAACATTAGGCATATTACTCGTGATGTGTAGGTGGAGATAGAAGGCCCATCGGACGTGCAGTGCACGCGGTACCCCGATTGTGTCGTTTTCAGTAGCTCGGCGCGCGCTAAAATGGCGCGTTGGGGGTCAAAACCATCCGAACGACCACAAAATGCCATGAAACCGTATGACAATAGCCGCTATTTGATTTTTTAAATTTTCGGGCAGACGAAATGTCAATCAGAGGTGTCGTTTGACCGTGGTCCTGTGTCATAAAACATTAAAAACAGTGTGAGACGGTCGAATTCGGAGAAAACATGCTCCGAATGACCTGAAACCACATGAAAATATTAGGAATATTATTCATGACGTGTAGGAGGAGACGGTAAGCCCATCAGATGTGCGGTGCGCGTGGTACGGATGATTGTGTCGTTTTCAGCAGCTCGGCTTGCGCTAAAATGGCACGTTGGGGGATCAAAACCAACCGAACGACCTCAGAATTCCATGAAACCGTACGACAACATCCTTTGGGTAGTTTTTGAAATGTTCAGGAAGATTGAACGTCAATCCGAGGTGTCTTTTGACCGCGGTGACTAGAAATGCGTTTCGGGTGTCATAAAACACAAAAAACGGAGTGAGACTGTCGAATTCGGAGCAAACGTGCTCCGAATGACCTGAAACCACACTAAAACATTAGGAATATTATTCGTGACATGTAGGAGGAGAAGGCATGCCCATCGGACGTGCAGTGCGTGCGGCACGTCCGATTGTCTCGTTTTCAGCAGCTCGACCCGCGCTAAAATGGCACGTTAGGGGGTCAAAACGACCCGAATGACCTCGGAATGCCATGAAACCGTACAACAATAGTCGTTGTCTGATTTGTGAAATGGTCAGGCAGACGGCATGTCAGTCGGACGTGTCGTTTGACCGCGGTGTCCAGAAATGCATTTCCGGTGTCATAAAACACCAAAAAACGGCGTGAGACGGTCGTATTCGGAGAAAACGTGCTCCGAATGACCTGAAATGATAGCATTTTATAAATTGGGTGTTTTAAATTATTATAGAACCTTGATTTGAGGTCAGATTTAATTTTATTAAATGTATACTGTAACTAAATAATTATGTCCAATTTGCCTTTGTTTTGTTTTGTTGTTTTTTTCTCTTATTGTAGGTTTATTGAAGCAGAAGATTGAAATGGATGAACCTGATAGGATCATTGAAGCACGTTTATCATTTTTTGTTTATGACGATCTTGATGTTTATGCTGTTTGAAATTGTTTTCCATTTTTTATGATTTTTACCTTGTTTTATCTCTGATTTTGCACCGTGAAGAAAAAAAACACAATTCATACATTTCATTAAAAAAATGGAATCTATTTTATTTAATATTATATTAATATATTTATTTAATTTATATATATATATATATTAAAATATTGAAAATATATTATATATATATTTAAAATATTTTATATAATATTATATATATAAATATTTTCTTTAATATATATATATATATATATTTATTTTATTTAATAAATATATATATATACATATCTTTCTTTAAGTAGGAATTTTTTTAAAAAAAATAATTTTCCCTAGCTAGCAACTGCCAAAGGCGGTCCCTAATGGTGCCCGATAGGCACATTATAGCAACCTCCACGTGTTCGCTTAAGGTCGGAATTTCAGCCACCTATAGCGACGGCCATTGGCGGTCACTATTGGCCTACATCGATGAAGCTGAAGCGACCGCCAATGGCGGTCGCTGGGCGGACACTATAGGCCTATAGCGACCGCCAATGGCGGTCGCTAATGCCTGATTTTTTAGTAGTGGTTCTTCTAGATTTCAAATCAATATTTATAGTCTAAGAGATAACATATATAACTCTATGTAAAAATTGTTTTACTAAAATATATATGCTAATGTCATTTTTGTAATTAATTTAACTTAATTAATATAAATTGTTATTGTCATATAAAAGTGGCTCCATGGGGTCCCAAAATCAACACAAGGATGTCCATGTACGGAAATTCATCATCCAATAGGGTTAGGGCACATGTTAGGGTAATTTAATATTATTATAAATTATTTTTTAACCTTATTTACCAGTTTTACCCTTTAATCATGGTAAATAAAATATTTATCGAAGTAATTATTCAAAATGTATAAAAATAGAAGATACCTATTTACACAATTTGGACATCCTGATTCTAAATATGATTTCCATTTTCCTAAATTTAAACCACATATGTGGAAAAATTTATTTTAAAATTAATTTCCATTGTTAAAACATAAAGCGTGTTTTTAAGAAATAATAACTATCAAAAGATTGACACTTGTTTATGTCTCGTTTAATGTAAAATTATGTAAAATGACCAAAATTGGATTAAATGGTAAAAATATATTCTAATTATACTTTAAAAACACTCAATTGTATAATGTATCACTATAAATTATTTTGATTAATAAAGTTGTTTTAATAAAAGTTTATATTTTTCATTATTCATAAAAAATTGGAAGTACTCAGAAAAATACCAAAAATTAATCCTAGGCTAATTTCGATATTCTGAATCCAAAAATAAAGTCCATTTTATAATATAATGTTTATATAATTTCAATAAGTGGGTACTACTGTTCATAACGGCTTGTTTGATTGGTTGTGGTGTGTTAGAACTTGAAGTTGCATACAACACAAGCTACTTTATTATTCAAAGAGAATCGTATCATGGAATAATGGGGTGTTACACTAGTTTTCTTATCTTATAATCATCAATATCATAGATTCTACTTCATATATAAGAGGTAGTTTCATTGTAACACCTCAAGCTTCTACGGTACACTTCTCTTTGAATAATGTGATAGCGTGTGTTGTACGCAACATCGAGATCTAATACACCACAACCAATCAAACTAGTCGTTTTGAATAGTAATACCTACTTTTGGAAAGTATATATATTTTATATATCAAAATGGACTTCATTTTTGGATTCAGAATATCAAAATTATCCTAAGTTAAATTTTTGGAATTTTTCTGAGAACATCTGATTTTTATGAATAGTGAAAAATACTTAAAAAAACATTTTTAATCAAAATAATTTATAGTGATAAATTATATTATTGAGTGGTTTTAAAGTATAATTAGAATATATTTTTACTATTTTATCCAATGGTGTTCATTAGAATTAATTTCACTTTGAAATTGAACATAAATAATTGTCAATGTTTTGATATATATTGTTTCTTTAAAACACCCTATTTGTTGTGACAACAGGAATTAATTATAAAATTAATTTTTGAAAATTATTTGTCTGGAATTTTGTAAAATAGACATCATTTTTGATTTCAGAATATCAATTATAGCTTAGGGTGAAATTTTTTCATTGTTCTGAAAAACTTCAATTTTTGATTAATAGTTAAACCACTAGGTGGTAGTTAAAAAAACTGATTTTTTAATAAAACCTAATTTTATGGCTTCTGTGAATGGAATTTCGAAAATACGAGAGATATGGTTAATATCATGTAGTAAAATTTGGATCAATGGGATGAAAATAATTTTTTCTGAATGGTAACTTCTTACTTTTATTTACCACGGTTAAAAGTAAATAGGTTAATTAAGGGTAAAAATGATATTAATATTACTCTAACATGTGTCCTAATTGTATTGGAGAAGTTTATCTAGACCAAAACCAGACTTAGGAATAAAATATTATCATTTATGTCCAGTTGGATTAGATTAGGACATTTATTATTATTTAATTCAAAGAAGAGTTAAAAGAGTTAAAATCAATGTTTATTTACTAAAATATTTTTAATATATGGTTATACATAAGATAAATTCGATTAAAAATATTCATTAGAAATATAAAAAGATTTCATACATAATAATATATTATTTATAATTTTTAGACATAAAATAATTTAATTTATTTATGAAAAAATGATGATGCAATAATTACCATAATAGTGAAATATTAAAATAATTGATATTATAAATACCCAAATAAATAAAATATGATACTTTTTATGAATTACACTAATTTTTAAGGTTAATATGACATGTTAGGAATGATGAAATTAGTTTTTTGCGAATTAATCATTCTTTTATGATTTTTTTAAAATAATTATTGAATAGTGGGGAAATTGACATAAAAGGGTTTTTAAAACAAATATTATATTATTAATTGATATTAAATTCCTAAAAATCTAAGGATCGTCCAAGAGATTATATCATGATATTTTTATCATGAATGTCCCACATGGGGGTCTCTTGGATTAATATAGTATGTTTATTAACCATATAATATAAAAATACAAAGAGACATTGTAAAAGTGAAACTAATTAACTTAGAGTTAATACTTAAAGAAAAGGTTAATATTGTAACCCAAACCTGACTAAATTATATTGGATGAGTGGTCTTCGACCCATCCCCACCTTAACCTTTAAATAATCCACTTTTGAGCAATTAAAAACCGAATATGAATTTATTATAAAATAATATTTCTAACTTTTCCAAAGGTTCCCCTCACCCCTCTTATAAAAGGGAACTTTCCCTTCTCATTACCTCACACCATCAAAGCCTTTTGGTTCGGCCAAACTCTGCCCAAATACTATCTCAACTTCCCTCAATTCAACCTAAATGCCTTCCTTTAGTCAGAAATCCAACCTAAGAGCCCTTTTGATCAAAACAAAAGGAAGAATCCGAAGAAGATGTAAAGATTTCACCACCCTTTTCCATGTTCCTTTCTTCTTCCACTTCGTCTTCGTTTTTTATTACCATTCTAAAATAATAACTCCAGTATCTTATATATATATATATATATTGTAATGTTATTATAAATATGGTAAAACCATTTTCAGTATTCTATCCATCCTTTGAATAACATGTCACCATACGTGCGTACGTACGGCTTACTGTCTCCACGACGTGGTGTAATTGTTATTCAATAATTTATTTTTTGGATGGGTATAATAATGATTTATAATTCATGTAAATAATAAATATAACATGATAATAATTCGGTATATATGATATAACATCCAAGTATATATTATTTTAATATCAAAATAATGATATTGTCACTCGTGCGTACGTACGAACTACCGTCTCCACGAACGCGATGAGATTCATTCTCCATCGTATCCATTCAAGTATAATTATCATTTGATGATTTAAAAATAATTCATAAGGACTTGATATCATTCTGGATATGAATAAGATAAAACCTATCCATTTCAAACATGTCTTACGTAACAAAACATATAAAAGAAAACGAGTAAGTTAACACCCGAAACAACAATAATACTAGGATATTATTAACAAATCAATTTTAAAAGATCATATGTGATATAAAATTAATGTATATGATTCTTGTATAATTTAATAACAATTATTTCCCCATTATACAGGAGGTTAACCTACCCCCAACCAAGGAAAAGTACAAGGTAAGGGTTTATTTCGCAATCTCTTCATTATCTGGGGATGTTTATTAGTAATAATCTACTGAGATCTCTTTATCATCCACGTTCATGTTTCTTAAAAATGTATTTCAAAACATTTTTACTATTTAAAATAATATGGGTTGAAGTCATTTATACCCTAGTTTGACTTTTTATAAGAGTTTTATAAAGGAATCTTTCCGTCCTTTTCAAAAAAATGTTCTTTTTATCCTTTTCGACATAATTAAGGTAAGAATCTTTTTTTAACTTATATAGCGGGTGTGGCTATTTAACACCGTTATAAAATCATTGAAGCTTCCATTACAAGTTTATAATAATATTTTCAATGAAAATGTTTTATTTTATAAATATATGACTCTTAAATGATTTCAAAATAGAAAGATATATTTCTCTAAAATGAGTTTTGATTTCATCTATGTCAACATCCTTTGATGGATTTTACGCTTATTTGATGTTGATTTATTATGATACAAAACATCTGTATTGTATTGAAGGTTTTGTGGTATGTTTGAAAGTGGATGTGTGATTTTTATACCATTCATTTTTTATGTATGAAGTATTTACATTTTGTATGCTAATTTTAATATGAATGTTTATGTTATGTTTAATCCTTTTCATATGGGAATGCATTGGACTTAATATGTGATGGGTGGAGCCCGCTATAGCTCCTCGATGTATCGGTAACTAGTGTCATGGCATGAGGCCTTGACAAAATCTTATTTTTATTCTTGGCACGAGGCCTTGACTATGTGGTTATGATAGTCTGGCATTATGCATTCCATTATTATGAAAGTGGTTACTGATATTTCATGTGATTATTCGATTAGTAGAATATCCATGTGAATAAGTAAATGGAATTATTTCATTTTATTATTTCCATACTATGTTGAAGTTCAAGTTTAAAAGGCTTTTGTTTTAGTTATACATTACCTTAAATTTTTATTCTTATTCATGAAAGTTTCCGCTATATTGTTATCCTTACTGAGCATTTGAGCTCACCCCTTTTCTAGGTTTTATTTTTCCCAGGATGTGAAGAAGTAATTTATGAATGACCTGCAGAAATAGTATGAGGGGATAAGAGTGTGGACTATGGAGACTATATTGTTGTAGTTTTCATTTTATGATGTAATGTAATCTTTATTAATGTATCTAGTTATTCCAAGGATACTAAACTAATCGGTCTTTCGAGACTTGATCTTTCTTGTGATCATGCCAATGTTATGTAATAATGCACCGACTCTAGGTAACTGGGGTCGGGGCGTTACAATTGGTTTCAGAGGGTGTTTTGTACAATCCTTGGAATCCAGATTTTGATAAACTCTGATTAGAGCACATATACCTAATATGGACTTTGAGGATTAATAAAGAAGAACTTCCTAGAATTTTGGTATTGTAGAGATTTTGTGAGTTTTCGGAGCAATATATCTGTGTCTGCATACGAGCAGGTAGAGGCAGCTCTGGCAAAAATGTACCTAGGGGTAAATCCTGAAAACACTGCTTTGAGCTAGACTCAAATAGAAACGGGTGCACGACAACGGGCCTTGCTGCACTCTTGGCTACGACACTCCTGGGGGATATACTTAGAATAACTCTCATTTTCTTTACAAATCATTATTAAGGTTTTATGAGTATATACTTCCTAAATCAAAACATTTTTATTACTATGGATTATATCCATAAATAGTTCAATTTATGTTAAGTGTTTTATAAGTATGGAATTATGTATTTTGATTCATAAAATGATCTAGTCTATGGCCTTATTTAGAAATGGCGCCTAGTGGAAGAAATGGAAACCGTATCAATGCACGCACTCCATGTAGGGATTTACCTCCTACTAAAGATAATTATAGTGGATCTGGTGATGAAAATGGTGCCGATTAGCTAATCACCATACTGGGACAACTCACTCAGGTTATGAATAATACCCTTACCCGTATGGAGCACCCTCATCCGCAGCGTGGAGGATCAATGTTAGATCTTTTCATGAGGCAACAACCACCAACGTTCAATGGGAGTACAAATTCCGTAGTAGCTGAGCAATGGATAAATTCCCTATAGAAAATATTTCAGGCTTTGGGGAGTAGTGAAAGGGAAAAGGTTATCATGGCAGTTTACCGCCTCACTGTAGATGCTGATCAATGGTGGTCATTGATTCAAAACATGAAGGAAGATGATGAAGTATCAAATATGGAATGGAGGGAGTTAAAAGATCGGTTTTTAGAAACATACTTTCCTCATGACAACCAAGCAGATATGGAAAAGCAATTTCTAAGTCTGAGACAAAAGGAGGATGAGAATGTCACAAAGTATGAGGCTAACTTTACAAGGTTAGCAAGGTATGCTAGAGATTATTTACGTAACCCCAAAGGTAAGATTGATCGTTTCTTTGATGGGTTAAAACCATTTCTCCGTCGAGCATTACTCTCAAAATCCATCTCATCGTACGAATACATTGCCTCATGTGCTATCAAGACAGAAAAAAATTCTATAAGTCTTATGACTTTAAATCAAAGAAAGAGAAGAAGAGATCTTCTGATCAATCTATGAATGGAAATAAGGGGAAGAAGGGAATGTTTGAATATCCATCCTGTGGTAAATGTGGGAAGAATCACCCTGGTACTTTCTTGAAGGGAATGGGTGTCTGTTACAAGTGTGGTGAAAAAGGCCACCAAGCTCGTGATTGCAAAGGGAAGAAGGAAGCTACCAATGTTCAGTGCTACAATTGCATGGAGATGGGACATTATGCAAATTAATGTCCTAAGCGTCAAGGGAACTTACCTCAGAATAGGCCAAGGGATCAAGGCCAAGCTTATGCTATCACTACTACTGAGGTAGAAGCTCCAAAAGATGTGGTGGTAGGTAATTTAATGGTCTCCTCAAGTTTAGAAAATTCATTATTTGATTCTGGATCATCGCATTGATTAATATATTCCCAGTTTTCTATGGAAATTAGATATTTCCAATTTGATTTAACAAGGGAGTTGTCAGTTAAAACTCCTAAGGGAAGTATCATTGCAACAATGTTTTGTGAATTAGTCCCCATTAGAGCACATAAATGTTCTTTATCTGCTGATCTCATCGTCATACCTATGATTTAGTTTGATATAATCCTTGGTATGGATTGGATTTCGGACTATGATGCAAAGATTTATTGTAAGAATAGGGAGGTTACAATTTTTGATGATGATGATAAGGAACACCTTATATTTAGAGCAGAATCGTCACCACCTAATTCTTATCTAGATCCTCCCCCAGTAGCTCAACTAAATTCAATTATTGGGGAGGAAGAGAATGAAATGAATGTGGGTGCGGAAAGGAATGTTCAAATAGGGGATGTACATGTTGTGAAAGAATATGTAGATGTATTTCTGGATGATTTACCTGGACATCCTCTAGAACGAGAAGTTGAGTTTTCCATTGATTTAATTCCTGGATGAAATCCTATATCGAAGAGCCCTTATAGAATGGCCACTGAAGAATTAGTCGAACTAAAAAAACTACTAGAGGAATTTAGTAATAAAGGATTTATTATCCCTAGTGTTTCTCCATGGGTAGCCCCTGTTCATTTTGTTAAAAAGAAAGATGGATCTATGAGGTTATGTATCGACTATAGGGAGATCAAAGCTATAACAATAAAGAACAAGTATCCCCTACCTCACGTTGATGATTTATTGGACCAACTGTATGGAGCTCAATACATTTCAAAGATTGACCTTCGATCTGGACACCATCGGTTGTGTTTAAAGTAGGAAGACATTCCAAAGAGAGCATTTCGAACCAGGTACGGGCATTACGAGTTTACTGTAATGCCTTTTGGATTGACTAATGAACCCTCTGTATTCATGGATCTTATCAATAAAGTTTTCAAGTAATATCTTGATGAATTTGTGGTGGTATTTATTGACGATATCTTGGTATACTCTAAAAGACATGAAGATCATGAAATTCACTAGCAAATTATCCTAAAGACTCCGAGAAGACATGAATTATATGGGAAGTTTAGAAAGTGTGATTTCAGGCTTCATGAGGTTTCTTTTCTTGGCCATATTTTCTCTAAATATGGAATCTCTGTTGATCCTTCTAAGACCAAGGCAATACAAAAATGGCCAGCACCTACGAGTATAACTGATGAACATAGTTTTATTGGTTTGGCTTGTTATTATCGACGTTTCATCCAGAATTTTTCCCGATTGGATAACCCATTAACAAAGCTCACACGTAAAGGGGATAAATTTGTTTGGACAAAAGAGTGTGAAGAATGTTTCGAAGAACTGAAGAGAAGATTATCCAATGCTCCTATATTGAATCTACCATCGGGGAATGATGGGTTCGTTATTTATAGTGATGCATCAATGAAAGGACTTGGTTGTGTCCTTATGCAGAATGATAGGGTTATTGCCTATGCATCACAACAATTGAAAATTCATGAGCAAAACTATCCTACTCATGAGATAGAGTTACTAGCTGTGATCTTTGCTTTGAAGATATGGAGGCACTACCTCTATGGTGAAAAATGTGAGATTTATACTGATCACAAGAGTTTGAAGTATATTTTCTCACAAAAAGAACTCAACATGAGGAAAAGGAGATGGCTTGAATTACTCAAGGATCATTATTGCACGATACACTACCACCTAGGGAAGGAAAACAAGGTGGAAAATGCT
The DNA here is from genome assembly GCA_963277665.1 of Viscum album. Taxonomy (NCBI): domain Eukaryota; kingdom Viridiplantae; phylum Streptophyta; class Magnoliopsida; order Santalales; family Viscaceae; genus Viscum; species Viscum album. Next base: position 2,101,544,162 of record OY728127.1, on the reverse strand, counting down.
TTGAGCAGAAAAGACCATGGAGTTTTGAACAATATGAGAATTGAAAGGGATCCAATTTTCATGGATCTAGTGAAGATGGACATGGGAATAACCAGGGATGGTGAAACATCAATACTTTTTCAAATGGTTGCCAAACCATCTTTACTAGAAAGGATTAAAAGTTCTTAGACCGATGATGAAGAATTTAAAAAGTTGATTAAAGATGTAAATGATGGGAGATTGAGAGACTTTGTGTTTGAATATGGAATTTTGAAATTTGGGAAGAGACTGTGTGTTCCCGATATACCTGATCTAAAAAGGGAATTGCTGGATGATGCTCATAGTTCTAATTTCTCTATACACCATGGGAGCACCAAAATGTATATAGATTTGAAGGAACATTTTTGGTGGGAAAACATGAAGAGGGAGGTTGCTGATTTTCTGTCAAGATGTATGGTTTGTCAAAAAGTGAAAGCTGGAAGGCAATAGCCTGGAGGAGTCATGAATCCTCTTCCCATACCGGAGTTGAAATGGGAAAATATTATGATGGACTTTGATATGGGGATACCAAAGACTCCTAGAAGGAACGATGCAATATGGGTCATTGTTGATCATCTTACCAAGTCAGCATATTTTCTTGCTATAAGAGAAGATTTACCACTTGAACGACTAGCAAGAATATATATTAATGAAGTTGTGAGACTTCATAGAGTACCCCTATCGATTGTTTCTGATCTTGATCCCCGTTTTACTTCATGATTCTGGAAAAGTCTTCATAAAGCCATGGAAAATGAACTTCATTTGTGCACTGCCTACCACCCTCAAATAGATGGACAATCAGAATGAACTATTCAAACCTTAGAAGACATGTTGAGATCCTTCTCACTTAACTTTCAGGGTATGTGGGATCAATATTTACCTCTGGTAGAATTTTCCTATAACAATAGCTTCCATTCGAGTATTCCGATGGCACCATATGAAGAGTTATATGGAAAGAGATGTCGCACACCAACCTGTTGGGATGAAATTGGTGAAGGAAAACTTGTAGGTCTAGAACTGGTGGAGGAAACGATGGAAAAGGAGAAGGTAATCCAAAATCACATCAAAGCAACTCAAACTAGGCAGAAGAGCTATGCCAATAATTGAAGGAAGGATTTGGAATTTCAAGTCGGTGATCATGTTTTCCTGAAGGTATCTTCATGGAAGGGAGTCATACATTTTGGTAAGAAAGGTAAATTGAGTCCCTGGTACATCGGACCTTTCGAAGTTCTAGAACGAATTGGGGCTGTAGATTACCGATTGGAAATGCCGCCAAGTCTCTCCAAAGTTCATGATGTGTTCCACATATCTCTGTTGAGGAAATACATGCCTCACCCAACGCATGTACTCACCTATGAGGAATTAGAACTGGAACCTGATCTGTCTTATTGTGAAGAACCCGTCAAGATTATTGATACGAGAGAACAAGTATTGAGAAACCAGACGGCGCGTCTGGTTAATTTTTTGTGGAGAAACCATAAGATTGAAGAGGCAAAGTGGGAACCCAAGGAACATATGATGAAGAACCACCAGAGTCTTTTCATGCGGTAGTATTCTAGAAATTTCAAGGATGAAATTATTTGAAGGAGGGGAGAATGTAACACCCCAATCTTCTACGGTACACTTCTCTTTGAATAATGTGATAGCGTGTGGTATACGCAACATCGAGTTCTAACACACCACAACCAATAAAACTAGCTGTTATGAATAGTAGTTCCAACCTTTTGAAATTATATATATTTTATATTTCCAAGTGTACTTCATTTTTGGATTCAGAATATCGAAATTATCCTATGTTGAATTTTTGGTATTTTTCTGAGAACTTCCGATTTTTATGAATAGTGACAAATACTTAAAAACAACTTTTTTAATAAAAATAATTTATAGTGATAAATTATATTATTCTGTGATTTTAAATTATAATTAGAATATATTTTTACCATTTTATCCAATTGTGTTCATTAGAATTAATTTCACTTTGAAATGAGACATAAACAATAGTCAATCTTTTGATATATATTGTTTCTTAAAAACACGCTATTTGTTGTGACAGAGGGAATTAATTATAAAATTAATTAATGAAACATATATTATTGGATTTTTTTTAAAATAGAAATCATTTTTTAATTCGGAATATCAATTATTGCTTAGGGTGAAAATTTGGCATTTTTCTGAAAAACTTCAATTTTTGATGAATAGTGAAACCACTAGGTGGTAGTTAAAAAAACTGAATTTTTCCTAAAAATTAATTTTACCAATTATGTGAATGAAATTTCACAAATCCGAGAGACACGGTTAATATCAAGTAGTAAAATTTGGTTCAATGAGATGAATGTAATTTTTGGTGAATAGTAAACTTTTTACTTTTATTTACCACGGTTAAAAGTAAATAGGTTAATTAAGGGTAAAAATGATATTAATATTACCCTAACACATGTACTAATTCTATTTAACAAGTGTATCTCGACCAAAAACAACCTTAGGAATAATATATTATCATTTAGGTCCACTTGGATTAGATTAGGACATTTATTATTATTTCATTCAAAGAAGAGTTAAAAGAGTTAAAATCAATGTTTATTTACTGAACCATTTTTAATATAGGGTTATACATAATATAAATTCTATTGTAAATAATAATAATAAATATGAAATGATTTCCTACATAATTATAATTTATTTATAATTTTTAGACATTAATTAATTTAATTTATTTATGACACAATGATGATCCAGTAATTACCATAATAGTGAAAAATTAAAATAATTGATATTATAAATACCCAAATAAATATAATATGAAACTTTTTATGAATTACACTAATTTTTTAGTTTAATATGACATGTTAGGAAAGCTTTAATTACCTTTTTTCGAAGTAATAATTCTATTATAAATTTTAAAAAAATCCATTATTGAATAGTGTCAAAATTGACACAAAAGAGTTTTTAAAACAAATATTATATTATTAATTGATATTAAATTTCTAAAAATCTAATGTTCCGCCAAGAGACTTATATAATGATAGTTGTGTCATTAATGGAACACTTGGGGTCTCTTGGATGTATTTAATATGTTTTATGATCATATAATATAAAAATACAAAGAGACATTGTAAAAGTGAAACAAATTAACTTAGAGTTAATACTTAAAGATAAGCTTAATATAGTTACCCAAACCAGTCTAAATTATTTTGGATGAGTTATTTTCGACCCATATCCACCTTAACCTTTAAATAATCCACATTGGAGCCATTATAAATAGAATATGAATTTATTATAAAATAATATTTCTAGCTTTTCCAAAGGTGCACCTCACCCCTCTTATAAAAGGGCACTCTCCCTTCTCATTAACTCACACCATCAAAGCCTTTTGGTTCGTCCAAACTCTGCCCAAATACTCTCTAAACTCCCCTCACTTCGTCCTAGAGGACATCCTTTAGTCAGAAAGCCAACCTAAGAGCCCTTTTGATCAAATCAAAAGGAAGAACCCGAAGAAGAGATAATGATTTCACCACCCTTTTCCAAGTTCCTTTCTTCTTCCACTTCTACTTCCTTTGTTATTACCATTATAAAATAATAACTCCAGTATCTTATATAAACTATGATGTTATTATAAATATGGTACAACCATATTCATTATTCTATCCATCCTTTGAATAAAATGTCACCATACGTGCGTACATATGGCTTTCCGTCTCCACATCATGGTGTAATTGTTATTCAATAAATTATTATTTGTATGGGTATAATAATGATTTATAATTCATGTAAATAATAAATATAAATGATAATAATTCTTTATATATGATATACTATCCAATTATATATTATTTTAATATCAAATAAATGATATTGTCTCTCGTGCGTACGTACGGAGTACCGTCTCCACGAACGCGATGAGATTCATTCTCCATCGTATCCATTCAAGTATATTTGTCATTTGATGATTTAAAAATAATGTTTAAGGACTTGATATCATTCTAGATATGAATAAGATACAATATATCCATTACAAACATGTCTTACGTAACAAAACTTATAAAAGAAAATGAGTAAGTTAATATCTGAAATAACGATAATACTAGGATATTATTAAAAAATCAATGTTAAAAGATCATATGTGATATCATATTAATTTATATGATTATTGTATAATTTAATAACAATTATTTCACCATTATACAGGAGGTTAACCTACCCCCATCCAAGGAAAATTACAAGGTAACAGTTTATTTTGCAATCTCTTCATTATCTGAGGTTGTTTATACGTAATAATCTACTGGGATCTCTTTATCATCCACATTCATGTTTCTTAAAAATTTATTTCAAAACATTTTTACTATTTACAAGAGTATGGGTTAAAATAATTTATACCCTTGTTTGACTTTTTATATGAGTTTTATAAAGGAATCTTTCTGTCGTTTTCCAAACAAGGTGCTTTTTAACCTTTTCGACAGAATTTAGGTAAGAATGATTTTTTTAACTAATGTGGAGGGTGCGGTTATTTTCCACCGTTATAAAATCGTCAAAGATTCCCTTACATGATTATAAGAATATTTTCAATGAAAATGTTTTATTTTATAAATATATGACTCTTAAATGATTTCAAAATAGAAAGAGATATTTCTCTAAAAAGAGTTTGGTTTTCATTTATGTCAATATCCTTTGATGGATTTTATGCTTATTTGAAGTTGATTTATTATGATACAAAACTTCTGTATTATATTTATGGTTTTGTGATATGTTTGTCTATGTGTGTGTTATTTTTATACCATTCATAGTTTATGGATGAATTATTTACATTTCGTATGCTAATTTTAATACGAATGTTTATGTTATGTTTAAACCTTTTCATATGGGAATGCATTGGACTTAATATGTGACGGGTGGAGCTCGCTATAGCTCCTTGATTCATCGGTAGGTCTCATGAGACAAACTAGTATCTTGGAACAAGGCCTTGACAAAATATTATTTGTAGTCTTGGCACAAGGCCTTGGCTATGTGGTTATGATAGTCTGGCATTATGCATTCCATCATTATGAAAGTGGTTATTGATATTTCATGTGATTATTCGATTAGTAGAATATCCATGTGAATAAGTAAATGGAATTATTTCTTTTTATTTTTTCCATACTATATTGAAGTTCAAGTTTAAATGGCTTTTGTTTTAGTTATACATTGCCTTAAATTTTTATTCTTATTTATGAAAGTTTCCGCTATATTGTTATCCTTATTGGGCATTTGAGCTCACCCCTTTTCTATGTTTTATTTTTCACAGGATGTGAAGTTGTAATTTATGAATGACCTATAGGAATAGAATGAGGGGATAAGAGTGTGGACAATGGAGACTATATTGTTTTAGTTTTAATTTTATAATGTAATGTAAACATTATTAATGTACCTAAATATTCCAAGGCTACTAAACTAATCGGTCTTTCGAGACATCATCTTTCTTGTGATCATGCCAATGTTATGTAATAATGCACCGAATCTAGGTAATTGGGGTTGGGGAATTACATTCCTGAATCTTGTGAGATGTAAAAATGTCTCAGACATCATCACTCAAAACTAAGGCTCTGATAACAAAAAATATACCCTTAGAACCCTTCCGAAGCAATAATAATTCACCTCTCATGCCTCCATTTCTATCCATGATCTCTAAGTAACACAATCACTGGAATATCCATTAATGTTGTAGTCTCTGGCTGTTCCCAATTTACCTATCTTCCAAAGAGGGAATATGATAGCTCAAAGAGACATAATGACATGATATCTCTCCTAAATTGGGAACTCCCAATCCCTATTAGTGTACCCAAATATATAATTTCATATATTAATGAAAATAATTTAAAAAAAATTATATTTTGTTATAGAATTTTCAACCACTATATCAGGATTGACTACTTTATATGATCCACCGATCCTCATTGATTATTATATATAATATTGGGCTTCTATCATAGACACATGACACCCATATTTAATTATAATCATATATATTTAATTATTTAATTAAAATTAAATACTTTTATTAATTTTAATTTTCACGAGGATAAATAGTCACACTGAATCCACTTGCAAAGGTTAACATTAAACATTATTTGACTTAATATCATCAATCCACAATAAAGACACATTTTCATTGCATAATTCATCTATATTTTGGTAAAATTGGAAATGAATCCCTATATAAAAATAAAAAAATCAATATATATATAAAAAATATATAAAAGAGAAGATAACCGAGGGATATTATTTCATGGAATTTTCAAAAAAAACTTCTATGAACTTCCCCCAACATGGTGTACTAAAGGGGAATAAGAAATGGGAGAGAGATAGCTCATATGTACCTCCCTAGTTCACACCACCCACAATGAATAAAGGGTGTTTATTTTGGAGTTACCACACATACACTAAATACAACAATCTATGTTGGGGTATCATTTTTGTGTTGCTATATGGGCCATAGAAAAATATCCTCATTTTTGGTAGCCATGAAACGAAACCCCAGTGGGTCAAAAATTGTGCCACCAATATTTTCTAGTTGAGACATTTCGAGTTTCTAGTTGAAAAAATAGCTCATGGGGGTGGGGGGTTCTGAAACTTGGCCCCCAAATGGAATTCCATGGTAGAATCCCATGCTATGTTACATTCATGTGTGGGGGGGATTCTGCACTAGTCCATGTTGGGTTATGGTCTTTTTGGCTACAACATGTTAAACCCCTAGGAGTAAGGTACAACCAAACCATCCCCATTACTCAACATAATGAATCCTTATTTTTATATAACATGGTATATCATGACCATGAACAATATTCCATAATATCCATTTATTATTAGTGTTGTCTTGAAGTATCATTAAAAGAAACTACATGGCCAACCTAAACATTATATGCCTCTTAACTGGGCACACAAGAACCCATATAGAATTGGTTCACTATCCAAAGACATAATTTGGATATTTTTCAATAAATGGAATCATAATAAATATCCCCATTAGACAATCAAGCCTTGATCTTGATCAAGAAATAAAAATCCCTAAAAATATTATCACATGGAATTTTTAGGTTTGTTACATGGGGAATGGTTTGTTGTGTTGAAAGGATTTTATCCCTAAAATAGAAAAACATATCCAATTTAATATATATTATTATGTGTATAAGGTGTCAGTATCATTACATAGTGGGAATGTGCACTAGAAATGACATCCACAGAGGATGTGTTGGACTCTCTTCCCCATGATGGAAATATACAACTCCTTGACACCATCATTTATCAATTAATTATTTTTATTGGGAACTGTGGAAAGGTGTAATGACTTGCATTCTTACCCCAGATATGGGTTTTGGTCTTAATGACATGATGTATCCAAATAGTTCAACTAGAATTTAGTGGTCAAAATCCATCCTTTTATTTGTTTCCATGGTTTTTTAGAGAAAATTCATGTTACATTCAATATTTTTATTTAGAATTTGGTTTTATGAAACCCTTTTTTCTATGTCATAAGTGTGGGATATATGAAAACAATAAAAGGTCTCTTTTTTGGGGGTGGGAGGCTCGTGGTTGACACACCAATGTTTTTGGATAATGTTGTGCAGTTCTAGGATATTCAGAAAATTTTGTTCAAATAGTGTTGGATTGAGAAATTGATAGATATATGTAATTCAGTTCGATACCACCAAAGAAAAATTTATGAATCCCACCTTATCCTTACCCCATACAACATTATTCCAATCATATTGTATTGATTTATTGTAGGAATGTGGAATTTATATTAAAGCAATCTAATTTGTAACAACATTTAAAATTCATCCATGGTGATAGGACAATGAGTGTGATGGGAATTGAGATATTCAACACTAATGGAAGCGATATGATTTTAAAAAACATGAGTCCACTGTGGATTCTATTTTATTCACATATATACTATCTTATATGGATATAAATTTAATTGGAATTTTTATTCATTGGGATTTACCCTAGTAAAATAAATAACATTTTATAAAGGATGATTCCATGTGGAGTTGGGGTTATAGTCATATTAAATTGTGATATTTTAAAGGATAATGACATCCATGGAAGATGTAGTGGGATATAAACCTATGGATGAAAATGTGGCCATTATCAGCATCCTTATTTTACCCTTATTGATGTTACCTGTTAATATATATATATATCATAGTTACTAGTGAAATTTCCTGACATATGAGGGATGGTAACTACACTAAAAAAAATTTATCATATGATTTTTGGGTTCAAGTGGTGATTTAAAATACTCATAAATAAAATATGATGTTTTTGAAAAAAAACCACAATAAACATTTTTTTGTATTATTTTGAAATGATTTTAGAATATAATTGGGAATCATTTCATCATTCTTATTTAGTAGTGTTTTTGAGTTTTATTGGTGGTTAGGTTTTGAGAAATTTATAAAAAAAATTAAAATTATTTGTTTATTCATTGATTTCATAATTGCCACTAAATAATTTTTGTGGGTGGATTTTTTGAAAATTTTAATGAGTATCTTAAAAATATACATTAATTATTGGTTATAATAAAATAGTGTAACTATATAGTAGTTTATTTTATTTATTCATTTTATAAATTTTTTTAATTAGGATAGGGGATTCAATAGTCCAAAGACGACCTAGATAATATCCCAAATAGACCAATCCTACTTCCTCTAATATCCCAAGCCACGAATCATGTGAACCCAGGTTCTTCCCCAGATATTCCTAACCCATATCCTTGGGATATATCATCATAAATTATAGGTTGTAGTATTTTATCCCATAACCAATTTAATAAACTCTAGTTATGATTCCACATACCCATTCTCATCATGTCTCTATAAAAATGAATGAATTATTAATATATAAATATATGCAAAAAAATTCATTCAGCCTTAACTATTACACGCACACACACATATCCAAAAAAAGTTATAAATAAATATAAATATATATATATATATTTACAGAAAAAAATAATTATATCAATAAATAATTTTAAATATAAATAAATAAATATATTTATATTTAAATATAATTAAATAAATACATTATTATCTATAAATATATGTAATCTCAAGACCTAAATATCCCAAATGACACTTGAGTATTGGTAAGTACATGACTATAGGTTCACCCCCTCTACAAAAGATGTTATTATCATGAGGATATGTTCTATCCCAGTTGTGGGCGAGACAATGACCATTACAATAAGCTCTATCATCATTAAATAATCCAAAAAAATATTCAGGATGGCTCATATGTATAATATAAATCCTAAAAACAATTAGTCAAAAAAGAATGAAACAAATTGGACCAATTAATAAATAATATATATTTAAAAAACTATATATATCATGAAAAAATATATAATATAGTATAATTTTAGGAGATGGAATAAAAATAATAATATATTATAATATAATAATAACCTCTCCAGTTCATAGTATGACTAATAATTAAATGTAAATAATATAGTCAGTGGAATAACTCACATAATCTAATCTACTGAAAAAACAACCTTTAGGATTATTCACCCAACAACATCTATAAATTTATGAGAAACATATGTTATAAAATAATCAATGACATTGAAGAAAAACATATCAAACACCAGGTTGTATATAGGGAACCAAGATCCCTATTCATGGATATTACACATCTTAATATTAATATACATTTCATTATTAAAAATGTTCTCAAGGACCATAATATTTTAGTGCCATTAGAAACTACGAAAAAGATTGTATTATATAGTGAAGTATATTCATGGTTACACTTATAGATCTTCCTATTTGTAATTATTCATATTCATACCATTCATAAAACCATTACTCATAACATGAGGAAAGATATCATAATAAAGGGTGACCTTAGATGATCTGTAAGGATAAAAATTTGATATATTAAAGAATAAGTTGTACATAAATGTATGATAACATGAGAATAATATTTTAAATATATACCCTTCATGTCTAATATCATAATCTTGAGTCATTTAATGATAATTGGAAGTTCATAATAAATGAATCATAATATAATCAAAGAACAAGAGACATGAGATCCTAACACCGGAAGAAGACATATATTTGTGGGAAAATAGAATAGAGAATCAATTTCATTATTTATAAGGATTACAAAAAATACCACCATAGTGAACAATGTCCCTTAATGAACTAGTTTCACTCCATATTTCATCCCTTTCATATTTAATCAGGTTCAGTCCTTTTTCCTTATATATTATTCTGAACAAGGTATACTCCCCATTCTATCCCAATCTATAAAATGAGATATAAGTAGTACCAAATTCATTGGAGGGAGATATAGGTCACACCTATCATAAAATGAAACCCATATATATATATATATATATATCATGAGAACATTCGCAATCATCCTATCATAACCCATGAAATGAATTGGGTATCAAAAACATTTCATCGCATCATAACTTGTGTAAAAGAGAATGGTTTTATAATAAATTCATTGTATAAAAAGACATTCATATATGTGAGTTTAATAATGATTCTATCATACTATAACCCATTTAAGAGAAACATGTTTTATTGATAACATGTTACCATAACCATAAACCATTCCAAGAAACTATTAGAATGGAATCCTTGGGTCATATCCCTTGTAGGGAATAGATAACATCATAAGATGAAATATTATAAGGAAAAAAATTAGATAAATCATTTTAAACAACTAATGATGAAATTATCCTTTCCACTTTCAAATTTGTTAACTAAAGAATATCACTTGTTTTTAAAAAATCCATTGAAAATAACATTGAAATCATATAATTGATTAATACAAAACTAATTTTTAAAATATTAGACAGAAAACATTTTTTAACAAAATTTATCATGAAAATAATCATTAAATATAATTGAAAAACATTTTTGAAAACATTTTACAAAAACATGGTACTGAAATAAATAATATATCAATCCTAAAAGTGAAATATGGACATATTTTCTTACTAGTTTTGTTCATTATCTGAAGTACAGAGTTGTTGATAAATGTTACAATTACATAAATATAACATAAACAACCATAGGATATGAAAATACATGAGAAGTAATGAGAGGTGGAAAATGATATTTCATCATTCATAGCCTAATCCTGAAGAATCTTGATAAATTATGATATTGTAACAAAAAAGTGTTATGAATTTTGTTATATTGAATCATAAGCCACATGAAGGAAGAACATTAAGGAAACATAAAATATAGTGAGAATGAATAAATTAATAATATAAAATGGTAACGTTATATTTATATACACCACATGGAAGAAAATATGTGCATAATAAATCATATGTCTCAAAGAAAGAAAATTGAGATGAAAATACCATATAGATTTGGTAAATTTTGAACCATAAATCCAATGAAAGAGAGATTCTACAATTGATTTATAAAAATGAAAAACAATAAGAATAGGTATCCTAAAATACATTAATGGTTAGTATATAGACCACATAGTGAATCATGTGGTGAATAAGTCTCATGTATCATAGAAAAATAATAGTGAGACATAAATCCATTACCATAAGTACAGAATTCCATCTAACTCATTAATGCCTCCATTATAATATATAATTTTTTTATAAATCTCTTATAGATCCATATTCAGAAATATCATACTATTTATTACATTCTTATGACATTTTATTAGAATCATATTATCATTTTCATGTTACAGATAAATCCTTGGTAATAATCACATTGATTTTCGTATATGTATTCTTGGGTATTTTTGTTACTCTAATATAGATCATGTTTTAATAATCATCAGAATGATAAAAATGAAATAATAATTTTATATATTCAGTATTTATGTTATTAGAATGTTCCATAATATTTTCTTATATTAAATGAAATACACCATTATGGAGATGGTATATCTCACGTATGCATGAATGATGTTTCCATTTTTACTTTCATATAGAAATAAAGAAATGTAAATGATATAAAATATATATATATATAAATATATATATTATAATTAAACCATAATATTTATATTATATATATTAAATATTTTTATTATACCTATCCTTAATACATACTATGTAAAGCATAAATTAATCACATCCATTCCCGTGGCGATAATCTAGTGCACACAGGAACAATATTATCATTTCTACAAAAAATGGAATGAATGAAGGTATGTGATATATAATAATTAAAAGATCATAATAAAATAAAAAAATAAATTTTATATCATATAAAAATATTAAATACATAATCATTCCCGAAAACATAATGTGCTAATTAAAAAATTAATTACATTGGTTCGTGTGGATGTAGTCGACTATACACATAAACGTTAATTTTCTGACCCATTTGATGGATGTGTGTGCGGTTTTAGGTCATAGCATAAACATAAAAAAATTAAATATAAGATACTATGGTTAATATATTTAACTGGTAGAATAATAATTTTTGGTGGTGGAAGGACAAAAAATAAGAAAATTCTTATTGATGAACATCACCTCTTCTTTGGGTATTCTTAATAGGTATTCACTAAATCCTTTACTCGTATGATTTATATACAACATTAATACACTATAATGACACTATATAATTAAATATATGATTTAGGAAGATATTATTTGATCCAAATGGTTGTAGGGTTGTGAATAAGTGGGGATAGTGAGTGACCTTTTATAGTTGATGAGGAGTGGGATTCTTGTAAAAAATCACAAGTATTCACTATTAGGAGGAAAATATTACCTCAAGTGGCTTTGAATATGAAAAATAAAATTTTTAATGAACCATAAGGTCAATACACAACAAAAAAACAAAATGAATTATTTTTTAATAATTTTATTCCTTATCATCTATGCATCACTATTTATACTATTATGAGTTTTCACTATGGTAACTAGTTAATTAATGTTGGTAATTTATAAATTATTAATAAATTAGATAGATAATTACTAGATAATTTGGATCAACATATTCAAAATATTATATATAATTTATTATAAAAAATACTTTGTGTCATGGAAGTATTTTTTAACATTAGTGCATATAACATATAAAAACAATCCTTTAACCATAATAGTTGTAGATTAGTTTTTCCTATTTAATGGAAATATAGTAATTATAATATAAAATATGGCCTATTCATGTACTAAAATTAATATTTTTTAATATTTAAAAACTAAATTGGTATAATATATATATATATATATATATTATTTTCACTAATTTAATAAAAGAATAATTATCAAAAAATAATAGAAATTTCAATTTCGACATTATTCCATTAATTTTAATAATAAAAATATAAATAAAATTATCAAATTTTAATATATATTCATAAAAAATTATCATGATATATTCACCTAATGTAATTATATAATGTAATAATTAATTCTATTTACTTTTTTTATATTTTTAGTGTCATTTGTTTTATTTTATTGCCATAAAAATAATTACTCTACTAGGATATCATAATATTTGAATAAAACTATTTAATCTAAAGAAGTACAAATAAATTATCCTGATTCATGAAACTAATTAAAAACCTTGGAATTATATTTATTTCCCAACTTATGTTTTTTCTATCCATATCCCACGTTTTTGTAGATATTAATATCAAGAAAATTTTTTTTAAATCATTTTCTTTTACATAACATATTAATTAGGTTATATTCAGTATAAAGTGGGAAAAATTTAAACATTTCCAATAAGTTGATTACAAATATATAAATAACATTATTGTATAATATTATGATTATATTTTAGGCCATTTTATGTCATATCATTCTAGTTTAACATCCATAAGAAAAACATTTTTACATTAACCACAGTAATTAATTTTCCTTACACTCACTGTTAATTTTGAGGAAATATAAAAGTGTGGTTATAATAAAGAATAAATTATTTTATTCAATTATGGAATCCATTTTTTCAAATTAAATTATTGTACTTGGTAAAAAAATTTACATTTAATCCAATGGGGGGATGCGAAATATTGTTTTTTAAAAAGAAATTTTTTAATGTTTGAAATGTTTTATATCGAAATTGAAAATAAAATTGATTTAAAAGACCTTATATTGTATTAATGGATACAGAATTGAAATATTTATATTTTAAAACCATTTATAATTATGATTTATTTGTATAATAAATTAAATGAATAGGTTGATTCAATTAAATGTTATTTTTTTCACAATTAAGAAAATAAAAATTATTATGAAAATTTATTAATTCACATAAGGAAAAATTTTATATTCCAATATAGAAATGTTGATTATTTTATCAAATTAATTTTATAATTATTTAAAAATAAGTTTTAAAATACCTAGTCTATAAAGTTGTTCTAAAACTACAATTTAACAATATTATTTTCTGTTTGATACATTTATTAGGACTCCTATTATTCTAGACATGGAGATTTAAATTGCATGATTTGGAATCTATTCTAGGATGTTTGTGGATGTTGATATAAGATCAACCTTTATTGATAATGTAACTCTTTATAATCCCCCAGATAACATTTAAATTGATGATGAGTATAAAAAAACCCTCTTTACTTTAATGATTGTATGGATGCTAGACACCCTTTGGAGACATGCAGAAAGAATGTTTCATATATGAAAGGTGTAATTAGAGGTCGTTCAGAAAAAATATACTGACGAATGTCAATGATGAATGATACAACATTGTAAATTCCCATCCTGCTTGATGGTGATGGAATCAAGGAGCCAGTTTCCATTATAGATGATGTGTTGTATTTTGGGAAATCTGACTCTCATATGTCCATGCTATGAGGAAAGTGTATTCTTGTGGACATGTCTCCAAATATGACTCTTAGTGGACCCTCATACCTTCGGGTTAATTTGTTTAAAGAGGATAATTAATTTTTGGAAATACCTACACAGACTCCAGGATTGATGATCCAAGATCACTTTCAAGTGGATGTCTCTGATCAGATAGATGCACAATAGTTTGTTGACTGCAACCAGGAAATGAAAAGGCTATTTAAATCTAATGAATTATCTAGGAAATGTGGTAGTTTCACTGAGGATGAAATGGGGAATATTATTCCAATTAGGTATTCAGGTAGTGTTGGGTGTACATATTTTAAGGATATAATCTTGAGTGGAAAGGAAAAGATGACTAATGGTGAGGTTTTTACATCTTTTTTACAGAAGGAGGAGACCACACAAGGATTAATCTAACCATACTAGTAATGTGTCTACCATATCATCTTTGATGATGCCCATGTAGGTGGACATATTCCTTTATATGATTTTAAATAAAGATAAATCTCAATCTTAGTGGGGGCTTCTAGTGACTCATAATATTGAAATGATATATTGTAATATTAAATTAAGACTTGTCTTGAGGTTTATGAGGACATTTATTTTCTTTCTATCCCATCATCCTCATATCTTTAATTTTTATTACATTTATATTAAATATTCATAATATTATCTTTGGTCTATACTTCTTCCTAAAATATACAATATTTAAGCGTAAAATTGTATTTATACTTATTTTTTTGATAGAAAACAAATATGATGAATTGTAAAACTTTTATTGAATATATTTTATATAATTTAAATAGAATTAATTACCAAATATTAATTGGGTAATTTATTTATATAAAACGTACTTTCACACAAAAAAATAGTTTATTGGATGAAGAATAGTTATTTATTAAAATGGTCATCATTTTCGTTTCAAATTAATTGTAAACCGAAAAATTATTTAAACATTTATAATCCACATGTTCACTAATTTTTTAATCATATTGATCCAAACAATTTGAATATCTAGTTGATATGTATCATATTAAATAAATAGTATATAAATTTTTTGTATTGTTTGTTTTAAACTCGACATCGCATATAAAAAAATTAAACATGGAATTGTGTGTAATAGGGGGAAGATAAAATATTGAATTTAACATAACATAAGGTCATAGTTTAATGAAATGTACTAAATAAATGATATTAAATATATCAGATATCAAAATATATAAAAAACTACTAAGGCGTAACAATTTAAAACCTTTAAACGAACTTCACTCATGAAAACTTATCATTTTCACCAAAAGATTAACGTTTGAAAATTAATACATAGAAACCCAAATCATACAAATGAAAAATAAAAAATACTTTTAAAATTAAATATTCAAAACATAATGGAAACCTAATGTAACTCCTAACTAGGTTTTTTTATATTAGAACATAAGATGGATGTGATGATTTGGACATCTATGAATTGAAAAATTAATTATAGGGTGTGATAATGATAATTGATTACAAGAAAGTTTGTGATCTACTGAACGATAAATACATTAAAAATTGAATCCAAATATGTGTAAAAACTTAATAGGTATCATAAAAAATTATGTTAATAGGATAAAATTTTATTTCATGATCTATTTACTAAATATGATGAATATTTTATAGAAGATATACATACTTGATCTCATTCCATTGCATATGTTCAATATCACCATTTGGTTATTCGTAGATCAACTTTCTAGTAATATTTAAAACAAAAAATAAATTTATATATTTTTTGAATCGAATCTCTAATAGAACATAAGAACCATTAATACAAATATAACTCATTACTCATCTCATTATTTATCAAAAAAAAATATGTACATATTTATCTAATATACATAAATCATTATATGGTGATGTATATATTAATCTCTAAAACCATAAACAATTCTCAACATAAAAATTTTCATAAATGTTTAATCTCGTGATTAATAATAATGATAAATATCCAAAACATTAGAATAAAGGTAAATAAATTTCCCAATATCTGCTTTACAGTAATCTGTCACATATTATAAAGTAGATCTTGATTTTTATATACAGAACATGTGAATACATTAATCTTTTGTTTTATTTAAGCCTCGTAATAAAAAAAATTATCCTTGAAAATATGCATTCTCCATAATTTAGTTAATTGAACAATGATTATTGAACATCTTCCATTAAAAAATTCTATATATTCCATGTGGGCCTCACAAACCACTTTTTGAATTTTTTTTATATATTATAACGTATTTAGTAATATCCATTTTATTTTATTCTTATACATCATCTCTTTTTTCCAATCTAAAAATCATTTTCCAAATAGTAGGAAGATGTTACGGGTTATCATCCATTTATCAAAATATACATTTATACTAAATAGATTTTCAAGTACATCAATACAATTTATAATATTCTTAAAACTAATTAATATAAATCTACCATATTATAAATTTGGAAAACATATTTTGTGGAACAAATATTATATTAAAAACGGAATAATCAATGAAAATATATTATATAGTTTCTAAATCATGAAACCATATTTTAAATTTATGACACCTTTTTTAATCTATGAAACCATAGGATTATCTTAAGTAATCCATGATTGATATCTATTTAAATCATTAATGATGGTTCATAATGGTTTTGTGAATTTCAATCAATTTACCCACGTGTTTAAATCTAGGTGTGCGAAACAGCTCTTTGTAAAGCATCACTTCAAGAGCGATTCATGATCCGTATAATGTTTCTATGGGACATTATCCTACATAAATCTATTATATGACCACATCCAATTATTATATCCATATTAAAAGGTAAATTATTATAAAACACTCAATCTATCCTTTACAAAAATGCCATGCCATTTTCATATATTTTAACTCCCCTTTAAATTAATCATACAAGAGATCAATATAAATACCCATAAAAATATCTATAGAGATCTGAGTAATATTTTCACATACTAGATTAAATTTTTTATCTAATAATATTTATTTATACAAAATATAGTGACTAAATCTTCTCATACATGAATATTACATTTTTAGAAGAATATTAATTAAATTAAAAAATACAAATGAAGACATTAATAGTTTAGTGAATTTGAAAATATGTAACAAAATTATATAATATGGTAAAATATTATCAATGTTTCTCCTAAATATCTTTATATGAAGTAATCATCATAGAAATATCAAACATAAAAAATTACATCATAACACAGGGAAAAAAAATATAAGAATGGGGGACCTCAAATGCTCAGTGAGGGTAAATAACAAAGATACCTAAGTATAATATGAACATAACTATATGATAAAATGACCATATTATTTGAGATCCATTTATTGCCTAAAAAATACCATTCAATTATATTATGGAATAATGATTGGAATTTCAGAAGACATGACTCTTAAGATAATAAATGAGAATCAGCCATGGGTCCATAACATTAGAATAAAGAATAAATTTGTAGAATAAACACAGGAATGTAAGTTATTTTTAATATTAGTCTTGGTTTACTCCCAAGACTATCATAATAAAAAATTCCCTTATTGAATCAGGTTCACTACACAATACAGGATTTCCTATCTAAACCATGTCCACTCCTCGTTTTTGATATATCTTACTAAATATTGTCAACTACCTATTCCATAATTATCATTCGCAGGAGATATAAGTCATTAACATATTAATTTTATTAATATATAGGTCACACCGATCTAATAATTAAAAACATATTTAGGTGTCCTTCATGATCAGAAACATTCATCATATCATAACCCATGAAATAAACTAGGTATCATAAACATTTAATCAAATGATATCCTGTGTAAAAGAGAAAGGTATCATTATTATATCATAATTGAATATCCGGTGAATAGATTTATATTTCATAAGAATATAATCATGGTATAACCATTGAAGAGAAATAATTTTCAAAAACTACATGTCATCATAATCATAAACCTATCAGAAAAACTACAATTACAAGAAATATATTTCTAACCAAAATGTGAAATATGGTCAAATTATCGTTAAAAAATAATAACTTTCTTAAGTATCAATGATTGGAAAAATGGAACAATTAGTTGGTGATGTAAAAAATAACTATAGGTTGTTAATGTTAATTATAAATATTGAGTGGTATATAATTAGTTTTCAACATTCTATAATATAATATAAATAATCTCGATAAATGATGAGAACATAACAAAAAATCATTACATCTTTGGTAACATTGATTCCCAACCCGCATAATAGAAAAAAATAAAGTAATGGTTAGAAGAAAAAAAGTATGGAAAAATTCATGATATAAAATTTCAATAGTTTTTTACTCAACATGGAATAATATATGTTAATAATATAATGTCTATCTCAAAGAATGAAAATTGTGATCGAAATCACTTACCGATATGGAATCATCTAATTAGTGAAACTCCGGAAATATAGATCCCAAAATGCATATATAAAAAATATTATTTGTTAATAAATAAAAAACACTCATGGGTATTATATACACTATATAAATAAATATGTTTTGAATATAACAAGTGGTTCATAGTAAAATAATATTTATATTGAATTCCATTACTTTATGTCTTGGAATCAGTCATACTCATTCGCACATCATATATAATAAATATAATATAATTAGAAATAATTTAATGATACATATACATATATATAATACCATATATGATTTTATATTTACCATTTATTACCCATTTCTTAATGATTTCATGTAATTATTTATTCTTCGATACTAATTGCAATGTTTTTAGTATACATTTTGATTTATTATTTTTTGTCTTCATAAATTGATCCAGATTTAATAATCAAAATAATTATTAAAATTATAAAAATTAATTATATATTAATGATAAATTTATTTAAAATAATTTATAATATTTAGTGATAAGAATTAAAGTACATAGTTCACGGAGACGGTAGGTCGTACGTACACATGAACCCACATTCCATTTATTAACTTATTGAATGATTGAAATGTATATGATATATATATATATATAATAATATTTGCATTATCATTTATTTCAATATATTTATTTCATAGGCTTATTAATCCCAACTTTAATACATCCTATGAAAAGATTGAGCGGATCAAATCACTTCACAGGGCGGTTGTCCGCCACACACACGAACACCATTATATTATTCACACAAAATGGAATCCTTGATGGTTTGTGTGAAATAATAAATAAAAATAATATTAACATCATAAATATCATTTAAAACCGATAAATACATCATTAATACCAATCATGAAAATTGATAATTGAAAAACAAACCACATTAGTTCGAGAGACAATATTTCTATATACCAACAAATGATGATTCCCTAAATTATTTGAGAAATGTTTGTAAATATATAGGTGGTACCATTAAAAAATATATAAATTTGTATAATTAATATATAATAATTATTATATAATCACGGTATAATAATAATTTAGGGGGGAGGAAGAAATAAAACTAAAAACACTCATTGATTAATGATACTTATTATAAGGGTCGACACTATAGGTTTGTAAGAAATCATTACTTTCGTGGGTTTGATTCTTGACTAAGGATTATATTATTGAGGGATGGAATATGGGAAGTGATTTTGAAAGATCATTTTTAGACCAATTGGTTTCAAAAGTGTGAATAAGTGGGAAGATTGGGTTCCCTTCTAAATTTTTGGAAGAGTGTCATATTTATAAATACTCAAAAGTATTAACCATTGGGAGACCACTATTTTATCAAGTTGATAAGAATATTATAATTAATTTTTTGATGATTATATAGAGAAAAACATCCTCCAAAAAATTAAAACTATGTTTTAAAAATGTCATTCCATAACTTATACATATATTAATTTTTAAAATTTTTTATTTTCACTGATGAATCTATTTTTCTAAACATGTTAATTTTTTCATGAAGAATAAATTAGAGTAATAAAAAATAGATAATTTACGTACAATTATTCAAAATATGTTATATAATTTATAAAATATTCTTACTATGTATGTTTTAAATTAATGTTAAAATAAGTGCATGAAATTAGAAAAACCACTACTTTATCATTAACTATGGTAACTACGTTTTCAAAATTTAATAGATACTATATTCATTATAGAAGAATAATTTGTCAATTAATGGACCATATTTTTTATTTAATAATGCTTAAAAATTATGTTGTACAATATATGTTTTTTTAGAAATTTATTATCATTTAATAATATATAATTTATTATAAAATTTCAGTGATGACAATTTTGACATTATTCAATTAATTTTAATATTAAAAATATCATGACAAGGATATAATTTTAATATATTATCCGAAAACCTATTTAAAATTATATATTAGTATAAAAAATTACCTGACATAACAATTAATTCAATTTACACTACTTTTAAAATTTATAGTATCATTAATTTTATGTTATTGTTAACTAATTAAATATTATGTCATTTTTCTGATGAAATCAAGGAAATTATTTCATCAAAAAATAAAAATAAAAAATCTATTAAAATAATTAAAAACAAATTTAAATTTAAAAAATATATATTACCTAAAATATATTATTTAGGTCCACATATCACTGTTTTATAGATATTCACAGTACAAAAAGTATATTTTTTAACTTGCTTCCTTACTGAAAATATTATATGGGCTATATTCCATGGAATGGTGAATGAAATTTAAATTTATAAGTTAATTTTATTTAAAAGGTTGAATGAATTCCATTATATAAAATTAATATTATATTTAAGGTTATTTTCATAGTTATCAGTCTAGTTTAACCCATTCGATAAACATATTTTTTTTCTTAATAGTGGTAATTAATTTTTCTTCCATCGATTATTAATTTTGTTAAAAAATTACACATACCCTATTAATAGTTATAAATTATCTTTATTCCTAACATGGTATAATTTTTTTGAAACTAATTTTACAAAAATGGATGAAATTAATTTAAAATTAATACCACATTTTTTAGAGAATGTCGAATTGTTTTGAGAAATTTAACCAAATATTATTATGTATTTATTCCAAAAATCAATACTAAATTTATTAAAATTAACTAAATTGTGTTAATGGATATAAAATTTAACTAATTTTAATTTTATACTATTTAAAAATATAATTTATCTTTATAAATAAAAAATATAGTTTTGAATTAAATTTCAGTAATTTTCAAAATTCATAAAAAATTAAAACATTTAATAAAAATACTCAAAATTTTCCATAATTTAATATTGATATTATTATTTAACGAATTAATTTAATTTAAAGAATTATTTTTTCTAAAATTGAAAAAATTTATTTTAAAATAATTTCCCCATTAAAAGGATGCAAACAACTATATGAAATATATAGTTTTAGGTATAAAATTTGATATATTTTTATCTATTGTATATAAAAATTAATAGAGAAATTTTAAACATTTTATTAAATATATAATTTATAAATTTAATTTAAATAGACAAAGAAAACTTGTCTGGTTAATTTATGAACATAAAATACACCTATTCAAATTCAAATATTTTTACGAATAAATAAATCATTTTTTATAACATGGTTTAATTTTCATATCTAATAAAATTTTCACAAAATTATTATGTAAAAATTATTGATCCATATTAATAAATTTTATTTAATTCTTTTTATAACCATTTTTCTAATGACTAGTTTGAATGTAATATTTATATTATATGTCTTTTTTGAATTAAACTCGGTTTTGCATTTAAACACAAGATATACTAGGAATTGGGTGTAACAAAATCCAAACAAAGTATTTCATGAAATTAAAGATAATATTGTTGTTTCATGTATCATTAAATATAAAAATATTTATATTTTTTAAAGACACATTTCAAAAAATAATGTGGTGTTACACCTTGTATATTAGTATGGAATGTATCTAATATCATATTAGGAATCCCCAATGCCTTGATGATATTTTGATATTATGTGATCAATTATATATGAATTATGAGAATTTAATAATGTGTAGTATTTTACATCAAAATAAACCTACATGTGATAATATTACCTAATAAACACCCAAAAAAATTTAGGTTATCGTGTTCTAAAATAGCCACAAAAAACATGACCACATTGGATTTATCCTACTCCGAAAAGAAGAGTATCCACAAAAAATTGTCCATACACATACTCAATGTCTTATAAGGATTTTCATTTATTTATGATCTCCTAAAAATAATCTAAAATCATTTCTCACTCTTGTAAGGATATATCTCCAACCAACCACTACCTCCTCACATAAGTTAAGGAAATCCATCAAAAATATGCATCTCATCACAACTCATATTTCATTTTAATAATGGTGGACCCACCATCCAAAGTCACATCCATGAAAAAGCCATAACACTACGTAATAAACCATCACCAATCCATTTGCTCTGACTATTTCACTCATGGATGGATTATAGAGACCCATGTGTTTTACACATAACATTAAATGATTTTTAACCTAAATATACAATATAAACTAAACCATAGACTAGAGGCGTAGTGAATTTTTATGACTAAGATAATATTACACCATCATGATACTCAAATTATAAAATAAATTATGTTATATTCCATAATGTGGTCATATATATATATATTTAACTTCTAAAAATATAGGATATCTTAGAAAATACATAATATAAATGGGTGATATATACATTACAATAATGAAAATAATTATAATAAAGAATCATAACATATGAATAAAATTAAATATCACGGTATCATAAGAGGAATAATACATGAATGATCCTATAGTGGAATGAAATAGTTATACACCAAACATATTATTAATGAATCAAATCAATATAGATGAAATATAAAACATATCAGAATCATAAGTAAAGGCATATCGCCAAGATAACATCACATTGTCGAATAATTACTATAAGGGAATAATTTTACCCCCTAATTCATTATATATTATATCATGAGACATAAATATAAACCAATTAATTAAATATCTATCTAATAACTACAATTAAAAGAAATATTTTAATATCTGTTCCAAAGGTAATTAACCACAATATATAATCATAAAAAATATCTATGTATGGAAGTGATTATCAAAATTATTGCTTATATAATAATAGAAAATTATTTCATATGTTGGAAAAATGATTTATAAAAAATATGATGGATGTTCATGCATGAAATTGTACTCATAAATATAAAATTTATTATTTAATTGTGAACATTTCAGGATAAATGGTTGAAAAATGGTTATGAAAATGGGCTTTTAGAATGATGTTTTAAAAAATATTATTGGAAATTTTTAAAATATAGAATGAATATGGAATTTAATTAACAACTAGATATAAAATATAATGTTTATCCCAATAATATCCCTTCATTAAATTGTATCATGAATTGGAATAAATACATTAAATATGTGTTCAACAAAAGAATCAAGGGATAGAAATGTACATTTTAATTATAATTGAGTTTTAATGTGGAATTTGGAAATTAAAAAAAACCTAAATATCCATTAATATATATTTATAAATAATATAAATATAGATATATATACTAGATAAATATACATAGAATATAGAATTATTCCATAATTCCAAATAGAGATAGAATGTGAGATACATATTCAATGGTTGTCATAAAGAAAATCTATTTTCCACAAATACCAGTTTCGAAACCAGCCCATGGAAAGGCCAGATGGGCATTACCTATCGCCATGGGCTAGAACATGTTATCAAGTATCATTTATTTTGGTTTGGAAATTATTTAACAGAATATGTTTTCATAAAACATAAAAAAACATTGGATAAACTGATATCTGGAAAATTCAAACCAAACAAGGTTTATACAAAAATCCCAAACTGAATACATATGTTCAAAAGAAATAGAAAATTTCCAAAGAAAGACATAAATAGTACAAAAACATACCCAATGACTCCACATGAGAAGGGGTCATCACCCACATGTCGTCTCCACAACTCTGCCCCAAGGTTGGGAACTAACACCACGAACCACCATAACCCAAAGTCTTCCATTTACCTATGTTAGGAATAATATTGTCTACTTACACCAAAAGGGTTTTAATAAGGGTGGGATCCTAATCCCAATAGGATACCACCCAATTATTCCAATGTGCATGCAATACAAGGTGAAAAAAGCAATCTTTTTTATTATACAATGAATAGCGGTGATAAATTCCATGAAATGCAACTTCCAGTTGAAAACAGTTTTCTAGTTAAAACATTAAGAATGTTAAAAAATATAAATTTTCAGGATAGATACTATAATACACTTCCCAACACACCCAATTAAAATTTAAAATACCACAATTCCAATAAGCAACATGATCAGGAACACCCCTATGCACTAGATAGTCTCATGCCCCATGTACCGCGTACCTCGGTGTAATGTAACCATTAAAAAATCTGTTCTATTGCATGATCCAACCAGTAGGGAACATACCCATAACCTATTGGTCCCAAAAAATCATTCGTATAGTTTTTATAGAGTTTTCACTATCCAAATTCAAAGTTAAACAGAGACAAAACCCATCAGGTCCACAAGTCGTACATGTACATATCTACCCCACCTCGGTACCCATGCTTCCCCATTTCTGCTCAAACAATTTCATCATCCTAAAAAAATAATTTATCTTATAAAACACCACTACTGGTCAGATACAATCATTACATTTTCTATACTCATTTTAAACCACTTAAAACACTAAATAATACACTTTGCTTTTTGATAAAACGATTCCTCGAAAACCCCGCATTGTTTTGCACTCAAAACTCTTTGAAATCCCCACATTTCATTCCATGAACATAGTCAAAAGTCACCAAAATAGAAATTTCAGCACAAATATATTTCACAGGCACCAAAATGTCTATTTTAGGGAATCTCCATGTGAACTAAGAAATGTTATCTCTATAAGACATCCATTTTTTAAACAAAAATGCCACTTAAAGATCAGAAGTTCAACCAACACCATTAAATCGATCATTCACAGAAACAACCAAAGGGTTTAAAAATTAAAAACATGATGATAATACCTATTAAATTTCATTAAAATAAACTACGTTTTTATAGGGCATCCCGAATTGATCCATTTAAATATTTCTAGGATGACACCCCCACCCCAATTTCACCTAAAATAAGCAGTATAAATTAATTTTCATTACAAACTCCACTAAAACTCGTTTTCGTAGTAATAATAAAATTCAATGAAAATTTAAATATCAGAAAAAATAATTACAATACACAAAATTAACATACACAAGGAATCACATATCAAATTAACGAAAAAACGTGAATCCATTGTGTGAAAATTCAATCGCACCACCACCACAACTCAAGGAAGCTAGATTGAACCTAAAATAAGAATATTGGAACTAGAAACCCAAATTAAAACCATAGTTTCAATACCCTAGTTTTTTGACATTAGGAACATCGAGGAAAATAGATGAAACCCTATGAAAATTGAATGAAACCCTAAGAAAAATGAATGAAGAATGTAGAGACCCACTAACTTGAGGGATCATGAAGAAATCACCACAAATACACCAGTATCAGAATTTTCAAACATCCAAACATTTAATGGAGGTTCAAATAATGAATAGAATATCACTTAGAAAAAATAATGGGGGAACATAGTAAGAAGTTAATGATATATGATGGAAATAAGTTACGTATTCAAATCTGGAGGATTTGAGAAACCCTATGAATGGATTCCCTAATTTATGACGCCCAAGAGCTCCATATAGGGTAGAAATGCAATTTTGGTGAACCAGATTATGTTTTCTTTGAGTAGGAGTGGAATCAACTAAAAGTTATAAAATATGAATATGTATTTAAATAATCAAAAATTATTTTTAACACTAGAAATGGGATTCCGGGTAGGCCCAAAACTTTAAATAAAAACCAAAATCCACCATTATTATAGATTTCTAAATGGTAGGAATTAATATGGTGGTGATAATAGGTGAGGGTAGGATAGGTAGGAATTTTAATACATGAAAAATGGTGGAAATTAATGGAGTTATATAGGAATAAAAATTTATTCTTAAATCTGGAATTGGACTCACGGTTTGGGCCAAATAATGAAAACTCACCAATTCATCCAAAAATGCATGGGAAACCCCCCAAACAAAATAATAATGGAAATTAAATTAAAAATATATTGAAAATATGTCTTCTATGTGACAATTCTCCCCATCATTAATGAATTTTCACCCCGGATAGTCATCTTAAAGATTGATCCAAAAACAAGATGGGGTAATCTTTATCAACCCATGAAATCCTCTCCCTGGAATCATGTTTATCACTACCATGCTTCTAATAAACCTAGACCAATGGAACAGACTTCCCTAAAAGAAAATTCTCCTGGGAGTCAAATATTTGCACTGACTACTCAAAAACTGATTAGTCCGGCTCTATCTGAAGTTATTCCTAACTCAGCACATGGGACGAATCCAGTTAGTATTTCTTCATCTGGGAGACATGGAAGACATAATGGATGGATGTCAAATAAGTAGGTAATGCCAACCTCTAATACACCTTGAAAATATGCTCTGTGATCTCAAAATATTAAACATATTGTGGTGTCATCTTCCTTTGCTTCCTCAATTAACGACGTCGCAAATGAGGGGCCACATTCAAGAATACCCTACCACCCACAGAAAACTATATGACATGATTCCACCAATCAGCATGAGATTTATGACAACTCTGATCTACCAATAAATTTTTCTTGATCCATTTGATCATCTCAGAAGCCTCCTACACAAGGCTCGGCCCCAATAGTAAAGCATCACCTACCTCAGCCCAACAGAGGGGGACCAACAAGGTCGACCATAGAGTGCCTCAAAAGGAGCCATTCAAATCGAGGATTGTTTACTATTATTATATGTTAATTCAACCAATCCAAAATAGATATCCTAATAACCACTAATATCTCAAACACATGCATAGATCATGTCTTGCAGAATATGGTACACATGTTCTGTCAGTACATACGTTTAAGGATAGTATGTCATACTTATCTTAATCTAAGACCCCAAGGAATTTTGAAGGCTTTACCTAAACTGAGAAGTAAATCTGGAGTGTCAATCATAGAAAAGAATAGAAGTAACTCCATAGAGTCTCACCACCTCCTGAAGATACAAACGGCTAAACTAATCCAATTTATCTTTATCATTTATTGGAATGATGTGGGATGATATGGTCAGACGATCAATCCTGCCAAAATGGAAATCATTCCCTGAGGTGTATGTGGTATGACAATAATGATTTCCATGGAATCATTGTCCCACATCCTGGTAAGAATGTGTAATGGCTGGAGAAAACTGGGGGAACTTTGATGCTCTGCTTTCACCTACTCACATGTGTAACACCTCGAAAAAATGTCTGATATCTCTCATCTCATACCCAGCCACTATAACAGCCAATTAACATCATAATACATCTTGTTGGCTCCCAGAAGGATAGCCCACTAAGACATGTGGCTATCCTGCAACACTACCTTCCATAGAGATGATGGCACTCTTGAGTGGGCCTTAAAAAAACAGATGACCTCGGGAGATGATGAAAAATCAGAAGACGTCTCCCCTCCCCCCCATGAATAATCTTCTTTGACCACTGAAAAATCACATCCCTAGGATTTTATCACTAAATCAACTCTAATTGAGGAGTCAACTGAAATATTGACTTGAATGAACCTCTAATGTGTTTCCTTGTCTCCACATGCATCTAAGTATAGAGTCCCCTAAATTTCAACTCACCACTGGAATTCCTCAAATCCATCATTAGAACTCTTCTGCTCAAGGTGATGGCTAGAGTTTATCAATTTCCAACCCATGCATGTACTCAATCCAACGACGCTGCCTCATGTTGAGGTCCTTCTGCAAGAAGGTGTAGGCTATGGTTTTGTTTTCTGAGTAGACAACAAACGTCTCCCCAATGAAGTAGTGGCTCCAGGTCTTCAAATCATTCATAACCAAAGACAAATCCAAGTCATGGGTTGAGTAGTTATTTTTGCGTGATCGGATTTGCTGAGATCCATACACCACCACATGATCATCCAAAATAACAACACACCCAAGACCCATAATTTCAGCATCGTAATAGAGCAAATACCTCATTTCGGCCTCTAGAAAAATCTGAATGGGGGTAGTAATCAATGGTTGTTTCAACTCCTCAGTGGATGCATGACATTCTGGACCCCACACAAACTTCATCCATTTTTGGGTGATCACGGTCATTGGTGAAGCCTTCCTGGATAAATCCCAAATGAATCTCCTATAATAAACATCCATGCCATGGATATTTAGGATATCTAACACATTATTTGGTTGCTGACATGCCATGACATCACTAATCTTCTCTGGTTCCACTGAAACCCCTTACTCTGAGGTCACATTCCCCAAATATTTCACCTCATTGAACCAGAATGTGCACTTTTACCACATTTCATAGAGGAGGTGATCCTTCAGGGTTCCAAAAATTACCTATAAGGGATGTTTATGTTCCTCCTCAGATCCATAGTATACAATAATGCCATCCATGAACACTACAATGAAGGAATCAAGATACTGATGGAACACCCTATTAATTAGTTCCATAAAGACTACTGGAAATTTGGTCAATCTAAAGAGAAATACCAAGTACTCAAAGTGGTTGTACCTTCCTTGGAAGGCTGTCTTTGGAATATAAGACTCCTTCACCCTGATTTGATGGTATCCTGAACGTAATTCTATTTTATATATCTACATCCCCCCTTCAACATATTGAACAAATCCACTATTCTGTGAAAATGATATTTTTCTTAATTGTTACCTTATTTAAATTGTGATAGTCAATGCACTATCGGAGGGATCTATCATCCTTTTCCACAAACAACACAAAAGCAGCCCATGGAGAGACACTCGGTTGAATGAATCCTTTGGATTCTAAGTCATCAAGTTATATATTTAATTTTCTATGGTCAGTAATGGGTATGTGATAAGAGTGAAGAGTTTTCAGCTGTGTTCCCGATGCCAGATCAATCGAAAAATCCACATCCCGCTCCAAGGGAAATCCTGAAAAATCTTATAGGAAGACCTTTATAAAATCATTCACTATATGAGGAAATAAAAAATCAGGGGAATGAAAATATTCCTAAAGGGTGATCGATGGTAACTGGAAGATAATATTTCCAAACACTAGGAGTGGAGGTCCTGCATGACCCGACCTAGGATGCTCTTCTCCACAAAAAACCTAATGAATCCCATCAGTTACCATGAAACTCAATCGCCACCTATAGTAGTAAATGTGTTCCTAGAAGTTTACTAGACAATCAATCCAATTTTTGACGTCAAAAATTTCCATATCATAGACAGAGAAGTCCCACTACATCACGATCCCTGACACGGATAGCGCACACGACAGTCACCTGAGACCCTGCTCCTTCTTCGTTCCCAGCGATGTCACTGACTCCATTGTAAAAGACAACAACCCGATAGGAAAATTAAGTTTGTCCACAAAATGGGAATAATTTAACTATACAGAGGCACAAGAATGAAAAATAGAAGAAACTATAGAAGATGATAACAAAATGGTACCTCGAACTGTCGACAGTCTCACCTCTGATCTTACTGGTGCCTGATCCACTATATGGAGATGTATGGTCTCTAGCAGAGGATGACAACTAGTTTGAGGCTATTCGCTAAACTAGATCTGCCAAGAAGATAATCCATCCTTACCACCACATCCACCAAATTTAGATCCCTCAGTCATCGATGGATCAGACTATGCTGGCACTCCTCTTGTATCCACTAACCCTGCCACACTCAGAAGTGGACATGCCAACTAAAAAATCTCTCTAAATGACCCATACCTCCACATTGGTAATATGAATTTATAGTATGTGATAATTCTGGGAGGATGATCCCTAGTTTCCCACACAAGTGGAACACTACTAATATCTTACATGAATCTTTGGATGAAAACTTCCTGGAGGAGTGGCCTGAACTGGAACCTCCATTCTTCCCTGAATCCTCTTGCTTTCACTTCTTCTCTGAAAAGATACCACTACCCACAAGTGAAATTGTACAAAAAAACATCCATTCCTTCATGTTCAATCTCCACCGTACCTGATTTATCAAGGACTACAACATAGGCCCTAATATTGAACATGAAAACCTGGGAGTATATCTGTGGTCGTAGGCCTTTCTTGAACCTATGGTCCATCTATTGTGCATTCAAGATGATTTCAGGTCATATCGAACAAACACAATGAAATTGTAGGCGTACTCCATCACAGAATGATTTCTCATGAATGAATTCTATGAAATATCAGGACCTGGAATATGCCATGAACTTAGGGCAGTACTGTTCATTGATGACAACCCTGAAATCTCCTATGTGCATATGATCATTCTTCCCAATCTCAAGCACACACAACCACCACTAATGGATGGGACCCTCTAACATAAAGGAGGAACCATTCACCATGCTGTCCTCAGGTGTTTATAGGAACTCAATCATATGCTCTATCTTCTCGAACCATTCCATTGCTTCATGGGGTTTTGAGCTGCATCTGAATGTAGGATGATTTTTTTTTATAAAATTCTGCGCTTTAACTTTTCTAGGACCTCTCTAGTATACCCTAATAGAGATAGAAGCAGGATCAGGTCCTTGTCTTAGAACTTAGATAGCCTAGACCATAGCCTCAACTAGCCTCTAATCAGTCGGTCTGGGAGAACACTCTCTGCTATCCTCCCATGGGCACATTGGAGATTTCCGAGGAGGCATGTTTCTTCAAATGAAATTGTTATAAAACAAAAAAAAATACAACAATTATTAAGATTTTAATAAAATATATAAAAAATAAATAAACTAAACATATTTCAATAATAAAAGAAACAACTACTCAACCCCCTCTCAGTGTGGACATGTGGCCTGCATCCCACATGTCTCACTAGGAAGTAATGTCAATTAGAAAATTCCAACGTCCCCTAGTGTCTCAAGGTATTCCACGAGAGGTGAGGGCTTGGAAAAGTACTCATTAACAAAACCAGGAGCCCCAAAAGTCCTTACTTCTGTCCATCCCAACTCATCACAAAATAGTAATATTACCCAAAAACATTTACCACCATTGATACCATTTTTTCACGAACTGAATCTGTTATCCAGCAATACGAGCACCAAACCCAGCCCAAGGCAAGGCCCGATGGGTGTTACCTATCTCTACGGGTTGTAATAAGTTCCCGATATCAGTTATCATATGTTTGTGAATGATATAACTGATTATGTATACATAAAATATCAAAAACATTTGATAAATTGAATATAGAAAATTCATACCCGATAATGATTATAAAGAAATCTAGCACTGAATAAATACGTTCAAATTCAATACAAAAGGTCTAAAGACACAATTAAACATCATAAAAACAACCTGATGTAATCCACATGACAAGGGGTCACCACCCAAAATATGTCTCCACATCTCCACCCTAAGGATGTGTAATAACAACCTAGAATGCCATCACCCAAATCCATTAAATTTCCTGAGTTAAGAATACAAAAGTTTACTGACACCCAAGGGGTTTAAGTAGGGTTTGAAACTATTCCCAATAGGATACCTCCCAATGATTCCAATGTGAATTCTATAAAATTTGAAAAAAAGAATGCAGATTTAGTATGAAAGGAAAAGCGGTGACAAATTCCATGAAATTCAACATCCAATTGAAAACATTTTCCAGGTTAAAACATTCAGAACGTTAAAACATTTAAATGGTCATGTTAGCTACTATAATACACTAACAAACACACCAAAATACAAGGTAGAGTACCAAAAATCTAATGAGAAACATGATCGGGAACACCCCTAGGCCCTAGATATTATCAGAACCCATGTACCTCGTACATCGGTGTAATGTAACCATAGTAAAATATGTTCTCATTCACAAGAAACTAGTAGGGATCATACCCATAACCTAGTGGACCCCAATAATCATATATATAGTTTATTTATAGATGTCTTAATCCAAATGATATGTGAAATAATGAAAAACCTATCCATTCCACTAGCGGTACTAGTACATTTCCTCCCCACCTCAGTACCCGGGCATCACCCTTGGTGTTCTAAAAAATTCATTATGCTACACAAATCCATTTTCATATAATAAACCACTACTGGTCAAATACAATTAGTATAGTAGCTATACACATTTTAAACCACTTAAAAGACACAATAAAATAGTTTTATTTTTAATAAAATGTTTCTTAAAAAATCCTGCATTGCTTGGCACTCAGAACAACTTGAAATCCCCATATTGCCTACCTTGTGCAAACTCAAAATTCGCCAAAATAGAAATTTTAACCGAAATAAATTTCAAAGATACCCAAAAATAAATTTTAGTGAAGCACCATGTGATCCATGAAATGTTATCTTTGTAAAACTTCTATTTTTAAACAAACATGACACTTAAAGTTCACATGTTCACCAAACACCATTATAACCCACTTTTGCTATGAAAAAAAATGGGTTAAGCATTTAAAACATCATTTTCATCCCTATTATATTTCAAAAAAACCAACTAATTATTTATAGGTAAACCCTAATTGAACCATTAATATATTTCTAGGACCCCCCGTAATTTCACATAAAATTGGCACTAAAAATCATTTTCATTACAAACTCCACTGAAACTATTTTTTGCAGCAATAATAAAATTAAATGAATATGTATATATCGTAAACATTTCATGTTAATTAAAATTAATTTCCTAGACATGGAATCACTAACCAAATTAATGAAAACCCATGAATCCTTTGTGCAAAAATTTAATCGCACCACTACTACAACTCAAAGATGGTATTTTAAACATAAAATTACAATATAAAACCATGAAAACCAAAAGTAAAACTGTAGGTTCAAAACCCAAGTGTTTGGATATTAGTAACCTCAAGGATAAGGGAACAACCACTATTAAAATTTAATGAAATCCAATGAAAAATGAATGAAGAATGACGAAGAACCACCTTTTGTGGGATCTTGATGAAATCTCCAAAAATAAACTAATACCTGAAACTAAAAACATCCAAACATTTAATTAATGTTCTTAAAATGATGTTGAGATTATGTAGGACCTATAATTGGTTAAAAATATTTATAAATGAAGGCATTATGTAGGAAAAAATTTACCTCATCAAATCTGAAAAATTTGAGAACCCCTAAGAAGGTATGCAATATTTGTTATTTACACGAGCTCCAATGTCTAGGGAAAGGTAATGGGGGAGAGCCTAAGGATGGTAGATAATCATGGAAGTGGAATCACAAAGAACGATTAAAAAATGAAAACAATATAAAATAAAAAAAATATTTTTAAAACTGGAAATGGCCATTTGGGAAGGCCCAATACCTTAAATAAAATAAACAATCCACCATGATTACAGAATTATAAATGGTCCAAATTAATATGGAAGTGTTAATAGGTCAGGGAAATCTAGGTTGGAATTTAAATGGATGAAATATGTTGAAAATTGATGGATTTATAAAGGAATCAAAATTTATTTTCAAATCTGGAATTGGGATCACGTTATGGGCCAAATCATGAAAACTGACCCATTCTTCAAAAAATAAATCGGAAACCCCCCTAAAATTTTATAGAAATGAAATTAATTATATATTTAATTTATTTAATTTATTTTAAATTCATCATAACACTATTAAAAAAAAGTGGTAAAGAGAGATCCATTATCTTATTTCTAGAAGAATTTTACACATTCATATAACATCCAGAATAATAAAATTACATTTATAAGACACATAATTAAATTAACTGTCTATGTTTTATTTAAATAAATTATTTAATGTTAATTTATAAACATTTTAATAATATATAATGTAAAATTTAGATGTTATTAGGTTTTCCATTTCATGGTTCAATTGTTAGATCAATGTGGATAATTATGGATGTTCTTATAAAATTTGACTTCAACACTATATTGGAAAATAAATATTTTCATGATTTTAAAAAAATTGAAATACTCCTAAATATCAAAATGTGTTATGAAATACAATTTTTTTTTAAATTTGTTCGCATTATGTGGTTAGTTAATTTGGGTGATTTGACCAACCATAATGAACAATATTCATTATTTTTATTCAATGATATATAATATATCCTAGAGCATGAAATAAGTAATTATATATTAATTATCATCATATTTAACCCTAATATTAGTTTTAATGGTTTTCTTAAATGGGTAGTTAGAAAAATTATGTGTATTTCTTATAAACGTGGTGAATCAACCATAATGTGAACTACATTTTCATTTTAGATTCAATTTAAGAGAGGGTACAATATGGATATCACCCAATAATAATAACAAATAATTTTATTTAGATTTATATTGTTACGATTTCACTGTGTATGAAAAAATATGTGGGTCGTAGATGATAAATAAAATTTAAATAAATATTCTTTAAAATTTTCTTCTCATATTGGTTGTCTTCTCTTATGATACCTCTTGAGGATATTTTGAATTGTATTTGGTGAGGCCATAGAATCTAAATACATGGTGGGAACATGAGGAGATATTTTGATGATTTTGGGAAATATCAAATGGTTAGATGGTTCAAGGAGAAGGGTTAGTATTCATAAGGGAATGATAGTGTTTTATTTTAATATTATATTCATTGGTTTATTATATTAGATCTAGACTACTAACAATGATCAATATTGTGACTATATAAATTAAATTGCTACTCTGAGTTTGATGCAATGTTTTCTTACATCACCCTTTATTAAATCAATCATGTATTTGACTTATAATGTTAAATTTAATATTTTAAATATTTTATTAATTACTAAAAATTGAATTATTTAAAAAAAATACCAATAAATTAACCATAACCATTTATTAATAGTTCTAATTAAATGATTAATTCATTATTTATAAAATAAATTTCTAAATATGAGATATTTATTTTTTAAAAAAATTCATTATATATTGAAAATATACTAATTTTAATATTTGAATCAATATTAAATCCATTTGAAAATTTATTTATTGATATAAATGTTATATTATAACTATATAAAAACATTAAATTATTTGGGGAATTTGTTTTTGAAAATAAATTTCATTTCAATTTTTTTGTTGTAAAAATAAAAATTAATCGTATACGTTTTAAAAAATAAAAAACATTTTTATTCATTTTTAAAACATTTATTTACATGTTTTATGATATTAATTTGACATATTTTCATTCTATAAAATTCTTAAATATTATATATCACTTAGTTAGGTGATTATACCATTCTAATGGTCATTTTACTATTCCAAACCGGTTGATTACTCTTTCAATGGATTAATTACTACTCTAATGGTCAATTTACTATTCAAAATATCTGACTTCTATTTCAATGGTCATATTTTTATAGTTCATTTGATATATTTACTTCTTAAAAATATATCATCTTTCCTAAATTATTAATCCAATTCTATTAATATTAAAATTTACATATAATTGTTTTTGAAAATATATATTTCATTACCAATATATTAATTCATATATCATTTATATTTTCTTATTTCGATTATTGTAGAGAATAGTATATCAAAATTTTAATATTATCATTAAAATATTTTATATTTTTCCCATTGAATACATTTAATTATCGTGGAAATTTTTATTATCAAAATATAATATTAAAATTATGAATTTTTTTAATTTTGTTATTTGTTGTATGTGATTTATATAATACTCTATTATTAAATATGAAAAAATTGTATAATTAGAATTGAAATTCCAATGATACAATTCTAGGTAATTACATTACCCCCTTTAAAGAAATATGTGCATCGAAATATCAATTTATATAGTAAGGTGGAAATAGGATATGGTACTTGTTCTACATCACTTCCTTTGGTTGCTAGGTCACCTTATCACCGTTAAGGTTATACCATTATTTTTTACTATGGGATATCTTTTGTTACATTGAAATATTTCCCTAAAACAAATTAAATTCATCAGTTTCTCATCAAAATATAAATCATTTTATGCATATACAACCTCTTAATTCATTATAATATAGAGTTCAAGAATGTACATACACTATAAGGATATGAAGAACATTAAATATACTTCATACATTGTTTTTGGTAGTGCTAGTCATTAGGTCACAACTCTAATGCAATCAAGAATTTCCAAGTGATTCAAGTACCTAGAAAACAATATTACCTTATTCCTAAATATAGTGACTCTCTTCCATGGATATATATAGAGGTCCAATTTATATCTAAACTAAAAATCCATGGTTCATCAATGGATGATGTCATAACTCATTTTCATCATTAAGTATACTTAATTCCTGACAAATGGTTTTGACCCTTTTACCATTTATTCATTCAACCTAGGTACTAATAGATTCAATTCACCAACTTCATCCCATTATACTAGTCTTCTATATATTATCACATATAATTATTTAATATTCCATTGACATAGTATATGATATTTTTACATTTTCAATGTAGTTATGGGACATGGTTACATCACCCCTTTGAAATTTTACTTTCAACCATAAATTACTAACATACTAGGAACATTGATATATAATTTTTGATCTCTTACATTATATTATCTCACAGATAGAGATCGATGATGCTTCCATATATCTTCATGGCCCCTGTGTGAACGGAAATTCTTGATCATGCTACATCATTTAATAGCTACTTATTTATTTCAAAATTTTCTGGTACAAATAGTCATGAACTAACTTTTACTGCTCATCCATCATCTATTTTTGATCTCTGATGATGTACATTTTAATATAGTGTAATCCTTCATATATATTTTTAAATAATCCCTTTGAGGACCCTCTATAATATCCATAAGGGACGATTGAACAATCATTTGAGAAAAAAATGATTATCATCCTTCATTTATGATTCATATGTCCATCATTTTCATTTATAAGTTGATAGAATCCCTAAAAATCATCATAATGGATTTTTTTCTAGATAACTTCCACATTGACCATGTGTTTCAGTCAATTTTCTGTAAGATAGAAATTGATTTATTAATCATATTCATTTAAATAAAATAACTCTCTTCAATAGTGCATATTAAACTCCTTCCATGTGAATATATACATGATGATAAAATGAACAGAATATATTTCCCAATTCTAACAACAGAGATAATTCATGAAAAATTTCATTGTGGTGATTACTACAACCCACTCTAGGACAATCATTGGGGTTTCCTATTCATGAATTATCTACTCTATTTACACATATTCTCCCAATATTTATTTTTCATAAGTTCACAACCGATGTATTGTTTTTGAAGCCTCTCTTAACTGTATAAATAGTACCCCATGAGAGGCTAGTGTAATGAGATGTACATTGATAGTACTCGTTTTTACCTCCGAGAAGCTCTCATTAAATACATTATTTAGAAAAATCTCAATTATTTATATGATATCATGGTTAGTGGGTTTGAAAATTTGGTGTTGTTTCAGAAAAATCATTTTTAATACCATGATATATCAAGGAATATATTGTTATCTATAATAAACATTATTATTGAATAATATTAAATTACAATTATCTTAAAAGAGTATACATATATTATATTTTAATATCTAATAGCCATAATTAATTTTACATCCACTATAAAAAAATTCAATTTACATTTTATATATATTATTCTTTAAAAATGATTTTATAACAAAATTTAAATACTCATCCTTCTCCTCTATTCACTTGGAGTGTATTATAATATCAGCTATAAAAAATAAAAATATTCCAGGTAATCTAAAATGAATATATTCATTGTATCTGTGAATTTTTTATAGAATTAATGATTATGAAGTTCATCACTATGAACTCATATTTAACATATTGTCTTCTTAATGTAGTATTGTGAATGTCTTCCTTAAACAACATTAATTGGTAATATTCTTACAAAAGGTACACCCTAGAGATGTAATTGGCCCCCCATAGTTGGTCAAACATGTCATAAATATGTTTTGGGGTATATATTATCCTTATCATGATCTTTTTGAGTTCACGATAATCAACATAATGGAACATTTAACCATCCTTATTACTAATGAAGTGGAACAAAAAAACACCACGGTAAAGCGCTCAGGTGTATACTACCATTTTCTTAATTATATTGTAACATAATATTTAGTTTATCCAAATAATTTTATTTTATTATATAGGGTTATTAGATATTTCATGTGATATATATATATTATCAATGGAGAATTCGTATACTCATTGAGTAGGATGACACAATAACTCTTTAAAGAATACATCAATATAGTCCCTCATAATGGGAATGTATTCAAGCATGATTTTATTCATTGTCTTAATAATTTGAAATTCATATAATGTACTCTTAGGATATAATATATATAAATGATATGTGTAATGCATATGATATTCATCATCATCATTACACAAGTACATAATTGGAGGTTGACTCTTGATGTGAAGGGTGATCTCTCTCTCTTAAAATTTGATGTTGTATTTATATGGACATACAATCCATGTACAATATAGAATTAGTTTCATATAATGAAAGTATGGAATATTTTCCTAGGAGTTTTATGATATAAAAATTAATTCAGGAGGAGTTTTATACATGGGATGCAATAATTTATCAATAATTAATTCTCCAATACAGATCAAACCAGATATTTTTTGGTGGTGTATGAATTTTTTTACTAAACATGAATGATATAATAGAATGATTATATCTATAATAATATAATATATTTTCGGTGCATGAATGGGTAATTATCACACCATTCAATATTTGATACAGTTTATAGTCATTTTATTTTGAAAAAAATCATAGGGATGAAAATACTCTTACTAATAAGCATAAATCAAGTAATCATTGAATGTAGATGGAATAAATCATAAATGTCTTGTAATTCCAAACTAATGAGTCTCTAGGTTTTAATAAAGTATTTCCATGATAATTTCCTAATTAGTTTAATAGCCTATCAATCTATTAACATTATTTATAATCGTTCATTAATAGATTGTGAATTAAGAAATGTATGTCCACCAAATGTGTGAATGTAGATGAGAAAATGGTCTCTTTTTCATTCACTAATAGTATGTTGAGTTAATACCAAATAATCCATTGTAGTGTTATTACCCCATGAAACAAATTTGTGAGTCCCACATCTACATGTAGTATTAATATATGGATTTTATTTCTTGGAAACGAATTTCTATATAGTTCACCAAAATTATGAGATATTTATCTTATATTTAGACATGTACTAAGGGTATTCTCAAATATATTATTTTACTAATAAATCAAAATATTTTGGCCATTCTATTATACTAACTATAGTTCCCCAATAATTTTATTTGTATAATTACATGTTTGTTAACATAAAAATCCCATAAACACATCCCCAAAATATAAACATTTATTGTTTTTGGAATTCTAGGCCCATGCTATATCAACATGAAACTAAATGTAAAAATAACCATATTCATTTATATAATGTTCTAATATATCCCTTTGAGATTCAAAAACTAAATAGGATATCCTATAGGAATACATAATGAAAGGGGTGATATATACTGCTTAATTAGAGAATAAATATGAAAAATAAGCTTCACATATAAATTAGGTGAAATAAAATAATACAATAATAGGAAATATTTGTGAATTAAAACATGCTATAATGAAATAAATTTTTATGAATTTTATTATTAGGGAATCATAGTTATGTGTTTGTAATATTAAACAAGTAATAAGAATAAATTATGGATAACTTCCAAGTCATCGTCAAATGGTTGAATGGATCCCATCATTGATGTATTTACTACCTATTCCCATAAATTTAATCTCGTATGAATAAAATATTACACAATTATTTGAATGAATATATATATATATACACACTATTACATATACATGAATTTTCGGGCCATAATGGAATCAAACAAAAACCATAATCATAAAAAGCATCGTTTGATTGAAATGAGTTACATATTCAAAAATCAAATCACAATCAAAGGAAATTTCAAAAACATTCAAAATAGAAGTAGGAATTATAGATTTTTCTGTTGAAAAATAAATAAATAATATATGGTATCAAATATGTTATTTAATTGAATAAATTTACTGAGATTTTGTAGATAATTTGGTATTGAAATGAAGTTTAAAAATAATATTTCATGTAATCTGTAAATGAAATTTTAATAAATAATTTTTTTATTTTACGAGGATGATAGAGGTAGAAGAAATTGATTTCCATAATATATTTTTTTATTTAATGAAATTGTGAAATGGACTAAATTATATGAATAAATGTTACATAGATGGATTAAGGGATTGAAATTATTCCCTTAATCAGTGATGATTTTAAATAAGGAATTGAGAAATGAATGCGTGGAAATTATTATCCCAACAAAGGATGATATAATAATCCCGGAATATATTTAAGGGACATTTATAAATAATTTATAGAAATTATATAAAATCATATAGAGTGATAAATTGTTATTGATAGGGAAATATCATAACCTAATGAATATTAGTTGGTCTAAATATATCCCCTACCATAGTAATATAAATAGTTTGATTAATTACATAATTTAGAAACTCCATTATTTTTATTTAATTTAATATAATTATTATATTTTCATTTATAACCATTTCTATGAGATATGAAGTTAAACTTTGTTCTTTTTAGGGTGGTCTTTTCATTAATTCAATGTCGGATTACTTATGTATAATTATTCATGTTCAGGTAAATTGGAAATAGAAATCAAATAGTAAAAAGATATTATTTTTAAATAATTATAGAAATTTACATTGTCTCAAATATTTATATGTTTTTTGATATGAGGATGGATCAGTTTTTATAAATATTCTCGACATACATGAAGTTTATTTAGGTGATTTTACTGATAATCATAAACTATATTTGATTTTCAATATTCCATGATAATTAATATGTTCCCCATGATTAAATAAGTTATATTATACATATTATCATCATATTGAACAATATTTTTATTTTATATCCATCATTAATGGTGTTGGAAAAAAATAATATACATTGATTATGGAGTTGGTGAATGAACCATATTGTGGACAATGATTTCCTTTTAGAATCAAATGATGGGATGGAATAAGATGTATATTTCAGGATAACAATAACAATTAAGTATATTTATGTTGATAATGTTCCATTTATTGGGGAATGGGATTTATATTTTTGTAGTATAATATGATGAAATTTAAAAAAGGTTTAGTGGAAAATTTACCTCTCTGTTTTGTTATCTCCTATTAGGGTACAAATTAAAGATCTATTAAATATAATTTGGCGAGGAAAATGATTCTAGAGAAATAGTTTGAGAGATGAAGATACATTTGAGTAGAATATATGTTTGATCCAATGAATATATGTCTTGATGGAATTTTTTGCTTAATGGTGTTATTTATTAGGGGAGGAATGGTCTATTTTCGAATATTATATTAAGTCTTTTTTGAGTTTGGATCAAGAATGGTAGTAGTGATGAATAATCTGAGTATGTATATATAATTTTTCATTTTAGTTTTAAATAATGACTTCTTGAGTGAAACCATATGAAATTTATCATGTATTTAACTTATAATGTCAAATAACATATTTTTACATATTTCCCCATTCAAAAAATATAAAACAATCCTAGAACAATACCAACAATTCACCACTAATATTTTTCAGTGTGTTGATTCAAAAAATGGAAAACATTTTATTTAAATAATTTTATAAATTTTCAAAATTCATATTTCATATAATGTTTCCTTTTTTAAACAATAAAATTTTAATATTATGATCAATTTTATGTCCCATTTAAAATTTTTATATAGTGTAATAATATTATATTATAATTTCAATTAAAGATAATATTTTTTATAAACCATTTGATAAAAAATTAATTTTTTTAAAATCTTTATATTGTTCATAAAAATTAAAAAAAATTATTAGTTTTACTAATATAATAACTCGTATATTATCATTTTTAATACAATTATTTACATCTATAATGGTATAAATGTGCCATATTTTCATGTAAGGGGATAACTAAATATTATATCTACACTTCATAGGTGGGGATACTATTCTAATAGTAATTTGAATATTCCTAACAGTTACAGAAACAATTGAACAGTAATATTACTATTTTAATAGTAATTTAACTATTTTGAAAATTTTATTTGTTGAGATTATATAGGTTCCCTAATTTGTATAAACATCTCATTTTTCAATCATTCATCATTAAATTTATTTTTATATAATATATATATATAATTTCATTTTCAAAATTAGAATTTCATTTCTAATATTCTATATAATTTTATGCTTCTAAGAGTTTGATTATTCTAGGGGATCGAATATATACAAATATTCAATTTTATTTATAAAATTATAATTTTTTTTTAAAATTCTTAAAAATTTATTTCTTTAAGAAATTTTATTCTCTAAATTTAATGTTGAATTTAATAAAATATTGTGAATTCATTATTGTGGTGAATATTCTTTATATAAAATATGTTATTAGATATTTAATGATTATGTAATCAGAATGGAAAATCACGTGATAATTTTTTTTCATCCCAAGGACAAGTCACAGTAAAAAAAACATCTCACTGAAGTAGGGACTGACCATCATCTATATAAAGAACTCTATCTTATGGTACTACCACCAACATTCTCTCAGTCATTTCAAGGAATTTTCTATTACCATATCCCTCAATAGAATCCATTTCCAATCACAATCATATAGTTAGCATATATAGGAAACAAAACAAGGGGAATGTAAACCATCAAATAGATCACTAAATCATCATATCATGTCCCATCACTCAAATAGTCTCTCAAACCATTATAACATATACCACATAATCCTGGTGGGTCATTTAAAATGCAACCCTTTGGATATATCCCTAGTTTTCCATATATAATACCTCATTACCAAATATATATGCCATGTTCCTATTTCAAAAAATATCACAAATGAAACAGACACCCATTGAAACATAACGACCCTCTAACTATAGGCCAATATCACACTATTGATTTTACTTAGTATCAATCCATACCAACCCAACAATTTATTTCTATGAAAAACACATCATAAATGTGCACACATGGAATGAAACATCAAAATATCATACAAATAAGGTAGAAATTAAAATTTGGGCTCATAACAAGAACACACACATAGATATATGAAAATCACCTAAAAGAGGGATATAATACAAGAACAATTTTTTTAAAACAATCTCATTCAAGATTTAGCAATAAATACAATTAAGCCCAATTTTTTAATCCTTTTTCACATATTGAAACATTTTCCTTGAAATTACATTTAAATCCAAAAAAAATTAAATCACACATTATAATTGAATAAATTTTACAAAAAAATAATCAAATTACTCAAAAAATAAATATAATGATCCACCAATACTAATTTTACCATTTTCATCTATAGAAGCATTTATGGTTCGATATGGTACAATAGGCATATAATGACAGTTCAATAATGTACAAACCATATAGGAAACTCAGAAAATTATTATAAATCAAGGAAGATAATGTATATGTAATACAAAAACATAACCTAAATAGAAGTCCTAGAGACTAAAAAATATAAAATTTATATT
Source organism: Viscum album (assembly GCA_963277665.1). Lineage (NCBI taxonomy): Eukaryota > Viridiplantae > Streptophyta > Magnoliopsida > Santalales > Viscaceae > Viscum > Viscum album. The sequence goes on along the minus strand of OY728127.1, from coordinate 2,101,499,615 downwards.
TATCAAAAGAACATAAAATAATCATCCTTAGTCTTATGACAACATAATTCATGTCAATGAGCACATTTTTCCTCTATACACTCCATCAAATTAAATAACTAACAAAATATATTTTTTATTTAATATTTTATGAAAAACTGACCAGGGGTCATCATGGGGCTAAAAACATGAACAATAGGGGTCACACTACACCTGACATGAACACAGACATATGATAAAAAAATCCCCCAATTAAATCATCAAATCAGTGGCTATAGTCGCACTTTTTTTTTGAAAACCCTAAATAAAACCACAGAACAACTTTCTACTGTGTAACTAAATAAAAATAAATTTTTCCCACAAGGGACCTTCTACATAAGAAACATAATAAAGATTCATAATATTCCATGATTTCATCATACTTTTTGAAAATTTCTATATATATTCCTAACTGACTGAAATAAAATTTGTTATGAATAAAGATAAATTATGAAGATAAGGTAAGATATAATAACTCTATATTGAATGAAAAAAAATTATAGAAAATTTATATCAAAGGATATCAAATTGTAGGGGATTATATTATAGAAAAATGTATAACCCACTTTATTTGATTTTCTCATGATAAAAGAACTATAATGTTTCTAAAAAAGGCCCCCTAAGAGAATTAAAAAACATTCCAACAAAAGGAGGGATGTTAACACTCACATACACCATGAAACCCCCTATTGGATGAGGGAAACCCCACAATTCCCTAACATTCCCGTAGTGGGAAGCCTGTCGTTATTCTATGATCAACCTTAGGTAGAGATCCCATTTCTAAACTACATCATTCAAGTTTTGAATTGTGCATGTTAAATTCATTAATTAAATGAATGACACCCTTTATACTATGAATGGAATATTTCTTGAATTATTCAAATATTGAAACCTATTCCACTACATTTCCACCCACATTAACCCTTATCAAATCCTCTAATCCTCATTAGATATCCAAAAAACCTCTTAAATATGTTTATAGGCTCATAATCAAAATATGTGTCCCAAAAATGAAAATTAACAAAACATAATATATTAAATTTCTCTTTAATTTCACCACATAATTACGTGGGTTAATATAAAATACCAAAAAAATGAATCTGATCATTGAGAAGCTATGAAATTCCATCATCCATGTCCTTTGACTAACATCATTCAAAAATTCATAATTAACCCACTATAACTCATTCATGAGTTCTGAATGTGATTCCACAGTGAAACTCCAAACATAAAGCAAAGAGACAACATTTTTTATCCCAATATAATATTCAATTCCCAAGATAGCACAAATACATCTTGAATAATTTTCCTAATGAAGTTTCCACCTCAGCAAAATTATTTTCACACAACAATGACACTTATTCCTCCTCAGACCAACTTGTCTTGGAATTGCTTAAACTCACCAAATGATTACTCACCACTGAACTAATAATTACAATAATGACCTAAATATGTGGCATAATTTAATTAGGTAATCCTTCACCGAAATGGTTTTACGAATCCACTGAACATTTTGACAAGATAGTCAAGCCACCAAAACTAATAGTCCACTTTCCACTATATGAGTATCCTTTCCATCACCCCATTGAACCAAACAATCAACATCCATCACCTATGTCCCAAATGATACCACACCTAATGACTATATGTTAGAACCTCACTCAAAGTACATGTAAAAATACGAAACACCATTCCAATTTCCAAACCAAACCAATTCACCACAAACCCTGAAGTTTTGAAAATCGATTATTCCAACTACTTGTGGTGATCACCGCATTATTTCCACACCAAAATGATCTATTTTGGTTTATATTTTCATTACTATAGGAATCGCCCATAAAAATCACAAACCAAGTGGTTTTAAAAATAAAATCATCCAAATGAGTGATAATGGTTCCAATATGTAAACTCACAAGAACACATCTAATTACTCAGACATAATAATGAAATACATGTCCATTGCATTTTATCTTCACACAAAAAACTCTCAAAAAACTATTGTAAACATGTGTAGAGACATGAAAAACAATTTGGACTGTATTATAACTCCATTTATACCATAGAGAACAAAAAATATGTAGGAAACATACATAGTGACATAATATTTTCTTTTTCTACAATTACAACAATTTAATGAAAAATAATGTAAAAAAATATATTCAATTGTCATATTGTTTACTTTCTTTAGAAAATTAATTCCATACCTCATTTTTTCATATTAAAAAGTAAGCATTATTTAAATCATTATTATTTACCCCTATACTATCAATTATAATAATTTGTACATGTAATTACCTAAGAATATTCATCAATGAAATGGGTGGGAGAAAATCCTAGAATGTGGAGAAATAAGATAGAAGAAATAAGATTAATGAATTAATAATACATGGGTTATCATTATCATCATCATAATTTAGTAATAATGGAATAATTATCATAATCATGATGGAAACATTTCATAAGTTCATTTAATTTGGAAGATTAAAAATATTGAGAGATTATAATATAGTGGTCAACTACCACACATTGTTGTGATCAAATCTAACATCATGTTCATGAAATAAATACTTCAATAAATCATAACATTTTAATTGGGAACAATTATAGAATCATGTTCATGAATAATTTAAATAATATTACCAGATATATAATATTTACTAATGAATTATAGGAATATATAATTCTTGGACCGCTCCTCACACAATGAAAATCTCAAAATCCTGGATGATATAGAGAATTTGAAATAATAATAGTCGTGAAATTAATTCCTAGAATGTAATGGGTTTCATAAATATTTAATAAATGATACATTCAAGAATTTTTTTAGGGATTCAATAATTAATTAGATATATAATAATTTGGAAAAAACGACCAGTGTTATTTGAAGAAGAAAGAACTCTAGAAGAGTTAATGATGTGTTAAAGTAAAATAAAATTCTTATTAAAACATTATCTTTGTCATAGAAGTAATTTTTTAAATGTATGAATTTTTATATCTCAGGAATGATAATTGAAGTTACATTAGAAGGAAAATATTAAGAAATTATAAGAAAATACATACTCAAAATGATGGGATGGATGCTATAACCCAAAATAAGGAGTTGGGTTGAATAATCCCCTAAACATAACTCCTTTTGTATTTTGTCAAATTTCTACCTACAAAATTATAATTATAAGTTAATGAAAACTTTGAATCACGGGTGAATTAATTTAATTTTTTAGCTACTGTTAAATTATAATCATTTTATTCTATTACATAAATCCATTCTTTAATGGTGACACATGAATATATCATATTTTTGTTTAAATATAGAATCATTCTTTTATTTAATGGTCTTCCTTTATTTAAAATTATAATTTAATAATATTAAATCTAGAAAATTATCATTAAATATATTTAAAATTTTATATAATATTAATAATATATTATAATAATTTATATGTGTGGTGATAATAAATGAATTAACAACATCAACACTGGTTGTTAACCAAACGCTAATAGAAATATTCCAAAGAGAATGCAAAAGAAATATATTATATGATTATATTAATATTAATATTTTTATTGGATATTAAAATTAAAAATATAATGTAAACATAATTTTTTAATTATATTAAGGGGAATTAGATTAGAAAATAAAATGAGGATTAGGAGTTCAAAAAAAGGAAAAAACTAACAAACAATGGGAATTGCCACTTTCTTGGTGTCCTTGTTTTTATACAACACATTAATTCTTGAATAAATGGACTATGATGAAACCAAAACATGCCTAATGATTCTATGGGGAATTAGAGAGGGTATTGTGGTAGATATTTTTTTTGGAATATAAAAGGTAAATGGTTTTCAACAGGAGGTGTGTGCATTATTAAAACATATGGGGTGAGGTGTTTTAAGGATATATTATTAAATAAGTTATTATAGAGATCGTATACCTTGAAATAGTGATTATTTTGAAAATATTAATAGTATATAAAAAAATTAATCAATAAAACCTTTTATAAACCTAATTTGTTAGTTTTTTAAAGGAAATGTTTAAAATCGAAGGCACACATGGCTGCACCTTGTCCGGTTCCAAACTATCTGGAACAACTGCATGCTGCCAATAGAAGTCTCCCCAGCATTATATGAATTGCAAGTCTTCTGGAACTTCTTCTAATAGAATATCTGGATCAGTTAAATTATTCAAAATAACAGAACATACCAGTTCATCCATTTTGTCGCTAAAATGATTAACCATGGTGGACACTGCATAACAGTCCTCCTGCTCTGACAAGGAAGCATGTTTGACGGCTTTGAGGAAGTTATATGAAACTCTTTCATCACCTACCCTAAAAATAGTCTCTGCATCGTGCACATCAATCAATACCTTCCCAGTTGCCAAGAAAGGCCTTCCCAGTATAATAGGTGCTTCCTGGTCATCCCGCATGTCGAGGATGATGAAATCAGCAGGGAGAATCAGCCTACCCACCTTGACCAGTACGTCCTGTAGTAGTCCCTTAGGGTGCTTGATGTATCGATCAGCATGTTGAAGGGCGACGTGGGTAGGCTTGAGCTCGTGGAGTCCCAGCTTCTTGAAAACTCTAAGGGGCATGAGGTTCACGCTGGCCTCTAAGTCACGGAGGACCTTACCAAACTCGTAGGATCCAATAGTAAAAGAAATGGTGAAACTACCTGGATCTTGGAGTTTGGGAGGAATGGAATGTTGAACCACTATGGAGCATTCCTTCTTTAGTTCATTAACGCCCAAATCCTCCATCTTCCTCTTATTCAAGAGAATTTCCTTCAGAAATTTGGTGTATGTTGGCATTTGTGTCTGGGCCTCCGCAAATGGTATGTTGATATGTAGCTTCATGAAAACATCCATGAATTTTCTGAATTGGTGGTCCAGATTCCTCTACTTCAATCATTCCGGAACGGGTAAGGCAGGCTTGAGTGGTTGGATTACTTCCTTTTATTTATTTTGTAAATCCACCTTCTATGGGATTTTGGAAGAGGAGTGGTCGGTATTGGTACCTTTTTCATCAATAGTGGGTGTGGATGCACCTTGCTTTGCTGATTGGTTTTGGTGGAGCTTTTTTTCACTCTGGAGCATGATAGCATTGGCCTCCTACCTTGGGTTCTTTTCTGTGTTCCCTGGTAGTGTACCAGGCTGCCTCCCTGAGTGTTTATTTTCCAGCTGGCCAATCAGATTCTCCAAGCCTCAAATCCAAGCTTCCTAATTCTGGAACCGAGTATGAGTAGTTGATATGAATTTAGTCATTAGATCCTCTAACCTTGTGGTGTTCTCCTACTGAGGTGGTTGTTCATCCGGTGGAGGAGGTGGCTGTCGTGGCTGCTGCAGACGAGGGATTTGATATCCTTGTTGCTGATAAGGACCCTGTTGGGGTTGTTGCAGCCTTTGGAATTGGTTTTGATATGGAGGTTGGTTGTAGTTGGGTGGTCGCTAGGGCTGAGGATTCTGCTGTTATTGGCCCCAGTCGGTGTTTTGTTGATCTCTCCATGTCGGGTTCTGGTACTGCTGGTACTGGTTGTGACCTCGATTTTGGGCAACATAACTCACCTCCCTCGTCGAGGGGCCTCCAGCCAAACCCGGGCATTCTCCCATGATGTGGTTATCACCACAGTCGCCACATGATGGATAGTTCCCCACATGAACTTGATATGCGCCTTTGAGGTTCAATACTTCGATTTTCATGGACACAATGTCCAAATGAGCTGCTAACATAGTGGTAGCATCAATGTTGTGCATACCTCGCTTTTGAGTCCCCCGCTCGGACTGCCACTGGATGCTATTGGCCGACATGTCTTCCAGTAGTTCAAATAGTTTTTCAGGGGACTTCCGCATCACCGTACTTCCAGCAGCATCATCCACCACGTACTTGGTATTCATGGTAAGTCCTCCATAGAAGGTCTGGACTTGCATCCAGAGTGGGAGTCCGTGATGGGGGCATTTTCGTAACATCTCCTTGAAGCGTTCCCAGGACTCGTACAACGACTCAAAGTCATGCTGCTGGATGTTATGAATCTCATTCCGGAGTGTCACCGTCTTGGATGGTGGGAAGTACTTGGACATGAACGCCTGGGATAGATCCTCCTAGGTGAGGATAGATCGTTGTGTCAACCCCTTCATCCAATCCTTCGCATTATCCCATAGAGAAATGGGGAATAGGTAAAGATGGATGGCGTCCTTAGACACGCTATGGTACCGAAAGGTGTCGCAGATCTCCATAAAGTTTGAGAGATGGGCGTTCCGGTCCTCACTAGCTAGGCCTCTAAATTGGACTGTCTTCTGGATTTTCTGCATGATAGCAGGCTTGATCTCGAAGTGCTGGGCCTGGACCGGGGGACGAACGATGCTCATATCAGCTCCGCGAAACGATGGAAGTCCGTACTCCATAAGTTTACATCTGAGAGGTTGTTGTTGATGGGGTGGATCTTGCATAAACTACTCCTAAGGGGAAAAGTATAGTCATGGGAATAGTTGATGTGGCGGCCATTGGTAATCCATTGGGAGGAATTTCATGAAGGCTCCAAGAGGTTTCTCCGGTTGACCAGCAGTGGTAGGCTGCCAATCCTGGTACTGATGCTCAGTCGCAACATCTATGGCTGGTGCTCCCACTTCCTTGTTCACCCTAGGTTGTGGTTGATGGTTGTGAGTTTATGTCTGTGTACACCGATGATGAAGCAAGGTCCGTTCGATTTCCAGGTCAAGAGGAACTAATTCCAAAGACTCGGCACTTCTGGATCGTGTAAAACATCTAAACATACACATTAAGATCTGCACAACAAAAAAACGAAATCCAGGCGTAAAAGGGAAAAATAAAAAAGAAAATTTGAAATGGGATTAGAAAAGAGATTGTTGAAAATTTTTTATTTTCTTATTTTCACTTAAATCAATTATAAACCCAATTTAAATCTTAGCACTAAAACCAAATAAGATTCCCCGACAACGTCGCCAAACTTTGGTCTCGCTTATCATTGATTAAAGTTATATGCATCCCAAATTAATTACCCGTTCATAGAACATTAGTATAACATAAGATAAGGGTCGATCCATACGGAACTGTGGATTTCATGAATTCAATTGAGTTAATACTTAATTAGGTGAAGTATACAAAATTTAGATATGATTGGGTTGATTTTGGGTTTCGATTGAAACTAAATTGATTTACTTTGAAGAATGGATACAGTTTGAAATAAAAAAATGGGTAAATTTTAAGAGTTCTTAGAAATGGAATGAAAAGACTTGTCGGGGATATGGTGAATAAGGAGTTCATATGCAGATTGTTTAAATTGTTATGTTGTTCATAATAATTCAATCATTCAGGATTTGATTTTGTTACAAGATTTCTTTGGTCCAGTTCCTCTTTTTTGGAATTAGAGCAGCTGACTCCTTGGTCCGATAGTCAATGTCCTTAATTCATTATTACGTCCAGTCCATTATTTGAATCGGTGAAAACATTCCAATGGCCATGGATGTTTTCACTGTTACTTTTCTTTTGTATCGCTGAGAATCCTTCCCTTGGTCCGGCTAAGAATTCTCAGTTATATTAGACAGTGGTTTAAGAAGAGTAAGATGAATTACAACGATTCAAACACAACTATATAAAACAATATACAAATTATGATCCCATCATCCATATCCCCAACACGAGGGGTTCAGTTAGACATAGAATTTAAGAGATAAACGACACACGTGATACCTGAAGGATTCATCATGTAGGCATTGAGGTAGAGTATCATAAGGTCGAACGACGGAGTGACGACACCTTGGTAGCATCGAGAATGGTGATAGCCGAGTTTCTCTTTCCACTCAATGGTTTTGAACTCCCAAATCTTCATGCCAAGGCTTAATTTTATAGAAAAATAAAGTACATGGTGTGTATAGAAAATACACGCCTTGTACTTTTCTTCAACGCGCTTTCACGCCAATTTCTCCACGGGTAGTCGGCCTAACACACCATCTTTGACTTTTGAACATGGAGCCGCCTAGTGGTTGGGTGTACACAGCATGTAGCACCGCCATACACAGTGTGTAGTGCACTATTTTGGACGCCAGCCCCTTCTAGAATAGCAGACACGACGTGTAAAAGTTCGAACACGTTGTGTCTTCATCAACTGCCACATGGGCGTGTGGACTCTTCTTCGACAACTACTGCTTATAGAAAGTAGTACATGGTGTGTAGCGCCGCCACACACGGCGTGTATCTTTTTCCTGGTGACATGGGCGTGTACTCCCTCCTTCGGTCTGTGTCCCTGCCTGGATGTACACGGCGTGTATTAAAGTACACGCTGTGTAGTTTCAAAATTTTCACAAACTTCCCTTGATCCGTGTATTTAGCCAGAAAGCTCCGGAAAGTAAACAAATTCACCAAAATCAAAGAATATGTTCATAAAACCCTAGATATTTGCTGAAAACTTGTTTTTATCTTCAATTATATATATGGAAATGTATACACAAATTGGGTGCATCAAATTTGAAATCCATTTTGACCATTTTTTAAAACAATAATTCAAGGATCATACACTATAACCATTTATTACATTAAATAATATAATTACAATATCTATAGATTATTTATAATGGGATGTATAGTGTTTGGAATTAATTTAATAAAATTACGTTATAGTGTCAAGTAAAGTGTAGAGAAAGGACCATTTTCTATTCAGTAGTTAAGGATTGCGTTATTAACTAATCGAAACTTTTCGGGGTTATTACCCTTTGGCGCAATGGATTTAAAGACACATCCAATTTTAGTTTAATTATTGTGATTTTCTTTCATAGAAATCATATTATATTATTCATTACCATAAAATAGGATTATTACCATTACATTGTATAATCATGGGGTTTTCATAATCATTTTCTAGACTAAATTAATATATTATGTAAACTAACATATGATACCCATTTTTTTTACATGAATGTTAAATAATTTTATGATAATGTTCATAATATTAATACATTCACAAATCAAATTTTTTCATATCATAGTAAAATTGGACTCATAGATAAAATTTTTATAATAAAACATAATCATTATTTAAATACATTTTCATTATTCTATTAAAATATCTAATCCTCACCTTAGTCCAAATAATCACATGTGGATACACATCAATGATTGTGTTGATCTAAAATACAATTAAGTGGATGGATAAGATAAAATGAATTTGAGACATGAATCAATAATACATGGATGACCATTATCATCATCATCACAATATAAATATGTGACCATTTTATTAATCATGTGGTAATCATTACATAATTTCATTGAATGAGGTACATGTATAATAATGAAACATAAATAATATATTGGTAAAATACCACACATAGTTTTGAGAAAAGATACCATCATGTAAAAACATTCCATATGCGTACAAATTATAACATAATAATGTTTCACAAATATAACATCACATTTATGAATAATACACACAATATCATGAAGTATGTCAAATTTACCGATTCATTGGATGGTTATATAATTTGAGGCCCAATAATAAAATAATTAAATTTTCACAATCAAGAATACTATATATAATGTAAAACAACCATCACTATTAAATAAACCATGAATAAAGAAATATTTTCATAATGTGTTTTTAAAGAATATATCAATTAATAATCATTAGGTTCCCAGATGAATTAGTTATACCATTTATTAGAAAAGAAATATCATTCTTCATTTATGATGAAAAATCTCTAGAGGATTCACAAATGAGTTTTGGAAAAATAGATCTTTTAGATATATCATCATAGCTGGGATCAAAAAATCATTATGAAATTGTAGAAACATGTATAAATAATTATTATTAGGGAAGTAATAATTAAATTTCCGTTAATGATAATTTATGTATATCCATACAAAAATTTATATAAATGAATTTATAAAAATAATAAATAGTTGTGTTTGATAATCCCATTACCAAAAATAAAAATTTTTTCCTTGATTTTCCACCAGCTAACTAATAAATGTATCTATATTAAAATTTAAAACCCAAAGATAATTATGGATATTTTAATCACAGCTCATCAATTACAATAAATGGATTTTATTCCATAATTTCATTTTTTAATTTGAAACATTTTGATGTCCAATGTTCCTTAAAATATGTCATCATTATTCAATATAATGATCATAATTTACTTCTTCTTATAAATTATTATTATTGAATTAAAAAACCATAGAAATATTTTTTATAAAGATTTATATATTATATATATATTATTATAATATTCCATTCTTGTGATGAAAAGAATATAATATGAAATTTTCTCATTTTCGGCTGGTTGACCATTAAGGAGAAAATTTCCAAAGAGGAGTAGTGAGATATATATTATGTGATTATATTAAAATTAACACCCTTATAATAAATTAACAATAAAAATATATTGTTAATGGAAAATATAATTATTTTATAGTAGTTTGGATTAGAATATAAATAGAGGATAGAGAGTTTATAAAATGAATCAAAATAAAACTCTAATAGACATTACCTCTTTTTTGATGGTTTTATATTTATATATACCATAATGTATTAAAATATTAATGTTTGATTACATTATAAAATATCAATTGATATTATGGGTCCTGAAAGAGGGGATTTGGTAAATGTCATTTCTTTGGAATGGTTATGGTAAGTGGTTTTCCAAGGGAGGGGTTAAGGTTTAAATATACTTATGGAGAGGGGAATTATAAGGGTTAAATATTGAATACATTATTATATCCCTAGAAAACCATTTAATAGTTATATTTTTTAAATTAATAATAACATATTAATTTTTTTTACTAAATTGCCATTATAAAATGAATTCATTAGTTTATTAAAAAAGAAAGATGAAAAAACATAAAAAATTGATATTTAAATGGAATGATTTTCAAATTAAAATTTGGAAAATAAAATTTACTTATGAAAAATATGTTTATTTTTTCTAGGTGAAAAATTTGACATATTAAATTTATTTTGGCCCAAAATATCAATTTTATAATTTATTATGTCATTATTTGATCATCACAACGTAAAAACATGCAATATTTGGGAAAAATATTTTCTCTATTCTCAATAAAATGATTTTTCTATTTAAATTATAAGGAATTAACCATTTGGAAATATTTATTGGATGATTCTAAAATTGAATTAAATTTTATAAAAATAATTTTATATTATAGTTAATATAAATTTTTTACATGATACTATTTTTTTGTGATACATTAAAATATAGTTTATTAAAAATTGAATATGAAATAATTGAGTTTTTAATATTGATATTATTATTATGGAATTGAAATATTTTAATTGTCTTAATTTACTTATGTTAAGTGTTATCTATATTAAATTCTAATATTTTGATGTCAAATTACATTTTCAATGGTCATGTTACTATTTCAAATGATCAAATACTATTCTAAGGTTCACATTACTATTAGAATTATTGCATTAATATTTTAGTGGTTATATTAATATTTTAATGGACATATTACACCAAATAAATACATCTAGAAACATTGTTTTATCCTTTAGTTCAATTACATATAAGGTAATGTTTCTTCTTTTTCCCTGTTATTTATTTCATTACTAGTATATTATTTCTTTTAAATAGTGTAATTATAGGGGAAAATAATATTAGTTGATTCGAATGATCCATGTATCACCATTATAATATTTTATTTAAAATTTTCCACATTTTACTATTTTTTCTTTTCATGCGATTAGTTTATAAAAAATTTAATTAATTTATTAATGAAATACTTTTTTTTATTTCTTCTATGAATTGTATTTGTATAATGATAGGTAATATAAAACATAATTATTGTGGGAAAAATATGAATTTTAATGTCCATGTCATTACCCCTATCAATTTTTTAATTCTTCCATGAATAATAGGTCCTCACCCACTACTTATATATCAATGTACAAAAAAACACAAGTAATGTAAAATTAACACATCATAATAATCTGGGTTACCCCAAAAAAGGTACAACATTACAATAACACATGATTCAATGATATATAAGATATTTTCTCTACCTTTTAAAACATTAATTACACATTAAAACACATCAGTGTTTTTAAAAAAACTCATGAATCTAAGGGGTTTCATTTAAAAGTAGAATCCCAGAAATCTCTTGGCACAACCAGTCACGTTTCGAAAAATCAATCCCCCTATCCAAATCCATTTCTAATAATACTTCATAAAATATATTTAGGCCCATGTTCAAAAAATATTATCCATATTTTTTCTCAATGCATAAAAACCCATCAATTACAAAACCATAAAATTTATAATCATTTTAAAACGAAAACCCCTTAAAAAATTTCACACATAACTCATTCCACCAAATGATTATTCCTTTCAGAACCACGTTTTTTTCAAAATTGAAAGATTCCCAAAACCACTTCCATAGGAAACCTAGAAATCAAAACCATGATAAATCAGAAAAGTCCCTAATATCCTAAAAACCATAATTAGCCAATTTATTATAAATGTGAAAATTTTATTATATTTTTTTTATTAAATTAATAATGTATTTTTATAAGTAAACTAGTCATACAATTATGCCTTTAGGTGTATATATTATGCGCAATGAATGTAACTATAATTTTTTATGAATTCCTCACTATCAACAAACTAATACCTATGAATCATCGCAAGACATATCTATCCCACATTGGGATTTTCAGTCAAATACAACTCCTCAAACATCTTATAATTCCTAGTAACAACACATATCATCCCCTAGAATTATCGGTTTTAACTGAACTCATAATAGCCAAGCCTGTGCTCGATCAAATTACCAATTCCCAATAACCATACTCCACCTCTAACTACAACTACCCATCCCAAAAGATGTTCTAATACAATATTTTAATTCCTAATCATATATAACATAAAGGACACCAAGATGGGGTTTCTACCCAAACACAAGTTATCCTCCTAATATGATAGAGGGTACAGACTAGATGCAGTTCATAACATGGCTATAGAGAGACTATTATATAAATAATAATATTGTGGGACATGAAAAAGTATACTTAAAATTGTGTATTCCCCAATTTTATATTTGATATCCCAAAAACATGTAACATAAAATGGAGAAAAACAGAACCCTTAGTCTGGTATAAAAAAATGATATCTATATGACGATGCAATACATAATAGAGATATATGATATAACCAGAAATAAAAATCATCATATATAATAAAAAAATATAAATATATCTAGTAAAAAACATGATTAATAAATGGAAATTACTATACAAACATCTAGAACAAATCACATTATAAACATATTGAATCCATGGCCTCCAAACCAGCCAGATGAACCTCATGACAATATTAATGAAATAATTATTTTAAGAGTTAATACATGATGTTATACAGACATATATCTCAATCCATTATTTTATTATAGTAATGGGGTGTGTCAAATGTCCAAAAAGGAATCCCAAATTCCTCAACAATGTTGACTGCCACTATGATCAAGTGGTTGTGTATAAAATCTTTATAATATGGTGAATGTTTTTTCTAGAAAGCAAAACAACCCTAAAAATTAAGACAAAATACATACACAATAACCCATGTTAGTTATTTGTGTTCTAAACCAACTACTACAACTCAAGACCACAATTTCTAGGGTAAATTAAGGAAGAAAGATCCAGTATGTAATATAGACCAAATCTAAACACAAACACATAATGTATTGATTTTTAATTTCCCTCCACACACAATGTGTTCAACTATACCCTTCTCACCCGAGGGAGGCTCTGTAACTAACCATTCAATCCCTTATCACTCAAGGTTGATGATTCCACCGGTTAGCTGAAACATGTATCCAATCAAACACCATGACACTCATGTTTGTCAGACCGCCCATTATAGCATTCTGGGTCTAGAAATCTCATTCATGAATAACCCAACATCATTCAGTTGGGATTGATAATCTATCTCATTTAGGTCCATATCATTATCAATCTAATAATCATACTCATGGGGGGGAGTCAAGCTTCGCATCTATCAATGACATGATATCCGGACAATACCAGCAACACCATATCACTCCTAGAGATTCACAAAATCAAGACCCTCTCTCTTATAAAAATTGTCACCTGTTAAAATAATAAATTATTAAAATATATAAAATAAGACATAGGTAACATGGCCTATATCACATTTGACATACTCTTCATAAATAGGCCTATAACCCAGGTATCATCTCACACTATCATAACATTAATCCCACATGCCTGATGGGTCATTAAGAGCACATATCCAAAGGGGTATCTCATGGTTTCCTACTCAATCATCTTATTTCTATACCCATAAAACATATTCAGTCACCAAACACCTTAAAAAATTATGTATATCACCACTCCAACCCAATCCCACTCTATAGGCCCATAATTTACCCAAGAGGATATCCTAAAATCTATTTAGATCAAACCCCAACTTGATATCATAATAAGAAACAATATTCAAAAAATAAAACATGAGGTAAATCACCACTAGGGATAGACATCATGTATATAAGATTGGAGGATGAAAAATCTCCCACATGTTATTGAATATATAAAAAAAATTATAAAATAATATTATTTAATTTAAATGTTAGTCAAAATATATTCATAACTATTTCTCCTATATTTCTAGTTTATATTGAAACAAGATTTGAATCCAAATCAAATATTTTAAAGAATATTTTGTAGATAAAACTCTTTAACAAACAAATCAATCACATGCCTCCAAAAAATCCATACATATGGACACTAACACTCATTCAAAACAAGGTGCCACCAACAATCTATTTAAGAAAAAAATATGTTAAATGTGACAGCTATGCTAATGTGAACCAAAACTAACCTTATGGGAAATAACATAGTCAATAACTATTTAAGATGATTATATACATGACACAAAATAATATACCATCATAGAAATCCTAATATACTCAACAATGTAAATGGAATATACATGAAATGATGACACAATAATCCTACTGTAGATCATACTATGCTCTTTCATGTCGATGAAAACTAATATTATCAATAAATTCCATTAGATTAATTAAAAATTCAATAAATAGAAAATCCCCATATTGGAATGATCAAACCAAACGCCTTGGGAAACCTCATAGTGTTGAAAAAATAAGCAATTGTGTGTTGGTCACTCACAAATTTAGCCCGAATTAATCAACTCAAAATCCAAAAAATTCATCACAAAATCAATGGAAAATTTCACTCAAGTTCATCAAAACCCCTTAATAAATCCATAAAACAACAAACCTTACATTATCATAGGGCATCCACTATGAGACATTCCTCACATACTAATAGGGTTTTAAGATTTGATGATTCAACCATGAAATATTCCCTCTAAGACCCTATCTAGATAATACAAGGTTGACAATGAAAAGAGCGGAAAGAAAAATAGGAGAAGGGAAATATTTTACCTTGCATAACCCTAATGAAACATCCATAAAAAACCTTGATTGAAGGACAAAAAAGGATGGGAAGAGGGTATCTATGCATTCTTTCCTTCTATATTTAGGTGATAATGAAAAAAGACACTCAATGGGGATTATAAAATGTACTTAGAGTAGAATTTCCAAAATTCCCATAAAATAAAGGATTATTCCACTAGTTTACAACCCCAAAAAAGGTTCACTCCATGAATCCCACAACAGATATAGGGAATACCCTCTACCAAGAAAAATTCATGAAATGATCCCTTTGGATATGATGTGAGAACCCGTAGGGGGAGATCACTACTACAAAGTACCTCCTTCATACATTGAATTGGCCAAAATAAAGAAAGTATTTTCTTTAATGTCACTTGTGATTACATGGATTACTTTATTCTATAATATTTTGAACCACAGTCCCACATTCCATTTCCCTAACATCCACCTAAACCCCAAATAATTT
The DNA here is from genome assembly GCA_963277665.1 of Viscum album. NCBI lineage: Eukaryota > Viridiplantae > Streptophyta > Magnoliopsida > Santalales > Viscaceae > Viscum > Viscum album. The sequence continues at coordinate 2,101,483,667 of OY728127.1, read as the reverse complement.
CATCAATATTCAATCCACATCCAAAAAAACAATTCTTTAGGATGTACAGGATTCAAGAATCTTAATCCATGTTCCGATTCTCATATTAGACCTCTCGGTAAATCAAAATTTCATTTTCACTATGGAACTCACAACCCGTAATGACACAAACAATTACTCAACACACACTCACAAACATGCATATGTATATATATGTATATTTCGATCCAAAATATATATTTGAATATTAATACATATAAATTTATAAAATTTTAGATAAATATACATACATATAAATGCATATAAGCATAAATAAATAAATTTAAATATCTATAAATCTACACAGATATAAATAAATTTACAAAAATATATATAAATGCACAAAGATATATAATTAGGTCTAGAAATATAGATACCCAACCAATATAAATAAATTTAAATACATATAAATTTTTATAAATCTATATAAATACATATGAATATATATAAATATATATAAACATTAATACATAGGAATTTATATAAATATACATAAATACACATAAACATATAAATATATATATAAATTTATATACTTATAAACACATAAAGATATAGATACCTAATGATTTTGATGCATATACTTAAATAAATATAAATACACCTAAATATATATGAATACATATAAATATATAAATATATATACATATAATTTTACATATAAATATATAAATATATAAATATATTTTTCAATATATATAACTGTATATTAATATATATATATATATTTATATAATGACATATATATATATGTATAAACATGAATACATTTTAATTTATTAAAATACACAGACACACACACACATATATGTAAACCCACACACATATATATATAAGTATATAAATATGTATATATAACATAAATACATATATCTACCAACATATATAGTTAAATTTAATTAAATATTAATATACATAAATAAATAAAAATATTTATAAATATTAATGTGTTAAAATGATATTACATTAATACATTGAAATGCCTATATATATATATGTAATTAAAGATATAATTACCCCCAAAATATATATAAATATATAAATATATATATAAATATATTTATATTTATATTTATAGAAATACATATACAAAAATATTGATATTCCTATATTGTTATATGATAATTAAGAGAGAGAGGGGTTAAATTGGTAATCACTTTCTATTATGAATTCTTCTTATGATGTGAACCTCTAAAGCATGTTAAGTTCTGATCCACTATAATGTATCTCTCATCCTCACATTGTATGTAGTGATATAAAATAGAGGGATCAACATAGGGTAATAAAAATGTTCGGTACAATGGCCTGCTCCATTCTATATTCATTATCCTACCCAACAAGGATTATTTTACTAATTTTAAATGGATTACAAAATAAATTGAAATAAGTGTTTTTCTACCATAGTAGTCTTTCCTATAATTTATCCTAGTTCTAAACCCCACACATCTACTCAAATACCAAGGTTTTTTATAACGTTGACTATCATTCATGTATCCACCTTTCCAAATGGCTAAAATTTTCAACCATAACGCTTTTCACTAATCGGTCCAATGCCCTACCAACATGATTTTGCATCAACATTTTTAATCCACATTAGAGAGAAATTCACTTTTAGATGTTTTTTCTCTCTAAGAATGTGGGAAAACATATTATTGTCTTTAATATTTTATTTATTCAACAAATTTCTGTAGAGTTTTTTGGTAACAAAACATTTAAATGATATTTAATTTATATAGATAACAAAAACACTCTTATCTTGAATATTACGATAAATATACATCTGTTATGCCCATATGATTGAATTCTGTTTTTTTGTCATCCATCTGATGAGCCACAACATCTTTCCAGTAAGTCTCCATTCAATTCTCATTAAATCATGGAATATATGCCTTATGAAACCCAGTCTGATGGATCTCAGTACAACACCCCTTCGTTATCCAATTCCCATCCTCCAACAATGTATAAATTGAGCTATAAAATCCTTGGATGATCCCTCTGTATTTAATGAATCTCCTCCTGACGTATCTTCTAATTCATCCAATGAAAAAAAATTAATAATGAATCTATTCATTAAACAGGTAGGTGTTCTGATTGGAAACACAAACATTTCATTCTAATTATCTTATGAGACATGATCCAATGTTATTTTTTTCAATTATTTTAACCCAATGCTTCTTCTAGAATGATGAAAATCCTTGTTTGCACACTAATGACACAAATACATCCACACTTCTACTTATCTTAATGTATAAAAAATGTTCTAGATGTTCAGAATATACATGAGCCCTTTTATATAGGTACATTTATCAAGAGAAATTGTGGGAACTAAAAAGTAATTTCCCACACATCTTAGATTGTAAATTCAAACCTATCTCATTGTTTTATTTCATTGGATGCTTCTCAAATCATTTTTATAATTCATGAGGATTCTTGGAAAATTTTAGGTGTTAAAAAACATCCATTAATTACCTAAAAATGGTTTTAAATAACATCTTAAATTATATTTATCATGAATAATATAATTATTATTCAATGAAGAACTAATAATCATAATTTTTTATAATATTTATAATGGTTTTTAATGATTTTAAAATTTTATTTATGTAAGTGTTTTTGGGATGACATTAAAAGTAACACCTCTATTCCGTGTCTATTTATTAACTCATTACTATTTTCTCCTACAAATTTATTTGTTCTAGAGTACTAAAATCTTATTTTACAAGTTCTCTTCTTATATAACCTATAAAAAAATGAATTTCAAATAAGTTCACTAGAAAAACCTTGAACAGTGTGTTGGTATGCCTCAGTATGGGGAAACCATCATAAAAAAACATCATACATGGTTTGGATCTCAAATCTATACCCAAAAAAACTTCATGGAATCATTCATATGATGAAATACATATTACATTCAAGTGTCTTGTCAATCTGATGAGACTTTGACAAATAATAATGAATTGAAATTATCACTTGAGAATCATTTTTGATAATCTGCCTATATTGAAAAATAAAATTCATATTGTTCTTATTGGTATGATGTTTTTAATTTTCTATTGAAATTTCACAACCTATAAAATACATCATTGGACCCTTCCATATGATGATCCTTCTAAATATCTATATGATATCCTATTATATATACTATTTCTAATTGTATTAGTATTTCTCTATGATGATTCTTATTATGATTCCTTCTAATAAATATGAAATCTAAAAATACTATATTAAATCATTCTACATCTATATTTTTAATTAGATCTTTGTATGACCACTACACTATACACCATTCTTCATAAAACCATATCTTAAAACACTGTATCCTAGACAATATAAATCGCTATTTAATATAATCAGTATATTATATATGATAAAATTGTAAAATATCTTATAATATACCACTTCCGATGTCTACCAAAAAAACCTCTCACCCTTTTCAAAAAAATACAAACTAAGATAGGATAATGGGAGTTATCATGTTGACATGAACGTGAATAATATCATAGCTCCATCTTAATTATTAATAAATATTTTTTACGCACCATTAGGGATGTTTCTTAAAAAACTAAAATAATATATAATCTCTCAATGTTCTAAAAAAATATTAAATTTATTTTTTTAATAAACATATATTTAGTAATTTTGATACAAATGTAACCATTAAAACATTGGACATACAATTTCTCTGACTATGTTTTTTCCAATATCTTCATTATTTATACACCATCAAATATCATTGATATCAATATGTGTACTCAATAATTTCTATTCACATGATGTTTTCATATTCTTATTTCATCTTATGTTACTTCTCCCCCATATGAACAATAAATTTATAAGGGTGACATTGATATCATCACAACACATATTCATTCCTCATTTTTTATTTGAAGCATTATTCGATGGAAACAATTATAACCACATGAGACTATAAGAAAAATCAATTAACTAATAAAATGTGAGTAGACATAGGTGAACTTGGTGTAGAAAATAAAATTGTATAATCATGGTGATAAATGTTTTCCACAACACTAATTTGATGTAACACATTTCAAAATATTCATACATCATATTCACATTAAGGGAAATATATGTACATGCATTAAGATAACAACCTACACCCATGTGAACAATATTATAAAAAGTTTTTATGTTTATAAAATCATGTCCCCATAAATTTCATCCTTCTAACAATATATATGTCTATGAAATTTGTGATTTTATTACCACATATTTTTATTTGAAATGCCTTATGTATTGAACTCAAAACCTCAACATAGTGATTGAAATGTTACATGATTGATTTCTCATCTATTGTAAAAAAATATATTGAAACAAATAATATTTTATAAAAAATAGACTTGAATTTCCTAAAATATATTCCAAATAATCTAGTATAATGGGAATAATGATGATCCTCTATTTTTATTATACGTAATGATCAGACTGAGATATTTCCGCAACAGTAGATTTATAATTATTATTCTTTTTTTAGCATGGGATAAACTTTCATCCCTATTACTAGAATTCACATATTTTTTTGGGGATATTTTAAAATGATTAATCTCAAAATGAATATTACATATTCACTTATTCTTTCGTAACATCTTTTTATCTTGAGATTGTAACATCCACTTCATGCTTTCCTCTAAGGCTGGTAAGATTGATATTCAATTTTTAGTTCCAGTCCCATAATTCTCACTCCACATTCACATCATCTAAATCAAAACAGCACCATATATTGCAAAAAAATTATCAACATTATTCTCATATTGTAAATCATATTTAATTTTTCTATAAAATAGTTATGCACTTCCTATAGTATTTTATCCGTGACCATTTAATTTGGAATAATAACTAAACACTTTTTTATTCCATGTTAAACATTTCTTTTCTTATTTCCATACTCCACATTTTTATAGTCCTTTCATTTATTGACATTATTATTATTTTATCATTAAAATCATGGTGTTTATATTTTTCCACTTATAAAATTCATTTCAATCATTATAGTATATTTTTGCAAAATTTATGCCTCTCTACTGATTATAGATACCTGGGATTAAATCCACATTCCTAGTAGATATATATATTTTTGACATGAATATTATGTTTCATAGAATTCCGCACAATACTATTATATACAGATGACTCATGATCATTTAGACTAATAATAATTCTACTGTAATGTTTTTTTAATACCACAACATAAACTGTGGGTGACATTGTTTAGATATAGAGTTTTTTATTGATTCACTAAAAATTTTACATGAATATTATTTTTCACAAATTTTAAATTATGAAACTATATTGTTAGTATAACAAATTTATTGAGATTGTTTGGGAATATAAATATAAAATATCGGTAGATTTTGTTTTCAATATCTTCAGATGATTCAATATTTACCACAGTTTTTTTGGTAAAGTCTTCAATGATCCTTCTTAGCTGAATTTTTCTCTATACGAAAAAACGATTTATTATGAAAAACCCTTTCTATTGATAATAAAATATTTAAACTAGAATAATTAACCAAATTTAGATTTCATAAATCCTCATTCGATTTTACTTATATCACACAATAATACATTTCCCACAATTTTTTAGATTCTCCCCTCTAACTAATATTTCTTGATAAACATTTAGTTTCCTTTTGTGTTCAACATCAATAATTTTTTGAGCTATTGTCCAAATAAGGTTCATTATCTTTTTTTGATTCACTCACCACTATCGAAAGTTATCTCCTTAACTTCTATCTTCAAATTATTCATTTCCTTCTTGAATTGTGAATTTTTATTAAGATAATATTAATAATATAATATTGGAATATAATCATGTTCTATTATATCTTTTTAATAATCATAATTTTCTAATGAAAAAATCCTATTATAAAATTATAAAAGATAATGTCATGATAATAATATTTATTTTGGGATGATGAATCATCCTAGTATCTTATTGTCAAAGAACATTTTAACTTGTTATTATGAACCCTTTTATGTATCTTCCACAATTTTTTATGAGAAATTATATTTTATTCATATAACATAGAATCATTGGTCATATTCTTTAGATATTTTTTTCGTAATGACCACCATCATTATAATTCAGTCATTTAATAGAAATTTCACATTTTCTCCTAAGTTTTACCTTCTTTATCTATTAAAAATATGAATAATTAATATGTTTAATCCCATTTCTTCCTCAACATATAAATCACATGAATTTTCTTATATGTTATTATCTCTAAACATCCATTTATGGATGGTCTCAAAAACTATTCTTTATGTATCCTTCTTCAAAATGAATGTTTATTTTCTAATATGTTATACTATTATTATACAATTGAGTTCCTCAATATATTGATATTCTATATCAAAAATATTCGACAATTTTTTTCAAATATATTAGGAAACCCTCCAATAGTTCTATTAACAATAGTTGAATATTTCAACTTCCCACCAACATCGCTAATATGACATAAAATATCATTGACTGTAGTAAATTATTAATTAGTACATTCATAATCATAAATTTTAATATCAAAAATTCTACTCCATAACTTTTTTGTCTTAGCATCATTAACAATATTGTTCCCATAATAGATTTAACACATGAATGCTTTTATAAAATATTTTCTTTAAATAAGTATTATTCTTTAGTAAATTTCATTGAATTAAATTATGAGTTTAAGTGAATGATGGGTTTCCCTTATTATAATATTAGCATTCTATCTTTTTCGTTAGGTTAGTGAGAATAATTATAACAAACTTAGGAAAATGAATTGTGAATTTATTGGCTATCAATTATTTATGAATAATAAATTTCAATTATATGTTTGTAATTTTGAGTAAATTACTATTGATAATGAAATTAATGATATTTATATATATATATGTTATACACTTAATATTTTTTTTAATAATCATATAATCGACATTTTAGTCACATGGTATGAATAAAACATTATTTGTTGTATAAAATCCTATTTATTAATGTAAATTTTACCCCATTGAATGGTGAACCCATTTTGAATTAAGAATTTTACATGTTAATAAATTTAATATGAAAATATAAAAATGTTACTTTTAATTGGGATAGAAAAATTTACTTTGGAATGATTTTGGATATTTTTCTGATAACATTGTTGTTTTGTTGAAGAGTAAAAATGTGCTAAATTTTTATTGAAAATAATTGTTTGCATTGAAATAATATATATAGTTAAATTATATTATCAAATGGTTGAGAAGTATAAATAGAATATATTTTTACCATTTAATATAATGTATGGCATTGTAATTATTTTTTCATTAAATTTAGATGTAAAACCATTTCAATATTTTGAAATAATTTAACTTTTAAAACTCGTTTTCTCATTTCAATAATGGAATTTATTTTATATTAAAAAATACAACTTCTATGATTGGAATTTTGAAAAAATTATTCTATATTTGGAATCATAATGTACAAATTATGTAAATTCCATTATTTTATTTTTAGGCAATACAAATTGTAACATCAGTAAATTTTATTAAGATGATAAAGGGGTAAATCAATTAATTAATGGTAAAATAATATTATAAAATTACCCTAAAACATAAATTAATATAATTGGATATTAAAATTAAACCTAAAACATACATGGGTACAAATGGTATCCATCAAAACCCACATGGATGAGATATGGACAATTAATTTAATTTATTTTTTGAAAAGTGAAATATGTCTCACTCAAAATTTAATAATCAATTATTTTCATAAACGGTTGTACAAGATATAAGTCAGATTATAAAATATAATTCTAAAGATAAATTTTTTTATTTATCCTGAAAATTTATTTTTATTTTTTAGAAAATAAATAATTACCGTAAACACTTATACTTGTATTATGAAAAAATTAAATAATTGTTATAAAACAATAAACAAATTTTTAGTAAAATATTAATTACTAACAAGAGGCCAAAACACATGCACAAACTATATTGTTCTAGTATATTTCTACCATAAGCATATAAGGGTCAACTTATTGACAATTTATAGACTTATATTAGTGATTGTGACACTTATATTATTTTATCTAAAGTAAAGATCATATGTTCACATTCATGTTTTAAAAGAGTATAATATTTTAAATTTTGGATTTTTTTGAAAAGATAAATTATAGTAAAACAATTATTATAAAAGCTATTAGATTTTTATTGATCATATTATTTTTTTATATCAATTAGGAAAATTAATATATTAAATAATTTCCCAAAATTGATTTAGTAATTATTTTATTAATGAAGAGATCAAATAAATGTTATTAAATTTTATTTTTAAAAAATATTATTGAATAATTATTATGTAAAATTAATTTTATAGATTAACTTTACCACTTATGGATATAATACAATGATTGGATCAATTTTCACTTCTTATGTTAATATTTCTAAAAATCAATGAAAAAAATATTTTCAAAATTGACACTTTTGATATTTTGTGAAAATGTGATTTTCATAACATATTTAAAAATCATAAAATATTTTTAATAATAAATAATAATTATGATATGGTATATAACGTTATTAATTATTCATATATGTTATAATTGTCTTTAAATTTTTAAATATTTCACCTTCTTAATATTGATGTATTCGTTAACCTAGTTAATAATTAAATTGAATAAATAAGTGATAATTAAGAAGATAATGCATAAATTGACTTAAAAACTTGTCTAAAATTTATTGGATTATTATATTACAACAATATATCACATCATATTATAAATTTGGAGATTTTGGATGGTTTTATATGGGATATGAATTTATTATAAATTAATACTTTGGAGTTTTCCAAAAGATCCCCACACCTCAATTCTAAATTGGAACTTCCTCCCTCAAATATTAAAATCATTATGGTACATAAATCACGACCATAACCTACCAATTTATCTTATTAACTTCCTTGGAAATATTTTAGTGGTCCTATACTTCATCAAAGACCAACTATAGTTCTCAATGTGGATATTTAGTGGAGCCACGTTGAAGAAGAGGTAATATTATTTACTAAATCATTCAAACTTCTTTATTCTTATACTTACACAACAAGATTTGATTATTTATAAAGTAATAAATCCAGTACAACATATATAAATATATGTTATTATGATAATGAAAATACCATATTTTGAATTAAACTCATCCTATGAAAAATGAAATCACTACACGTGCATGTGTACGACTTAACATCTCCACGCCGTGGTGTATACCTTTTTCACCACCACTATACCTGGATGGGTATAATGATGTAATTAATATATATATATTATTAATATTAATTTATATTGAATCAAAGATACTATAAACCGTCCACATCAGTACCATTCAACAATTATGGGAATAATATTGTCGCTCGCAAATACGTAAGATTTACCATCTCCACGGTAAGATGTGTTCGTTCTATATAATCTGCATTACATCATGATTATATAAATGATTATAATAAATAAATATTATATATATTACCCTAATACAATTATTTAACTAATATAACTATAATATAATAATATTAATATGAAATTATTTTAAAAAATTCATAATAACATAAAGCACTTAATACCCGAATAACGAGTAACAATGAAATGTTACTAACAAAATGATGAAAATATAAATGTATATTTTATCAAATAAATGAATATTAGTATGTAATAAATCAGATACATTATTTAAAAAATTAAACTGGATGTTCAGATACATATGAAGCTTATTAGACCAATGGTAAGGTATAACTTTTCAAATCTTGTGTTTTTCCGAGATTGTTTATTCATAAATATTTATTGGGTTATATTATCATCAACATTAATGTTTCCCAAATAATTATTTTAAAATATTATTTATATCCTTATACAACTTTATAATGTCAATTTTACCCCTTGGGGAATTTTTACTAAATTGTATGAATGGAATCATTTGTCGTTTTCAGTACGTTGGAATTATTGACATTTCCAGCAAAAGTACGAGATTTTTTTTAACTTATAAAACATGGACATATATTTATGCATTCAATATTCATTATTTCCATTAATTTTTCCCTAAAATATTCCATTTTTATTTTTATATAAAATTATTTCTTATAATATAGTGTGGTACTTTGAATAAGGAAAATGTTTTTGAAGTAGAAAGGATATTTTCTTCAAGTTCAAATTTCAAATATTTTATCAAAATTATTTTCCATCATAGATTACACTATTTAAATAGGTTTATATTTTTATCCCTATTATTACTATTATTTTTGTGTGTTTATGAATTAATTTTATTAGTTAATCCACTTTTTTATCAATTATGATGGAATGATGTCTAAGAAACCAATTTTATTACATCGGTTACGCTATAATGAATGTTTTTTTTGAGGAACATGTTAGAATGTTTTAATTATGATATTTATGGGACCTATATCACTATATAATTAATTTTGTAGTTTTTTATATCTGATTTGATTAATATGACATGCATGGAAAGTAAATTTGGTTCAGCAATAAAAGACTAGAACGAGGGGTGAACTTGGTTCAGTTATATAATTTTTCTGCTATGGAGGTCTTAGAAATGAGTCACGACAAATATTAAATGATTTTCTATGAATATGTGTTTAAGCCATGAAATGTATTCTATTATGATATTACTATTTGGATGCAAATTTCATTTTTATGATTTATCCCATGAAATTATATTTGATATTTTATATGTATAATAATATTTTCAAACGATATGTTCATTGTATTATAAAATGATTGATATTTATATTTTTTACTCTTACTGAGTATTTGAGTTCACCCTTTAATATATTCAATTTCCCCAGATCATGATGAATGTCATTATGTAAGATAAGAGAAAATTGAGTCTAGATATGAAGAAATAAGAGGGAGACATTGTAGCTATTTTGTGAATGAGTTGTTTATATTTCCTAGATTCTAAAGAAACTAATACTATATGGTACAGGTGTGATTTTTCTTATGTTAAGCAATACATATTAATCAATGTTGATGTAAAATCTAAATGTAATTAATGGTACATTATTGTAGGTATTAGAAAATAGATATTTTGAAAAATTGGAAAATTTGATGAGGGAACCTCAGTGGGAACCCAATGGATATGTCTAAGAATTTGATACAAATTTATATTGGTGATTTAGATATATTCATGAATAACCTAATATAAAACCTAATATAAAATAAATTTCAATTTTATTTTTTAATTATTTATTTTTAACAATATGATTATTGTTTCTCACACTATGATTCTTGGTTTTTGTCAATAACATGAACCTAATGGTACCGGGTTAATACTGAATGTGATAGTCAATGAAATTATTATCCCCCTAATAATCCAAATGTAATATGAGTTGGAATGAAAAATCATATAGCCCAGATCACACAATTTCTCAGGATATGAATCATTCCACAATTTTAAACGATCCAATGAGGAAGCAACATTCTATTGAATCCTTCATGAGGTAGTGTCCACCTTCATACAGTGTGTCTTATGATCTATTAATGGATGAACAATGGACCAGTACCAAAAAAACGATATTTTCAATTCTAAAATATCATATCCATTATTATTTAATCATAGAATATTATATATTGGAAGGTGAAGCTGATCAACGGTGGAATGTTGTCAAGAATATGAGAAAAATAAAAGATATTGAGTCCATGTATTGAGATGATTTCAAGAATATATTTTTCAATAAGTAAAATACTCATCGTTTTAAATCAATTACAGATATGGAGTTCCTTGAACATAATAAAAAGGATGATTAATCCATTATTACCTACAAATAAAATTTTACCAGACACAGAATTTACAATTCTTGATTTAGTATAGAACCTAAGAGTAAAATTGATCAATTATTTACTAGCTTAAAACCATGTATTTGATGGGAATTTTACATAATGAACATCAATAACCACAAGGAAATGTTTCATTTTTATCTCAAGTTTGAAATGTAAATTTGAGTAACCCATTAGTCATATGGGTTTGATAATAAGTGAAAAATGTAATTGAATGGAAAATTGAATGACCGCATAGAAAAGAAGATGAGTTTTCCCTTAATCTCAATGTGTGGAAATAAACATGTAGGTAATTGTCTTAATAAGACTACTAAATGTTTTACAAGTATAAAATAATATCATCATGTAGTTCAACACCTATGTGATGTGAAAGAGTTTTCAATTGATGTGAACAATTAGAGTGGTACATAGAATTCACCTCCTACACTTCAATGCTACAAGTGCAAGGAAATTGGGTATTATTCCAATCAATTACATAATGAAATGGTTGTTGATGATGATCTAAATCATCAAACTATTAAGGCCTAAGACAAAGGACAATCACGTGAAATCACTATCAGTGATGTGGAGTTCCATAATGAAGTAGTGAATGGTACACTGATTGTACATAATAAAGTATAAAATGTTTTATTTGATTCTAGATACACCCACTGTTTTATTTCTGAATATTTATTTAAGGGTATGACAACATTACTTCAACAATTTTATGTAAATTTATCATTAACAACTCCTAATGGCACAACAGTGACATCAAAAGATTATAATTATTCTCTAGTTGATGATTGTGGGAATGTGCTTCCTAGAAATCTTTTGATCCTTCCTATAGTGTAATTTTATTTGTTTCATGTAATGAATTAGATTTCCCTATATGGACATCATATCAATTTCTAGGGATGGAATGTTATATTTCATATTATAGATCAATCTGTGATCATATATCATTGCAAGGATGAATATAACCTTCATGTAGAAATTTCATTCTTTTTATGGTTCCTGATTCCTATAAATGTTGGTTATTTAATTCAAATGGATGGTGTGAAGCTCATGATTATGAATATTCCCATTGTATGGGAGTTTTATGACGTCATTCCAGAGGGATTTCCTGTTCTTTAACCAAATTGTGAAGTTGAGTTTTCAATTGAACTCATATTGGTTGTACTACCTATTTCAATGACACCATATAGAATTTTACCAAATGAGTTGATGGAATTGAATATGAAACTCCATTGGGAATATTAATAAGGGAATAAAAATACCTTGTTCATCACCCTGGCGATAACATATTCTATTTGTTAATAAGAATGATGGATCAAAGAGACTCTCCATTTATTATCGGTAACATAGAAAGAACGCTATCGAGAATAAATATCATCTTCAATGCATTGATGATTTATTTGAGAAACTACCCATAGGTTAATACATTACCAATATTGCTATTCATTTAGGATATCATCAATTAAGTGTCAAAAAAGAAGGATATACAAATGAAAACATTCCATATAAGTTATAGACAATATGAATTTATATTGATTCCTTTTGGTATTACTATGTTCCAAAATATATTTATGGATCTAATGAATATAGTATTTATAGACTATATTGATCAATTTTTGGTAGTCTATATAGATTATATACTTTTCTATTCAAAGAGCTAGGAATAATATGAAGAACACTTGAGAATTGTACTTAAAACCCTCAGAAAGAAGAATCATTATGAAAAATTTACCAAGTGTGAATTTTGGCTTTATAAAGAGTCAATATTTTGTAACATATTCACAAGAGAAAGGATATTTTTGGATCCATCAAAAAATAGATGTTGTTTTAAGATGGATGATACCTAAAATGCTAACTGAAATCTGATGTTTTTTGTAGTTTTGATGAATATTATTAATGTTTTTTGAAAAAATTTCCACAATTATCTAATACATTAAATATGTTAACTCGAAAAGGTGTTATGATTGTATGAATAGTGTAATGTGAAGTGAGATTCATAGAGAATAAAAGAATATTTGACAGTGCACCTCTGCACACACATCATTTTAGTAGAGACAGGTTTTTGATCTACATTGATGCATCCATGATGTGTCTAGGATGTGTCCTCACTCAAATTTATATATTGATAGATATTCCACTTGATAGTTTAATGTCCATGAGAAAAAACAATCAACTCTGGATTTGAATTTAACTATAATAATCGTTGCATTAAAGATATGGAGGAATTATATTTATAGTGAAAGGTGTTAAATTTATAATTATCATAAAAGATTAAAATATAATTCCATAAATAATATTATGAATATACACAGACAAAGGTGGTATAAGTTGATTAATGATTAATAATTATCAATAAATGACCACCCTGGGAAAGCGAACAAAGTGGAAGATGATTTGAGTCAGCAAAACCATGCTACCATATCCATGAAGATGATCACAAAATATATGATATTTATGGATTTGCAAAGAATATATCATTAAATTTTAAAGGAATGGGAGAAATGTTAACTTTATCAAATGAATTATAAACCATGAATAAATATAACATTTATGGAGTTATAGGGGAAAGATGTATAGCTATAATATAATGTGAGAAATGTTCCTAAATTCAACCTTGATTGTGATGGAGTAATTTAGTTCTAGAACATGGGTAGTATTCTTCACATACTAGAATTAAATAATGAGATATTATATGAGGCTCATAGTTCATAATTCTCTATTCACCCTAGAAGTAAAATTATTTGCAAGCACCCCAAAATGTATTTCTGGTGGGATGGAATGATTAGACATGATGCTGAATATGTCTCTTGATTCTTGGTTTGTCACTATGTTAAGGCTGTGATTCAAATGTCTAAGGGGATGTTACCACAATTACACATTCTTAAATGGAAATGGGAAAAAATATATTTGGACTTTATTATTGGACTTACCAAAACATCTAAATCCATAATTCTATATTGGTTATTTATTGTTACTTTATGAAGTTAGCACACTACATTTTTATTTGAGAGGATTTTCACCTGATTCGTTTTAAAGAATAATGAAAATGATGTGGTATGATTGAATGGAGTACCACATTCTTTTATATCTGATGGGGATACGAGGATTACCTTGATGTTCTGGTGATTTCTTGAACATGCTCTAAATACAGAGTTATGTTTCAATAATGCATATCATCCTTAGATATATGGTTAGTCTGAGAGGAAAATTCAAACCCTGGAAGAAATGTTGTGAGCTTTCTCTTTCGATTTAAAATGTGGTTAGGAACAACACCTACATTTTGTGGAATTTTCATACAATAATAGCATTCAGTCCAGTATCATAAGGATACTTATAAATACATTTATGGAAAGAAATCATGAACTCCAACCTATTAGGATGAAGTAAGGGAAAAAGAATTTAGGACCTGATCTTGTTGATGATATGAAAGAAATAGTCAGATCTTTTAAAAAACACATAAGAGAAGATCAGTGACAAAAAAAATTATATTAACAGCCAATGAAAAAACATTGTTTATGAAGTGGGTGATAAGGTATTTCGAAAAATATCTCCCTAGAAGAAAGAAATGAGATTTAAAAAGATGGAAAAGCTGGGCACAAGGTATATCAGTGCTTTTGAAATTTTAGATCATGTTATGAATGTAGCTTATCGATTGGAACTTTTTCTATATTAGTCTCAAGTTCATGATTTGGTCCATGTATCTCTCCTTAGAAAGTAAACACCCACCACTTCAGATGTACTATGCTCAGATGTCGTACCACTGGAGCAAGATATTTCTTATAAAGAATAAATAATACAGATTATGGATCATAGCAAAAAATCTCTACAAAACCAGAATACTCAAGTGGTTAAATTTTTTTAGATAAACCACAAATTTGAATAAGCTACATGGGAATTTGAGGATATGATGTGGTAGAGGTATCCTGAATTGTTTGTTTCCAAGTAACATATTTTGAGCATGAAAATCTGTTTAAGGTGGGTATACTGTAACACCTGGATGTTTTTACAATATATTTTCTTCAAATAATTTTTATTCCATGCTATCTTACATTACAAGAAATAGTTATTTTAAACAAATTGAATTATTCCTTTATAATAAAATTACCATCATATCCTAGACTTTAGGTAAGCAGAAAGAATTATAACCAACTAATTAAAATGCATTGTCAATTCATTGTCTATCAATTGTTAATGAAAAATATAAATCAATTAGATATTTTTATTTTTGTGTGAATTAATTTTTGTAATGAATTCAATGATATATATTTGAGTTATATACCTAATAAAATATATTTTATATTAATCCAATGGATATTTTAGCCCTATTTTATGAATAAAACCCTATTTGATATATAAAAATGTATTTTTAATCTTAATTTTACACCATTGAATGGATAAGCCCTTTTAAATTATGATTTTGACCCATTAATAATTTTTATATGAAAAACTAAACTTATTATTTTTAAGTGAGACATAAAATTTTACATTGGTTCAATTTGGGATATTTTAATGAGAATATTTATGTTTTGATTAATAATAATAATATGCTAATTTTTAATTGAATATAAATTTATTAATTGAATTAGTATATGTAATTAAATTATTCTATTGAATTTTTTCAATGTATAAATAGAATATATTTTTCCCATATAATATAATTTAGGTTATTGGAAATAATTTTACAATAAATTCAGATGTATAATGATTTAAAACTTTTCTAATATTTTAACTTTTAAAACCCATTTTCTCATTTTAACAACAAGATTAAATTATAATTAATTAATGAAACTCTTTTGTTTTGAATTTTGAAAAATGGATTCCATATTTGGATTTAGTAAGTCAAAAATATATCAATAACTCTATTTTATTTTTTGGGAAATATGAATAGTTAATTTGGTAAATTTTATAAACACGGTAAATTGGCAAATCATGAAATTAAGGGTAAAAATAATATTATAAATTTACACTAACAATTGTATTAATATAATTGGATGATCATAATTTTCTCTAAAATATACTTGGGTCAAATTTTTTTCCCCTGAAACCCACATGGATGAGATTTGGAAAATAAATTAATTTTATATAAGGAAAAGAAAAATATGTCTCACTCAAAATTAAATAATTATTTTATTTTTAATATATGTTTAAATAGAAGAAAAATTAGATTATAAATAATCATTTGAAAGATAAAATTTTGATAATTATCATGAAAATTAATTTTTTAATTTTTAGGAAATCAATAGTGTCCCTAATGACTTATACATGGATGACAACAAAATTAATTAATTGTTTAGAACCCAATAAAATATTTTTTATTAAAATATTAATAACTGTCAGAAGGAATGTACAATTGACTGGACCTTATTGGTAGTGTCTAACTCAACCATAATCAACCAAGTGGAGACTTATTGACCAATTGGAGGCTTTTATATGTGATTATGACTGTTATATTCTTTTATTTAATGTGAAGATAAATTTGTCACATTCTTGGTTTAAATGAGTATATAATTTTTTTTTGGGGTTTTCATAAGATATAATTTACTAAGTATTTTCTTCTCAAATATATTGGATTTATCTTCATCATATTATTTTATTTTGAATTTTTATTCAACAAATAAGTATATTAAATAATTACAAAAAATTGAGGTAGTAATAATTTAATTACCTAAGAGATATAATAAATTGTATTAACAATATATTAATAAATATATTTGGATAATTATTATTTCAAATGAAGTTTATAAATTACCTTGAACTTTATATATATAATAAAAATAATTTTTCTAGGTTAAATTCTATTTTTTTATTTTTATAAAATCAATGAAATAAATAGTGTCAAAATTGACACTATTGATATTTTTCCAAAATATGGTTTTCTTAACTTATTTAAAATCATAAAAAATTTTAAAAATATAGGGTAAATATGATATGTTCTAAAATGATCTAAAATATAAATTTATTGTTAAATTTATTTCACAAAAGTAAATATTTCTCCCTTTTAATATTGAAATATTTGTTACCCATGTTAAAAATTAATTAGAATAACTAAGGGTTAATTAAAATTATAATGATTAAATTGACATAAAAACATGAATAAAATTTATTTTTTGATGATATTTAAACCCTATATAATCTAATGTTATAAAATGGACATTTGGGTGGTATTTATCTGGGGAATTAATGTATTATTAATTAATTATTCTGAGGATTCCAAAAGTGCCCCTCACCTCAATTATAAAAGGGAACTTCCTCCCTCAGATATTCACTTAATTTTGAGACTTCATGCTCAACCATACCCTAATCATTTAACTTATCATCTTCCTTAGAAAAATTATTAGGGTCTTGGATCTTCATATATTCTCTCTCGTGCTCTAAGAGGAGATTTAGAGGAGGCCTGTTGAAAAAGAGGTAATATCTTTTATTGATTCTATAAAATTTAATTATTCTTATAATACCACCTCATGATATGTTTCATTATATAATAATAACTCCAGTAGTAATTATAAACTGGAATATTATTATTATTATTAAACAACCCCATTCCACCTTCTACCTAGCCTATGAAAAATGAAATCATCACGTGTGCGTAAGTACGACATACCGTCTCTATGCCTTGGTGTAATTCATTTTTCACCACCACTATAAATGGATGGGTATAGTGATGGAACTAATAAATATATATTTGATTAATATAAGATGATATTTATTATGAGAAACTACACACTATCCACTACAATACCATTCATCCATTATGGGAACAATATCATCAATCGTACGTACCTAGAGGTTACCATTACCATTGTGCGATGTGATTCATCCTACGTAATCGTCTTTAATGAATGATTGTATAAATGAATTGAATGACTAAATATGATATATATTATACTAATACAACGATTTAAATTATATAACTATAACCTAAAAAGAGTATAAGGAAGTTATCTGAAAAAACACGCATATGTTCATAAAGCAGTCAATCCACAAATAACTTCTAAAAATGAAATGTATCTTCCAATCATATTAAAATATGATCATAAATTATTTCATAAAAACAATTTTAATTCTATAAAAAATCAGTTGAAATATTTAAAATATTTTATAGGAGGATCAAATACATTCAAAGCCTATCAGATCTAAGGTAAGTGATAACTTTACAAATCAAATTTTTATCCGAGATTGTTTACTCATAAGTATTTAATGGGGTATATATATAATCCAAATACATGTTTCATAAATATATATTTCAAAATATTAATTATATCCTTATATAATTTTTAATGTACAATTCATACATTGGTTAATTTTAACTAAATGGTATGAATGTTGTATTTTTCTATTTTCGTTAGGTGGTACTTTCGTACTTTTCTGAAAAAAGTATTAGAAGAATGTTTTTAACATGTATAGAATGATTATATTCTTACATTTTCATAATGCATTAATTAATTGAATAATTACCACCAATATTAAAAGGATATTTTTATGTAAAATGATTTCTTCTAAAATTTTGTGGCATTTTGAAGATTGAATTTTGTTTAAGAATAATGATTATTTTCTCAAAAAATAATTCCATGTGTTTTCTCAAAACCATTTTCCATCAAAAATGACACTCTTTAAATATGGTTATATTTATATCCTTTTTATTACTATAATTTTATTTTTTTGATGATTTAATTTTATTTAGGAAATTAATTTGATTTATATAAATATGATTGAATTATTTTTAAGTAGCATATTTTTTTTCGTGGTTTATTCGACGGTGAATGCTTTTATTTTTGGTGGAAAACGTAAGAATGGATTCATTAGGTTTCGGGTGGGACCTATATCTCTACCTAATGCACTGGGAAATTACTTATATTTCATGTTATAGACATGAGTAGATGAAAAGTAATTCTAGTTCAGTAAAACAGGGCTGGAATGAAGAGTGAACCCCTTTGAGTAATTGAATTTATCCACATCGATGGTCTTGAAAAAGATACTTGACTAAAATGAAATGACTATATATGCATTTTGTGTATGAAATGAAATTTATTGTGATATTCTATGACTATTGTGATTATATTTCACATTTATGATTTACCCCATGACATCACATTATGATATTTTATATGTAGGAAATGATTTTCACAAGTTAGGTTCTAATGATTATGATATGATTGAGATTTACCATGTTTACCCTTATTGAGAATTTGAGGTCACCCATTCATATGTTTATTTTATCTAGGTCATTATGAAGGTTATTAAGTAAGATATGTCAAAAATGATTCTAGTTATATAGATAGTTTCAAGAGACAATGTAGGTGTTTTTTGAACCATTTGTTTTTGTTTCCATGTTTTTAAAGACACTAAACCCATAAGGACTTGTTGTGGTTTTAGATATAATATGTAATTAATTTTCATCAGTGTTGAACTAAAATTTATTTGTAATGTTTGGGCCATTATAATATTTTCTTCTCAACATATCACATATTTATTAGTTGTTGGAAACCCTATAATGTTTTTATTAAATTAATTTGTGTGAGATATCAATATGAAATAATGAGATTTAACATCAACATTGTGATTTTACTAACCAGAATCCAACATATAAACCTCATTGATGTGATGGAATCCAACTTTTACCACATATATAACTTGATTTAAAAGTTATATAAGATATCGTAGAATCATATTCCTCTAACTATAATTGTTTCTCCCATAGAATACAATCAAACAAATGATATATAATAAAATTATATTTTTTATCCATTTTAGATATTTTGATCTTTTAGACGTATCCTAGACTCTCAATGTAATATTTTACCCAAATTAGTGTAGGATCCTTGAAATGCGGAATATTGATTTTGGGAATACCTAATTTTAGGAATTCATCTTATCGAATCATAATTTGAATATATTCATAGTTAGGATCCATTAAAAAACAAACTATATTAACATAGATTTTTATGCATTTATTGGACGATATAGATCGAAACATGATATTTAAATGGTTTTGAATAAAGACCGACTCAATTAATTGTTGTTTATCGACCCCAAAATGGATTCATTTACTAATATTTTATGTATTACAATGGAAAATAATGTACATGGTTCTACACTATATTATTTATTCCAAAAACAAATCTATGTTTGACCCCCAAACAATAAAATCTTATAACATATTTGGTTATACCAACCCCCACTATGATTCAAGTATCTTTATTCCCAACTATTTATTCACCCCATCCAGACATCATTTCAGAAATTGGTTCAACCTCTGGCTACATGTTCACCCCTCCTTTTCAAGATCCAATATAACAATATCTTTTTTATATAATCATTCTCAATAACAATGTTCCATCACCCATTATTTTTTAAAATATTTATGATCTTTTAAAGATGAATTAAGAATTTTATTGTATGGAAAATTTATCATAATATTATAGTGGCCTAGATAATTCAAACTCAGATTTTTAATTTTTTATGTTAAATATTGAATGGGAATATATATTCAATATAAATCCTTTTGGTATTTTCTCAGTTTGATGGGATACAAATTGTGTCCATTATATATATGTCTAATTCCCCTCAAATCAATTAACATCATTCCAATAAAACTCCCATAGATGAAACATAGTCTATTGATCCTTATTAATATGGTCCACATATATAAACTAAGTTGAAACTCAGTTATTAACTCATGTAATTCTATATTTTTCATATTAAAAATCTCAGTTCAATGTAAATTTATCTTCTTATAATGAAACATGTTCTGACGAAACACTTCTTCATCCTAGTTGGATGTCCATTTTTGAACTAACACACTCCATCATCTAGGTCCAGTGAAACATAGTCTGATTGTATTATCATCTATGATTCTTGTACCAATGGTTATTATTCAACAAAGTAAAACCATGTTATTATTTTCATGTAATAAATCCTTCAGCACTTCCAATCCTCAAAAAGTATGATCAATTTCGTACAATTTTGATGTATAAATGGACACCATTATATAGTTGTGATTCCTAGGAGAAAGGGAATGAACCCAGAATTATTATCTAGATATTATCAACCTATAAATTTCAACGTAACATTATTTTTTTCAAAAGATTCTTCTTAAATCATATGGAATCATCTTGAGGCATCCTGGAACTTTTTAGCTATTGAGGACAACCTCAGACCACTTTTATTTAAAATGAAGTATTGCCTTTAATATTCCTTAGAATTGGAAATATGAATCATATTTAATGAATTACTTTTCATAACCAATGATATGTTTCTTTAAAAATATTTGTAAACCATTTCAGAAAACCATCATAGAATGGATTTTTTGATGATTTCATAAGGAACTTTATTGAATAGTGTTGTTGTTTCACCTCCCCACTATTTCCTTTGACCAATTGACACAATCTAGTAAAAAATAGATCTTATTTTTTGAATTATCTTACAATAAATACTTAGATCGATGAAATAAAAATATGGTCTCCAAAAATCCTTAACTAATTCATGTCTCTATCTAGTTCAATATCCCTCAACACAGTCATTATGTAGAATTTATTGACAAAACATAGGCCAAAAAACATCATTGGATAAGTTGTCTAATTAAAATTTATATATTTTTCTAATTAACATTCTCTTGATGAGTCTTCAAATGATCAAAATGGCATAGAAAACACATCCAAAAATGTTATTTGAGAATATTCCTTCGTCAACTGATGACATTACTAATACAATTATTAGTAGGATTTGTCAATTGTACATTGATAGTACACATCCTATGTAATAAAACATTAAAACATTATATCTAAACATCGTTGTAATGATCAATAGAAAATCATCTCATCATTTCTCCATTAGATCACATCATCAATTTTCTCAAATTCAACTATATAGAATCCCTTCGAATGTTGAGAACTACATTGAAATATATATAAAATCATTTTCTATATGGACATAGTAACTCAATCATTTTACAATCACTACTCCATATATCAACATATATACATACGTATCTTCAAACATGGTAACTTGTAAATCATAAATCTAAATTGAGTATATCTATATGGTCCTTCCGATACCATTGTTTTAATTTAAACTACCTATATCTTGAAATTTATCCCTAAACCAACTACTGACTTTTGTAAAAACTAATATATTCTCATCTAGGATCAAAGAAATTGTCAAAACATTTGGAACAAAAAGACTATATATAATCATATCAATTAATATTGAAATATTCATACACACAGTAAATAAATTTTGTTAAACAACTCTAACTTTATTTCCTCTCTCAAACTACTAAAATTTACTAAATAAATTTCTATATAAACATATATTGAAATATTGACAAAAAATAATCCCAAATCACTATTTAATTACAAATAACAATAAATATAATGATTCATAAATACAATGAAGGTTATTTAATTATATTTAATTATAAATACATATAAATTTATATATATATTCATAAACACTTTTAAATATACAATAATATATAATTATATATATGTATATATATATATATTCATAATCATAAAAAAATTATATAAAATTATATAATTATTCATAATATAAATTTACATAAATATATACAAACACATATAAAAATAAATATGTATATATATAAATACATATTTAAATTTATATAAATACTCATATATACATATAAATATAAATAAAAATAAGTAACAAAATTTATTTAAATACATATATTGATAGATACATATATATAGAGACTCTAAGACCCCCTATTATTATGTTATAGTAATCAATGTGTAGGAGAAATTGTTGAAAACAATTGATAAAAATTAATCAAAGCTCAAACCTCACATGCTTCACAACTAGGTGCTCCATCCATATATAGCCATTAATTAGGATAAATATGTTACTCAAATGACCTTCCAATCACTCATTACACCAAATAAACCTACTTTTGAGTCATATCTAAGGAACCACGACTGTCCTAGATGTACTATCTTAAAAATAACCATGACTGTTCTTGATGAATGATATTAAAAACAACTATTATGGTCCTGGTAACACATTATTAAAATGAATGTAATTTTTTATGAATTAAAAATAATAAATTGAACTATAATGGTCCTTAGGAGATTGTTTTTTAGACACCCAACTATTATTGAATAAATATTTACCCAAGACACTTATTTTTTAACAATGTATATTGTGATAATCAGAATTGTCACAACCCGTCTCCCGGGGCATGTGTTGTGATTACCCCAAGCCCGCCTTCCATAGGCCTGGGGAATGCAACTAGCACCAAAAAAAATATCCAAATATTGGAACACATTTACTTTCAACTTGTACATGCACACGCATCCCATTTTGTGGAATGTACACTGTAACTGAAACCAACAACAAATACAAGTACTACTAAATGTAAAAGGGGTCAGAATACAACCCCAACATAAATGAGTGTAAAAAAATGGATGTTCAAGTTCTGGAGATAATTCATTAATGATCCTACATGAAGGTTGGTAAAACTCACTATCGGATGTCACTAGAATACCCAACATCTATCGATCCACCTCCGAGAACCATCTATCCATGTCTCCCTAAAGTCCTACTCATCAATTTCAACTTTCTACAAAAGATACAACTTGTTTGGAGGAAGTCCATGGAGGGGTGAGTATAATAATAGTTATTAGGGACCCCAAGACCATGTTGGGTCTCAAAGAAATCATAAAATGAAATACCATAATGAATGATCCCAAAGTAAACCACAATGAAAAAGATTTCTCACACTGGTTATAACATAAGTATAGAAGTAAATATCCTTAGTCATAAAGCTATATCATCTTATTCAATTGATTGTCTTTGCTATGGATCCACGAAGGGTTGATCTATTGAGGATCCACAAAGGGTAGTTGGAATATTGTTCCACAATGGGTTGCTCTGATACTGATCCGTGAAGGTTAGCTCAACTGTTGATCCGCGACGGGTTTCTCTGCAGCTGATCCATGCTGGGTCATGCGATTACTAGTATAAAACGTGTCATTCTCAAGTGGATGCACAATGGGACATTCTACAGTTAATCCATGAAGGTTCCCTCTAATTTTGAGATATAGAGTATCACTCTAATGAAGATGTACAAAGAGTATGTCTCATGATAATCCATAGAGGGTCCCCCTCCTGTCGATCCACCAAGGGTTTCTCCATTCATGATCCATGAAGGTTCATTTGGTTGCTGATCCATGAAGGGTTGCTCTTCATTCTTCAACTCACAGCTAGCCACTGAATTCTCACACATAACACGCTTGATTCTGGGAGGATTTTCTAATCAATCCATCATTCATACCTCAAACTCCAAGAAATCCCACATTGAGTAACACCCAATGGACTGTCTCTTCTTAAGGGTTCCAACACCACAAAAAGTGCATCAATCCGAAGCCACATCTGAAAGATATGAATGTTTTTACAAAAAGATACCAATTGAATTCAGGTTTGATCATACCTATCCATATGAAAACCACTGCGAAAACTCACATAGAGTATCTCAGAAGGAATAATTCGTTCCCAGGGTCCCAATACAGTAGTTGGTGAATCGATCGGACGCACGGTCTGAAAAATACGACATTTTCTGTAAATAAGGGTTGGTCTCAACTCGCCCAATCCAAATTGAAAATTCGAAAAAGTCCACCTTATCACAAGGTTCCCAGTTCCACTGATATCGCGTTAATCAGACGCCCAGTTTGATATATATAAGTGTTTTTGTAAACAAGTTCTACTTGCGACTGGGCCGATCTGACTGGTTCAGAATGACCTGGCCAACCCGGACCAGGGTCCCGCCATGTACCAACTTGTCTTTCAGGCCCATTTGATCTCAATGGACCCAAACTAGGCTGTCCATGTGTTTCGTCTACTGAATCTCCATGTGACCTGGTTTTTATTCGACCAATCCCACTCTATCGGGCCTGTATCTTTTCCTTCCTAATCAGCATAGTAGACAATGTGGCCAGACACTAACACATCATCTTGGTCATCTCATACGAAATGGCTCAAGGAAAAGACTAGACAACATGGGAATCCTGGCTCAGCTCAAACTAAATGGACAACCTAGATCATCCTGGATTGTCTTTGCCGGTTCAGTTGGGGGAACAAATGGTCAGTCAACCCAGAAGACCCCTCATCAGTCAAAGCAGTCCATGGTTGATGGGCGCCTCCACCACCACGCACAGCCATGTGGCTCCCTGTCTTTAGCGCACAATTTCAATCATTTGGGTGCGGCCTCCTGCTCCTCCAGTGTAGTGTGTGTTGCCTCCACCGACCATCATCCCACACCGGCAGACCTTATTGATCCTCCTTGACCCACTCTTGTCGCGGACCTCCTCGGCACACCAACACTGCCTATTGTCGCCACCATTCTCAGTGCACTACCCTCGACGGTGTCGGTGCACCATCCTGATGTTTCGGGAAAAGTCAGGAATGGTCAGAAGGTTTGTTTATAAATATAACTATTCCCTCAAGCCTCTCGAGTCTCTACCATTACTGTAATGGCCCCGAGGCCATATTCTTGTCGATTCGGAAATTCGGCCACAATGAACACAAAAACCCACTATAGAGTGATACGAGCCTTGTTCGGTTGTCCTGATAACTACGTGTTTGATCTTATAAACATGTTTCAAATGGGATCATGAATGATAACACAATTTTTTTTTAAATCCTGTATCTCCCTACAAAATTTTGACCCAATCCCATTTTAACGACTAAATTGTGGGTCATCATGTTCTTGGGTTCATCCGTA
The DNA here is from genome assembly GCA_963277665.1 of Viscum album. Taxonomy (NCBI): domain Eukaryota; kingdom Viridiplantae; phylum Streptophyta; class Magnoliopsida; order Santalales; family Viscaceae; genus Viscum; species Viscum album. Next base: position 2,101,457,093 of record OY728127.1, on the reverse strand, counting down.
TTTATCGTTGAAAAAAATAACATGGGAGGGAGATCACATAGATCAAAGACAAAAAACCCCTATGTATATTTTAGATCTCTCGTTGATGATGGAGGTTGATCTATTTCATCGTCAATCCATGATCCAGTGTTCTTCACCCCATTTGTTGATCCATGATCTATTGGAATTCACTACCTCTCGTCAATTCCCATATGTGATCTAGTTCTACATGAGTGTTTGTTGATTTTCATTATCGTCGTCAGAGATATATATTCTTGTCTCCAACGGTTTTCTCCATGGTTTCTTATCATCTGTGGAACTATGATTAATATTAGGTGGGATACACGTTCCATGTCACCATGCGGATTCATTAATGTGATTCCATAATGATTCAGGGTTTCCACATCCCAACACCATAATGGTAACCGATCACTGTGTCACAATGATAATATTTAAAAGAAAATAATATTTTAAAGCTCTAATGTTTATTTTATCTTTTTATTTAAAAATCCAGAACATTATCTTTTTTGGTCATCTCTTTCCAATGTTGTTTAATTAGTTCATAGGAAAATCACAGCGTTATAAACTCAACGGTGCCCAAAAATTTTCGATCTGGGCACTAGTTCAATATTTTGATAAAAATACACATGCAGGATTACTGAACATAGATTATATAATGTTCAGAAAAATATTTCGGCCTCTCTAAGCCTTGGAATCATGTGCCGTCTCATAGCCTGGTTCCGGAATAACCCCATTCAAATGAAACAATTTTACAACAAAATTTCTAAAGTGCTAAATTCTCCCCACCATTAGGTTATACATCCCAGAAGAAAAAAATGGCTAATCAGAATTAAAGGGGGTACTGTGAATGAAAAGGATCCCCTCACCCCTATATACTCTCTTAAAAGTTATCGTGCTTCCAGCAAACAAGAACCATTGGAATCGAAGGTCAATAAAGGACCATCTCCTATTGATCCTCTATCTCTACAAGGTACTCCGAGAAAGTCTCCATGTTTTCAATATCCAACTATATATGTTTGATATTATGAGAAGTGTCGTGCACGTATCTCCCCTTATACAATATGTGGAAGATGTCATGTACCTTCTACAAACTGTGGTGGTAGAGCTATGTGGTACGCCACATCGCCTACTCTTTGTAAGATCAGGAAAGGTTATGTAATAGTCATATATAACGTACAGCCTCAGCTAATTCTATGAATCCACCACCGAGGAATGTCTCATTATAACACATGTCCCCCTCCTCGAACTCCAAGGGTCTCCATTGACTATTAGTATATGACTTCTTTCAGCTCTTTGAAATCTTCATCGACTCTCGGTTGACCTGTACCTTCTTAGTAGAAGCATGTATCATATCTAGACCCATGAGTGTTGACTACCCTGGGTATTTCTAGAATAACGGTGGTTAACACAATCATCTATACATTTCCTCGTACGACCCAATATCAATGGTTGAGTGGTACTTTTGTTTTATGCAAACACTAGTAGTGGTAGGTGGTCCTCCAAACAACAACCAAAATATAGGACACCAGCATGAATCATGTCCTCCATGGTCTGAATTGTCCACTCAATCTTTCCATCAGTAAGTGCATGAAAGGTTGTGCTCAAGCGTAGCTGAGTCCCCAAAAATCATCTTATATTCTATTTGACAGCTAGGATGAAATGTGTGTATCATGATTGGAGACTATCATATATGGGACTCCATGGAGTCAACATTCTCATGCACATGGAGACGTCCCATTCCCTCTGCTGAACCCTACTCTCGAAATGGTAGGAATTGGGACATTTTGATGAGTCAGTAAACAGTATCCTAGATGGACTCATGCCTCCTAGACATATCTGGTATGATCGTCCCAAAGTCCATCGATACACCATCCTACTACCACTCAGGTACAATGTTGGGATATGTAAAAGATGTTGTAATCCAGTCATTAGGATTCACATGTTGAAATGTGTGGAATCTCAATACAAACCCTACCACTAACTTCTTCATCCCTAACCACCAGTACACATTTCAGAGCTCCCAATACATTATTTCCACACCCAAATGTTCCGCCAAAGGGGATTTATGGATCTCCATCAACACCTCCTCCCTCCACATCATTGGTACTTTGGTTCACCCTCTGTAAAAGATGACGTGCTCCCCACCTTTTGAATAACCATCAAGAGCATTCCATGTGGATATCATATCATGTGTATTCTTGCAATTGGAATCTTTGAGTTGACCCTCCCTAACTCATTGTTATAGTGGAAGGGAAACTACCATCGAATGAAGAAAATTTATATCCTCCCTATCCATGAATGATATCTGAAGCAATTCCAACATATAAAAGGCCTTGTTCAATAATTGTGAACTTGATCTCCTACTGAGATTGCATGACAAAATGTTTCCCTTCCCATGAGTATAGACAATCTCGAATTCATAGTCATAGCGAAACACCTGCCATTGCCACTTTCTCAGATCTAGATCCTACGTAGAGAATATATAATTTATACTCTTGTGGTATGTGTATATGATGAAATGGTCTCCCATCTAGTAGTGTCTCCGCATCATTAGTGCGAAGACAACTAGTGTTAACTCAAGGTCCTGAGTCTCATCACTCAACCCATGCAGTCTAAACTGTCATGAGCTGCATGAAACAACTTATTATACCTATATTAGGAAAAAACTAGGCTCAGTTCCTGATACATCATAGAACACCATGTAGTTGGTTCTATCCATTGGCATCCTCATGAATGGAGCACTCAACAAGCTCCACCTCATCTACTAAAACCTCCCCTGGAATCGTTATGTCCAATACGAAGGGTCTTCCCTCCTTTTTAAACAATATCAAGTGTGCTATTACTCTGGTGAAGTCACGTATACAATTTTTATAGAAACCCAACTAACACAAGGAAAATCCACACCTTAGTAACACTTTTGGGTGGCTCTCAAGTAAGCATTGCCTCAATTGTCACTGAATCTACTACAACTCCAACCACTATGATGATGTATACATGGAAGTGGACCTTTCGTATGTAGAACTCACACGTATATAGATTAACATAATGATGATGTTCTTGGAGTGCGTCTAAGAACCGTCCTCTGGTGCATCACATGATCTTCCTCAGACGTGGTATACACCAATACGTTATCAATGAAGACCACTACAAACTGGTATAATAACTGCTATAAGATCCTATTCATGAGTCCCATGCACACTACTAGGGTGTTAATCATTCTAAAAATCTTCAATAAGATGTCCTTGAGTTCATTCACCCCTCCAAGAATTCATGGACTTGCCTAATTAATTGATTTGAGGGTCATGATATCCAACCAAAGAGTGATCGACATCATCCTCGTATGTGTGATCCCTTCCTGTGATGCTCCATTTTTCTTCTCACCATCAATGGAAAACGGGTGCACATCTCAATGGTCACACAACACTATGCACCAAACAAAGTCAATCTGAGAATGAATAGCAGTATTCCATACCCAAAATGATGTCGTATCGCCTTGATGCCACTACTAGGATATCATAGATGAAGCTCTCACCTCATAAAGAACAATCACATTTCCAGTACCGATGTGTAATCACATAATCACCACCCGTGTGAGTCTAAAATATTATGTTTAAATCCAATAGCTTGATCAGAATATCAGAGCTCTAAAAATGATCCCTGGCAAGGAAAGAGTGATTGAAACCTATGTCTATAAGAACTCCATATAAGGTTGAGTAGACACATATTGTACCACTAAAAATATATGGTGTGCGATAATAATTGCCCTCCATCTCATAAAGATGTACATATCCAATCCACCTTCACCTAGATTCAGGACGAATCACCAAGGGTTTGTGGTGGTAGAACATTGTACCAACTACCATTGGCTGTTGCTCTGCCTACTCAATGGACAAATACCCTCTCTACTGACCACCTTATTCGATCCTCGACCCTAGTGGATCCTTGACCATATCCTAGTCATCTGTATGGATGGTTCGGAAGTCTTGAGCTAAGTGTCACATTTCACTACACAAGATGCACAACCATTCCCTCTATTAGAGTCCACTGCCAATGGGACATCTGACTACTGTTCCAGTAACATTGGTTCTTCCTCTGGAGTGTCATTCCCCACCATATCCCCTCTCCTTCCCTGTAGATATCTAATGTCTATAACTTCCATCTGTTCTGGAGGTTTCCATACCATGTGGAATACACACATCACCGCCTCCATCCAATCCTCAACTGCCTGAGGATCATTCATGCCTTGAAACCATAAAGGTCAAAACAATTGGAACTCATGCATCGTGCTCAGCTGCTGTGTATCCTATTTTGGAAAAGTAAGTAGAAATTACTACTCTATTGGTGTTGTTTCCTCTGGTACACCACCTATATGTTCTATCCCTAGAAATGGTCCCTACACCAATGCCTCAAACCTTGGTGGACCATCATCATGATCCCTCACTAGAATCCTAGTAGGATATCTACTTTGAGGCATCATGAGAGAATTCAATATGGACCACGGTCAATTATGTTATACCTTGAGAGGTGACTCTTATATATAAGGAGAAAGCCACTTCCAAAACACATGTCACTAGTGATTATGAGTATTGAGATAGAAAATAGAATTCGGGGTCCTGGTGTATAGATATGTTGGCCACCACACCAACACTCGACTTCATGGCCTGAAAGCCGAAGTCAAAATTGTTAACAATATTTCCTTATAGGAAATATTGACTCTTATTTATTCTAGTAGAACCAAACTCCCTCTGATACCACATTGTCACGACCCGTCCCCTGGGGCCTGTACTCTGACAATACCAATCCCGCCTTCCATAAGAAAGTGGCTATCTATGAGCACAAAAAAGGCATATCCAAATAAGGGAAGGTATTTCCTTTGAACCTGTACACACACACACACACACACACACACACACACACGTAACCCATACTATAGAACGTAAGCTGAAACTGGAACCAACAACAAGTATAAGTACTACTTAATGTAAAAGGGGTTATCCAACTAAATGCAATATACTTCAAAGTATTTAAAATCTCTAGTGGTCATCCACCAAGGATTCTACTAGAAGGGTACCTTCAACTCTATATCATATATCACTGGAGTACACCACCTCTGCCGATCCACTTTTGAGCACTATCAATCCCTAGATCCCCTATGACCCAGGAAAAGCTGCCTGTCATCTACACAAGACACAACATCTATATACGAAGCACATCCATGGGTGAGTATAATAATACTCAGTAGGGACCCCGATGCCAAATCATATCTCACCGAATTCCATAATAGAATTACTAAAAATCAAGAACTCAAATTTAAACACAATGAAAAATGAAATATCACAATATGTATAGCTGAAGTACATATGTAACGATGATTAGTCCTAAAGATAGATCATATTATTCTATTTAGAGGAAATACTATTGATCCACGAAGGGCTTCTATGATAATGATCCATGAAGGGTCGCTCTACTACTGATCCATGATGGGTTGCTCTGTAGCTGATCTGCATCGAGTCATGATACTACTGATCTACAAAAGGTATCTCTAATAATGATCCATAAAGGGTCGCTCAAATGTTGACCCATGACGGTTCTTGATACTGGTGATCAATGAAGTGTCACTTTATCATTATAATACAAGGAGATTCACACCTATGGTGATCCATAGAGGGTTTCTCTCATGTTGATCCACAATTGGCCGCTCTGTTTCTGATCCATGAAGGGTCGTTCAGTTACGGATCCACAAAGGGTCTCTCTTTATTCCTCAAATCATATCCAGCCACTGTATTCCCTCACATAGCATGCTTTATTCCAGGGGGATCCTCTCTTCAAGCCATTTGTCATACCTCAACTACTAATTAGTCCCTCATATAGTAATTCCCAATGAACTATCATATTGTATGGGTTACAACACCACAGACGACTCATCAATCAGACTATCAACTTAAATAAAATAAACCATTTTGTAAAAATGGACTAGTTGGATTTGAGTTTGATCTAACCAGGCCATATGAAACCCTCCATTAAAACGCACATATAGTATCATAGATGGATCTCCTCCTCAAAAGTGTCCCAACGCTATAGAAAATCCAATTATCAGACGCACATTCTGAAAGATACAACCCAATCTCTAAACAAAGGAAGGTCACATCATAGACTGGTCTGACTTGGTCATACTGACCGTAGTATGGAAAAATAACCTCCTCCTTACAATGGTGTCAATTCCACTAACGATGTGTCAATCAAAAAACATTCTTGTGAGATATATGTGTTTTTGTAAACATGAAAATATTGCATCTGGGCCCAGTCCGACTGGTTCAGACTGACCTGACCGACCCATCCCGGGGTACCCACAAGACCAAACCTATCTGTATGGCCCATTGGGCCTCGCTGGACCCATCCCAAGATGGCAATTTGTTCAGTCAACCATGTCACCCAATGAAAAAAAATTTATTTGGCCCAACCCACTATAGCGGGTCGGTCTCTTTTTCCAGCCTAGGCCACATAATGGCACAACATTAACTTGCTGAATCCATAAACATTAATTGAACATCTAAAGGAACTGATCATGCCATTTGGGCATCCCAGTTCAATGGTCTTGGGTGAACCCGACCCAAACATCCTTGACTGGTCTATCTAGGGGAGTGTGCGACCGTTCAAACTGGCAGCCCCCTCATAAATCAACAAGACCCTCAGTTGCTGGATGCCTCCTCCATCATGTGGTGCACCATGGCACCACATCTGCTGCACACAACGGTGGTTGTTTTCTTGTGGCCTCCTAGAACTCCACCATGGCATGCGCTAGGTATTCCGCCTCCGCCAGTAGCAGGCCAGCACCGACGGCTCCCTAATTATCCGCCATGGCCCTCTGCAGCCACGACCCTCCTCGGTGCACAACTGCCATAGGCCCACCACCACAGGTCTCCCGTATCGACTTGAATATCCATAGGTGGATAAGAATGCTCTGAATGTCTGTTTGAAAATATGACTGCACCCTCATTCCTCTCGGGTCAGTGCCACTACTAATACATCCTCATGACCATATTAAGGTCGATTCCAAGGTTCATAGAAGATGAACACAAACACCCGCTAAAGAGTTATCTGAGCCTTTTTTGGTTAGCTTAATCCATCACCGTAAGTGAATATAAATAGGTTCTAAAGGGGTTCATGAATGCTAATTAATATTTAAAAATATCTCACATCTCCCCAAAAAATCAATTCCTGATCACGCAAGGAAGACTGAACCGTGCTTCTACTTATTCATGGGTTGATCTAAATTCATCATTGAAAATAATAACGGGGTAGGGTGATCACAAAAAAGGAAGAAAAAATCCATAAATGAATTTTGGATCTATCATTGATGAAGGAGGGTGGTCCGAGTTTTCATCGATCTGTGATCCAATTTTGTTCACTATCATTGGTCGATCTGTGATCCAATGGTGTTTTAAAAAACTCATCAATTATAGGATTTGATCTCTTTCAACATGATTGTTCGTCATTCTTCGTTGTCATCATATTCATTGTAGAGAGAGAGAGAGAGTGAGTGAGAGTGATTATCATCGCCAGAGGTTTTCCCCAGGGTTTTTTGACATCCCTAGATCACTGATTAGTCGAAGGTGGTAGATGCATTGTGAGTCACCATAGTGATTCATTAATATGAGTCATTAATGAGTCAGTGTTGCCTCATCACTTCACTACTGCACTGATTGGTCACTATTTCATAGTGAACTTATTTTATATAATATGAACTATTAAATATATTATTTTTTTTATCTTTTTCATTAAAATGTATTAAGATTATCTTTTTCAGTCAACACGTGATTGTCGAAGGTATACCATTTAATGGGAAATCCCAGAATTCTGAAATAAATAATTCCCTCATATTTTCGTTCCGGGCATCAGTTCAAAAGTTAGAAAAAACCCACCTGCAAGGTTACTAAACATACTATAAATAAAGTTTAAAAATATGTTCTGGCCTCTCTGGGCCTTAAAATCACATTCTGTCATGGAGCCACATAAAGGAATAATCCCATTCAAAAAATAATACTTACTTAAAATATTTTGGTCTGTTACATGAATGATTCAAAATAATATTTATGTAATAAATCAATTCGTATGCCTCCTAATAATCGAACCAAGATTTACCATTCACAAATGCCTTTTAATTTTTCTAAATAAACATCCCAAAAGACCTCATAGGAACACAATAACATGAATTAAACCACTATAAATATTTTTCTAAGGACATTTTTATGGATCTAGATGCATGATTGTAAAATTAATTATTATGGACCTGGTTATATGAATATAAAAGGTACATCATTAGTCAAGGATTTTTATCCTTAATGGGACCATAATGTTCCTTGTCACATGATTTCTATTAGGGATACCATCAATAACATCCATTATAAGAGGCCACCATTTTCAGGACATGGAAAAAAATTATAAGATGAATATGACAATAAAAACAGAGTATAAGGAATCAGTACACGTCCCACCAATGCTTTCAATATGGGTTACATACTCACTCAATTCCATTAATTAGGCAAAACATATTTCCAAAAATGCATTGAAAAAATATGTTTCCAAGATGAATTCTTTACATATATTAATATAATTGTATTTGATCGTCTTGAATGCACAATCATAAATGGCACCATGAGGGTCTTCATAGTATGACATTAAAATGTGGATAATAGATCATGGCTACATGATAATTAAAGACACCATAATATTCCACTACAACCAATGGATATTTTGGTGATCAATTTTTATTTCGTATATGCGTTCCCCCCAGACCCCAACCATTTTTATATCTATGTAAAAATGTTATAAAATGAAATTTTCAATAGATTCTATGTACACATAGTCCATTATGAAGTCTCCGTTTTTATACTCTTCCACCCAATTCACTCAAATCATATAATTTGGATAAATAATGTCCCTAAAAAAATATGATCAATATTTCGAATGAATCAACCTAATACTGATATATATCTAATGGAACCATGTTTGAATTTGGAATTTAAACATAAAAGGGACCAACATGGTCCTTATTGTACGACCATAAAAAGTGTATCATTATGGTGGATTCAAAATATGAAAAGGTTCATCCTTAGCTATTGCTGTCTCCTCATCCACCCATTTTCATGAATAAGTAAAGAGTGGTAATGATTAAGTATTAGAAACATCTACACACATGGAAACTATATAAATACCAATGAATATCCCAAATTGGGTGTGTCATATTCTCATGTACATAGTTTGGCCTAAATTGTTTTCCCAAATGACCATTCATAAATAATTTATCCCAAATGAAATGTTTAGGGTGTCTTGTCTAACATAACCAAGAAGGTCTTAGATTCATAGTATTAATAGGTACCATGGTGTTCATTTTTTAAAAATCATAAATATAGAATCATTGGTCTTGATGGTACAACCTCAAATGGTACTACAAAAATCATTATCACACAATGGCTATTTTTGTTCCCTAATCACATTTACTATATAAGTACTCATTTATCAGCCATTTTAAATACCATGGATTATATGAAGTTGATAAATCCCAAGAAATATTAAAGAATAATTAATCTATACCCACACCTCCCAATGATTCCTATGTAGGAACCCCAGTCTCTTATGTCCATTAATTGGGATTAAAACATTCCCTAATATACCTTTATAAAGATCAATAGTTTTAATAAAACCACATCTATGTTGTGTTATTACACAACTCTTTCTAGTTTTTATCCCAAAAATATCCAACCCTTTCATTATAATGGAGATAAATACCATGGGACTCCAACAAAAAGAGAATCCCAACTATTTCATAATTAATTATTTCAGCACTGTCGACTTTTGGTAAAGAAAAAATTGGTTATGAGCCCCCCTTGTAACATCTAATATATACTAATTAAAAATAAATGAATAATCGTTAAAATTAAATAATAATGTCCAATTGATAATAAATTAAACATTATAATTATAAGTAAAATTATTAATAAAAATAATAATAACTTTCTAAGTACTTATTTCATAGTTGGTATTATGGAAATTCTAATATTAAATTAATATAATAATATTTCACAATATAAAAAAAATCATCACAGATTATTGATTATTTATTAAAATGATGGGTAAAAAATTTGAAAATATATTTAGAAATAGTTATTAAAACTACTGCCAATAAATATTTTCAAAATTACATATTTCATAGCACGACTTATGATGATGTGATGACTCTTTTCCATTTAAATAGAATATAGTCTTGTCTAACCAAATAATCAATATGTTGTCCAAGGGAATACCATGAAAGTTTCGAGGGCTTACTTGATTTTGATTATCTTATGAGTCATTTTCACCCAATTTTCTATCTGAAAGTAAAAGATGATTTTTTCCGTTTGATATTTGGAAAATAACAATGTCCTATTCAGGGTTGAGTAGGAGATAAAAACTGAAGGACTTGTTTCTTGTGTAGTGTATTTATAGGGTTATTTATTTGGTTGGATAAGACAAATATTTATTGAAAATCCACATATATGGGAAAAGATATAAAATAACATCCAAGATAATGGTTTTACTTCCCCCTTGTCTTCTAATTCTGTTTCATGTCACTTGGATGGGGTATCTTTAAGGAATCCATTAAGATGTTTGTCCCTAAACAGTATAATATGTATAAATGTTTGATATTTACTACTGTATTTGAATTGATCCTTCAGTGTAGTCTTGATGTATGTGATGTGAGTTGAGATATTTGACACAACTTGAATCTTAATTGTTGTTGTAAACACAAGTCCCATTATGTTTTCTATTAAAATATAGAGTAAATATGATGAAAATAACTATGAACGAATTGTTGGTTCATAAATAATTGACTTTGTAAAATAAAAAATAAAATCGAAGGAAAGATGTTATAGTATAGATCTAATGCTAGTATCATTAAATGGATATATTTTTAAAATTAAACAACATTCATGTAGGATTTCATAGAGTTTCATCTCCAAGAGGGTAATAGAGTCCTCATTTTGACCATAATTCACCACATTATTATTTTATTGACTCATGGATGGATAATATGGTGACTAATTCACTATCACTACCTATTATGGACAGTTGTGAGGACATGACATTTCCCTATATTTTGAATATAATGTATTGGTTGTTAACCCACACATTTCTGTATCATTTACCTTCCAAGAAGATTATTATTGTTTTCAATAGTCATTATTTTCGTGTAACTTATCTAGACTTTGGTATTTATCCTCATACAAGGTGCTCATTCCTAGAGGGATATTTTAAAATTTAAATATGTTTCATTAAGGTGGAGGGGTTGATGACATCTATATGTTTCATATATGTTCATAATGCTTGGAGGGTTATATAGTTAGTTGAAAGATGTAGTACTGTAATGAAAACTTTTTATATATTTACATTCATGTAAAAAAAAACTTCAATAGAGAGTCTAAATATCCCCTTATGATTAACCATTCTAGTTCAATGCCACTAGAAAAGGGTAGATTTGTGGACTGAATAATAGTTTTGGGTAGGAACCCTCTAATTATGACCCATTTTTGAAATTCACACATTATTATGGATTGATGGATTGGATGGAAAAATAGATTTTTGAAACTAAGAGAATGTATGTGATTATTAAAAACATGAGTCCAGTCATGGTTGTCCATTTTACACTTATGGAATATCCGAGTTGGAGGTTTCTCTAAGAGGAATGTCGAGTTTTCATGATTTGACCTTCATACAGACATGGAAATACTGTGAATTATTATTCGTCATGGAGTCTAGGTTAGTCTAATATTACATAGAGATCTTATAAAATGTAAATGACATGAATAAAGTATGTGGTACATTATCTTCACCATGATGGGAATGAAGGAATATTCAGTAACCTCATTTTTCAATTGATGATTTTCGCAAATAATATTTTAAAATCAGGGTGGAAATTTAACTAGACCTATTTATGTGGGAATTTTATTGTGATTGAATTTCTCTCTTTATTGTGAATAGAATATGATGTTTTTCAATTAACCAAATTATATGTTTTAATTAGAATATCCTTGAATTTCAAGTTGGATTTTTTTACTTTTCATTATGGCATGGGACATTTACACACGTTAGTATGGTTTCCAAAAAATTTATTTTAGTGAGTTTGTTCAAAATAAAAAAAATATATCATTGTGAGTGGGTGGGATAGTGAAACCGAAAGTGAATGGGTCTAGTGTTTTACCCTTGGATGGTTATATATCTAGTGGGATGAGACACTAATGGGTTAATTATACATATGATCATGATATAATTTAATATAACCTTCATGTAAAGGGTTGGAATCCCCCATTCCCATTACCATTCAATTTAGAAAGCCTCTTAGAATGTGTTTCCTTGAGGTATGTGTTGGAAATTATGTGAATATTCCCTTCTATGTTTTTATTGTTTGGATAGTGAAGATTTCATTTTAATGTATCATATGGTTTTCTCTTGAAATATGTCATGAAAAAAATGATTTTATATCCAAATTATGCACATATTCTTAAAAAAGTATTCTGCTAACATTTTTTTGTTAATAGATGGATTTATCTATGAATTTATTTTAATTCTGGATGATTTCACTGCCAAAAATAGATAAGGACCTAAAAGGTATGATGTTTTATTGTGGATCCATGGTTAACCATATTATATGGAGATACTGTCAAGACCTGTCCCTTGGGGCCTATGTCGTGACTTCCCCAAGCCCGCCTTTCATAGGCCAGGGGTTGGAGACAAGCACCGTAAAGGCATATACCTAAAACGGGAAGGAATTTTCTTTAAAATTATATAAACACTCTGTCCAAAAACCCCACAAGATGCTACCATGATGTCAAAATGAAGTAGTTTAAGTGTGTAATGAAATTATAGGGGCCAAAAATCAAGCCCAAAAAAAAAGATAAAAAAACAACAGAAATCAGAAGAAATATCATGTGATTTTCCACCATGGATCCTACCTAGAGGGTAGGTATAGCTCATCTGAAATGATCTACACGTCAATCAGTCACCTTCGGGTACCGCTTGGCCCTAACTCTTATAGTCTCAGCCATGTTGATCTCCGTTTTCACAAGACAAAACAAGGTTGGGGAAATCCCGTGTAGAATTGAGTATAACAATACTATGTAGGGAACTCGAGAACCCTGAATGTCTCTCCGAAATTTAAAATGAAAAAACGTAAATAAAGATATCAATATGAAGGAGAAATCAAAATACTCAGCTCAAACCATGTATAAAAAAAGCACAAAAGTACAAATGATTAGTTGTAAAGTTAGATCATCTTTTTCATTGAAGGGTTCTAATTCTGATCCACACAGGATCACTCAATACTAACCCCCACCACCCACACAGGATCTGACATGCCCATGATAGATATGTACTAACTTCCACTCACTCGCATTGGATCTGACCCACACAAGATTGGTATGCGCTAACCCACATCGGATAGGTGAGCGCTAACCCACATAAGATCTAACCCACACAAGAATGGTATGCGTTGAAACACAAAGGATCGTTGATCACTGACCCACACAAGATCTGACCCACACAGGATTGGTTTCTACTGATCCACACAGGATCACTGAGAAATGTCCAGAACAAGATTTGACACACACCACATATGATCACTAGGTGTTTATCCACAGATGATTTCTAGTTTCTAATCTACAGAGGATCCTTAGCTGCTGATCTATACAGGATCTCTAGGACCTAATCCACATAGGATCTCTAGGTGTTGATCCACACTAGATCACTATCCATTTTTGATGTCTCTTCTAGACACTAGATTCCCATACATAGTATACTTGATTCTGGGGGGATCCACTTCTCAAGACATCAGTTGTACTTCAAATAGCACAACGTCCCATGAATATGTAACACAGTGATCCATCATGTCATAAGGGTTCCAATTCAATAGATGACGCATCAATAAGATTCCAAGTCTAAGAGTTATAGGCATTTTACTACTGAGGGTCCAGTTGGATTCAGATATAACCCAATCCGTCCAAACTCTATCATTCTCCAAAAAATAGGTAGAGTATCTCTGAAGGACCATATATTTCCAAGGATTCCATAGTTGTAGATAGTTCGTCAAGCAACACTCTGGTTTGTGAGATATTCCCTATTATGCATATCTAGACCAAAATTGGTCATGTATGGTCGGACTTGGTAAGGCCGACCCAGCCAAGGTGGGGTCGATCTAGTTCGGTCTGACCCGACGTTTTTTAGTATAACCTGGCCCAACCCGAACTATCTAGGACATGGAGCGGTCTGGTCCAAACTGGTTGGACTGCGATGAGATCGGCACGCTCGGCCACACACTGGCCAAACCCATTGGCAGCGCGACTAGAACGAGGGGTCACACAATCTCTCATTTCGGAATGGCTCATAAAGCTGATTGAAATATTGACTAGCGGTGCCACATGGCTCTGCCTTGGCTGGAAGCGGGTCCTGCGGGGCATAGGTACCCTTCGCTGCATCTTCGAAGTCGTGGTCACCTCCTGCGATGTGTGGCGATGCGCTGCTCTCTTCCAATGTGGTCGGCCGAGGGCTAGTCTCCTGTCTAGTCCTCCATGGCGCCAAGAAGAGCTTCCCCCATCTATGACTGGCGAGTGCCAACATCCCCCTTCTCCAATCATCACTTTTTCCGCAGGGATCTGAATTTGCTCCGGAGGTCTATTTCCACTACCATCTCTGACTACAGGCCTCCAAAGATGCCTTTGTTGCTATGTGACCCTCTAATTCATGTTTCCATGAAATTCAGAATTTTCCTGTGAAAAAAAATTTATTAAACAAGTGGTGAAGGGTTCAAGCCTTGTTCATTTGGAATGTTCCCTCTACTCTATCATAATAACAAGCGAGTATCAAATAAAAACATCACATAGATATTGATTAAACCCCATTAAAATCTCCCACAATAAACACACCCAAATTTATGAATGAGGAAAATAATAGAGAGATTATGGAATTTAATATCAACCCCTACCTCAAGAATTATTGGAGGTTTCGTGGTTGTGGTAGGAGAAGACTTCTCGTTGGATGAAGTCATATGCGTTAGTCGATCCCATATCATTGTTACCCATTCTTCCATCATCCATTGGTGGAACATTCCACAGTTATTCGGCCGAGGTATATCAATTGATGAAGTCGTGTCAAAAACCCCAACTCGAGCTCCATTTAAATCGATGGGGAGTTTAACCCATATAATGAATTAATGAGGTATATTAATGAGTATTAAATTAATGATCCACTTTATTTTCCATGGTTTGGTTATGCATCTAATCTGTCAAGCCTTTAAATGGATTGACAACCCATCAGTCCCACCAACACTACTCAACAAGAGAGGATAATAAAATAACAATATTTAGGTTATTAATTATTTCTTTAAAAGTCTCAATACTAACTTTTTCACCCCGACCTCCTGCGATCAATGTGAATCCTCCATTAAGAGAATCTCGGTGCTCTATATACAATGGTGCCCTCAATTTTTTTAATCGAGCACCAGTTTAAAAGATAGAAATCCTCGCATGCTTGATTACTGGACGTACCTTATAAAATGTTTAAAAATTTTTTAACAGTCACCCTTGACCCGAGATAGTTGAGGGTAGGCTTTTCCTAAGGGGAACACACCCCCATGAGATCAATGGTAGTGTTAGATTTCCAACCTGAGAAACCTTTCAGGAGTTATAGAATTTATGAATAAAATAATTTTTACATAATTATTTTATTTATGGAAAAAAACTAACGTCCAATGTTATACCGCACCAGCCAATGATAGGAGATTTCTAAGGAAAAAATACTCTAAATAGTTTAGTAGTGGTCTCATATTTTTAATCTGATTATCTGTTCTAGAGTTATAATCATTTGAAAAATGAATTTTTTTTTTTTGAGATTATTCCATTTTTGGGGATTCTCACCGCAGGCCGGTACCGACTAACATTAAGTCAAACCTAGTGTAATCCCACCATCCTGAATGTAATGGTGCCCCTGTATTTCTAATTCTGGCACCCGGTTATGATTTATTCTATTTTCTCAGGAAAACTCCAAATGTATGGTATTTAAAGATTAACATTTTTTTTTCAACAGATCATATCAGTCACTCCATCTCTCAAAATCATGTCCTGGATATTTTGGCAGTCTTGTAATAATTCTATATAATTAATAAAATATACGTAATATTTGGGACATCACATTCTCCCCAACATATGGATTTACTTCCTCGGAAGCCAAAACAAAGGAAAATCAGACAAATGAGGGTATTGAGCATGAATATAAACCTCCCGCTCCCATGTTCTCTCTTGGAGGTTCTCATTATACCATTGAACATGCACTGGAAGGGTAAACCATCTAAAAAGTACTACCACATATAGATCCTCTATATCCAACAGGATATCTGTAAATGTCTCCCCAATGTCAAAGTATAACATTCCATAGGTAATAAATTGTGATGGATCATGCAGGCATCACATCAGCTGGGACTCATGGAAAACATTATGCAACATGTGTATCTTTGAGGGAAGATCTATGTGCTACTTCACCTTTCCAACTCAAATGAGAATCTGGAAAGGTCTGATAATCCTTGGATATAGCGAGCAGACCTTTCCAAATCTCCTCAATCCTCGTTAGGGTGAGACACATAGTATGAAATGGTCTCCTTCCTTGTTATCCAAGGCCCTCCGTCTCCTGTTGGGATAATACTTCTTCCAACTCTGTGCAGGGTCCATCATCTTCTATAAGATCTGCATCTTCTCAGTGGTAGCTCGTACAATCTTTGGTCCCATAAGTGCTGACTCCCCTGGGTTTTCCCAACATATAGGTTTTCTATATGGTCACCCGTATAAGGCCTAAAATAGAACAATTCTTATGATGGAGTGCTAATTGATGTTGTATGCGAGATCCACCAGTGGTATGTGATTCTCCATACTATGACCAAAATCTAGGACCCAAACACGAAGAATTCCATCCAAGGTCAGTATGGTATTAACTATTTGTCCATTAGTCTGGGGCTAAAAATATGTGCTTAAGAGTGATGGAACATGATGATCATCTTTCAATTTATCACATGTGGGGCTTTATGATATGATCCCTGCCACCACATTCATCATCCCTAGCCACCACTACTTCCACAAGAGGTCCAAATACATCTTTTCACACCCATATGTACTGCCGAAGGGGATATGTGGATCTCCATCAACATCACATTTCCTAGAATCACTTTTACCATGGTGAATCCTCTAAAATGGAAGATGTGATTCCCACCATCATGAAATCATTCTGGAGATTGTCCTAAGGATATCTAAGCAAATCAGGTCTCGTAGTCATAATACCCATGTTCTTCATCCTGAACTCACTGAAGTAGTGAGGATTGATAGTCCTAGAATGGAGATAAGATGCTATATCACTATCCAAGAAAAAAAATATGCAACACAACAAGCTTCTTTGTCGCCTCACATAGAAACTAGAGACCAGACCTCCTGCTGAGTGTGTGTGCCACCACATCCCCCTTCCCAAGAGTATAGATTATCTCGAAGTCTTAGACCTGGTGGAACTCCAACCATCGTCATTGTCTAAACTGCTGAAAATCCAACATTCACCTTTCCATTCACACAAAAGGCTACCCCTTTTAACTAATTGTTGTGACATTAACGCCTTGGAGGTTGTTACTAATTCTCCAAAACCAAAAGAATAATTTGTTTGTAATTCACACAGAACCTCCAACATTGGGTCTTAATAAGACCTTCCACAACATGTCTCCCAACTATAGTCTCAGCTCCAGGAGCTCTGTGGGAGCCAGCTGATATGCATTTGTTGATATCAGTGTCATCCCAGAGTACAAGCCAATGCAGAAGTACCTCAATCTAGGGAAAGGTAATCCAGTAAACATATTTTGAATGGATGTTCCTATACTCTTCCACTAATGTTGGAAACTAAAAACTAAATACTAAAAATTCCTTCTACCACAAGGGTATGGCATGCCGACTCAAGAGTGATCAGCTGCACCCTCAAATGCATGAATTTATCCTGTGTTTCCTAGGTATCCATTTTTGATGACCAACGAATACCTCATTCCAACATAATAGATATACCACATCCATTTCTTCCTAAAACAATCTATCTGGACATGAACTGTGGATGACCAATCTATACCCAAAATAACATTTTAAGGCATCGATGTTTCCACCAAGAGGTTCCATCCAAATCTCTCACCTCAGGGGTCAAATCAGACCATCAGCATAAGTGTGATTATTTAGTGTCCTCCCATAGTTATCTATAGAAATTATGGTGAAGTAAACTGTTTAATCGGAAACACTAGGACTTGAACAAGATTTGTGACCAGAAGGAATGATTATTACATATTTCTATTAACAAAGAATCTAGTAGAAGACATAGTCCACACGTCGAATAATTCCTGATGCCCTTAGGTCACACTCTATGACCGCATTCAGTTACTCCCTTCCCCTGTCCCCCAACTCCTCGAGCCTAGCAGGGGACACATTGGGGTGATTGTTGTAACATATCAAAATGTATACCAAAACCTACTTTTCTCCTATCTTGACTTCCACTTCTACTGCCCTATAAGTTCATCTATCCTTATCACTTCTACTTCCCAAAAAAATTTACGCATCCATGTCTCCAATACTAATGCCAGTTTCCTCCTTTCCCACTCCTAAAAATTCAATGGTTGTATCTGCTCAACCAATTAATTTTCAACCACAAAGGTTCTATCTAGCACCATAACATAATTATGAATTCATAGAAAAATATACACATCTCGAATGTCCCTAAACACATCTCTCTTGGAGTTTTGAGCCTTGAAGCACTGGTTTTATAATATTCATAGATTACCTAGAATGGTCGGTACACCTCAATGAATACCTAGCTACTGACATGTCATCCTGTTGAAGCTGTTAAAGCTGTAGGGAACCCATACCCCATAGATATTTATGGAAAGGTAACCCTTATCTTATGAAGTTTCCCAATCACTGTCCACCGAAAAGTCACCTCCTAGTAAGATAGGGGTAATCTAAGCACCTATATCGCCCTGTTGTGCCACATATAATGCTCACTTACAGGACCACCTTCAGATCTAATGGTTCGCTGGCTAGATGGAAAATCGTTCACCACCTCAAGCGAGTCCGTTGACGCCAGTGTGTCGGGCTTGCCTCAGAAATTTAGGGATATCTGTAAATGAAACTCGTTAATGGCATTGAACCAATACGTGTCATCTACCTTTAGCACTAGTAGTAACTGCTGACCAATGAGAAATGGTATGGATGGGACACTTCCGACTGGTACCATCTCATGCAACACACCTTGTTCTTAAGCCTCATCACATTGTGGACCATCCGCATGGTCACACATTGGAATCCTAGCTAGCTAAATGTGTGGATGCATCTTGAAAGAGAATCAAGATGAACGATTTCAAATAATTCATACGTGGATAGCTGACTCAAAAGAGATAAACATAAAAACAACATTCATAAAACACACGCAGACCGTGTTTTTGTGTACCGAGTCGAATATTAGAATTCATGGTCCTGGTGTAAAGATATGTTTGATTCTGCACCAACCCTTGACTTCTCTAATGGAAAAAACACTCAAAACACATAACACCACTTCTCCATTAATAAAAATATGTTTCCTTGTTATATGGTATAACCAACTCATTTAAAACCACATTGTAATGACACATCCCCTATGGCCCATGCCCTAACTACCCCAAGCCTACCATCTACGGGCTAGAGGATGTCAACTAGCACTGAAAAAGAATATCCCTAAAACAGGAAGGCATTTCCTTTATATTTGTACAAACACAAATCCCAAGAACACAACAAGATGAATCCACACCGTAAAAATAAAGTAGTGAATATGTGTACTAAAAGTAAAAGGGTCGGAATACAAGCCCCACTGAAAATATATAACTACAAAAGACATTTTAAAATAGAACATGTGGTCATCCAACAAGGATCCTACATAAGGGTTGGTACATGTCGTCTCCAGAGCTCTCCACGTCAATCGGTCACTTCCAGGTACCACCTGGTCCTAGATCCTGTAGTCTCAACCAACCATCTTGTCATCTGAATAAGACACAAAAAGGTTTTGGTGAAGCCCGCGTTGGGGTGAGTATAAAAATAATTATTAGGGAGCTCGAATCACCCAATGGTCTCTCAAAATTCCACATAAGAAAACAACAATGCATAACTTCAATCACAATCACAAATCAAAAGACTCATCTCAAACTAGGTATAACTAAAGTAAAAAAGTACATATGATTATTCCTAAAGCTATATCATCTTATTCTATTAAGGTTATGGCTACTGATCCACAGAGGATCACTCCGTACTGACCCCCGCTGACCCATACAGGATCTAACCCACCAAGGATCGATAGGTACTAAGCCGCGTCGACCCACATAATATCTGACCCACACAGGATCATTATGCGCGGACCCACACAGGTTCTGTGAGTGCTTACCAACACAAGATCAGACCTAGACTAGATCGGTATGCACTGACCCACACAGTATCGCCGAGCACTGACCCAAATAGGATTTGACCTATATAGGATCAGTAGGTGCTAATCGACAGAGGATATCTTGGTGATGATCCACAAAGGATCTATAGATGCAGATAAAAACATGCTCAATAGGTGTTGATCGAAATAGGATATCTAGGTTACAATACACAAAAAATCAATAGGCACTGATCCACACATGATCCCTCGGTTGGGATCTGAAGAAGATCATTATTCATTCTTCATGTCTCAACTAGCCATTGGATTCTCATTCATAGAACAATTGATTCCGGGACGATCCAATACTAATGATATCAATCTTAATTAAAGTAGAACGATTTCACTAGAAGAAGTATCCCAATGATCCACCATGTCATAAGGGATTAAACACAATAGATGACACATTAATCAGACACCCCGATCTGAGAGTTATAGAAATTTTAGTGTTAAGGTCCAAGTTGTATTTGAGTATGATCCAACCCTTCAATACAAGAATGTTCTCTAAAAATCTAGTGAAGTATCTCAAAAGGACCGCATCATTACAAGGATTCAAACTTTGAAGAAGGTTTTTCAAAAGAACATCAGGTTTGAATGATATGGCCTTTTATGTGTATATTGGCAGAAATGGGTCTGGTGCGACCCGACCCAGTTTGTGTCAACCCGACATGGTCTAGGTACGACCCTTCCCGGCCCAAACTGGCCATGTCGGGGACCATCCCAAAGCACCAGAAGGCATATCTCACACGAGGGGTCGTGTGGACCCTTGTTCCAAAATGGATCAAAGATCTTTTTGGATCATTGATTAGAAGCACCACATGGTGCCAACTTGGCTAGAAGTGGGACCAGTGAGGCGTGGGTACCCGTTTCCACGACCACCTCTGGCATCGCGCAATGTGGCACCGCTCTCCACTGATGGGGATAGCCATGTGTTGACTTCCCATCTGTTCCACCTCATTGTCGAGTGGCACTGCCTCCTTCCACAGCCCGCGATTGTTGGCTAAAACTTTTTCCCATTGGAATCGGTCATCGGTGCTCGCACTTCTTCTGCAGGGCTACCGTGATGCTCTGGAGCTCTATTTCCACTCTCGTCTACACCTATAGGCCTCCTTGGATGCTCTCGTCACTGGGTGGCCCTCTAATTCGCATTTCCATTATATTCAAAATTCTCCCATGGAGAATGAAATGATTAAACAAGCGGAGAAGGGTCTGAGCCTTGTTCGTTTGGCCGTCGCCCTCCGCATTAGAATCATAACAAGTAGGTTTCAAATAAAAATATCATATAGAGATCGCTTAATCCCCATTTTAATATCCAACAACAAACACCCCCATATTCATGAATGAGTAAAATAAATGACTATTTATTGAATTTAGGAAAAACACATACATAAAGAATAATTGGAGGTGTCATGATTGTGGTAGGATAATAGTCCTCTTTGGATGATGTTGTCGACGTTCACCGATCCCAAATTGTTTCCACCCCTGATTCTATCCTGTGTCGGTGTGTCTTTCCATAATATTTCACCAGAGGATCCTCACATGATGATGCCATGTCAAAAATCCCAACATGAGCTCCATTAATATATAGGGGGAGGGTGAGTAATTGATTGAATGAATTAATGAGGTTCACTACTGAATACTATATTAATGAAACTCTTAACTCCCAATGTTTTGGTTAAGAAACTGTATAGTCAATCAATTAACTGTCTAGACAACCCATCTATCCAACCATTACTGCTCAACTGGAGGTAGGATATAAAAATAAAAAAAAATTATGCTATATTATTATTTCATTAAATGTTGAAAAAACAATATTTTTCACCTGAACAACTGCAATCAAAGTTAATCCAAACATAACTGAATCCTGGTGATACATATTCAACAGTTCACTCGGATTCATTATCCGAGCACCTGTTTAAAAGATTGAAATTTCACCCACACGTTTACTGAACATTCTATAAAAACATACAAAAAATTATTAAGAGCCACCCTCAACCCGTTCTGGTCGAGGTTAGGATATGCCTAATGGGAACACTCCCTCGTGATCTCAATGGTACTCTCGTATTTCCAATCCGAGTTACCAGTTTTGAGTAATTGAATTTATCAATAAAATAATTGCTACTTAATTATTTTATATATGGGAAAAAATAACTTCCATTGTTGTCCTAGGCCGACCAATTTTAGGATCTTCATAAGGAAATAATACTCTAATGAGTTCACTGGTGGATTATTATTTTTAATCTGAGTCACCATTCATGAGTTGTAATCAATTGAAAATAATGATAATTTTATTTAATAATATTATTTATAGTTATGCCATTTTCAGGGTTTCTCCCTGGTTACTTTCGTTAACTAAAAATAAGTCGAGACTAGGGTAAAACCACCATCTTGAAAGAAATGGTTTCATCATATTTTTGACACAAGCACCCATTTAAGTGTTATTCATCTTTTTCCTGAAAAATGCTAACATGCACTATTTACAAATGGTCATTTTTTCTACGGATCACTTCAGGCTCTCCGGGCCTCAGAATCATGTGCCGTCAATTTTTACAGTCTCATAATAATTCCATATAATTTAAAAAAAAATGTACAAAACTTCTAGGACATTACAGATATTGCGAAAATGAATTAATAATAATGGAGTATACAAGGGATATAATTTCTCAGATGGGAATGTAGACAAAACTAACAACCACATTCATCAATTATTGATTTACCCTAGTGAATGAGGAAAATAATGGAAACATGTCAACCATCATTGAATTTTAGGGTGGGAATTTATTATTATATTATTAATACATTTTTTTTGAATAGAGTGTTTTATTGGAAAACCCACTCATTCATACGTTTTCATGGGAAATTCTTAGACATTTTTGTGAAAGTTCATGATTTTATTTTTCCATGAGGTTCCTTTATCAATCATGAATGTACCCTTTTACTTGTTAATTTTTCCCATTGGGGTAGTTGAAATGATATAAATTCCAAATTGGGTTAATGTGGCGAGGAGACGATGACACCCCTATGTCATTGGCAACTGTTCCATGTTTGGATGGTTTAAAAAATAGTGGGATACATATATATTAGTTTTATAAGTATATAAATGTGTTAAATATTGTTATATATCTCTCCAATAATGGGTGATAAAATTTTCATTTTCATTTCCCATTCCATAAATATGACCCTCAGAGTATCTCCATTTGACCCAATCATGAGTGGTGTTATGTTGAAATCATACCATATGTAAAATGGTAACTGAGATATATGACTATAAATTCAGTACATATATATAGGAAATCAATCATTTGAAATACAATTGAAGTAAAATGATTTATGGTTGACTCGTACAT
Source organism: Viscum album (assembly GCA_963277665.1). NCBI lineage: Eukaryota > Viridiplantae > Streptophyta > Magnoliopsida > Santalales > Viscaceae > Viscum > Viscum album. The sequence continues at coordinate 2,101,433,208 of OY728127.1, read as the reverse complement.
ATTATTATTGAATGGATCATGTGGAAAATACTAGAAAATCCCTTGAAAATATTTTTATTTACCTAATATACTTGAATAGATTCTCAAGGGTGGGTTAATATTAATTAATTGGTAGCCCGAAAAATGTAAATACATATAAGAAATGGTTTCCTCATGAATATTTTATGGAAAGGATCATATAGAGAGGATTATCCGTACATGATGATGATCCCCTAGTAAACAAATTATTTTTTATGGTATATGCATCAAAATAATTATATGTCATGATATAATTTATCTCTAAAATTAAATGTAATTAATGTTTTATTATTTAGAATGTGTGAAAAAACTTCTAAATGTGAATACCAAATAAATATTTTTTTTTGATTTGAGAGTCATGGCAATTATCATGATAATGTGATGCTTCGTGATTAAATATTGTATCCTGTTTAATTATAAATCTTGAATAGTTTTTTATATAATATTTTTGAAGGAAGTCATTGATAAATTTGGTGGATTTTCCCCAATTTTTATTTCATGGTGGTTATCTACCTTCACTCCATTAAAATTTAATATTTCAAAGGTCTGTATTCTTTAATTTTTAAGTGTTTTGGGATATGATTCATCTTCCATGATTAGTGGAATAATGATATCAATAAACAACTATATTCCTTTCCAAATAAGAGATAATATTCATCTTTGAATCACATATAATGTATAGAGGTTATCTATTTACATGTATTTTTGTGATATGATGTATCTGAGTACGGTTCCTCGATGTGTTGTGGTTTTGGGGTGCGTGTATATGATGACCAGTCAACATTTTATTGGATTTTTTGATATTTATTGGTAAATTTGATCTCCATTTTTTAAATGGGAATGCAAGACTTACTTCCACCCAAATTTATCTCGTGATGGTTATCATAGATCATTAGTAATTATATATTTATATATATATATATATTTGATGGATTTGAGTAACTGTGAATTCATACTCATCTACTACACATGGATTGAAAATACTAGTGTCTATAAGAATAATAAAATTGTCATGGAGTTTTCTTCGATTTGTGTATTGTAACAAAAGACAATCATATTAATGATGTCATTTTTCAGGGGTCCCATATCTGTTGGGAATGGAAATTGTAAATAACCCTGGATCATGTGGTATATTTCTTCAAAGATAACTATAGAATTTTAGTATGACCCTATAATAGATCATTTATGATTGAGGGTATTCTCAATGTTCATTTTGAGATATCATGACTGATTCTAATGTCATTTGTGGTATTTAAGATGTTTTAATTCCTCCTTGATCATACCATAGGTGATATTCAACTAGGTTGGTGGTTTACCAGATTGTATAATATCCTTTTCTAATTATAATTTTCCTTATATATGATTGAATTCAAGGGAAGTGGTGAATTTAGACTACCAATGTGTGGGCTGAATGCTATTTTATAATATTTATGGAATAATCCACTACTTTCTATTTAGTTATCAAATTGGTATCCAACTATTCTGATATGGGATATTAAAGAATTAGTTTGGTTAATATCAATGGATAGAGCCTTATAGTGTCTAGATTTTATTTTATTTGGTCAATTATTGTTGATTTAATGTATATCTTCCTTTATTAAATGTTACTAAATAGTTTTTTTATGGGATGGAGGGTGTGGGAAGAATGTTTGGATAGGGGTTCACATTTCACCTTGTATACATCGATTTTCCCAGTATTTGGAACATTGAAGTACTATTTAGGTATAGTGAATACATAGGGAGTGGATTACGACTAATAACTATGAATATTTGTATTTGTATTTAGGTGTTTATTTATGATCCTTAACCATTATTTTTATTAGTGTTCATCATTTATAATTAGGTGCCTCTGTATTATCCAACATCTTATTGGGATTATATGATCCCATTATTTTTTTACAACAATATTAATAGATTCATTATATTGGTTTATTTTTTGTGGCTAATAGGTGTGGGAGGAATATAAGTACCTTGATTCCCTCACCAATTTTCATAAAACACATTCCCTTATCACAAAATCATTATTGGATTTTTATTTATTGAAAATTCATTAGAATTAGAGTACATACAGTGTATGTGATGAACAATAATGCACACCATTATTTATCTATAAGTTATTTTAATGGATAATAACAAGGATTGATTGATTCAAATATTATTTAGAATTGATAAGTCATGAATTTTGTTGATAGGATCACCTCATTATGGTACATTATTTTAAGATCATTCATCAAACAAAATTTATAGTGGGAAGGTTCTTAGGGATAGTTGGACATGGGATGTGGGGTGGGATGGGAGTTCTTTTTTTCCCTATTGTACTTCAATTTATCATATGTCTATAGTGTTTTCCATGATTTATTACTAATGGTGGAAGCATGATGGATTAAATTACAGTTGATTGATATGTTGATCTGAGTGGACCATAGGGAATTTTGGAATTGGGAATTTTTAGTTCCTAGTCAATTAAATATAATATATTTATGGTCTGCTTAAAAGATATCCAATGGTGTCTAGGGTTTCAAGAATGGAAGGATTTAAGAGATTTTTTGTTATAGGCGGTTCAATACGACTATAAATTTCATCCCTTTACCCTATTTCATGTGGATCATTATGAGTTAGTTATTTTTAGCATATATTTATATATATATCCAAGTCCACCTAATGCTAGGAGTTAATAATCAGCACAACTTAAAAGTGCTACTTTTATAAATCATTATATATATAGATATAGTTTTATAAATTCATTTTTTCAAATGATGTTTTGTAAATTTTTTATTTAATATAATTATGGATCTATATATAAGGTTGTGAATTATTGATGAATTCACACAATCTAGGATAATTTTCATGTGTCTTTATAGTACATTTCATAATCTCAATTCAAATATTTTGTTTCTGTTTATTGTAGGGTTGGATTCCACCATTGTATTAACTTATGAAATGTTATCCATGTCATTTATGTTACACATGGTAGACCATATATTATAAATTTTTTTCATGTTTTGACACACAATGCTATATTAATTCTATTTTTTTTTGTTAAAAAGACAAGAATAGTGAAGTTTATAACCATCTACAGGGATCCCATAAAATGTTATTAATAATTCCAAGAGGAAAATAGAACACGTTTTATATTAATATTATTTATTAGATAATTTCAAAGGTTGTGACCTCATTATTGATCACTTGAATCTATGAAAAAACATAAATACCAATAAGAACAAGCTTCATCGATAATAAGGATTCATTTTAGTTATAAGGATGGGTGACATCTACCTTAGAAAAAACTCATGTAATGTCTATCCTTATTGGTTGAATGTTACATAGTTTACCATCAGGCATCCCATGATTGGTTTCCTTTATAATGATTGAATTAACAAGGAGTAGTGTATTGGATATGTCATTGCATCAGTTTAATCTTATAACATACAAGTGTTTCCTACTAAAAGGGGATTTCGAAATGATATATCATGGTTTCCTATGTTTTATCAGATGGTACCACAATGATTTAGTATGGTTTATATCTGCGTTCATGAGCATTATAAACTCTACAATTGAGAGTATATGGTCCAAAAAAGTTGTTTATTTCATTATCATATTGTGTTAAAAACTATATTATAGAGGTTGAGTTATATGGGATAGTGTGTAATGGGATGTGTTGGGGGATGTGGAATACCTTTCCTGCTTCCATATATCCCTTTCCCTATATTTGTAGCATGTCTAACATGATGATGTATTGATAAAACATAGGAAACGATGCCCACATAATAAATGGGTTGAATTATTTTAGGAACAATGATTTAAATATATGATGATTTTCATGATCATTATGATTCTCCATATTTGATATTTGGGACTCTCAATATTTCAGTTCATAAAACTGAGGACATCTTATCAGATCATGTTATTGGTGAATTTTAAAATCTTGATGAATATAAATTTAATGGTGGTCGAGTTATTGGGGATGGTGAGATGTGGTGGGAATAGTGGGTTTGGGTTTCCCTCATCCCCTATTTCACTTACCATTCCACCCTACCTTTTGGGTATTGAACCATTTTTGACAGATTGGGCCATTATTCGCAGAGTATTCCACTTGATGGATTTATGGAACATCTTTAATATTGGAATATTTTCAAATAATAATTTTTTTGAATAATAATAACTACTTATTTTATGTATATGTTCATGATCATGGTTGAATAATTAATTATGTGTTTCTGATCACCTCAAGGTGCAAATTACGTCATTTTACATTGTAAAAGCACTATATTAGTGATTGAGTTATTAGTGATGGTGGGATATGGGATGAGTTATTGGATGTGGTTTCCATTTTTCCCTACCATTCATATTTATTGGACAAGAAATTTTCGAATTCATATGAATGATCATAACTCCACATTATATTTAAAAAGTCATATGGGCTCTTATTATGTGAAATTATATTCACAATTAAATAAACAGAATCATTTGAAATAATTCATATTTTGTGTCCCGATGATTAGAACTATCCACTGACATAATTAAACATAATATAGGATAGGGTGGATTATACTATATTTTAGTTTTTCCCCAACAACCCTAATATATGATCTACACTCTCATCCAAATCTTCAATTCTCTTTCAATGATAATTTCTTATATATTTTGAATAACACATTCTAAATTAATAGTTAATGACTTGTCATTATTTTTGTTTATTTTTTTAACATTTATATTTAATAAAAATTAAATTGGGTTATTGAGATAAATAAGTAATCATTACCTAATCCTCAATGATAATGATGGCTCTCCCAATGGATTTTTTCTTCCAAGGAAGTCTCAATCCGAAGACACATGAAAACAATTCTCAATTCTTATTGATATAGAGAAAATAGTGAACCCATAATTAAAAAGAATAATCCAATATCAATATGTTTTCCATAATTATCATGGATATAAATTTATAATATATATATCATTATAGGTTATATGTTATAGGTTTATCTATGCTGGTATAATACTATATTCCCAAAAAAGGTAGTGGTTTTGGAGAATACATAGAGAATTATAATTGAGATGATAGAGGTTATATGATGACAACGTGTTATATAAAATCTAAATGAGGAAGTGATAATTATCAAAGAACATTCTATAATTTTAATGGTAATTTAGAAGAATATATTTGATTAATTAATAAGAGATCACATGGAATTTAAAAATTGAATAATGGAATTCTAGGGGATAATTATTATTCATGTGTTGAGGTATCCTAATCAGAAAGTCTATCACCATTAATCATACCTCATGAAATACTCTATTATACAGTACATTCAATGATCCCATTTTAGATTCATAAACCACTTCCATTTTATATATTTATTGCATCCATTGTTTCACCCATTAATAGAGATTAGGTAACTGAATCCTAAGGTGTAATATAATTTCTATGAACATCAATAGGGGGATCTCGTTTTTCTATATGCTATTCATTTAAAATAAAAATTTGGCTAGATATATTTTTGGAAATAACATAATGTAATTTCATCTTGAGAAAATTTTAATTGAATCCCATATTTTAGAAAACAATAATCACGTACTTAATTGATTTTACTAATTATTAATAGTTTTACAAGTCACTTAGGTGAGGGAAATGAAGGGATATTCGAATTCAAATCTATGAAATTTATTTTTAATAATTATATTTAATATTACATGTGTGTAATGAAAATAATCCAATCTAAATCATAAAATATGAATTGAAATAATTAAACATTTTTTATATCAAAAACATCTTAGAAAGTATTATATTTTTGGGTAATTACATAAATATCCTTAGTTGTATTTTTCGAGAATTTATGATTTTGGTTATATCATTTAATTAATTGATTCACTTTGTATACATCAAAAGTATAATAAACACCTAAAATTCCAAATCATCAATAAGTAAAAATATTATCCAATTATTTTACATACTCTATAGTTTCATTCAATTACTCATTATAAACCAACACATTAATAGACAAATACCAAAAATAATTTATTCTATTCATGGAACCATAAACAATAGTCCATTAATAACTATTTCATTCCTTAAAAATATGTGAGTTAAACTATTGATCCTTATCATATATATATAGTTATAACATTGATAATCTCTATTATTGATATCAATATAATATAATTCATATATGTTTAATGTCATTACTAATAATTTGGGTTCATTGTTTTATTTACATTTATTTTTTAAATGATAATCACAAAAACACCAAAGTATTATTAAAAAATACTTTAATTTATAATATATGTTCAAATATATTTTAACCCTTGAATTGGAATAATTATAATATGTAATATCATTGACATATTGTGTGATTTATATGCTCAATGTCATTGAAATTTACCCCTTTATTTGAAATTTTATGGACATTTTCATGAGATGAATGAAATACAATTTTATTGATGGTAAGTGGAGTAAACATTCATAACCGATGTCCAAAAAAATCCATTATCATAAAGGAAGAACATGAATCAATATATTTCATATTAAATAGGATTTATAATTAACAAAATGTGGTTTAATTCATATTCCATCACATATTCATAATGGGAATGTAATTATGAGATAAAAAAATTATTATTATAGTTTTCATAAAATAATAATGGTGTAAAATTTGAATATTCATATATTTTTAATAGGATTTCCAAAAAAAGAGTAAAATCAATATATAATAGTAGATTAATGGAGGATGAGTTGAATTTTAAATTCATTCCATATTGATTGATGGAATGCGATAATATTTTATTATATAAAAATGAGGTGAATTAATTTGAATTTAATTAGTAAATACATGTTGCATTCATGATGAGATTTTATGTTATTCAAGGACCAATTCTCTTTAGGAGTGAAATAAAAATATTTATATAAATTAATTATGATTCATTTCATAACTAATTGTTGAGATAACTCAGATACTACAGAAATTCGAAAACCACCAATTCCCACCCCAATTACCCATTCAATAATTTTATGATGGATACACACTAATGATATATTTTTTTTGTTCATACTGTACTTTGGGGTTATTTAATAAAACAAAATCATATGATTAATTCATATCATTAATATGTTGGATATTGATATATAATAGTAGGCAACAAGTGGAAAATATTGATGGTCAGGGAATACACTACCATTGGAGAACTACTCTAATATGTTTCTAATCATCAAAATGAATTAATAAATTGGAGTTAAGGACATAAGTAATGAATGTGTAGTCATATCCATGATGGATATATGGGAATAGCTCATATTATTTTCATAAATATAAAATTATAATATTTTTCTCAATGTTTAAATAGAAATAAAACATATATAACATTTGAAAATTCAACCTTATAGTAGTTGAACCTTCAAAATTATAGATGATACATTTATTATGTCTAATTAATACATATAATTTATTAACTAAATTATATATTATCAACAAGAACGTTCTATACATATTATTAAAATTGGTACATTTATAGATTTATTGAGACTAACATTGAAGAATCATGTCTACACAATTTAGAGGGTCGAAATAGATCAATTTAGTTAAAAAAAATATATGCTTTCAATGGTTCTTTAAATAAGATACGAAATTGATTACACATTAATGAATTCACGATAATAAAACTCCAATCTCCTATAAGGTTGAATAGTGAATTGAAATATTTTTAGGGATCATTGAATAAATTTAATCCAATTTGTCAAGAAATGAGGAAATAGTGTAACGATTCATTCAAATAATACACTATCAAATCAAATATAGTGAAATAAATTTATCATGTATGGATATAGGAATTTAAAAAAATCACAAAAAATATAATAATGAATAAAAAATTTACACCTCAAATAGAGATGTTGGGGAAAAATAAAAGACATATAATATAGAATGGATCTTAATAAATTATGAATTATTACGTATAAAATGTTACATTGATGGAACTATAATATATGTAATTATAATTTAGAACATTAACAAAAAATAATTGGATAATAGGCTATAAAATGAGTCAAATCAAAAATATGTACACAATTATAATAGTTTTCCATTGAAGAAGAAAATAAAGAACACACTATAATTATTTATAATCTAAACCAACATGGTGGAAATGAAATTAAAGATGATAGATAGTCCATGTTATTGGAAACATTATTCTATAAAAAAATATAATTTAAAGGTTACTAGATAGGAATAAAAAGATATTTTATCCCATTTACACAATGTGATGTGGATATGAATGAGAAAGTAGTGATTGGGTTTAGAACCTCTTATATAGGTATAGAGGAAGATAATGTTGACCTATATAATGGTATGTTAATATTCTATGAAAAAAGATAATTTGGAATAATTTTCATAGAAGGGGTAAAAATCCAACTCAAAATTGATTATTTCATGTTTGAAATAATTTAATTGTTATGAAAAATTATTGAATATACATACATTTCCAATGTTTATTTATAACATGGTGCTGTTAAAATTAAATGTTTGTAGATTAAGGGACATGGATTCATTATTGAGCTATAATTCCATTAAACACAACTACATAATATATATGTGAGATTTAAAAAACACATGGAAATTAATAAAAAATCAATTGATAAGGAAATAGATGGTTCCCATGAATTAAGATCCATTTTACAAGGTATTACGTATTTACATTTGGATAAATTTGTTTAGTGGAAGTGATTAATACATAAGACCATATTGGGAGGAAACAAAATCATTAAAAGTTTCTTTTATTATTTTTTCCTTATTGTTTATTTTTCAATGAATTTATATCCACTTGACATTACAAGAATTATATATTTTTATGAACACCAATGGAAATTAATGTAATAAAATTTCAATAAACTTTTATCAAAATACTATGGGGAATGAACCATAACAGAGTGAATTTGTTTTTAAATCCATTTATAATTATTTTATGTATTTAGAAAATAATTTTTTAATCATTACATGTATTTATATTCTTTTTAAACAATTTTAGATATTTAAAATTGTTTCTATGGTGTAATATAAAGTGTAAAGTGTGTTTTGTGATGTGAATTAACATACCTAAGAAAAATCGTTTCATCAATACAAAAATAGATAATTTTACAAAAAATAATTTTAAATTCATCTTTTTAGCATGTGATAGATGGATTTTTGTATGATAGAAAAAAAAAATATTGTAGGAATCTAATTTATTGATTATATTGCGTAGTATATGGGTATTTTTGTGAAAATTTAAAATATATATATATGAGTAAAACAATATGGGAGATAATTTCCTATCCTAGTTTCTATTCCATTAGTTGACTGGGATTACATATTTTTATATATGACATGAAATATTGTTAAATAAATTAATTTCATATTGTAGGGAAATAAAATAGATTTGTAAAATGTTCAACGTTTTGAGAAGTAGAAAGGGGATGGATAATGTTTACGTATTATGAAAAAGAAGAAAATAAATTTAACTAGTTTTCACTAATAAAATTTTTTATGTTATAAAATTGGTTTCACATGGAATTATATTATATTATTTTCAATAGTAATATTAACCCATTTTTCATCAATGATGAGGCCTCCTATGCTTGGAGCCCAGGCAAAAGGAGGCTCTATAGGAAGATGTAGACACCCATGAAGATTTTAGACAATATATAAATATTTCGTCTACTAAGGATGATTCATATGAGAATATTTATATTAACTGTAGAGTTAAAAAAATTCTCTATAAGATATCATCTATTGTGTATTCTTATTACATGATGATAAGATAAAAATCACAATTCTCTATTGGTACCATTAATGACAGTGCCACGTGTTCTATAAAACTAGTTCAGAAATAATTTACGATTCATTCTCTACGATTTCTTTATAATTATTGATCATTATAAGACATTGGATTCACATATAAGGATTATTTTTTTAATTTGTATAAAACCAAAACAAATACACTACTAATAGTTCTAGAACTGAATGAGAATTTATAAAATATATAAACATTTACTAAGAATATAAAATGAAAATAATTTCCTTCTATAACAGCCTATAAACAAGAAAATTTTTATTTACTAAAAGGTGAATATAAAAGGTAATATGTACATATCATAATCATAATAAGTTATTATCCTAGTTAATTTATCCTCGTGTACTTTATACATGACTATCATATAATCGTATCATGAAGCTACCTAAATTGGGGATCTGTGGAACCGACTAGTTTTATTTAACACTGTTGAATTAGTATGGATCATAGAGTAAGTATTCAATCCCATTTCATGAATATACAAAAGGGGGAGAAATATTATTATTCATAAATATCCTTTCAGGAATCTAATCCCATCCTAGAAAAAAATCATGGATCTTTGATATGTAGTTTAGAAAATCAATCATGAAGTGTAATGGAAGGAAATAATAGCATTCAAAGAAAACATAGAAATTTCTTATCTAAAAATAAAATCACTGATTACTCTATACATAAAAATGTTAATTATATGGATAATTTTCTTTATAACCAATCTCTAATGAAAATACAACCACAAAATTGGCTGATAGAAAAAAAAAATTCTTAAATTATTAATGGTCTGGCTGTAGGATATCATCTAATTACAAATGGATGGAAATTGAAATAACAAAATTAATACACATTAATGTTTGTAAATAGCTATATAATATTATAATAATAATTAAATTATACCTTTTATATTTATTAAAAATAACTTTTCTCCAAAAATCATATAAGATGTTCATAATGATGAAATCAACTAGACGGACACTATTCTGTTTAATGTATTCTAGGATAAGAAATTTAATATCTTAATTTATTAATGAAAGATATTTTAAGAAAAAATAAAAGATTTGGATAATATATCAAGAAATATATATATAGTGTTTTCTGTATTATAGAATGGGGAAAGAACACAATGTTCATAAATTCTTGTATGAAATTGAACATGTATATGGGGAATATGAATTAACTGTTAGATGATGGAAAATAAATTAGTGATATTATTATAGCTAGAAATATTGTTTTCCCATCTAAAAAATTTATCATTGGAACCATATACGATATAGGAGATTAATATATTTGATTAAACATATTTTTATTTTTCATCCATATCATTAGAGTTATGTGTAATTGAAAAAATTACAACATAAAATTAATAACATAGGAATAAAATATTAACGATGAAGTAAAAAACCTAAAAAAATATAAAAATATTTCATTAGTTTTTTATGCAATCTTTATAAATAATATCATGAGAAATTATCAAGAATAAAATAGTTGAGGCAGTTTGAAACTTCATTGGAGGGTGATATTGAATTAGGGGGGATTGAGATTCCACTGTAGTTTTCAAACCAATTGTGAAGGATCCAAATACCATTTTCTAATGAATGCTTATTTTTTTATAACATAACATATAATTTGACTTCCTCCATTTTAAACTACAATTGTTTTCAATAAATACAGAACATGATACTAGAAGAGAGACATTTTTATCATGTGTAATAAATTTAAGGGGGAATTCAAAATGAAAATGAAATTTAAAAAGGCCTTAATATATAATTAGTTGGGTCCAATATAATTGAGATTTTGAAATGATAAAATCCCATATCATAATGGATTGAACTGTGTCCTGTATAAAATAATGCACTTCTAATTCTTAGAGTTGGATTTTGAAATCTTATTATAGTTCTTTTTTAACTCTGCATATCTCAATTTGGATCATGGAAATGATGTTTGGATTATCCGAATAATCTTGAATATTTAATCACTGTGAACTATTTCTACACACTATATATATAATTTTTTAGATTATATTATTGTGAATTTAAATCATTTATTTACAATTATTTTTCCCTATTCAAAATAAAACATGGTTCTACAATTTTTTCTAATTTATTCTTCATGGATGACATTATTTATTTCATAAATGGATAGCATAGCTCAAAAACAGGCTCAATGAAGTATGTGGAGGAGTATATAAGATGGAGTTAGATGTATATTAAACTATGTATGAGCATTTTATAAATTCTTAAAAGAGGTGTCATAATGTCATCAAAGAAAGATGAAATGTGTTAAGGGATTTTGAGAATAAGCCTCCTAATTGAGTTCTAGGGTGAACCTATGTATTTATGGAGAATTTATATTCACCATTTCATGTGGATAATTAGTAGGATCAACACATGTATTAATATTTTTATGTGTAGGTTACTATTATTAGTTTAATGTTCACTCATATTAATAGATTTTTATCTTTGATTTTCATTTATGTGATATCTTCCCTCAAAGATCCAAAATATGTCATCTGGGAAATAAAATCATATTTTATGTAATAATTTAAGAATTTTATTCTGATGTTAACAATCTATATACATGATGGTTGAGGATGGAATGACAAATCAAATTGTATTGTATCATCCTAAAATATATCAGGTCTATTGTGGATTTCAATGAATAAATTATAGTAATGGAAGTCCTAGAAGGGAAATATATATGGTGAATGATTATAATATGATTTTTTTGAAGAAATAATGAGATATTTATGAACGATAACCAATAGGTTTTTAACATCAAGAAAATTGATAATTATCATCTTTACCTTATTACTAATCTTTCCATGTGGATTATATGTCAGGGTGATATAATTTTTTTCACGATGAATGGTATGTTCAAAATTTTTATGTCCTATGGTGCCTAAAAATTAATTTTTTTTTCAATGAATGAAATATATTTAGAGTTCATTATAATAGTTCTTGATAGAGATCATAAATATAAATTCTCAAGGATACATATATGTAATTAACTAGGTATATGTAATATTATACCTAATAAAATTATCCATTATCGTGATGTAACTTTTCATAATAGAGGTCATGTCCAAAAATATATAAATTTATTATTGAACACGATAAAATGAATGTAAATTTCAATAATGTTATTATTTTATATTTGAGGAATCAAAAATTAAGAAATTCCTATGGATGAAGAAGATCAATGGAAAGGAATCCATGTATTATTAAATTGTCAATACATTCAAAAAATTAAAATGGGGAAACACTTTAATTTTGTTCGTTGATAGAGATAGGGTTCAATTTAGTTTTATTACACTTATGGTTAACATTAGAATTAGGGATCATAATGTCTATGTGAAAAAATTCATTTCTATCTAGTTTTATAATATTGGATCTACTATATTGTATATGAATGGTCAGTGTCTGATAATTTTTGTAGGGTGTTGGTTTCTATAGAATTATCAGAATAAACCAATGAAAAATAAAACAAAGTTATCCCCACTATACCTAGTAGTAAATGATTATTTAATCATCAAATAACTATGTCCTATACTTTTTATTGGTTGGAGGAATCATATTACAAAAAAATTTCACTATTTCTCATGACATGATGTCTAGAAGAATTGTAGTTCAGTGAAGATGGATGTTCTGGAAGACACTAATGACCTATATAAAAGACAATACAAATAATAGGTGAAATATAAGAATGATTTTGGAACAATTCATCATACAATAACAATTTTTATCAATATTAATGGAATTTAGTTCTTATTTCATCAAGGGAAGTCTTTTATAACTAATTGATAATAAAATGATGAGTGGATTATCTCTTCGCAACATGTACAACATTGTTTTAAATGTTAAAAAAGAATATTTGAAATTATTTAATAGTTACACAAAAGGTATTCATCTCACATACTTTTACACTATCTATGATAATAAATAATTCATCAAGTGCATAAATAACAATAAGTGTTTTGTTATATGTGGAACAAGGCTTACATGGTGGCCAAAAGTCTAGAAAATAAACAATGGGAAGAATAATGTATCATTAACTACTTTGGTATTAACTCTATATTTTTGGATTATATATATTTTATTATTAGGGATGCGATCAGGATTCAACATTATAGACCATTGTGATCTTTTATTTGGTTGTTTTCTTTTCACTTAATTACACATTAATTAATATATTTAATTACTAATGAGGGGGTTTTTTCATGGTTTTATATTATTTATTTTGAAAAATATGGGATTTTAATTCTCATCTAGTGTGTGTTGAATTTGAATATATGTTTTCGTAAAATATTTTAATTCAAAAATTCATTGTAAATTAAAACATAATTATGAGAGGCTCAAACATTGGAGGAAATTAATTAATAATGAATTTTTTTTAAGAGTACATAATTGAGGAATTTAATTATTCAATTGGTAAAGAAAAGTTTACATTTTTTAATTATTTTCATATTGTATTTAAATTTTATTTTGTTAATTTATTATTTTCACACTTCGTCTCATCTTTTTGCGGTTATTTTTTTGAGTATCTATTTAAGGTAATTAATTTTTTTAGTTTCTTAAATTTAAATAAATTATGTTAGAAAAATATAAGACCTAATATAAACCCCCCGAATTTCATCACAGGTAACCACCTTCCCCTCATATTCACATGGTTGACCCACCCCTTCCCCCTTCCAGTTGCACGATGCAGACCCCCCCCCCCCCCCCGAGCATACCCCCTTGCACTCCTACCAACAAGATGCTCAAGTGGCATCCTCCCTTGACACCACTACTGACATAACTCCTTTCCTTCTCTGTAACTCCTGACCCATTTACCTCTGTTCACGACCCCTTCCTATAGCGTGTACTTGGGTAACGCGATGAACTACTTAGCCGACCCCCCCCCCCCACTAGCACCCCGCTCTTCTTTGGCGCATACATCTTCCCCCATGTAAAAAATTATTCCTCCCTAATATATTTTTGGTCATTGTTTCATTGAGGCTTTATGTTTCGAGTGGTTATGGTATTAAATTAGGTTTTATACTTGGTGTTTGGTCAAAAATTACCTTATTTAGGGTGCGAGTTGGATCCAATGTGGTGCGGTGGAGGTGAGGATGGACTCTACACCATTTTTTCTGGAATATTCCTTATAAGTGGTAGGTGAATCCTTTCTTATTCATTATTATATTAATTTTAATATGTTTCTTTAGGTTTATAAATGTGTTCATTGGTTTTTTAATGTGGTTTTTATGGAATTTTTTAAGTGGTTTTTGTGTTTATATTTTGGAAATGGATTTTTAATATTGAAAATAACTGTGTTTTGTTTTTTTTTTGGTGTAATCTTTCTAAAATGGGTTTCAAGGTATGTTTGGTAGGTGAGAAATGTTTTTTAGTAACATTAGGTGGTGCGTATTAAAATGGAAATTTCTATGCAAAAAATTTGTTTTTGGTATGATGTTGGTTCTGAATTTAATTATAAAAGAGTATTTTTAGTGGGTCTTTGTGTATAAAATGATGTGATTATCATTGTAATTGTTTTATAAAATTTATAATTCGTTTAATAAATCATATAAAGTGTGTGAATCTTATCATGGGTGAGGTGTCTATTAATTCCTACTTAATTTTGTTTTTTGGGAGCCCTTAGTAATTTCTAGACTCCATTTTATTATTGTTGGGTGTTTTTTTATCACGGTGTAGATTTTGGTCATCATTAGAAAAGACATATATGTATATACATTAGTAAGTATGTATATATTTATATCATCCTTGGAATTATTTCCTTATGGAGAGAGGAATATGTACATGGGTCAAAGTGTATATATATATAAAATAAATTGTATATGTATGTAATGTGAAGCAGTCTCATACTACCATCATCAAAAGTTGTGTGTTTTGAGGTATGAACCTTTTTTCCATTGGTTGGGTTTTCACATGATTTATGGTGTTATTTTTATGTTTTAATGTTCATTATAACTATTATAAAGTGTGATCGACCATTTGGCGTGGTTTCAAGTCGTCGGTCTAAGGGAGACACACATGCATATACTTAGGTAAGTATATTTATAAATGTAGATTCTCTTGTTTCATGTATATTCATCCACGACAGTAAATATAAATGATTTGGGATATTAGTGCCTATGTATATATATGTAAATGCATGCGCAGGTGAGTAGCGACAAGTCTATGCATATAAGCATATATGTGAGGATCACATTGCACATGTATATGGCCATACTGACATGTGTATAGGGGATAGGTGTCCTTGCATGTATGGGAAAGTATGTATGATTAGTGGCAGAGCAGTTGCCTTATTTTTAAAGCACCAATAGAAGAAGGGGATATCTTGATTCCACTCTGAGATAGGTCCTCTATGCATGTGAATTTTCATTGAAATGCAGAATTCCTTTCTTGTTCTAAAAACATGTTTAATATTTATGCTTTGTACACATACTATAAAATCCAGGTGTGGTTTCTAGTAATGGTTATGCTTTTTTTTGGAATATGCAATGTATTAATAATTCCCATTTGGTCATTAGTGATTTCTCTTGAAAATTTATTTACTAAGGGGTTTTGAATTGGTAATAAGTATTTTCAATGATGAGTTAGGGTATGATGTCATTTTAATATGGTGGTTTTATTTCTTAAATTTATTTAATCAATGTAAGAATTTATTTATGAATGTTTTTAAATATGTAAGCCATTTATTATTTAATAGGGAATTTAAAAGGTTTTGGGAAGATTTTTGGTTATTATGCTTTATAAAAAAACATTCTTGATAAAAAAACAAATCCCATTTGAAACCTTTAATATGGTTTCTAAAATTGGAAAACCCCCCTTTTGGAAGGCCCTATAGGTTTTTTAAAAATATTTGTATATTGAATGTGTTATTATGTTCCTAATGTTGAGTCTTATGAATTTTGGGAAGTAAAATAGGGGGTATGTGCTTAAGGAGGGAGAACCGTGGTGAGAGGTTGAATGGGTTTTGGATAATGAAAGTGTTATGTACATAAATGTATTCTTAATAATGAACACTCTCCACCATCTAAATATAGACCAATAGGATACCTGGGTATCAAGGTTGGTGGATCGGGACTCGTACACTAAATGACATTGAAGGGGTTCGTCCTGGTTCCGTCTAGAAGGACTGACACAACAACATTAACTAAACATATGAATGATTGAGGGTCATGGTTTCTAAGACATGTTTTTTGAGGGTCTAGTATTCTAGGCCATATTTTATAAGGTTCATGGTTTTATTCAATGTTTCACCATGGTATGAGGTTTATAGGGTCCTACATATGCTAGATACCAATATGGATTACCCATGGTGCTTATTTGGGACATTATACTTCTGAAGGAATTTTCATTTAAGTTGTTTCATATTTGTTCAATCATACTTTAAAACCCATACTTTAATCTAAACTATTTATTTTTTCCTTTAGTTGGAATGTTTAATGTATTCTTGGAAGTTATTTTGAAAATTTATTGTAATGGAAGCATTTCCTGAAAAAATGTTTTCTTGTGACTTGAACTTGAAATGATGGAAAAACATAATTTTATTATATATTATTTGAAAACATGCATTATTGAATTTCTTATTCATGGCATTAGAATAGGATGTTTTTATATATTGGTATTATTATAGAGCCTCTCAGTTCCCATGCCTAATTTACTATCAATTTGTAGGTTCTAGTCTAGGATCGTGGTTCCTCATCAGAGGTGACCCATGGGGTCACATGGAGGTATGTCTACCCAGTTACAACTACATTATTCTCTTTTTTTAGTGTTTACATGTTTTGACTGATTTATTTCTATTTATCTATCAATTAATTTTTTGGGATAATCCATTTCCAACTGCTTTTTTTGATGCTCGTCACAAGTTTTCGGCCTCTGGGGATTGGAAATCCCTTTCAATTGATGCCACTTACTTTCTCAGGTGAACCGTTCATGGTGTACTTAGGTTCATTCATCGAAATTGTGCTTATTTGATTAATAATTTATTAAAAATGAAATGTATTTTATTTTTCAAATTATATTTTTATATTATAATTCATTCACTCTAAAATCATTCAAAATTTTATCTTCATTTTAATTTGATATTACTAATAATATTGAGATATCTTAAAACAATTTTTTAAATTTTTGCGTAATAAAAATAGCTAACTTTGGTATATTGTAAATTCACTTTGGGCATAAATGAAAATATTTAACATTGTGTAAAAGTTTAGATTATTAACTAAATTTCACGAGAACTACAGAAGCCCTATATAGAGGATGTCTACATAAACAATTAAATAATTGAAAGAAAATAAGGGTGCCTCATGTACTACAGATAAATATAAAGAAAAAGTTCCATGCAGTGGGGTAATCTAGATTCATAGTTTGTTTATTTTGTTTCCTTTTCCAATTGTATCATTGTTAAAATATACAACATAATAATCTAGATGATGGTAAATGAACTGTGGAAAATAAAATATACATAATCCCCATCAGATTTATAATATAGGGGGTATTTCAATTACTATTGTTTTAAATTATATGTATCTAACTATGTATTTTCTCTCCTATGAATCATGTTCCATTGTGATTCTAATAGTCTTCCAATATATTCTTCCTTATATTGTGGGGGGGAGGTGAGATTCAGTACATTTTGATATTATTTTACTTCTAACCTAGGTCTCTAAACATTAATATTACAAAAAATAATTAAGATATATTCATGTAAATTTAGTGGAAAATAATTTCTCTGACCATTAGATTGTGCCATTAGAGAAATAGAGGGTTCTAGATATGCTTATAGGGAAGATGATTGAGTTAGAGATGAAATTTTAGATGGAGGTATGCATTGCGGTATGATTTAATGTGTTTTGGTATATGGATCATCTATAAGAGGTGGTTATTCTACATTAAAGTTTGCACCATTTTGATCAATTGTGTTATGGTATAGTTAATATTTTAAAAATTTGTGTTTTTTGAAATACTTCTCATTAGATAAATTTTATTTCATTGACATATTTCTTTATATGAAATAACATGATTAAATATAATGTTATGGACTATAAAATATTATTGTTTAATTTATCAATTATTGCCTAGGATTTGGGTAATAAATTATGAATAGGATGGCTAAAATAATGAAATTTATTATTTATATATTAAGAAAATAAATTCATTGTTTTTATTGAAAATAATTTAATATGAAATAATTTTAATGAAAAACGTTTTTTCTTCAAAAAATGATCTATTTTATGTGGAAAATGTTTTTTATATTAAATAATCTAAATAATCTATATTGATGAATGATTTAAATGAAATATTTAGATAATATATTATATAAAACAATTTTACATTTATATAATTTCTTCTAGATATAATATATTGATATTAAAAAAATTATTCATAAAAAAATTAATCTTTCTAAAATCCATATTGTTTATTTTTTCATTCATATTGTAAAATGAATTTCCATTTATAATAAAAAATGAATATTTTAAAATGGTATCCATATTTGGAAGTAGAAAAATTAATATTATAATATAATTTTAACATAATTATTTCCTTAATTAATAAAAAAGTAATTTATTTTACCACAGTTATGGTTAAAACATGTTTTCCACGGGTTGATATAAGAGATATTGTTTAAAATATTAAAATAATTAAATAATTTGATTTATTGATAGTATTTTGAACATGAATATTATATCAATGGTTATATGGAATTTTCTGCCGTCCTTATTAACATTATACATTATTATATATCAATTTTTTTAAATCTTATTGAGTAACCTCCCATATTTATAAATGGACACCATATCCAATCTCTTAACAAAACATCATATGTACTATAGTTTTTCTAGTACCAAAAAAATATAATTAATACATCACTTAGTATATTCTAGAAGTCCTATATTTTTTAGAATACCATTATTTCATGGAATTACTTATAATTCAATGGTATATTCTTAGAGAAGTTTAGACTAGAATGTGTACAAAGAATTACGGGACATAAGGAAAGTATTTATATTTTAATATATTTTTTTTATAGATTATCCATGAATATCATCCATCTATGGAAATTATGTTGAAATTATCCTTTAGATTACATCTATTTTATTATCCTCTAGTTATTTTCAGGTGTTTTTATCTATATGTTCTGTTTACCCAGTTCTTTAAATAAAATGAATGGGGAAATGTTTTTAATGAAATTTTAACCTTATTTTTATTCAGTCTAAAAGAAATTTATTCCATGTCTATAATCATATAAATTAGGTGAGGAATGTTTATTCCAATAGTTTATATGTATTAATAATTATTTCTCCAAAATAGAAACATTATTTAGATATTCATTACTATGAATCTTTCTGAACTATTTAAAACCTAGTTATTTTGTAATGTTTTAAAAAAAATTGAAATATTTTTTTTAATATATTCATCATGAATAGATATTTTAACAAGAATGAAAATTCTTTTTTTAAATCATCATTTACATTGCATCAGGATTATGTGAAGTGAATATGTCTTTCACAATATTTTTTGAATCTTTTGAGAAACTTTTATCGAAATAAAATTATATGTTTCATGTATTGAATGAAATTTTTTAATGATATTCTAATGTTATTTTTCATAATTGTCATCTTAATTTACTGATTCTTCTGTTTTTCTATGGATAATATCATTAGATACCATTGAAATAATTTCTATTGTTGAATTATATGATGATGATTTATTGATTTTTTTATAAACCCTAATTCATTCCCAAAGTATAATTATGTTTCGATGAAACATTTATGAATCATGTATCAGTTTTAGGTGTTATACAATACTAAAATACATAAAATTTTATTGAAACAATTTTTCTGATGGGTTATTATTTTATTATTTGAAGAAATTTTTATAAATCCTCTTCATATCTATTGTTTATGATACAATGATATAAAGAATGCCCTATGATCTTGTAGTACACATATGTATTAAATTACTAACAAAATGGGAGGTCCTAGGATTATATATCACCAAATTCATTAGTTAAATATGGATATCTCAATTGATAATATAGAATGTAAAGGGGAGCTACCCAAGAATGGCATGGGACCCTATATAATTAGAATATCATGGGAGTGAATCTAGACTAATGAAATGATAGAATGTGGAGTGCACCCAATCCACTATGATAGTCTTAGTAGTTATCCTTATCTAATGAAATTATTTTCAATTATTATTTTAGTTCAATGATCTGCTATCTCATTCTAATTAAATGTTCTCATGGATCATGGTTGATTACTGATGATTCTTTACACTTATAATTAATTATTTTTTATGGAAAAAATTTATATGATGATTAATTACCATTAATCGAATAATTATCATTTTGGTATTTAATGTTGAATTCACCATACATGTAATCTTATATTATGCTCAATTGTGAAAATAAGTTGATATCTATTATTTTTAATCATTCAAATCATTTGATATCACCATTTTTTCCTTTCACATTGATACGGATAAAGGTTTTAGGTTGGCTATGTCAAAGAAGTCTTCTCAATGAGAGGATGTTTATTAAAAAATATTTACTATATTTCCTGAAATATATTGATTGGGAATCTTGTTTCAAAATAATCATAACCATTATTGTTAATGTGGAGTATTTTTGTTAATTGTGAGGTAAAATCATGAAAAATAATGAATTATTAATTTATAAAATTCTAAGGTCACATCAATTGGTATCAAAGGGGTGGTTTAGTTATTATTTGAGATTCTTAAATGGGAACATTATTAGAAACCCATGGGATACATCTATGTATAGGATAAAATATGGAAGCATTTGGTAATGATGGGATTGTGACTTTTTCTAGAAAATTCATCTAAGTCATGGTACTACCATGTAGGTGTGGTTGAGGTAAAAATTCATTTTTAGTTAATAAATTTAAAATAGAATGATTTTGTATTTACTCGATCACCATAGATTAACGATTAGTGTCACTAAAATATTACACGTAGATTGGCAGTCTTGAGTGATATGATTGGGTCAAATCATATTTAATTTATGAATCAATATGAAGGATTTAAACAGATGATAACCATTAATAAAAATTCTTAAAACTAAAGGTCTATTTCATAAAAATAAGGGGTCAAGTTTTAGAAATATTAAAATTTATATGTCATGATAAAATGATTTATCTTTTTGATTGTTATTGATGAAGCTATGTGTTTTACTATTAGTTAATGACCATAAGAATAATGACTCGGGTTAATGATGGATGTAATAGAAAATGGAATTAATTTATACTCAAGATACAACATTAATTGGTTGAAGGGATGTAAAATAATTGTAAAATTATCACCCAACACTATAATGTTATAAAAATTAACATGTATCATAGAGTAATTCCAAATAGGTAGATGATGGAAAAAGTCACTATTATGTATTTTATATTGAAATTACCACCATCATTCATTTGTTATTATAATATATCAATTCATGATAAATGTAAAATTACCAATGAATTTATATTTAATAATTTAGAATGTTTTCCTGGTTGTTTATCATTTGAGAACTAAGATAGGTCAGTGGTCAAATTTTATTTACAATATTACGATGGTGGAGGAAATTAAATTCTTGAAATGGGAGGAGAATAGTAAATTATATTGAATAGGTGTACTCCATACAATATTCACATAAAAATAGACATGGAACTACTAGAAATAATATAGAATGATGAAAAATGCATCAGACCCCATAAGTAAACTTTCACATGGAATATAAACTATAATTGATGTTTTATCATCAATTCTCAAATTGTATTTGACAGATTATTTTGTGTCCGGATACAAAGTCTCTAAAATTAATTTTCTATATGATTCTATAATATATTTTTAGAAATCAATTTTTATGTTATCAACTAATAATTAGAAATTTGAGATTGGCATGTTATCCTGGAATTGGGGAAAAGTTTTTAAGTTGTAATATTGATGAGATTACAATAAAAACAGATGGAGTAATTAAAACTAATCATCCTTCATGATAGATGTGTTGAATGAAGCATAATGGAAAATGAAACATAGGTTCTAGTAAATGTTTTATGTGACTAAATGAATTCCATTGAGAATAACATTGAATTTCTGACATGAATAATCCTTTTAATGAAGGTTATAGTGAAAAATGACATATTATTTGACCAACCATAATGTTATTATATAATTTGATGGAATATTTAAAACATTGATTTATTTTGATGAATATGGGTGTTAATGATGAAAATTATCATTAGATACCTATAAATCTATGTGACAGTGGGACTGCTCATGTGATTATAGATGTTGAAGTTGCTCATGAGAAGGATGTAGTGAAATAAGAAATTAACATTCACTCTAAAATTGAATATGATTTTTAAAATTTTAGACCTACCAACAATTTCATATCAGATGAATTTTTATGTAAATCATTCCACCGCCTCAATAATTTGATGATTACTTTGTAAAAAAATTCTTGATAGTATGATAAAAACATATAATTTTTTATCTCCATTTTTATATAATTTTGATTGAATGTGATTCTTAAAATTATTATAATTCACCCCCTAGTTGAATTTGATTTACTTGTTGGCATTAAATGACTCTCTCTGTCTCTAGATAACATATCAATAACTATGGATGGAACACAAATTTGATATTATAATTAAACTGATTATAATATAAAATATTTTTATGAATATGAAATTATAATGGATGTTACATTCATTGAAATTATATTACAATCCATTCAAGAGGGATAAATATCTATACTTTTTGTGAGAATCTCAAAATTGATTCTATGATGTTAGTTTTAGATTATTCTATGGTATTCAAAGAAAACATGCCTAGAATTTTCTCAAAACCTAAATATGATATTTAAACATTACTTCTATCTATAGGTATAACTATTTCCTAGAAACTGTACAGAATATATCAAATCATTTAATAGTAATTATATTACAAACATAGTGATAGTGTTGATAAAGGATTTATACCCCCAAGTTCATTGCCAATGGGTTCATCTATTCTTCTAATATATAATAGGTATGACTCAATGTATTTTTTATTGATTAGTGAAAATATAGAATAATCAATATGATGGAAATGAATTATATACCATATGTTGATTAGTTGATTGTTCAAATGAGAGTGTACCAAGAATATTACTAGATCAAATTCTAATTTGGATATCAAGAATTGATGATTAATAAGGGTGATACACCAAATAAAACCCTTCATATCATGTAAGATCATTATAAATTTTTAGAGATGTAATTGAGAAAAAATAATTCTCCTTGTATCTTTTTTAGTTAATGTATATGGGACTTAATCATTATATTTATTTGGTTTTTATAGTAATATAGATTATATTATTATATAATCAATGAAAAATTAAGAGAATGAATCACATTTTTGGATTTCGACGGAGTCCTTGAGGAAGGATAATTAGTAATCTAAATTTATATGTTTTGAATTTTTTCTTCAGAAATTCATATTTTTGGGACATCTAATATAATTTAATGGTATATCAGAGTATAGTATAATGATAATAAATATTGATAAATGGACTAGGTGAATAATTTGAAATAAGATGCATAGTTTTCATAGGTAGGTCAGATAGAATTTATTATTTTTTAGTGTTTTTTCATGGACCTATGATCTAATAACCATTTGGGAAGAGAACTGAGGGGATATTTTTTAGATAAATGAATGTGAGGAAAATTCCAAGGTCATAAAAAGAAGGATAGTTAATTTAACTTTTCATATAATACACTACAGTGGAGTAGGTTTTTCTATTATTTTTAATTTATACTTTATTTTCCAAGGATACAAATAATTTTAGAAATTTTTTTTATAGATTATGCCTCATTGAAATTGAATGTTCTACAGAATAACTACCTAACTCATGATTTTGGAGTACGTTGTTGAGATTTTTTTATTAAAAATAATGATGATTATCCTTATGGATGAAGATGATATGCAAATTCAGATCATAAAATATTTACGTATATATTCATTCAGAAAGAGTTTCAAATTCTCAAAAAGAGATTTTAATAATTGATAAATTATTAAGATGTCAAAATACACCACCAATCCAGAACATCCAATATGTGGATGATGATTTTTTTCATTATGATAATTTTTGTTTATCCCTAATAATGATTGAACGAGATCTAATATTTATATATTTGTAGAAGATGAATCTTATTATCATTTGGAAAGGTGATATTACAATTAATTATTAGATTAATTTTCAAACATCAACTAATATAAGAATTACATATGTGTGGGAGGATAATGTTTAACTGAAAAACAGGGTGAGAAATATTCCCACGATTAGCAATGATTTCAGTAGAATGATAAGGTACAAGAAATGAGTAAGTTTCATGTATATACTAGACATGAACGAGGTGATATTTTATTAAGCTCATTGTTCGTAATTATATATAAAACCTACAATTAAAAATAAATATAGACATTTCAAAGAGTATTTATCATGGGATGTCAAGATAATGTATATTTTAGAATATGCATATCAGTTTGTGGAAAGTTAGGAAT
This sequence comes from Viscum album, assembly GCA_963277665.1. Lineage (NCBI taxonomy): Eukaryota > Viridiplantae > Streptophyta > Magnoliopsida > Santalales > Viscaceae > Viscum > Viscum album. The sequence goes on along the minus strand of OY728127.1, from coordinate 2,101,407,817 downwards.
TTGAGGTATAAAGATTGCAGTCTAAGTGGATTGTATTATAATTAGAGATATTAGAATAGAAACTCGAAAATATTTCTATGGATTTCATTGTCTAAATAAACATTAAATATAAATTCCATATTACTATTTATTTTCTAGTAAATATTCTTGTAATATTTTCACACACCATTTCAATCATGAAATAAATATCTCAAGATCCTATGTATAGTTTCACAAACAATGATGATATATTTTATATAATCATGATTGATGGATTACCTCAAGGATATATAGAAGTATTCATATATAAAAGAATATGAATTTGAAAATTATCACATTATATCATCTTCAGATAGATGGTCTACCTTAGATGTCTATTTAAACCATGATAAAAAATTTAAGATCGTATTCTCCAGATTTGAAAAGTGGTCAGAATCCACACTTTCCACTAATAGTGTTCTCTTTAATAATAGATTTATCATAAGGCTTATATTAAAATTTTTTGAATCCATTTATAGCCGAATGGGTGTAAGTCCAATTTACTACGTTCATATTGTAAAAATTAGTCAATCATTACCTATAATAGCTGAGGAAATTATAGATAAGGTTAAAATGATTTATTAGTACAATAAGGTATCATAGAATCAACAGATGTTCTATATTGTCAGTTTCCAATGAGTTCTTTTATTAAATGTTGGTGAAAAAGTATTAATGTGAATATCATCTTAGAATAATGTTATGTTATTTGGATATAAGGGTAACTTGATCCCTAAATATACTAATCCTTCAAGATTTCATATAAAATTGGTTTATTTTTCTTACTTCTTGGAACCTCCACCAAATCCCTCTCGAAATCACAATACAATCGATGTATCTCCCCTGAGGAGATATATACAAAATATTAATCTTGTTCCAAACATATTGGTCGTACAATGATTGTAATATCTCTCATGTTTGGAATAATAAGTGGAGATTTGACCTACATGATAATGCGTTGTTGACAGGACCAATAAAATGTCCAAATTATTTTGGATAAAACTAAAATTTGATTAAGTAATGTGGGAACACCGTAATTAGATTAGGAAATATAATCCCCATTTGTTCTTATAAATGTGATAACATTTTAAATGTGAAATTATTATGACGGATTTGAATGTGAAACCGTGACATTTTAAGATATATTTATCCTTAAATTAATTTTATTTCATTATTATATTGTCTTACATGAAACAAAGACCTTAAACAATCAATGATACACTATTAAATATTATAATTTAATTTGAATTTTACCATCAAGGAATTATATTTTCTGTTATAAATATGAATTAAAAAAGTATGAAAAATTTATTTTTTACAAATTAATAAAATTAATTCATTAGTTTTCAATTATTTATAAATTAAAAATAATATTACCATGTTCAAAAAAAATTTTCTTGAAAACCCTTTTTTACACTTATAATGTCTTTTATATCAATTTATTACATCAATATATATTTATGAATTATATTTATTAAATATCTTGATAATATATAAAATCAATTATTTGTACATTCATCTAATAGATTGTATATGGAACGAATGAAGTTTATCTCAATTTTATTCAAAAAATAAATTTGGCTAAGAAACGTTTTTGTTAAGTTTGGTTAAATTATTTATAATATATTTATTCCTCTTATAGACATTTTAATATTTCAAAATTGATTAATTATGTTTCATTATTATATATAATATTATGTAATAATTTTCACATAATTTTTTCTTTAATTAATAATAAAAATAGTAAAAAAATTGTTTCTATGATTTTGGTTAAAATTATTTTACCCATGGGTATGTGGGGGGAACCTATGCTATAACGTATAAAAACTAAAAGACACCTACATTAATTTTCTTGGTTGATGATATTTTTATCATATGTTTATTATATTATACAGTGTGGTATTTTTGATCCACGTATCAAGACTATGATTTTAATATATTTTAATCATCTGGAAAACTCCAACCTTTTCCTTTGTCTCCATTATAACATAAATCAACAACTCCTCTATTCATTACAAATCACAAGCCTTCTGTTATGGAAAATACCTACCGAAATAAATTCCTTAAATCTGACCCCCCAGACAAGTGTTTCATGTTTGATAAGAAATGAATTCATTATATTCTTGAGGTGTAGGTGAATGGACATTTATCAGCAAAGAATAGTTTTGAACCCATACAATGCAAGAAGTGACTAAAGGTGAGAGTTCATATTACAATATCATTACATTTAATGATTTTAAATACGATTTTTCTATTTTAGGAAAATATTTGAAAAAAAATTAATCCCCATCTATTTAATTCTCTATTTGATTATTTTTATGTATTTATATATTATTACAGTTTTCATCTATTTGGAACATAAAATGGCAGATAATTTCGTTAAATTTGATTATGATCTTTTTTCTTAATTTATCATCAAAATGATTCCTTTATGACCATAATCATAAAATTGTCTTATGAATGTTCACAAATATTATAGAAATGTTTTAAACAAGCCATTTTACTATACTTGACATTATTTTAAATTGTTTAAAAATGAATCAATATAATATTTTTAAAACAATTTGTATGATTTTTTTTCAAAAGTATTAATCAAATGTTTCATGTTAACAAGGATATCATAAATAGATTTTCAAAAACATAATGAAAATTATTTTATATGATGCGACATATATAATTTACAAAATACTTTTATTATTGAATTATTTTCAAAATATATTTGGAATTTTTATTTATAATAATATCAAAATAAAATGATATTTTCTCATTTTTTTAATTTAAATGTTTGAATATTCATTTATAGGTATTTTTTCATCCATGTATAATCTATTAAGGATTTTTATGCTCCACTTAGGATATAAACTAATGATATCATCCACATTAATTATCTAGAATGATTTTAATAATGATAAATTAATAATGATTCTATGAATCACATTTAATTCCCATTTGATAATTATACTATGATGAAATGTTTATGAAAAAAATTTCATAACATAGGCTATGTTATGATGAAATGAGGAAATATTTATGAAACATGTGTGTTATCATTGTTTATTATATGATTAAATCATGAAATATTTATAAAATTGACTTATTTTATATGGGTTATGATATAATTATATGATTATATGATGAATATTCTATGATCTTCTGGAACACATATGTAAATTTATTTTATTATGTGAGGTGTTGGACTATCATTTTCTATACCTCTATTGTAATGGATATATATAAATATACCATGAGATAATCTTCTCTGAAATGTGGAGTGAACTTATCTCATTATGGGACACTTTACAATAAGATATTAATATTATTGAGCCTTAAATATTGAAATGATAGAATGGGGATTGAATCCCATCCATTATGATTGTGTTGGAATTCAGACATCTCTAATGTAATTATTTCAAATAATTATATGTTTGATAAAATAATATTTCTTATGAATATTATATTATATCGTGGATGATTGTTTGATATCTATAATTCAATAGAATTATGAATTATATCTTTTGTTATGATGGATCCCTACACCATTATTTGTGATTAATGATATTTGAAATATTCGATATGGTTATTGTAAATTATGATTATGTTCTCATAAAATTATGATTATTTTATTCTAGGTTATGATCATTAGTTGATGTGTCTATATTTACCCTTTCTGAGTATTTGAGATCATCATTTCATATGTTCTATTTCCCCATGTTGTGAATATAGGTTTTAAGTATAGTATATATATGATGGATTCTATGTAATAATCACATTGTAAGATCTATTTAAGACCATGCAATAAAAAGGTTTATTACGTTTCCCATCTCAAAATAATGTTATACTTTATATTTATTGAGACTTTATTATTGTAAAATCTATTGAATAATTATATATAATTATTCAATATAAATTGTTTAAATAATTTTGTTGCCTAAATTTTTCAATTGTACGAGGAATGATTCATGATATTTTAAGGATTCACTAGTTGAAAGTGGAATTTGGGGTAGAAATTGAATAGATACTATCATGGTGTGATGTGATCCATGTTATTATTACATAATAATTTCCTTCTATAAATATTATTTGGGTACCTTTTGAGTATATCCTACATGATCTAGGTAATTTTTTAGGGGTGTTATTACAATGTGGATGCGTTTAGATGTTTCAAATTAATATTCTATGTGATTCTTTTAAATATCAAATTAGTGGAATTCTGTTTTAGTAATACCAATTGCATCATAGTGTCTTGAGTAGTTGATTTAATTTTTATTTTTATTTTAAATATTTCATAAATAATTTTTTTATATATCAATATCATTGGTTTTGGGTTTTTTATTCTTGATGGGGCTAGATCAATGGCCACATTCTGTATCTTATAAGTTTATATTTTGTAACATAGTATACATGCTTGTCCCCAAACCCTTTTCAAAGGTATCAATTTTATTTAAGATGTATTAGGATATTGAGAGAGGTATCATGGATTGGTTTTTGGATCATAGGTAACTAAATAATATCTTTTATTCATGATATAATAGTAAATTAAAAGGATGAAATGTAATGCACATATTACTAGAAATTATTTAATGTAATTCTAACAAATTTGTAAAAATAAATATAAAATGTATCTAAAAAATATATATTTATTTGATTAATACATATATAAATCCATAATGATGGTTAATATAACACACAAAAATTAATGAAGAATAATATAAAAAACAATAAAATGTATATTTGAAAAAAATAGTTGTGAAATATTGAATATTTGAGACCTAAAAATTAAATGTAATTGAAAAAATATAGATACTGTAAAATAAATTATAAAGTCAATGAATCAATGATAATGAGGATTTTCAAAATAAGAATAAATAATTTCAATATATTGAAAGAAGATTGATCAAGATTATAGAATATAAATAATAAGTTGGAGATTAAATATTATAATGATTTTTTCATTTGATATTATATAGATTTTATAACCCTAAAATTAATATACCTTACATTAAATTTAATATATTAAACTCATACTGGTAAAAATTTTAGTATTTATGGAGGTGACATATTTATATAATTTAAATAATAAATACGATTATTATATAATATAAAACAATGAGTAAATATATAATATAATTAATTAACTAAAATAAAAATATTTCAGTTCCTAATTAATATCATTGTTATTTTAGTTTTTGAGTAAGAATATCGAAAATAATAATACAAATCATTATAATCCAAAAAATATATATTACATAAATAAAAAAATAATCAATATATGAAAATGAACTCAAATTAATATCCAAAATTATAAGTAGATGTGAACAATTTTTTTGAATTTGGATAGAACCATAAAATAATAAATAATAGTGCGAGGAAGAAAAACCAATAAATATTTTTACGGATCAAAATAAAACCTATTTGGGGAAATAAATCTTATTTATGTAACAAATAATGTTGATTTATTAGGGAAATTAATTTATAGTTGTTTTCATTAATGTTTAACGGAAGACAAGAAGAGTATCGCCTGATTAATGAAGTGGTATGATGTATAGAACAATGAAGAATAATATTATTTGTGAGTTGTTTTTATGGAACCATTTACAAATGAGGTACTACATATATGGATATACATGTATTGATCATCATTGATTATTTTGAATGGAGACTCGAAGGTGGGATAGAAAATATATGGGTTTCCGAATAGAATTTTTACTAAGTGTTGATAAAGGAAATGAGTTAGTATATGGAGGATGAGATACAATAGAGAATATGAGTGCAATTATTTTTGGAAGACACTAAAATGATGGGAGGTGTATGAATGAAGTGTTGCGGATGATAAAGAATGTAGGGATGTAGAATCAAGAGGGTAATTAACTTAATAGAAGAGGTAAAAATGAATAGGGGGAAGTAGAGGGTTCGTGGTGAGGAGGTGAGTTTGACAAGGCATCGTTGGTGGGGATTTGGAGAAAGTGGTCGGTGTGGAGGTTAATAGATAGGTGGAGGTATTCAAGGTTCGAAGATAGGTTGAGGGGAGAACAAAAAGATGGAATGGTGGTGGGATAGGTATAGTATGAGGAGGATTTCACTAGATTTTGGATATGAGAGGAAGATAGGTGAAATGAAGATACTATTTTGGTAGGGTGATTTGGGGATAGTTTAATGAAATCATGGTGGGGATATTTTGCCTGAAATCATGGTTTGAGGGTTTGACATGTTTGAAGGGAAATTACTCAATTAAAATGATATTGATTCCATTTATTAATCCATTCACTATTATAGAGGTGTTATCTATATGTTTAGGAGTAAAATATGATCCCAGAACATTTATGGCATAGTTACTACTTCTCTTTGTACTCATCATTGATTATAGAATTTTAGGACAATTGTTTTGGAATGGATTGGATGAAATTTTATATTAAGAATTATATTATTTGAAACCCATATGTTAGATAATTTTACTCCATAATGTAATTATTTTTTATTAATCTTTTATTAGATAATTAATATTTGGGTGAGTGAAATGGGGAAATGGATTAATTTTAATACACTAATTTGAATTTTCTAGAATGTATTTTGTATAAAATTAAATGAATAAAATGGAAATTATTTCATGAAATAAGAAATTTAATTTGATCCCATATGAGACAAAGGAAACCTCATCCAGACTCGAGATTTATTCAGTATGCCATTAGCTATCCAATGTTGGAATTTTATGCTATTGTTGATGATTTTAATATAATTTACAGTTGAAATTTACTTGTTATACCCAAAAATAGAAATTATATCCAAAATTATCATACATAAATAATTGATGAAATTATCCAATTGTTGTTGTTATGAACTACCGACTCACCATTAGTCATTAAATACTAAAAAATTAACAGAAAAACATAAAAATTTTAATTATTTTTATAAAAATAATACTAATATACCATTAATCCTCATTTCATTTTTTAAATTTATGAGTGATAGTATATCTTATTACACCCTATAACCATGAACATGAATTATATAGGAATAGTTGTTCTACAATATAAACATCCTTACGACAAACTAAAATTATTCACTTACATCGAGGAATATTTGTTACATTTGAGTATAAAACCTACTAGGAAACTAAAAATATAACGAAAATATAATAATTAATACTTCTATACGATTGTAAAATATGACGTTAATGTGAGAGTCAATGAAATGAATAAAAAAACATATCACATAGTCATCAATATTCCACCCTTTTGAACTACATTAACAACTATTGTAAGTGATGGTATGTTTGACCATTTTCCAAAAATCATTAGTTGGGATAATTTCAATTTTTTTTATTGCTATAATTTAAACTTATATATTTCATGATATCCATAATTGTTATATCAATTGTGAGTTAGTAGTTTTTAAACCAAATTATGATTCAAATAGATTTTTGGGTAATCGACCACCCTTCATATATTGTAATAAATCATTGGTATGTTTGAGAGGATAACCCATGGAATAGTCCTGGAAATCATATATTGTTAAATTTCCTATCATGGAAATAACATCATTTAAATCAAAGGGTATATGTGTACATAACATAGAGGTATCATGAAAATACCATAGATTGGTAGATAATTATTTCTAATAAAAAACATCGGTCAAATTATAGGCATCAAAATCAATCAATCTAGATGTAATATAAAAATATCATAGACTGAATCATCATTACCCATATAACTAATATAATATAAATATATATACTTGGAAATTTTTTTCTTGGATGTAATTAAAAATAAGTAACATCAAAACTAGTATCAAAATTGATACACCACTAGCTATAAAAGTGTTCTTGATCCCGATGGGCTAGTGATGTGTTCCTATGAATCATTATGAATTAATTAAAAATGATTTCACAAAAAAATACATAAAGAAACATTATTTGGAATAAAATTAAAACATTATGATCCTGGAATTAATGGGGTTATGCCCTTATTTATATTTTTGTTTAAAGTTCATAAATATTTTTGGATGGAATGATTCTAGGGTATATGTGGAAGCCCAAGGGGTTGTATAGGTGTTCAAGACAAGAATTAAAGTGAAAAATATATATCTATAGAATGTTTCATGGTTGTCATATGGCTAGACATAACAGTGTGCCAAAACCCTGATAACCATGAAGAAGGGCGCATAAAAAAAACTATGAAAAGAGGGATGCCAAACCATGCAGACATGGTTAGAGGCTTTACACATGGATGAAAAATAGTTTTTCAAATTGTGTGGATTCCTCTATTCCTCGTGTGACATAGAACCTTTTTAGACAATGTAGTGCCCACAGTTTTCACACATATTGAAAAACTATGTGGCCAAGCTATGTTCCCCAATAAAAAGTAAAAAAATAACAAATTTCCACATCAGGATATTATGTCCATCATCCAATTTTCTTCACATTTCGTCCTCTTGTAGGAATAGTGACAAACTAAAATACCCCAACCCTATGAAGGGACGATCACCTTCATTTCAAGGCCATTTTGATTTTGGATGGTTTCATATTGGAGATCTAGGTATGTCTGACTATCTCTTTTTTTCTATTTTCTAGATTAGTGCTTGTGGATTCATTATTCTTCTTCTGAATCCCTACAACACTCTTTGTATAGTGGATCATAGGCTGGGAATTCAAAGGGTGTGTGAATATGAATCTAAGGCCTTTGTTAATGGTGAATTCATTTAAATATTATAGGTAAGTGTTCAAAAAGATATATCATGTAATTTTTTTGTTGATTTGTTCATGTGAAGTTGTGTTCTTGGTTATCTATTATTTTTAATTGGATAACATGGATGGAATTTGGTATGAAAATTCTAAATGGTATATTGAACTACTCGTTATCTCTATAGTTTTAATTGAGGATTATTTTACAATATTTGGGCCACCCATGGTGTGCTCTAGTATTCCAAAACATGTAACATAGTAATGTTAACCATCAAAATTAAATCTATTGAAGAACAGAAAAAAACTTATTGTTATGGTAGATTATATCATTTAGATGAACTAATAGTTTTTGTGTCTAGTTCAAGCCAATGAATGAAGGTATTTTTTAGTTAAATGTGAAAATGGATTAAATGGGTTAATTTGAATGTGTCAAATGGCTTGTGAATGTTTAATGGAAATGATTTAATGGATTATGTTAGGTGAAATGATGAATGTGTAAATTGTGATAATGTATGGGAAATTTGGAATAAATATTATGGGTTGTGTCATGGGGATGAGAAATGTGTTAAACGTTCTATCTAACAAGATTGTTAAAAATTATAATGGGTCAATAGTTGATTTTAAATTAATAGTTAATTTTTTTTTGATTATTGAATGTAATATATATTGTTTTTGTATGGTTATTGATATCGTATATGTGGAAAATTGATAAATAAGAATGAGAAAATGGCTTGGTAGTTGTTGGTTGTTGGACATGAGGATCTATTCCCATAGGTCTGTTTGGATAGAGGTTGTAGTCCCAAGCCCATAATTCATGGGATAAGGAAGTGGATGAGGATATATGCCCATAATGGTGGCAATTTATGGGAAAATCGTGAAAAATGCTCAAAGGTATGTGTGATATATGTTGTTTATGAAATATTTACCACTTATGAGATAAGAAATTCGACATAATTATTTACACATGATAATTGGATTAATTTGTAAATTTTATAAAGGACTTAAAATCTAAATCCAATGAAATGTGATGAAACTAAACATAGTAATTACGATGTAATAAATGATCAAAATGGAAACAATGATGGAAAAAGTAAGAGTTAATATTTTTTTAATATTGAAAAATGAGTTGAATTTTTTTATACAGTCATTTATTTCACTCATGCATGCACTATCTGTTTAGAATAGATTTATTATAGTCCCCAATGATGGTGGCCTACTGAATTATACCCATTCCACTCTCAGTTTTCAATTCGGTACCCAAATACACATCATGGATTTGGTTCATGATAATGTTAAGGGACATATTCTTGATATTTGACTTCAGATTGGGATGTGAATGGGTGAGGATCCGAACATATTTTTAGGACCTTTTGTGGGGATTTGTCAATTTCCTTTAATTTTATCATTCTTTTATTTTGGAACTTTTATCATGACAAGTAATATCATTCATTTTGTGGTGGGTTATATCATGTTTGTGAAATGTTTGGTATTTCGTATTTCTATTTTTTGTTTGTTTTTTCCATTATTTTATATTTTATATGTTATTTAATAATTTGTTAATGATGGTATACTCTCCCCACACAACCTCTTTTAACCTTATAGCATGTTAGAAACCAATGGAGTATGGGGAGGTGTGTTGGAGGACTGTAGGAGAACTAAATCATGGCCCTGATTTCATCACTTCTATATTTGGAATGTTTTAATGTGGCATCATAGTGGTTCATTTTCTGGTCATACTATTTGGGTAGGTAGAATCGAGATTGTGATGTCTTGATCCTTGAATATGAGCTCATGTGTGGGAGTATCTGACCCATGTATAGTGGAAATCCCAAGTAACCATGGTGGGAATTGATATTATTGATCTATTTTATAGTAATTGGATGATATTTGACCACTAAGTGATATGATTTTCCTATTATGTGATTTCATTATGAATTTTTCTAATAAAGGATTGAATAAAATTAGGATGTGTATTTTTGAATCATTATAGGAACCTATGGATACATGTGGTATTCATCATAGCAGGCATATTCAGGAAGGATGTGTGAAACATGAGGGGTAGGATAAATTTTATATTCCTAAATAATTTATGGAATGTAATTTCTAATATGGATGATCCAAATGGGTACATGGAATTAATTTTAAGGAAAGATTAAATAAATTTTCTCATTGAATGAATAAATTTTTTATAAATTCGGTGATAACAAGGTGAAAATTGAAAAAGATTCTAGATGGTAAGTATTGATATTGTGATTGTGGAAATGGTTTGAAAAGGATGTATAAGGAAATATTAAGGACTGTGTATATTCATTTACCCAATGATGAACATGACCCACTGCTTGAATGGTTTAGGGTTATGTTTTGTTTGTTACTTTTTCTATTGAGATTGTATATGTGATTTTTGTTTCCTGTTAATAGTGGAGTGTATTTATTTCTCTAAATTGTTGAACTGTTCTGTTATGTGATCTGTGATTCATGTTAGGAATTATAGTGTAATTACAAAATGAAAACACATTATGGTTGGGAAACAAGGGGACATTGCTAATAATTATCCTCTATAGGTGGGGTGAAAGGTTCTGGAAGTTCAAAGGGACATAAGAAATGATAAATTCTAGGAACATTTTTCTCATTTAAGATAGATGATGGAATGGTACCCAAGGAGGGTTGGGATTAGTATGATTGATCTATCTAGGAATATTCAATTGCATCAGCCTCCAATGATTTCTCTAGAGGGCGGGATCAATGATGTATTGTTCTGGATAATGTATATCAAGATGATTTTGGATCACCGAGAGACTATTGTAGAGAAGAGAGTCATGTTGGAAGCTAATAAGTTGTGTGGACCATCAAAGCATTATGGCGATATATTACTTTAGACACTTTTGGAATTTATTATGTCATGGAATTAATTTCAATTAATTTATCTAGATACTTTATAACTGGAGACCTAGATCCATGAAATGAAAATAGGGTTTATGAAGTTAATATGAGGTACTCTGTCAGTGATGGACTATGCAGTCTGCTTCACATTCTTGAAATGAATTGTTCTAGAGTTGGTAGAGGATAAGGATTCCACCTCAAGATTAGTCATTGATGGAATCAAGCATGATATTATGTTCCTAGGGAACATATTCCTCTTAAATAGGATTGTTGATATTTTGGATCATGCCCTTAATTTAAAATGAAACTTAATGGATGCTTCATGAAATTGGTTTTTGGTTCTAGTTGGATGGTCAAAAGGTTTGAATTCTGAGGGAAGTAAATGTTTTGTGTTAAATAATCACTTGGATAGAAGCATGAAAATTATACAAAAAAGAGGATCATTTTATCATGTTAGTGAAAATGTGTTATTCTATAAGTTTCATGGGATTAGGCACATGTGGGAATATTTTCACCTACCAGTTGTTGAGTTCCAATCATTTGGAAGAACTAGTTATGTGCATCCGGTTTATATGAATCCTTAACACCTGGGAAAGAATATTGGATTGATATTAATGCAGATAATAGGAAGGGGGTCGGTAACCACATTTCATGTGGACAATTTGAATTTTTCCTAGCGTACCTATTGAGGTGGAATATGTGGCACATCTTTATGAGAGCATCCCCCTCAATAGTGTAGTGCGAAACTAAGAAATCATAAAGAGATATAGGGTATTGGGGAATTTCATCTTTATGTGGACCAGTCTACACCAAGATGTGGAGAGGACATACCATCTATTATTATTGGTGTGATCTGTATAGCATCTCAACATGCTACTTTATTGGTTTATATAGGTTCTTCAAATTATTTTATATCTCCTTACTTCCTAGTTGTGTTTCTCATAGAGGTGGAATGTATTTGTGTCATCATATTGATTTATACACCACTAGTGGTCTGAGTATAATATATATCGAAACTCATTTTTTTTCTATAGTGGTTTGGTGGAACTATTTTTATTATGAATTATTTCATTTTGAGATTTTAGGTTTTTTTTTCAGATTTTGTCTAGGGATCTCATTGTGTGTACCAATACAATAAATTCATTCATCATCATAGGGTATGATTCAAATGTATTAAAATAGGAACATATTTCCATCATAGTGAATCATATGTTCGGGAAGACCATGTAAGGCCAGTATTTTACCTACTGATTGATCTCATATCCCAAGTGTCTTGTTATATGCTTGATGATGAGAGAGTGGAGGAACTATTTTTCCATCCCCTAGGTGATTAGTTTTTGGTTGTGTTTACCATGTAATAATCAACAATGAAACCCAATAGGGACATTTATTTCACAATATGGTTTATGATGGGGGATAAACCCGTTACTATTCATCTATATATAATCGCTCTAGAAGAACTCCCTGAGCATTAAGCATAGATGGAATAATTGTAAAAAAATTATTTCATTTATCCATAAACGTCCCCATGGGGATCTCTTGTGTTTTTTCAATGAAAGCTTACATATCATTGTGATTATGTTTTTTTTACCATAATCTAAATCAAATGACAGTTAAGAACGGATAACCTCTACATCAAATCAGTGATCTATTTGACAAAGTGAGAGGTTATTTTGTGTTATAAATGTCTAATTTAAGGTCAATGTATCATCTGATGAGGGTGAGACCATTTTTTATAATTCATAATTTCACTAGAATTAGTTATTGGTTGTTAAATTTTTTTTAAGTCATTAGGGATGACCAACACAATGGTAGTGTTTTTGGACCTAATGAACCAAATCATTCATCAGTATCTATATTATTTTTTAGTTTTCATTATTAATGACAACTTCATGTCCTATAAGACTCATGAATATAATTACAAACACCTTAAAAGAATCCTAAATACATAATGGTAGCATTATCTATAAACAAATATATATGATTATTATTTCTTGATTGAACATTCTCATTTCTTAGAGAACATCATCTTAGAGGAAGTTGTGTGTCTAACCCATATAAAGTGAATGATGATGTTTCTTTGAAGTAGGAAAGAATATTATTTGATGTGTTAATTTGTATTGGGATTGATAGTTTATTACTTATTGTTCATAAAATTATTATCTCATTTATAGTTCCCCTTTTGGTATTTATCATGATTGAAATAATGTTTCATTGGCCTGGGTCATTTGAAAATTCCATCCGTGAGTTAAATTATTGGTTTACCACCATGCCATGATCTGTAGTTCATGATCCCTGTATGAGAAAAACCTTATTTTTTTTATGCATTTGGTTTTTTTATTAGTGACATACTGGTGCAGGATCATCAGACAGTTGAATAAGGATCATGGTTAGTAAGGAATCACTTTTGAAAATTCCATATGCATGACATTAATTGGTCACAATAGATTAGTATTCATTGTGATGGTGGAATTACCTATTGGGATAATGTTTTATGGTGTGAAATGATCAGAAAATCCAAAAACAACTATTCTCTCTATGTGATTAGTATAATATTCTATAAATATGGGTCATGTACATATAATAATTTAACTTTGATCTAGTTTATACACTTGGAAATGAAAATTTTGATGGGTATGAATTGAGCTTGAATACTGAAAAATAGGGAGTTAATAAAATTATTTATGAGAATATGATAATGGAATTGATTAAAAATAAACATCAAGAGGTGAATGATGAAAATAGGTAGATAACCCTTGCAAACATGGTAGTTAAGTCCATACATCTGAACTAGATTAAGGAGAAACAATAAAAAGATTATAATTTTTTGGATATAAGGAAAATTAATAAGGTTGGGGAGTCCATTTTTCATTGGGATGTTTTTGATGATGGGGTATTATGTGTTATTGGTCATTTGGTTATGCCAACATATATTAGTGAATAGTTGAAAAAACATTTTCATGCATCGACCTGGGTATTAATCCAAGATTGACTAAAATTTATTATGATATCTATTGGTAGTATTAGTGGCCAGGGATAAGGAAGGACGTTGTAGGTTTCATAGAATGTTATCTCACATTTCAATAGGTAATGGTTGAGCATCAATAACTAGGTGGATTTTTAAAACCATTTCCCAATCACTAGTGCAAAATGGATGATGTCACGATGAATTTCATGTTGGGTCTCCCATGTATATCTTTAAAGATTGATTTGATTTGGGATGTAGTGGAATTGTTAACAAAAGGGTCACAATTAATTTAGATTAGATATACATTTATTTTATAGAAGTTGGGTGAGTTATAGGGCCATGATATATAATTTTTACATAGGGTTCATCAGACTATAGTTTTGGATCAAGATTCGTATTTTAGAACCCGGTTCTTGAAGGGGTTTATTATGGATCTTGTTACCCAAATGATTTGGAGTACGAATTTCCACCACTAGATGGACGAGTAGTTATAACATACTATTAAATAACTAGAGGACCTGTAGAGGGAATGTTCCCTAGATTTTTTTGGACCCTTGTAAAAAAAATTGGTTCTTTGTGAGTTTTCCTACAACATCATTTACCGGGACATGATTCCAATGACACTATTTTAGGATCTCTTTTGTAGGACATGTTGATCTCCTTTATGTTGAATGGAAGCTGGGGAGTTGTAATTTTTTTGAATATATATCATGCAGGTGAGGCATGAACTGGTTTAGTGTATTCAGAAAAGTATGGAACTAGATTAGATAAGGAACAATTCATATTCATATAGGAGTAATCAAACTGTTGATTTTTGGGTGGATGATCATGAATTTATTCGGTTGTCTCCATGGTTGGATCACTATAAGATTACGAAGTATGGAATGTTGGAAAAAAGGTTTTTGGTACTGTTTGATATTGTAGAACAGATCTAACCACTAATATAATAATTGGATGTTCCACAGTGATACAGTGGTACACATGATGTTTATCATTTTTCACAGCTTCAACAGTACCACCCTGACCCATATCATGTGATTGATTTGGAGGATTTTGAGCTTAAGGCTAATGCATCCATTAAGGAGAAACTGGTTCATATTGTGGGTCATATTTAGAATGTGATGTAGGGAAAGACTATTTAATTTTTTTTGATTTATATAGAAGCAAGATATTATTTAGGAAGATACGTAGGAAACAGAATCAAATATGTGGTCAAATTAGCCCAATTTACTTTCTTCAGTGGATTAGTGATTCATGGAAGCACGTCTCGAGTGTGATCCATTATATGGTGGGGAATTTTTATGATATTAAACATCATATAGTTATGTTCATATTTAAATATTGGTTTTAGTCTCTTAAATATGATAGATGGAATGTTTAATAAGTATATGTGGAGTCTTATGAATGATTCAAGGGTTCGAGACCTGAAAGAAGGTGAAAAATATACATCCAGTTCTTGTTTCATGGATAGTGAATGGTTAGAGATACATCTATTCCCAAACCAGGAAAATCATGAAGAAGGGTTCACCACTAAACAAACTGTTCATGGAGGGATTCCAAACCATTTGGACTTTGATAGAGTCAGTCTTCATAGTTGGCGCATGGATTTTCAAACCAGGTTGAATCCCTAGGTAATAGTGCAACTTGGACCCCTCTTCTACCGAGGTAGGTGAAATATTGTCACTTGGTTTATAAAATAGTGCTCAAAACCCATGATTCCTATTAAAAATAAAAAAATTACCATATTTATGCATGTGATTTTATGTTACTAACATGATTTCCTACTTATTCTTTCCATATCAATACCTACAGACTATCCAAATGTCCCTAATAATCCCAAGGATTGATTTATTTAATTTCATGGTCATTTGGATACTCGGTGGATACAGATTGATGCTCCGGGTAAGACTATTTCTAATGTTTCTTCTGTTTTTTGGATTCCGGATTTTGGTTCCATTATTCTTCATCTGATTCACTAAAACCCTATGTTTTTTGTGGGTCATAGTATGGTTAATAAAAGGGATGATGAATTTAGATATAATAATACTGTTATGGGTGTGTTCATCTTCATATTCATGGTATGTGGTCTATATGTTATATACTATAGTTTTTTTCATTTGTGTTTGTGAGGTCATGTTATTGGTTCTCTCTTGTTATGAATTTGATTCATTTAATAGGGTTTGGTAAAATCGTTTTTTAAATGATAAAATGAACCCCTAATGATCCCCATGGGATGATTTTCAGATGATTTGACAAGTTTAGGGCCACCCATGGTGTGTTCTAATATTTCAGAACATGGAACATGGCCATGTTATGTGTGAAAATGAACTATATCAATGTAGATCGCACAATAAATCCTTTTTATGTTTGAAATAATAAGATCGAAGAACAAATGGTAGTTTTTTCATGTTATTGGAAATGGATTAAGTGGTTATTTTGAATAATTTTAAAACATGTTAAATGTGTTAATGATAATGTTTCAAACGGCTTATGAACATGTAATGGAAATTCATTAATAGATTAGGGCTTGTGAAATGATCAAAGTGTGAAATGGGAAAATTTTTGAGAATTTTTTATTATACTAAATGGGTTATGGAATTGGGAAGGGAACTACGTTAAATGGTCTATGTAACAAGATGTGTAAAGATGAAAATTGGTTAAGCCATGATGGTTAATTAACATGACAACCAATTATGAGACATGAATGTTATCTGTATAGATTTTGTGAGTTTTTTATAATGTTTATTTGAAAAATTGATAAAAAATAATGTTCACGTGGAATAGTAGTAGTGGGATATTAGACATGAGGATCTATTCCCATGGTTCTTTTTAGACCAAGGATATAAACCCCACCACATAATTAATGGGTATGTGAAGGGGACTGATGATTTGTACCCCTAACAATAACATATGATGACACTACATTGAATTTATCACCGTGTTATGTGTGATTTATTCTCATTAAAAAAATATCACCCCAAGTTAGATAGGGAATTCAATTCATAACCTTTTTCAAGATAGTTTTCCAACATAGGACACTGTCTAGATGATGAAATTTCATAACCCATGGAACATATGATGAATCAAAATTTAATAATGAATAAGATATATGAGATGAAAATGGAAATAATGATGGATATAGTTACCGTTCATATTATGAAATAATGGAATACTTGTTTTATATTGGTATAACATGTAATTTATTTCATACAATCATGAAATATCATTTATAGAATATATTTCTTGGACACCATTTTCTAGCCTACTGAGTTGAACTCATTCCCTACATAAGCCACCATGGGGTACCCGAATTGATTTCATGGTTTTAGTACATGACAAGGGATAGAGCCAAATTATAGGGTGTTGATTTGGGTTTTTGGGATGTTCATGGGTAATGATCATAAATTATTGTGAAGAATCATTTTTCATATTCTATTGTATTTATTTTGGTTATTCATCAATTTTGGAACTGTTAGAATGACATGGATTATCTATAATTTTTAGGTGGTGTGTTCTATTTTTTTTAGATGGATGGAAATTAATTTTTGAAGTTAGTTTTTATTTTGTAATTTATTTTATATGTTACATATTTTTGAATACTATGGTAAAAAGGAAATATTATCCCTATTGGACTTATTAGACCCTCAATGCCCATCGACAAACTCTTGCGTATAGTTAGTTTCACTTGAGGCCATGTGGAAGATCGACTAAGGGAACCAATTTATTGTAATTTATATCAAGAATGTTACACAAAGAATACATAATAATATACACCATGATATCAAGAAAACTATATGGGTACATACAATAGGAAAGACAAGACCGATGGGTCGTACAATAAGAAATAAGGGAGAAGAAAATCATGGACACCATCCTGTCCATGTACAACTATAGAAATAACACACACATATCCACCAAAACATAATCCTATAAATACAGGAATGTAAACATTAATGATAAACCTACTAGACCTATATATATACGTGTGTTTGTGTGCTGAATTCCCTGTGGTTCACCAACTATTTACCCAAATAATGAAACATTAATTGAAAAAACATTTCATGATGTTTTCAAAGTATAAATAAAAAAATTGGTTTACTAAATTATTTATCACCAAAAATTAAACAAAATAATTCCATAAATAACATCTTCATAAATTTTAAACATTCCCAAATAAAACTATATTTAAATTTATAAAAATAAAACATTTATAAATTGTAGCTAAAATTTATTTAAATTGACAATATAATGTAATATATGATATCATTTAAAAAATCCCTAAAATAAACATAGCTCATAAAATTAAGATAATTCTCCATCATAAAATTTGTTGGTGATAATTGGAAATAGTCTACAACATATTTAACAATATCATTAATAATTAAAATTTCACACACTATAATGAAAATCCTCTAAATAATCAATCGTAGCCTGAACTCCCAGTCTTACTCTATCCTTGCCTTATCAAGGGAAAAAAATCCATAGGATGTATTGTGACCCAGGCTTTAAATACATGGTTATTAAAAAAAATTACATGAATACTCAAAAAATTAATAAAGTAAAAGCATGAGGACGAAAATAATTTACTACTTTTGGGAAATTGGAAGAATGATTTTATCTTGTTGTATGATCTTAAATGTTTCCCACAATGATTTTCCACTTTTGTAATTATACATAAAATAATTTATCATAACATGGGGAATGAAAAAATAAGAAATGTGTGATATTAGATTTTCATTAATGGAAATCAAGAGAGATAAATATGAAAATTAGTGTATGAGAATGTGATCATAACATTATATGATCATACCCTACATATCAAGGATCATAAAAAGGAATCACTAAATAATGAATAGTATTTTTTAGGACATGAATAATAATTGAATAAAGAAAATAATCAGTGAAGTCATGACACTATAATAAGACATGGAATTTTTTGAATTCACATAACCATAGAAAATTGTATGTCAAAGCTACTAACCAAGACCTTCATAAGATGATAATCTTGGATGAATAACCAATGTACTTTCTTTGAGAATGAGATTCTCTCAATTGTAACCTCTTATTTTTTGATTGGGATGGAATGCCTTATACATTAATGATTTGGACTTTGGATTATCTCTAGTTCAATCCATTGTTTTGTGTTTGGGATTCCCACCTGGTTACCCTCTTATTTCAGGCTCAAGATTCTGCCGTGTTTTTGGATTTAGATTTCCTCCCTTGTAGCCACATGTTTTTGACATACGATTCCCTCTTTTTTTATTCATGGTATACCCTATTGTGTTTAATCAAATTTCGTGCTGAATATTCCCTAATGTGTTGGAATAATAATTCACTCTCATGTATCCTATTGACATAACAAAAATTTTATTATTTCCCAATACAATGGTGGGAGATATATCTCTCACCCACCAAATAATTACATAAAAAGTTCTTTTGTGAAATGATTACAAAAGATTCATCATATCATGACCCATGAAAAGTTACTTGTTTTATAAACATTAAATAATATCAAGTTAAATGATATGTATACCATTAATACTTCATCACATTATAACATAGGGAAAACAAATAGGTTTCCATATCATTTCATTAATTAATAACCTATGAAAATAACCAGGTTCCAAAAGCATATATCCCATGGATGTGAAATGGGTGTCGTTAAATCATATAAAAAAATGATAAACAATTAAATAAAGAATATGAGTGGAATTTTTGGATAATTTACTCAATAATTGTAAAATCATATCTATATTTTCCATCTTAGAAGGATATATACATTCTAATATGACATGGATAATTTCCTAAAGAAAATAACTATTCGTTGAAATTCAATTTTTATATCATTGAACATATTAAAAATATTTATCCTAAAAAATCATTGAAAATATATAAAGTATGTATTAAAATAATATATAAAATTTCATGGGGAAAATATATTTTTCTATTTTAAAAAATATCATTAAAACATAAGGAATTAAGAAAATATTTTTCATTGATAATATATTATAAAGCATATATGTTAATATTGTTAACATTTATAATTATTTATACTCCCAAAATACATTTAAATCCTTGAAAACAATCGTAAAAAAAATTAAAACTCTTTTATTTGATAAAATTTAAGAGAGAATTGAAAATCATTAATGAAATTTTTTAAATATAAAACATTTTGAAACCTATTTTATATAATAATGTTTTGAAGGAACATAGATTTATGACCGAAAGTTGAAATAAAGTCGGGTTTTCATAAAATCATTTTCTTAATTACATTATGAAAAAAAGAGAGAAGAATTTAAATAAATACGTGAAGTTATATTGTTGAATAATATGAAGGGAAATTTCAGGATTTATATTTATATATAGATCATATGACTTCATCAATGGAATCATAATCATCAACAATCCGGATAAATGATGAGATTATAGCAATGAACTATTACCACTTTTTTAACATTGAATGGAATTCTACATGATATTATAACATTAAATTATTTCTTAGATAACATGAATTATGGATATTAATTATATAACATTTAAAACATAAGTATTTAGAAACCCTCAACAATAATTTGTTCCTACCAAGCCATGTATCTCAAAGAGGGCCACATGAGACATAAATTACATTACCAATTTTGTTGAATTTGAAACATAAAACACAAGAAATAAATTCCATAAAATGGATTAGAAAATAAACATAAATATAGATAAAAAATAATATAATACAATCATTTTTACTTTAAAATCCTCAAAATATCTATTTTTGGTTAATTAGGTATGTATCTGATATATAAAAAATTGAGATGAGAATAACGCTTACATTATATATTAAATTTTTTTTGTACATGTTAAAATATAAATGTCTAATAAATTAATATTTATTATATATACACTAAATAACTATATTCATATATACAATACCGTATATTACCCATTTTCCACATTATATTACACTTTTATTACCAATTCAATTGTTAAGAAATTGTTCGGGTAATAAAAACTTTGTTTATCGTACATGATTTGACTTATTGTTCATGATCCTCATAATATGATCATGATTTAATTATATATATAATGTAAAAGAGCATTAATATATCATATATATTCATTATATAAATATTTATAATTATATAAATAAGATAGATTCCTGAAAATGAATACATTGTTCATTGAGGTGGTAGGTCATACGTATGTATGAACGATGTTTCCAGGTTATTATTCCCATAAAATAATGGTAAATTACATATATGTATCTACATATATATAATATAATTCTAGTAATTATATTATATTTTATATATCAATTATTTTCAGTAAACCCAGCCTCAATACATTCTATATAATGTGTGAAAGAATCACATCGCTTTGAGGAGGTGGTAGTCCACACATTCATAATGAATGTTATTTTATTTATAAAAAATGAAATGAATGAATTTATATGTTATTAAATAATTACATAAGAATAAAAATAACATAATTACCATATTAATAATCTAAAAATATTTTTTTCATCATATTTCCCTCTAAAGAGAGGTGGTAAAATAAAAATGAACAAAATTGTTTTCTGAGGATATAGATTATCATATAGAATAATTGTATTACATTTACTCATTATATAGAAGGGTGAGTAAGTTTAGGTAAAAAATGATGAATAAAAATATATTAGTGTATTTTGGAAATTTATTTTTATATATAATAATGTAATAAGTTGGGTTTAGGGCTGTAGAATAAAAAGAGAACAAAAAATCTTGAGGAGGAATGATAAATCTTCATAGGAAAACAAATTTTATTTTCCATAAATGGGATTACTTGTATGTATTAATGAAACAATAGAGTATCCTATGATTAATGAAGGTCTTATGGCATATTTTTTTATCCTATTATGAATTATTTAATGTGTATTATTAGTGTTAGTATGTTGGCGGGATGAGTGCAATTTTATAGTGGAGGGGGTGGCATTCTTATAAATTTTTTAAAATTGAATTACACACATAATTTTCACATCTAGTTTGGCTCTAATAATGATCCCAATTTTACGAAAAGAAATTAAATATGGAAATATATACATAAAATGGTTTTTTGACAGGTTTGCATTTCATTTTTACCTCATGTTTAATGACTAGTCTTTTATTAAGCTAATTTTTCACTTAATCCCATTAATTAATTTTAATCCCATTCACTAATTTTATTGGTAAAAAATATGTTGACATTATTAGAAATTTTTTATGAATTAATACTCCAAATGCGTAATACATTTTTAAAATTTATTAAAATTGAAGAGGATGAAATTTATTTAATCATGATGATGGTATGAGGATGCAAGTTTTTAAAATAAAAGAGTACAAAATATTGTAATATTTTTATACCCAATTGGAATGTGGAATTGTAGATATTTACCTATATTATGTTAATTGAGTTATAATTCAACTATCATGTTTTTTAAACAGTGATAAAATATAAATTAGGTATATAAACAAATTAGATGAAATAGCAGGTTTGAATAAAAATTCAATTTTTTTCCCAATTCATAAAAAATGAAAAATTTCATTCAAATATAAAAAATTTAATGACAGTAAAGTTTTATATTCTTAATAAAAATGATTTTTGTTTTTTCAAATAATATTTATAGATGAATAAAAATTATTTTTAATATTGTTTCTCCACTAAAATGTGGAAATTTTACCTTTTAAGAAAATAAATATTGTTTACTTTTACTCAAATAAGTATACATATTATTATCCTATAAATATAATTTAAATTGGATGACTTAAAAAATTACTTAAGAGATAATATATTAATTTTATTTTAAGCAGTAATAATAAGTATTGTGTTTACTATATTGAAATACAATTCCATCCCTTTATAGAAAAATAGTGTTCTTAGGAAACAAATTTCTTAATTTTCAAATTGTTATAACATTCACTTATACTAATTAAAAACCAAAAATTAATTTTATATTCATTAACAAATAATATTTTCATAATTTTGTTAATTATATTCAAGAAATATATTAAAATGGAAAGGTGTTAGATATTAAAATATTTTATTACAATTATTAATAATATATTTTATTTATATGAAGGTCGACCTTTGTTGTTACAAAATAACTCGAAGGAACATTCAATTTTATCTTTACGAAACAATACATATTTTTAATTCAACCCTAATTTAATCAAAATGATTCATTTAGGTAAAAATATACATTTTTTCTATAGAATACCATACAAACATTCTATTTTTATGTAAAAAAATTTAGATTTTGTGTTGCATGAAATAAAGAATATCAAAAATATTAAAATAATTAGAAAAATATAATTATCAAAATATCTAGGTGTTACATTATACTAACCATAAAATATATTTCACCATAAAAATTATTAGGGGTTTTAAATGTTTTAATACATCAATATTATTATCCTACATAAGTACATCTTAAAAATGTATAGTAAAACATCATTTAAAAAATAATGGTGGATACATAAAATTACCCAAAGTAACACATAAAAAGGATTACACATTGGATTACTTGAGTGGTAAGATAAAATATAGACATCATTATGAAATATAACTATAATGTACAGATCGAGATTTATAGATAACATTGTTATGTGAAATTTTACAATCCCTAATCAGTATCCCAAAATGCTTGAAAATGTCATTAAAATAATAAAAATTGATGATGACCGAAAAACCATTTACATTAGGATCCATTTTCCCAATGATGGTGAGATTTCATGAGAACATATACAAAAATCGTTACCAAACATCCTCAACCTTTTTTGGGTCATGGTCAATTTTAAATTCATCTCTTACTCAAATAAATGATGGTACATTTTTCACTCATAATTAATTAATAAATAATGATATCCATAAATAGAATGATAGATATTTCCATCTATCATCAGCTAAGATCAGAATAATATGGATAACCCATGTTATCAAATTGTCATAAACCCTCATATATTGAGATAATACATTAATAAATAAATAATCATAATATTCTTATAATAATCCATTACATAAAAAGTCAACCTTGTAACTGTTCCAAAATATCATTCAACCATTCTTCCTTAAATATAATCGTGTCTTGTTCCAAAATATTTTTTTCATAAACATGGGTCAATCAGTGTACTTATAAAATATCAATTTTTTCAATTAATCCAAAATCGATGATGAAAAAGATAATAAAATGAGACATCAAATAAGGTTGAAAATAAATATTTTAATAGGGATTAATCTCAAAATTTTAAAAATGAAAATCCCAACTTAGTAGGGTAAGGTATCGTTTCCCTATTTATCTTGAATAACATCATCCATTTTGATTACTTACAATTTTTTTCCATTTTCCTCATAGGTTGTTTTATATTTTCGCACACATTAGTCTATAGATTCGGTATCTTGTAAGAAATATGGACACAATCATAACAATTAAATCACTAAAGTGGGGGCAGTGTATTCTATTGGAGCTTTCCCATTTTTTGTATCATTATTTAAATTCTTCCCATTATATGGACATTCAATTACATGACGACTTTCCCTTCCACTCTTAAAAAATTTAGTATTCTCTATTATAAAAACATCTCCATGTGTATTCCCACAATATTTTTAATAATGGTATGATCATTTTCCTTTATCCATGGTTATTAGATTTTCCTTTGAAATCTAAATAATATTTCTTGTCAAAACAATGATATTGATCTAGAACTCCTACCACCATTGCATCATTAATATCACATCAAAAAACTTCTTCATTCAAACAAAAGTCTCATATATTCATGACCTATTGATTATTATGTTTCAATCCCTGGAAATATAAATTAATTCTTGATTGATGTTCGATAATAATACACAAAGAGTGTGATGAATTCCTTTAAAAATTTACTTTATAGGAACCAACCGATTCATTTTCATTCTGTATAATCTCTGAAAATTATTTTTAAATATTTTTACTAATAATACAAAAATATTACATATAGAAAAATATGTTTTTAAACTCATCCTAGTATATATATTCAATTTATTATTTTCAGATCATAATATTAATAATATTACACCTTGGATCTACCTCACAACCCAGATAATAGAACTGAAGTGTTAAGATTTCATGATCTAAACAATTGAGAAAAGAAAATATTTTTTGGGAGGATTGAGCCATGTCTCAGAAAAAATATTTTTCATCAGTTCTATAAAATGATGGTGGGTGTTTCCTCATGAATAACTCAATAGACTAGTATTAAATATTTTTTACATTTGGATGTTCTCCCAGATTCATATATTCGGAATTTTGATTGAGTACCTAAATTAGGTTTGACATTCCATCTCCAATAAAATTCAGCAGCCCATGAGGATAATTATTTTTATTCACCATTTTATTCATCAATAACATGGTTCCTTTGGGTCTTATTCATTGACTAAAAACAAATATCATAGATTAATAAACAATAATCTCATAGGGGAACTAAAAAATCCTGAAAACGCAATTATTGGATGTCTAAATCTTGACTCTTTAATTTTTAATATATCATTCCTTTGGCTTATCCTAGGTCATTCGTAGTCATCATATCTTTAAATCCTTCATGACGTGTTGTTAGGTTTTTTTGAAATCCCAAATTGAATACCCAGAGTCTCAAACCAGTTGTGTAATAAGAACAATTTTCGTGCCACAGCTCCCAATTATTCCTTGATAAATATAGTGTTTTCGAGTTTAGTACCCCCAATTTATATGGGTTATATAGAAACATACACTTATAGGATTGTTTCTGGGATGTAATTCTTAAAACCACCCATTATATCCTATATATAAATTCTAGGATATTTTCCAAAAAATTAACTCATTTTTCGAATTTACATTAGGTAAATTCCAAGCCATATTCTTAGAAATATTCCATGGGATATCACAAAAGAATTATTATTGCATTTTCAAATTTTTAACTTTTCCTTTCATTTGATACCTACTATATTGACCTATTATTTTCGTACATCTATATTACATCAATATAGATGAAAATACCGAACATTAATTTAATAAATATTAGTGGAAGGTAATGGTTTGCTTTCTTAGGAATCATGGGGAAAATTATATAACATGTTTAATGATCATTAAGGTTTCCCAAAAAAATATACCCCTCTAGTACTTACACTTAAAACCATTCATTATAACATGGGGAATGGAATCACAAGAATGGGGTGATCAAATATGTTTCATATGTTTAAACAAGGGAGATAAACATACGAATAGGGGATAAATAATTTGAAAATAACATTTTAAGATCATAACCTAAATATCAAATATATCACACATGAATCATGGTGTAATAATTCACATTTTGAAGACAATAATAAGTGAATCACTGGAATTATAAATGAAATCATAACATATGATAAAGACATTTAATTTTTTGGAATACACATAAGAAATAAAAATTTTATGTCAAGGACACTCACCAAGGAATTCATAACATGTTATGTATGGGATAATAACCCATGTACTTACTTCAGCCATCTGATTCCCTCCCACGTACCCTCCTATTTATGTTTTGGTATTCCCTACCTTATACCCTCCTTATTGGGATGGGAATTACCCCTTGTCTACCCTATTGTTCCATTCATGGGATTCCCTCCCATAAACGCTATTGTTTCAGGAATAAAATTCCCTCTTGATTATGCCTTGGGATTCCCCCATATTTTCCTTTTATTTTGGGCTTAATATGACCATTTAATTCTAGATTTTGATTCAATCTCTTGTACCTTTTTTTGGGTTTTGATTACCTTTGCCTTTGGGCTTGTAATTCCCTCTCATGTACCCTCTTAATCTCATAAAAAATATATTATTACCCAAATCATTGGAGAGAGATAATGGTAGCACCAATAGCATAATTAAATTATACAAACTTATTTTATAATATAACAATAATTGTATCATATCATGTCCCATAAAAAGGGAATGGTTTTTGAAACATAAAATCATATCCATGGAAATGAATCATGTATCATTAACAAATAATAACAACATAACCTATGGAAAATATATTGGTTTCCTACTCATTACATTAAATAATATCCAATGAAATGAAGCAATATCCAAAATCATATAACCAAATTAAAATAAACTAGCGTCGAAAACATCATCTCATCAATGAATAAACCATTAATCAAAGAATACTATTTTTTTCTTGGTTAATGACTCCAATAAATTTTAAACTATATTAAACGATTCAATCTTATAATGGGAAGGATTTTGAAAAATCACTTAGAGCATTTCATGTGAAAAATAGCCATTAATAAATATAAATTTTTTAATTCATAGAACATATTAAAATCATTTTTATAAAAAATACAGTGAAAAAAATAAACTTAGGGATAAAAATAATTTTAATAATATCATGAATAAAATGTATTTTCCATTATGTAAAGGTATCTTTATAAAATAGAGCATTTTGAAAACCATTTTCTTTTAAAATTCCTTTCAATACATATACTAGAGTCATGAAAGCATTTAGAAGTCCTTTAATTTTGATTATACTTTAAACAATTATAAATAATTAAGGAAAAAATTGGAAAAAAATCTGTTAATAATTATAAAAATTCCTATTAAACATTTAAAATAATTTTGAAAACATTAATCATTTTTGAAATCATTTATAGAAAAATTTTTATTGAAAGAAAATTTATTTTTTATAAATATAAAAAGTATAGTCGGGTTTTCATAATAATATTTTCTTAGTTATCATTAATATGAATAAATGAAAAAATAGTACAGATACATTATGATATAATTTATAACCATAGGCGCAAAAAATTCAAGATAATTATTGATATATGGATCATAATAATTGACCAATGGAAGCATCATTTTAAACAATCCGGATAAATTATGATAGTTTAGAAATAAAATTTCACCACTATGGTAACATTGAATCATACTTCATATGAGATAATAGAATTATATAATTTTTAAAATATAATGACATAGTGAGATTCATGATTTAACTCGTATAAGGTCGGTATAGACACCCTATAAAAATTAATACATGCATAATAAAACATGTATCTCTTAGAGGGAAACCTCAGAAAAAATCAAATTACCAATTTGGTAACTTTTTTCCAATAAAACCCATG
Organism: Viscum album; assembly: GCA_963277665.1. NCBI lineage: Eukaryota > Viridiplantae > Streptophyta > Magnoliopsida > Santalales > Viscaceae > Viscum > Viscum album. Next base: position 2,101,379,159 of record OY728127.1, on the reverse strand, counting down.
AAATAATAAATAAAAAGTGGATTTTAAATAAGAATAAATTTAATTATATGAATCATAGAATACATTTATGTTTATTATTAACACCAAAAAATGAAATTATTTATGAATATGGAATGTGCCTTATAGATATAAAAAAGTGAGATGAGAAAACACTTACCTTATGTCTTTAAATACATTGTACACATTAAATAATCATTTATAAAAAATATTATTTAATTAGTAATATTCCATTGAATTTTATTACAATATATATTAACATATATTATTCAACTATTACATCATATTACATATTTATTAAAAATTTCATGTCAAAGAAACATTTCAGTTAATAACCACTCTGTTTATCGTACATGTTTTGAATGATTATTCCATATCCACATACATATATTGTGATTTAAATAATTCTACAGTGTTAAACATGATTTATATATAAAAAATATTACATAAACAAATCATTATAATAATCTAATTAAGAGATATATATGAAATGTAATACAACATTCCTAGAGATGCTAGTCCGTTTGTATGCATGAATGCTAGTTATATGCTCATATTTTATTGAATGAAAGATAAATAATAATATATATATATATATATAATATAAATAAAATGACATTATTATCTTATATATTCCATATATTTTCAGTGAACCCATCCTTAATATACTATAAGTAATGTGTGAATGAAAAACATTGCTTTGAGAACATGGTAGTCCAGACGTCTAAAAATGAAGTTATCGTATATAAATAAAATCAAAATCAAAATGGTATGTGTTATATAATATATAAATAATCATAAATACAACATAAATGTAATATAAAAACTAATTTCTGCTTGTAATTATGAATTTTTATAGGTGGTATTTGCAAAACAAACAAAAATAATTTGTGGGGCGGTAGTTCACCGTACACAAGAACCGTAAGTTTGATACCCATTAGATTGAAGTTTGTGGATATGTATTTATAACCCTTGGAATAATAACATATTAGTATATATATGGTATTTATGTTACTATATAATCCTGGAATAAAATTATTATATGGTGTGTTGAATGAAAATAATGCAAAACATAATGAGGGGGGATGTTACGTCTTCATTGGGTAATTACATTTTGATTACACCAGCGATAATAAATTGATGGATATAAAACTAATGAAATAATTCAAGGATTAATGGAGTGATGATGGTAGCTTATTTTATTAGATAATGAGAGATCTATAATGGGTTTGTGGGTGTGAATACGTTGTAGGTGTGAGTTCCTTTTCAAAGTGGAGGAGTGGAAATCATGGAAATTTTTTAAAATTGAATTCCATAAATTTTTTTGAATGTATATTTTATCCAATAAGAAAAAATATAAAAAATGGTGTATAAGTTTAATAAATTTATATTAAATTTGTTTTTAACATGATTCTTATTCATCAAAAGGTAAATCTTTTTCAAAAAATAAAACAATTTCACCCTAAGTAAATTCTGAAATAACATTTAATAAAATGATGTTTATTTTATAAATAAAATTATAAAATTGTAAATATTCGTAATGATAACAATTTATCCATTAAAATTAGCTAAAATTACTATTTAGGAAAATACATATATTTTTCATAAAATTAGATTTATTTATTTTTTATATTAAATAATATAGATGATAAGTGTCATAAATATTGATTGAATATATAATATTGATTTTTTTAAAAAAAATTAATCAAAATTGATCTCATAAAATTTTTAACATTACGTAATTTTTTTACATAGAATAATATTTTCCTTATGAATGTAATTTAAGTATTTTTAAAGAGTTATTACATTCACATATAGTAATTGACATCCAATGGGTTAATTTTATATACATGAGTAAATAATATTATCATAATTTAGTTAATTTTATAAGTAACTACCATTCCCATAGAATTGTGGTAGTTATAATAATATTTTAATAATATCATTAATATTATATTACTATTCTTTAAAACATGGAATTTCATGTTAAGCCCGATATCTTACGAACTCGTCATTGTGCATAATATAAAGGAAACATAGTGTTGTGTCTACTGAATGTTAATTAAAATTTTAATGTAGAATATTACTAACTTGGTGTTTCATATAATGAAATCTAGATATATCTATTTAATATTAAAAGGATATATTCAGTGATTTAATAAATGAAAAATATCAAAAAAATTAACTAATATTAAATTAAACCATTGATATGATCATTGGGTTTTACATGATGAATGATTCCCACTTACAGAACTGGATAGAGAATAATTACAAAAATTTCTCTTCTGTACCAAGAATTATCATCTAGAAACATAGGTATCCCCATGAATTTCTGATTGAGATTAGTATTTCAATGTTGTCACGTGCCATATATCATATCACATCATCTAGTTTAGAAACAATCATATGTGCCACTCAAAAATATGAATTACCACATTTGAAAGTAAAATTTATTATGTAAATGAACACAAATCATTTCCACATCCCTTGAAATTGAAATTTCAATATAAGAACTCATGATATCAATTTTTTCTATCACTCATTAAAGGTAAGGCCTTACGGTTTTTTTATTCAAAATAAACATTTAAGATTCCTATATTTCCTATCATCAATCCAATCAGATCATCAAGTCATTGAAATTAATATTTGGTAATATCTAATTTTTTTCACATAAATAAAGCCCCATTTTTAAATAATTACCTCCAAATAAGGAAAAATGATCATAGAAAAACTAATTTTCTTTCATTTCAAAATATAATATCATAAAAAAATACCCCTAGATTTATAAAGAGGAAATTTAGGATTTTAATTTGTAAAAATGTCCATTTAAATGAAATATGTTTTAATATAAAATAACTTAATAAATAACATTTTCCCAATTTTATCGTAATCATAAGAAAACAATTTTTTTTAATGAAACCATATATAAGTAGAAAATACTAGTAGTCATTGGTAAATAAAAATTAAAAAATGAAATTATTTAATTTCTTTTAATGGTTGATAATTGTGAAATTATACATGAATTATCAACCTCCATAAGGGAAAAATGATATAAATAAGAGAAAATCAAAGAAGAAATAATAATATCAATAGAGTAAAAATTCATAATTCAAACGCTCATATGCAACAAAGAACAATGGAATCCATATCCCTTAGGTAATAACAACAAGAAAAACTAGAGGATCTAACTCAAAGAGAGAATGAAATATAGATTGGGAATCATTGAGATGAATAATACATTGATCCACCATGAATTGAATTACGAGAAGGAAGAATCACTAATAGAGAGTCCCCATGTTTGTATAGATGGAGAAATTATAAAGAGAGGAGATAGAAATAAAAAAATGGATGTTCAAGGAAAAATAAAAAAAAATTCTCTATCGAGTATTCGATCAAGTGATTCCTTCGAGTGGCTAATGGGTGTTGTTAGAATTCGGACACTCTAATTATCCCATGTATCAGTAAGTGAAAACCAACCAGCAGGATGTTTTCTTTTAATGAACAGTGTATTCACTACCAACCTCCATCAGCTATCATGTTGTTCTCATCAGTTTTCTTGTGGACAACATTCCACACTATTAGCTAAAGATTCATGTTTACCACTACTATACATATATGTTAATTCCCTATAAGAACCCAGAAAAAATCATTGGGAAATTTCACATATGGTGGAAAAATAAGAATGTTATATTTCTTATAACATCTTTTGAATTTTTGAATTTAGGGGAACATAAATATGAAATTATTATAAAATGTTAATGTTTTAAGTTGAGTAAATGATCTAAACATCATTTTTATAAATAATATATCCAATTGTTTGATAGTATCTCCATTAGTATGAAATTTATACACACATCTGAAAAATTATGATACCCTATAAAATATGTTCCAATAATTTTTTTGGATACAATGACTTTAAATATGTATAAAATTATGTAATGGTATATCACATGGATAAAAAACATCACACATAATACATTATATATCCTAATGTAGTGATATTATATCCCCTATATATTTCCAACATTTACATCGCTACATATGGTATATTAAATTCCTAAGTTCTAAGCCCATGCATCCTAAGATCTAGTCATTACTCTAAATAATACCCTCTCGTATGAGTACTTTTATGGTGACCCAATCCTTTTAAAAATATTATTTCATGATTTATAATTCTAAATATTTTAAATGTACGATCCATAATATCATGATGCCCTGTGTCTTTGGAAAGGTAATTTAATATTACATCAATCAGAACATCAAAATATAATCATTATTTTATTCTCCATATTTAGTTTGAAAAACCCATTTTAGGTACATAAAATTCAAGGATAAAACGAATAATATAAAATTAAATGTGTGAGATAAAAATCCAATCAAAGGAATAATCATTATAGGGAAACAAAACATGTGACTCGATGGAATAACAGGAAAACATAAAATAAAATGCTTATGTGTAATTACATATAAGAATTAAATAATGTATACAATATATTATGTTCATAGAAACATAGGACATGTGGTAGAAATGTGTAACACATCATAAATATGAGATTGGGATAGCATATAATATAATATCACATGGTGGACAATGTCTAATAATGGATAATGTTTACAACCCAACCCTAAACATAATATCACATGAGAAAAAAAATTACTGAATTAATTAAAGTGATTTTTAGATAAATCCTTAATATAATTTTTATTATATATGTGTACCACATAATAGAATTCATTAACAAGGAATAACAATAAAATTACTATTGGGAAGAAAATGGGTTGCCTAATCATGTCTAATATCATAATCAATGGAGCCTCCATAATGGATGAATTTGAGAAATGAAATTAAGGAATGTATTACCATGTCAATGGAAGAGATAATAATCAAGGAATAAATGTGGGATACATATATATAAAATATGAGTCATTTCATAACATTCATGAGTGAGAAATTGATTTATATAGAGAATGATCATTGAATGATAAAAAGATGTGCTTGAAAGATCTATTACCACAACATCGATTAATATTATGATTTCTTCAAATTCCGGAATAAAAAAATTAAATTTGTTAATAAATTTAATAATAATATTTTTTATTTATATTATATAGTTTATATTATTCTTTTTACCATGTCATATTTATGTACTTATAAAATTAATTTCACTTATGTTGTTTTAAAGATAAATGACTCCTATGTCTAAATTCAAATTCATATATTTGTTATGGTCAGATAGATTATTATTTTATAATATCTATGATGGTAATCAGGAAATAATTTTCATTTTCATACATTAATCATACTTTTGATAGAAACCTATAAATATTTATATGTAGAATGAACTTTGTTAGAGCAGTGGTGATGATAGGTCATACATGAACATGAGTAGTGATTCAATTTCAAGAGAATCAAGATGGAAAGAAGGAAAGCGTTGTTTTTTATTTATAGTATTATCCTTATATAATTAATAAAATATTATTTATTTATATACCATTAAACATACCATCCATTAGATGTAGTAAATAAATAAATCACATCCCATCGTGATTTGAATGTCTTTGTTAGACATTAATGACATTATAATTTATGGTAAGGTAATAATGGGTATGATATATTTATTTTAATTAATGATAAATGTTTAATTAATATAATATATAAAATTAAAAGTTTTATTTTAACTTAAATTTATATTATACGTGAAAAAATAATCTCATTGCTTCATGACCCGACAGTTCACCATACACATGAGTGTAATTATCATATACCCTATATATAGTAATTTAAGAAGTTACATGTGATATTATAATTAATTATGTATAATAATATCCTAAATATCATATATAATAATTAAATAATTAATTATATATTGTTGTGTGTAATGGTGATGTAAACAAATTAAGTAAGTTCTTGAGACGGTAGTCCACCATACACACAATCAATAGTATCAGTTCTTATTTAAGATAGGATGAGAAGGTTTTATGTAATTAATGTAACATAAAAAAGTATTAATATATATAATAGACATAGCTTACTATATCATAATACTTTAATAATATTTTAATTGGGTTGTAGATTAAATCAAACATTGATGATCTGTTAAGGATATTTCCTATTTTTTCGACCACCTATTTGAGATTATAACTAAAGCCTTCATAGGATAGATTTATTAATTAACAAAGTCATATGGAATGTTGGTATGGATTTAATGAAGGTAAATTGGTATGAAATTATATATCTAATTGGGTTTTATGTGATTAAAGAATAGGATACTATACAATATTTTATAATTGGGGGAAGAGAACACACATGGAATTTTTTAAAATAAAGAACTACACAATCGTTTTTCACATGAAAAAAGGGTAAGAAATTGATGATATTATAATATTAGAATATATATGGTCTTATAATTTACATAAAAAATTAAATTATATGTGTTTTGGTTAATATTTAAGCCTTATTTGTTTTTTTATCCCCAATAAACACATTTTTTCAATACCCACAACAATTAAATTATAGTGTTAATTATATTTAAAAATAAATTTGAATATATTATTTAATATAAATTATTGTGATTCTATTTATTTAATCCACATTTCAAACTTCAACTCATATAAGTGGGTGAATTTAATTTTTTTGAATCCTAAAGGCGCGTCAAAAAAATTGTTTTCCAAGAAAGACATTTTCACATATAAGATGTTTTTAAATATGTATATAACAAGGAAAAATAATTCAATGGTAATAAATTAATATTTATAGATAAATAATATATAAATTTCATTTAAAATATTCCATATTACTGTTATCTTTAATTAATTAAAATGTAGAAACATTATACACATTAAAAATGTTTTCCAAAAAATCGTTTTAATTCATAAGAATGATGTAATTGAAAATTACAACATAAATATTATTTAAAAGTAATAAATTAGATTAAATATATCCAAAATAGAAATATTTTTATTTTAAATTAAATTAAAATAATTATGAGAGTTATTTTTAAAAAAATAAATTAAAATTCATTACAAATCATTATATTCACTATTCACAAAAAAATGATATTTTTTTAGAATTCCAAAAATTTCAATATATGTTAATATTGATATAACAACATCAATTTTTTTTAGTTTTATAATCTAATATTTATGATATTTTTAAAATTTCATTATAATACTTGATAGCAAAAATATATATTTTTATATTAATAATATTTAATATTTACTCTTGTGATTTTGTAAATTATTTTATATTGACTAGAACAATTATATATATATATAATAAAGTATTTAATCATATTCACGGAAACCAATATTATACTTCTGTGAAAATAATCATATTTAAATAATCATTATTCAAATGTGTTCAATGATTCATGTTTCTTATGTTATCAAAAACGGTTTTCCATTTTTAAACAAGTCTCACTACATTAATCCAAACTTAAATAATTTAAATCATTAAATTTTACATCACATTCTATAGTGAAATCAGTTGAGGGAGTTTTCGGTTCATTGCCTCATTAATATTCAGGATTCTTCCAAAAAGTTTTTATTTTTCCGCATCACTTTGATGGCTTTTTTTATTATTTCATAGATCTTTCTCTCTATAATCAATGAACATAAAAGGATACACATTCTATTATATTTTTTGACCAACTGTATAACCATTGGACTTAGTAAATGTGAGGGGTATGGTATGTTCTTAATCAATTGGGATACATGGACACATCATGAACATAAGATATGTGATATGGGAGTACAAATTATTAGGGCTCTTCTTGGATGTTATCATGTATCTAAAAGTGATGATAAATCTAGGACTGTGATTTTAATTTTTCAAAAACCTCATGAATTTCATTAAAGGATATATATAGAGGAAAACATTATCTCCAACATCAAACTCCATAAAATTTCAGTTAATGTCCTCATAAATCTTATATCATCATCGTATGGATTTCATGTGACAATTAATGGTTTAGAACTTCTATATCTTCTCATGGGAAAGATCATGTCCCATCATCTTCCACTCTCCAACTTCATCCAAGAATGTTGGAGTCTGACACTAATTTCCAAAAAAAGTTTCATAAGGTACCATTTTAATGATATAATGGAATTTATTTTTATATGATAACTAAATCAGGGTATGGTGATAATAAACACATACTTCTAAATGCATTTAAAATTATCTCAGTATATCCTGTTGAATTTAGATGGTTCTCATAGATTTACCATCTATTTGAGGGAGATTAATAGATCATGAATTAAATTTAATATTCAAATATTACTGATATCTTATCTATATTCTAGATTTACATATTAGATATCAATTATATACAATATAAATTTTAACTCTATGTAATCATAATGCTTCACATATTAATATATATATACTAGAATGTATTTCAAGATAGAAATATTTGTTGATATCATTGAAATAAGCCAACATTATAATGAAATTGACAACCAACTATATGTTTATATCATTTTGGTGTCATGTAGAGTCATAAAATAAATTTTTGGTTATGTATTCCCCTATACATACTAATATACAAATGATTGAATCATATTGTTTGACTTCTATCATCCAGGCTTGACTTGTTGCCATACCAATCATTGATAGACAAATTCCACAATCTCCTTTTTCATCATATCCCTCTTGATGTCTTCCTTTATGTTTCTATGAATCATAGTGATTCATTGATGAATTGATATGGATGTTATATGTACATCATCTAAAATACCACTCTTCAGATCTGGTTCTGATGGGAAACTTATCATATTTCCAAACCATATGAATCTATTTTTGGAAAAGATAAAGACTAGAGTATAATATACATTATTTTGTAACATCATATTGTTTCAATAGTCATTCCCGAACCACTCAAGAATATATGGTTGATAATTTATTTAATAAAGGATTGATTAATATTATTTTGCTATTCTCATATAAATCATTATCAATACTAAAATGATAAAATACATCTCAAAACATAGCATTGATAAATATTCTAGATCCGTTCTACTAAATACATCTTCCATATTGTCTTTATTCATGGGATGGTAATATATTAATTAGTCCTATTCAATGATCAACTATGACCATATTTACAGGTCCATTTTATTATTACTCAATTTGAATATTAATTTTTCAATCTAATGATCACTTTTTATATCATACATCTTTCCGTTGAGATAATGTCACCAGATACTCATGGACAAGATCACTATATCTAATTACAAGTCATGTGAGGTACAATTATTCATATGATGCATTATCTTCCACGATTAATATGCTATAAATTTTTCATTATAAATAAGTAAATATCTAATCAAATTGTTCTTGAGCATCTATATAAACCAAAAAAAATCCCTCATATGTGGGTTCCATAAGTAGTAGTGTAGTGACATGCCTATATATAAATTCCTTATTGATAAAATCACATTCCCTTGTCCTGAAAACATTAACCCATTCCATATTATCTTGGATATTATTTTTTATAATCAATAAATTTGTTTCAAAAATTTTCTGAAATACCCATATAATTTAAGGGAACTATGAATCATTGTTATAAATATAGGTATCGGCCAATCGTCAATTAACCTATAACAAAAAGGGTCTATAAATATCCATTTTAATGTGATAGTATTCCACAATAATGATACTTATTTCATCCTTAAATGACATTTATTGTAATTTAAAAAACAATTCTCCTTTGTCAAGAAAATTTTCACAATATTCAAATTCTATTAACGGTCCTCCATGCTTTTGGAATAAATCAAAATATCATCAATAAAGGTTTCCATTTTTACACGGTATTCTATAAAGATTGATTATCATGTGGTTCAATATTTCATTGTCATGGTAAGTCAAATTGACTTTATTATGAACATATAGTGTAAAAAAATGTTCGAATGGTAGTTTTTTGTATATTTTACGTCTTTATCCTTAATTGGTGATATAACCACCAAAGGTCCACCATAAGTAAATAATGATCGATGGATAAACAATTGAACAAGACATTTATTTGTTTTAGGGGATAATATTTCATTATCATTTATTTGTGTGGATCATTATCATCAATTCCATCATGTATTAACCTATAATTCTACTGGATTAAGAGGAATGATACACCACATAGTGAAGCACACTGTCATTTAAACAATTTTTATATAATCTATTTTAGAAGCTAATTATTTTCTTCCATATAAAATGTTTCCATTTTGTAAGGAATCTTGGATATGGGTAGAGATCTAGACATAATTTCTTCTGAGAAATCAACCTCTAAGTCAGGAAAAACACCTAGAAACTCTTTGGGAAATACATCAGTATAATCCCTTATAAAATGAATGTTATAATGAAATATAATATACATTTAATCATTCAATTGGTAAATATTTTTATTCCCTTAAGAAGAAAATATCTATTCATAAACAATATATTCTAGGAGAGATTTATTCTCCCCCTTACAGACATATAAAATAAGTGTGTGAGTAGGTATGTGGTGAGTATTCTCCATCCCTTGATTGTAGCTGTAAGATTTATATAAGGATACGAAATCCTTGAAAAAATAGAATAATAGTCCACTAAAAGAAGTATGATTATATTTTCTAGACAATTCAATCCAATAAAATTGATACTAGATGAGTTAAATACTTGGTATAAAACCACTAATATATTTTTTGTTCTCATATTCATCTCAATGACCATGTTTCCAGATTGTATTTGAATAATTATACTAACTATCAATGATATGAATTTATTCATAATACTAGAATTAAATAGTATATTTACTATTATTGAATTAATAAGTACAATACTATAAAAAAATCAATTTTTGTGTCCACATCATTAGTAGTGGTAGCATAGTACCTTCTTGAATGACACAGAGGTTGTTATCACTAATCTTATATAGAAAACTTTGTATTATGGAATTAACTTTTGTAGTTCCAAGGTTCTTTAAAGTTAAACCACTATAGTGTAGTCATAGTATTAATCTGATTCTTCATTTGTAATTTATCATTACAAGCCTTATTATTTTTCCTTCCACATTGATTAACACTATGCACCTTTTGGTCACATTTATAGAATCGATTTTTTCAAAAGAGACTATTTGTAGGATGTTTCCATCCACACTATTGAAAAGTTGGATTTTGATTTCTATTTCCTCTAGGGGATTTATCTATTCACTGCATCAATTGAAACACCATTTTAATTTTTTTTCATATCCCATGACAACACTAGTATTCAAAGATCTCCGTCAGAACAATGAGGTAAACATGTTCAATATATTCTTAGTATTCAATGTTTTTTATTTCAAATGTTATCCATATAATCATCTTTAACCCTCTAAAAACATGGTCTAGATTACCTTCAATGTAGATGATAATGATGGAGGTGTACCATGAATGCCTTGTGACATTTATCTCAAGTGACCTAAGAGATTCATATTCCTTTTTCAGAAGACTGATAGACTGAATATCCATTTTATGATTGAGAGTTCCTGGAAAAAAGAATATTAAAAAATATATTCTAAAATTCTTCCCATTCTGTGGAATATTTTTACACTTTGGACATTGGTTTATTGATTAGTGACCACAACTGATCAACATCTCCCACAAATTCCGCAAACTTCCATCACGACATTATCAGGGTTATGCATTAATGTACATGGAATTTCCTTTTAATGAATTTAATACATTGTTTTTTATGAATAAATATAATGATTTACTTATGGTAGAGTGCATTTTCCTCATAAAATAAAATATTTCATATTAATCTATCTAGAATTGAGTATATAATTCAAACTAATTGATATTAATATTAATAACATGAGATAATTGAGCTAGTATGCCCATTAATTTTTCATCTCCCTCACCCATGATACTATGCTTGTAATTGGTAAATCATTATATTTCATATCATGTTGGTTGATGTCATGGGTTCACTAATATATCTCCATTAACTCAAATAAAAACAAAATTTATAATACATTAACCCATAAACATACAAAAGAGAAAAATATAAAAATTCAATAAATAACATATAAATGACAATTAATTCATAAAATTTGGTTCTCTATGGTTATACAATGTTTATCCATAGTAATTTCACTATTATGTGTTCGAATTTAATATTTTTCTCAATTCCTTATAATGGTTTCGAAAGAGTTTGTGTATTTCAAAATGGTATCCCCCAGGAGTGTCAAACTAGGATCGTAGTAATTCATGTTGTTGAATACAAGGTAACAATTGAGTCCTGAATTTTATGCCTTTATTAGTTTTATTACTCCTTAGTAATTGTATCCCATAACCATATTCTAATTTACTATCTATATATGGATGTAATTTCTCCAAACCCCTCACACTACACTTCATGAAGAATATTGGATTATTTTCTATACTTAGTATTATCCTCAAAATTATCACTAAGGTTATTACTAATTTTTTCCCATCCTATTTACAGATATAAACTAAAATATTTCTTTTATACCAAATATAATGACCCAATAATTTTACACATATTCTTACGTGTTTATTTATTACGGATACCAGAGTAGTTCAATACCATAGATTAGGAAGACTATTTAATTTTGAAGATTGGGATTATATTACATAAAATGTAATTTAAAACATGGAATCCATATTTAATTCCCTATATAGATATCTTAATATACATTTGAGCTCTGAAAATTTCATGCAATAACCATAGAAATACATAAAGAAAGGGTGAGCTAAATGGTCCAATATATGAATTACCTTGATAAGGGAACATAAATTTTGAGTCAATGTTTTGAAAAGATATCCAAAAATAGAATGCTTCTCATAAACCATCCCAGTGGGGCCCGGGCCGTGACTCCCCAAGCCTGCCTACAATAAGCCAGGGGCTGGTGACTAGCACCGAGTAGGCATATCACTAACATGGGAGGCATTGCCTATGTACCTGTACACACACACACATATCTATACCCACAAATGTTGAAATGTAAAACACTAAGGAACACAATTCATACATACAACTAAACCCAACCAATAGAGTACGACAAAATGTAGAGTACTAAAAAGTAAACTAGGCCAGAATACATGCCCACCAAAATCAAACAAACAAGATTCTAGAAACTAGAAAGTCCAACCTATAAGCACAAAAGGTACTGGGACTATTTCTTGTAGCCATAGGAACACCTCGGCCAGGAGGGAACTCAGAAAGCTCGGTCCTGTCCTGGTCCACCCTAGACTCTGTCAAAAGGCTGCTCATCTGCACAAGACACCAGACTTGTCGGCAAAGCCCATGTAGGGGTTAGTATAGAAATACTCAGTAGAGGACCCTAAAATCCACAAAGTAGTATAGAATGCAAAGATACGGTCAGCTATATATAGTATATGTCAGTAGAACATATAGAACAAACTAGATATACTCAAAACCCATAACGTAGTGTAGAGAAAAGTTACTTGACCCCATACCCCAGTTAGGGATTCAGATCGAAGATTCTGTGATGCAATCGTTCCAGGATAACACACTCCATGAGTCTTATAGCTCTGATGACGTTCGTCCGAGAATTGGTGTTCGTCGGGAACCACAATGATTGGTAGCTACACTGATGATGGAAAAAACACTCCTGAGTGGGAAGGTTATGATTGATAGAATCACTCATTACCGGAGACACACTCCTTAGTGTGAATGATCATGATACACTGATGAGGATCACTTCCAGGGACATGGCGGATACCGCGACTCATCCGGATTCACCAGTTAGGTGATCCACTAGCTAGGTAGAGGAGCAACTCCCAGTAGAGTTGGTCACGTTGATGACTTATTCTACCTAGGGTCAGGAATGGATATAGGATCTCTCTCTGGGCCTCTCGGAGGGATGCCGACTCTATCACAGAATGTCCGGCTGAAGGGATCATACTTCTGTAGAATGAAACAATTCCTGACCATCAGGGGAACGCGAAGAAGCGGCACTAACCCAAAAGAAAGATGTCCAGGATGCGGGGAACAGGAGGACCATTCTATCTTCCAAAAAGTACATGGCGTGTAGAAAATATACATGTCGTGTGGTATGACCCCTGGTACTGCCCGTGTAGAAGAACTGTTCGCCTAGAAAAACTTAGTACATGGCATGTAGTACGATGTACACGCCGTGTCCGAGTGACTGGGGTTGGCCCCGTGTCACTGGCTATGTAGCTGTACATGGCTATCAACTAGTGTACTTTATCCTGTGTCCGTGTATCCCCTGGATACACGCTGAGCTTCACGTTTCCACCTCTTTTAAGTTGTACACGCCATGTCTCCTGAAGCCGTGTAGATCATCCTATGTCCTTGTACTTCAAAAAGTACATTTTGATCATCAGGGAAAGTCCAACACACTATTTGACCAGGGTCACACACTGTGTTATTCCTCCCTGATCCCGAAACCCAAGCCGCCGCCGCCAGTACTACATGGTGTGTTCTTCGGAAGTACATGCCATGAATTCTGGAAATTTCCAGAGACATGGACCTCCATCGTCGCACCTCTAGTGATGTTCGGTTCGTCGATCCGGCCGTCTGATTGCCACGAAACCTTCAGGTTTTGGTTTCCCAGTCACCTTGAAGCTGATTCCGGTGTTTTCGAACATCCGATCGGCTCGAAAAACATGCTTTGATCTTACCGAACAAAGAATGCTCGAAGAACGCCCTTTCCCAATCCGGTCTGATTCGTCATCCGCCATCATCGCCACACCTCCACAAGGTCATTTCTGTGTCGATCATTCGATTTGGGATCTTTGCGTCACAGAATGGATGAGCAATGATCCGTTGTTCATCACCCCGTGATGAACGTGAAGAATGCACAAGAAAAGAAAAGGGGGAGGAAATACAATAAACAAAATTGAGGAATGAAAATCTGTCGTCATTCGTCATGGCGTTGATCTGAACCTGTTAATAGGTTTAAACCGAGAAAAAATCAACATAAAGAAATGCATGGATTATTTCCCAAAAATCATCCCAAATAAAACCCTCCCCGCAATAATGTATGAATCCACAGATCAACTTGTTCGTGGTTGATCCACGGTCATCTTTTAAACTCAAAAACAAGGAAAATAAATTGAAATAACAAACCATAACCTTTATAATGAATCAATCGTTGACGAAGGCACATCCCTACCATTGTCGTCGATATCATTCAGCGTCAACGTAGCGATTCTCGATTTAGATCTGTAATCGTTCGTCGCCGAGATTTCTCTCCAATGCCTCGCAGATTTTGTAGAGGTTCCTCTCAAACATCCCCAATGATCATCACATAAGTATCCCAATAAAAAGGGAATCATTATGGCGTTAAATTATGCAGCAGTATTAATGACGCCAACTTTCCATTTTTACGTCATTATGACACGTCAATAATTGAGGGAAACCATTGCGCCGTTTCCACGATGCATTGGATGTTTCCATAAAAATAAAATAATCATTGTGGATTTATTTTATTTTATTTTACTTGAAACATCTAAAAAATAATGTTTTTCCCTAAACTCGGGATGGTCGAGGTTAGGCTCTTTCTTAGGAAATGTCGTCATCTCGGACGCAACGGTGTGCTCATATTTTTTATCCGGGCATCTGTTTGGAACTACCACAACCGAACACTAGCACCGACTGAATTAACTTTACATAAAAAATGTTCAAACAACCATTCTAGACTCACTGGACCTCAGAATGATGTGCCTTCTTCATGACAGGTCAAGAAATAATTCCATATAATATTTAAAAATAATAAACAGAAAACTCCGAGACATTACATTCTCCCATCCTTGGGGATTTTCCACCCCGAAAAGACAAATCAAGGGCTACTCACAAAGATGTGGGTACTGGGCACAAATCTAGGCCTCCTGCTCCCACATGCTCTCCTAAAGATTCATGTGCTGCCACTAGACGCGCACCATGGGAATCGATCTCCCACGAAGGATCCTCTCCTACCGATCCTCAATCTCCACCAGGTACTCAGTAAAGGTCACTCCATCCTGGATGTCCATCTCACCCCAGTCGATGATGTGCGATGGTTCATACATGTACCTCCTTAGCTGCGACACGTGGAATACATCGTGTATCTGATGCAACTGAGGTAGTAGAGCTAGGCGGTACGCCACCTCACTAACTCTGCACAGAATCTGGAAAGGCCCGATGAAACTTGAATATAGCCTGCCACCACAGCCAAATCATTGTAACCCTTGTCGAGGTGAGACATGAAGAAAGACATGGTCTCCCTCTTCGAACATTGTAGGCCTCTGTCATCTGTCTGCATAAGACTTCTGCTGGGCCTGTGCAAAAATCATCTATTCTCGGATGATCTGGAACTTCTCTATGGTAGCTCGCACTATCCTTGGCCCCATGAGTGCTGACTCTCCGGGGTCGGTCCAGCAAACTGGTGACCAACAGGGTCTCCCATACAAGGCCTCAAACTGTGCCATACCAACGGTGGAGTGGTAGCTGTTGTTGTACTCAAACTCCACCAGTGGTAGGTTGTCCTCGCAGCTACAACCAAAGTCCATGATACATGCTCTCAATATATCCTACAGAACCTGAATGATCATATCCGTCTGACCATCAGTCTGGGGATGAAACGTTGTGCTCAAGCATAGCTAAGTCCCAAAATCCTCCTGCAATCCCTTCCACAATCGGGATGTGAAGCATGTATCGCGATCTGAAACTATAGTCAAGGGGACACCATGAATCTGAACTATCTCCTATACGTAGAGGCATCCCAAGCTCTCAACAGAACTCTGCTCCCTGATAGCTAAGAATTGAGCCGACTTGGTGAGTCGGTCAACGATCACCCAGATGGAATCATGTCCCTTGGACATCCGTTGTTATAATTTCATGAAGTCCATCGATATTACGTCCCACATCCACTATGAAACATCCAGGGGTGAGCTAATTCCGCTGGAACCTGGTGCTCAGACGTAATTTTCTGGAATGTGAGGCATCGAGAAATGAACTCCGCTACTGCCTTCTTCATGCCTGGCCACCAGAACTATCATTGAAGATCCTGGTACATCTCTTCCACTCTGGGATGTTCTGGCAAAGGGGATGTATTAAACTCGCTCTGTACCTTCTCCTATAATGCCACTAGTACAACAGTTCATCCGCTGAAAAGAATTACGTGCTCCCCACCTTTTGAATATCCATTAGGAGCCTGTCCTGTGGATAACTGAGCATGTAAAGACACAGTGTTGACATCCCCAAGTTGTGCTTCGCTAACACAATTCAAGAGTGGAGGGGTAACAACCATCGAATGTAGGTAATCTGCATCCTCTCCATCCATGAAGGAAAATTATAACACGGATAACTGTTGTGTCACCTCACCCAACAGATGTGCGCTCGACTTACTTCTAAGGGAATCTTCTACCTTGTTCCCCTATCCAGGAATATAGATGATCTCAAAATCATAATACTGGAGGGACTCTATCCAAGGCATCTACCTCAGATTCAGATCCTTCTGTGAGAAGATTTACTTGAGGCACTTGTGGTCAGAGTATACAACAAACCGCTTTCCCAAAAGATAGCGTCGTCACATATTTAAGGTGAATAATACCGCTAAAAACTCGAGATCATGGGTCACATAGTTCTTCTCATGTGGCCTAAGATGGCGTGATTCATAAGCAATCATTGCATGCCACTGCATCAAGACACAGCCGAGCCTGTCCCTGATGCGTCGTAGAAAACTACGTACTCGACACCCTCCTCTGGCATTGTCAATACTGGGGCGCTCGTCAAACACTGCCTCAACCGCTCGAAATCCATCTTGCACTTCTCCGTCCACACGAAGGGCTGCCCCTTCCTAGTCAAGGACATCATCAATGCTGATATACGAGAGAAATCAGGAATGAATCTCTGGAAATATCCTGCCAACCCAAGGAAGTTTTGCACCTCTGTCATGCTATGATGTGTCTCCCATGCTAACATAGCCTTCACCTTGGTAGGGCCCACAACTACTCCATCTACAGAGATTACATGACTCAGAAAGTGAACCTCTTGAATCCATAATTGGCACTTTGAGAGCTTCCCATAATGCTGGTTCTCCCGAAGTACGTCTAGAACCATCTACAGGTGTCTCGTGTGCTCCTCCTCTGATGTTGAGTTCACGAGGATGTCGTCGATGAAGACCACTATGAACCGGTCCAAGTACGGATGGAAGATCCGGTTCATCAGTCCTATGAACACTGCGGGGGTGTTCGTCACACCAAAAGGCATCACCATGTACTCATTGTGACTGTAGCAGCATCTGAAAGCCATCTTCGGTATATCATCATCCCACACTCGTAGCTAGTGATAGCCTGATCGAAGGTCAACCTTCGAGAACCAATATGCCCCTCATAGATGATTGATGAGGTCATCGATTCTCGGAAGTGGATACTTGTTCTTCTCCATCACCTGGTTTAGGCGCCGTAAATCCATGAAAAACCTCATACTTCTGTCTGCCATCTTGGAAAACAAGACCGGGGCTGCCCAGGGTGAAGCCCTGGGTCTCACGAAACCCTTGCTCTCCAAATCCTCCAACTGCACCCTCATCTCGCAAAGCTCTGCGAGAGCCATCCGATATGCTGATGAGGAAATCAGTGTATTCCCAGGGAGTATGTCTATGTAGAAGTCAATTTCCAAGAGGGGAGGTAATCCTGGAACATCTTCAGGAAAGACGTCCTCATACTCTGCCACCTCCGCTGTGAACTGAGAGCTCACAACATGCACCGCTCCGAGGGTAAGGCTAGCCAACTCATGAGTGATCGGCTGCACCCTCTTATGTATGAGTGCATTTTGCGCAACTTAGGTTTCCTTTTCTCCGATAATGGAAATCCTCATTCCATCATGGAAAATACACTTCACGCTTCACCTAAAACAGTCAATCTGGTCATGGACCGAAGATAACCAATCCATACCGAGAATGGCGGCATAAGGCCTCGACACTACCACCAAGAGGTACCAACTGAAACTCTCACATCCAAGGAGAAAATCACATGGTCTTCAAAGGTGTGTGATCGTCGAGTATCCTCTCGTAGGTGTCTCCAAGTGTAATGATCGGGTCAATGGTTCTACCGGAATCTCAGGGTTTTATAAAACACATGTGGCTATATGGGAATGACAGGAACCTATGTATATGAGTATGGCAGCTAAGGTAGAAAAGTCAATGATCATACCTCGAATCATCCCTGGAGCCCTTGGGTCGTACGCCTCGACCGCATGCAGCTATCCCCGCCCCTGTCCCCTAGCTCCCTGAGCCTTGTGCGGACCTCCTGGGGGAGGTGGTGGAAGTAAGTTGAAGTTTCTGCCACCACCCGCAGTTGTCCTTGCTCCTCTGCCACATCTGCCGCCAGGCAGGTCTGCCTGGTCTGTTATCTTCTTCTGCCTTGGTGGTCCATCCACCGCTTCCCTGTCAGCAGCTCGATGGGTCAGGCAATCCCTAGCGAGATGTCCTCTACTATCGCATGTGTAGCATCACTTCTCCTTAGACTGACAGGATCCATCCTGAGAGGCCTAGACTATCGATTCCATATCCTATGTCCTCTTCCTACATCTCTCACTTCCCGATCCCTGTGTCTGATGTCGGCTCCCTACCACTGAGGACTCTGCACCGGTCTGCATGCTGCTGACTGCCGACAGCTGTCTCTGATCCGCCAAGAATCTTTCGACCACCAAAGCTCACTCAAGCACTCCAGCATAAGTTTATATGAATAGAGGCATGAAACTAGCTCAGATGTCTCATCGTAGACCACTCTCAAAGGTTTGTGCTCTGAAGTACTAATCCCTGACCATATCTATTGAGTACCTGGCGAGGTTTTTGAACCTCGATTAATAGTCAGCAATTGTCATACTGCCCTGCTGGAGCTAAAGAAGCTCCTGGATGCGCACAAAACTCAACGTAACCAGAGAGAAATCCTCCCAGAAGAGCCGCTCAAACTCCATCCATGAAAGAGTCTACTCATCATGAGTTAGCGTTGTCAAACTCCACCATTGTCCTGTCAAATCCTAGAGAAGGCTCGCTCCTAGGATCACCATCTGCTCTGATGGTGTCCTCACTAGACAAAAAACTTTGGTCACCGCCTCATGCCAGTACTCAACCGCCTGAGGGTCGGGCATACCTCAGAACCTGAGGGTCTTTGTCTTTGGAGCTCATGGAGCACGCTAGTCATGCGCTCCTCTCCGGTCGGAACTGCAGGTACCACTGGCTGCTCCACTGGTGGTGTTATAGTTGGTGCACCACCCGTTGGCAACGCCTGGGGAACTGGTCCCTGTATCGAAGCCTCACCACGGATGGGGTCATCTACGTTATCATTCCATTGAATCCTAGAGGGTATGCATCATAGAGGCATCTTGTGGGGAAACAAGATGTACCATGGTCAAAGAGTCTATCTGAATAGATGACACAATGATCATGGAAACCATAAACCATTCTTATATGATGCATGTACCTTTTTATTTTCCCGCAACCAGTGTTTTCGTGTACCGAGTCAGAAAGTAGGTTATCAGATCCATGGTGTATGGATACGTTGGCCACCGCACCAACACTGGAGTCTCCGTCCTGAATGCCGATCTCAAAACACTTAACACTGTTTTTCCAAACGAAACTCACAGACTCTTGGTCCTACGGTAGAACTGACCACCTTTGATACCACTTTTTCATGACCCGTCCCAGTGGGGCCCACGACGTGACTCCCCAAGCCCGCCTCTAATAGGACATGGGTTGGTGACTAACACTGAGTAGGTATATCACTAACATCGGAGGCATTACCTAAGTACCTATACACATGCACACATCTCCAAGCCCAGAAATACTGAAATGTAAAACACTAAGGAACAAAGTGCATGCATACTACTAAACCCAGCCAACATAGTATGATAAAAGGTAGAGTACTAAAAAGAAAACTTGCCCAGAATACAAGCCCACCAAAAACAAACAATCAAGAGTCTGAAAACTGAAATTTCCAACCTGTAATCACAAAAGGTACTAGGACTGCTGCTCATAGCCATAGAAACACCTCAGCCTGGAGGGAACTCAGAAAGCATGGTCCTTTCCAAGTCCACCCTGGACTCTTTCAAAAGGCTTCTTGTCTGCACAAGACACCAGAATTGCGGGCAAATCTCGTGCAGGGATGAGTATAACAATACTCAGTAGAGGACCTCGAAAACCACAAAGTAGTACATAAAATAAAGACACAGTCAGATATTCACAATATATGTCTACAGAACATATAGAACAAACCAGATACACTCAAAACCATGAACGTAGTCTATATAAAAGTCACACGACCTCATACCCATGTTAGGGATTCAGATCAAAGATTCCGTGATGCACTCGTTCTGGGAGAACACACTCCACGAGTCTTATAGCTCTGATGACATCCGTCCGAGAAGTGTTGTTCGTCGGGAACCATCACGAGAGGTAGCTACACTCATTATGGAAGACACACTCTTATGAGGGAAGGTTATGATAGATAAAAGCAATTATTAAGGTACTCACACTCTTGAGTGGGAAAGATCACGATATACATATCAGGATCACTACTAGGGCCATGGAAGATACTGTGACTCATCCGGATTCACCAGTTAGGTGATACAATAGCAAGGTAGAGGATCAAAACCTGGTAGAGTTGGTCACATCAATTCCTGACTCTACCTAGGGTCAGGAATGGAAAGAGGATCTCTCTCAGGGCCTCTTGGAGGGATACTGACTCTATCACAGAATGTACGGCTGAAGTGATCATACTCCGGTAGAAGAAAACGATGCCTGACATTCAGTGGAATGAGAAGAAGGGGAACTAACCCAAACGAATGATTTCCAGGATGCGGTGAACAAGAGGACCATGCTGTCTTCCAAAAAGTACACGACGTTTAGAAACGATACACGACATATGGTCTGACCCTGGTTACTGCCCATGTGCAACGACCCATGTCGAATAACTGGTCACATAGAAAAGCTTAGTACACTGCGTGTAGTACGATGTACACGCCATGTCTGAGTGACTGGGTTGGCCTCATTTCACTGGTTGTGTGGTAGTACATGGCTATTAACCCATGTACTTTATCATGTGTCTGTGTATCCCCTGGATACACTTCGAGCATCACGTTGCCGCCTCTGCCAAGCTGTACACACCGTGTCACCTGAAGGCATGTAGATCATCCTGTGTCCGTGTACTACCCAAAGTAAATGCCAAGCTTCAGGGAAAGTCCAACATGCCGTGTGACCGGGGTCACGCGCCATGTTATTCCTCTCTTACACCGAAACCCTAGCCGCTTCTTCTAGTACTAAATGTCATGTTCTTCGGATGTATACGCTGTGTATTCTGGAAATTTCCAGAAACACGGACCTCTGCCGTTGCGCATCCAGAGATGTTCAGTTCGTCGTTCTGGCCATTCAATTTCCATTAAACCTTTAGTTATTGGTCGCCCAGTCACCACGAAGATGATATAAGTGTTTTCGGACCTCCGATCGGCTCTGAAAATGTGCTTTTATCTTCCCAAACGAAGAATGCTCGAAGAATGAACTTTTCCAATCCGGTGTGATTCATCATCCATCATCATCACCGAACCTCCACATGGTCATTGCGGTGTCAAACCTTTGATTTGGGATCATTACGTTCCGGATCGGATGCGCAATGATCCTTTGTTCATTGCCTCGCGAAGAACACGAAGAACGATCGATGAATGAAAAGGGGGATGAAATCCAATAAAAAAAATTGAGGAACGAACCTCCTCTATCATTCTTCACAGCATTGACTTGCTCCCCATAATTGGTTTAAATGGAGCAAAGATCAACATAAATAAAATCATGGATTATTTCCCCAAAATCATGCCATAGAAAACCCTCCCGAAAGAACGTACGAATCCACAGATTAACTTGTTCGTGGATGATCTGTGTTCATCATTTAAAGTCAAAAATGGGGAAAATAAATTGAAATAACAAACACCTAACTTTAGAAAGGATCGATCTTTGATGAAGGCACAGCGCTGCCGTTGTCCTTGAGATCCTTCAACATTGGCACAACAATTCTCGATTTTGATCTGTCGTCATTCATCGCCGAGAATTCTCTCCAACGCCTCGTGGATTCAGCAGAGGTTCCTCTCAAACGTTTCCTATGATCATCACTTGATTATCCCAAAAAAGGGAAATGTGATGTAATTGAATTTCGTTAAAGTATTAATGACGCCAACATTACATTTTGGAGTCATTATGTCAAGTCATTAATTTAGGGAAACCGTTGCGCCATTTTCTCACTGCATTGGATGTTTCCTTAAAAATAAAATAAACATTGTGGATTTTTTTATTTTTTTTACTTGAAACGTATGAAAAAATAACTTTTTTCCCTCAACCCGCACTGGTTGAGGTTAGGCTATTTCTTAGGAAAATTCATCATCCCGGACTCAACGGTGTGATCATATTTTTAATCCCGGCATCCGTTTGGAACTGCCACAATCGTGCACTAGCACCGACTCATTTAACATAACTTAAAAAAAGTTCAATCCACCATTCCGGGCATACTAGGCCTCGTAATGATGTGTCGTCTTCGCGCCTGGTCTCGAATTGATTCTATATAATATTTAAAAATAATAAATGGAAAATTTAGAGACATTACAAGGATGGTGATTAATAACATAAATGAATAATAGAAATAAAATAGTATTCTTATATCATAGAAGAATATTTAATGTTGTGAAAAAAAATTAGAAGATATAAACATGATTCAAGGTTACCTTCCATGAAATAATCATATGAGATACAAAGTCCAATAATATATTAGGTTTACACCTTAATCCCATTAATAACAACTCATGATTCTATAACAATAAAAAAGGAATTGATGTTATTTTTTTGATCAACCATAATAATATTTTCATGATCTATGTGTACCAGAAAATATAATCATATAATAAGGTATAACATAACAATTACCAATGGGAAGAAAATGGGTAATATAATATTTTTTAATATCATAATAAAATGAAATTTCATATGGATGGAATTTTAGAAATGAAAATAGTGATAATATTACCCTATCAAGGGAATGTGGAATAAATAATTTATAATCAATCATAACATCAATGATACATAATGTGTGTTGGAGAGAGAAGGTTCGTAACACGATGAAATGTGTAGGATAGAAGGATCCCTTACATCAAGAACAATTTTTCACAATAATTATTTGTTATCATGATTAATAAATATATTTTAATTATTTATTATATAAATGACATTTTTCATATTTGTTATTTGTTTATTTTATTTTTTAAAATGTAATATTCAATTACAAAACATATTATTTTCACAATATATGTTTTTATAGTAAATGACTCGTATTTCAAAAATCACGTAGGTATGTTTAATAAGTAAAATTAGATTATTATTTATTCATATCAAGAATTTTAATTATTACTTAATAATAAATTTTATGAAAAATTTATACTTTTATAAAAAATGATGAAATATGGTTATGAAATATAAACTACATTAACAACATGAATATAGTATATCATAAATTTCGAAGAGTAAAATTTCAATTTTTCGAGAGTCCTGATTGAATGAACATACGTTTTTTGTTATCATAGTTGGATGATAAATTTATCATATGTTTCATATATGTTCTTAAAATAACCATACACATGCCATCCATGTTATGGGGTAATAAAATTAATCACATAGCTTCACGAGGCAGATCTCCAACGTATAGTTGAATGGTATTTTAATTTTTTCAATGGTTGGTATGATAAAAATGTGTATGATAAAATTATTTTCAATAATTATTATTATTTCATTAATAAAATATATAATTATAAAAATAAATATTATTATCTTCCTTGTATAGATCATGTGAAAAACAAATCACATCTCATCATGAGGACGTAGTCCACCATACACATAGTAGACATTAATGTATTCCCTACGGAGTGGAATGTAAGATGATATATATGTTATTATTGTTTTAGAAGTATAATAATTACATTAATATATTATATGAACACTAAATACCTCATTATAAACATCCATGAGAAGCATTTATGGAAAAAAAATTATGTTCGTCTGTGTGGTGGAAGTCAACCATACAAATGATCAATATTTTATATTCCCATTTGATGTAAGAGGATATTTTTATAGGCTAGTTCAATAAAATAACAAAATATATGTTTATTTAATATAATAATTTTTTTATTTAATAATTATTTAATATGAATTTAAGTTGTTTGATAAATAAATATATAAAATATGATTAGTTAAGGATATTACATCTTCTTCAGACAACTATATTAGGATTATACCTATATCCTTCAATGATTTAAATTATGATAAAACAGAGGCATGTACGATTATTAAATGGAATTATGGAATTTATTTTATTTCTATTTTATTATACAATTTGTTTTAGATTAATGTATATGAAAAGAGTATGGGATATATTTTATAAGTGGGGATGAGGACAGACATGAAATTTTTAAATAGAATGATTTAAACCATTTTTTCATATTTTAAGAGCTAAAAAATGTCACATTTTATAACCTTAGAATACATAAGTCAAAAAATTACTACATAATATAAATTATACTTGTTTGGGGACATTTTGTATCCTAATCATTTTAGATTAACCCCAGTTAAACCCATTTTTAGCTTAACCATAATAAATAATTTTTTTAATTTTTTACTATTAATTATTGTGAAACATTATGATAATCATATTAAATAATGAATATTATTATAATTAGAAATTTAAATCCATTTTTATAATGCTATATCCATATCCATATGAATTTACATAAAAATTAAACCCACTGAGGTGTCGAAAAAATGGTTCTCCAAATAATGCCATGTCCATTCATATGATGATCTTATTAAACTATACGATAAATGATAAAAAACAACAAAAATATTTATATAAAAAGGACTAAAATATATTTATTTCATTTGAATAATTAATCATTTGTGTATTTTAATTATCTAAAATGGAAATCAATTATGATCGTAATTTATTTTCTTAATAAAACGTTTTTTACCACTGAGTAGAATTATACTAAAATATAGTATAAGGATTATATAAATGTAATTAATTATATTAACTCTATATAAATAATAATTAAATTAATATTTAATAAAATATAATGTGTTTTTGGGTTTATTTTATTGAAAGTAAATTATAGTTTAAAAAATAAAAAATGGTTTTTTCGCTTCTCTAAAAATATAATATTTTCTATAAAATCTGAAAAATTCTCCCAATGAAAACAAAGAAATGATGATTTCAAAAATGATTTCAATTTTAAAAAATAATATTTATAAATGTTCCAAAAACTTATTATAATCATTTCTGAAAATAATAAAGAAAACTTATTTGTGAAATAAAAATGTTTATTATTAAGTTTTTGTTCTTATTAGTAAGTGATTATAAATATATTTATATTTATTTGAAAAATGATATTATCATAAAATAATTATTTTATCACATAATAATTTACTATTTAATGGACTGGTTAAAATTATCATAAATTGGTAATAATGGTTTTTTGGGTTCAATTTTTCATGCCTCATATTCTATTTAACACAGTTTTCCCTCGAGGTGTTACACAATCCCATAAGGTATTATAGATCATTGTTAGACTCCATGGTCATTAAATAGATTCACTGATTTTGGGTCAAATAATATCTGTATTATATGATATAATATGTTATGATTTATTGAGACTATTTAAGGGTAATACTAGTACCACATACTTGAATTGAATTATACAATCCAATTATTTAATTAGACATTATTGCTCCTCATCAATAAAATCCATTCATTATCCCTTATGATGAACCAACCATTTCGGGACTAAAACAATTATTATAACATTGATATAACTATTATAGTAATCCCACTTTTACTTATGTATTTTCATTTTTATCTAATATTAGCATTTAGAGGTCACTATTTCTAGTGAGCTTAATTTATATCGGTTTTTGTGTGATAACATGCCAATTTGATCACCAATATATAAATCCCTTTGATTTAAGGTTTTATAATATCATATAAGATTTATGTATGTCACTCTATTCCATAATGAGAACCAAATAAAACTGATTGTTTATATTCTCAATTTTTTCCAATATCACAACAAAATGTAGTTCAGGGGATACTCATAATTTTCTTACAAATTTATAGGATTCCCAATACTAAATTAATAGATCACAACATTCGATTCATACCTATTAACACATACGATTTGTTTCTTTAGATTTTTAATACCTATTATGCATTATTATTTTATATACAACATGATAATACAAATTTAAAATTAAAAATAACATAGACCAACTACCTTTAAAAAATTTATTTTATCATTGAATTTTCCAGAACTTCACTTTTCCTTGAATACACAAGAAAAAAATATTCATACCTAAAGGAAGATACATGTTATTATAGTCAATAATAGAAGAGAATTTAAACACTGGAAGGTTTGAAAATATCTTGTAAAAAATATCATGGGAGGTTAGGGTTAGTGCATTCCCCTATTATATTTCTCATATAACTAAAAACATAATCTAGTATTAAAATTTTATCATACATTCATTTTTATGGGTAGATTTATTTAACACATTATTATTGGGATGAATATTAAGAGAATAATCCATCGGTTTGTGATTATTATAGAGAGATGAAGACAAATAAAAAAAATAAACTCCATTTTAGACATACCTATATTTAATAGAAGAGATATTTCAATAATTATTGACTGGATGTGGAGTTTGAAGTAATAGAGAATGTATTCATTTGAATATTAGTTTATAAGAATGATATGATATTTAATAATATATGTAATATTAGAAATAAATACTTTGTCACCATTAAAATATTTGATAATGTGGGAATGGTATATTATTATCTTTTTCTTCATCTAAACCTCTCATAAGATTATAATTTCAACCATGTATTACTTTTATAAAAAACAGATACCTGACCCTGCAAAAATATGGAAGTCAATTATAAATCAAAAGGGCCATGAATACACTTTGGAGAAACAATAAGTAGAAGTCATCGATAATGGAGATAAAATACTGTGAAACAAGACCAATAACCTACTCAATGTTATATATAGTAACAATATGTTCAAGAAATTTTTTCTGGAACCAAATCATTTAATGATGGAGATTTATCCAAATTATTTTTCAATCACTGAATTTAATATTGATGGAGAAAATCATTTTAATCAGGGTAGAGTGTAATACCCCATTATTTTACAATGTTCTTTACCATTAAATAAATATCATATTGAATCGTTTTTTATATTCAAAATTAATAAAAATAAATATCAATTTTATGTAGAAAAAATATTACATTTAAGGATAAAAATTATAACATTATTATAATGAAATATGAATCAATATTATAAAACTATTTGAGTAATTAAAAAAAAGGTATAAAATGTACTTTGAACATTTAATCCGTATCTTGGAAATTCTAATTGTTGATCATCACCCCCATTATAACTAGATTGATAAGATAGATACATAGAAAGATTAGAGACATATTTATATATATGGTTATAGGATTAACTAGAATATATGTAATAATATATACGTGTCAAATTTGATCATTATATATATATTATTTCTCAAAATTATCATAAGATTTATGGACAATGGAAATTCTATAACTAGATATGTGATCATTCAGTATATTCAATGGGTTTTTTTTCTAATTGAAAATATTATAATTCTAGAATGTAAAAAAAATATTAAATTTATATAAATTATTTTATTATAATAAAATATTATTATAAGTTACATATTATTAGTATTACTATAATTATAAAATTATGTGATTTAGTAATAGAAATAATCTAAATACTGTATTCATAATGTATATACCAAATTTAATGTATTAATTATAAATAGTTAATTTAATTTCAAGGGGTTAAAAATATTTAGTGATATTTTTTGAAGAATCAATTTTTGAGGCATAATTCATTTTCCACATAACAAATTAAATTCATCACATTTTTTTGAAGTAAATGTATTGATATACTGAAAAAAATAATATTAAATATCTTTTAATTTTTAATTTATATGAAAAATGATTTATAAAATTTATTTTTTAAAATATTATTTCTATATAAAAAGTGTTTTTATATACTTTATGTATTAAATTAAATGTGAAATTTTTCAATTTTTAGAATTTAATTAGATTGAATGGATTGAAAATTTTAAATTAACACATCTATATAGGTTAATGATGATAATTTGATTTTTATTAATAAAAATTAGTGACTAAGATAAAAGTTACGTTACCACTGTAGAGCCAAAATGTGTTAAAAGGGGATATAATAATTTTCACACATAAAATATCATAAAAAATCTTCTTATGTATTCAATAGGGATTTCTCTAATATAACATGTACCAAATCCATTGTATTTCACTTTGTATTCATATTATTTTTAAAAATAAAACCTTGAACATTAGGAAATCAATATGTTTTGACATGACATTGGAAAATTAAAAAAAAGGAATATCTATTAACTCTTCCAAAACACACAAAACATTTGTTAAACTATGGAATATCTACCAATTTTTCTTCTCCGAAACCATTTTATTACTTTAGGATGCCTCTTATTCCAATAATGTATCCTAAATCCTTCATTTTTTAAGGAAACGCCATCATGAAATGATGGATTCATCAAGTATATATGGTCCTCTATAATATTTATAATTAAAATCCCAGTTAAAATATTTATTGATATCAACCTCATCTATTAAAAATATTAGTATCATCAATATTCATCTAAAAAAATGATAATACTAATATATTACTGTAAACTCTTAATCATTTAGTAGTATAACTAGTTCATGATTGGGTTGCATTAACCAACAACATCAATGAAGGTATATTGTATTCACCACTTCTCTATAAATATATATAATTATAGTAATACTTATAATATCAAATAATAAGGACTAATATATGGCATAATATGGTTCTAAAATTATGATACGTAAATATATGATCATTATAATGAATCTTGTGGTTATAGGAAAATTCTATGAAAATTGTTTGTTATGGATTAAATTATCAGAATCCATATCAAATATTTAAATTAGATTAGCATGGACGTATATAATTTTTTTTATTAATGATCTTAATACCATTAATAATCTAGAAGTATGAATTTGGAATTAATGAATGTGGATCAACTTCTCCATTATTAAACTGTTATGAAATAATCAAAATTACTATTATCCAATAATGGAAGAAAAAATAGTAAATTAATATATATGTATGGAATTTTTAAAATTCAAGAATGTGAAATTTAATAAATATATAAATATGAATTTAAAATATATTACTAAGATGGTTATATTGATTATATAGGAGGGAAACATGCTTCAATAAAAGGCCAAACAAAAAGTAACAGTTTCATCATCAATCTCATTTTATTATCAAGATTGATATTTTTTTAACATCCATCTAATGAATTTTATTTTATTCTTAAAAAAGTCAACACATTTTATTATATCAGGTTTATTCATGGTATTTACATGTTTTCTTATAATTTTATATACATGTGGATAAAAATTTTCCTGAATATACATTTGTAAGTAATTTTGACCTTATCATTTCTTTTATATTGAGAATCATTCTCTTCTATCTCCAAATTCATCATTTTTAGTGGGTGTACTCATCATTAATTATATGATTTTTTCTGTTAATTATTGATTAAAATTAAATTTATAATGAAATTAATCATCTTTAATCATTTTTAGTAGTGTTATTCTCTATAATATTACAATGTCTTCTTAATTGTGTGAATATAATCATCCCATTATAATGGGTTTTTAATGAACATGATTATTATTTTTATAAATATTTTTAGTATTAAATCTTCCAATTCATTATTCATATTTTATTAATGAAATATATGTTCACATTATTTTAATAAATTTTAAAAAATATTTTTTTAAAATAATATGATATGTCTTTTATATTATATGCATAATTATATATAACTCTAGTAAAACGGGGTTTCTTTTAGTTAATATAAATTTTTGGTTTTTATGGATAAAATGAGATATTTAAAATGTTTACATGCACCATATTTCCATGTAGAATATAGGATAATTTTATGTTTAACATCTCAGGATACCGAATTTTTTATCATAAGTAAATTAAAATATGATGGAATTTTGAATGTTTCCATGATCACATGGAATACATGTCTATGGTTTATGATTATGTGATGGGGTTTTTATGTTCCCTCTAATTCATTTGCTAATATTTTTTTCTCGAAATATCCCGATGGGATAAATCTTTCAATCCCCATGCCTATTTTCTTAAAGGATTTGGGTGGTTAGCACGAGTATATTATGTTATCAGAAGGTGGATATCCAATCAAATTATGTTGTGAATTTATTTTTGGTTATACATGACATAAGTTATGACTTATATAGTTCGATTTTATCCACATTAAAATTATATGTAATATGCCTATACTTTGTTCTAATGTCTCATGATTTATTAATTATGTTTACACTATCTTATTTATCTTGCCTTATGTGATGCTAAAATAAATATACCTAGACCCATGATTTATAATATATTTTTTATGAGGGATAATTATCTTATTACATGTCCATTCAATATTATTAGGTTCTCAAACCCATAGTCTCATCTTAATCTAAATAGTAATCTTCAATTTACGTGTTTTTTATATCCTTATTGGGCATGAGAGCACATACATGATAGTGTTTACCTTGACATTATTTTAAAGGTGATTATTATTTATGATATATATATTGGTTGTAATATAATACTATTATTTTTTAGAATGTTTGAATATGTCATAAAGTGTTTCGGTAATCTATTTAATCTCTAAACACAATAAACATATAGTTTGTTGGGTCTGATTTATTATGATATCTAATGAAAATATTGTAAAAATTATGTTTGAAGTACCCATTATATTTTTATGCCACATAATTATTCATCAAACCATTACATAACATTAAATATTGAAAACATTGACACATATCATCAAATATTTAGTTCTTCAACTATTGAAAACATATTTATAAAAATTCAACACTCATCATAAACTATTTTCTTCTTCGACGTCCTCCATTGGATTTTCTTTTAAAAAACACGATAAAATATTCAGTAATTTCAATTACATATAAATTAAATGATTCCTAATTCTTTTATAATGTGCATTTTTACATATTATTATAATTAAATTAAATGTTTAAATAGTTAGGGAGACACTACACTCATATCATACTAAATTATAGTTCATATTCTTCCATAATATTCCTTTGTTGGAATGATAAAACATTATTTATTTAGATAATGATGAAATCAAATTTCCTGATGTAATGAGACATAAATAAATAAATTCTAATTCTATATGATACATGTCAATTTCAAATATCTACAATGACTCACTACAAAATTAAGGCTTCCATAAATGTATTTTCACGTTATTATGTGTTCTGTATCCTAATGTTGTTGAAATTTATTTTCATGAATTTATCTCTTGTATCTGTATAAAAAATAGTCTAGGAAAATTCAAACCCAAAATTGGACTTAACAAACTTAAAATTTCTTTTTTTAATATTTTCAATCAATTACACCTCTATGGATTTATAATTTATTTTTCTAAAATAATATGATAGTATAGTAAACTACCTCATTAATAATTTAATTCTTAGTTTTAGTTAATCTATCAATCATAATTCCATCATCATTTAGAACTTATGTGTCTGTAAATTTCAATAGAAAGAACTATAGTATAAGGGTTCATCAATATTATTGTTATATTGAATTTTAAATCATTTATTAAAATATAATAAATATATTGATAAACTGGCTCCAATGATTACCTGAAAATCAAATTTGACATGATATGTAGATTTCTAGTAGCTCATTTATTCCACACATACAATTATGGTAAAAAAAATCATACCCCACAATTATTGATTATACCAAAAAAATGTTCTAATTGATTTTAAATTATGTATACCAAGGTGGAACTAATATTACAATTTTTATCAATTCATCCATGATTGATATATTATGATAGTTATAGAGTGTTTTCATAGATTTTTGTTCTCTTTATTCTATATCATATATTCCATCACAATTAATTACCTTTATTGTGAGTATATAATGAGTTTTTGTGAGAATAATGTTGTGTCACATTTTACCATTTGATGAAAATGTTTAATGATGAATTTAAAACCCTATAAATACCTTTCAATTCAACTATATCTCCATTAGACTAGTTCATTATATATTCATTCTTAATTTTCCATGCATGAACGTCCATGGATAATATTGACTTATTTCTCATACCATAAATTATCATATTATATAGTTCATTAATTTTATATGATTTTATAAAGGTATGTTAATTATTTTATGTTTACTATATCATCTCTTTTCACCTAAATATTCTATCCAAATATCCATTAAAACATTATTACCAAGATTAAATTATCTAATTGATTCGTATTTCATCATCACACCAGCTATTAAAACCCTTAAATTTAATGTTTTATCAACCTTTAATCATGAAGATTCTCATATCACCGAAATAATATGATGGACCTTTCATTGGAATGATCAACTTGATTACATATTCCTCAATATTTCATAACATCATTTATCTATACCTATATTAATTTTTTATTGAAATTTAACTTCTTCATTTGATATTTCATCACCTAAAAAATTATCTTGTCTTATTAATTGATTTGTCTTCATTGATAATATATCTATATTTTTTTATCTTTATCCTTTATGTATTAATTTTACCTATAATGATATGGTGTTTCCTTCCTCAAAATAAGTATATGTTTATTAGTGTGACATATTTCATTACATTCTCATTGTCTATGTAATGTTCTCTATTATATTTATATTAATTCCAATGTAAAAATACCTTATATAATAATTTTATTTCTCCTCCACCATTATAGGATTATTATTTTAGTAATAATTGTATCATACATAGTTTTAATTACCGCACACTAATCATTATAATGAAAAAAATCACTACAATATTCATAGACAATCTCAAAATATTCAAATTTATTCAATGAGACAAATATTAACATTTAATGTAAATTTAATCATTATAAAAGGAATATTTTTGAATAAATTTAACCAACATTCAATAATCCTCATTTATATTTGGGGAAAATAATTTTAATACTAGAAACCCTTGTCCTTATCGTTGAATTTTTCACAGCACCAACAACAAAAAGAAAAAAATTCCTCCCTTTATTTGTAGTCTTGGTAATTTTATCATCTTATTGTTCATGTGTAATGAAAAATATTTTTAAGATTATCTCAGAATAATTAGGTTTTGAACATATATAACATCCCCCATTTTTTGGGTTGTGGATCATTATACATTTTCATTACCCACAAAAGTTATGAATTTCAATCTTTACCTTCATTATTAATGATATAAAATGTACTACATATTTAATTTCCTAATAATATGGTAACTTATTCTTATGATCATGATTAGGGATTAACCATTGATGACAAACAAAATCCCCCTAATTCGTGATTGAGTCTTATTATATATATGACTTCTTATGAAAACTCACATTATGGAACCCATTTGACTATAATTTTAAGTTTTAGGTCAATGAACTTAACAATTTCTTATTTAAATGTCAATTTTAAAAAAATGATGTCGTGTGTGTTTTTATCACTATAAATATAAATTATTCACCCTTCTTATTTTTCCAATCATATTCATTTTTCATCTTCTCAAAATTATCTTCTTGAAACATATATTTCCCTTGAAATGTTTTTAATGATTTTTCACACATTTATCATTTTTTTCTGTTAAAGAGTTTATTAAATCACTGGTAGATTAATTTTAATCATTTAGTGCATACATATTCTCTATAAATTTATTAATGAAAAGTATTTATAAGATAATCCTTTTTAATTATTCATAAATAAGGTATATTATCATATTTCTAATTAATATCAATTTTCCTTATCTTTATCATGGTTTGTGGGAGTGTTACACTGGTGTAACTTTATATCCAATGAATTATAAATTTCATGTACATCTATTTTTTTGGGATTTATCACATAATATACAAATAAATATGAGGTTACATGTGAGAATGATCATTTAAAAAAATTTAATCATTTAGTTCTGCCATTATAATGTGGATTTAAAAATTTAGAGTTGATCTCACCCCATATCTTGACATCCACTAACGGTGGAAAATAGTATATAGAGAAAAAAAGAAAACATCATGATTTCATCTATAATCTCTCTTTTTAAAATGGTTTCAACAACAGGTGTAGATTCCTTATAAGAATGTGAGACAATGAGGCTGATATATTTCGTTTTTTGGGGAAATTAATTAAATTAAGATATAAACATCCAATTAACATTCCTAGGTATGACCATAAGGGAAATAAGATATGTTAAGATTCAAAATCAAAATAAAGGGGTTTTTAATCATAATGGATATCTTGTTTAAGATTATGACCATTCCACAACATAACTAGACATCAAGTTATGATAATGGATATATAAGTTATGTTTATTAGTGTGATATCTTGTTTAAGATTGTGATTAGGAATTTTAATCATAATGGATATCTATAATTGATTATAGATAATTTCTCCCCAATGATTAAGATTATGACCATTCCACAACATAAAGGGACATCAAGTTACATGATTGGGATGTATCAACTATTCACACTACGGGTTGAAAATACCCTGTTATATTTTTTAATATGTAGAGAATCCTATAAAAATAAATGATTATATCTGGATTATGGATTTCCATTTCACCATCACATTGTGATAAAAGATGTAATTCAAAGTAGAAATTGTATTTAGAAGATTGGGATAAGATAAGGATATCAGTAACATATAAGCGGTGTGAGGGGATAAATATCTTTCTACCAATCATGTTTTCTTTATAAAGTCAAATAGGAGAAAGATAATTGATGAATTTACTTAGATAGTGTTCCGAAATAGAAAATATGAGACTCAAGGGAGAGACTTCTTACCTCACTCACTAGTTGTAATATGTGAAACATATATAGTCCGTTGATGAGAACTGAGTGATTTTTAGTGTTTAAGAACGTGATGATATTATGAATAGATAAATTATATGATATACACTTCATGAGGACAGCATAAAAAAAATTAATTCTCGTTTTTATAAGACATAGATATTTCACTTTTGACCAAAATTTATCAATATTTCATTTTCC
Organism: Viscum album; assembly: GCA_963277665.1. NCBI lineage: Eukaryota > Viridiplantae > Streptophyta > Magnoliopsida > Santalales > Viscaceae > Viscum > Viscum album. The sequence continues at coordinate 2,101,342,934 of OY728127.1, read as the reverse complement.
TTTTCAAAATGGTTACACTATAAAAAATTGTAAAAAAAATTAGTTTTGGATGAGGATACCAATAAAAAAACAACCTTATTTGGGGGGAATATGAGAATAATAGTCTTCCCAATCTAGACACAATATTTATTTGATTCATGGAATAGATATTCCAATTACAATATGTATCATTTCTCTGATGTCAACTTAATTATCATTCATGGGGATGAGAAAAATATTCGTGATTTTATTGAATAATTTATAAATAAAATAATATGAAAATTACATAACATCATTGTTCACTCATCATTATAAATATCTGAATAATAAGAAGAAAAATTTACTGGTGAATCTGTCAGGGCTAACATCACTATCATTACTCAGGGAGAAAATTATTTCATAAAATTATTCATTAGAATGAACCATAAAAAGGCTTCTATTTTGGTGGTCTAAATTTCATGGCTATCTATTTTCAACCTTCATCTAGGTGATTTAAACACCAAAATTTTAATAATTAACACTGATCAATCCCACCGTGACATTGGAAATATCACTTTTTTATGTTAATATAGAATAATTGATGAAAATGTTATTATTCCTTTCCCAAACAATTTTATCATAGTTGGTCTACTGGATGAATTTTCATATCCAATAAACATACCAAATTCATCATAAAGGGGATCATCCTTCCTTAAAAGGGGATTAATTTCTTCCCTATAGGGAGTGCTCTGATTCTGGATTCAATATTGGATGCATACAAGGTTAACCGTCGTAATTTTTATATAATATTAAATAGTGGAGAATTATTTTATAATCCACTACCGTAAGAGAGCATTGGTGATCATTATTTTTCTAGAAAGCATATGGAGGTCCTATGGAGTGGATTCATTAACCAATCATCCAAGAAAATTTCCATATGTCTTGGAGTGATAAGCCGTCCATTTTTTCACATAAATGAAATGGGGATTACATAATTATGTTAAGGGAGAGCTAAAAAATTATGGGATTTTGGTTTTAGAGATATTATGTTAACACTGATGTTATATGACCATACATAAACACTACTATTTTCCACTTAGATAATGAATATTCATAGTATTCTCACCTTCCTTCTATTTATATATCATCCACTCCATGTCAAGTCACCTCAAAAAAACTGGTTCATTGGTGTGTTTGAACTGATTAATGAACGAGTATAATTCATTAGAGGATACCCCATTGAAATTAGAAAAAAAAATTCCTCATTACTCAAAATAGTTTTATAATACTCCCAAATAATCAAAATGTGGATGATCTTGTGAAATTCTATTTCCATATCTTTCTATTCAATCATTATACTAATGTAAGAGGTGGATCTATAAAAATTATTGATAAAGAGAGTGGAGATGTGAGTGAGTATTAAAAAATAAATTCATTCAGTGTTTCTACTATATATATCGATATGTATTCTACAATAATTTTGGATCCACATGTTTTTTATATTATGTTGAATTAAATTATGTGATACAAAAGATTATCCTGTAGAGCCCCATTTGAAGGTCGTCCAAATGTGAAGAATAATTTTTGGTTCATTAAGTATAATTAGAATGTCTTTTTAACTCTATGGATGGTATTATAGTCATATAATCATAGATGTGGGGATAATCCCTTGATAATTCCAATATATTAGCTTCATATCTTCATATCACATCCTTTTTTAGAGTCATGTGTTTTATTCTATATATACATGTACTTTTCTCATTCCCCTACCCACCATCTTCCTATCATTGGATGATGTATCCTATAATAAGTATACAAGGGATTCATTGGATTTTGACTCATCAAAACTGAAATTAGTGGGCTGTAAACCATTAGTTTCATCATCATAAAAATACAATCTATGGGTGTAAATGTGTTACAAGAGTGAAGCATGTATGGACTGTCACCATTATACCTTATTTTGGCAGTTTTGGATCAAGACTCCAAGAAAAATGGTTACCCCTATTATTCCAAATAGAAATACCATAAAAAATAGTGTCTTTGGGGACATTATATAAGGAACAGGCCTTATTACATTACATATTCATGAATTAAATGAATAATTCACATTGAGGATCTTTTCAGGTTTAGAGTTTTAGAGAATTAGGACATAACTGTTACATCTCAATGATTACAAGGTAGAGACATCTACTCAGTTTCCATTTTTTCCCAAAATATAATCTCTTGAACAAAAGAGTCATGTCTAGTCCCATGTTTTAGACATCTTGACATTTCCTTGATCATATCCTTGACCGTATTCCACTTTATGTCCTATGGAAAACATTTCAAAAACATGGGATGAGAATAAAAAGCTGAGTAAGGGTTATAACAATACGTAAAGAAAACATTAGTCCATGTATACATACAAATCAAGGAAATAATACTTCACTCATAAAACAAAATGAACTTTAACTTACCTCATTAAATCATAATATTTAGTAATAACTCATAGAAATCATAATACGTAAAGGTAACTTGAGGAATTCCTAAAATTATTATGTAGGGAGTAACCATCATGGTTACATTTGGAATAACCATAATCGTATATTCCTTAAATATCTTTGAGAAAACCCTTATTATTTAACTCCTTCACGTTACCCAATGCATTAGTGAGCTATCTTGGGCTCACCCACCCTTAGTTTATCACAGAACCACATGATTTCATAAACATTTCCCAAGAACCATAACATAATCATAAGACATAAAACATGCATAAAATAAACATAACATTTCCACATTTCAATCACAAGAGATCACATCATGATATTATCATAAATAAAAACATCTACTAAAATAATTAAAACTCTATAAGAGAAAAATCCCTTTATATTTTGAAAATATTAAAAGAAGACATTAAAAACAGATTTTAGAATCAATGTGTAGCATACCAGTTCAAAACTTTTGAAAGGGTTTTAAAACACTAATGTCCATATAAATAAATCCTTAAAACCATTTTTAAGACATGGACATGGATGATAAATGTTTAAATTAATAAATCTTTAAAACCATTTAAAACAATGTTTTAATAAAACAATCCTTTTCCATTTTGACCATTTAAATTATAAGCCATAGGAATGTAGACCAATTTCAAAACATTTAAATGACTTTAGTATAGACAGAATATTGATATGGAATGTCAAAGGGGCTGTATATAGACTTTATAAAATAATAAAAGTGCATATCATTAAGAAATGTCTCAATGAGAAGAAATTGTGATGTAATCCCAATCATGGATGATTCCATTAGAGCAAGGGGAAAGAAATGACATAATTATGTGTGACAAATATAAATACACCAAATATAAGTGGATAATCAGTGTAAAACAATCATATTTCATCCGCAAATATTCATAGCAAAACAAAATCAATAAATAGAGGTTTAACACAAAGAATTGAAATTGCGTTAAGAAGTTCCCTTACAATAATTCAACAGCCTAACAACGTCACTTTAAAATAAAAAAACTGAGTTGATGAGAGAGTGAATGGTATCTCCTCACATGGACATAAAATTTACATCAATAAGGATATAGAATAACATATCCCATCATAATAATATGTAAATTAAAAGGCATAACAAAAGACGTCTTTTAAAAAGAGGTGGGTGAAAGGTTCCCTTACTGACTGTGGTAACATTCGAAACATACACCCCATGAAAGAAGGACTATAAAACATTTATGTAAATAATTATATACGAAATTATATTACACAAATATTAGAATAATCGGTAGTACATACACCACTCAAAGGAAATGGTGGAAAATGTAGAATAAATCTCATGGGATCAAAAGTGAGATGAAAAATCCCTTATGAAAACTCAACAGCCTAACGGCGCCACTTAAAACTTCCAAATATAGATTTATGATATCAAATAGGGTCTATCATAATATGAACATAAAAATTATAGAATTATGAATATAAATGAACATCCCAAACATAATAATGATGATCATAAAATAAATTACATTAAAGAGAGTACATAAAAAGAAAGAGAGAGGAATGATCCCTTATCTCAAGTCCGACTTGTCTTGTTCGTTTCTCTATAATCCTAAATAATAAACTAGAGTTAATTTCTACCTGCTAAAGAACCATTTTAATGTTCATTATTCATTTTATATCACTTATTACCATGTTATTAACATTATGTAATTATTTAGGTTAATAACGGTCATTTTGTCGATCATTGGTAATTGAGTCAAAAATAAATTTATTATAATTACAAGTTGTTCATGTGGTAAAATATCCATTATATCCAAAATTATATTCATTATTTATATATCATATATATCATATATATCCATTATATACATTCATTTATAATATTACATAACATTTAAAGATAAGAAATGAAATTCATCGTTCATGGAGACGGTAAGTTGTACGTACGCATGAACACTACTTTCATTTCTATTTCATATTTAATGGAATTAAAAAAATGAGAGGTATATATATATTATAATTCCAGAATAATATATATTTTATATAGGTCACATATTTTCACTAATTTCATTCTTTATACATTCCATGTATTGCATGAACGAGTCACATCACTTTAGGGGGTGGTAGTCCATATTTCCTCAAATGAAATTATCGCATTTGCACAACATGTAAAGCATAATTGTATGTTTTAAATGTAAAATACAGAAGAATATAGAGTAAATAAATATAATATATATCATAAATAAGTATATTGTCATCATAATGGCCACCTTTAAAGGTGTTAAAATAATATTGAACAATCATTGTTTCGTGAGATAGTAAATCACCATCCACAGAAACAATATGTTCATTAACCATTAGACGGAGGTGTGTGTAAGTTTAGCTAGAATCGTTCTTATAAAAACATCCTAGTAAATTTAATATACTGGTTTTTTTAAAAAAGAATATGAATAAAAAGAGTTTATGGGGTTGGAGAAGCAAAATAAAACAAAAGAACATTAGAGAAGACTTTACCTTTAAATCAGGTAACTCCCCTTGGTTTGAACCAAAAGGGTTTCTTGGAGAGAATTATTCCTAAGGAATGTCTTATATGATGAAGAGAGGTATTTGTAGAGATAAAATGATCAGATTTTGGATGAGAAAATGGCATGAGAGGTGTGGGTAAGGAGGTAGGGGTGGTGGCCTTTTATAAGAGGGAGGAGGGGCACTCATGGAACGTCAAGAAATGATACTTTATTTTAAAACGAGTTTCGGATTTTAAAGGTCCCACATTGATATATTTCTATGATAAGGTGATAATGGTTCTAAATATATGCATAAAATAGGTTTTTTCCAAGTGTATTTCATATAATTTACATTATCATTTCATTTTATTTAAATCATTCATTAATGAGGTAATCACTACATCATCATAGTGTCAGAAATAAATTAATTAATTTAATGTCTAAAAAATATAAAAAAAATTCCATGATATAGGAAATATTTTTATATTTCAAATGAATATTTATAGTCTAAGTGATCATTTACACAAACAAAAATAAAATTGTTTTACTTGGGTGATACATACTTCTGTTATATTTTCCTTTCTTTAAAAATAAAATGATAAAGTATCACTATCTCACAAATGTATTTCCATGGGGTCCCAATGTTTGGCACAAGGCATACCATGGTAGGAAATGACCCTACTAGTATATTTAGGACACATGTTGGGGTCATTTTTTATTATTATGATATTATTTTATTATCCTTAACTACCTGATTACTAATTAATCACGATAATTAATGATAATTACCATTGTTACTATTCATAAAGTCCAAAAACAAAAGAGTCTTAATGACATAATTTGGACCATCTGATTCGAAATATGGAATCCATTTTTCCAAATTCCAAACACCGAAATGTTAATAATTAATTTAAAAATAATTCCCGTTGTCAAAACAAATAGCGGGGTTTTTTGAAGCAATATCTATGAAAAGTTTGGCACTTGTTTATTTCCATTTTCAAAGTGAAAATAATTCTAATAACCACCATTGAATTAAATGGTATAAATATATTCTAATTACACTTTAAAATAAATTAAACATACAATCTAACCATATATTTAAATTAGATGAAAAAGTAGTTTTGATGTAAAATGCATTATTTTTTACTATTTATTAAAAAAATAACATTGTCAGAAACCTACCAAAAATTTAATCAAAGTAAATTTAAATATCCAAATTCTAAAGAATAAGTTTATTTTTACATATAGTGCTTATAAAATTGTCAAAAGTTGGATTTATAAAAGGTTCTCCAACAAAAGGTGGTAAAACAATCTTTTAAAAATATTAGAGTATTTATTCTTAAAATTGGCTTCATTCGCATTTTAAGCCTCTAACATTTATTGGATAATAGTAAAAATATTTGAAAAACACATATAATAATTTTTTTGTTAGTTCTGTTCATTCCCGCCATAATGTAGTCTAGGCATTAACTATTTAAAATATCATTATTATATTATTAGCGTGCAACATAAGATTTAAAAAAACTTGTTGTTGCGTATTGGGTACGCCATCGAGCATAGCATTCCCATTAATGTCTTATTAACATTATATTCACAGATATTGATAAACATGAGAATGTAATGTTATGTATTTACCTGGGATGTTACATCCTTCCCACATTTTGGTAATTGAGTCTTTGTTATTTTAAAATTGGGCTTGGAAACTTCATTGAAAGTCCCACATCAGAACAAGAGTCGGTAAAACTATCACATTAAAATAAAGAAAGAAAAGTAAAAAGGTCACATGAGTTAACCCATAATAGGATTCAATGAAAAAATGGATATGGAAGAAAAAAAGAAAGGGTCATGTTCTAAGGGAGAGTGATAGAAAACATGTTTAGGATAATGTTAACCCCCAGAAAGTCACAAACATGTGATGGGTTAAACAGTTTTTGATTCCCCAGTAGGAAAAGTTAATAGACAAATTTTTTTTTAAATTACATATCATGGGGGAATTTATTTATGTACTTTACAAAAACATAAGGAAAAATACTTACTTTTCATGTTGACTTTCAACATTTTCTAGATTTCATACACAAACATATATTTTCTACAAAAGATGATTATTTAGGATAAATTGATCACATTAAAATCATTATAATCAACTTATAGAGAATCAGCTAATCCAAAAAAGAGAACTATATACATCCCATGTCTTTAGACCAAAACCAAATCCAAAAAAAAAATGGTTAGTACAAGATCAGATAATACCCAAAAAGGATAATCCTTTAAAAAAATTCTATTCTTAATCTCCAATTTTTTTGAAACAATACCCAAAGTTCAACAAGAACCATTCAATAAACATTTATACATAAAATTCTTCAATATATTCCAAACTAAGATTGAATCCCAAATCTCTGAAGGATTTAATCACATAGGCTTACAAGATAGACCTTAACATTTATCTCCAATCATCAGTTACTCATAAAGTCTCATACTGAAATGTAATTAACCGAATCACATATCCTCCATGATAGGTTAATAATTTCCATAGATAACCCAAAATCAACTTATTATATATTCATATGATCATATAACTAAAAAGAATTACTCAAACTAACCAGAGAGTTCATGTAGTCCAGTGGAAGGGGATAAAAACCAGTTGCACATTTGTTGTGGGTTCGATTCCCGCAGCTTTGTCTGACGCGACAGGTTGTCACACGGTCTACGTGTTGTCCTTTTCCCAAAACTACATAATTCTTTTAACATTCCCAAAAAAGTGATAAAATCATCAAAAATAACCATAAGTTATCATCAATTTTATGTCATGTTGTTCATATTCCATCATAACATTAGTAACCCATAATTCCCTCAAAAGTAAGGATAATATAAACCAAAATTGTTACGTTTATAATTATTACCTAAACATCCACATCGAGTTTGTTCTCTCGTACATGATGCATTAGATAACTCAATATGGTTAAAGTGGTTGATCATGACTCATGATAGTTGGTTTAGAATAACCATGATATTTCTCATTAAATCCCTCATTTCATCCAGTCTCTTAATCAGAGAACCATGATAGTTTCCTTCAAACCCATTATCACATTGTTTCCTGCTAGATCCACCCATTTACTAAAACAAAAAAGGTCAGTGTGATAATATCAACAAAATCATCATGTACTAAAGAGGAAGATAAACACTAAGATATAATTATCCATGTTATCTCAAACTCATTCCATCTTTCATAAATAACAATGAGTCTATCTAACAGAATAACTATTGTGGTTATACACAACTAGTCACTTATGCTTAAACAACACTCTAACCTCTAAAATTATTTAAACTGACCATTGATACCAACTATAAGGACCCAACCTTATTACATTACATATTCTTGAATTAAATGAATATTTCACATTGAGGATCTTTCCAGGTTTAGAGTTTTATATAATTAGGACATAACTATTATATCTCAAAGATTACAAGGAAGACACATCTACTCAGTTTCCATTTTTTCACAAAATATAAACTCTTGAACAAAATAGTCATGTCTAGTTCCATGTTTTAGACATCATGACATTTCCTTTATCCCATCCTTGACCGTATTCCACTTTATGTCATGTGGAAATCATTTCCAAAACTTGGGATGAGTATAAAAAGCTCTGTAAGGTTTATATGAATACGGAAAGAAAAAATTATTCCATGTATACATATGAATCAATGAAATCGTACTTTACTCATAAAGAATTAGCACTTTAACATACCTCATTAAATCATAATATTTAGTAATAACTCATATAAATCATAAGACGTAAAGGTATCATGAGGCATTCATAACATTGTTATGTATGGAGTAACCCTCATGGTTACATTTGGAATACCCATCATAGTATATTTCCTAAATCTCTTCAGATAAACCTTATTGTTTAACTCCGTCGCATTACCCAATGAATTGGAGAGCACTCTAGGGCTCACCCGCCCTTAGTTTATCATGGAACCACCTAATTTCGTAAACATTTTCAAAGAACCATTACATAATCATAACACTTAAAACTTGTATAAAAGAAACATAAAATTTCCACATTTCAATCACAAGAGATCACATCATGCTATTATCACCAGTAAAAACATCTAATATAATCATTAAACGCTAATATCATTAGGATATGTATTCAGAAATCATTGGGATATGTATTCAGAAATCACAAGAGATCACATCATGTTACCATTTATCCTTTATATTATGTAACAGAAATCATAGGGATATGTATTCAGAAATCACCCACATCAGGTTATCCCATAATATGTTATTGTTTAGATATTTTCACATATTTTCTCTTCCTAGATGAATAAAAATGAATATTCTCTGTGTATAATCAAAACTTTACCACATCTTGTTTTGTTTTTGTGGAAAAAATTTTGATGTTCAAAATATTATGACTCAATATTTTTTAAATTAATACTAATGAATATTTTATAGATTTTAATATTATTCCATATCATCTTTGTGGATTTAATTTATGTTCATGTGGATATATGGTTGAGAAGAAGTTTTTCTATGATATTATTTCTCTCCTTCCCTTATTACATTATGGTTTATCTTTTTGAAATTCATGACCATTAGGCCTCATAAAAAACTAATAAAAGAAAATTTATCATGATCATTCCTATACAGAGTCAAAACTACCATATTTAAATTCCTTTAGGTGTAATATACTAATTATTCATAGTCTTTAGTGAATTGAATCCATCTCCCCTGACACATGTTTAACTCCATTTGTTTGAATATATATATATATATATATATTCCATGATATTGTGGTTTATATATATATATATATCAGACTATTGAAAATTGAGATAAGAAATCAAAATATAAAATGAAAATATCATGTCTTGTAGCTGGAAATCATGCATTAAGTAATTTCTATAAGATGATTTTTATTACAATGATGTATGAACATTCACCTTATCATTTTGCATGAGAATGAATAAAAATACCTTAAATGGAGTATTAATTTATATTACAATCCCTTCCATAATTATGTGTAATTAAAGTAATGGTAGAGTGAAAAAAACATATTATGTTCCTTGAATAATTCTTCATAATCATTTTTTGTTACCTTATATAGCTATGAAATATATTTAAATGGGTAGATATTTTCATGCTAATAATGAAATCCATGGATCTCATTTATTTTGGTTGTTCTAGTCCATAGTTTCATTACTAACATCTTTAAAGGAATAATATATATATATACACCTTCTTTTGTTTCATGACTCAAAATGATCATTTCAGTAGTAAGAATTCACACTTGCAAAAAATGGAATATATTTTCACATTTCATAAGGACATTAACGAAATCCATAGATTATGTTCACAATATTTCATTATCTTATAATTTATGAGAATAACGCCTATGATATCAATAAAAAAATTATCAAAATTGTATCTAAATACATAAATTTTTATACCAATTAATATAATAATATAATTTATTTATAAATATATAATTCTTATATATTAATAGTGTCCATACCCCATTCATGATGATTTCTGGAGATATACTCCATATTTCTAATTAATTGATGATACCATGATTAAAGGTCAATTTTTTGTGGTATTATTATTTCTTGTGTTGATTGGATGGGTCATAAATATGTCATAGATTTTTATTATTATTATGATTTTATAGAGCTAGAAATAATCAATTTAATGAAGAATTTATAAATAAATATTTATGAAAAAGAATATTGGTGAACCATTTAGAGACGTACTAAAAAGTACAAAACCATTTTTTAGATTCAACTGTGTAAAATATTTATTTTTAACAACTCGATGAGGGTATGTCTATAAGAAATATTTTACGCGTTTATGAATATGGTTTTATGAAAAACCATAAACATAACATGACACTTCTTGGGAATACTATTCAGTTAATCTAGAAATAAATATTTATATTCCCATAAAATAGCCATATCACAAGTATGGAATTCCTCCCAAATTAATATAGTTACAATTCCCTCGTTTTAGGGTATCACGCCCCATATCATGTAATTTTAGTCTAATAGGAGTTCTTTATTATTCTTATATATAAATTTAGTTACTATATGTTTCATGATATGAAATGAGATTTCTTTAATTTGATAATATGTATCTTCCATATGAACTGAAATTTAATCTAAAAATATATTTAAAATTATACAAAGTGGGGATGATATATATAGAGTGGATGTATCTATGCATATATTATAATTAGATTTATATTAATATCATCTACATGATAATTATTCTCAAATATTTTTTTGATAGACTGTTCAATACCTAACAGTTGAGGATCGAAATCAATATTATTACAAAATAATAATGATTTAAATTACTTATTAGAATAGGAATAAACAATGGAATTCAAATATCTATAGTGGATAATGACTCTATGTTACATCATAACATTATCATGGATCACCACAGAGGTATAGATAGAATTCATTCATCCTCAATCCCTTGCCTTAAAAGGATATTGGGGAATATTCTCTTGATTAGATTCGTGGTTAAGGAATTGATTTTCATAATTCACAATGTCCATGAATTTGATTCATTGATTTATGGATGGAAAATTATTTAGATTATTTTTCACCTTTCATATTTATTTTCCTCTAATTATCTAAAATACAATTATGTCCCTAAATTTTTTTTTCCAACACCTGAAAAATATGTAATTCCTTAGGAGAAATTGTTTTGGGCCTCCTCCAACATATTTTCCTTATATTTAGTTGAACTTTTTTTCCCAAGGTGTATTATCATTATTATTTCGATGATAAAAAATATCAATTTTTCTCTATTAGTAGTGAAATGAATCACTTGTTTCTATCTCTATATTTATTTCACAATAAGAAATATCTTTATAGATTCAAAAATCTCTTATCTATAATTACTTTAGAGGACAAGGAATTATGACACTAATGAAATGATTGATTTTCATCCCATGTTCAACTATAAAACTGGAGGAAAACATTTCCCTCCACATGATGTATTCTTCATATGTATCAATGAATTCATCAGCCTTTTCTTCTAGCCACAATAATTATCTTCCAATATATGTGTGAATTGTTTGAGGAAAATATGTTCATAAGAATAATTTCATCATATCACTATATTTCATAGATACTACATGCTCATTTATTATGTTATTATTAATGAGAAAAAATTTCCACATATCTTAACCATATATATTATAAATGGTAACTAAAAAAATCTTATGTTCATTGAACTGGTCAAAACAAAATATCCCTTCTGTTGCATTGATCATTTGTTTGAGTATAAGTTTATTTTATGTTTCACAATATGAGGATGAAGATTTCAAAAAAATGTCTCAATTGAATGATTATATATCCTAGGTTTTTTTATGATCATAACAAGGATTGACATATTATTCTTAGATTTAGAGTAATAAGTGAAATATCTATAAGATTCATTACACCATCTATTATCCTTCTTGGTTACTCATAATAATGATCATAAAATTTCTCCTTGCACGATTTTTTTACATGATTTATATTTTTCTTAGACATTTAGTAAATAAATAAATAATGATAATAAGAAAAAAAAATCTAATATATAAATATAATAATGTAAAAGGGATACATCATAGATGAATTAAATTTTTAGGATTCAATATACTTTAGTCATTCCCCAACACCAATTAATTTCTCTTACCTTATGTTAAATATGTATTCAAATACTTCATAATGGTTCATAAAGAGAATTTGATCAACCCAAAAATATCCCTTAATAACCTCTACATATGTTTGAAGTCATAGTGCCACTCATAACACACTAAATAAAGAATGATATGATACCCAACTAGCGTTTTTAGGGTGATTACCCATAGGCAAATATATGACAAAGTTATATCTACTGGATAATATCCAGATAAGTGGATAGTTTATTAGAAACACAATACTCAAAAACGTACTATAATTTCAGGATATTAACATATACTTGTACTAATCCCTATTAATTTTAATAAATTCAACTCCACCTAATCAAATAAAATCAGGAATCTAATCATTAAATATGCCCTAAGATTATTCTGATAGAAACTGAGGTTCCATAGACCCATCCCTGTATATATTGATCAAATAAAAAAAATTACATATTGTGATCAATGAAAATTGAGAATAAATAATTTAATCATATCAATATCTTAATTCATTTACATAATTTAATCATTACCTATCATAATAAACAAATGATCTTATAACATATGTTTTAGTGTGTTTGAAAACCAGTTACATAATAAATTTATTTTGAAATAATTGGTAGCATTTCCCCATAATTGAGTCAAATTAGACCCCCTTATAGATTTCCCATTAATTATAATTATCTTCATAATGTTGGTAATGGGAAAATAATAAATCAGTGAGAATAAAATTAATATAATGGAACACATATGAACATTCCATCAAGTGATAAAACATAATCATATGATATATCATGATAATTGTATAAATTTATTATTTAAAAACATTGAATAAAAATATTTTCCCATAATTCATTATAAAATGATGAGATAATAAACATGAGATTTTGAACATAATCATAGATAGTGGATGTGAAATGTAATATGCACTGGGAATATAACATATTTAAGATAATATTCTCAAACATATGAACATTGATCATTATATTGTTAGTATACATGATATGTTTTGTTACCAGAACAACCTTAGGACTTGAACCTTGACATCTGTCCCGATGAGAATCAAAGTAAACACATGTTCTAATGAACGTAAGTATTAGTTTTTTTAGAACAAGCTATATAAACATGTTAGTTGATAATTTTATTAATATATTCATAATTAAGGAAAACTAAACTCATTAATATACATCTTATATGTTATAATGAACTTCATAAAAATGGGAATAATATCAAAGGAAATGGGTGATATAAAACGTTATCTATAGGGAAACTAATCAATATGTCGAACTGGGTTAGAACATAATAATATTATGAGACCAGATAAGTAGAGAAATTAATTATTAAAATGAACAAGGAATAATTATATTTTTTACATAAATCATGATATAATGATATGTGATCTTAAATTATTTGACATATACCCTGTAAAAATACTGAATAATTATTAGGTGATAAATATGATTTGTGGAGTATAGTCATATGAATATGAATTCAAAATGTTACATTCCAAAAAATAATAAAATACTAATGATCATTGGTATACACATAAAAATATTTTGTCTCTATATTTTGAGAAATTCATCAAGTGTCGTATCCTAATGTACATTGGGTCATGAACCATGTTATCTATCCCCATGGGTCTCATGTCATATATATGTTTTATAATGTGAAAAATATAGGATATTAACATTTGTGGTTACTTATCATACTAAAGAATCTCCCAATAGGGTAACCCACATTCTTTTTCTATTATTTTTTCCCCACTCAATCACACCATGGGAAACATCTGATGAGATCACCCTTTAGGATCACTACACTTGGATAGAAAATATAAATTTCAGAGTTATAATTACATAGAATCCCCAAAATAAATGTTCACCTTTTTGATATGGATAGAATAATTTATTCTTTTATTTATCACATATAAAAGGGTGTTACTCTCTCCCCCATTAATGTAATATTCTCTATTCCTAGACCTCAAACATCAAACCCAGTAGTTCCATTTAAATCGAGGCTAGTTAATGGGTACAATCTAATTTCCATGAATTGACCTACCTCAAGCCATGAACATTATCAAATGACATCGTAGGTATTCTATAATACCATTATTTCCTTCCAAGAACACCATATGGTTTTTACCAATGGGTTCAGTAATAAAATAAATGATTATAACTACATTCAAAAATATATTCTTTTAATTTATATATCTATTAGTCATAGACACCCAGGAAAAATTACCATGATGTCACAAATCATGATCCCTACTATTGAGCATGAATTCCAAACCTTGGAGTAATAATTTTGTTGTCTCCAAAAAAATGGGGCACCATTCCTACATGGGTAGTAAAATATATATCTATGGATGTTATTATCTCTGCCTTTAAGGAAAAAACCCTTATTTTAGACCCCACACTTCATAAAAAGGTTTTTGTATTTAACATCTATATAAATATTGTATATAATACAATTTTAGAGTAACTAGACTCCTTCTGTCCCTAAAAATAGAAAGAGAACCCCTTGGGTCTCTTATAATACACGTGTTGACTTCCTAGTACCCCACATACTATTAACCATTATGATTCATAACAGTATAAATCTTTTCCCCACATTCCAACAAATGATCCTTCAGTTTGATTATACCACACTCACAAAAACTCTGGTAAACATATCTAGTGGTCACACATCTTAATCACTACTCTGAGCCATGAATGATTTACTATTGTGTTCTAATCATGTAAACATTATAAAATAAAAAGTTCTCCTTATTGACATATTTTGTAATATTTATTATTTTTTGTCTCATATATATATGGTTGTTACATGATGTCCCAATATGTAGTTTTTTATAATATCCAAGAGGGATAATCGATTAATTGATGATCATATCCAGTATTGATAATAATCAATTTGTTAACACATCCATTAAGGACCACACAACATTATCTAATATGATAAAAAAATAAAAAAAATGTATTGGAGAGATATATAGGATCACAAAAAACATCATCCATAAATATGAGTGCCATTTTGAATTAATCATTAATCATATCATAAAGAACCCATGGAATGAAAACTGGTTTCATATTATTCAAAAATGGTATCACATTCTCTAAAATCTTGAATTAGATTGACCGATACATAAATTATATAACAAGAATATTTCATTGAAAATTTTATATGATGATTCATAAAACATAACACTATAAAATTTCGATCATTAAAAGATTAAATTGATAAAAAAACATGAAATACACCTCTTATAAAAATCATCATAACATTATTATAAATTAATTATAATTAGAATCGCATTAAACATTAATTTTCACAGAGGTAACATGATTTTTTTAAACACAACTTCAAAATTGTAAAAATTATTATTCCATATTAATCATAAAGTAATTATACATGAACACTGGAGTGGAATATTAAAATAATAACATGAAAATTAAATATTTATTGATAATTATAAAATACATTTATTGAAACACACATCCAGAAGAAAATGATAAATATTAAAATTGAAATGAGTTATAGGTGTGTTTAATAGTTATAATAAATAAAACATATATAGAATTCAATATAAAAAATAGAATATTAGTGGAAACAATGAACATGTATATTGAATATAATGTTCTCATTTATTCAGATTGAGAATTACCCTTCACATAAAAAAAATTTGATGAAAAAAGAAATCCATCATTGTATTTCCATTGAGAATAAGGAGGAAGAGAATTATAAAATTTTTAATTAATATAATTGATAAAAATTTTAATATCATTTTTAATTGGAACTCATATGACTCTAAACTAGATGATTATTCAATAAAAACCCATTTATTGAATCCTGTATATCCTAACAAGCTATAACATCATGTATAACAAAAATAACTATTTTGATAACCTATTTCAAATAAATTTACATAACATTAAACTTCTATAATAATCATTTATAATATTTTATTAAAATCATATCTGTTAGTTATATTTTATTTTCATCATTGTATGTTATTAGTTTAGAATTTTTGTGTCACACTATATTAACAATGGTAGTGTAAATAAATTTTTATATATTTAAAGATCATCATTCTAATATTATTATAGGAAATAGGAATATTTATTAAAATGTTTCTTAATTTTTTAATTTCATTTCATATGATTTTTTATGATTTTTTATGACGAAGTTGGTGATGTTATTTTTTTCATAAATGTATAACAAACTAAATCGTGTTATAATTATAACTGGTTAAATATTAATATTAAATTACAAAATGATAAACCAAAAGTTATTTTCTCTCTATTTTCTAATAACAGTAGTTTTTATGTTTATATTGTCATACATGAAATAAATTTATAGCATTATTCAATTCAGTAGTTAAACCAACCGTAACAAAAACAAGACCTATTTTATGATTTACTATAGTTAAAAAACGATTATTTTTTCATAATAACATCATTACATAATCAAAATAAAATTATTAATAGTTTTATTTTGGTAATTGTTTTTCAAATATATTGATGAAGAATATGGTGTATATGATAAAGGAAATACATCATATTCAATGAGGTAGGATTATAAAAATGTCCACATGAATTTTTCTCAATGACATCAAAAGCATAAGAGGTATGATGTCTTTTTAATTAAAAATAAAAATAATAAAAATATCATATTTATTAATAAAATAGTACCTTTAAACCATCCTAATTATGAAATTATGAAAAACAAATCACATCACTTATGGAGGATGAAATCTACAAGTAACATAATAGATATTTTAAATTTTTAGATGGTTGGGAAGATTTTAAAAAATAGTAATCAAATAAAAAATATTTTAATATACTAAATTTATTTGGGATAATTTTCATGTAATACATGAGGAATGTGGTGTGAATTAAAGTGGGGGTTGTGATTTATCATTCTATAATGGTGGGTACTAACATTTTTGTAATATTATAAAAGGTAATGTCACTATTCAAAGGACATGGGGATCCAAAAGTTGAAAATAATGGATTGATGGAATATTTAATGTTTAGAAATCCTCAAATATAAAATTTCACACATGTTTTTAACATGAATTTATTTTGAACACCTTTAGATATTTATAACAAATTTTTTACTATGTTATGTAATTATTAGTTAAGTATTTTAATTTTAATGGAAAAAAATTAAATGCTCCATATTATATAATTTTAAAATAAATATTGAATATATTAAATAAAATTTTCTAAAAATATTTTCTATGGGTATTAAATATTAATTTCAATATTACAACACAAAATGTGAATAAATTTTTTAAATATAAATTAATATTTTGCTTAAAAATTATGATTAATATAAAAGTAGGATTATATTTGTTTTTATGAGAGTAATTATTTTATTATTTATATAATTTTATATATTAATTTTAAATGACATTGGAAAATATAATTACACCTTGAAAAACATTATTATAAGAAAATGATGAAAATTTGTTTTTAGATTAAAATTTTACTTAATTTTCAAAATGTTAAACAATGGTTTTATAAATTGAGAATGTTATTTTTCAATAATTCACATAACATCAAAAAACCATTAGGATCATGAAAAAATTTAAAAAAATATCAAGGCATTATTAAATCAGGTTATATTCAAAAGATAAATAGTACTATTAAAAACATGTTTTCTCTATTCATATAAAAACCAATATTTTTAAAAAAATAATATATATTAAACATCAAATAGTTTTTCTATTTAAAATTCAGAAATTAATTTTATTTTATTAAAGAAAAATTATAAAATTATTATTATTACTATTTTTCACAAATTTATAATATACTGAGAAAGTACTATTTTTATTAAAAATTATGTTTTCATGATTTGTAATTTAATATCATATCCGTGTATAATTTAAATAGTTTTAATAAAATTGGAAATATAAAATAATATTTTAAAAATTATCTTTTTGATTTATTATAGAAAATATATAACAATTATAAATAAAATTAATTACAAAGAAAAATATTCTTCTATATTTAATCATTTTAACAATTTATCCTATAAATATAATAATTTTTAGTTGAGTACCATATTTATTTTTATGTTTATTATTATTATTATTTAATTAATAATAGACTTATAATATGTGTGTCTAAATTTTAGTCCAGTGATTATTCTGGATAAAACTATTGACAACAATAAATTTATTTAAAGGAAAAATATATTTGTAAGATCATATGGATTTAGAAAGGATATTTGTTTTTCTAAATGATCTAATTTACTTAAATACCCTCCAATTGGGTAATTATATACACCAATAATATTAAAGACATAAAATATTGATGGATGAAACTAATATTAATTCCATGTAGATGATCAATAATAAATTCCAAAACTTTCTGAGAATGTAATATCAAAAATTATTCCTGACGGGAATTTGTGAAAAATACCAGAAATCGACGTATATCAAAAAACATTTAAGAGACAATAAAAATATAAGATAGCTGTAAATTAATATTTTAGTAAATATAACCCATATTTGATCAGGGCACAATCGATAAAATTTACCTAACTATTTTGCTAGAATCTCCAATCAGGGTATACTAATTACCATCTTGATATGAGAATGATTTTCTATATCCAAATACCATGTTGTAGTTTTAGATTTTATTCTTCATGTAAATTCTTATCTTAACACACCGATATTTTCAAATAGTACTATGCACGATAATATAATTTAAATAAATCAAAAATCATAAAAAGACCACAAAATATTATATTCTAAATATGGATATGATAACTTAACTATTGAATTGGTGAGTATGAATTTGAATAATCACATTATGAAATATGTATATATATATTCCCTAAATAATTTTTTTACGTTTTTAGTAAATAAGATTTTGATTTATTGTAATGTATTCTTTGTCTTTCATAATGTGTTTTATTTAAAATGGGTTATATTATTTTTCTAAGAAATTATTATAATTAATTTCATCCCCACAAATAAAATTTATTTGATTAAAATGGTGGTAATTTCTAATTAAAAATAATTAGTTACCATTGGGTGAAATTTTGGTATTTTTATAAAAAGATTATATTTTAATTTAGTTGGAATGAATTTTAATTTTATTAAACCACACTTTTTTCTTAAAGAATGTAATTTCAAAGTACAATTTGATCAAATAATAACAATATGTGTAGATTAATTATAAATAACATATTATTTTAAATAGTAACCATTATTATATCGGATTTTAAAAAATGTTCATTTTTGGGGTTGAAATAATTTTTTTTAAAAACTGCTTTTGATTGTGTTTTGAGTTTTGATTTACAATTATTTTCGTACACATATTCAACTCTAAATTTGAAAATGGATTCAATATTTGGAATTATTGTATCCATATTTGGTAATTTGGTGCCTATTTTGGTCATTAATAATATTATTAGAAGTAAATATTTTCAACCCAATAAGGGTATATTTGGTAATTATGGTTACAAATAATATGATATGTCCTTTAAATGTAAAACCAAAAAATTGTTAATTAATAACATTTTATCAAATATTTATTGTTACATGAAACACACTGGGTTATTGGAAATATAAAACTATTATAAATTACAATATATTTACAATTTCAAATAAATAAAATATATATTTTATAGCTTTAAATTAACAGAAAACACTATTTACATAGTGTTACATGACACAATTATTTTCATTGATAGCTTGTATTATATGAATGAAAGAATTTTTAAAAAAAAAATTAATTATTAATTTTATTATTTAATATTATAGTTATCACCTAAATATATTATTCTATGTTATGAATAAGATTAAATATATTTTGAAAAAATATAATTTATAGATCATTGTTAGTAAATTATTTATTATCAATGAATTTTTTTTAAAAAAAATTATATTTTTTAAAACAGGTATTAGTAGTGCTTTGAGTAAATATTATGAAATTAATTGTTTCAACTTTTATAAAGTTTTTATAATAAAATAAACATCATTTCTGAAATAAAAAAACAAAAATTATCTTTATTTTAATTATTGGTATTTTTAAAAAAATTTACTTTTTCACAAAATAGTGAAATATACCAATTTTTTGGAGAACATTTACATTTCATTAAATTTATTTATAATGTAAATTTATTTTATTATATTATTTTTTAATTAAAAAAAGTACTTTTATGTCAATTAATAAAATTTAAATCATTTTATTTATTTTTATTTTTTAGATACAAAACTATTGAAAACTATAGATCATCTGAACATTAAAAACATGCTTTCACATCACACTTTAAGGATTTAATTTAAATTAATTATTTTTTATTCTGTGAATTGAATTTGGAAAAATCGATTCCATTTTTATAAAAATAATAAATAATAATGCCTCATTTGTTAAATCAATTTTTTGAGGGAATTTAAGATTGAATGTATTATAAGTTAATTATATTGGTTAAGGTATATATTGATTAATTATTGTGTCAAACTAGAAAGATATGAGTTGAAATGATTAAAAATATAAAATTAATTAAATTTAATTAATTTATTTGTAAATTATCCATTATATTATATGATATATGGATACTCTTTTCCACTTTCCATTGAATATGACCAATAAAATAAGATTAGTAAAGAAACAGACAAAAAATATTCTATTCTTCATTTTAATATATATTATTTTTTGATATATGGGAGAAAAATTGATTGGTTATTAACATTGTATTTAATTATAAATGTGTTTTTTTAACATATAAATTTACCATTACATTTTATATATTGGACTCGGTATAAATAAATTATATAATCTAGAATTAAATGAACTATTCACATTGAGGATCCTTTCAGGTTTAGAGTTTTAGAGAATTATTCCATAACTACAACATTACATCTCAAAAAATACAATGTGGACACTTCTACTCAGTTTCCATTATTTTTATTAAAAAATATTGAAAAAAATAGTCATGTCTAATTCTATGTTTAGATATCCTGGCATTTCCTTGATTACATCCTTGACCCTATTTATCATTAAGTCCTGGGAAAATCATTTCCAAACATGGGATGAGCATAAAGGGCTCAATAATGGTTATAAAACAAAAAAAAAGAAATCATTATTCCATCGATACATAGAAAAAATAAGCACTTTACTTACATTATGAAATCTTATGATTTTTGAATTACACATATAAATCATAAATCATAAAGGTATCGTGTCGCATCAATATCATACTTATATTGCACCTATCACGACTACAAAGGTAGTCACATTTGGAATACCCATCCCATAATTTTCCCTAAATCACTTTGGAGAAATATTATCGATTACCTTTTCCACATTACCCAATGAATTTGGGAGCATTCTCAGGCTCACCCAACTGAGGATTACCAAATAACCACCCGTATACATAAACCATTCCCAAGAACCATAACATAACACATAATATAAGAATAAATTAATGATAACATTCCCACATTGTAATCACAATATATCATTTCAAGATAATGAAATAATTACTCCATTCTAAAATTCATTTTCAATACCAAAATACATAAAATATTATATGGTTTTTATTTTCCATTTAAAAACATTGGGACATATTAAAGAATCCATAGATAAAATAATATGTTTGTCGGTGGAAAAGGTCTTTGTCATCGCGTACGTTAAAAAATAAATTCTTATTTGGTCATTTATTAAAACAATTCATATAAAAATATTCCATTTGAATGAAATAAAAAGTCAAAGGGCTTATATAAATTATGAAATAAAGTTGTGTTTAAATCAAAATATGCATCAATGAAAGGTTAATTTGACGAAGTCCCATATAATTATCATATCATTACATTAAGGATAAATTAATGTCTTAATTATGTATGAAAAACATAAATACACCCAATATAATTGGATGTTAATTGTAAATCAAATAGATGAAATACACAAATATTTTGAGAAACACATAATCGAGAAGTATATTTTTAACCCAATGAATATAAATTAGGTTAAGAAGTTCCCTTACCTCATGTCTTACTTGACTTGTTCGTTTGTTAATCTCCATTAAATTAGGTAACTCAATTTGGTTTCAACCAAAAGGATTTAATGAAGTGAATTATACCTAAGGTGTAGCATCTGGGAGTAATAGAGGAATTTAGGGAGATTATAATGTAGATTTAGGATGATCCATGAGGCTTGAGATGTGTGAGTAATGAGTTAGAGGTGAGTGTTTTTTATAAGGGGGTAGAGCTCATTAGAAATGATTAAAAATATTATTTTATTATTTTATTATTCTTGGTTTATAAAAGACCAAAACTCAGTAAATTTGATGATATAATGACTCATGTTTGATATAAAATTATCAAATAAGAATTGGATAGGTTTTGGATATTATTTTAATTTTAAAACTCATATTTATTTAAATAATTCATTAATGATGTAAACACTACATCATTATTATCTATAAATAATTTTAATTATTTGAGGTCTACAAATTAGAAAAAACTGTCAAGATGTATGAAATATTTTTATCTTTTACAATAATATTTATTATTGAAGAGATAACATATATAACCCCATGTAATAATTGATTTACTAAAAGATATATGTTTTTGTCATTTTTTTATATTAAATTAATTAGTATAAAGTGTCATTATCACTCCCCAGTGGATCCATGGGGTCCCAAAATATACCCAAGGATACCCATGGTCTGACATGTATTATCCAATAGGATTAGAACACATTTTAGTGAAATTTAATATTATTATAATATTATATTTTACTCTTATTTTACATATTTACCCTTTAACCATGGTAAATAAAATATTTACAGATGAAAATATTCATAATGTCTAAAAATAAAAGATACATATTTAAAAAAATTCACCTATTAATTACAAATATAGAATCCATTTTACCAATTTCAAAACAAAGAAGTTAAAAAAAGTTAAAATTAATTGTAGTTGTCAAAACAAAAATCTTGTATTCAATAAATAATACCTATCAAAAGATTGACCCTTGTTTGTGAAAAATTTCAAAGATAAATTACATCCAATGTCCAATGATGGAATAAATGGTAATAATATAATATAATTAAATTTTAAAACCAATTAAAAATATAATCTAATCTTATAAAAAAGTTAGATTAAAAGGCCGTTTGGAATTAAAATATGGTACTTATAACTATTAATTAAAGGATGAAAATTATCATAAAAATACCAAAATGTCATCCAATGAAAATTTTGATGTATCTATTATAAAGGATAATTTTATTTTTTTAAATGTAATAAATAAAATTGAAAAAGAACTAGATCTAAATATTTTTCACCAAAAAAAAGATGGTAAAATGACCATTTAATGAATATTGGAGTATTTATGCTCAAAATCATATTCTTCCTTATTTTACGCCTTTAGTATTCATTGGATAAATGAAAAAACACTTAACCAACATGTATAGTCATATTGATTTTAGTTATGTTAATTCCCGCCTTTATAAAGACTAGGCATTAACTACCATTTAAAAATAATAATATTATATTATTAGGGTGAAACGTAAGATTTAAAAGAAATCCATTATTGTGTATCGGGTATGCCATTGAACACAACATCCCATTTAAAGTAAAATCAATATTTTATTCATAAATACTAATAAATATGAAAATTACGTATTCTTTATTTAACTGGGAAGTTACATCCTTCCCCGCTTTTTGAAATTGTTTCTTCATAAATTTATTCACTTATCAGATAAATGCTGGTATTTATCCCTCATAGCATTTTTTGATTCCCACATCGCCTCTTCAACGATATGGATTTCCCACAAAACCTTTACCTGATTAATTACCATATTCTACATCAATTTCTCTCTTTAGTCATGTTACTGGACAATATTTTCCTTATAAGATATATTCTCTTCCAAATGAACTACCTCTAGGATCAAAACATGAGATGGATCTGGAATATACATTCTCAATATTGAAACATGAAAAAAATTGTGTACCTGGGATAATAATGGATGTAAATCCACTATGTGGGAAACTGATCCAACATCCTCCAAGATTACATAAGTTCCAATGAACACCAGACTAATCATTACGTTATTAACAAAACGCACCACATTTTTTCATGGAAAATCGTGGAGTAAGACATGATCACCAACCTCAAAAGAATTATCATTCCTTCGGTTATCCATATAACTTTTTTTCATGCTCTCAGGGTTTCTCATTTTCTATTGAATCAACTGAACTGTTTCTTCCATTTCTCCAACCAAATCCAGTCCCATCATTTCCTTCCACATACTTCATCCTAAAAAATATATAGCTAGACACCACATCCAATAAAATTCCTCAAATTTTGTGATCTTTATACTAGAATAGGAAATTTTATTATTTGAAAATTAAACAAAAAAAGATTCTAGTACCAACATCCCTAGTAATACATCAAGATAGCATGTAACATATCCTCCATGGTCTGAATTGTTCGTTCTAACAACCCATCTGATTATGGATGAAAATTTGTACTAATTTTTTTTTCAGTACCCAATGACATCTGGAGCCCTTTCTATAACATAGTAGTAAACCTGGGATCAATATCCAATATAATATAGTGTAAATACGTGTATCATGAATATCTCATTAACATACAGCTGATAAAATTGATCTTGAGACAATGTATCTGAATAAGACGAAAAAGAGTTCATTTTGTCAATCGATCAACAATTTCATATATTTCATTTTTAACTTGATATGTCTTTGTTAATCACATAAGAAAGTCCATGGATATATTTTTCCTCTTAAACTCTGGCACCGGTAAATACTAAAGCATCTATTTTGTTAACTACATCTATACTTTATCCAACTGGCAAGTTAAACACATCATAGTAAAATCAACAATATCTTTTTTCCTTCCATCCCAAAAGTAATATTCTTGAAGATCTCTATACATCTTAATACTACATGGATGAATAGAAAATGGAGAACTATGAGATTTAAATAACAACTCATTCTCCAAATTTTAATCACAAGACACACACAATCTCTTTCCAATACTAAAAAAACCATCATTATCAATGTTAATATTAGGTAACTTACCCTTGTGAACCAACTCTACATTTTTTCCAACTCACTGCCATCCATATCTGCTATCATAATTCTATATAATAGAGATGAATTCACTAAAACCTGTAACAGAGAAGTGTAATTTCCCACACCATCAACATCTATTTCAAATTCTGTCAATTCATTAATCAAAGGATCTTGTTCTAAATGTAACATTCTTAATGTAACATTAATTTTTTTACTCAAAGCATCAACCACTATATTTTCCTTTCTGGGATGGTAATGAATCATTCAATCATAATCCTTGATTAATTCCAACCATATCTTCTATCTCATATTCATTTCATTTTTGAGTAAATATATACATTAATTTTTTTTCCTGATATATATTTCACAATTTAATCCATACAAATGATGCCTCCGAATTTTTAAAGAAAAAACAATTGAAGATTATTCCAAATCATGTCTAGTTTAATTTAACTCATGAGGTTTCAACAGACTAGAGGCATAATAAATTACCAGATCATTATGAATTAGGACATAACCAAGTCTTTTCAAATTAGCATCACTATAGATTACATAATAACCATTTCTGGAATGCAGTTCCAAAATATGTTCATTCACCGATCTTCTTTTCAATTTCTGAAAATAATCCTCACATTTATTTTTCTAAATGAACTTTTCACCTTTTGGAGTTAACATAGTAATTGGGCTAGATAACCGTGATGAAAATTCAACAAGCCTCTGGTAATAACAATCCAATCCAATAAAACTACATATCTTGATTATATTTGTGGGTCCTGGACATTCATCAAGAACTTTTCTTTTCACAATATCATCAGTTATTCAATTTTTTGAATCAATGTGACCATGGAATAAAAATTGTTTTAACCCAAACTCACACTTCCTGAATTTCCCAAACAGTTAATTTTATATTAAGACTTATAAGACAACCCTTAGACGACATTTATGTTCTTATTTACATTTATAATAAACCAAAACATCATCAATATACATGACCAAAAACATGTTGAGTCAATAAGGTTTTCCATATGACATTTTCATTCCTTATTTCAAGGGGGAGATTTTTGAGTCATTAAATTTTCCTTATGATGTTACCATTCCTTCTTGTTTTGAAAATCACAAATCATTAGCATAAGGAAAATCTCATTGTACACTATTTTTTACCTCTATAAGGAAAAATATCATTCCCAAAAGAAATTTATCTTTACCATTTTTTATCACTCATATCATATTTTAACTAAGTGTAAATTCAGATTGTTACCAATACCTCAAAATCATATAATTACCAAGATAAGATGTATTCTATTCTAGGATCTGAATTCTCAGAATTCCAGTTATGAACTTTTCTTAGTTATAACTCCGAATTCTAAATCAGAATTCTGATTAAGAACTTCTCTAAGTTCTAACATCGAATTCTGAATCAGAATTCTGGTAACGAACTCTCATGAAGTTTAACTCTGAATTCTGGATACGAACGTTTATAAAGTTCAACTCTGAATTCTAGATACAAACATTAATGATGTTCAACTCCAAATTCGGATTAAGAACTTATGTAAAGATTGACTATGAATTCTGGTTATGAATTCTGATTATGAATTATGGTTACGAACTTGTCTAATATCTGACTCAGAGTTCTCTAAATACAGACTCAGAACTCTTATGAGTTCTGACTCCGAATTCTCACGAACTCTGAATCCAAACATTGTGAGTTTAGGATTTGAATACTTGTGAATCCAGAATCTGAATTTCCTTAAAATTCATACTCCTTATTTCTATAGAATTTAGGATCTGAATTCTTACAAAATATAATCCAAGTATTCTTGTACTATAGACTCCGAATTCATTTTTGGTTAGACTCTGAACATTCATTTACTTAAATTCCGAATATCAGTTTTTAGTTATACTTACACTTGTTTTGTAATAAAACTATGTTGTGCTTTCAGTTACCCACTAACCATTGTTTGAGTGACACATGTACAGGTCCATCATAAATTCAAAGAAAATTATGAATGTTGGAGGAGGGATCCAACCATTGGTTCCATGCATATAAATAGGGGCTCATTTGAAAAGAACTAAACTTTGAAAACTCTGATTACATGCTGTTGAAGTTATTTCTAGAGAGGGAGAGTCTCCTATAAACTCTTAGGCATTGTGTAAAACGTTTCAACAACTTGTTAAAACATTTCATTGTGTATATTTTCTTTGTTATAATCCAATTGATGTTGTGTACAATCGAGGGCTTCTAGGAAAACGAAGACATAGGTGCCGACTACCTTAAAGTCGATGGCTCGCAGTGATAGCTAGACAGACACTGATCTTCATAGCAAGGGCTTACCCTAGTGTGTGTAAGAGAGACTTTCTTGAATGTATAAATCAATGGACCATTATCCTGGTTGTTAGATACCCTTCTATTTGGGTTAAAATATTTACTACTTGTTGTTTGTTTTACTACAAGTTTTCCGCTGCATTTTTATTGTTGGGTAAGTTAAAACATTCTTATACTAACTTATAATTGTATGCTTATTTAATTATATTCTATATGATTTAAGGTAGAATATTATTTATTGTAAAATTTTGTTTTGTTTCATTTTCATAATCACTTTTCTCAAATCCAGCAAGTTATTGGAACTTAGAGGTGTTGTGAATTTTTGTTATTCAAAATTTCCTTAAGGTTTTGAAAAAAAAACAATTCACCCAATCTTGTATTTGATCATCTCATGTTTACATATTCAATCAAACATTTGGTATTATAGAGTATATCATACTCAGACATACCATGTCAAAAATAATGTCTGCATAATCTTCTTCTCAAGATATGTCTACTCTGATGCCATTCTCCAATTGGAAATTGTATAGGGAATGGTTGGTCCATCCGAATTTCTTCATATATGATACTATTATTTCTAAGAATATCATGCTTAATGGATGGGATAGAATGTTCATATCAAAGATAGGAAACAAGACATGGTTTATCCGGATTTGATTATAGAATTTTATGAGTCGGTTTATTTCATTAAGGAAGATTGATGAGAAGTATTCTCTTTCAGGAGTTATGGAAAAACATAAAAACTCTCATACACCAAGGCTGCTATCTTGGTGGTGTTATCTTATGAAGTGGAAGATGAGTTTTTCTCTCACAACCTACCAAATGTTCAAGGATGTTTTATTAAGGTAAATGATTCAGAATGTCTTGGACAGTCAAATGTCATGACAACAAATATTGATCACTTATTTGTCAAAAATTGGATCTTATAACAATGTGTTCATGTTTTTTTCGTTCCAAGAAAAGTTGATAAAGGCACTATACAAAAAAGTGAAATATATATCTTGGATTTCTTGGTAAATCTAATGAAAATAAATTTTATTAGGAACATTTTCATTACCATAGCGAATAAAAAACGGTAATTTAAGAGCATATATTTCTATGTATCTTGCCTTACATTCGATGATGATAGTTCGGTGTCTTGATTCATTCAAAATCCCCTGCAGTTCCAACCCATGGAATTATAAATTTATATTTAGCAGTGATGATACCCTCAAGAGAATGAAGGTTGGTTTCTCTAAAGAGTCAAGAGAGTTTTTTGATATACCTGAGGATGAGGTAGAAGCCATTTCAAAAAATACAGAAGAAGTTAAACTATCAACGATGGCCAGAAAGAAATGAATGTTTAAGGAAGTGGAAGTAGAAGAAAAAACACCAAATCTAAGGAAGTCCAATCCACACCCCTTAATCCCAAGAAGCACAAAATCTTACCGAGATGAAGTTATAGCAAAATGGAGGTAGGATAAGAAGAATAGAAAAGTAAGGGAGCCATAGTTTGGTTTGGATCCTTCTAAGGATATGGCCTTGAAAGAATCAGCTGCTGAAGAGATTGAGAAGAAAGCCAAAGTGAAGAAGTAGAAAATGAAGATGTTCACATCTGAGATTGTGCAATCTCTCTTGAAGGATAATGAAGTTGCATACGAAAATAGTCTGGTGCCACAGTCATTCTTGACAGAACATTTTCCTGTGACTTGAGGGAAGAATTTTTTCACCGAGGAAAAAGATAAATAAAAACTTGTTGAAGTAGTGGAAGAAGTGGAAGAAGTGGAAGAGGTGGAAGAAGAAGAAGGAGAGGAAGGGAGTGGTAACACATATTATATTTTGCAGAAAGTTGAAAATTATCAAGACAAGGAACCCCATCTGAAAAATTGTCACTCCGAACATCTGAAGCCAAGTCCTCCAAGCATGTCACACCCAAGAAGGATGAAGAAAAGGATGAAGAGATGTATATAGATAAGGGTGAAAAAAGGGTTGAAGAGAAAGGTGAAGAAGAAGTCGATAAATTGTCAAAAGAAGAAAGTTAAAATTGTGATTTAATTCAAATTGGGGATGTCGATGCAAGATATCAGGAAAAAGAGGTAGATGATGATAGAGTTGTGGAGTTGTCTGACAGCGAGCTTGAGTCTCCTGATGAGGAAGCCTTACTGAGAATTGATAATGGTAAACAAGCGTTGGTTGATACTCCTTGAAAATATGCAGTGAATAAGACAAATGTTACAGGAACATCAAAGAGAAAACATGTTGAGATAGAAAAACAAGCCTCACCAAGTAATGTTTCAGATTCTGAATTTTCTTTTCTTGGTCATGATTTTGGTGAACAATCCTGAAATAAGATTATTTGGACCATTCTGACATTTTCATCATACATTCTAGATGGCAGTTGCTTCCACATTCTCTTAATCAGAAATCAGATTCGGTGTCCATGGTGATGGAAATGTGTGTCAAGATGGAATCAGATTTCAAAACATTCTTCATAGTCTAAAAAGATCACAGAATGTCATGTAAGAAGATAGCCATCTGGTCAAAGTGTTTAATTCATGAAATTAAAGAGCTTGATCAATTACAAGAAAATGTCAAGGAATATTTTGATACTGAATACCCCAAAATTAAGGATCTTATAAACAGATTTAAGGAAATGATAAAACCTGAACAAAATACTCGGATTTAAGAGGTGAAATACTTGAATGGGATGTTGAACTCTGTATCTCAATGATGAAAGAGGTAAAGAGATCTCCAGATTGAGTTTGAAGAAAATCTTGTGAAGCTAGAGGTGTTGTTGAAGGCTCAAGAAGAAGTTCTTAAGTGTCAGGAAGAGAGAATCAAAGCTCTAGTTAAGAAAGCAGAGGAAGATCACAAAGAATTCAAAAAGATAAAGACTATATTTATAAAAATTATCCCAATGAAAAAGAATAAAAATAGATCCCAATCCAATATTTTGTTGTATTTGTTTATCCATGTACAAATTTTCCCCATTATAATGAAATTGTTGTTGCAAATTTATTGTTTGGTTGTTTGTACTAATATTTTAGGTACCATATTTTAACCATTCCCTTAAACTCTATTTGAAATTCACAAATTGGGAGAAGGAAAAATATTCTAAATTGTAGAAGGAAAACAATTTATAATTATAGAAGTAATATCACTATGTAAGGGGGTGTTTTTCATTACGAATATTTCCACATTCAAATAAAAATTATCATACCAGAAATCTAGAATATGATCCTTAGTGTTCCATATACTAAGGTGGAGTTAGTCGTATTCACCATTGTCCATGAAAAATGGGAGATAAGTGTTATTTTAACAGTTTTGAAAAATATTTTCTAAATCCTTATATTATTTTTTTGTAATGATGTTTGTACATTCAAAAAATGGGGTGATTGCTGAGTCAATAATGTTTTCCATATGCATTTTTTTCCTTCTTTCAAGGGGGAGATTGTTGAGTCATTAAATTTTCCTTATAACGTTTCCATTCCTTCTTGTTTTGAAAATCACAAACTCTTTATCTTAAGGAAAATCTCGTTTTACCGTATGTTTTACTTCTATAAGGAAAAATTCCCTTCCCCAATGATATTTATCCCTACCATTTTTTTAATCACTCATATCATATTTTCACAAAGTGTAAATTCAGATTGTAACCAAAATCTAGGAAACCTATAATTACCTAGATATCAAGTATTCTATTCTAGGATCTGAATTCTCAGAATTCCAGTTACGAACATTGCTGAGTTCTAAATCTGAATTCTGAATAATAATTATGATTACGAACTTCTCTGAGTTCTATCTCCGAATTCGGAATCATAATTCTGGTTACGAACACCCATGAAGTTCAATTCCGAATTCTGTATTCAAACGATTATGAAGTTCAACTCCGAATTCTGGATATGAACATTCATGAAGTTCAACTCCGAATTCTCATTATGAACTTCTGTAAAGTTTGATGATGAATTTTGGTTATGAATTCTAATTACGAAATGTGGTCACGAACTTGTCTATGTTCTGACTCCGTGATCATTGAATACAGACTCAGAACTATTATGAGTTCTGACTCCATATTGTCATGAACTATGACTCTAAACATTGTGAGTTTAGGTTCTGAATACTTGTGATTTCAGAATCTGAATTTCTATAAAATTCAGACTCCGGAATTCTATAGAACTAAGGTTCCGAATTCATACAAAACAGAATCTGAATATTATTGTACTATAGACTCCAAATTAATTTTTGGTTAGACTCTGAACTTTCATTTAATTAAATTCGGAATATCATTTTTTAGTTATACTAACACTCATTTTGTTATAAAACGATGTTGTGCTTTCAGTTACTCACTAACAGTTGTTTGAGTGACACATGTATAGGTCCTTCCTAAATTCAAGTAAAAATATGACCGTTGGAGGAGGGAGCTGACCATTGGAGTCATGCCTATAAATAGGGGCTCATTTGAAAATAAATGGACTTTGAAAACTGTGCATACATGCTTTTGAAGTAATTTCTAGAGAGATATGCTCTTATAAACTCTCAGGCCTCATGCAGAAAGTCTTAACGGCTTGTTCAAACTTTACATTGTGAAAATTTTCTTCGTACGACTCCAATTTTTATTGTGTACAATCGAGGGATTTCGGGGATAGAACGAAAGAGGTTCCATCTACCTTGATGTTGAGAACATGTAAGGATAGCCAGAAAGACTCTGATCTTCATATAGAGGGCTTACCCTGGTGTGGTTAAGACATACTTTCTTAAAAGTATAAATCAAGGGACCGTTATCCAATGTTATTGGATACACTTCTCTTTAGGTTAAAATATTTATTTCTTGTTACTTGTTTTACTACAAATTTTCCAATGCATTTGTGTTGTTGAGGAAAGTATAACTTTCTTATACATCCTTATACTTTTACTCAGATTTAGTTAGATTCTATACACTTTAAGAGAGAATCATAGTTGTTGTAAACTTTTGTTAAGTTTCATTTCTGGAATCACTTTTCCAGAATCAAGCATGTTATTGTAACATAGGGGTGTTGTGAATTTTGGTTATTCAAAATTTATTAAAGGTTTTTAAAAAAATACAATTCACCCCCTCTTGTATTTGAGCATCTCATGTTTAAATATTTGATTCTTCATTTTGTATTATAGAGTATATCATACTCAGACATACCATCTCAACAGAACATATCCAGGAACTCAAAACTCTATTCGTAATATCCATGAATACAACATGTGATTTGGGTAACCCAAAAGGCATAACTACTGATTCATAAGGTCAATATCTAATTTGAAATGGGGTTTTCAGAATGTTTCCTTCCTTTAATTTCAATTGATGGTACCCCGAACTCAAGTCAATATTTGAAAAATAATGATCTCCTTTAAGAAGATAGAAATAAATCCTTGATATGATGAAAATGATACATGTTCTTAAAAGTGAGGTTATTAAATAATCTATAATCAATGAAAAGTGTCATTGAAACATCTTTCTTTTTAACAAAAAAGATGGGATCACCCCATGGTGATGTGCTTAATCAAATGAAACCTTTATCTAAAAACTCTGGTAATTGTTTCATTAACTCTAAAAGTTCATTTTGAGCCATTTGATAAGGGGGTTTTGAAATTGTATTTGCATCAGGAACTAAGTCAATAGTAAATTCAACTTCCCAATCAGGTATAATACGAACCAAATCACTAGAAAAACACCAAGTTACTCATTTACCACAGGAACATCATTAATCTAAATAATTGATTTTTTTTCAATAATATGTGAAAGATAACATTCATTTCCTTCTTTTATAACATTCACATCATCATTATATGTTATCAAAAGTAAGGGTTAATTATTTACACAAACTGAAAATATATATGAAAAGAAACATCTTTAGCTCTGCAATCAATCTTATTATGATAACTGGAAAGAAAATCGATACCCAAAATAAGCTCAAAATTTACTAGAGGAAAACGAATATGTTTTGTTTGTATATTATTTCAGCATCGAAGGAAAAAAGGTTGTTGTAATTTTTTTTGTCTCAATGTTTCCCCTGGTGTTTTTACCAAAAGATCAGGATTCCTATTTTTATATGGAATTCCCAATTTACTAGAAAAATTCATAGAAATGAAAGATTATGTATACCTTTCATCAAACAACACATTGGAATAATTTGAGCGACCAAATAGGGTACTAGATACGACTTCATTTTATGGTCCAACATCTGTTGAAGTTGTAGAAATGGATTTCAACACCCCATTCTACTTGTAGTCTTGCTGCTTTCCCTCAGTTGAGTTCATTATTAGACCCTCATTTGTATAATGACCAATTTCCTTGCACAATAATCATTTTAATGACTATAAATCAGATTTTTTCTTACCATTACCCAGATATTTGTTAGTGCTATTACGAGTCTTATGATACTTTTTACCATGTTGGGAGCACATACCTGAATTCCAAAGACATTCCACAGAAATATTTTTACCAAAATTTTCAAAAATTTTAATCTTCAGGGTCTTACTATCATACTTTTTTGAAGAGTTAAACCCTTTTTTCTTCCACGTCAAAGTCTTATTATGTTGTTTTTAAATGAATATGTGATCATCAAAAATCTCCATTTCCACATTATCCACAAATCGAACATGATTTTAATAACTTTTGAACTCACGAGAAGCTAAAGCCCTTCGATACTTTGGCATCAATCTGGAGTAATAATGATTGATTTTACTATCATGATCTCATTAGATGTTTGGAGTATAGCATGTTAGTCGATTGAATTTGGCTTCATAAGAAGCCACTAATTCATTATGTTTCCTCAAATCAAAAAAATGTTTTTCCATCACAAGATGAACCAACGTAGGAAAATATTTCTCACAAAACATACCATTTAATTAATCCCAATAACGAGAATAAATCTTCCCACTGTCACTGATATTTTTCAACATTGAACACTACTGATCAACTTCCCCTTAAAAATGGCAAACCACAAAACTATCCTTTTGATGTTCTAAACACCCCTAACACTAAAAAGCATCTATAGTTCTTTAATCCACCCTTCAGCAAGAACACAGTAAGATTATCCTCTTATGATCAAGAAATTTGCCTCATGAAATGATCCATTACTTCCATGTTCCTATGTGGTTAGTCTGGCTGATCTCATGCATGGACATAACATCCCTTTATATCCCGAGTCAACTGTGCCATCACTACAACAAAATGTTTAGTTCTGATTCTGACCATCTCAGGTTGCTGATTTGAAAGGTTGTCTTCCTCTTATTTTCATCCCATCATAGCGACCATGTTCCCTCTATAGAAAACCATTATAATCATAGAAATATCATAGGTGATGAAATATGGTTATCTGTAAATGAAATATCTTTTTAATATTATGATAAAATAATTTATTGATATTATTTTAATAATATTATAACTTCTAAAGTTTTCTAAACCGACCTCTGAAACCAACTATATGGACTCAGGGTTAAATAATTTAATAATATTGAATTAAATGAATAATTCAAATTGAGGGTCTTTTCAGGATTCAATTATTATATAATTAGGCCATAACTATTACATTAAATCTCAAAAATTAAAATGTAGACACTTCTTCATGGTTTCAAATTTTTTCATAAAATAAAAACTATTGAGGAAAAGAGTCATGTCTAGTTCCGTGTATTATATTAAATGTATTTTCTATCATCCCATCCATGACCCTATTAATCTTTATGTCATGTGAAAAACATTTGAAATATTAGGATGAGCATAAAAAGCTCAGTGAGGGTTATAAAACAATGAAATAAATCATTAGTCAATCAATATAAACAAAACATAAGCTTTTTTAGTTACTAGATGAAATCATAAGATTTATGAATAAAACATATGAATCATAAATCATAAAGGTAACCTGTGTCATCCATATCATACATACATTGTAGTTATCATAGCTACATAGGGAGTCACATTTGGAATAGGCAGCATCATATATTCTATAAATCACTTAGGTGAAGAATTTATGTTTACCTCCATCACCTAACACAATGCATTAGAGAGCTATCTCAGGTTCACCCACCCTAGGAATATAACGGAACAACCCGTATATGTAAGCAATTTCCATGAACCAGAACATAACACCTAACATAAGCATAAAGCAATGATAATGTTCCCACATTGCAATAACAATATATCCTTTTAAAAATAATGAAATAATAACTCCACTATGAAAACCATTTTCCATAGAAAAATACAAAAGGAGTATATGGTATTTATTTTCCTTTTAAAAACATAATGGATTCTAGAGGATGTCAATGAAAAAATAATACTCGAGGCGGAAGAAAAGGGTGTCGTCACCGTGTACTTTAAAAAGAAACATTCCTTTTTGTCATTTAGTAAAATGCATAATATAAAATGATTCCCTTTGAATGAAATGAAAATTTATATGGTTTATGTAACCTATAAATTAATGATGTTTATAAATTATAATATTATTCAATGAATGGAGATTGATATAATGTCCCTTAAAACTATCATATCATTACATTAAGGATAAATTAATGACATAATTATTTGTGACAAACATATATACACCCAATATAAGTTTATATTATGTGTAAAACAATATGATGTTATTCACACATATTCATAGAACAACATAATAATGATGTATCTGATTAACCCAAATAATGGATATTGGGTTAAGAAGTTCCCTTTCCTCATGTCCGACTTGACTCATTCGTTCTTTAATAGCCTTTAAATCGGGTAACTCCCTTCTGTTTGAACGAAAAGGATTTATTGAAGTGACTTCGGAATATGAAAAAGATTCTCGGAGGAAGAGAGGGATGTAAGAAGAATATTTAGGTTTATTTTTTATGATCCAATAGGATTGAGAGGTGTATGTAATGGGTTAAAGGTGATGGCTTTTTAAAAGGGGGAGGAGGGGCTCTTTAGGAAATATTAAAAAAATTATTATATTATATAATGATTTTCGGTTTCAAATGGTCCAAAACTCATTAAATTCAATGATAAGATAACATATGTTTGAAATAAAATCATCCAATATGAATTGGATAGGTTTTTTATGTTTTATTACATATAATAATTAAATTTATTTAAATAATTCATTAATTTTCTAAACACAACATCATTATTATGTCATAAATAATTTTATTTTTTGATGTCTAATAATTAAATAAATATCATGATGTAGGAAATTGTTTTAGTATTCATATAATGTTTTATAACCTAAGTGAAAACTTATATAACCCCATGTAATAATTTATCTTCTAGAATATATATGTTTATGTCATTTTCAACATTACATTAAATTAATTAATATAAACTGTCATTATCACTCCCAAGTGGCTCGATGTGGACCAAAAATCTAACCAAAGTTTCCCATGGTCTGACATGTATCAGAAAATAGGATTAGGACAAATGTTAAGGTAATTTAATAATATTATAATATTATTTTTACCCTAATTTACAAGATTTTCCATTTAACCATAGTAAATACAATATTTACTGAAATAAATATTCATAATATATTAAAATAAGAGTTACATATTTACAGCATTTGGACCACCAGATTCCGAATATGGAATAAATTTTTCCATATTCAAAACACAAAAGTGGTAGAGGTTAATTAAAAATTAACTCCTATTGTCAATACGGAAATCATGTTTTTATGAAATAATAACTATCAACAAATAACCCTTGTTTATGTACAATTTCAATGAGTAAATTCATACAATGACCAAATTTTGATTACATTTTAAAAATATAATCTAATTAAAATTTAAAACCAATTAAAAGATAATCTAATCATATAAATAAATTAAATTAAATGGCAGTTTTGATTTGAAATATAGTATTTTTCATTATTAATTAATAATTAACATTATCAGAAAAATACCAATATATCATCCGAAGTAGATATTTATATCATGATCTAATGAAGATTATTATTTTTCCAAATATAATATATAAAAATGAAAAAAAACTAGATATAAAAATGGTTCTCCATCAAAATGCGGTAAAACGACCTTTTAATGATTATTAGAGTATTTATGCTCAAAATCAAATTCATTCTTATTTTAAGTCTCTAAAATTTCTTTGATAAATGTAAAAACATTTAAAAACATGTATAATAATATTGTAGCTAGTACCATTCATTCCATCTATTATAATTTATAGGCATTAACTACCATTTAAAATAATAATATTATATTATTAGTGTATAACGTCTGATTAAAAAAAACCCTTTGTGGCGTATTGGGTACGCCATCGAACCCAAAATCCACATTAATGTAAAATAAATATTTAATTCAAAAATATTTATAAATATGAAAATAACATATAATTTATTTACCTAGGATGTTACATTATATTTGAAATAGTTACCTAAAATGTTTATGAAATGAAAACATTATTATTGTTTTGTAAATATAATATAAAATAACTGATAACGAAAATATTAAGTCTAATGTAATTTTAAAAAATATTTTCTAACATTTATTTTTTAGATCAATATATATTGTTATAGAGTTGTAAACTTAGTATATTATAATTATATCATTTTATTCATTTTTTTAAATCAACTTAAACAAATAATGTCATGATTCAAATTAATGTTTTTTCATAAAAATAATTTTTTATTAATTGATTTAAAATTACATAAAATAATATCTTAATCCAAGTGACATTTAATCATTAATTAATGTCAAATATGTCACATTCATGGAAAAAATGTTCTATTATAATGAATACATGGACCCATAAATAGTTAATACTCTATTACCATAGCTAAGGATAAAAAAGTGTTTTTTCACATAACTGCACTTAGGTTAAAATAAATTTACTACAAAGAAATAAATACTAATTTATAGATTTTATTTAAAAATTATGATCATTGGGAATATATTTTATATTAATACTAACTATAATTTAGTCAAAATGGATAAATTACATTGGTTAAAATTTTAGTTACAGTAATGAAACACCAATAATATTAAAATAAATAAAAATTGATGTAAAGGAAAACATTTATGATAAATTTTTTTATTGAGTAGTGTAGTTATTTATATATAATATAACCTTTGAAAACCATTAATTATCAATCACGGATCATATTTATTAAATATTAACAACCCGATAATGAATTCTTTTTCTTATATAAAAATGTGCTAGTCCCCCTCAACTTTAAAAGTTAACATACTTTCTTCACTTGTTCACACATCTCAATCGATTTATCTCATACCAAAAAAATATAAATCAAATATATTGATAAGGCCCCAAACTTAAACCTTACTTAATATTGATTTATTACAAGATTACACATTGAGGATCATTTTAGGTTTAGAGTTTTAGAGAATTAGATCATAAAACTTGCATTACATTCCACATTTAAAAAAAAGTGGTTACATAAAAGATAGTATTCATTGTTCCCATCAACGGAAACATTTTTAAAATAAAACATGGATTCTTTCATGAAACTTCCTTAACACTATCATCATATCATGTACCCTTCCCTTGACTGGTGAAAAACATTTCAAAAACATAGGGTGAGCATAAAAAGCTCAGCAGGGATATAAAAATATGGAATGGAAACATGAGTACATTATACACAAGAATCAATGAAATCATACTCTACTCATAAAACATATGAAACATAACATAACTCATAAAATCATGAATAAATCATCAAAATCATAAGAGAGAAAGGTAACATGAGGCATTCATTACATTCTTACGTAGGTAGTAACCCTCTTGGTTACATTTGGAATACCCATCACAGTATATTCCCTAAATCTCATCAGAAAAACATTAACGTTTAACTCCTTCGCATTACCCAATGAATTGGAGAGATATATCGGGCTCACCCGCCCTTAGTTTATCACGGAACCACCTATCTTCATAATAATTCCCAAGAACCATAACATAATCATATCACATAAAACATGCATAAAGGAAACATAACATTTCCAAATTTCAATCACAAGATATCAATAAAAAACATTGATATAAAAAACATTATGAAAACCATTTTAAATAAAAAAAATAAAATAAAGGTAAAACATGGTATTTATTTTTTGTTTAAAAAAAGGTACGGCTTGTAGAGGTAGCCGAAACTCAAATAATGGTCACGGTGGCGG
This sequence comes from Viscum album, assembly GCA_963277665.1. Lineage (NCBI taxonomy): Eukaryota > Viridiplantae > Streptophyta > Magnoliopsida > Santalales > Viscaceae > Viscum > Viscum album. Next base: position 2,101,302,828 of record OY728127.1, on the reverse strand, counting down.
AGAAGTCGTTGTCGATGTATACGTACGACAAAAAAACATTCCCTTTTGTCGTTTAGTAATCTCTTCATATAAAAAAAGATTTGTTTTGAATAAGCATAAAAGTCAAAGGGGTTTATACACCGTATAAAAGAAGGTTGTGTATAAAACAAAATATGCCTCAATGAATGGAGATTGAGACGAAGTCCCATACCTCAGGTCCGACTTGACTCAATCGTTCTTTAACCTCATGAATAAAAAACTTGAGTTAATTTCTACTTTCTTAAGAACCTTTTTCAAGTTCATTATTCCTTTTATATCACTTATTATCATGTTATGAACATTATGTAATCATTTAAGCTAATAACGGTCGTTTTAACGATCATTGGTACTTCAGTCAAAAATAAAATCATTATAATTACAATTTGTTCATGTATCCATTATATCCAGTGTAATACTCATGATGTAGATATCATATATATCATATATATCCATTATATACATACATTTATAATATTACATAATGTGTAGAGGTAAGAAATTAAATGCACCATTCATGGAGACGGTAAGCCGTACGTATGCATGAATGCTACTTTCATTTCTATTTCGTATTTTATGGAATGGAATAAAAATGATATAAAGGTATATTATAATTCCTATATAATATCATACATAATATCACTAATTAAATCCTCTATACGTCCCACATATGGAATTAACGAATCAAATCACTTTGAGTGGGCGGTTGTCCGCACTTCCTAAAATGAAGATATCACGTCTACCCATAATGGAAACCATAAATGTAATCCATAAATGAAAAATACAGTATCTTAAGTAAAACATAAACATATTATATATAATATATAAATATAGTGACATCTTAATGGACACCTTTGAAGGTGTTATATGAGTGTTGATCAATCATCGTTTCGTGAGGTAGAAATTCGCCATCCACAGAAAATGTATGTCTTTTAACCATTAGATATAGGTGTGTGTAAGTGTATCTAGAATTATTCTTATAAAAACATTATAGTATATTCAAGATACTAGAGTTGTTACAAAATAAAAGAATAATAATAGTTTAGGGGTTTGTAGAAGCAAAATAAACCATAAGAACACAAGAGAAGAAACTACCGTTAAATCGGGTAACTCTTATTTATTTGATCTCAAAGGCTTCCTTGGGAAGACTTCTGCCCAATGTTAGGATTATAAGAGTAAGATATAGATGTGGAGGGACAAAATGGGCATGGGTTGGCCGAGCCAAAGGCTTTGGAAGTGTGGTTATGCTGGTAGAGGTGGGGGCCATTTATAAGAGGAGAGGAGGGGCACCCTTGGAATGTTAAGAAAAGATACTTTGTTATAAAATGATTTCTGGATAAAAATTGTCCCAAAATTATAAATTTAGAGGATAATGTGATAAGGGTTCGAAATACACCCATACAATAGGTTTTTGACAATTGTATGTCTTATATTCTACATTATATTTTCATTTTATTTAAATCGTTAAATAATGTGGTAATCGCTGCATCATCATGGTAACATAAATAATTTAATTCATTTAATGTCTAAAAATTAGAAAAAAATATCATGATGTAGGAAATCTTTCTATAATTCCAATGACTATTTATAGTCAATACCCAGACTTGTATAACCCCATTTAAAAATTGTTTTAGTAAAGAAACTCATGTTTGTGTAATTTTTACTTTTACATTAAATAAAAAGATATTAATGTCATTTTCCATCCAATGTGGCTCCATGGGGTCCCCAAGTTGACCCATGTATATTATTGGTCTCCCATGACACATCCAATTAGGGTAGGACATGTGTCAAGCTCATCTCATATTATTAAAACGTTATTTTTACCTTAAACTACACCAATTACCTCTAATCGCGATAAAAAACATAAAAGTTACTATTCACCAAAAAATTATTTTATTCCCATTGAACCAAATTTTACTTCTTAATTACAAACATGTAGGTAGGATTTCATAAATTCAATAAACAGATGTGGAAAAATTTCATTTAAATGGAAAATCAGTTTTTATAAGTACCACTTAGTGGTTTCACTATTCATCAAAAATTAAAGTTATTCAGAAAATTACCAAAACATCATCTTAAGATATATTTGATATTCCGAATTAAAAATGATGTATATTTAAAAAAATTCAAAACATATAATTTTAATTAATTAATTTAATAATTAATTCCCACTGTCAGAGCAAATAGCGCGTTTTTATGAAACAATAAGTATCAAAAGATTCACACTAGTTTAAGTCCAATTTCAAAGTGAAATTAATTCCAACAACCCCTATTGGATTAAATGGTAGAAATATATTATAATTTAACTTTAAAACCAATTCAAAAGATAACCTAATCATATAAATAAATTTTAATAAAAAGAGGTTATGAATTAAAATACAACATTTTTCACTATTCATTAAAAAATGAACTTTATTGGAAAAATACCAAAAATTTACCCAAAGTAAATTTCAATGTTAAAATAATAAATAATAAGTTTATTTTGACATATAGAGATTATAAAGTTGTCAAAAATTTGATTTCAAAAGGGTTTTCCATCAAAAGGCAGTAAAACAATCTTTTAAAAATATTAGTGTATTCCATGCTTAAGAATGGATTTATTCTTATTGTAAGCCTCTAAAAAACTATCTAATTCATTAATAGACATAGATAAAAATATCTATTATTCATTACTTAATTGGGATGTTACATCCTTCCCCCCTATTGAAAATTTCATCCCCACAATTTATTTACTTATCGAATAAGTGGGGGTATTTAGCCCTCATTGAATTTTCAGATTCCCATGTTGCCTCTTCAATCATGTGGGTTTTCCACAAAACCTTTACCTGATGAATCACCATATTCCGTAACACTTGCTCCCTGTGGTCAAGAATTTGGACCGTTTTTTCCTCATAAGATAAGTTCTCTTCCAACTGAACTACCATTGGACTCAAAACATGAGAAGGATCTGGCATGTACTTCCGTAACATTGAAACATGAAAAACATTGTGTACCTGAGATAAACACGGAGGTAAAGCCTCTCGGTAAGCAACTAATCCAACTCTCTCAAGAATTTCATATGGTCCGATGAACCATGGACGCATCTTTCCTTTCTTACCAAATCACATAACACTTTTCCTTGGTGAGACTTTGAGAAAAACATGATAACCTACCTCAAAAGGGAGATCATTCCTCCTGTTGTCTGCATAACACTTCTACCCGCTCTGAGCTATTCTCATGTGTTTATGTATCAGATGAACTTTTTCTACCATCTGTGCTACCAATTATGGTACCATAAACATCCTTTCACCCACATCATCCCAGAAAGTTGGAGTTCGACACCGCATCCCATATAACGCCTCAAATGGTGCCATCTGTGTACTGGAATGAAGATTATTATTATAGGAAAACTCAACCAAAGAAAGATGCTTGTCCCAACTTCCCTGATAATCCATCGAACAATCATGTAGCATATCCTCTAGAGTTTGAATTGTTCGTTCTGACTGCCCATCTGATTGAGGATGAAAAGCTGTAATAAAATTTAATTCAGTACCCAAAGACTTCTGAAGGCCTTTCAAAATGATAGAAGTAAAACTGGGATCAAGGTCAGATACAATGGAGAGAGGAACTCCATGTAACCTAACTATCTCATTAAGATACAAACATGAATGTTTATCTAGGGAAAAAGTTTCTCGTATAACAAGGAAATGAGCAGATTTATTCAAGCGATCAACAATAACCCAGATTGCATTGTTACCTCGAGATGTCTTCACCAATCCCACAACTAAGTCCATGGATATATTCTCCCATTTCCACTCTGGCACAGGTAAAGGATGAAGCATTCCTTTCGGTAACTGTTGCTCTACTTTTACCTGTTGACAAGTCAAACACTTCACTATAAAATCTGCAATATCTCTTTTCATTCCATCCCACCAATTATACTCCCATAGATCTCTGTACATCTTAGTACTTCCAGGATGAACTGAAAACGGAGAAATATGAGCTTCACATAACAACTCTCTCTTCAACTGTGAATCACAAGGCACACACAATCTCTTCCCAAATTCCAAAACATAATCATTATCAATGTTGAATTCAGGAAACTTACTCTTATGAACCAACTCTACCTTTTTCTACAACTCACTATCTTGCATCTATGCATGCTTGATTCTGTCTAATAGAGAAGATTTCACTGATACCTGATAGAAAACAGAAGGAAATCCTACACCAAAACTTTTATTCCAATGTTCATCAAATCCTTACCCAAAGGATCGCGTTCCAAATGCAACATTGTTAATGAAGCATTACTTTTTCGACTCAAAGCATCAGCCACTTTGTTTGATTTTCTCAGATGGTAATGAATTGTACAATCATAATCATTGATTAAATCTAGCCATCTCCTCTGTCTCATGTTCAATTATTTCTGAGTGAATATATACTTTAAACTTTTGTGATCGCTATATATTTTACACTTTATTCCATATAAATGATGCCTCCAAATTTTTAAAGCGAAAAAACAGCAGCTAATTCCACATCATGTGTAGGGTAATTTACCTCAAGAGTTTTCAACTTTTGTGAAGCATAAGCAATTACATGATCATTCTACCTTAGGAAACAACCATATCCTTTCAATGAAGCATCACTGTAGATGACAAACTCACCATTCCTGGAAGGAAGTGACAAAACTGGAGCATTCACCAATCTTCTTTTCAACTCCTGAAAACAATCATCACATTATTTTGTCCAGATAAACTTAACACCCTTCCAAGATAGCTTAGTCATTGGACTATATAACAGTGAAAAAATTATATCAATCCTTGGGTAATAACCTGAAAAACCAAGAAAACTATTGATCTCGGTTACATTTCTGGGCCTTGTACATTCTTCAACAACTTTTGGTTTAGCAGGATCAACAGTTTTGCCATTTTTTGAAACAATATGACCAAGGAAAGAAATTTGTTGTAACCAAAACTCACACTTGATGAATTTTCCATACAGTTTCTTTTCTTTAAAGGTTTTCAAGGTAACCCATAAAAGACTTTCATTCCCCTCTTTACTTTTAGAAAACACCAAAATATCATCAATAAACACAACCACCATTTATCACCTGATTCAACAGAGCCATTAGTGTAGTAAACTGCTCAATTCTAATTCCGAAAATCTCTGGTTGCTGATTCAAAAGATCATTATACTATGTATGCCTTCCTAGAAAAGATTCTATGTTTCCTCTTTGGAAAACCATTCTTATCACATAAATATATTTGGTGAATCAACATGGTAATATTTAAATGCTATATCATTTCAATCATACCACAAATTAATTTATAATTTAACAATTTTCTAACTCCTAAAGTTGTCTAAACCTGGCTATGATACCAACTATAAGGCCATGGCCTTAAACCTTACTTAATCTTGAGTTATTACAAGATTACACATTTAAGATCTTTTCAGGTTTAGAGTTTTAGAGAATTAGATCATAAAACTTTCATTTAATTCCACATTTAAATAAAGTCATTACATAAAAGATAGAATTCATTTTTCCCATCAACAGAAACATATTTAAAATAAAACATGGATTCTTTCTTGACACATCCTTGAAACTATCATCATATCATGTACCCTTCCCTTGACCTATTAAAAACATTTTGAAAACTTGGGGTGAGCATAAAAATCATAGTAAGGGATATACAAATATGGAAAGGAAACATGAGTACATGTATACACAAGAATCAATGAAATCATACTCTACTCATAAAACATAAGAACATTAACATATCTCATCAAATCATGAATAAATCATAGAAATCATAAGACATAAAGGTAACTTGAGGCATTCATAACATTCTTACATAGGGAGTAAACCTCTTAGTTATGTTTGGAATACCCATCACTGTATATTCCCAAAATCTCTTCAGAGAAACCATACCTTTTAACTCCTTCGCGTTACCCAATGCATTGGAGAGCTATATCGGGCTCACCCTCGCTTAGTTTATCACGGATCCACCAGTCTTCATAACAATGCCCAAGAACCATAACATAATCATATCTCATAAAACATGCATAAAGGAAACATAACATTTCCACATTTCAATAACAAGATATCAATACACCAAATTGATATAAAAACATTATGAAAACCATTTTCAATACCAAAATAAAATAAATGTAAAACATGGTATTTTTTTCCTTTAAAAAAATGTATGGCTTGTAGAGGAAGCCGGAACTCAAATAATGGTCACGGCGGCGGAGAAGTTGTTGTCGCCGCATACGTACGACAAAAAAAACATTCCCTTTTGTCATTTAGTAAACTCTTTATATAAAAAACTATTCTTTTTGAATAAGTGTAAAAGTCAATGCGGTTTATACACTGTATAAAATAAAGTTTTGTATAAAACAAAATATGCCTAAATGAATGGAGATTGAGACGAAGTCCCATACGTCGGGTCCGACTTGACATGATTGTTTTTTAAGCTCCTGAATAATAAACATCAGTTAATTTCTACTTGATTAAGAACATGTTTTGAGTACATTATTCCTTTTATATCACTTATTACAATGTTATGAACATTATGTAATCTTTTAATTTAATAACGGTCGTTTTAACGATCATTGGTACTTGAGTCAAAAATAAACTCTTTATAATTACAATTTGTTCATGTATCTATTATATACAGAGTTATACTCAAGATGTAGATATAATATATATCATATATATCCATTATATACATACATTTATAATATTACATAACGTGTAAAGGTAAGAAATGAAATGCACCATTCATGGAGACGGTAAGTCGTACGTACGCATGAAGGCTACTTTCATTTCTATTTCGTATTTTATGGAATGTAATCATAATGATATAAAGGTATATTATGATTCCAGTATAATATCATACTTTATTTCATTCATTAAATCCTTTATATGTCCCACATATGGCATTAATGAATCAAATCACTTTGAGGGGGCGGTAGTCTGCACTTCCTAAAATGAAGATATCGCGTTTACCAATAATGGAAACCATAAAGGTATGCCATAAATGAAAAATACAGTAGCTTAATTAAAACATAAACATAATATATATCATATATAAATATAGTGACATCTTAATGGCTACCTTTGAAGGTGTTATATGAGTGTTGAACAATCATCATTTCATGAGGTAGAAATTAGCCATCCACAGAAACAGTATGTTCTTTAACCATTAGATGTAGGTGTGTGTAAGTGTAGCTAGAATGATTCTTATAAAAAAAATCCTAGTATATTGAAGATACTGGAGCTGTTACAAAAGAAATGAATAAAAAGAGTTTAGGGGGTTGGAGAAGAAAAATAAAACATAAGAACACAAGAGAAGACACTACCTTTAAATCGGGTAACACTTTTTGATTTGAGATCAAAGGCTTCCTTGTGAAGACATCTTCCCAATGTAAGGCTTCTAAGAGTAATAGAGGGATGTTTATAGACAAATTGGGTAGGTGTTGGCCAAGCCAAAGTCTTTTGATGTGTGGGTAAGGTGGTAGAGGTAGGGGCCATATATAAGAGGAGAGGAGGGGCACTCTTAGAAAGTTCAGAAAAGATACATTGTTATAAAATGAATTTTGGATAAAAAAGGTCCCATAATTATAAAATTTGAGGATATGGTGATAAGGGTTCGAAATTAACCCATCCAATGTTTTTTTGACAAGTTTAGGTCATATATTTTTCATTATATTTTCATTTTATTTAAATCGTTAACTAATGAGGTAATTGATGCATCATCATGGTATAATAAATAATTTAATTTATATAATGTCTAAAAATTATAAAACAAATATCATTATTTAGGAAATCGTTTTATCTTTCCAATGACTTTTTATAGTCAAAATTATGACTTGTATAACCCCATTTAAAAATTGTTTTAGTAAAATAACTCATGTTTGTGTCATTTTTACTTTTACATTAAATAAAAATATATTAATGTCATTTTCCTTCCAATGTGGCTCCATGGGGTCTTCAAGATGACCCATGGATTGTCTTGGTCGGCCATGACACACCCAATAATGTTAGGACATGTGTAAAGCTCATCTCATATTATTAAAACATTATTTTTACCTTAAACTACACTAATTACCTCTAATCGCGATTAAAAACATAAAAGTTACTATTCACCAAAAAAATTATATTAATCCCATTGAACCATATTTTACTTCTTAATAACAACCATGTCTGTCGGATTTCTGAAATTCAAAACACATAGTTGGTAAAATTTCATTTAAATGGAAAATCATTTTTTATAAGTACCACTTAGTGGTTTCACTATTCATCAAAAATTAAAGTTTTTGAGAAAAATACCAAAACGTCATCCTAAGATATATTTTATATTCCAAATTCAATAATGTTGCCTATTTTAAAAAATTCAAAACATATAAGTTACATTAATTAATTTAATAATTAATTCCCGATGTCAGAGAAAATATCATGTTTTTATGAAACAATAAGTATCAAAAGTTTGACAGTAGTTTAAGTCCAATTTCAAATTGAAATTAATTCCAACGACCACTAGTGGATTAAATGGTAAAAATATATTCTAATTAAACTTTAAAACCAATTCAAAAGAAAACATAATAATATAAATAATATAGATTAAAAAGTTTTTTTGAATTAAAATACAACATTTTTCACTATTCATTAAAAAAATGAAGTTTATCGGAAAAATACCAAAAATTTACCCAAAGTAAATTTCAATGTTCCAATCATAAAGAATAAGTTTATTTTGACAAATAGAGCTTATAAAGTTGTCAAAATTTTGATTTAAAAATGGTTTTCCATCAAAAGGCAGTAAAACAATCTTTTAAAAATATTAGTGTATTCCATGCTTAAGATTGGATTTATTTGGATTTTACGCCTCTAAAACACTATCTAATTCATTAATAGACATAGATAAAAATATTTATTATTAATTATTTACTTGGGATGTTACAATATTCACCCATTTACTCATAACTAATTCCTTATATTTGTAATAAACTCAATAGAGTATGGATTTAGTGTAATCCTAAAGAGGATAATTGAAGTGGGGGAAATATTCTCTAACAACTGCCTTTGTTTTAATACATTTTAAACCACCATAATTTTTTATTAAACCATTCAAAAATAAAAAATTATATTTTTTAAATATAGTTAAATTTTATTATAATAAGTGAATTAACAAAAAAATATCCAATTCCATCAATTGGGTTACGAAATCATTGTTCATGTGTACAATGAACAATCGCCTCATAAATAGATGTCATTGTTTTCCCATTTTTACCTCACATAGTTTGGTATGATGATGGATCAAAAAAATATATATGATATTTATAACATTAATATTCATATTGAGTAATTATATCATATAGAAATATATATTATTAATATAATTCATTCCATAGGATACGGGATAATGTCTCTAGTGTGTATGGAGGACTACCGCCTCCCAGAGTGAGGTGATTCCTCTTCCGCAATCCCACTACCTGGAATGAGATGAGGAATATTTTTAATGATTACATGTTCTATAAATTAAATAATTATTATATTATTTAAATATTTTTCATTTTATATAATTAATTTACAAAATTTATTTTTCCTTTTCACTGACATAAATTTCATTACATGATTCCTGTACATTTGGACTAACAAATTTACGAAGAGATGTTATTCTATTTCTATAACCAAAACAAATATATTATATATATATATATTTATATATATTAAGAGAAATATATTATTTATTTTCTAATTATAATTATGGAATTTTAATATAATACTTACCATTGTTCCATAATGATCATTAAAAAATTGAAATATTACTCTTGAGTATCTACGACCTACTATCTCCATGATAATAACACTGATCAATATTCATAAATTTCATTCACGATTGGTTTTATCGATAAAATTTATATAAAAAATTGAAAATTATATCACAATAATTATTCATCATATGATATAACTATATAATATTCACAATAACATGATCTTTCATAAGAGAAAAAACATGATAAAATAAGTCATTTAACATTTGAATCATTTAAAATAATGACAGACGATTAAAAAAATGTGTAACACAATGTTATAAAATGATAATATAAGATAATATAAATATATTATAGTTATGTAAAAAAGTTAATAACAATTTCAAATCCAAAAAATAATAGTTTAAAGAACATTCATCCAAAAGGTATCATCAGGTAAAAGATTTATTACTCAGTTTCATCCCATTAAGTTGAAATTTCACATTTATGATATATACTTCTAGGATTATGTGTATAATTCCAATTTATTATCATATTCATTTATTCCACATATTTTATGTGGATTTAATTTTGATACTCCCTATACATTCATTAGTTTAATCTCAATACAATGTTATGATATTTTCCAAGATTGACGTCAAAATAAAATTAAGATTTAGATTTGTTATTCCTGATTTTAAATTGATGTAGATTTCATTATAATTGATTAATAAAAAATATAATTTTATTCTCCGATTTTAATTATTTATAATTTTTATGTAATACTACAATGGTTATACATTTTTTACCTAAATTTAATAGAAAAATGATTTCAGGAATTGATGACTTCATTTTTATCTTCAGTCAGAAATATGTGTTCTTCAAAAACCAATTATTTAAAAAATAATTTTTTTTACCATTTATAAATTATTTTTAAGGGTAATTTTACCCATTTTTACTTTTTAAATTTATTTTCAATGGATACTCATGTAATTTTCAAAAAAATTACCCTTATAAATTTTACTAAAAATGTAAATGGAATATTGTTTTAATTTTTTTTAGAAGTAATTTCCTATCCACCATATAGAGAAAAATGTTATTTTTAACTTCAATGAAATGCACAAAATTATCCTCCTTAATTTAGTAGATTATTCGTTCACATTTTTATAGTGACCATTTTATAGAAAAAGTTGTTGAATGTGATTTTGGAGTTAAAGGTTTTCACCATGAAAATGATATTTTCCCGAAGAATATTTTTATAGATAATTTTATATTATTTATATTAATTGATGAGTGAAACCACATTATTATTACACCAATGGGTATATATTACACTAATATAATCTTTATTTACCTTCTATATTGTTTATCATAATTTTGACCATTGATATAATTGACATTAACTTCCTTGTTTCTTTTTTAGCCATTAACATCACATTGAATTATTCCCCTTACTTTGATAATTGATAATTAAAATTCCATTTAATAATCATATTATTTTTTCTAGGTATTTTTATTTCTCAAACCATATAACATTTCAACATATGTTTTTCTACATTGAATTTTAATTTTTTATCTAGGAAAATATTGATAAATTCTTATTCATTTATGAATAAAAATATTATTAATGTCACATTGTCTATAAATTAAATAGATTATTCTATATATAAGGAATGTTTTGGATTTGAAATAAATTTGTTGAGGATGATTTCATGAAATACCCTTGATGTGTTTGTATTCTCAATATGAAATATGTTAGACAAACATAATCTATTTGTTACCAAATATTTTGATTTTTCTTTAGGATATATCATGATAGTAGAGATATAATTTTACCAATAGTATCAATTTGGGCCATATTTTTAAAACATAATAGTGGTTTTATTTTGATGTAAATTGTATCATGTACATGTGATTCATGATTTAAATTAATTAAAAATTTCATTATTTTAGAATTCAGTTGTTGTTATTATTTACAATGAGTCTTTTTCAATCATATTATAAATGGATTCCATTCAATCTCATATTATTGAATAAATGAAATGTGTTCTATATTTTTTATCATTACATATTGATTCTATATTAATTTATCCAGATAGTCAATGTAACACCATGATTATTTGTGAAATGTTTGTTTCAAAATAATTTAATATTAATTGATATTTTTCATTTCAATTACTACAAAAAATTAGTTATTTCATATTAATGAACTACATATATCATGATTTATAATGAATAATATATTAATAATTCACTACAGAAAACAAAAATCATTGAATTATGTACTTGTTACACTAAGGCCACATTTAGTTACATGAAATAATGGATTTCCTCAATGGCTTGCGCAACAATGAAGACCGAGTTTTACAAAAAATAATACATTATTAAATATAACTTAATTAATATTCATCATGTATTTTTTATTGATATAAGATAAGAACAACCCTAATTTTACGCATAAGTCCATATATTTTTATAAAGGTAGTTTTACCCCCTTTTAGTTAAGAACCCTTTTCAAATATATTTTATTGATCTTATTTAGATTTAATATATAAAAATAAACTAAATAGTTGATAACTAAAATAACAAATTCGAATTTTATATATTTTTCATAAAATTGTGCAATGTTACATTTTTATATGAAAAGTAAAAAATAATGAATTTTAATTCAAGACATGTTTTCCATATATTCCATTTGTAAATATAAATTATAATTTAAATTGGATGTAGTATTTACTAAACTAAAAATTTTATAAATTAATCCAATGTTGGTCATTGGAATGAATTTCACATAAAAATTCAGTATAGAAACATTATAATCCTTTAGAATTTTTACTATAATATCCTATTGGGTTTTCATGTTAGTGGCACTATTTTTAAATAAATTTCTACCACTTAAGTGATTAGGATTTGAAAAAACGTATTTCATATTTAAAATATGAATAATATAGAATTTATCATAAATTCCACATTATTTTTGACTAAAAATATTTGTGTTAGTTATTATAATTGATTATAATTATTAATAAACAATAATACTAGAAAAGTAATAAATCATAATTTTAAGACTCAAATAGACGTAGAATCATGTCCAAACCCAATTGGAAGGAAATTATTTAGAGATAAACCATCTTTTACTTAGGTTTTTTTGTTTTGATGACTAGTTTTGCTAAAAAAATTTAAACATTAATTATTCTGAAACATTCCATGTTTTTCCATTCACTTAGGAGGAACCAACCTTAAACATTACAAAATATTGGGTTAAGTCAATAATACCCATTAAAGATATTTTCAATTTTAATGTTTTAGATAATTAATATATTTTTATTACATTACATCTCAATGGATTACAATGTAGACAATTCACCTCTATCCAATTTTTTTAACAATAATAAAACACTTTAAATAAAACCTGAATTCTTTTCTTGATATAATTCTTATTGAATTATTCTTTTATATTACCCTTACTTATACCCTATGAAAAAAAATTCAATGACATGGGATGAGCATAAAAAGATCAGAAAGAGTTATAAAAAATGAAATAAAACATTAATCATTAAATACATACAAAACATAAGCTCTTTACCATAACTCATGAAATCATAATACTTATGAATTACACACTAAGATCATAAATAATAAAGGTAACATGTGGCATCAATAATATACTTAATTGTAACATTCAATGCTATGTAGGGTGTTACATTTGGAATACCTATAATGGTATATTCCCTAAATATATTAGGAGAAACATTAATGTTTACCTTTTTACTGTTACCCAAATCATTGGAGATATGTCTCGTGCTCCCCCACCATACGTTTATCATAAAACCACCCATATACATAAATAATGTCGAAGAAAGTTAACATAATCATAACAAATGAACAATATTAATGTAAAGATAACATTTCCACATTGCAATCATAGTATAACATTTCAGTAATTTAACATAATGAATCCATTATAAAAACAAATTTCAATTCCAAAATACATAAAAATTGTATATGTAATTTATTTTCCTTTTAAAAACATTACAGCTTGATAAGGAAGCCAACTATGAAATAATGCTCACTATAGTAGAAATGTCATTGTCACTACGTACATTAAAATGAATCATTCATTTTGTCATTTAGTAAAATGCTTCAATGATAAAATATTTCCATTGAATGAAATTAAATGTAAAAGGGGATTACAATACATCCTATAAAATATTGTCTTGTGTAAATCAAAATAGTCCTCAATGAAAGGAGATTGAGATTATATCCTTTACGAACATTCGTTAACCCAACAACATCAAATAAAAAAAATCAGAAAATGCATTGATAAGAGTGAAAAGGGTATCTCATCATTTGGACATAAAATTTTCCACAATAAGGACATTTAATAACACATCCCCACATAATATAATGGAAATTCAAATATATAACATAGAATAATTCTTTGACTAAATGTTAGGGGTGAAAGGTTCTCTTACCTTATGTTTGACTTGTCTTGTTCATTGTTTATCACCATGAATAATAAAATGAAATGAATTATACTTGAATAAAACTTTTCTCATGATTATTATTCCTCTAATATCACTTATTATCTAGATATAACAATCATGTAATTATTCATGTTCATATCGGTATTTTTTTTTACGTTAAGTACAGTAAAAAAGGAACATGTTATAATTATAGATTGGCCATGTTTTCAAAAGTACATTATCTGCAGATTGATATTGATGATTTAGATATCATATATATAATATATATCAAGTATAAATGTGTTTAGAAAATGAAATATCATTTGTTAATATGAAAATTAAATGCACCATTCCTATATATTGTAGGCCGTATGTACGCATGAATGATACATTCATTTATTATTTTATTTTTTAGAGGAATGAAAAACAAATGACGCGTCAGTATAATATAATTATAGTATAATATCATATTTCATATAAATTAAATAATTTCATTAACACCATCCATTATACGTTCCTTGTATGGAATGAATGAGTCTTTTTTACTTTGAGGGGGTGGTAGTCCACATTTCCCCAAATGAAATTATCATATTACCCATTATAGAGACCATATTTATATTCTATAAATGAAAAATATTGATACATATTTACTGTATAAATATGATATATTTCACTTGTAAATATAGTTTAATCATAATGGCCACCAAGATAGCTGGTACAAAATAATCGAACGATCATCGTTTCATGAGGCAGTAGTTTTCCATCAACAGAAACAGTACGTTCTATATCCATTTGATGAAGATGTGTGTAACTATAGTTTGAATCCAACTAAAAAACAACCTTTAATATTGATGATACTGGTTTTTTATGTAATAAAAAAAATAATATAATATTGAGTGATGAAGTATAATAATTGAATAAAATTTTAGAGAATACGCTACCTCTTAAAATGTGTAACTCTCATTGATCAGAGCTAAATGGATTTTTTGATGTTCCTTATGCCCAGGGGAAAGATTATATGTGTAATAGGGGGATTTTAGGAGATTCTAGGACTGATTTTGGATGTTATAATGGTCTTTAGAGGTTTTTGAAATGGGATAGAGGCAGTTTCCATTTATAAGAGGGAGAAAGTGATCTTTCTGAATGTTTAAATTTATTATTTTATTGTAAAATTATATTAGGTTTAAAAAGGATGATAACTAATTAAATTAAAATATAACATTAATATGTGTATAAATAAATTAATCCAATAATAATTAGATATGTTTTGGATATTTTTTAATCATTACCTTTTTTATTTAACGCTTTTTTAGTCTTACCGTTTATCAATTATTTATCACTTTGAGAATCCTATTAGTAACCAAAATAAGAAAATAATGAATTTATGAGTCAAAAATGAACTTTCTTACTTATTTTAACTATTTTTACCAATATTTTTTTTTAATTCTATATTATGTAGTATAATATTTTAAATTTTAAAATACGAATTATGTCAATTTTGACACTATTGAAATCATGACTTTTTAAAAATCCATAAAAACATGACTGGTTTGAAAAAACATCATTAATAAAAATATATAACGTAACTATCATTCAAAAAAAATTATCTCCTCAAAATAACAAAGATAAATTTATTTTTACATTTATAATGTCATTTATTCAAATCCATTATTAATGAAGCGATCACTGCATAATAACTATATCATAATTAAATTTATTTATTTAATGTATAAATATTATAAATAAAATACCATGATATAGAAAATATTTTTATCTTTGTAATAACTATATATAGTCAAAAATATAACTTATATAACCCCATATAAAAATTGTTTTACAAAATTATATATTTTTATGTTAAATTTTCCATAATTTTAAATTAATTTTTTAAAATGAACATTTCTCTTCAATGTGGCTCTATGGGGTCCCAAAATCGACCCAAATATACCCAAGGATGAAAAAATATCTTCCAGTAGTGATTGATCAAATGTTATGGTAATTTATTATTATCATCAAATAATATTTTTACCCTTATTCACCATATTTATCCATTAACCATGGTAAATAAAATATTTACTAAAGGACTATTCATAATGTATAAAAATCAAAGGTCCCTACATAAAAAATTTGGACATCATGATTCCATATATGGAATACATTTTTTAATATTCAAAACAAATATGTTTTAGAATAAATTTAAAATTAATTCTCGTAGTAAAAACCAAATGTGTGATTTTCATAAATGAAATCTACCAAAATATTGACATGTGTTTATGTCCAATTTCAATGTGAAATTAACAGAAATTGAAAAAAATGGATTAAATGAAAAAAAATAAACTAATTAAACCTCAAATCCAATTAAAATTATTTTATATCAAATGGAAAAATCATATTAAAAGGAATTTTTGAATTAAAATACAGTATTTTTAAACATGCATGAAAAAATTAACATTATCATGAAAGTAGAAAATTATTACCCAAATTAAACATTGATTTCCCACTTCTAATTAAGAATTTTATATTTTCAAATGGAACATATATAAGTGAAAGAATATATATTTAAAAAGGGTTCTCTATCAAAAAATGTTATATCGACCTTTTAAATAATATTAGAGTATTTCAGGCATAAAATAGTATTCATTGTTATTTTAAGACACTAAAATTTATTTAGTAATGTAAAATAACATTTAACAATAATTTCTAATAATATATTAGTTAGTTCTGTTCATTCTCGCCAATACAATGGCTAGGCGTTAACTACAATTTATAATAACATTATTATTATATAATATTTTGGTATAACTCAATATTTTGTGCAACATAAGATTTCAAAGAAACTTATTGTTGCGTGTTGAGTACGCTAAAAAAATATCACCCCCTTGAAAGTAATATTAATATTTATTAAAAAAATAATAAAAAATATAAGAATTTCATATCCTTTATTTACCTGGGGTGTTACATCCTTCTCCCTTTTGAGAATTGGACCCTCTCAGTTTTAAAATTTGGCTCAGAAGCATCATTAAAAGTCCCACATCAGAAATAGAGTCTATAATACTATCACATTAAATGAAATAAACATAATTAGAAAGGACACTGGGGAAAACACATTCTAAGATTATATGTAGGAAAACATAGATAAATATTAAAAACTTATAATAATGTTTTGATGGAGTGTGATATAATACACGATCAAGAGATAATTAACCACAAAAAAACCAAAAATTTGTGATCGGTTAAACAATCATTGGTTTCCTAGTAGGAAATTAAAATGGACAAAATATTTGTTTTAAGTTACATTTCATAATTTTAGAGAATATATTTATGAAATTTAATATGTAAATAAGGAAATATACATACTATTCAAGTAGAGTTTCATCCATTATTATGTGTTAATAAAAAATCATATTTTCTCCAAATGATGAGTATTCATGATAACTTAGTGACACCTAAAGCACTATAATAAATATCTAGATAATCCATTAATCTAAAAAAATGAACAATATGTTTCCCATATCTTTATAAATTAACCAAACCAAAAATTATTATTATAAGATCAGATAATACCCAAAATGGTTAATCCTTTATAAAAATTAATACTACTCTTAATATCCAAAATTGAATAATCAATACCCATATCTCAACAAATACAATTCAATAAAAAATATTCCTTAAAATAGTTCATTATATTCCAATCTAAGATGGAAACTGAAACCTCAGAATAATTTAATCACATAGTGTTACATAGTAATTTTAACATTTATCTCCAAAATAACATAAACTACTATAAATGACTCATAAAAAAGAGTAATTAACCTAATAACATATTCTCTGAGAATGGTTAGACATTTCAGTAAATAACCAAAATATCTGTATTTCCACAATAATATCATATATTCTTCTAAAATAAAATTTGATTCATTATTCCACAAATGAATTCCCAAAGTATTATATTTTCATTATTCATATAGTGTTTCCCCAAAAGAGAGAACATCATCCAAATTAACCTTTATCAGCTAATGTCCAAATCATTTTTCTATAATAAGGATATCCATTTTATAAAACATGATTTCTCAAAATAAAATTATATGTTATCCATAAAATAATTTAAATAAAAAAAGTAGTCATAAAAAACAAGCACTTCATGTAGGCCATTGGTAGGTAATATACCCGTGTCTCCCTTCAGTTGTTGGTTCAATTCCCACGGTCATGTAAGAGGCAATGGATTTTCACCCATTCTAAATGATTTCATTTTTCTAAAACCATATCATTATAATGAAATTCTCAAAAAAATATTATTTCCTAAAAATTATACATAACCTATTTTATCCTCAAAGTTTATCTAATACTTTTAATTTTGCATCCCAAAATGAAATAACCATTTTTCATCTCAAAAACAAAAGATCATATAAACCCCAAAGGTTTTCCATTATGTCCAAAGAAGAAAAGAAAATAATTTTCACATATCAATATTCAAGGTTAAACATACTAGAAAAAATATTACAATGTAATCCCATCATCAAAAGAGCCTTAATACTTTTAATCATTTTTATCATCCAAAATTGTTCCATAACTATTGCATCCCTTATATGTAGAATTCATACAAATTCAACTTTCTTCATTGTCCATTAAAAATTCTTTACTAACTTATTCTGTAATACTTATTTCCTACAAAAAATAACGAATCATATACTAAGATTCAATAAGATCAAAACAGTAGCTGTGAAATATTTCATATCGTGCATTTGTCATTGTCTGTCTTATGATCCTTAATTGTAATGGAATTCTGTATTGGTAAACATATTTTCATTTACTCCTACTGATCTGATTGGCCAACCGTCATCATAGAAAATCTATTTGTATAATTACCATTCAATAAACATTTTAAACATTCAATTGTTCATTCAGAAACAATTTTTTTCCTTTTTCATGGAGTCAACTGGATGCTAACTTTTTACAGGGAAGTTTCTAACTTTATTACCTTTATTTCCACATCTATAGAATATTCCCATCCCATTGAATCATTTAACAAGGTGTTTCTTTACACATCCTTCACACGTATTTTTTTTAATACACTTACCTTTCTGATTATTACCTAAACATCCATTGGGATTTTTTTCTTTCTTATGTGATGCCTTATAAAAATGAAGAAGGTTTTGGTGGTCAATAATGACTCTAGATAGTTGGTTTAGAATATCCCCATGAGTTATCATTATAGTTCCCATTCCATTCGGTTTCTTTTTAATAAAACCATCGTAGTTTTCTTCATATCCATTGTTACTTTGGTGTCTACTAGCTCTAACCATTTACTAAGACCAAATGGTTCAGTGTGAGTATAACATTAAAATCATCATATACTATCTTATAAGGTGGGAAAAACTATGATGTACTTATTCGTATTATCTTAAACTCATTCAATTTATCTAAAATAACCATGAGACTTTCTAATATGCTATCCATTATGGTTATTTATCTTTTGGGTAAATAACAGTCGAAACTATAATGGTATCTAAACAACCCTATGGTACCAACTATAAGGCCCCACCCTTAAACATTACACAATCTTTAGTTAATTCATGAATTCATATTTATGTTCTTTTTAGGTTTTCGGTTCTTGAAAATTAGGCCATTACTATTACATTACATCTAAAATGATTTCAATGTATAGACTTCTACTATATCAAATTTTTTTCAAAATAATAAAAATCCTTAAATAAAACTAGATATAATTTCTAGATATAAATATTCATGAATTATTCCTTTTTTTACCTTTTCTTATATCCAATGAAAAAACATTCAAAAACATGGGATGATCAAAAAAATCTCAATAAGAGTTAAAAAATAAATAAAGAAAGAATTAGACCATCAATAAATACAAAACATAATATCTTTATCATACCTCATGATATCATAATACTTAGGAATAACATAGAGAGATCGTAAATAATAATGTTTACTTCTGGCATCCATATCATACGTACTGTATAGCTTTTACAACTATAGGCGGAGTTACGTTTGGTATACCAATCATTGTATATTCCCTAGATCTATTGGGGAAAAAATTAATGTGTACCTCCATCACATTACACCAAGAATTGGTGAGATATCTCAAGCTCACCCGCCCTAGGATTATCAGGGAACCACCCATATGCATAAATAATGATCAAGAACCAAAACATAGTCATAACACATGAACATGCATAAATATAAGATAGCATTTCCACATTGCAATCAAAATATTACTTTTAAATATATTGAAATAATCAATCCATTTTCAAAAACATTTTCAAATCCAAAATAAAAAAAAATTATATCGTATTTATTTTCCTTTTAAAAACATATAGCTTGTTGATGAATCCAAATATCAAATAATTCTCATGGCAACAAAATGGTCATTGTCCCCATGTACGTTAAAAAGAAACATTATTTTTGTCATTTAGTAAAATGATTCATATATAAAAGAATCCCATTTAATGAAATTAAGAGAAAAATCATCTTATTATACACTATATAAAATTATGTCTTGTGTAATTCATAATATGCATAAATCAATGGAGATTTAGACGAAGCCCCTTATGAAAATTCAGTAGCCTAATGGCGTCACAATGAAAATCAGAAAATGAGTTGATGAGAGAGAAAAGGGTATCTTATCACTTGGACATAAAATGTACAAATTTAAGGATATTTAATAACATATCCCAACATTAGAGAAGGAAAAATAAATGTCATAACATAAAATAATTCATTGAAAAAGAGAGAAGGGAGAATGGTTCCCTTACATTGTGTTTGACCTGTCTTGTTCATTCTTTATCACCCTGAATGAAAAAATGATTTTAATTCTACTTGAATAAGATCCCTTTTCATGTTTATTATGCCTTTTATATAACATATTATTTTGATATATCAATCATTTAATTATTCATGTTTCAATCGATATTTTGGTTGATGTTCAGTACTTGAGTAAAAAATGAAAATATTATAATTACAAATTGTACATGTGGTAAAAAGTACATTATCTATATATTGATATTCATGATTTAGATATCATATATAACTTATATGTCCAGTATAAATATTTTAATATTTGTCAATGTCATTCAGATATAAGAACATGAAATGCACCGATCATGGAAACGGTAACACATACGTACCAATTAATGATACTTTTATTAGTTTTTTTCATTTTTAAATGAATAAAAACCAAATGATACATAGGCATATTTTAATTCCATTATAATATTATATTTTATATCAATTTCATATGTTAATTAGAACCATACTTCATACATTGCATGTGTGGCTTAAACGAGTCATATCAGTTTGAGGGGAAGGTAGTCTGCATTTCCACAAATGAAATTATCGTATTTACCAATTATAGAAACCATAATGGTATGATATAAATGAAAAACACAGTAACATAGAGAATATATATATATATAATATATATCACATGTAAATACGGTTCCATCATATTGTTTACCATGATAGGGTGTATGGTAAAATCGAAGAATCATGGTTTCGTGAGGCAGTAGTTTTCCATCCCTAGAAACAGTTTTTTTAATCCAATAGATGGAGGTGTGTATATGTGTAGTTTGAATCCTTATCATAAAAAGCAATTATTATATTTATGATAATGGTGTTGTAATGTAAACAATAAAAATAATAAAATAGGGAGTCAAGATGTAGAATAATGGGATGGGATTATACAGAATATTCTACCTCTTAAAACATGTAACACTCTTTAATTTGAGATAGAATTCTTTCTTAAGAATTCTTATGGTAACACCCCATGCTTCTATGGTATGCTTCTCTTTGAATAATGCAGTAGTGTGTGTTGAATGCCACTTTGTGTTCTAACACACACCACAACAAATCAAACTAGCCGTTATGAATAGTAATACCCACTTGTTGAAATTTTATACATTTTATATTTCAAAACATACTTCATTTTTTGTTTCGGAATATTGAAATTATCTTAGGGTGAATTTTTTGTACTTTTCGGACAACTTTCATTTTTGATTAATATTGAAAATTACAATATTTTAATTAAAACAGCTTTTTTAATCAAAATAATTAATAGTGATAAATTATGAATTTTAGTGATTTTAGAGTATAATATGATTATATTTTTACCATTTAATCCAATTCTGGTCATTGGACATGATTTCACCTTTGAACTGTACATAAGCAAGTTCCAATCCTTTGATAGTTATTATCGCTTAAAAACACGTTTTTTGTTTTATCAATGGAAATTAATTTTAAATTAACCTCTTCCACTTGTGTGTTTTTAATTTATAAAAATGGATTTCATATTTAGAATAAGGAGGTCCAAATAGTTTAAATATGTATCTTTTATTTTTATACATTTTGAATAATTACTTCGGTAAATATTTTATTTACCATGGTTAATGGGTTATTCAGGAAAATTAGGGTAAAAAATAATATTATAATAATAATAAATTACCCTAAAACGTCTCCTAACCATATTTGTTGATACATATCCGACCATGGGCATAATTGGGTCGATATTGGGACCCCATGGATCCATTTGTATGTGATAATGACACTTTATATTAATTAGGTTAAAGTAAATACAAAAATGACATAAGCATATATCTTTTAGAAAAACAATTTTTGCATAGTGTTATATGTGTTATATTTTAGACTATAAATATTCATTAGAAATATAAAAGTATTTCATACATAATCATATTTTATTGATAATTTTTAGATATGGAATAAATAAATTTATTAATGAAAAATTAATGATGCATTATTTTCCTTATTAATGAAAGAATCAAATAACTAGTTTTATAAATTTTAAAAAAATATATAATTTCAGAGTATTGATGAAATCAAAAAAAAATTGTGGTTAATAGGACATTTTATTATTTCTTAAATGAGTTTTTCTCAAATTAATAATTTTGTAAATACTTTAACAAAAATCAATTATTAAAAAGGGTCAAAATTGACATAAAGGAGTTTTTTAAACAAATATTATATTATTAATTGATATTCTCTTCTTAAAAACATAAGGATCAACCAAATGACATATATAATGATAGGTGTACTATTAATGGACAAATTGGTGGTATAATGGATATTTATAGTATGTATATTGTCAATATAATATAAAAATACAAAGAGAAATGGTAAATGCCAAACAATTTATCTAAGAGTTAAATAAAAATGATAAAGTTAATATAGTGACCCAAACCGGTCTAAAAAATACCGGTTTAGTGGTTTTAGACTAATACACCCCTTAAACTATAAATAATTTAGTTTGGAGCCATTATAAAACTAATATGAATTTATTATAAAATAATACTTCTAGCTTTTCCAATGGTGCCCCTCACCCCACTTATAAAAGGGCACTCCCCATTCTCTCAAATTCATACCTTCAAAGACTTTTGGATTGGGCAACCCTACCCAAATATTCTCTCAACAACCCTCACTTATACCTAGAGGCCTTATTTTGATCAGAGAGCCAACCAATGGGGCCCTTTTGATCTAATCAAATTGAAGAACCCGAAGAAGAGGTAATGTTTTCACCACGCTCTTTCAAGTTCCTTTCTTCTTCCACTTCTTCATTATTTGTTATTTCCATTATAAAATAATTACCCTAGTATATTATATATAATGTGATATTATTATAAATATTTCACAACTATATTCATTATTCTATCCTTCTTTTGAATGATAATGTCACCGTGTGTGAATACGTACGGTTTACCGTCTCCACATCGTGGTGTAATTTATTATTAAACAATATGTTATTTGGATGGTTCTAATGATGACTAATATGTATATAAATAATAAAAATAACATGATAATGTCTTGGTAAAATTATTATACCATCCAATTCCACACCTTTAAAGAAATGATATTGTCGTTCGTGTGTACGTACAGATTACTGTCTCCACAACGCGATGAGATTCATTTCCACATTCACCATTCATCGATGATTATAAAAAAATATATTAATAATATTTTTTTAATACATGAAATAATAATTATACTGGAGATATATATATGTACTTACATATATCTTATTCACTTAGTTTCGTTCAATACATTATGAAAACGGAAACAGAGTTTATGCGTACTTACGAACTACAGTCTCCATAAACGGTGTTTTACATTTCACATATATGTATTTTATACATAGTTATATTCTAAATATTTATGATATATAAATAATGTATTATATTTTAGATGTATTCAAATCCTGATATATGGGATACAATCAAGAGTAACATGTTAAAACACATGTGATAAAGAAAGCGATTATTACCTGAAATGTAAATTTAACATGGAAATTATTATTAAATGGGTAGTAAAAAGTCATAAATGAATAATGAATGATATCATAAATATTAATATAGTTCTGTAATAATTTAATAACATACTACAGTCTTTATATAGGAGGTTAATCATACCCTCGACTAAAGGAAAGTGCACGGTAAGGGGTTTTCATCTCACTCCTTATTCCTGTGAGATTAATCCCACATTGCCATTATTACCTTTTGTGTGGTGTATGTACTGCCGGTAATTGGATTATTTGTTTAATATACTTTAATTTATATGTTATTACATATTCATTGTATGATACCTCTTTCATGTTGCATATGTTTCATAATTTACCAAATTGGTATGGGTTTATTTCACAATCTCTTCATTATCCGAGGTTATTTATACGTAATTATCTACTGGGACCTCATTATCATTTACATCCATTTTTCATAAAAAAATTATTTCAAATTATTCTTAATATTTTACAGAATATGGGTTAAAATAATGTATACCCTTTTTTGTATTTTTATATGATGTTTATAAAGGAATATTTCTGTCATTTTCAAAACAAGGTCCATTTTAACCTTTTCGACAGAATTATGGTAAGAAAGTTTTTTTAACTTATACGGTGAGTGCTGCTATTTTCCACTATTATTAAATCTTCGATGCTTCACATACAATAATATAAGGATACTTCCAAAATAAATGTTTTATTTTATAATAATGTAACTTTTAAATGATTTAAAAAAATGAGATGTTTTTCTCAAATAGTTTTAATTTCATCTATGTCAACATCCTTTGATGGATTTTATGCTTATTTGAAGTTGATTTATTGTGATAAAAAACATCCATATTTTATTGATGGGTTTGTGATATGTTTGACTGTGGATGTGTTATTTTTATGACATTCATGGTTTGTAGTGAAAGTATTGACATTTTATATGTTATTTTTAATATGAATGTTTATGTTATGTTTAAACATGTTCAAATGAAGAATGAATTGGACTTAGTATGTGACGAGTGGAGACCGCTATATCTCCGTGATCCATTGGTTGGTTTCATGAGACAAACTAGTTTCTTGGCATAAGGCCTTGACAAAATCTATTTTGTAGTCTTGGAACAAGGCCTTGACTATGTGGTTATGAAAGTCTGGCATTATGAATTCCAACATTATGAATGTGGTTAGTGATATTACATGTGATTATTCGACTAGTAGAATATACATCTGAATAAGTAAATGGAATTAATTCATTTTATTTCTTCCATATTATGATAAAGTTCTAGTTTAAAAGGATTTTGTTTTAGATATACCTTTTCATTAAATGTTTATGCTTATTTATGAATGTTTCCATTGTATTATTATCCTTACTGAGCATCTTAGCTCACCCCTTTCAATGTTTTATTTTTTCCAGGATTCCAAGAAGTGTATTGTGATTTATATTCATAGTTAAGCCAAGGGATAATGGAATTCGGGAAGGATTATTTATGTTGTTTTGTATGTTAAGAAGTGTAATGTAACATTTATGTATGTAATCTATTTTCCAATATAGTTAAACTGATCGGTCCTTCGGAACTTGATTCCTTGTAATCATGAAAATGTATTAAAATAATGCACTGACTCTGGGTATATGGTGTCAGGTCGTTACAGTTGGTATCATAGAATGTTTAGCAATAACCTTGGTAACTATAATTAGATAAACTATTATTATAGAGTGTTTCCCTAGGATAGGGTTTGAGGATTAGTTTATAAGAACTTCCTTGAATTTTGGAAATGTAGAGATTTTGTAAGTTTTAAAAGAAAATACATATCTGTCTGGATACGAGATGGTAGAGGCAGCTTTGGCACAGATGTTTCTAGGGGTAAATCCCGAAAACACTAATTTTAGCTGAACTTGAATTGGAACTGGGGAACGAAAACGAGACTTATTTCACACTTGGTTACAACACTCTCGGGGGATATGCTCTGGATAATTCTCATTTTATTTACAAATCATTATGAAGGGTTTATCGGTATATACTTCTTCATTGAAAACATCTTTATGATTCATCTTTTTGGAGTTGGGAAACTATGTGATCCAATGTACAAATAATCAAAGTATGCCCCAAATGATTCTATTGGATGATAATCATGTTATGATACCACCTCAGATTAAGAAGAATAACTAGTGTTCTTATGTTGTTATAGGATTATTTCTTTTGAGTGTTGTATCAACTATATACTGGTTATAAGAATTATGGATATAAATAAGGATGGTATTGCGGTACTATTTTATTAAGGATTTGCGATTATATGGTTCTAAGAAAAGTGACTTAATAGTGAGCTACACTTTTGGTAAAATATATGGTTGAATGAAAGATAATCCTTAATATGGTCTCGAAAATGAGGTAGTGATTTTGGAATAAGAGATTGTTGATTTGAATAAATTATATTCGATATTCCTAACAACCTTGAAACTGATTAATGATTTGTCATTTTTGGAGTTTACAACATTTTTGGATAGAAGGAGTATATCCAGTATTCTATAAAGAAAAATGGATAATGAATGTAAGCAATATGGTTTTATGGTAATTCAGGTTATTACCATGTTTTAAAACAATACATGATGAAGTTGTTTACATGTTATTACATGGAAAAAAGGATATTCATTTTGTTTAAATTCATTATAAATTTTGGACTATGCGTTTGGATAGAAGTATTTTGGATAATTCTAGTTTGAGATTATTTCTGGATTACCATAAAAGGACAACTCGGAGGTCCGTCAGCAACCCATCGTGCCCGGCAAGGATGCAAGACATCAACCTACAACCGAAGGGTGACAAGGGTATATCACCTACCACTATCCCACATGATGTCATAGATTGAATAATGTAGTCTTTTTTTAAAAATTCATGTACATGAATTATAGATTCATTTTTTAACCCTATACGAATCAGATAAATATCATATTATTTTTATGTTCTATTATCGTTTATAGTGAAAGATGAGTTTATGGTAGAAATTAGTTAAAGGATGGGACTCTACTTTTCAAATATATATTTTTCTTCATCTCTTATTCTATGAATAAATTAATTCTTATATTTTAGTGTAGGGATCTTAAAACCAAAAATGTGTTATCCTAATACCATATTGTTTGGTGAACCGATGGTATTTGAAATCATCATAGATTGATGAATTTAAGGCCCTTAATTTTACACTTGTTTGTGATTGATGACCTCAATCACTACCTAAAAATATTTAAATTTTTCCTCCAATTATATGTCTCTAATTTTCACCAATGGTCTTCTAATAGAGATTATAATTTGGTAGTGACCCTTTCATTTCCCTTTTCCCATTATTAAGACTAAATTTTATTAACCTAATTTTTTATGTGGGCTTTCCCGATGGTATTTTCTATTTTCAGCCATTTATTATTGAAATATAATATCAAATTTCAAGGATTCAATTTACTGAAGGAGGGATGAATGTAACACCCCATGTTTCCATGATACACATCTCTTTGAATAATTTAGTAACGTGTGTTGTATGCAACATCAAGTTCTAACACACACCACAACCAATCAAACTAGCCATTATGAATAGTAATACCCACTTTTTGAAATTTTATACATTTTACCATTCAAAATGGACATCATTTTTGGATTGGGAATATCGAAATTAGCATAGGGTGAATTTTTGGTACTTTTCAGATAACTTTCATATTTTGATTAATAGTGAAAATTACTAAATTTTAATTACAAACAAATTTTTTAATCGAAATAATTAATAGTGATAAATTATGATTTTGAGTTATTTTAGAGTATAATAAGATTATATTTTTACCATTTAATCCAATTTTGGTCATTGGACATAATTTTTCATTTAAACTAGACATAAGCAACTGCCAATCCTTTAATAGTTATTATCGATTAAAAACACGATTTTTGTTTTATCAACGGAAATTAATTTTAAATTAATTACTGCCACTTCTGTGATTTGAATTTTAAAAAAGGGATTCTATATTTATAATTTGGAGGTCCAAATTGTGTAAATAGGTAAATTTTATTTTTATAAATTTTGAATAATTATTTCTTTAAATATTTTATTTACGACGGTTAAAAGGTAAATCTGGTAAATAAGGGTAAAAAATAATATTATTATAATATTAAATTTCCTTAAAACGTGTGTGTACCCTATTTGTTGATAGAATTACGACCATAGGCATATTTTGGTCGATTTTGGGACCCCATGGATCCACTTGTAATTGATAATGATAACTTATATTAATTAAGTTAAAGTAAATACAAAAATGACATAAGAATATATCTTTTAGAAAAGAAATATTTACATACAGTTATATAAGTTATATTTTTTACTATAAATATTAATTAGAAATATAACAAGACTTAATAAATAATTGTATTTTATTTATAATTTTTAGAAATTGAATAATTAAATTTATTTATGACACAATAGTGATGCAGTATTTTATTTATTAATGAATGAATCAAATAATTAATATTATAAATGTTGAAATAAATATAATTTGAATGTTTTAATGAAATAAAAATAATTATTGGTTAATATGACATGATATTATTTCTTAAATTAATATTTTTCTAATTAATAATGTATTTAAAACATTAAAAAAAATTAATTATTAAATAGTGTCAAAATTGATATAAAAGAGTTTTTAAAACAAATATTATATTATTAATTGATATTATATATCTAAAAATCTAAGGATAAGCCAATGGACTTATATAATGATATTTTTATTATTAATGGACCACTTGGGGTCGCTTGAAAGTTTATAGTATGTTTGGGGACTATATAATATAAAAATACAAAGAGACATGGTAAATGTCATTCTATTTATCTAAGAGTTAAATCAAAAAGATAAAGATCATATAGTGACCCAAACCTATATATAACCTACTGGTTGAGAGGTTTTCGATCTATCCCCACATTAACCTTAAAATAATCAACTTTCGAGCCATTATAAACAAAATCTGAATTTTTTATAAAATAATATTTCAAGCCTTTCCAAAGGTTCCCCTCACCCCTCTTATAAAAGGTCACTCACCCTTCTCTCATATTCATACCTTCAAAGCCTTTTAGCATGGCCAAAAACTGCCAAAATATTCTCTAAACTTCCCTCACTTCAGTCTAGAGGCCTAATTTTGATCAGAAATCCATCCTACGGAGCCCTTTTGATCAAATCAATAGGAAGAACCTGATGAAAAGGTAATGTTTTCACCAAACTCTTTCAAGTTACTTTCTTCTACCTCTTCTACATTATTTGTTATTTCAATAATAAAATAATAACCCCATTATCTTCTATATAATTTGATGCTATTAAAAATATTGAACAACTATATTCATTATTCTATCCATCTTTTGAATGATAATGTCACCATGTGTGCGTACGTACGGCTTACTGTCTCCATGTTGTGGTGTAATTTGTTATTCAACACTATGTTATTTGGGTGGATATAATGATGAGTAATATGAATATAAATATTTAAAATAACAAGATAATACCTTGGTAAAATTAATATACCATCCAATTCAACACCATTATGGAAATGATATTGTCACTCGTGCATATGTACGGATTACCGTCTCCACGATGAGATGAGATTCATTTCCACATTCACCATTCATCGATCATTATAAAAATATATATTAATAATATGTTTGTAATATAGGACATAATAATTCTATTGGAGATATATATGTATGTGTGTGTACTTACATATATTTTATTCAATTAGTTCTGTTCAATACATTATGAAAACAGAAACAGATTTTAGACGTACTTACGGACTACCTTCTCCATAAACGGTGTTTTCTATTTCACATATATATCTATTATAAATAATTATATTCTAAATATATATGATATATAAATCATGTTTCATATTCTGTAGGTATTTAAATCATGATATACGTGATACAATCAAGAGTAACAAGTTAAAACACGTACGATAAAGAAAGAAATTATTACACGAGATGTTAATTTAACACAGAAATTCTTATTAAATGGGTTGTAAAAAGTCATAAATGAATAATGTATGATATCATAAATATTAATATGGTTCTAGTATAATTTAATAAAATTATGTGTTCTTCATACATTAGGTTAAATGTACCCTTTACTAGAGGAAAGTGCAAGGTAAGTGGTTTTCATCTCACTCATTATTCCCGTGAGATTCAAGCCATATTGCCATTATTACCTTTTGTGTGATGTATTTAATGCCCAAAATTGTATTATTTGTGTAATAAAAATTAATTTATGTGTATTTACATATTCATTGTATGATACCTCTTTAATGGGGTGTATGTTTCATTATTTACCAAATTGGTAAGGGTTTATTTCCCCATCTCTTCATTATCTATGGTTGTTTATATGTAATTATCTACTAAGACCTTTTTATCATTCGCATCCATGTTTCTTAAAAATGTATTTCAAATATTTCTAACTATTTTATAGACTATGGGTTAAACTCATTTATACCATTGTTTGAATTTTTATAAGATGTTTATAATGGAATGTTTCTGTCATTTTCCAAATAAGGTCCTTTTTAACCTCTTCGACAGAATTAAGGTATGAATGTTTTTTAACATATAAGGCAAGTGAGTCAATTTTTCACTATTATAAAAATTTTGAAGCTTCCCTTACATGATTATAAGGATATTTTCAAAATAAATGTTTTATTATATAATTATGTAACTTTTAAATGATTTAATAAAAGAGATATTTTACTCAAATAGTTTTGATTTCTTCTATGTCAACATCCTTTGATGGATTTTATGCTTATTTGAAAATTATTTATTATGATACAAAACATCGATAGTATATTGAGGGTTTTGTGATATTATTGACTATGGAAGTGTTATTTATATACTATTCATAGTTTATGGAGAATGTATTGAAATTTCATATGTTAGTTTTAATACAAATGATTATGTTATGTTTAAACCTGTTCATATGAGGAATGCATTAGACTTAGTAAGTGATGGTTGGAGCCCGCAATAGCTCATTTATGCATCGTTACGTCTCATGAGACAAACTAGTGTCTCGGAACAAGGTCTTGACGAAATATTATTTGTAGTCTGGGCACACAAGGCCTTGACTATGTGGTTATGATAGTCTGGCATTATGCATTTTATCATTATGAAAGTGGATAGTGATATTGCATTTGATTATTAAACAAATAAAATATCCATGAGAATAAGTAATTGGAATTACTTTATTTTATTTTTGAAATATTATGCTGAAGATCAAGTTTAAAAGGTTTTTGTTTTAGTTATACATTCACTAAAATGTTTATGCTTATTTATGAATGTTTCTTTTGTATTGTTATCATTACTGAGCATCTGAGCTCACCCCTTTCTATGTTTTATTTTTCCTAGGATTCCAAGAAGTTTATTGTGATTGATATGTAGGTTTAAGCCAGGGGATAATGGCATTCGTGAAGGATTATTTATTTTGTTTTGTCTATCAATAAGTTTATTGTAACATTCATGTATGTAATCCATTTTCCAAGACTACTAAATTGATTGGTAATTCTGGACTTGATTCCTTGTAATCATGCCAATTTATTAAAATAATGCACCAAATCTGGGTAACTAGTGTCGGGGCGTTACACTTATGCCTAGTTGAATGATACTAGGAGTAAGAGGAGGATATTGGGAGCATCATGGATCATAGTATGGACGAATCAAGGGGTTTGAGAGCTGTGATTAATGTGTTAGATGTGGTGAAATTTTATAAGAGGGAGGATAGGATCTTTAAGAATGTTTGAAACTATTATTTAATTATATAATTATTTTCAGTCTCAAAAGGTCCAAAACACAATAAATTAGAATTTAAGATTAATATATGTCTAAATAAAATCATACAATAATATTTGGACGTGTTATCGATATTTTTTAATCCTTATTTTTTTAATTAACTCTTTTTTAGTCTTACCATTTTATGAAGCATTTAATACTTTGTAAATAAAAATAGATACCAAAAAAATATCCAATTTAAGGGTAAATAATATAATTTTATACTTATGATCACTATTTTTGGGAATAATAGATTTATATGAATTTTTCTATATTTAATAAAATATTTTATATTTTAAAATATGAATTATGTCAATTTTGACACTATTTATATCCTGAATTATTATAAATCAATAAATACATAATTGATTCTAGAAACATTACTAATACAAAGATAAAATGTAACTGTCATCCAAGAATATCGTGGGAGAAATAAAAATAAAAAAATTACATTTATTTTAAAATTTATAATTTCATTTATTTGAATCATTTATTAATGAAACAATCACTATATCAACATTCACTCATAAATAGATATTTCTATTTATTATTGAAAAATTATAACTAAAATAAAATTTTATAGAATTTTTTTTCTATTTATAATGACTATTTATAATCAAAAATAATATTTATATAAACCCTTATATATTTTTTACTACAATATATATGTTTATGTTACATTTTCCATAACTTTAAATTAATTTTTATAAAATTCCATTTTCAATTACAAGTGGCACAATAGGATCCCAAAATAGTCCCAAGGATTCCCATGTTCGGAAATGTGTCATCCAACAATGTTAGAACATGTGTTAGAGTAATTTAATATTATTATAATCATATGGTTTACATTTATTTTCCAGATTTACCCTTTAAGCATGATAAATAAATTTTTTACTGAAATTACTATTCAAAATGCCTAATATTAAAATTTACATATTTACAAAATTTTGAACTCCGTATTCGTAATATGGAATCCATTTTTACAAATTAAAGACATAGAAGTTTCATAAAATAATTGAAAATTAATTTTCATTGACAAAAAAATGTGCTTTTAGGAAGTAAAAACTTCCCAAATATTAACATGTGTTTATGTCCAATTTCAAAGTTTTGTTTACTTACATGAACAAAATAGGATTAAATGGTAAAAAATAATCTAATTATACTTTAAAACTAATTAATAGGATTGTATAATCGTATAAATTAATTATATTAAAAGGATGTTTTGAATTAAAATGTATTATTTTTTACAATTCATAGAAAAATGAACATTATCAGAAAAATAAAAAAAATCAACCCAATTGAATTTTTTGTATTAGTTACATAATTAAGAAGATTAAGTTTCCAATAAAAACATATAATAGAGGAAAAAACATTATTTAAAAGGGTTCTCCATCAATAGGCGTTAAATCGGCCTTTTAATGAATATTATAGTATTAAATGCTTAAAATACCATTGAGTGCTATTTTAAGCCTATAATTTTATTATAATATTAAAAAAATTAACAAATATATTAAATCATATTGTAGTTTTTGTTATTCATTCCTACAAATAGAGTGGCTTGGTCATAACTTCCATTTAAAATAATAATAATATTATATTATTTTTTGTTAAAACTCAATGTTGTGTGCAATGCAGGATTTCAAAAAAACTCGTTGTTGAATGTTGAGTTCAATATTAGAAATTACATCTAATAGAATGTGAAGTTAATATTTAATTAAAATATATTAATAAATATGAAATTTTCATATTCTTTATATAACCAGGATGTTACATCTTTTAGTATAAAAGACACTAACTCTCACTCTACATTACACCTCTCAAACCACATAGGAAAAGAAAATCTCTACCCAATACACTAACCAAAATACCACCATTCCACCATGAATAAAACCCATGGTATTAATGAAATAATGGAATCATTTTGGTACAATCCAAAATGAGTTACCTGATTAAGTGCAAACAAGTTCTCTCAAGCTCATTCCTTTATTTATATTTCTCTACCCAAACAGTCTCATTATTCTAAAATTCTATAGAAAATTATTATCATAAATATTAAAGGATATTTTTTAAAAGGGATAATCTTATACATAAGAAAACATATATAAAATGGTTAAAAAACATATGGTTTATGTGTACGGAAAACTACCACCTTACAAAAATATGATTGTTTATTTTTCCTTTACTACCACTCATGGTGGACATTATGATGTAAAATATATTTATATATTTCAAATATTTATTTTAGTATATCATTATTATTATTTATTAATTTTAAAACACATAGATTTTTTCTTTTTACTATGTTCTAAAATGATTATATCAGTTGAGGAGGTGTGGAATACATCCCCTTAAAAGTGAGGTGATTCATTTATTCACAACTTGGAATGTATTATTGATGTGTTAAGTAAATATATATGATATATATGATTTAATAAATCTACATTAATAATGATATATATAACCATATATACATATCTGAATTTTACATTATTTAAACACAAAAAATAAATATAAATATCGTTCATTCGTACATACGGCATACAGTCTCCCGGAATTGTGTATTCTATTTCATACATATGCACTTAATATATTATTTAATAAGAATATACGGAATATAAATTTTATTAATCTATTGTATTTTATTCTTTAAGGAAGATATATTTGTATGTAAAAGAGATAAAACATCATAATACATATTAAAAAAAAGTTAATATTACCTAATGTGAAACCTCAACATAGGTTTGTTAACAAAAATAAAATATAAGATAATGAGAAATACATATATTGTTTTAGATATAATAATATTAATATTTAAATTTTTTATAATAAATTTATATTTATTATATAGTATATTCCCTAAATCACTTCGGAGAAACCTTAACGTTTAACCCCTTCGCCTTACCCAATGCATTGGAGAGCTATATCGGGCTCACCTTCCCTTAGGTTATCATGGAACCACCCGTCTTCATAACAATTCCCAAGAACCATAACATAATCGTATCACATAAAACATGCATAATAGAAACATGACATTTCCGCTTTTCAATCACAAGATATCAATACAACACACAGATATAATAAAACATTATTAAAACCATTTTCGATACCAAAATAAATGAAAAGTAAAACATGGTATTTATTTTCCATTTTAAAAAAAGTTATGGCTTGTAGAGGATGCCGAAACTCAAATAATGGTCAAAGCAGTAGAGAAGTCGTTGTCGCCACATACGTATGAAAAAACATTACCTTTTTTATTTTAGTAAAATGATTCATATAAAAAGATTCCTTTTGAATAAAATTAAAATTCAAAGGGGTTTATACACCATATAAAAGAAACATGTGTATAAAACAAAATATGCCTCAATGAAAGTAGATTGAGACGAGGTCCCTTACCTCAGGTCTGACTTGACCCGATCATTCTTTAACCTCCTGAATAATAAACTTGAGTTAATTTCTATTTGTTTAAGAACCTTTTTTAAGTTCATTATTACTTTTTATATCACTTATTACCATGTTATGAACACTATGTAATTAATTAAGTTAATAATCGTCGTTTTGTCGATCATTGGTACTTGAGTCAAAAATCAACTCTTTATAATTACAAGTTGTTCATGTACCCATTATATCCAGAGTTATATTCATGATTTATATATCATATATATAATATATATCTAGTATATAAATGAATTTATAATATTACATAACATTTAGATTTAAGAAATGAAATTCACCGTTCATGGATACGGTAAGTCGTACGTACACATGAACACTACTTTCACTTCTATTTCGTATTTTATGGAATGGATTCATAATGATCTAAAGATATATTATAATTAAAGTATAATATCATATATAATATGATTAACTCCATCCTTTGTACGTCCCAGAAATGGCATTAACGAATCAAATCACTTTGAGGGGGCAGTAGTCCGCACTTCCTAAAATGAAGATATCACGTTTACCCGTAATGGAAACCATAAAGGAATGCCAAAAATGAAAAATACAGATTCTTAAGGAAAACATAAACATATTATATATCATATATAAATATAGTGTCATCTTAATAGCCACCTTTGAAGGTGTTAGATGAATATTGAACAATCATCGTTTCGTGAGGCAGAAATACGCCATCCACGGAAATAGTATGCTCTTTAAACATTAGAAGAAGGTGTGTGTAAGTGTAGCTCAGATCCTTATTATAACAACATCCTATTATATTGATGTTACTATTCTTGTTACAATAGAAATTAATAAAAATGAGTTTAGGTGGTTGGAGAAGAAAAATAAAACAAAATAACAATAGAGAAGACTTTACCTTTAAAACGGGAAACTCTTCTTGGATTGAACCAAAATGTTTTTTTGAAGAGAATTATTCCTAAGGAAAGGCTTATAAGATGAACAGAGGGATTTGGAGAGATAAAATGATAATGTCTTGGCTGAGCCCAATGCTTGAGAAGGGTGAGTAAGGAGTTAGAGTTGGGGGCCTTTTATAAGAGGATAGGAGGGGCACTTTTGGAAAGTTAAGAAATGTTACATTATTTTAAAAAGAGTTTCGGATTTAAAGGGTCCCAAATTGATATATTTCTAGGTTAAGGTGATAATGGTTCGAAATATACTCTTTCAAAATGCTTTGACAAGTTTAATCTTATATTTTTCTTTATCTTTTCATTTTATTTAAATCATTAATTTACGAGGTAATCGTTGCATCATCATGATGTCATAAATAATTTAATTTATATAATGTATAAAAATTATTAAAAAATACTATTATGTAGGAAATATATTTAGCTTTACAAAGAATATTTATAGTACAATAGATAATTTATTTAGACAAAATTAAAAATGTTTTACTCTGGTGATACATTCTTTAGTGATATTCTCTTTTCTATAAGAAATAAAAAGATAAAGTGTCACATTCACCCATAAGTGATTCCATGGGGTCCCTATGATTGGAAAAAGGCATCCAATGGTCGGCCATTACTCAACCATTACTATTAGGACACATGATGGGGTCATTTTTTTTATTATGATATTATTTTATTATCCTTAACTAACCGATTACTAATTAATCAAGATAATTAAAGATAATTACCATCGTTGCTATTCATAATGTCCAAAAAAATAATAGACTTAATTAGATAATTAGGACCTTATGATTACTAATATGTAATCCATTTTACAAAATTCCAGACATAGAAATTGAAATATTTCATTTAAAAATAATTCTCGTTGTAAAAACAAAAAGCGGGTTTTTTTGAAACAATGTCTATGAAATGTTTGGCACTTGTTTATGACCAATTCCAAAGTGAAATTAATTATAATGACCACCATTGGATTATATTGTAAAAATATATTCAAATTACACTTTAAGACAAATTAAAAAGATAATATGACCTTATAATTAAATTAGATGAAAAATCAGTTTTGATGTAAAATGCAGTATTTTTCACTTTTCATTATAAAATGGACATGGTCAGAAAAATACCAAAAATTTACCCAGGTAAAATTCAATGTCCCAATCATAAATAATAAGATTATTTTGACAAATATAGCTTATAAAATTGTCAAAATATATATTTAAAAATGGTTCACCGTCAAAAGGCGGTAAAATAATCTTTTAAAAATATTAGTGAATTCCATGCTTAAGATTGGATTTATTCTCATTTTTAGCCTCTAAAACACCATCTAATTCGTTAATATACATAGATAATAATTTATATTATTCATTTCTTACATGGGATGTTACATCCTTCCCACCTTTAGAAAATTGTGTCACCGCAATTTATTTACTTATCAAATAAGTGGGGGTATTTATCCCTCATTTCATTTTCAGATTCCCATGTTGCCTATTCAATCATGTGGTTTTTTTGAAAAAACATTTACATGATGAATCACCTTATTCCACAAAACATGCTCCCTATGGTCATGAATCTGGACTGGTTGTTCCTCACATGATAGATTCTCTTCCATACGAACTACCTCTGGACTCAAAACATGAGATGGATCTTGCATGTAATTCCTTAACAATGAAACATGAAAAACATTGTGTACCTGAGATAAAATCAGAGGTAAATCCACTCGGTAAGCAACTGATCCAACACTCTCTAGAATTTCATATGGTACAATGAACCTTGGACTTAGATTTCCTTTCTTAACAAATCCCATCACACTTTTCCATGGTGATACTTTGAGAAAAACATGATCACCTACCTCAAAAGAGAGATCCTTCCTCTTGTTGTCTGCATAACTCTTCTACTTACTCTGAGCTGTTCTCGTGTGTCTCTGTATTAGCTGAACCTTTTTCTGCCAACACTTCTACCAATTCGGGTTCCATCATCTTCCTCTAACCACTTCATCCCAGAAAGCTGGAGTTCGACACCTCTTCCCATATAATGCCTCAAATGGTTCCATCTGTATACTGGATTGAAAAAGTTTTTTATAAGAAAACTCAACCAAAGAAAGATGTTGGTCCCAAATTACCTGATAATCCATCAAACAAGCACGTAGAATATCCTATAATGTCTGAATCATTCTTTCTGACCTTCCATCGAATTGTGGATGAAAAGTTGTACTAAAATTTAATTCAGTACCCAACGACTTTTGAAGAACCTTCTAAAAGTTAGAAGTGAACCTGGGATCACGGTCAGATACAATGGAGAGAGGAGCTCCATGTACCTGACTATATATTTAAGATACAAACGGGAAATTTTATCTAGTGAAAAAGTATCTCGTATAGCACGGAAATGAGAAGATTTTGTCAAGCGATCAACAATAACCCAGATTGCATTATTACCTCGAGGTTTCTTCGACAATCCCACAACGAAGTCCATTGATATATTCTCCCATTCCCACTATGGTACTGGTAAAGGTTGAGGCATCCCTTTCGGTAACTTCCGCTCTACTTTAACTTGTTGACAAGTCAAACACTTCACATTAAAATCCGCAATATCTATTTTCATTCCATCCCACCAGTAATACTCCTGAAGATCTCTATACATCTTAGTACTGCCTGGATGAACTGAAAACGGAGAACTTTGAGCTTCACATAACAACTCCCTCTTCAATTGAGAATCACATTACACACACAACCTCTTCCGAAATCTCAAAACACAGTCATTTTCAATGTTGAATTCAGGCAACTTACACTTCTGAACCATCTCTACCTTTTTCTGCAACTCACTGTCTTGCTTTTGTGCTTGCATAATTCTGTCTGATATAGAATATTTCACTGATACCTGAAACAAAACAGAAGGAAATCATGCACCAACAACTTTTATGCCAAAGTTCATCAAATCCTTAACCTAAGGATGACTCTCCAAACGCAACATTGTTAACGAAGCATTACTTTTTCGACTCAAAGCATTAACCACATTATTTTCTTTTCCCGGATGGTAATGAATTGTACAATCATAATCCTTGATTAATTATACCCATCTCCTCTATCTCATGTTATGTTCTTTCTGAGTGAATATATACTTTAAACTATTGTGATCGGTATATATTTCACACTTTACTCCATACAAATCATGACTCTAAATTTTTAAAGTGAAACAACAGCAGCTAATTCCAAATAATGTGTAGGGTAATTTACCTCATGTGTTTTCAACTGATGTGGAGCATAATCAATTACCTCGTTATTCTGCATTAGGACGCAACCATGTCCTTTCAATGAAGCATTATTGTAGATAACAAACTCCTCATTCCTGGATGGTTGTTCCTAAACTGGAGAATTCACCAATCTTCTTTTCAGTTCTTGAAAACAGTCATCGCGTTATTTTGTCCAGATAATCTTAACACCCTTCCGAGTTAGCTTAGTCATTGGACTTGATAACCATGAAAAATTTCTAACAATCCTTCGGTAGTAGCCTGCCAAACCAAGGATGTTACGAATCTCAGTTACATTTGTGGGTCATGGACATTCCTTAAAATCATTTGTTTTTTCAGGATCAATAGTTATCCCATCTTTAGAAACAATATGCCCAAGGAAAGAAATTTGTTGCAACCAAAACTCACACTTTCTTAATTTCACATAAAATTTCTTTTCTTTTAAGGTTTGCAAAATAACCCTTAAATGACTTTCATGCTCCTCCTTAATTTTAGAAAACACCAATATATCCTCAATGAAAACAACCACAATATTATCCAACAACTCATTGAATATTATATTCATAAGTTCCATGAATACAATATGTGCATTGGTTAGCCCAAAAGGCATAACTACAAATTCATAATGGCCATATCTTGTACAAAATGTGATCTTCAGAATATCTACATCATTTACAATCAACTGATGTTACCCCGATCTCAGGCAAATCTTTGAAAAATACTAATCTCCCTGGAGATGATCAAACAAATCATCGATATGAGGAAAAGGATATTTGTTTTTAACAATGATAAAATTCAAGTCTCTATAATCAATGAAATGTTTCATTGAACCATCATTCTTTTTAACAAATAAAACATGTTCACCCCATGGTGATGTGCTAGGACGAATGTAACCTTTCTCTAATAAATCTTGCAATTTCTCCTTCAACTCTAAAAGTTCTATTTGATCCATTTGATAAGGGGGTTTTGAAATTGGTTTAGCATTGGGAACTAAGTCAACAGTAAATTTAGCTTCCCGATCTGGTATTATTCCAGGAAACTCATCAGGAAAAACATCAAGATACTCAATTACCACAGGTGCATCATTAATCTGAACAGTTCCTTTGTTTTCAACAATATGTGCTAGGTAACATTCATTTCCATCTTTTACAAGTTTCCCAGCCTCTTGATAAGTTATCAACATTAAGGGTTCATTCTTGTACACAAACTGAAATTTATTCTGAAAATAAACTTATTTATCTCAACAGTCAATCTTTTCATGGTAAATAGAGAGCTAATCCATACCCAGGATAACATCAAACTCTACTAGATGTAAAACAATAAGGTTTTAAAGTAGGTTCTTTCCATAGATAAGGATAGAAAGATTCTTATAAATTCTTTTTTCCTCAAAATTTCCCCTAGGTGGTTTTACCACAAGATCAGGAGTAATTTATTGGGATGGTATTCCTATTTTACTAGAAATGTTTTCAGAGGCAAAAACATGTGTAGACCCTGAATCAAAAAACACACTGACATAATCTGAAAAAACAAACAAAGTTCCTGATACCACTTCATTTGATGTCCCAACATCTACTGAAGTAGTTTCAAAGGATTTCACAACCCCTTTCATCATGTAGTCTAAATGATTCCCATCACTCAAGCTCTTTGTCGGACACGTGTTTACATAGTGACCTATCTCATTGCACTTAAAACATTTCACTAACTGTAAATCAAATTTGGTCTTACCATCACCCTAATTTTATTCAGTGTAATCACGAGCCTTATGTCCCATCTTATCACATTGGTAGCACTTTTAAGAATTCAGAAGTCATTCCCCAGCATTCCTTTTACCACATTTATCACAAACTAGAAACTTAGTATTCTTACCATTAGACCTTTTTGATGAATTTTTCCCTTTTTTCTGCCACCTCGGTCTCTACTTCTGTTGGTTGTTATAGAACACTTGATCATCAAAAAACTCCATTTCCACTTTCTCAGCACATCGAAAAAGCTTTTAATAACTTTTGGACTCACGAGAATACAATGCCCTTCGATATTTTGGCTTTAATCCTGAGTAAAAACGATTTATTTTACTATCAAGGTCCCGGATAAAATTTGGATTATACCTTTCCAATCAAGTGAACCTCTCTTCATAAGCAGCCACTGAGTCATCCTCTTGCTTAAATTACAAGAATTGTTTTTCCATACAAAGTCGAACAGCCATAGGAAAATACTTTTTAAGATATATACCTTTGAATTCATCCTAGTCGAGAGCATCAATCTCATCAGCGTCCCTGATATTTTTAACCGTAGACCACCATTGATCTTCTTATCCCTTTAAACGGTAAATATATAGACTAATCATTTGAATGTATGAACACCCCATGACATCAAAAATCTTCTCCAGTTCATTAATCCACCCTACAACTAGAACATGGTCAGATGATCCTCTGAATGATGGGGGATGTTACCTCGTGAAATGTTCCACCACTGACATGTTCCTTGGTGGGTGATCTTGCTGATCTCGTGCGTGGATACCACCACCATTTAACACTTGATTCAACTGCGACATTACTGAAAAAAATTGTTTATATCTAATTCTGACCATCTCAGGATGCTGATTCGGAAGGTTATTTCCTTCTGTATGCCTTCCTAGCACTGCTACCCTGTTTCCTCTACAGAAAACCATTCTGAACAAACATTTTTTAGATGATGAAACATGGTAATCTTCAAATGCTATATCATTTCAATTTGACAATAAAAAATATTTTTGTATAATCATTTAATAGAATTATAACTCCTAATGTTATCTAAACAGACCTCTGATACCAACTATAAGGCCCTAGCCATAAACATTACTTAATCCTGACTTATTTCAAGAATACACG
This sequence comes from Viscum album, assembly GCA_963277665.1. Taxonomy (NCBI): domain Eukaryota; kingdom Viridiplantae; phylum Streptophyta; class Magnoliopsida; order Santalales; family Viscaceae; genus Viscum; species Viscum album. The sequence continues at coordinate 2,101,260,040 of OY728127.1, read as the reverse complement.
TTGAGTATATTTTCATGTTTAGATTTTCAGATAATTAGATCCTAAATCATGCATTACACTCCACATTTAAACAAAGTGGTTACATAAATGATAGTACTCATTTTTCCCATCATCGGAATCATATTTAAAATAAAACATAGATTCTTTCTTGACACTTCCTTGACACTATCATAACATCATGTACAATTCCCTTGACCTGTGAAAAACATTTCAAAAACATAGGATGAGCATAAAAAGCTCAGCAAGGGATATAAAAGTGGAAAATGAAAACATTAGTCCATGTATGAAATAATACTTTACTCATAAAACATAATTATTTTAACATACCTCATCAAATCAAGAATAAATCATATGACGTAAAGGTAACTTGTGGCATTCATAACATTCTTACTTAGGGAGTAACCCTCCTGGTTTTGTTTGGAATACCCATCACAGTATATTCCCTAAATATTTTTGGATAAACCTTAACGTTGAACCACTTCGCATTACCCAATGCATTGGAGAGCTATATCGGGCTCACCCGCCCGTAGTTTATCACGTAACCACCTATCTTCATAAAAATTCCCAAAAACCATAACAAAATCGTATCACATAAAACATGCATAAAGAAAACATAACATTTATATATTTCAATAAAAAGATATCATTACAACACATTGATATAATAAAACATTATTAAAACAATTTTCGATAACAAAATAAAATAAATGTAAAACATGGTATTCATTTTTTATTTAAAATAATGTTCTGGATTGTAGAGGAAGTCAAACTCAATTAATGATCACGACGGCGGAGAGGTCGTTGCCACCACATACGTACGACAAAAACAGTATCTTTTGTCGTTTATTAAAACGCTTCATATAAACATATTCCTTTTGAATAAAATTAAAATATAAAGGGTTTATAATCCGTATAAAATATTGTTGTGTATAAAACAAAATATGCCTCAATGAAAGGAGATTGAGACGAAGTCCCTTACCTCAAATCCGACATGACTCGATCGTTCATTAACCTCCTGAATAATAAACTTGAGCTAATTTATACTTGCTGAAGAAAGTTTTTCAAGTTCATTATTCCTTTTTATATCACTTATTACCATGTTATGAACACTATTTAATTAATTAAGTTAATAATGGTCGTTTTTTCGATCATTAGTACTTGAGTCAAAAATAAACTCATTATAATTACAAGTTGTTCATGTATCTATTATATCCATAGTTATATTCATGATGTAGATATCATATATATCTTATATATCCAGTATATACATGCATTTATATTATTACATAACATTTATAGGTAAGAAATGAAATGCACCGTTCATGGAGACGGTAAGATGTACGTACACATTAACACTACATTCATTTCTATTTAACATTTTATGGAATGGAATCATAATGATATAAAGGTATATAATAATTACAGTATAATATCATATATAATATCATTAACTCCATCCTTTATACGTCCCACATATGGCATTAATGAATCAAATAACTTCGAGGGGGCGGTAGTCCGCACATCCTAAAATGACGATATCGTGTTTACCCATAATGGAAACCATAAAGGTATGCCAAAAATGAAAAATACAGAAGCTTAAGGAAATCATAAACATATTATATATCATATATAAATAGAGTTTCATATTAATGGATACCTTTTAAGGTGTTAGAATAATATTAAACAATCATTGTTTCGTGAGGCAGAAATTCACCATCCATGGAAACAGTATGCTCTTTAACCATTAGATGAAGGTGTGTGTAATTGTTTCTAGAATAATTATTATAACAACATCCTAGTATATTTAAGATACTTGTGTTGTTACAAAATAAATGAATAAAAATAATTTAGGGGGTTGGAGAATAAAAATAAAACAAAATAACATTAGAGAAGACTTTACCTTTAAATCGGGTAACTCTTCTTGGTTTGAACTAAAATGGTTTCTTGAAGAGCTTTATGCCTAAGGGTAGGATTCTAGGATTAAAAGAGTGATGTGTAGAGATAAAATGAATAGGTATTGGCTGATCCAATGGCCTGAGATGTGTGGGTAAGGAGGTATAGGTGGGGGCCTTTTATAAGAGGAGAGGAGGGGCACTCTAGGAATGTTAAGAAATGATACATTATTTTAAAAATAGTTTCAGATTTGAAAGTTCCCAAATTGAAATATTTATAGTATAAGGTGATAAGAGTTATATATATACTCATAAAATAGGTCTTTGACAAGTGTAAGTCTCATATTTTACATTATCTTTTCATTTTATTTAAATCATTAATTAATGAGTTAATCACTGCATCATCATAATGTCATAAATTATTTAATTTATTTAATGTCTAAAAATTATAAACAAATACTATGATATATGAAATATTTTTTGCTTATCTATGACTATTTATATTCTAAGAGATCATTTATTTAGAGGAAATTAAAAATTTTTTACTTAGGTGATACATTCTTTAGTGATATTCTCCTTTCATTAAAAAATAAAAAGATTATGTGTCACATTCACCCAAAAGTGATTCCATGGGGTGCCTATGTTTGGCGCAAGGCATCCCATGGACGGCCATGACACAACCAGTAGCATTAGGACACATTTTGGTGTCATTTCATTTATTATGATATTATTTTATTGTCCTTAACTACCGATTACTAATTAATCCTGATAATTACAGATAATTACCGTCGTTACTATTCATAATGTCCCAAAACAAAAGAGTCTTAATTATATAATTTGGAACTTCTGATTCCAAATATGGAATCCATTTTACCAAATTCAAAACATATAAATTGAAATAATTAATTTAAAAATAATTCCCGTTGTCAAAACAAATACCTGGCTTTTTTGAAACAATATCTATGAAAATTTTCGCACTTGTTTATGCCCAATTAAAATGTGAAATTTATTATAATGACCACCATTGGATTAGATGGTAAAAATATATTATAATTAAACATTAAGTACAATTAAAAAGATAATCTCACCATATAATTAAATTAGATGAAAAAGCATTTTAGATGTAAAATGCAGTATTTTTCATTATTCATTAAAAAATGAACATGGTCAGAAAAATACCAAAAATTTACCAATAGTAAATTTCAATGTCCCAATAATAATGAATAAGTTTATTTTGACAAATAAAGGTTATAAAATTTTCAAAATATAGATTTAAAAATGGTTCTCCATAAATAGACGGTAAAACAATCTTTTAAAAATATTACTTTATTCCATGCTTAAGATTGGATTTATTCTCATTTTAAGCCTCTAAAACACTATCTAATTCATAAATAGGCATAGATAAGAATATCTATTATTCATTACTTACTGGGGATGTTAAATTTTATTTCTATGAGATACATTATTCAGTTAACACACATTAATTTCAAGTGGTGTGTATATTTCCCTTGGATGTATTATATGATTATTATAATAAAATTTATGCACATTTTGAAGTCTATTTTATTATATTTCAATCATGGTGTCTATATTTCAAAATATTCCAAATCAATAAATTATATTTGTCTCAATTTTCCTCAATGGAGACACATGCCATGTCATAAACCTATATTTTTTACGAGGTGTATAAACTGCCTTAAAAATTTTAAATCACGAAACTAATTCAATTAATTATATTTTATACTCAATTAAATTTTTTTCATACATGGGGAGTATGATTCAGAGATACAATTTGGTAGGAGTTTATTGATATAACCACATCGTTTATCAAGATTTTATATGATCACATTTTCATTAATTAATCCTTATTATCAATATTTGAATAAAATTAATTAATTTTCTTCTCCTAAATTATTCATGATATATTATTGTATTGGAAACATTTTTTAATTATTTTTTATTTAATAATGTTAAGAAAGTGTTTTTAAGAATGCCTGACTTTACCCTCTCTCTGGTTGAAAATCGATGTTCCTTAAAAACATTTTTTTTCTAAAAAAGGGATTATAATAATATTACACTCTTATAAAAAAATATATAAAATTAAATTATACCTTGTTTTCTTATTTATTTGAATGATTATTTTTTTTGTTCTGAATGAATCATTTTTATAATCTTCTTAATATGAAATGGAATATTATTTTTTCCGCATACAATAAGAATATATATACCCACAATCAATTCCATGATAATTTTACTTCATATTTAAATGTTAAATTCATCTGAATTTTATTTTAAATATATTATCAATTAAATATTTTTCAAATCGTTTTCAATATTCATGTATATATTTTTATGGAATTGTTTTTTCAATAGTTTATTTTATTTAATGATCCTTTTCAAAGTAGATTGGAATTTCACCTCAATAATGGTTTTCAAAATATCCTTAAAATTTATTTTCCATTTATTATATCATCCATTGATGTTACTAATGACCTTCTAGAAATTTACCAAAGGTAGCATTCATACTACTTATTAAATAGTTTACGTTTTTATGGAATTATTTTTAAGACACTAGTTTCACTTTCACTAGTTTTATGCTTTGGAAAACAACATATTTTAATGGGTTATTCTTACATGAGGTAATTATGAAACCAATAAATTTTTATAGGTATTGTTCTAATGAAATTATAATGATATAGATTTAATTTCATGGGTTATAATTTGATATATATAAAACTTATCACATATTATGGGTCATTATTTGATCAATGTTTTATTATCTTTCAAATCATATATGAATTATTTCATTTTGAGATTGATGGGGCCTCTAGATGCCTCCAATTTATCGTGTAATGACAACTTTTATATACTAAAATTGGTATATTAGTTATTTCCCAAGCCTAAATATAATAAGGTAAGGAAGATATTTCCGATGATTTAAACCAATATTGTACATGGGTGGTAGATGAAGACTAATTCAAGAAGATATATGAATAGTATCCCAAAACTAAATGTATGAGGGTATATAAGTTGAAGACAATTCCCAAAAACAATATGGTCCATGTGTTGTTTCCCAATCCTATAAATTTTAAGGAATGATATTTTTATCCCATGGGTAATTGTATGAAGGAACACAAGTTGTTAGAAAAATCCCAAAGTTGGTACACAAGTCATAGCCCAAACCAATCATGTTATAACAGTCTTGGAAGGTATAATTTACAAAATATTTTCTATTAGTAAGTGTGTTCCAAAAATATTGTTTCTTATTACCTAGTTACAATTTATTGTCTCTTTATTTTTATACCCTTTTCACCCCTATCTTATAAACTAACAAAATTTATCCCATAACTCATGCTTATGATCAGAGATATGCATAGTATTCTCTTAAAGTTTTATGATCACATTCTCATTCCCCTATTTTCATTTTTATTATTACAAGTATCTCTTGTTTACAATTACTTATAATTCAAGATCACCCATTTAATGTTTACATACCCTCGTAATGATGAAATGGTTGATGTATGATATTCATAAAATGGGGAGAGTCTTTATGATCCTCATGGGAGAAAAATCAGTTCAGTTAAGTACCAGTGTTTACGTTTCCATTTTCAAAACATAATAAAATAATTAGGTCTTGGGGAATACATTTATAAAATGTTTTCAAATATTAGGAAGATGTTATGTAATTTATACATATTAAAACTGGGGGTCACTGTAGTTGGAGTCAGATAAATGGCTTAGTTATTCATTTAATTATAGGATAATAAAACCTTAGCGAGAACCCTAAGGAAATGTCTAAGGATATGTATGAGGATGAGATAAAACTTAAGAAAATGTCCATGAATTTTGTTAAATGATAGAGTAAGTGGTTTCCAATCAAAAAAACCCTATTTGGATAATACATGTCAATAGGGATTTGAGACAGAGGCACCTAGGTGATACAACTATGAAAAGATGTTTTGGTCCTGACTCGATGTAACCTAGTACACAATAATGTTCTTTGATGCACATATAATTTGACATTTGTGGGTGATATGTTTTGGAAATTCACAAAATAATGACAAACCATCATGAATTATTTAAATAGAATTGGGAAAAGAATATCCTAGTATAATATTATGGATTTATTGATTTAGAATGATTTCATGAATTTGAAATCCTATAAGTAATTATTCTCAGGATTATGTGGTTTTCTTCTATTATACGTTTATCTCACCATGTGTTTTATAATTTTAGTCAAGAGAGATAACTATATGGAACAAGGATAATATTTAATTTTACAGATGATAAATGTGTGGGAATTATGAAAATATATTAACCAATTTTAAATATGATAAAGAGTATAGGTAATGTGTCTTGAGTATTTGAAATGCATATGATGATAAAAATACCTGAAATGACATTTGAATTTCATGTGATGTTCTTCAATTATACATTACACTAATAAAATAAATCAAAATTTAAGTGAGGTTGATAATACTTAAAACATTATTAACATATTATATTTTTGGAATCATATGATATGGAATATTATCATGATTCCTTAGTAATGGATTAAGATTAATGTTTGATGAATGAAGTATGCATGTTTTGGAAAAAAAAAATTATGTTCTAGGAATAATGAAATATATAAGTATTTTTAGTATAAATTTTCATAAATTGTTGAAAAGGATATGTATAATCGTGATCAATACTTATAAAAGTTTTATTTTTATTAAGGGAAGGTAATCCTTAATCTAATAAATATGATGAGAAAATTGAATTTCTCTTTGATAAATAGATTATTGATTTGGAGAATGTAAATTGGAAAACACTAATTACCATGGATATGATAATTGATTTATTGAAAAAAAATTACGTAATCATGGATGATGTTAAAAATTTCATAGATTTATGGAATATATCTAATAAAAATTAGAATAAAGAATAATTCTTTTATTCATATTTATCTATGGTAATTCAGGTTATTACCATGTTTTAATTGAATATATATTATAGAAATTCACATGTTTAGAATGTGACAACCAATAAATTCATTTTGATATATGAGAGATCAATTATGAATTTTTTTTAAAATTATTTCTTATGTTTTGGATATTAATCATTCATAAGTGTTATAAGGATAACCATTTATGGAATGTTTAATTTAATCATTAGATGAATTTTATGCGATTAAATTATTATCTCACCACATGAGGATTAATGAACATTGGATAACCTGGTCAAAATTGTTTTGGATTATGATAATTGACGATAGATGGGAAGACTTATAATGGATCTAAAGATCATCCAGTACTTCATTAATTAATAATTCAACTCCCTTTTTAGAGAAATTGGGGAACTGGGTCAAGTAACGAAAATGGTTATGATTTTCCAAAAATCATGAAATTATATATATTCATGAATATTCATCAGCTTTAAGAAAATGATCTTTAAATAAAACATTATCATATTACCTTATTATCCAATGAATAAAATGTTCCCTTAGATAATACAAAAATTATTGATTTCAAATTGTTAACATTGTCCTCACAATGTTCTCAATTACTCTACATCATAACCTGATGGTTATATTTCTCTTCCATGTCAGTGCTTTCAATTCTAACATATGTTCTCATATGTGGGATGTTAGTCATGAGTTATTTTGGGAAACCATTATCATTATAGATTTCATTTTTTATAAAGATGTTTTAGTATTAGTTTTTATGAGGTCTCTTTCTATGAAGGGAACTCATATGTATTAAATATTTTATGTCCTAGATAATTTCTAGGGATAAATTCATTTATCTGGGAATAATGTAACACCCTATGATTTTGTGGAATATTTCTAATAAATGTCATCTATTTGATATTTTTCATTTCATGAATCACTAAATCTATTTATTTTATATTAAATCCCTATGTCTGCCTTGTGTTATATGCAACAACAACTGAACTATGCACTATACAGAACATAAATTTTTTCAATCTCTATATGGAACACTGATGTTATATTACATTACACACAATACTGAAATTCCACATTTTCTATCATATCACACAAGAATTAGTGTTACATAAAAATATTAAATTATTAAAAATTAATTAATTAATAGAATATTTCATGCAAATTAAATTAATTTTTATAGGAATAACTAACTTTTGAATATTTATATATAAATTCAAGGGTTAAATTTTAATTATAAAATAATATTGAAACCAAACAAATATAAAGGGGTTGGTTTTATAAAACACAATTTTTTTGAGAGAAATTCAATTAATATTAATTGGTAAAATTAAAAACTAATAGGGATTTATATAAATTAAATTTTTATTTATCCAATACATTTTAATGATATAAGATATGTACAATCCCAATTTTATAGTTAGACCCTTGTATTTTTATAAATGTAGATTTATTGCCTTAAAATGGAGAAATAAGTTTAAATAATTTTTTTTTCACATATTTAGATTTAATACGTACATATTATATAATATTTTAATGAAAAAAGAGGTTCTTATTTATTTTTAGTATTTTTTGTAATGTTTCAAAATTTAATGAATTGTTAAAAATATTGAATTTTAATTCAAAGTAGTTTTTTTCTCTTATTCATTTTTAATCGTATATTGTATTTTAAATTGGTTTTAATGGTTAATTAGTTAATAATTTTATAAATTAAACAAATTTAGGTCATTGTAGTCAATTTCATTTTGGAATTGGTAATAAAAATATAAAAAACATTTAGAATTTTTACATAAAAAACTACAGCCTTATCATGTCAGTAGTATTATTTTTAAATTAATTTTTCCTATTATGTGATTAGAATATGAAAAAATGGAATAAATATTTTGCATCATATTAATATATATTTAGTAATAATTTCAATTTTTTTACAAATAATATGTTTTAAAGTGATTAAATTTAATTAAAAAGATTAAGAGAAAAATTGTGTTATCATAGTACTAAACATTAAATTTAAGACACCAAAGGCCCAATAAGCATGAAAAACGACCATTTTGTTGAAATTATTCATCCATTAACCTTCCATTATTGATTATTTTTAGTTTTAAAGGCTTTATTTAGGTATAAACGTGGGTAAACCTATCTTGTTTAGAAAAATGTTAATTTTGTCCATTCCCTCTCTATAAAAGGACACCACATATCAATCTTCAACAAACCTCTAAAACAACAAAGGCTTTTCCATTTACCTAAAAATAATCATCTGGAAATATTTAACATATTCTTATAATCCCCCCTTGGAAATAAATCAATCCAAGGAATCCTTTTGGATCAAACCAAATGGAGTTACCCGATTAAAAGCAAAATACATCTGTCAAGATTTTTTATTTTATTTCATTTCTCCACCCTTACAATATCATTATTACAATGTTGTATTAAAAAGATATATTAAATATACTATTAATTTTTTAATCTATTGACTCAACAAACACTTACACACACCTCCATTTAATGAGAGACAAGAAGATTGTTTATGTGTACAATGAACTATCACCACACAAATTTATGATTGTTCATTTTTTCCTTTACCACAAATAATGTAAGAAATTAAGAATGAAAATCTATTTATATATGTAATATATTATATTTATTAGGTAGTTATTCTTCTTTATTTCATTTAAAACACATATATTTTTTATATTCATTTTGTGTGAATAGGAAAATTTTGTTTGAGTATGTTTGGACTATTTCCCCACAAAGTGAGGTGATTCATTCATACACTACAATGAATTTATTAAGGATGGTTTCATTAATATATAATAGATAATAAAGATACTATTATAATTATATATATAGTCATATATTTGTATATTAATTACTTTGTTTCAACACAATCATTAAACTGAAATATCATTCATGCGTATGTAAATCCTAATGTCTCTATGAATTGTGCATTCATGATCCAATATCAATATTATATAAATTATTATAATAAAAATATAATTATTTTTCATTGTATTTTATATCATTTTTTACATTGTATAATCATTATATTTGTTCAAGGAACAAATATATACATTATTAAGGAACGTGTGATGAACAAAACAGATATTACCTGAAGTGAAACCTTAACGAAGTACTGTTAACTAAAAGGAATTATATGGTCCTAATAAAACAAAATATGGTATTATATATAGGAATTTTATTCTTTAAAATAAGTTTAGTTAATTTTTTTATGCAAGTATTTTAAATGAGTACAATGGGAGTTAAGACCAAGGTTTAGGGAATTCCATCTCATTTTTTATTTCCATGAGATACATACCCTATTAACAACCCATTCAAATTATTTGGATTGTATGTTTACAAGGGATGTATTATATGATTCTTAAATTATTATTTTGGGGTACTTTCCTATCCAATCTATAATTATTATATCTTGGTTTTTATGTTTAAAATTTAACAGATCAGTAAATTAATTATTTATCAATTTTCTTCCATTATTACACATGATATGTTATAAACCTATATTTATATTTGAGGTTTACACACTGCCTTTGAAATATTACATCACGAATACCATTATTTTTGTGTTATTTTAAGCTCCATGTAATTTTTTTCGTACATGGGTAGTATGATAAAAAATTACCAAGTGGCAAGAGTTTATTGAAGCAATCTCACAGTTTTTCGAGATTGTTTATGATTGTGTTTTTTTAATGAATATATATCATCAATATTTCACTAAAAATATGTAATATTATTATCTTATTGTTATTCATAAATTATTAATTTATTGTAAACTTTTTCCACTCTTTGTAACATAATATAGTTAATAAATAGATTTTACGGACGTCATATATTTCCCTCTCTTCTATTGGAAATATATTTTCCATAAAAAAATTCCAAATAGAGGTTCAATGAATAATATGATATTATTATATAAGTATTTAAATTAATATATACCATTTTATTTAATTTTAATAACGTTTTGAATATAATATTCATTTCTCTTTTTGAGCGGGGAATTTTCTAGCATTTTTACCTTGAAAAATGAATATCCTTTTTTACTTCATGCATCATGTACATATATACCCCCCCTCATTTCATTAAAGATTTCTTTTAATTTTTAAAATTTAAATTCTTAAGAAATTATTTTTAAAAGATATTTCCAAATAAATTGCTTTCAAAATTCTTTCAATATTTTTTAATATGTTTTTATAGAAAATATATTTCAAATTGTTTAATCTATTAATGGGAATTTATCATATAAAAAAATTAATATTAACCTCAAAATGATTTTGAAATATCCTTCCATTTTATATTATATTTATGATAACATAATTTTATGTTATTCATTCCCTTCTAAGAAAATATCTAAAGGTATCATTCGAATTCATTATTTAATGGTTTTGTTTTAATGTAATGATGCTTAAGACATGTGTTTCACTTGCAATAGTTTTCTACTTTTGAATCCCACATATTTTTATAGGTTATACATTGAGAATGTTATTATTAAGCATATCTATTTTCATAGGTTATGATGTTATTAAATGTTAATGAGACACATTTCTTTTCTTTGGGAATTATTTGATGTTTATAATACTTTTCACTACATTTATAGGTCATGATATGAAGAATATTTTATTATCATGTTGAAATGAATGAATGATTATATTATGAGATTGGTAGGACCTATATCTCCCTCTAATTAATTGGGTAATTATATGTTGTACATAACCTCAAAGGGTACATGGTTTGTGGACCAAGACTAAAAACAAGAAGGTGTATAGTTTGAAGACATTGGCCCAAAACAAGGAGGTTCATTGGTTATAGACAAAACATAACAACAATATGGTACATGGGTTGTATCCCATCACTAAAATAGATATGTCACACAAGTTGTTGCACATTCATGAAAATATGAAGGTACCGAGGTTTTAGCTCAAGCTGGAAAATAATAAGATACATGAGTCGTAGCCCAATCCAATAAGTAAGAGGGTACATGTTTTGTTAGCCTAATCCCAATGTTCTTAAACGAGTCATAGCCTAAGCGTATCATGTTATAATGGTCTTGGTAGGTATCCATGACATACTATCTAATATTCTTATATTCATGCTAAAATATATATGTTTTATTCCATAGTTATGATATAATGGATTGTGATGTTTATATCCTTATGAATTATGTCTTATGAACTTCCTGGAAATATACCATAACCTATATTTTTAATATTTTATATACAAGGTATGGTATTCTAATGTTATGATCTCATTATCATAAACTTATGTTTATGCTTTTTCATACACATATCATGTGTTTTCCCTTAATAAGCATCTGAGATCGCCACATTTTATGTTTACTTCCCCAGCTTATGATGTTATATATAATGTGTGATTTGTCTAAAATGGTTACTAGTTTTGGAAAACCTAGTGGGAGAAAAAGTAGCTCACTAATGTATCAGTTTATTCATTTCCATGATTCCAAAGGCTCTAGACAAATACAATCATTGCACATATATTGGAAAAATGTTTTTGTGTTTTCTATAAATGTTGTGTAATTTCTATGTATGAAATATGAGGGTATTTATAGTCATGTTATTTAAATGGACTATTTTCTTATTTATTTATCTTTTCATGTTTATTATTCTTATTCAATCATGATAGCTTCCAATGTACATAACCCTTACAATCATTTGAGGTCACCCATAATTTTTATTTTTCTCTAGGAGTTACTAAAGCATACTAAAATAGATATGAAATCATATTACAATGGGAATAATGAAATTGAGGAAAAAAATATGTTGTGTTTTCTCTATTAACTTGTTATATAAGACACATATATGTATGTGTTTTACAAAAACTATTATATTTATTTGTCTTTTGGGATGGAATTTCTTATATGTTATGCCAATTTACAAAAATTTAACAACCGACTCTTGGCTATTGGGGATGGGGTCTATATATCTGATATTAGAATAAATTTATTATAAACCAAAGAAAATATTTTTTAGAAGAAATTGATTTGGTAACCTACCAATATGTAATAATTTGAGGATAATTATCGAATAACATCCTAATATTTTGATTGGATAATGATTATGTGGTTTTTCATTACAATACATCTATAATTGGATGTAAATGATGGGGTTGTTCTACCATGGATGTAAAAAGGCGTAATATCCTAAAAAAGGTAATGTCATGTTTGGTTTGTGCATTACCTGGTGTATGAAAATAGAACATACAGGTCATTTGGTTTGACACTCATGGTGGATATGATTATGGTTATTCATATTTTACAAAAAAACTGGAGGGTTTTGAATTGATGATGTAAACGATTATCCTATGATATCCCTTAGACTATAGAAGAACTTATTTTTTAAAAAAGTGGTTGTTTTATTTTTGTATTGGGATACAATAATTAAATTTCTTGATGTATATTACCAACATTTATTGTATATAATTATTATGTAGTATAAAAGTATTATTTTAAATAATTTTTTCTATTAATTAACTATATAGTTCAGGATACAATTGGGGTTATTTGTTTGAGGATGATAAAAATTTCAATGTTTTGACACCCTTTTTATAATTTTTTTGGTTGGTTAATTTTATGAAAATTATAGGTTTTAATGGAAAAGATATTTGAGTAATAACACCTTTAAATTTTATTTACTCATGTTTATAGTTATTTATAACCTTTAAGTTCAATATTCTAATTAATTAAAACATAATAATAGTCATAAAAAATTTCTAGAGATTATAAAACATTTATATTGAATTGAATTTCATAATAAAAATATAAAATTACTTATAATTTTATTAAATCGATGTGCATAATAATATTTGATAATGTTAAAAGAATTAAATTAATATATTTTCAAAAAAGGATACCAAACATGCATAGTGGGATTCCATAATATATTGAAAGGAAGAGGGAACTGAACCCACTACCAATTAACAGTTAAGGATTCAGGCCTAAAATTTACCTATACGATCTAGTTGTAACTACTTAATTAGTTAAAATCTTTGAAAAACAAATACAAATTATTAACTAGACGTTCATCTTTTGAAGAGTATATATTAACGGGTTATATTGGGTACCTTTTTCTAAACATATTTGTTTTGGAAAATATTTATATCTATAAGGAAATAATTTACACTCTTTTATGGAACTTATGATCCATTAAATGTTAATATTAAATCATGAGGAATAAAAAATTTATTTTTGGATATTCATTTACTAGAGTATGTAATTGAAGAACAACAAATTATGAAATTTCATCTATGAAAAATAAAATTAAAGAATTGGTACATTCCATATATTCAAATATAATTAATGGATTCCTAAAAATAAGGAAAATGATTATTAAAAAACTATTACCCTATTACTTTCATATCCGATGAATTAGATAGTCTTTTCAATAATTAAGGATTTATGGTTTTGATCCACTTAACATTAATTTGATCACTAAAATTATTATAATCAATGACCTTAACAACTATATATAATTATTTTCATTTTTCCTCCTTGTCTATATTATTTCATTTGAATAATGTGCTACTGCGTTGAATCATAGCCATATATTATTCTTTATGACCATTATTTTGTCTATTCTCTACTATTAATTGGGTTTTCTATAAGCTATTTATTATGCGGGTTTTTTAAAAAAATTACAATTTTCAATCTTAGAATCACCGAGATCATGTTTAAAATTATATATCACAATTTATTTAATTTTAGTAGAATGTAAAACCAAAAAATTAAAAAATAATACTATTTTATTCAATAATGTATGTGACATAAAACAACAAGTGTATATGGGGAATACAACATCCAAATCCATTAAAATAAATTTGATATTTAAAATATTAAAAATATATTATATGGCTAGAAATTAATTCAACATTATGTCTACATTGAGTTATATGGAACAATTATATTCTTTGATAACTTGTATTTCACAAAAGACCAAGTTTTGTAAAAAAAATGTATTATAAATATAATTATATAATATTATAGTCATTAGTGAGCTGTTTGAATGAATGGAATGAATTTTATTACATTATATTAAAATATATTTTTACAGGTATTTTTTAGTTATATATATATTATAAATAAAATACGAACAATATAAAAAAATTGAATTTTTTTTCAAAAAATTATATTTTCTCTAAGATATAGATTAGTCGATATTTGAACATATTATGTAAAAATATTTTCTAAAAATTGTAGAAACATTTTATGGAAAAATAAAAATTATTTTGACTATTACAATACAATAATATCATTAGTTTAGATTTTTGGATTTTTCTAAAATGATTCATTTTTAATGAATAGTGAAAAACACTAACATTCAATTGAAAATTTCATATTCATACAAATTATTTATAATGTTAAATTATATTTTGATTTGTTTTTTATGTATAATTAGTTTAATAATATATTAGTTAATCTGAATTGGGACATTTCAATGATTTTTATACAGAAATTATATATAACAATATTGTAATCTTTTGAGCATTTTCACATTAAAAACAAGCCCTCTCATCACCTTCATAAAATTAATATTAAATAAATTCTGGATACATATGTGAATATAATTCAAAATGATGGATTCCATACTTTTAATAATAATAATTTTTATTAACAAATATGTTCAAATAAATTTTGGACTAAAATTAATAGTTATTGTATTAATAATTAATTATCATTGTTAAGGTAAAAATGGATTTAGGTTGGTTTAAACCCTAATGATAAGAGTGAAAATGACTTAAAATATTATCATATTTTTATTAAAAGAATTTATATATATCTTTTATATAATATTATTTAAAATATGGATTTTATTTCTATGTTTTTTCTTAATATTATTCATTTAATATGTCTTGTTAATTAAAAGACAAAAAGATAATTTTTCCCTATATTATCTATTTTGATATGGGATAGGGGAAAACCACATTGGTTTGGTTATAAATATTAGTATTAAATATAATGATTTTTTTATCACAATAGATAATATTTAGTTTTTATAGATGGATTTGTTACATAAAAGCCTAAATATATTCTAATATATTTATTATTTAGTTAATAAAAAATAAAATAACTAATGTACAAATATTCACTGTGGAGTAAATTAAATAATTATTTCCTAGTAATAATTATTTAGATCATTATACCGAATTAAAAATTTCAAAACATTATACATTAAAATTAAATTATTTTATCATTATTTTAAAATTCAAATTAAATTAGTAATGTCAAAATGGACAATAATGTTATATTATAATAAATAATTGGGGTTTAAATGCATTAAAATTACTAAAAAATGATATATTATTTCATGTGATTTATAAACGTTGTTATATAAAAACTATGTTCTATGTATATACCTGTTTTTCACTTATAATTATTATATTGAACCCTAAATAGTAAAAAACTATATTAGCACAGTATAGGGTAAAACGATTTTTTTTCACCTACATGAACTTGATTCTAAAAAAATTTCCAAATAAAAATAAATTTTAATTTATAAATTGGATATAATATATATATTAAGTGGGAAGAAATTATATATTAAGTTTCACATCAATTTATACATATTTGATAAATTATCATGGAATGAAAACTAGTTTTTCTTGTGAAAGAAATTGAGGAAATATGGAAACAAAGAATATAAGGATAAAAATGTTTATAAAATGAGTGTTACTTCATGTTGGATGTTTTAATTGACAATATCATCCTTTCGAATAATTAATTATTAGTCATGGAGACACCTAATGTAATATTCACCATCCAATGGAAACTAATTTTTGGTATTTACAAAAGGGCCACTCCTCCTCATCTATAGAAGGTCACTCACTCCTCTCACTTCTCTACACATATAACGAAATTTTTATCATAAATACCCATACCAAATCTAATTTAAAAATACCACCCATTAATTATATAAGCTAAATTTTTGAAATACATATATCTAATTATGTATTTAGTATAATCCTATGGAGGATACTCGAAGTTGATCTAATGTTCTTCCATAGAAAACAATATTTTACATCTTTCTCCAATTCCGAGGATTTTAAATACACCGAAATGACATGATAACGTAAATAAATTACAATTAATTATTTTATTTTATAATATGTAAATTTCCTAAGAATATCTCCACTTCTATCAAATTGGTTATGAAATAATCATTTGTTTGTATGGAAGACTACCTCCTCCTGAACCAATGTTCTCCACTTTTCCATTTCCACCTCTCAACATTGGGTATGCTAATCGATAAAATGTATATGAATTATATTTATAATATTGTTATAAATTATTATTCATTATTTCACATATATCATATTTTAAAGATTTCTTTTGGAGACACGATAACATATTTCATCAGTATGGCTCCCAACAAACTCACTAAGGGGGGTGACTAGTCTTTTGATCACATTTTATATGGAACATGATAAGGAATAATGATAATGTTTATTTGTGATATATATGACATAATTATGATATTAATGGAATATTTATCATTTTTTTAAATGTAATAAACATCATCTATTTCATTCCTTTTCAATAACTTAAATAGGATAACATGGTTCGTGTACATGTGGACTGTTGTGTAAACAAAGTGATTTGAATATATTTTCCTCTACACACAACATGAATGATATATATATGTGTGTGTTTATATAAATAATTATTTTGTTATTTATTATATAATTATCATGATATAATATTTATATATTTATTAACTTATTTCCATAAGGATTATAGAATAATGTAAATGTTGCACATGCATATGTATGACCAATCATTTTCCTGATCGCAACCCACTTCATTTTTGATAACTATCATTCATGGTTTGTTATAAAATTACAATTGATGTAATAATAATATAAAAACTTCATTATTATTATTATATGTCTTATAAAGCTATATTATATGTTCAATAATCAAAATATTCATAATAAAACATAATTGATTAAATAAGGAAATTAACAGAAGAAATAACTCAAATATTTAATGGCTATTAATGAATTGGTAATATGATGTTATAAAAGGATCATTTATGAAATTATAAATATTATTATGATCATTTAATATGTTAATAATAGAGTTGATGCAACTATAAAAGAGTCTATATCACATCCTCACAATAGGATTCATAGGGTAAGGGATTCAATATTTTAATCTCCATTCCATATGTTAAATGTTTACTTCATTAGTTATATCATATTATTATTGTTTTTATAAAAAAATTAGATTATAATATATTTTATTGAAACATATTTTATTTTTATTTTTTAATTATACACATTATGAATCTATTGGTCAATTATCACTTCAACATTACTAATTATGAAAGTGTTAAATTAACAATCTAATTTTAATAGATATTTTTTATTATTGAATTTAAATATAATGAAACTATGAATAATTTTTTAAAAAACAATTTAATCTGAATATCCAATTTTTATTAATCATCAAATGTATATAAAAATACCATTTTCCCACTAATTGGCTGCTAAAATTTTCGAGTCACAGTTTTTAACTAAAACTGGAATAATTTTTTTCTATGTTTTGATATATATTTTCTTCGAAAAAAAGATGTTTTTTAAAAAATGTTTCCAAAATGTTTTAATATTTTAAAAATTATTTATCTAGGGAATTTTCATAATTTAATTCACTTTAGAAAATATTTTCAATGTAATGTAATTTTCTTTTCATGTATATTTTTCATTTAATTATATAGAATATATGAAAGGTATCATCATGTCTTTTGTTAAAGAAGGATGTTTCCAATCATTTTCTATTGAATAAGGAATGGAAAAATAAATAGTTTTTCCATGTAATAAATTACCAGACACCATTTCTCTGATGAGTCCTTTTCATGACTATAATGTTGTTTTTAAATACTTTTTGAAATGTTATTTTCAATGAAGTTGAGTTTCAAAATGTTTTTCAAAATGATATGGATATCTCCAAAAAATTACATGATATTTTTAATGTATTATTATTCATAAATGATGAAAATCATTAATTATTATTCTAACTTGTATTTGTTATAATGATACCATATGTATTCTTCCTCTGAACACATATCTACTGTTTAAAGTAATGATAGTGTTGAAATTTGAAACCATATTTAATTTATTACATCCATTAACACCACTGTTGATTATTCGCCATCCTATGATGATTGGTAATTAAATTACCACTGAATTGTAATATTATTGGTGATTTTGTAGACATTAATGCCACATAATAGGTTCCCTAAGCCTAGTGGACTCCATAGCCTCAAGGGCACCTCCCGGAACACCATATTCTTCTGAAAGCTATGAGGGCCATCAGTGTGTCCATCGAGATACTATTTACTCATTACAAGAGTCTACCACAATAGAATAACATAAAAATACGTAGATATAAGAAGAAATATAATTTAATAGAAGTCAGAATCGAAATAGAGTCAACAATAATAAGAACTAAGTAAACAAGAATAACTTAAAAAAAGATTCTTGTATGTCATGTATTTAGCAAGCTAGAAGACATGTATACAAAGTAGTAATAAAACATGAAAACCTAATGTAACAAATAGAAATGCATAAATTATCCCAAGCACCCCGACCTAAAACTCGATCTTCTTCTTCAAAGATATATCGTAAATCATAATCAATAATTTTTAGGAAGATGTACATTTCAATTATCATCACATTCATTCATTTGGTCATCCCCATGTACCAAATATTTCCCTGAGGGGGTGTGAGATAAATATTAGTGAGCCACCACCAATGATGTCTATAAAATATGTCTCTCTGTAATGAATATACTATAGCATGTAAGAATTAATATATAATTGAATGAATTTAATGCCACTAAAAATCAATGTACCTACTTCATCCCTCGTCTGGTGTCTTAGCATGTATCAAGATCATTATTTTTTTATCACATGTTTATAAATAAGTCATACAATATACCCAGTGATTGTTCTTTGATGTAATAAAAAAACCAATAATGATAATTATTAATTAATATCCATGGGAGTAACCAAGGAAATATATACCATAAGGGTTTCAAATTTAGTAATTATTGTAGTAGAGCTAGGGGTATGAGGGTAATCTGAGGAGCAGAGTCCAAGGAATTCCACAATCCGACTACTATAAAGTCCAAATAATTCATCTGTGGTAAAATTTGTACATGAAATTACTAGGGTTAATGGAATTTAACCATGAAAAATACTTATCAATGTTATATATAAAGAGTGAAGCAATGTAATCATATAATATTGTTGAATGTATTTTACAGTGTCATGTTTGGCATCCAATGTTAGAAAAGGATTGGGATTCTGGTTGGTCATAACCAATGAAAGTTTTATCATTGAATCAAAATGGGGTTCCGGAGTGATCAAGGGATTCCCTATAGAATATAGGGTGAGCTCGATTCAAGCAACTCATGGGTGATAATGATTTCATATAATATAACATATGTTTCAAGCAATTTACATTAACTAATTTAACATGGCTAATTTAGCATTGTCCAACTTAATCATGTCTAATTAATAAATATGGATACTTAGTTGAATCCTTGCATTTCATTAGTGTGACCTATCCATATAGCATGTAAATATTAATTTAATCCATTTAATATGTTTTCATGGATCAAGTTTCAATAAACAACATTCCATTAATATGTCATTGGGTGTTATCAAAATGTAAATTATTACTCAATTAAATTTTGAAAATGTCAATTCTTAAACCTAGTAAACAATCCGACTTCCATTTCACATTTATTTATCAAATTGATGAACATACATTCGGCGGGTCAAGTGGTGATCATACATGGTACATTCCATTATGTAATTCACAATTTAATTCAATCCCTTTAATATAGATAAGCTTACCCATACAAATATCATGACAAGGCACACCAGAACAGCGGATCAAAAGTGTTAGAACACTGCATGAAATACAATGAAAAAATAATACATGGGATGGATGAAGTTATGTTATTAACCACGAAAAACTAATAAAATTTTTGGATCTAGAATAACTATATAGCTATAATAATTATACGTATGAAATATATATACCAAAAGTCAAACCATATGAAATCTTTGGTCCCCAAATGACAATTCCAAAATCAATGAACCTGAGTGATGAGTTTTAGACCGAACACCTTAGGTTGTTATGTTTCTCCTTATCTGGTATTAGCCCCTAATTCATCTTCAAAGAAATTATATCTATTAGAATAGAAAAAATTATTACAAATATATAACTAGGTCATGGGTAAGGGAGAAGAAGAACGACTGAAAATGACTTAAGTACTTACTATTGCACATCCAACGTGATGATGTAAGGCTCGAATGGATCTTGGATGATGGAGATCTCTGGATCCCTTTAATAGGCCTCCAAAACCTCAAAAAATAGGATACAATGGAGGTTTATATTTTGAAATTGTATTAGGAAATAACAAAGACATAATTAGATCATTATGGGTAATAATGTAAAATTACCAAAAATTTAACATATTCAGATTTTGTCCACATGGTTCGGTAAAAAATGTGTAATCCATGAATGGGAACCTATAGGAAGGGGTACCACATGGTAAGGTCACATGGTTAGGGAAATATTGTGTTATCCTTTCACTAAGGCTATACCCATAGAACAAAGCCACCCAAAAAGTTTCATCTAACATTGTTTTCTCCTTGTATGGTTTACTTAACACCATTTTCATGACATAGTTCTCCAAATTATATTGGTTTTGGGCATCGAACAAACTCAAAACACCCATGATTCATTTTATAATGTATTAGGCATATATTACAGGTCCAGAATAATGAATTAGGAGAAAATTTAATGGATCGATGCCAGAGTGAAACCCCATGTTCTTATAGTCTCCCCACATTAATACATCATCTCCCTGAGTTCACCTTCCACGGGTGATAAAACATTGTTTGAGATAAAACTACATCCACTAGGAACATACATTGGCCTCTCGCTCCAATTTTTCTTTCTGCACATGGTCACGCTACTATATTACCCATAATAGTGGGATTAAATGACCTTAGAGATCAATTATTCTTCATTCAATGACTTTTTCCTAATACACATCTAATGTATAATTAGAATCTAACTCAACATCCTCATTTTTAAAAGTATGTGAAGGATCATCATGATACTTCTGAATTTTGGAAATAGATAACACATCGTGCATGGAACAATACCAATGTGGTAGTAGTAATTATTAGGATTCTAACATGAATCTCTCTGGAATATGAAATGGCTCTATGTAACAAGGTGAACAATTCACTTTCATCTATAACAATCTATTCCTTAGCTTCAGTAAAACCCAAAGGAAAACACAATCCCAAACATCAACCTCTATAGGTCGTTAGTGGGGATAGACAAAAGATTTAAATCTAGACTATGAATTTTTCTTACGATTCTTGATCAACTGAACATGATCAGATGTCTCCTATAATAGGGGGGACCTATTAGTACTCCCTCACCTAAATCCACCTAGCACATGGGTGAATTACATATCCTACCATATAAGGCCTCAAAAGGAGCTATCTAAATTTTTTCCTAAATTCTACTATTATAGGAAGATAAGTGGAGTAGGATATTATTATCCCATGAACTGTCAAAATCATTGACACATTCAAAAATAATTTTCATTAAATCATGTATTTTCCATTCTTATTAACCCTCGCCATAAGGGTGAAAATATTTCATTAGAGGTACTTTTTTACCCATATATTTCTACAAGCCCTGCCATAACACAGTGCATGAAATGATCATCCCAATCCTAAAGGATTGTTCGAGGGAACCTTTTTAGTTGTATGATCCGATGGACATATAATCTTCTGACCTCATCAAACGAGAAAGTCTCCAAAATTCTATTGAAGTGGGATAATTTCATAAGTTTTTCAATGAAAACCCATACAACATCACTACATCTAGGAGACCTAGGTATCCCTACAACAAGGTCAATGGAAAATATTCCCACATCCATTTTGGGATTTGAAGCAGTTGTAATAAGATTGTAGGTCTCTAGTGTTGTTCCACCACCTTCTGACAGGTGGAACACCTAGTGATGACGAATTAAAAATAAAATATTAACCAAGTCAAGAAATAATATTGTCACATGTCTCGATACATTTTGGAGATTCCAAGATGAACTACACATTTATAAGCATGGGACACTTTCCTCAACTCACATATTATATCTTTCTGAACCCTGCCACATCCATGTATATATATGATTCCATATCAGTACACATTCCATTCTATATTTTGGTCATCTCTATATATAATATCTGGAAAACCAAGTCCTCTCGATCTAAAATGTGTCAGCCCATGACCATCCCAAGGTGGTAAGGGGTAACATTCAAGTATTATAGTTAACAATATGTGTGAAAATCATGAACCATTTGATGAATCTCAGTGAATAAGGACATTAATCTCAAATCATCGCAAGCATCCCATATGGCCTATTATTTTGAAATTTTTACTCAATGCATTAACAACCACATTTACATTCCCAAGTATTTGGGAAATCTCAAAGTTGATGGAATAGTGATATTTAACCCATATCTTTTTTCTGAAGTTCAATTCAAATTGTGTAAATATGTAATTGAGCCTCTGATGGTTTTTTACAACACAAAGCACTCGCATTATAGGTAATGTCCCCAGAAATATATGACATGGAAAAATATTGCTATCTCAAGGTCATATACTAGGTAATTTGTCCTATAAGGCCTCAACTAATGATATTCATCTAAAACTACGCTACCCTCTAACATCAACACTACTCCAAGACATATTCTTGATGCATCAAATTATACTGTATAACCTATTAATTAATTGAACTAGACACGTTTAGGTTTCCGGACAAGACACTATGTCAACACCACAAAGGATTTATCTCATACTTCTGACCATAGGATATTAATATCCTTTTTTTAAGGATTGTAATAGGTGAAGAA
Source organism: Viscum album (assembly GCA_963277665.1). NCBI lineage: Eukaryota > Viridiplantae > Streptophyta > Magnoliopsida > Santalales > Viscaceae > Viscum > Viscum album. The sequence goes on along the minus strand of OY728127.1, from coordinate 2,101,236,230 downwards.
ATGTGTGAGTTGTCATGTATGAGATAGATGTAATATATATCCAACCCCATGAAAAAATTTAAATTTAACACATTATATGTATTCTCCTAAGAAACAATAGAACTACCCATATTTTAGTCAATAAATACTATTAATTCTAATATTAAATGACACAAAAATAGTAATTTCTCAATCCATAAGTGGAACATATCATGGATAGAATAATGTTGATGTTATCGAAGCATACTCTGAGTGATTTGATGGATTTTTTCATGGTCAATAAGAGTGTGATTATCTCTTTCAGTTAGTGGATACCATTCATCACAGTATGTTGGTTCATACTCATACAGACCATTCTGACCTTGGAAGGTTATACATTTCAAGTCTGATGGTTGGAGTCCCACATGATGAGAAACCGTTGTTAGGTCAATCATATAGAATATTGTGGATCCTTAGAACTGGTATAACTGATCATCGATTAATGTTAGTGGATACTAGATTATCACAGTATATCTGTTCAAACCTATATAATCATTGCGTAGTCATAATGTTACATCCACCTTATTTTGAAAAGAATGGGTAAATTCTAAGAGGACATATTGGGCCATATAAACTCATTTCCCATGTAATTATCTACTTTTTATATGAGATATTGAAGATCTATAGGTTTCATCATGAAATAAGGAATATATATTATAGCTACTCCTAGAATGATATTGAGCATGAACTCCCACTATCCTTTAGGAGGCAAGCAAGAAAAATAAATGGTAAATACATCCATAAAATAATATTGTAAATGATGGAAATAAATAAAAAGTAATTCTTGATAATACCAGAAGATATTTCAATTTAGGTGGTCACTCCACCTAGTCCATGATTCATTTGTCCCTCTATACAATCCTATACATCCTAGACACCATTATAAAGAAAACGACATCCCTTTGGTGATTTAAATGATACCATTGGTGATATTATTCAAAAAATCATGATAACGATCATACCACTCCATCATGATAATGAAAACATATCCGACCATATCCATAATTATGAGGTTCTATAATAACGGGAAACCTACTATCTCATTCGTACAATCCCTACATTGGCCTATGCCATCAGTCTGACCACCTAAGGGGGTATCTAAGGTTCATTACAAAATAGTAATACTATATCTCCATTCTGAGAATTTCCATGATAGATATAGAGATAAAATTTATCAATGAACCAGTATCAAATAAATTAGAATATATTAGTATAGAAACTAGAATAATAACTCAATATGTAGATGGTTTCACACCCTAATCCTTGGGAATAAGATGTAGTACATGATATAGGCCTATTTCCTATCCTTGTGCAATAATATAACTATATAATTCATAAAATCTCTATTGGTACTACTATTGATCCGGATTCTGACTACCCTAACTATAAACTAATCCTCGGATGGTATTTCTAGTTTTATTCCATCTCCCCAACTAATGTGGTCTAAAATAACATGCACATGAAGGTGGAGCTAGAACTTCTCATTATCCACATGAATATGTTGTAACTGTCCTATAGAATCAATGAATATTCACCATATTTTAGTAACCCATCACTCTAGTGGGTCTTTATCACCTTGAGGATTCATATTCCCCTGTCATTCAAACTAATGACATGCCATTGAGTTATCAAAACAGTTCATCTTATTGTCTCTAACTGGAAATGAAAAATCGAAGGAAGGATTCATTCTATCAAGAAAACTACTGGCATGCTACAACACTGATCATCTATGACAAGTTCTACGATCATACCTCTAGGTTCACTCAGTGATATGATACTGATTAAATATCATAGAAATTGTAGGAAGGAGAAAGACATTCACCTTCATATAAATGTCGTACAACATCCCATCATCGAATTTTATGGAATGCGAAAGCTCATCACCAGCTAGATGGATGAAAAGTGTGGTGACTCTATGAAACACACTGAATAAACCATGACACTCATGTTACCATGATCGAGATGCATTTTCTCTTTGTATCTTTCATCACATTGTGTATGTGGAAATAAATGATCATTGAAGGTAGTCTATAAATCAAACCACCCCATGCACTAATGTTGACTAGTTTGGGTAATAACACCCCATTAGTTCATATCTGAATCACATGGCATATATATAGAAATTTTTACCCTACACTCTAGATGAATCTCTAGATACTAATTAATATACAGGGTGTCCTCCATTCAAATTAGAAGCACCTAAGGACCCTTATACCCTGAAAAAGTAGTAAGTTGCTGCTATTGGAACTTAAGAGTTAGATAATCCATCATAGGTACATCTCATTGATCACAATTCATTGGCTACATCAAATGTATAAAACTATCATTAACTTTTCTGTCAGCTCCCATATCAAGTCAAAATGGTGGTGCATCATGTGGAACTCCTAATGGAAATCCTGTTGGAAGATATCTGACTATCTCTAGTGTATGGTTGTCACCACCATCCTGAAATACAATATATGGGCTTCATGTCAGCATTGGAAATTAATTTCATCAGAAAACACTCATTAGATTCTTTATAAGATATAAAATAAAAAATATAGAGGCTAAAGATAGAAGGGACCAATAAAAAAGGTATACTACACAAAATACACTCTTAGACATCTTGGTACTCGAATGTTCTCATGTATAGGATTCATAACATTTTACATTTAATTACATGGTTCACTTATTTAACTTTCATAATCATGCGATAGCAGAATAAGGTTCTGCAGCCATTTCCTTTTAGGTGTACTATTTCAATTTATAATTGATAGATGTTTTGATTTAATTAGTACCAATACACCTTCTCCTTGAAAACAAAACCAATTGATTAATATTATAATTGAATGACTCGGTAAATTAATAATCACATCCCATGAGGGCCCATGGGCCTCATGAATTGAGATATGTGATCATTGAATCAAGAATGTGGAATATCATAAGAAAATGATTACTATCACCACATCCCCAAAAAATCCCAAACATATCAAACAATAAAAGGAATTAAAATGAACATATATTCCATGAGAATATGATTGATTTTAGAATTATAATTGCCTATATTGATGAAATAACTGTTCTCCTTGGCCACATAACATGAGGAGAAGGTTGGAAGAATTCCAGAGAGATATTAATAATAATAGTCATAACACAACATGTGAATCTTCTAATGGTTAAATAATGTCATCTATAATAGGAAGAATAGAATAAATATTATATTTTGGGAAACTTGGATTTTACCTCAAACAAGGGTTTTTGATGCCCTAGAATGACTTATGAACAAGTTCCATAGCATTCCTAGTAAAAAAAAATTTCTCTAAACATTAAAGACCAAAAAGAACCCCTTTGATGTATCATTGTGACATCCCATACCCTGATTCCAATTAATAGGTGCCCCGAGCTCGGTGGGCCACAAGGCCTCAAGTGCGTCTCCCTAAATTCTAGTGGAGGTCGCCTATGAGCGAAAGACATGGGAGTGTACTTGGGTAGGATATGTCATCACTAACATAGTGTATAAAATCATAATTATATAAATATTGATAAATATCATTATCCGTATAATTAAAAAGAAGGAACAATTTTAATTGATAAAATAATGGCACTAACTAATTCATTTGGAATAACATAAAACAACTAATGTTGATATGTCATGTATTTAGTAAGCTGGAAACAATGGATACAATTTAGAAATAATTCAAAAAAAATATAGTGTAGAAAAGGTAAATAAATAAACTATACCAAGAATCTTGAGCTACTACTAGGTCATCTACTACCTTGGTACGTCCAAAATAGCAATAAATCAAGTGTTCATTGATGTATGTATCCCTTTATCAACACCTACATTCTTGTAATCTACCCCATGTAATAAACAATGCTAAGAGAGGGTTTGCGATAAATCTAAATGGTCTAACACCAAGGACATATATAATTTACATCCCTATAATGGAAATGTAACGTAATGAAAACATGCATGTATCATGTAATGAAATACCATATTACTAAATACCCATATAATTCTTTCATCCCTCAGCTAGTGTCTGAACCTGTAACCAGTTCATTATTTGATTATTACCAGTTTATAAATATGTCACATGATATCAATAGTGGTGATTTAAAATGTAATAAAGAAACCTATGATAATATTTTATAGTTAAGTTACAAGTTAATAACCATGTAAATGTTTAATATAGAGGTCGTCAATATAGTAATTATTGTAGGTATGTTAAGGGTAAGAATGTAATCCAAGGATCTCATTTCAAGACATTCCTCAATAATACACCTACAGAGTACATGGAATTATTCCATGGTAAAATGGGGCTATGCAAGGACCAGGCCTGATGGAATTTAACCATGGAAACTAATTTTAAATGCATAATCTAAGGAGTGTATGGATGTAATCCTATAATATTTCTGAAGGGATCATATGTATCCATAAATGGAATCCAATGTTGGACAAGGAATGGGTTCAAGGATGGTCTCAACAGAAGCAATCCAATACTTAAATTGAAATGGGTATCTTGAGTTCTCAAGGAATTCCCTATTGAATCCATGGAAATATTTAGTCAAGTCCCTCCTATTTGATAATGATATTATATAATATTTCCTATGGATCAACCTGTTACCCTTCATTATTGTCGAAATTCTAATTGAGAATGAAACCATTTAACCATGTCATAATTATTAAATAATTCTTTTTTGGTTCAATCCATTTCATTCATTAGTGGGACAAGACCAAGAATCATAATACAATATGTTTAATCAATATTACGCACTTTCGATAGTCACAACTCACTCTGCTACCTTTCATTAACATGTCAAGGGGAACTATGATCATTTAACCTATTATCAAATTATATTTAACAAATGTAATGTCATATATATAGTATTCATTATAATTTCCATTTCAAATTTAATTATAAAATTGATTTGGTTACCTTATTCATGTAAAGTGGTTAGAATACATGGTACAATCCATTATGAAATTCACAGTTAAAAATAATATAGTTAATATATAAAAGTGTAAATATAGAAAAATCATGGAAAGCAACTCCAGAACAACAACTCAAAACTTAAAAAACACAAAAAATTAAAAACTTAGGAAAAAATCCTATATGGAATGGATATATTTGAGGTTGTAAACAATAAAAACTAATCACATATTTGGTAATATCATAACAATATTGTTCTAAGGATTATAAGTACGAAATATAAATTCAACAAACTATAGTTGATGAAATCGGAGGGCCCCGTAAGAAAACTAAAAATTAAATGAACAAGAGGGATGTGTAGTAGACTACCCACCATATGTTGGTATCAATATACTCATATAGTATAAGATGATAATTTTTTGTGGAACTGAGTAGATCTGTGAAAATTGAAAAAATAATGTCAACTTGATAAAACGTTCGAGAGGAGAGAAGAAGAACTGATCAAAATTATTCAAGAAATTACCATTCCACATCTAATGTTATAAATATATTCAATAATTTATCATTAATGAATTATATCTCTTGATCCTATGGTTAGGCCTTCAAAAGAACCGAAAAGGGTGAATAATATGGCTCTGTCTACTGGAAATCATATTAATGAAAAATTGTGGCATAATTAGATCATTAAGGATAAAAATATAATATCAAACCAAATTTTTCATGTGAAAGGGTTGTCTAAAATATTTGAAAACCCATTTGAAAACCATGAATAAGCCCCTAGATAAAGGGGAATGCAGCATAGTTAGGTAATTCGTCCACCAACTATGCACTCTGGCTATGTCCAAAACAGTATGCAACCCATATAGTCTTCATTATCCTTGAATCCTCCCTGCATCGTTTATAGAAAACAGTGTTCCATGCATAGTTCAATTAAAATGATGGGTTCTCAGCTCTGAACATTCCCCTAACACCGATGAGATCATTTCTAACTCATTAGGAATCTATAAGAGATCCAAAATAATGGATTAGATGAATATGTAAAGGATCCACATTGGAGTGAAAAACTGAGTTCATAATTTTTTTTATCATGGACATGATTATTTCCTAAATCAAATATCATTTCTATATATAGTATTCTACATTGAATTCCATTTTTTTATTTTCGGGAAATATTAATAAATCCTTATTTTTTACTAAATATTGATATTTGATAAGGAATATTTTTTATGAATTAAATAGATTTTTTATAGATAATGAATGATTTTCACATGATATATATGTGTGGGGACTATTTAATGAAAAACCCTCAATAAATCAACATATTGGTGATTTAAAATCAATTTTCTAATCCCTATGTGTGTATAACCATATGTTTTAATCATTTTATATGATAGATCTTAATATAAGTGATATGGTTGGATAAACATTATTCGTTTGTACCTATTTTTCAAAAAGTGTGATGTCTATCCATCATCATTGATAATGTATCATGTTATAGTGAAACTCGAAATCAATAAATTTGGAATTTATTTTTTCTATAATTCAATATATGTTATCATTATACATGATATTTATTATGTGACATTATTTTTTGATGAATTTCAATCTCAACATATTGATTATATTCCCTGTGTTTTTTTATTTAATCATCGACAAGAATTCAACAACCAATTCATTAACTAAATATATTTATTAAAATAATTAAACAAATACATGGAAGGGGTGTAAATATATTACACTAGTAGGGAGTGAGTGGAAAACAACAAGAATGACAAGAAAAATCTTAAGTTGTAAACAATGTTCGAAACCCCTTGTTATCAACCATTTCATGAACTCTATATGATTGAATGAATATTTTTGTATCTTCTCCTTTCTAGGTCGATATGTTAAAATCCACTTCTAAAAATCTATTTGGACTGATCTCACTATACAATCTATAGACATAGGGCATATCCAAATAATAAATGACATATATTAAAATAAATATGCACCAATAAAATTGTACACAATTTAATTAATCATTAGGATGTTGAGAAAGGTATGGGTCAAAAATGATTTGATCATATAGTTAATGATTTCTTGGTATGTCTAAAAAATTATACAAAAACTAGATTATATGTTCCATTAACAATACAAGAATTTACGCCTCATGAGTTTAATATTCATCTTAGATCATATGTCGAGCAGGTTCATACAAATAAAATATATATACATAGGAATAATCTTGATGAAGATGTAACAAGACATATCATAAATAGAGAATCAAAAAAGTTGTCAGAAACAACCCTCCCCATGAAAAAGGAGGTATCCATCCTAACTATACAAAAAACAGAACAACTCTAACATCAAAAAAAACCACACTAGTCAACAAAAGCACACAGAAAAATCACTAGAATTAAATACATTAATTCATAAAATCGTTCCCAATGGATGTCTCTATACATAAAATGAGGATCCTTTTTGTACTCATCAACCATCTTGACGATCATATGATAACATATTTGAAGATTCACCTCTGCTAAACTTTTACCATTCTTGTATTTCTTGAATGTTATTTCATCATGTTCATCCCTCGATGCATCAAATACCTCAATCACATCATCTAAATTATTATAAAAATATTTGAATATTAAATCATTATTTACATCGTATTCCTCCTCTACTAAGACATGTGTTATAGTAGGTTCAACAAAAATTGTGTTTTTTGGCTCATTAAATTCCTCCCAAGAATCATTAATTGATAAAATAAGTATAAATCATTCAAAATTATAATAGTCTCTATGTTTTCTATTTTTTGGATTTGGGGAAATGTAACCATCATCATCAATCATCAGTTTTTTCCTTTACAAGAATGTGATTTCATGTATTTTTTTTCAATTTGGAAATTTTGATCCTCGTCTTCCATACTACAGTTAGATATATCATCCTTCCCTATGTCATGAGTATCATGTTATTTAAATTGATCTGCATGTTCCTTGAACATAGTAGAAGGGTAAATGTTAGTACCTTTGGCTATATAAACAATGATTTTCATTCCATTATATTCAAAATGATGTTTATTATTTACCACATAATCCTTTCACACATCGGTCATCTATCCTACCTTAGATATCTCGGATGATCCAACCTTAATCATGTGAATAACATAATACCCTAGTACAATATTACGCATGCCTATTTCAACCATAGAGTCTATGTATGCCTCAGGAAGTGCAGGTTTGGACCCACAATTTATTGAAGCATGTCCATGCATGATGAAAATAAGGCATTAAAATTAAATCCATTACTCCGAGACATCTAGAATGAAACCATACCCACCATTCTGGATCCAATTTGAGAAGGTATACCATTAGAGACATCAATTTAAATGAAAATATTAGTGAAAGATGTCCGTAAGATATTATTTTCCACTAAATATAGCATTACTGGATAACCAATGAGAATGATGATCAGGAACTAATTAGTTTGATTAAAAAAATACTGTAAACCATGGGAATCCATTCAATATTGTGATAATTGGAGACTTTTACTGTGGTTCATAATCGGGGATACCTTTAAGAACATTTATAGAAAAACCACAAAAAACCATTCTTGTTTCTCAAAAATATGATAATATACATCCACTTAATAAAGAAGAAAAATATCACTAGATGAATTCAATAAGCCGATATGGATAATCAAAAAATTTATGGCTTCTTGTGTGGTTCTTAAGAATGTCAATGATGTTCTGTGGTTAAAAATAATCCCATAAGGAACAAATCTATGATTTGATGCAATAATGGTTACCTCATAAGTTGAGAAAAAAATTTCTATTAATAATGTAGACGGAAAAAAATGTGTTTAATTCAAATATCAGGAGCCACGACTTCATTTGAGCAAGGCTCGGTGTTCTAGGTCAATCTTCTGGTGATAAAATCCACAAAGGATCTCAAATTTGAGTTGGGGTTCTACTCGAGGGTTGAGTTTCCTAATTCACGCATCGACCTATCCATATCATCCTAAATTATATGTGTTCTTAGTTATATACCTTTGAATATTGATTCATCCTTATTAGATCATGATATTCATGATATTTAAATGTTATGTCTTCTTATTTATGCTGATTTATTTGAGATGGCTTCTGTTGTAGTTAACCCTTATTATGTTTTTGATCTCATCATTATTTTCTTTCCTTTTTTGTGTAATCAATGCATTTTACTACGGACCCCATGCAATAATATTCTATAGGGAATAATTATATTCTAAAAAATGATTTTTAATTTGTGTTTTCTGATGAAATGTAGTACTCATATATGTATATAGATTACCAATACAACTAAAATAGTTAGTTTTTTGGGATGTGATTCATTGTATCGTATAATAATGTTATAATGTATAATAGAATCATTAAAATACTAGGGTGAGGAATGAAAAAACTCATATAACAAGATGTTAAATCGAATCCTTGGATACTAGATATATCAAAACATAGATTAGCTAACATAAAACTATCATATAATTAGGGGATAAGTATAATGGAACATACTAATGTTTTTGGTAAGATATATATTATATATTTTTTCATTATAAGACATCCATTTATGGATACTATAAGTAGATGTGGTTCTGGAATATATGTACATATGGTTAATAAAATTGAGAAGGGCATGGTGGGATTGAATCAAGAGTTACCTAGTAAGAGGCAATTTGTCTTACTACATACGTGGTTTGACACTCTTGGGTGATATTCTATGGATAATTCACATTTTGATTAAAATAATTGTGATCGATATTTATTAATTAAGAAAATTAAAACCATAGGTGAACCTCTATTCCATAAAAGAACTATTATATAAATAAATTGATGATGTATTTCATTATTTGGATTCATGAATTATATTAATGACGTATTTTACCAATTCTATTTTTGTTATAAACATTATGAAGAATATGAATGTTATATTAATTATTTTCTATCATTATTAACATAAAATCTAGGTATACCATAATGGTTATAAGGTTAAGGATGATAAAAAAATCATATTCTTTAAAACACCAATAAAAAATTAAGTGGTTAAATATATTTATGGAATTTATATGTTTTATTGGAATATTATTTTAGTAATAATTCATTGAAATTTTTTAGAATTAATTTAAAGGAATTTATTAACTTTAGCGTTAGTGCGGTCATTATTGAAATAGTAACAATAGTCAAATAATTTTATCCTACCTTATAAAAAATATATTTCATTGAAAAACATAATAAAATGTTTATTTTATGGTGAAAATTATATCCGAAATATCCATCATATATTTTGGGAATGTTATTTGAAATATATTGATATAGTTTTGAAAAAGGACAACCCCCCAATTGGATGACAACCCACATACTAGGTGCCAATAGACCTACCACTAATTGATGATTCCATAACTAAAGATAATAAGGGTTTCATCATACCACCAAACTATATAATTTCCAATTTAATATGTCATTAGTTGAAAGATTCGAGAAAAATATAAATGTTGAACCAATTCTGTTACATTTTATATTTATATATTAATAAATTAAATTTAAAACATTTTGTAAACATATTAGTTTTGGTAAATAGTTTGAGTTAAAAGGAATAACTTGTCACAATTTTATGTATAACACTTTCCTTTACAAGTGATTATTAATTATTTAGTTATAAAAAATTCTTTTTTGGACGCTCATTCATTATAGTTTGTGATCATAGCATAAAAATGAAGAAATTTTATTTACAAAAAACATTCTCATCGATTATGTATATTCCATTTACACATATATTTTAAAATAATTCCTCAACATTAGGAAAATGATCATAAAAAATAATGACACCCTATTAATTCATATTTGATGAATCATATGATATTTTAAATTATCATTGATTTATGGTGTTAAGACTCTTAACATTCCAATGATCTCTAATATTCTAAACATTAGAGACCTAAATAAATCTCTATATTTGTTACACTTTTCCTCTATTTCCATATCATCACATACCAAAAATGTTCTCCTATATAGAAACTTTTTAATATGTTATTTCATATAAAAATTGTACTTCCCATTCTTAGTTATTATAATGATATTTTTATAGAAAAATTATGATTCTGGTATTTCAAAAATATATCTTCCAAATGTAACACAATTATTTACTATGAACAATTTTAAATTAAGTGGAAGCTATTTATTTATGTTGACCCACTCAAATTCTAAAATAATTACATTTTATTCAGTGGTGTGTTTGGAATGAAACATCAAGCATATAAGGAAATATAAAATCGATATAGATTAAGATATACTTAATATTTTAAATAAAATAATTATATTCTATATCATTCTATGAAATAATCACCGAGATTAACATCCCATATATAAAAAAAATATGTTTTTTTGATATCTTATATAACATCCCATGTAAATAAATAATATGACATTTTCATATATAATAATATTTATCAATTAAAATATTAAATTTACTTTAAATGGGATGCTATGTTTGATGGAATACTCGACATGTAGCAATGTGTTTCTCCAAAGTGTTATGTTTCACACAAGGCTGAGTCATAATAAAAAACAAAGATATAACAATATTTTAAATGCTAATTAACACCGAGCTATTGTACTTTCGGGAATTAATAGAACTAAATACATTATGATTATAAATTTTTGTAAATATTTTTTACATTTATCCAATATAATTTAGTGGCATAAAATGTGAACGAATCCAATTTTAAGCATAAATACTCTTGTATGTTTAAAAGGTCGTTTTACCACATTTTGATGGAGAACCCATTTTAAATCATGTTTTTACACATTTATAAGTTCTATTTAATAAAATAAACACTTTATTTAGTATAGGGAAATCATAATTTAATTTGGGTAAATTTTTGGTATTTTTCTGATAATGTTAATTTTTATAACGAATAGTGAAAAACTGCATTTTAAGTCAAAACTGTTTTTTCATCTATTTTATTTATATGGTAATATTATCGTTTTAAATGGGTCAAAAATGAAAATGGATTATATTTTTAACATTCATTGAAATTTTGGTAATTTTAAGTAATTTCAATTTGAAATTGGATATAAACACACGTCATGTTATTTGTAGTTTTTACTTCATAAAAACATAATTTCATGTTTTAAAAACAGAAAATAATTTTAAATAAATTAATGAAAATTATATGTTTTGAATTGTGTAAAATAGAAACAATTTTTTAATTTATAATATCAAAATTATCTTTGTGTGAATATTTCATATTTTTTCTAAAAAATTCAATTTTTTTGAATTGTGAAAAACACTACATTGTAGTTAAAAATGGCTTCTTCATTTAAATGAAATTTTACTTATTCTATGAATTTAATTTAAAAAATAAAACATACATGGTTTTCCTCAGAATGTAAAATGTGGTTCAATATGATGAAAATTGTTTTTCATGAATTGTAACTTTTGATTTTTATTTATTGCGATTAAATGTAAATAGTGCAATTCAAGGTAAAAATAATATTATAATATATAAAAGTACCATAACATATGTTCTAAACTTTTTGGATAAGTCATGGTCAACCAATAAAATCTTTATGTGTAACCTTTGTCCCTTTTAACCTACATGGGTTAGATAATTACAATAATAAAATTTTATATAAAGTAAAAACAATAATATCATAAAGATGTATTGTATTGCAAAAAATATTTTGAAGTGGTGTTATATATTCGATATATTTGAAAATAAATATTCATGAGAAAGATAAAATGACTTCATAAATCATGGTATTTTATTTATAGATTTAATACATCAAATAAATTATTTTATTTAGGACACAATGATTATGTAATGATTACCTCATTAATGAATTTTTTCTATAAATGAGATCTTAAAAATTAAAAAAAAATTAAACATTTTATTCCATCCAAAAAGTTTTATGCATGATAATAAATTTTAATCTTTGAATTAATAAATATTATTTGAATTGATCATGTTGTTATGGATTTTTAAATAGTCATGATATAAATTTTATAATAATTGACATAAATGAGTTTTGAAATCAATTAATATTTTATTAAATGATAAAATAGTTCTTGAAGTTTAATTTTTTATAAAATGACATATATTATGTTAAAAATGTTATTAATGATCCATCATGGTTCTCTTGTCATTTTATTTAAAATATAATAACCATATAGTGTTAATATACAAGAAGACATTGTAAAAGATAAATAAGTTAGCAAAGGGTTAAATAAAAAATATATGGATTAAAAAATATACAAACCCTTTCAAAAAATATTTTATGATATTATGTGGACTTATATTCCTCTTATAAAATAATTCATTTATTTATTGACCTTTTTTATCTGAAAAAAATATAATAAAATAATAATTTCCAATTTTCTAAAGAGCCCTGCATCCCTCTTATAAAAGGACATAACCTCTAACAAATTACACATACCTCTCAATCCCATTGTCCCATAAAAAATCAGCTCGAATAAAATCCAAAAATAAATTTATTCTTCCAATAATCCTTGCCTGGTCCAGAAGTAAATTCAAGAGAGCCCTTTGGCTCAAATCAAAATAAGATAACTGATTTGAGGTAACGTCGTCCCTTAAGATTCCATCAATTATTTTTCTTTCTCCAATCCCTATTCTCTTAATATTAATTTTTTATATAAAAACAACATTATAATAAATATACTAGGACGTTTTTAAGATATTTATTCCATCTACACGTACACACACCTCCATATGATGGATAGGAACATACTACTTCTATGTAAAGTGAACTACTGTCTGACGAAACAATTATTGTTCAACCATCTCCTACCACAATTCATGGTGGCTATTATTAAGGCACTATATTTATATGTGATAAATAATATATATATATTGTCTCCAAGATTCATTATTTTCAATTCTAGCATACCTTTTTGGTTTCCAAAATGGATAATTACGATAATTTCATTTCATGACGCAGAGACTACCGCCCCCAAAAGTGATATAAATCATTTATTCGATTTGTGGAATTTATGAAGGATGTAGTTAATGAAATTAAATAGGATATTATAATAGAATTATTATGTACCTTTGTATCACTATGTTTTCATACAATTAAATATGGAATAGAAATCAATTCATCGTTCATGCGTACGTATGGCATACTGTCTCCATGAACGGTGCATTTCATTTCATATCTCCAAATATTATTTTCTATTATATATACATATATATAATATATATAATAGATATATATGATATCTAAATCATTAATATCATTCAAGATATAATGGACTTTTGGCCACATGGACAACTTGTAATTATAACAATTTCCTTTTTGACTCAAGTACTAAATATCGAAAAAATGGCCATTATTAACTTAAATGATAATATAATGATTATAATGTAGTAATAAGAGATTCTAAAGGAATAATAAACATGAAAAGGTTTCTAAATCATGTATAAATTTTGTTTATTTTATTATTCAGGAGATTATAGAACAAACGAGTATGATAGGCATGATGTAAGGGACTTTGTCTCAATCTCCATCTATTGAGGAATATTTTGGTTTATACACAATAATATTTTATACATTGTATATTTATAAAATTTTTCATTTAAATTAATTATATGGGTTTCAAAAGGAATATTTTTCTATAATCGTTTTACTAAATGAAAAAGGTAGTATTTATTTTTAATGTACATAGAGACAATGACATTTCTGGCGCCACGTGTATTATTTTATCAATGGCTACCAAACAAATCGTTGTGTTTTTAAACAGAAAATGAGTACCATATACTATATTTACGTACTTCTGTTTTTAAAATGGTTTGTTGAATGGATAGATTATCTCAATATATTGAAATGTTATTTCAATTTGGAAATGTAATCTTTTCTTTATGCTTATTCATGTGTTATGATTATGTTATGGATCTTGGGAATTGTTTACGAATATATGTGGTGCCATGATAATCCATGTGATGATGAGCCCAAGATAGGTCTTAAATTCATTGGGTAACTTGAAAGAGGATAACATAAATGTTTCTCCTATGAGATTTATGGAATATACTATTATGGGTATTCCAAATGTAACTCCCTATATAGCTATGAATGCTACTGTGTATGTATCTTTTGGATGTCAGAAGATACCATTATGATTTATGTTATCAATGTGTTACACATAAAACTTATTTTTTCATTAGTTGTGTTAAAGAGCTTATGTTTTGTATGAATTAATGGACCAATGATTTCTTTCATTATTTTATTACCCTTACTGAGCTTTTTTTGCTTATCCCATGTTTTTGAAATAAGATTCACAGTGTATAAGGAAGTGTAAGAGAAAGAAATAACTCATGAATATTTATATCATGAAAATAATTCTTTTTTTTATTTGAAGAGTTTTTATTTTATGAATAATTTTATACTTAGTAGAAGATTCAACATTTTAATATTTGAGATATAATGTAATAGTTATGGCCTAATTCTCTAAAACTATAAACCTGAAAATATCCTTAATGTGAATACTTGTCTTAACTCAAGATTATGTATATTTTAATGATTGGGCCTTATATATGGTTTTATAGGTCGGTTTAGACAAATTTAGGAGTTAGGGTATTGATAAATTAAAATCCATATAATAATTTATCATAAGATTGAAATTATAGAACATTTAAAGATTACCATGTTTCATTGCCTAATATATTTCTATTCTTAGAATGTTTTTCCACAGAAGAAATATTGTAGTTATGGTGGGAAATAATACATAGGTATATGACAATCTAATGAGAATCTTAAGATTTTTGGAATCATAATCGAACAGTTCGTTTCATTGATAGATTAGTTGAAGTAGGTGATAAAGGGTGTTTGTATTTATTGATTATATTTTGGATTATTCCAAAAGTGTATAAGAAAATGAAAGTCATTGATGGGTTTTCTTTCAATCCTTAAAAGAAATGAAAGTGTATGCGAAATTCATCATACATTAATTTTGGTTATAAAAATTTAATTCCATGGTCACATTGTTTCAAAAAATGGCATAAATGTTGATCCTTATAAAACAAAAGTGGTTGAAGAATTGAAAAGACCCAAATATCATACTGAGATCTGTAGTTTTCTTGGTTTATCAGGTTATTACTAGAGGTTTGTTAAAAAATTTCATAGTTATCTAGCCCACTGACTAATTTAACTCAAAAGTGTGTTATGTTCATTTGGAAAAAATGTTATGATGGTTTTCAGGAATTGGAAATAAGATTGTAAAATTCTCTAGTTATGGAATTACCTTCCATAAATAGTGAGTTTGTTATCAATATTGATGATTCATTTAATGGGATTGGTGGTTTTCTAATGAAAAATTATCAGGTAATTGCCTATGATTCGTGTCAGTTGAAAACTCATGACTTAAATTACCCTACATAAGACATGAAATTTGCTGCTATTTTATTTCCATTAAAATTTTTGATGCATCATCGGTATAAAGTAAAATGTGAAATATATAATTAACAAAAATGTTTGAAGTATATATTCACTCAGATGACATTGAACATGAGTCAGAGGTGATGGCTAGAATTAATCAAGGATTATGATTGCAAGATTCATTACCATCACAGAGTGGAAAATAAATTTGATGGTGATTTGAGTAAAAAACGTAATGCTACATATACCTTGTTATTCTTGGAACAAGATCCTTTTATTAATGATTTAATGAAAATTGGAATAGAAGTTGTTGGTTCAGAAAATTCCTTTTTTTGGTTTTAGGTATCCTGGAAATCATCTCTATTATATTGAATTAATCTAGCGCAGATGGAAGACATTGAGTTTCATAAAAAGGTAGAGTTGGTTCATAATGGTATGTTTTTTGAATTTAAAATTGATAATTATTGTATATTTAGATTTTTTAAGAGATTAAGTATTCATTGTTTTTTATTTTAAAGAAATAGATGTTATGTGATCTTTATATATCTCCATTTTTAATTCATCATGCATGTACTAACATGTTCAATGATATTCGGGAGTATTACTGGTTGGATGTAATGAAAAGATATATTCTTTACATTTCTGTGAAGATTTTGAAGTATCAATAGGTTAAACTAAAGCGACAGTTATCGAAAGGGATGTTTCAACCTTTTCCAGTGTCAGAGTGGTAATGGGAAAATCTTCCCATGGATTTTGATGTGGGATTACCATAGACATCATGAGGTAATAATATAATCTAGGTTGTTGTTGATCAATTGGATAAATATTCTCATTTCCATCCTATTCGAGATACTATGTCTCGAGATAAACTTTTTCAATTGTATGTTAACAATATATTCTAGATTCATGGACTTACCCCCTCCAATATATCTGATCACGATCCCTAGATTACATATAACATTTGAAAAAACAATCAAATGTTGGTTGGTACTGAATTTAATTTTAATACAGCTTTCCATCCTCAATCAGATAGGTTGTCAGATCGAACAATTCAATCATTAGAAGTTATGTTATGTGCTTTCTCAATGGATTCCCAATGATGTTGGGCCTAACATCATCTTTTGGTTGAATTTTCATATAATAACAGTTTTCATTCCAGTATATGTATTGCTCTATTAGAGTCATTACATGGAAAGAGGTGTCAAACTCCATCTATTTTGGATGAAGTAGGTGAAAGGAAGTTGATGAGACCAGAATTGGTAGAACAGATGGCATGAAAATTTTAGTTGATTCAGAAGCTCATGAGATGAGTTCAGAGTATGCATAAAGTTTATATGGATAACCAGAGGAAGGATCTTTCTTTTTAGGTATCTGATCATGTCTTTCTCAAAGTATCAACATGGAAATGTGTGACGCGTTTTCTTAAGAAGGGAATGTTCATTACATGGTTTATTAGACCATATGAAATATAATAGAATCATGGATCAGTTTCCTACATCATGGAATTACCTCCTTATTTATCCCATGTACACAATTATTTTCATGTTTCAATGATGTTTATGTATATGTCAGATCCATCTCATGTTTTGAGTCCAGAGGTAGATCAGTTGGAAGAGAATACCTCTTATGAGGAAAAACCTGTCTAGATTCTTTTTCTAAAGAGAGTATGTGTTGTGTACTAAGGTATTTCATCATGTAACCGTTTTTTGGAAAAACCATATAGTTGAAGAGGCTATGCGGAAATCCAAAAATGCTAAGAGGGATAAGTACCCCACTTATTTGATATGTGAATAAAATTGTGAAGATTGAATTTTCAAAAGGGTGGAAGGATGTAACATCCCAGGTAAATAAAGAGTATTTCATTTTTCATATTTATTAATATTTGTGAATTAAATTTTAATTTTACTTTACTAGGGATGCATGGTTCGATGGCGTATCAAACACACAACAATGGATTTCTACAAAGTCTTATGCTGCACACAGGGGTGAGTCATTCTGAAAAATAATAATAAAATTTTATTTTAAATGGTAGTTATTTCATAGTAGTTTTAATGGGGAGAATTAATATAACTAACAATAATATGATTATACATTTTTTTAACTATTTTTATATTTATCAAATAAAATATAAAGGCTTAAAATTTGAATGAATCCAATTTTATGAATAAATACTCAAATATATTTTAAAGTTACTTTTACAACAATGTGATGTATAACATCATTTAAATTTAATTTTTTTCACTTTTATATGTTATATTTTTAAAAATATACTTATTCATAAGAAGTGGGTTGTCAATATTTACTTTGGGTATTTTTATGTACTTTTCTGAAAAAGTTAATTTTTATGGAGTAGAGACAAATATTGCATTTTAATTCAAAACATTCTTTTCATCTAATGTATTTTTATGGTTAGATTATCTGATTAAATGGTTTTAAAGTGTAAATGGATTATGTTTTTACCATTTAATCAAAAAAAATTCATTGGATATAATTTCACATTGAAAATGGACTTAAAACATCTCAATATTTCTGTAGATTTTACTTCGTAAAAATAGGCTTTCAAGTTTTAAAAAAAAAATTATTTTTAAATTAATTAATGTAACTTATAGGTTATAAATTTTGTAAAATATACATTATTTTTGAGTTCAGAATAGCAAAATTAGCTTTGGTTATATTATTGGTATTTTTCAGAAAGTGCTCATTTCTAATGAATAAACAACAACACTGCAGAGTTGTTAAAAAAATCCATTTTCATATTAAAAAGAAATTTTACCACTTTTTTGAAATGAATTACAAAAATCAGGCAGACATAGTGTCATCAGTTTGTAATATGTGGTTCAATAGGATGAAAGTAATTTTTGGTGAATAGTAAAAATTGATTTTAATTTACCACAGTTAAAGGTAAATATGGTAATTCAAGGTAAATGTAATATTATTATAATATAGAATTACCATAATTGTAAAGACCTAGATTTCCATGTAATTTTTTTTATACATGGGAATTTTACGATTCTGTAGTTTCTGAATACACTTGATTCCATGGCCCGGTGTGCCTAGAATCAATTTCTGATGTTTTTTTCGGGTATGTTCAGTATACATACGTGCATATTTTTATAACTTTTGAATGGCTACTCAAAATTGAAATCAATGGGAACCGTTGAACTCGCAGTTCCAGTTTTTTGCTTATGAATACTTTCACCCTGATGGCAGATGATCGGGTATAAGAGTTGGTTTTTGGGTTTCACGTGGATTAATAAAATAAAATAAGTGACAACTTCTTTTATTTATGTTGAACCCAAGCCATGTGGTAAAGTTGGATAAAAGCTCCACTTAGGAGTTAGTGGTGGGACCAATATACCCTCACCTCCCATGGGAGGATAATTGGGGTGTGGACCACCCGAGCAGCATAACCTCCCGCGAGAGGTTATGACGTGGGGTCCACATGGGTCTTAACCCCCAATTTAATGGGAGGGGATGAAACATCTCAACTCTCCCACATTAAATAGGGAGATCCTCTTGGTCTATAGCACCCCACTTAATGGAAAAGGAAAATACCTCCTCAAAACCCACAATTAATTGAAGGAAACCCCCTTGACCCCGTTAATATTTATATTGGTGGGGACCACCTGGGCCTCTAACCCCCATGAAACTACCCAAATGTAATATTTCAACCTCTCATGCAATTAATTTGGTGGATCCTCACTTCTCTTTTTGAATTTTGAAAAGTTGTGCTAACGTCATGAACTTAATTAAGTGGGGCCCACATATTTAATTCACCCAAGTGGGCATAATAGATTAAAATCTATTATTTTTTCACGTTTATTCTCTCTTTAGTTTGGAGCATGGGAGAATAGAATCCTCCAAAGAAGAATGCGATGATATCGGTGACGACGCTTCTTCCTCAGCTTCTTCCTCGAAACCCCCCTTCTGATGTGGGATCTCTTCGAAAACCCTTCTTCCTTCCTCTTCGTCGTCAAAGGACCGACACACGAGCTCGTAAGTGGAAGCATACGGTGAACGATGACAAAATCTTCCCCCAGAACAAACGAACGCCCATAAATTAAAAAGGAATTGGTGTGTTCTATGTTGGTTATCGCTGAATACTCTCACATTGAATCAAATTCATTAGCCTCTTGTTATCATTCTAATGTGGAGGGTTTGGGCCGAACAAACACAGACCGACCCCTCCGTAACCTTGGTGCTTTCAGAACCATGAGTAGACAGAGAAGTAATAATGGCATGGCAATGAGCCAATGGCCACGAAGATGAAGAATAAAGGTCACACAACACATGACCTCCACGAACTGCACCGCCGGCCGGGAGGCACCCAAACAGCCTACCTGCGTGTTGCCTGGCGCACGAGCCGGCTGAAATCGCAGCCTACGAGGCCTGCAGGAACTCTATCGGTGTGCCCCGCACCCTGCCTGGTGCCCAGGCCACCCAGCCCGGCATGGCCCGGTGCCCATCCCATGTGCCCCGACGCCCTGCCCGATGCCCCATGCCCAGGCCGCCCTACAGGCTGCATCCCGACGCCCTGTCGGTGCGCCTAATCACCATGCCCGCATGCCCCGTCGCCCTGCCCGTCGCCCCCGTGCGGTTCCCAGCACACCTGCGGCATGCCCGCTCCCCGTGCATCCTACTATTGAAAATTCGGACCAAGCCGACATAGCCATGCCCCTTATGGTGTCGGCCGAACATTCCACTATCCATTGGGCCGAGTCACCCACATGGAGACATTTGGCCCGAATTGTCCACGCAGTCCACTGGGCCAGGCCCAACAGACTGTGTTGAGCTGCGCAGACTGAACCACACAACGGGCAGGGTCAGACCAAACAAGTTAGTCCGGGCTGACCCAGACCCTCTTGAACCAGACTGGGTTGGCCTGAGTGGGTCCGACTGTGTCAGACTAGACTCAGGCCCATACCGCTTCCTTTACTTTCTTGGGACATATCTTTGGCACCAGACGTCCGTTTGACAAACCGTCAATGGTGATAGTATTCTTGGAGCATAGCTGTTACTTTGACTATAACCCACTGGAGTTTGGGGTAGAGTTGAGTCATGGTCAGGTTGGTTCGTACATGATTCCTATTGGGCCCCCGAGACTAAAATGATAATAACTAATAGACTGGGTGTTCGATTGACTTTCTATATGTTACTTTGAGACCCTTATGACATGGAAGACCGTTGAGATACTTCTTTATGGGACTTAGTGGCACATGGAGAATCAGATTGTATCTTGTGGAGCGGACCCTCCCGGAGACGTGCGAGCAGAGTACAACGACCTAGTAGCTGGATGATACCTGATGACTTCATGACCGATTCATTTCATAATGACTCGACTAGCCTATTTGAGAGTGCTATTGTGTGTGGTGACAGACACATGGAGGAGGAGCGCCACTATGTGAGGCGAAAGACCCGCGATACTGAACAGGAGGAGTACCTCGGTGGGCTGTTATGGGGTGCACTACTATGTGAGGCTGCAGACCCCAAGTGTGAAGCATCTCTGTGTTATTTAGTTGTCCCACGGTACTCGATAAGAGGAGCACATAAGCATTCTAAGGTTAGTGAGTAGCGCCTCGGAGTCGTGACAGGGCCACTGTTCTCGACAGAGGATTAGTTCTCCAACAGTCGTGCTTTCCTTAATGAAAATCATGGTTGGGATGAGTCAATGACCTTTGTGTTTTTCTCAGGATTGATATGGGTTACTCGATAACTTTGGTATAGGTATGGGTATATACCTAAGTAATGGTTATCCGTTGAAAAAAACTTTTTGGTTTTTCCTTGTTGGGATATGTGAGCCCATTAGGATCTCGGGATCCCAAGTGAGTATCGTTATACTCTCCCCTACAAGGGTTATGCCGACACCTCATTGTGTTGGATGCAGATGACGGACAACACTGACGGAGTCCCAGAGCGCCTGGACTAGACGTTACCCGGAGGAAGACCTTACGACATATCAGTACATGGTAGAGTCTGATGGACGTGGAGTGATAAGGATTCCATATTTACCAACCCTTTAGGTAGGAACCCAAGAGGACGATCCATGAGTTTCTTTCACCTTCAAGCTATTTGTCCCTTGTTTAGATGTACTTGCTTTCAGTTGTATTTTTACTTTGTAGTTTTTCTTGTATTATTCCCCCCTTTACATTTAGTACTCTTGTTATATAGCTTTTTTATAGTGTTTTCTTCGGCTTGTACTCTAGTTGTGTGTGTTTACAATTTATAAAGGCAATGCATTCCTAGTTTTTGAGAATTACACCATTGGTGCTAATCGCCATCCCCTGGCCTGTGGAAGTCAGGCTATGGGTAGTCAGGATGCGGACCCCGGGGGATGGGTCGTGACAAATTGGTATCAGAGAGAGGTTGGTTCTACCACAGACCTTATGACTCTAATATTTTCTTTTCTGTGAAGCAATAGTGTTAAGGGTACTAAGAGTGGTTTTCAGTTTAGGGAGTCCAATGTTGGTGCGGGTGGTCGATGTATCCATACACTAGGACTCTGACATCTGATTTCCGTCTCGGTGCGTGAATACACTGATTGCGCGTGTGTTTTCAAAAGTATACTTTACGTCATCTCAATACAGGTCATCTCACCAAGTATAGTCCTTTCCCATGTCACATCTATTTCATTCAGGATTCCTCACCAAGGAAGACCAGGTAGAGCCCCGATAGATGTACATACTAATAGCCTGCCGAGCGACGAGGCCTAAGTACATAGCCCTCTTCTAGTTGAGGCACTAGCGGAGGCACCAGCATTACTAATCCCCATTGGGCCACCGATGCCACTAGCCCCAGCAGCAGATGATGCATGCCACATGAGTGCGTTGCATGAGTTATAGCGCTAGAGGTCACCCATGTTCCATGGAGTGACAAATCCACATGCGGTTGATGAAGGGATGGAGACTTTGGTGAGAGTCTTCAGGCTAGTATGGAAAAATTTAGACTTTATGGCGATCCTTGCTACCATCCTCCTTTAGGCAGCAGCATGCAGATGGTGGATCCGGATTATCCAAATGCATGATGAGGCGACAAATTTATGAGAAGACATCAAGAGGCTGTTCCAGGTGGAGTCTATACTATCCACCAATTGAGCGGTGCGAATATAGGAGATACTACATCTACAACAAGGAAGGATTATAGTGGTGTAGTACTCAGCGAGGTTCGCTGAAATCTCATGCTACTCCACTGATATGGTATGAGACTCGTTTTTTAGGGCATAAACCTTTGAGAAGGGACTCAGGCGAGAGATAAATTTTTCAGTTATCTCTCACAGCATCCTCACTCAGACAGGGGTGTTGGAGCGAGCCCTCCTAATGGAGAATTTACATGGTGAGAAGTCATCAGCTACGAGACCCACCACTAGCCGACATCTCGCGGAGTCTTCTATAGTTGGAAACATAATGATGACGTAGAGGTCCAAGAGGACCAGACCTACAGGTGGTCAACCACACGACTCTGGATCGGTAGTGTGGGGCACCCAGAGAAGAGATAGAGTAGACCTATTAGGAAGTGTTTATCATGCATCAGACAAGGTCACATGGCTCATGACCTTCTGACCCACCGCACTGATGATCAGTAGTTAGTTTAGGGACCTCCCAGGAAGAAGAAGAGGTTTGATCGAGTCGGTCTGAAGGGAAGAGGGGGATGTGGCAGAGGTGCAGTCTATGCAGATGGCGGTGGACGTCGTTATGAGGTTTTTCCACCAGCACCACCAGTATGTCCACCCCTACTATAGGAAGTAGGTGGACAGGGCAGAACACAGCTTCAGGCAGTTGAGGTCTACGATCACGGTGCTTCGGAGATGATTCGAGGTACGATCTGTGTCTACTCCACCTTATCTGCAATTCTTATAGACACAGGTGCCAGTTAGACTTTCATACCAACTTCCCTCATTCGATCATAGAGATTCTGAAAGATCCGTTTGTTCGATACATACATCTTGACCCTCCTACGAGAGCTGATTCGACGATCACGTACTAGTGTTGGTAGTGCGAGCTTACTCTAGGATAAGAGATCTTCGGCTGGGATCTCCTAGTAATGGTGTCGAGGCCTTATAATGTCATCTTGGGTATGGAATCGTCATCTACAGTCCATGATCAGATCAACTGTATTAGTCTAAAAGTGAGTTGAGTCCATAGGGATGAGACCAGTTTTACCTTCTACGACTATAATGGAACCTTTGAAACACATGAAGGACTTACTTGGAGGAGGGTGCAGCTAATAACTCACCAGTTGGATTTCCTTACCATCAAAGTAGTTGATGTGGAGAGTCCAACATATCATTTAGTGGTGGATTAGTACTCTGATGTTTTCTCAGACGATGTTCCAGGACTAGATCCTCACAGATAGGTGGACTTCTACATTGACATGTACCACGTGACAACCCTAATATCTACTCCAGCATATAGGATGGCTCCCTCTGAGAATCGCGAGCTACGGGTACAGCTGGATGACTTTCATGTTAATGGATTCATCCAGCCTAGTGTGTCTCCCTGGGAAGCTCCGATTATGTTTGCTAAGAAGGCAGATGGGAGCTTGAGGCTTTGTGTTGAATACTGTCTCCTGAACCAGGTGACTTTGAAGAACATGTAACCACTCCTGAGGATTGACGAACTCTTTGATCATATCAAGGGAGGACGATGGATCTCTAAGATAGACCTCTGATTAAGATATCACTAGCTCAAATTTTGAGATGGGGATGTGCAGAAGATGACCTTTAGGTGTTATTAGAGCCACTATGAGTTCTTGGTTATTCCCTTTAGTGTAACAAACACTACAGTAGTGTTCATGAGTCTCATGAACATGATCTTCTAGCAATACCTCGATTTTTTTGTCGTAGTCTTCATCGACGACATACTGATCTACTTGACTACTAAGGAAGAGCATTCCTACCATTTGCAGGTAGTACTAGACACACTTCGAGATCACCAACTTTATATTAAACTCTTGAAGTTCTAGTTTTGGATTCGAGGGGATAACTTTTTGGGACACGTCATCTCAGAGGCCAGAGTTGCAATTGATCCAGCAAAGATCGAGGTGGTACTTGCGTGGGAGCCACCAAAGAGTTTGACAGAGGTACGACGTTTCTTGGGATTATCTGGATACTATAGGAGATTCTTTCCAGACTTCTCCAGAGTTGCATCACCGATTTTATCCTTGAATAAGAAGGGGAAACACATTATGTGGTCGAAGAGATTCTAGTAGAGCATTCAGGAGCTGAGGTAGAGGCTGACTAGTTCCCCACTCATGAGTCATCAAGAGGAAGGCTTATGGTATGTAGTCTACTGAGATGCAAAATGGGCCAGACTCGGGTATTTCCTGATGTAGGAGTGAGCAGTAAACACATATGGTTCTCATCAGCTAAGATGGAATTAGCAGAAATATGATACCTATGACCTGGAGTTAGCAACAATGGTCTTTTACATGATAATGTGGTGGCATTATCTTATGGGAGAACGTTTTACCTTGTACTCTGATCACAAGAGTCTCAGGTATATCTTCCTTCAGATGGACCTGAACCTGAGATAGCGGCGGTGGCTTAAGTTCCTCCAGGACTATGACTTCGTGATACTCAATACTCTTAGGAAGGGGAATGTAGTAGAATGTATGCTCAGTAAGAGATTAGGCATTCAGCTGCTAGGTGAGGTGATAGAGCAGCTAACAACCTTACAATTATCCTTAGTAGATAGGGATGGAGAATCCTGTATACTGTCTCGTACAGTCACACCCCCACTTCATCAGTGAGTCAGGGAGGCACAACTTGAGGACGCTGACTACGATATGCGACGTGATCATTTATCCATAGGGCAGGCACCTAATGGATTTTCAGATGGTGGGGAGTATGTCATCCTCTTCAGAGGATGTACCATGGTACTAGTATCACTTCAGGAGGAGGTGTTGAGAGAGTTCCACACTACCCCTATAATGGTACATCCAGTAGTGGTGAATATGTAACAGGACCTTCGACGACAGAATTGTTGGCAAGGTATGAAGAAGGTTGTAGCATAGTTTTCCCCTCGGTGCCTCACTTGTCAGCAAAATAAGGCTGATCACCCGGTTCCAATAGGCTTGGATCAGCCTTTAGAGGTCCCGTAGTGGAAGTGGGATGGGATATCCATGGATATTATGATGGGTCTCCCATGTGCATCCAAGTGTCACGACTAGATTTGGGCGATTGTCGACCGACCCACCATGTCGGCCCAATTCCTACCAATTAGAGAGCAGGGCTCAGTTGAGAGCTTGTGACGCCTCTATGTGCAGGAGATACTGTGTTTTCATGGAGTACCATCTTTTATTGTCTCCGACCGTGACACACGCTTAACTTCCTAGATATGGAAGGGGTTGTAGGAAGCTTTCGGGACACATCATCGCTTGACACCACCTTCCATCCTCAGACTGAGGGTTAGACCGAGAGGACTATCCGAACCCTCGAGAAAATGCTTCATGCTTGTCTCCTCGACATCGGTCACAACTGGAAGAACAACTTGCCTTTGGTGGAGTTTTTCTACAACAATAGCTATCACTGCACCATAGGAACGAAACCATTTGAGGCCTTGTATGGCCAACCTTGCAGATCACCACTGTGCTGGGCATACCCCAGAGTGTCAGCAGTAGTGGGACCAGAGATGGTACGAGCTACCATGGAGAAGGTGCAGATCATCCAGGAGCGGATGAAGACAGAACAGAGTAGGCATAAGTCTTATGCTGACAATAGATGGAGATATCTGGAGTTCGAGGATGGATACAATGTCTTCCTACGATTCTCACCTCGACGAGGACTACATAGAATTGGCTGAGGCGGTAAGTAATCTCCATGGTTCATCAGACCTTTCTAGTTTCTCAGCAGAGTAGGTGAGGTGGCTTACCGCCAATCTCTTCCACCTCATTTGCATGAGGTGCACGACGTCTTCCACATATCCCAGCTAAGGATATACGTGCATGACCCTTCCCACATCATCAACCATGAGAGATGGCCATTGATGATGGGGTGACATTCACAAAGGTTCTAGTAGAGATTGAGGATCGACAATAGCAGGTCATGCATGGACGGTCGATTCCTCTTGTACACATTCACTAGAAGAACAAGAATCTCAATGAGAGAACATGGGAGAAGGAGTCTTAGATGCATTCTAAGTACCCCATTTTATTCACTTAGTTCGAGTTGTAGCTTATGGGAACGCATACCTCTGAGGTGGGGATAATGTAAAGACCCGGATTTCCATGTAAAATATTTTTTCATACATCGGAATTTTATGAGTCCGCAGTTTCAGACGGTGCTTGATTTTGAGTCCCGGTGTCCTCGGAATAAATTTCTAAAGTTTTGTTTAGGTATGTTCAGTAAACGTACGAGCGGGTTTTTATAACTATTGAATGGGTGCTCAGAATTGAAATCTGATGGCACCGTTGAACACACAATGCTGTTTTTTTCATAAAAATAATTTCACCATGACAACAGATGATTGGGTATGAGAGTTGGTTTTTAGGTTTCACGTGGATTAATAAGATAAAATAATTTAAAAATTATTTAATTTTTCTTAAACCCACGCCATGTGGTAATCTTGTTTAAAAACTCCACATGGGAGTTGGTGGTTGGACCACCACACCGTAACCTCCCATGAGATGATAATTGGGGTGGGGACCACACAAGCAGCATAACCTCCTGCGAGATGTTATGAAGTGGGGTCCACACAGGGCTTAACCCCCCATTTAAGTGGAGGGGAGGAAACCTCTCAACTCTCCCTCATTAATGAGGGAGAGCCTCTTGGTCTCGAACTCCCCTCCTAATGGAAGAGGATTACACCTCCTCAATTCCCCCAATTAATTGAAGGAAATACCCTTGACACTCTTCATATTTAATTAGGTGGGGACCACCCGGGACTCTAACCCCCTCGAAACTCACCAAATTTAATAATACAACCTATCGTGAAATTAATTGGGTGAATCCTATCCTCTATTTTTTATTTTTTAATAATTGTGCCAATGTCATGAACCTAATTAAGTGGGGCCCACCTAATTAATTCATGCTAACGGGCATAATAGATTAAAATCTATTATTTTAGAACATTTATTCTCTCTTTAGTGGAGAGTATTGGATAATATAATCCTCCAACAAAGAATGAAATGATGGAGGCGATGACATTTCTTCCCCAGAACCCCCTTCCGACGTGGGATCTCTTCGACGACCCTTATTCATTCCACTTTGTCATCAACGGGTCGACGCATGAGCTCAGAAGTGGTAGCGTACGGTGAACGATGACAACATCGTCTTCCCCCACAACGAATGAATTCCCATCAATTAAAAAGATAAGGGTGTTTTCTTTGTTTTTTATCGCTTTGTCCTCCCATGTTGAATTAACTTCCTGAGCCACTTGCTATCGTTCTAACGTGGTGGGTTCGAACATGGCCCAACCACTCTGCAACCTTTGTGGTTTCAGAACCTTGAGTCAATGAAGAAGTAATGACATCATGGAAATGAGGTGACTATGATGAAGATGGAGAATAAGGGCCATGAAAACCGCAGCCTCCGCGAACCGCGCCGCTGGCCGGGAGGCACCCGACCAGTCGACCTACGCGCTGACTGGCGTTTGACCCAGCCGAAACATCGGCCTGACCAGCCCAGCGGCACCCTGCACACGCACCCCGTGCACTGCAGGCACACCCCGCCCCCTGCCCAGCACCCAGGCTGCCCAGCTCGGCATGTCCAAATGCCTTTCATGGCACCCCCTCGCCCTTCCTGTGGCACCCAGGGACTGCATGCACCTCGTGTGGCACACTGTTGGAAATTCAGGCTGAGCTGCATGAACTGCACCCCTCGTGGCGCTGGCCGAACATGCCACTTTCCTTCGGGCCATGTTTCCCATGGGGAGACTTTCGGCCCAAATTGCCCATGCAGTCCGCTGGCCCAGGCCCAGCTGTCTGGGCCTAATTGCACAGACTGAAACACCCAATGGGCCAAGTCAGACCCAGAAAGTCAGTCCAGGTCCATGTAATCCATTTTGAGCCATAATGACTTGCGCCGAGTCAGTCTGACTAGGTTGGACCTGACACTGGCCCATACCACATCCTTTACTTTCTTGGGCCATATCATTGGTACCAGATGTCCGTTTGACGAACCGTCAGTAGTGTTGGCATTCTTAGTGCATAGTCATCCCTTTGAGTATACCCCATTAGAGTTTGTGGTATAGTTGAGTCACAGTCAGGTTGGTTCTTACATGAATCCAATCGGGCCCCCAGGACTAAAATGCTAATAACTAACAGACCAGACATCCGATTGACTTGTCGTCTGTTGCTTTGAGACCCTTATGATGTGGCGGAACATTGAGATACTTCTTCATGGGACTTGGTGAAACTTATAGTATCGTCTTTTAGATTTTGGAGCGAACCCTTCAGGAGATGAGCGAGTAGAGTAAGGAGATCTAGTAGTTGGCTGAGTCCTAAAGACTGCTTGACCGATTCGTTTTGAAGTGACTTGACTAGCCCAATGGGGAGAACTGCTATGTGAGGTGGCAGACCCATGGAGGAGGAGCGCCACTGTGTGAGGCGGATGACCCACAATACTAGACAGGAGAAGTACCTCTGTAGGATATCAGGTGGGGTGCTACTGTGTGAGGCGGCAGACCCCATGTGGGAAGCTTCTCTGTGTGATGTAGTTGTCCCACGGTACATGACATGAGAAGTGCCTCAGCTATCTATGGTTAGTGAGTGGCACCTCATAGTCGCGATAGGGACATTGTACTCGACATAGGATTTGATCTCCAGAAGATGTGGTCTCATTAATGAAAATAATAGTTTCATCTGAGTCAATGACCTTTGTGCTTTCCTCATGATTGAGATGGGTTACTAGATAACTTAGGTATATGTATGGGCATATACCTATGTAATGGTTATCCATTGAAATCATAATTTTTGGTTTATCCTTGTTGGATTTTGTGAGACCTTGAGGGTCTTGGGGTCCTTACTGAGTATCGTTATACTCACCCATGCACGGGTTATTCCCGTACCTCGTTGTGTTGGATGCAGACGACGGACAACGCTGATGGAGGCTGAGAGTGCCAGGACTGGATGGTACACAGAGGAGGACCTTATGACATATTGGTACACGGTGGAGTCTAACTAATGTGGATTGCTGAGGAGGCCATTTGTACCTACCCTTCAGGTAGGAACCCTGGAGGACGATCCAGGAGCATCTTTCACCTTCCAGGTGTTTGTCCCTTTTTTCTTTGTACTTTCTTTTAGTTGTATTTGTACTTTATAGTTGGGCTTGTATTCTGGCCCCCTTTACATTCAGTACACTTGTTATAAAACTTTTACATAGTGTTTTCTTCGGCTTGTACTCAGGTTTTACGATTTATAAAGGCAATGTCTTCCCAGTTATAGGGAATTACGCCTTTAGTGCTAGTCGCCAACCCCTGTCCTATGGATGGCGGGATTGGGGTAGTCACGATGCAGGCCTCAGGGGACGGTTCATGAAATTAAAACATGTCCTAAAATTCTTTTATTGGTCATGACCAACTAATACAATCAACGGGTAGAAATTTTGGCATTTGGAAGCCACTTGGGTGATATAATTTCATTAATACATTTTTATTTAAAGTAACAACAAAAATATCATAAACATGTATTGTCTTGCTGAAAAAATTTTAATGCAGGGTTATATAATTGATATCATTCTCTATAAAACGTAATTATAAAGAGGAAAATATTTCATACATCTTGGGATTTTGTATATAATTTTTCTAAATGAAATAAATATATTTATTAATGACACAATGATGACGTAATGATTACCTCATTAATGAATGTTTTAAATAAATGTGATTATAAAAATTAAAAACAATTTATTTTGAATATTTTTATGCCATCAAAAAAAAATTTAGGATGATTTTGACTTATTGTCTTAGAAGTATTTATTTTTTTTGAATTGATCAAGTTATTATGGAATTTTAAAAATTCAGGATATTAATAGTCTAGAAATTGATATTATTGAGTTTTTAAATCAATTTATATTTTTTAAAATGAAAAAATAGTCCTAAAAATCTATGATTGGTCAAATAAAATATATGATTTTTGAAATGTCATTAAGGATATATTTTGGTCCACTTTTTATTTTATTGTAATTATATTAGACATAGTGTGTGACCATACAAGAAGACATTGTAAAAGGGAAATAAGTTAGCACTAGGTTAAATAAAAATGAAAAGGATTAAAAAATATCAAAAACCATTCCAATTCTTTTTGGATGATTTTATTTCAACATATATTCATCTTATCTTAAAATTTAATGAGTTTTGGATCCTATGATACCGAAAATCATTTTATAATATAATAATACTTTCAAACATTCCCAAAGAGCCACTCCTCTCTCTTATAAAGTGGAAATATGAGTTTTTTCTTTATTTTATTCACCAGATTATTATTTTTCATCAATATTATAAATAAATTTATACATTTAAATAAATATACTAAACTAATAATGGAGAGTTTAATATTTTGTGATTACATCATCCAAATATCATATATTAATCAATAAATTCAGGAATTAATCCTTTATAAAAAATATCGTATTTTAATATTCACAAAAATTCATGTATTTAAATAAAATCCCAAAAATTCATGATAATAATTTTTTGACATGTAGAATTAAAAAAAGGGACACTATATAAAAATAATATATTAATTATGAGGAATTTAATTTTTAACTAAAATCATCATTTACATGAAAAATATGAATTCTAAAATAATAACGTATTTTATAAAAATTTGAAAAGTTAATTAATATAACATAAAACTATATTCTAAACATAATAAAAAAATTATATTATGAATAAATTTTATGAACTTAAATTTTCTATTAAATTAATATATTAATTATTAAATTCATCAAAAATATGAATGCACTATAATAAGAAATAATAATTAATAAATTATAAAACATATATTTACATATACTATTATATAATTATATCATATTAAATTTTATAAGACGGATACATTTTACTTATAAATTAATAGTTATGGTTCCTATTCTATTTGTTGGCTTACTATTCATAAGGGTCGCATTACAATTCAATTGGTGTGGGTTTCTTGCCATCTAGAAATAAATCATATTCCATTAATTATTCAATTATAATGTTTTTTTGGGTTTTTTTTTTGATTTGATGACACTTATAAAATATGGAATAATTTTAAGAAGGTAAATTTGACGGATTGAAATTTATGTTGTTGAATTTTTTTAAGATGATATTATATGATACCGAAATGTTCTTTAATTTCATGTTACGTATTCATATTGTAACTTATTCTCATTAGTGATATATCAAGGATCTTGATTGTTTATTCTAATGACTCTTTTATATTAAATGTTTTCATATTTGATGATGAATGTTTTAATGGTTATGAGTACTTTTATTATTTTCTCATTCACTCTCATTTTTTCGTCACACCCTTATGAACTTATTATTGACATTGATGACATATGATTACCACTACATATGTTTGTATTTATGAGAATTTGATGTCACCCTTATTATATTTTTTTCTATTAATTTATAATGAATTATGATGAATGAGTTATGAGTATATGAAATTTCATGTGGATGATTATGATGAAAAAATGCTAGATATGAAATAATGGGCTAAGTAGAAGAAAGTCTCTTTGGAGGACATGAGTATTGATAATATAGATTTTTATTATAATTATATAATACTATAAACATAAAAATGTATTCAACGATACAAGTGGTTTAATTCTTTATTTTCATTCTTTTAAAATTAGAAAGAAACTTTAGGGTCCCAATTAACAACATCACATATGGAAATGTAATTTTTTTTATTTCTACAAAAAATCATGGAGTTCAGGTTCTCTGATGTCAATCATATATCACATGTGATAAAAATAAATCATTTTCAAATATGCTTTTATCAGTCATGAATCATACCAGGGAATCATTATTATAGAAGATCCCTATATGATAAGAAACTTTCAAACCCATGTTTAGTGATTTCAATTTCATGGTTATTCTGGGGTTTTATCTCCATAACCAATTTAAAAAACTAACCAATAAAATATAACATTCAATGAAACAGTAGAACGAATTTCACATAAAATAAAAAAGGTTTGAGATAATGTATCAAGATGGAAATATAAATGTTTATAAAAATTACACACCTATTTAAATCTCAATAAAAATAAACATCATATTTTGTTGACGTATAAGAAAAAATTATCTTAGGTACTTAAAATAGGTGAAACCATTAGAGAAACCAAAATAAAAACATTACCATCAAATCATAGAACTCCAACGACACTAAATAACATATTTTCTTATACCAAAAACTGAATCAACTCTATATACTACAACAAAAATCCAATTGTTATGCATAACAAC
This sequence comes from Viscum album, assembly GCA_963277665.1. Classification (NCBI taxonomy): domain Eukaryota; kingdom Viridiplantae; phylum Streptophyta; class Magnoliopsida; order Santalales; family Viscaceae; genus Viscum; species Viscum album. The sequence goes on along the minus strand of OY728127.1, from coordinate 2,101,202,514 downwards.
ATTATTCTGTCATCAATAAATATTGAATACTAGAAATTCAGCATTAGTAGAATTTACTATAAGAGTTCTTCACCAAATTTCCCAAATCTAAAACATAATAAATATTAATATTAATTTAGGCCCCAGATCAATTGATAGAAAAAGAATATTGATCTAAAAAGGAATGAAATGTGCCTCTAATATCAACAACACCAAATCATCATTCGCATTAAGAAATTTACAAAAATAAAAAAACTCCAATGAAATGGAAAACATAGTTATTTAATAAGAATAAAACAATTGAAAATGGAATTTATTAACATATAATTATGTTAATACATTCATTGATTGAAAATATAATCTCTTTGATATAGATATATGGAAGAAGGGGGAAAATTGGTCATTAAACAAATAATCTTTCTGCCAAAGCATATTCTACAAGTTCATTTAGTACATTTCCATGCCATTTGTCCTTCTTCATTAACTTAAATATAGTATCAAAAAACCTATCACATTTAATTTTATAAAAAGGACACAACCATGTCCAAACTGATTTCACATGTTTTTGGTTATGCCTTTTTAAATAGTGATACAAATAAAACCCAAATTTAATCATCGTTAATCTAAATAAATCCAAATAGGCTTCATCAAAGCATAGATCAACCTAATAATAATAATAAATGGATGTAAATATGGTCATAACATAAATGATATAAAAAAACATGGTAGTTTCATATGATGTAAAATCAAGAGACGTTGATTGTATTATATAGTCAGAATGTTTAAATGGCTGTTGTCATTATGACATTTAATTATTTCTCTATTTGTGTATAGATGTGTTTCTAGAAATTTATCATAAACCTTAGGAATGATTACCAAATTCCACATATTAAGAGGAATAATGCATCACACACAATGTATTTCTATAATCATTGAAAAATTATAATTAAATTTTATAATATGCAAATATTATTCTTATCCTATGGAATATTAATAATTCAAGCTAAATTGGTTATATAAATTCAATAATGATTATTAAATTTCAATAATATATTCTTGAATATTAAATTCTATATTTAGTCACAAGCTTGGTGAATATAATATATGATTTATTTATATTTTCTTATTCATAAGATAATAAATATATATATTTAATTAGTTATTTATATTATATTATGATGTAAATATTTAATTTTCTCCAGAAATAATAATGTTAAGATTTGTTTTTATTTTTAGTTAATAAAATATTTAATTCTCAATTAAATGTTTAAAATAATGATAATAATTAAATAAACTAAATAATTATTAATCAATGTCTAATTAATTCTAAAGTTCATTTATTGGAAATGATGTAGTTATAAAATATGTTTATATATTATTTTTCATGTTTAACAAATGTAATGATAATATAATACTAATAACAATAATAATATATATTAGGCTTATATGTAATAAGAAATTTTGTACTGGGGATTTTTTAATTTTAAATTATTTGACCCAACATATATATCCATAATTTTTACATTTTAGAGAAATTTGATAGTCGTTAATATAATAATATATCCAGGGAATTATATCTAGTATGAGGGAATATATTCTTCCCTATACTACTGAACAATAAATAAAAACAACTATTTCTTATTATAATGAATGATGAATAAGGCAGGGAACTTTCTACATCTTTAATAACACTCGATATACTAATATACATTTTACATGACCCATGTAGGAGGTGAGGATATAGATAGAGGTATAAATTGTTTTATTCTCCACCACAATTACAAGAATATAAGAGTTGTAATCAAGTTTATCAAAAGGAAATACCAATCATGAAGAAATTATAATTAAATTTATTTATCTATATAATTAGAATTATATTATTAGAAAATAAATAGTTTTCATTCTTCATGTTATTTATGATTAAAATATTGGATTTGATTGTTTTTTATCATATATTTCCTCAATAATATCCTTTGGATTTTATAAAAATTATTATTCCACATCGGCCCGACCACACATATTTATACTTAGAACTATGTTGTGGCATTAATGTTTTCATATTATAGTTTATAATTATTTTATTATTTGGCAGATCAGATTCCGGAATAATTATAGATTATTAATTTCAATATTTTTTTTGATCCTAAAGAATTTATAATGATTTTTCCTTATGTCATATGTATAAGAACTAGACAATAATAGATAAAGAATGCCAAAATATCCCATCTATAGGGTCCTAGGATTCTGGCCACAAGAGATTTATATATTATATACAACCAATGAGTAATCACCATACACCATTGTTCAACCATGAATGGATGGGTCTCAATAATCATTGAATACCATGTTGGGGAGCATATTTGGTGTCATTACATAAAATGTATTAACTGACTGCTCGATCAGAAATTTATAGTGAGTTTGAAATTTATAGAAGGTTTATTAATTATGTAACCCGACACATTTTAACCACACACACTTATGGTAAGCCATGCATTCAAAGTATGAGTAATCATTTCATGTTGTTTATTGACTTTGGATTGATTAAAACCCAATCACAAGAAGTAAATAGTGTTGTGTTTATTTTACATGATCTGTAACACATGATAACACTTGAGAGATACATGTTGGGTCCCTAAGAGTAGTGTAGTAGAGGATATAAATTTATTACATATAATATAACTCATTTTATAATGTGTATGGTACAGACCAAACCAGACATGAAATTTTGTGATAAAATTCATATAATTACTAGTGGCTCCCAAATACCCAACATGTTTTTAATTTTACATGCAATGTAAATATTTTTTATTTAATGTAATTTTTTTATGATAGGAACATAATTAGCATGGAATTATCAGGATGAGAAGGACATGGTACAATTATATTGGAAATATTAAAAATAATAATATTATTAATATTATTATATCACATGTTTATATTTTTTCAGAAATAATGGATGGACTCCCAAATAGATTCATGGATAGAAATTTGTTGAAAAATATTAAATTTGGAACCTGGGTTATACTATAGGCATGACATAATTAATGTGTGTGACGTGTTTGGATTTACTGAATTCAAGGGTGGATATATAAATACAATAGTTTTCTTTTTGACTAATAAACATGACCATTATCTAACTTATTTGAACCCATTTATATAAAACCCATACGATTTTCCATATAAAATTATCCACTGAGATTAGAGTTTTCATAAAATAATTCTTGTATAAATGAAGGTAGATCCGAGTTTAGAAATTAATTTTCCAATCAGATATTCCCTATATAAACCATGAATGTTATGTGAAACCATTAATTTTAATCCATAGATTCAAATAGAAGGAAGATAATATTTTTTTCACTGTATTAATCTATTTTTAGTAATCCCATGATGAATTAAAATCATATCCTCAAACATAATTATTTGTGGGTCGAACATGATTATCGGTGTCATTTTATCTTCTCCATATTTGCAGATTAATGATATTAGCATATTATTTCATTATTTATTAAACATATTTGTTTCTAAAATAAATTAATTTAGGATATTCTATAAAATTCCATATTTTCAATCTTATTTTTTTTGTACATTTCATCCCACATTTATCCCATGATCAAAATTAGTTTATTCAGTGGCCAAAAATTCAAAACATACCTTGTTGGAGATCATTGGAACTTCTCTATTCAGCACAAATGATCAATACCAAATGATTGTTTTCACTTTTATTGAAATGGTAGGGGTGCATGATGACGAAATTGGAGTTTTGTTCAGGTTAAGAAACCCAGATTTTTGGATCATCATGTGACATTGGTTTGGTGTGATGCCAAGTGTTCCTTAGTGGATTTTTGCACTAGAATACTGTCGTTGGTGGTGAACATGGTTCAGAAAAAACAAATAAAAAATTATAGGGGATAATCATGGAGATACGAGTTTTGAAATATGAATGAGAATAACCACATAAAAATTTAACGGATTCGTGAAACTTCCAAACTACATATTGTGTTGTCTGAAGAACACAAACACTGCAGCACTCTTAGTACAAAAACTCGGGTTTTGACCTGGATTTAAGCATCACATACTTTATTGTGAGGCAATACACCCTGTGAAAATATTTTTTAAACATGAGAATGCATAATGAGTAAATTAAAATGATGTTTAAAAGCTCTATATTTTAGAAAAGTAGACTATGGTTAATATAATCTTCAACACAACACCTAACATATACGACCTATGAAATATATAAACATTATAATCTAGAAGTTAAATTTGATGGTATTAATATTATTAAATACTATAAGATATATATATATATATATATTTATCCTACTGAAAATAAGATATTGATAAAATTTTATTAGTTAATCTGTCAATTTTTAATAAATTAATTTTATTCATGAAAAATATGTCAATTTTAAATTGATGTTAATTAATATTCATGATGAAATATTATAAATTACTATTTAAATTTTGAAAAATATTTTTTAAAATTAAATTATCTTTATAAATAAGTATATCAAAATATAATTTGGGTGAATTTTTTAATTCTTCATAAAATCTATATTTTTAGTGAATAGTGAAAAACATCGAAATTGTTAAAAATGTAATATCCATTGAATAAATTATGAAACGTAAAAGTAAAATTATATTTTGAATGTTATTTATTTTAATATATTTTTTATTTAATTAAATATAATAGAATTAATTTAATTCAAATCAATGTTATATGTAATTTTTATACATTTTTATCTTTGGGATTAAAAATAAATAAAAAAATTAAAAATAAATAAAGTGCATAATGTTTCTCCTATTAAATTAATTACAAATAATATAATGATGAATTATTTAAATTAATTTTATATATTACTTGTCAAAAATATAAATAATATTCCTAAATTAATTATTATTACATATAGTGTTAATAAAAAACAATCCTTTCCTTGAGAAATACACTTCTTGAAAACCCGCTTTTTAATGCATTTGCAGTATCTGTATTAAATTAATATTTTCAACTTATGTGAATCGAATTTGATAAGATAAATTACAATTTTATAATTTGAAATATTGTTATTATATATTAATATCAATTTAAGTTTTCTCAATAATTACTATTGAAATCACTAAAAATTATTTACCATAGTTAAGGTAAAAATGGATTTATATAGGTGTCAATATAAAAATAAAACTGTAATTATTGTAGTTATGGACTACCACCTTCATGAAGAAATGTTACTCTCTTTTCATCCCCACACAATATGGATGATATATATAAAAAATTTAAATATATTATATGGAATTTATGATATTATTATCATATTTTGGGGAAAAAGTATTCATAACTTCTTCGCATAACGATGATTGAAAAATGAACATTATACTCATACGTACAAATGACCTACAATATACATGGTCATAACAAAGTCCATTTTTTTTTAACATTTTTCAGGAATATTTTTAAAAGTATAATTTATGAATTAATATGATCATTATTTCATGATTATTTTATTTATAATTTGATATAGTGATCTATTTGACCATAATTAATTCACCAAATCCATTTTGAAATAATGAAACGAACGTCCTAAAAATGACTAAAGTCGACTATACATATTTTGTATTAAAAAATATCATTATAAAGAAGTAAAATATAATATTTTTGTAATGGTATTAAAATGGGAAATTTTTCTCATTAAATAAAATAATTTATATATGCTTATTACATAGGGGTAAACAACAGTCACGGAATGTCTCGACGTGAGGTATGGGGTTTTCTTGTGTCAATTTATTTTATATGAACCATATGACATATTCACCACTTATTTATATGTTGTGTTTTATATAATACCCAATTAACATGTAATATAAAAAAAATTAATACATCATGGTACTTTAGGATTCAATTTTATTTAATTAATATAAGGGGATTAACATTAACGTCCCCAAGTGGTAATGAAATTCTGAACATAATTTCTGTTTATTGGGTTGTAAATGATTTTCATTCAATCTATTTTGAAATTATTATTAGTGAATTTATATGTAACATTTTCAATATATAATAATATTTAATATATTTATTTATATTTTTTACACAATATTTATCCATTATTTAACTATCAATTGAGTGATATGTTCTTTATTAGGGTTAATTGTCCCTATTTCCTTCCATTGTGACATATGATTATGATATAATCCTATAATCCTTGTGAGGTTTATATAATATTTTTTTCCAAGTTACATCATAGATCCCTTTTATAATATTATTATCTGTTTAATTTTCTGTTATTCCTTTATGTGGAACACAATTAAAGAGGTAATAAGGTGGAGAAGGATTTATTTTACAATCTATATTCTTTCAGTATTTTTTATGTTCTTATTTTTTGGAGGAAATGATTTGATAATATTTTGTTAAACTACATCTCTTTTATTATACTATTATTATTAATGCAGATCACACATTAAATTTATATTTCCTCCCTTAGTGAAATATATGACTTCAGGAAATTATATTATATGTGATTTTAATTTTTGATTTTATTTTTTATAGGTTATATTTATCATACTTGTATATGTTTTTTAATATTTATTTAAAGAATTTAATTTCAATAAATAAAATATTTTATAAAAAAAGTAGGGCAGTTTCAATTTTTTAATGTTATAAATAGAAATTTTAACTATTTCCCAAATTTGTCTCTTTTGACTCAATTTTTTAAACTACATTGGAAATAATTTTTATTTTTATCACTTATAACATGATATAGTTTTCCCACTATCATTACTATTTTTTTAATTGTGTTTCCATTATATGATTCTATGTTCATTTAAAAAAAATTATTTTTATAATAATGAATGAATTTTATATTTTTTAATGTGATTTTCAAAATAAAAATTTAAATTTCCTAAATGATTATTTATTATATTTTAATGGTATTTATATTCATAAATGTGTACAACTATTTTTGGTACTTATAATCCCTTGGGTAGTTTTTTTAATGATACCATCCAAACTCTTTATCTCCATAGAATATTTTTATTTTACATATATTCCTTTGTAACCCATTTCATTTCCATGAGTTAATTAGGATTCAATGTGGTTCTTATAAAACCAATTTCATTCCAAATAGTTAATCATATTTCAATTGGATTGTTATAGAATTGTTTTACTTACCATGATTTAATCAAAATTCAATGAGATTTTTTTGGAACCTCTTTCATTTCCATGGGTTAGTCGTGTTTAAAAATGATTGTTATGGAACCCATTATTTTCCAGAGGTTAATAATGTTTCAATGATATTTAAATGAAATCCATATCCCTTATATGGGTTAATCATGTTACAAAAGGAATAATGATGGAATCATGGATTTATATAATGAAATATAATATCAATGTAATTTAATGATGGTTCATGCATATCTTGATATGATCGGTTGGCCTAGAAAGCATGTGGTGAGCATGATATAGCATATACGAGGGGGTTCCTCGATAGTGCTCTAAAGGAATTGGTATTGACTATGTTATATGAATTTTTATATTCGATATTGATTATATAGTACTCCATTAAAAAGATTTATTAAAGGGATATGTAGGTGTTAAATGAAGATAATGTCCCACTGTTCCAATACATAGTAAATATTCATTCTATGTGTTGAAAGATATTTGTTCATGGTAATATTTAAAAATATTATTATTATTATTGATTTTGATGACCATTTCCATTATTAAATTCAAATTAAATTTTTTCATGTTTGATGGTCTTTTTATTTATTGTTTTTTTATATTGATATGTCATGATTCTGTAGTGTGATTATGTCAGCGTAACCTTATATCATCATAATGATAATGGAGCATATTCATTTTTAAATTCATTTGTCAAGCGTTACTAAAAATTTGATATCACAATTAATATTATTATATTTGACCGGGTAAAAAATAATTATGTTGGATGAATTTTATCTAGAATGGTTTCATATAGATGATAATGATGAGCTCTTAGAAAATATGAAAGATTGTGAATAGTAGAAATTATACTAAATTGAATTCACGGGTATTGTTTTTTATGTCTATTTAATAATTCTATAAAACTATAAAGTTAAATGTTCATTGAGAATATAAATTATATAATATTAATTTTCTGATTTATTAGTTATTTTATGTAATAAAATTAGGTAACATTCATGGATTTCGGGGTCATAAATCTAGAGTTTAGGTCATCTGCACTGGATCCATGATTATGGGTCTGAGGCTGTAATAGTTGATACTATAGGGAAGGGTTATATATTATCTGATATTATATTTTTTTCATGTTATATTATTTTTGGAGTTATGGAAACCATGTTAGGTTTTGTAAGATAAGATATGTTCATATATTGAATTTCTTAGTCACACAGTTGATTTTTAAGCATTCATATTTTAAGGTGAATAATGGAATTGTTTGAGAAAATTTATATTGTTGAAATGTACAAAAATTATTATATTCTAATGTTGTATCAATTTACATTATTTTTAATGAAATTTTATGGTTTTGTTACAATTTATGGATTATATTATCATTGAGATGGATGTATTTTTGAGAAAATTTTTTTCCCATATAGATAACTCTATTATTTAAAAGTGATTTTTTGACAATGTTATTAATTTTATTTCAAAATGAGATCATCATATTTTGGTTATAGTACGTTGAAAATAATGAGATAATGATTGACGTTAAAATAAACATTAATTTCAATGTTATTGAGGTTATTTTTATAGTGTTATTTCATTTTGGAATGATTTAATTTTAAAACTAGGTATAACTATTGAATTTTTTAGATTAATTTATTATTTAATTATATGATGTATTATTAATTTGAGAAAAAAATTACAATGTACTAAACATTTTTGTTTTTATTAATTTTTATAGATAGGTTGTAACGACACAAATTTTTTCAATGGAAATTCCCTTCTTATATTTATGTCATCAAATCACATGAAATCACAACATAATGAACTACTAAGTGATAATTTACCTTTAAACATATGTTTTTCACTTATGTGTTTGGAATTTTGAAAATCTGGCATACATGGATGTGTTCAAGATGTTTTTTGGAGTCTAATAAAAAACATTTGGTGAATAGTAACCTTCCCTATTGAATATTAAGATACCCTTATGAATATTTATATACCCTAATCAACAGTAACCTCACCTATGGTGAAATAAAAATAATATTCAAGTTGGAAGTACGATATGCCTATATTTATAATGAGTTAATGAATGTTTCAAAACTAGTTTTGCTAATAAATTATTATTTTAATTAAATATTAAAATAATCATATTTAAGAAATTTATTTTTGAAAAATGGACTTCATTTTTGGATTCTACTCGTCGAAAAATTGTTTGGGTGAATTTTTGGGATTTTTCTAAAATACTAGAAATTTTTATGAATAGTAGAATCTGATAATTCACAATAAATGCTAAATAATGGATTAATTGAGTCATTGATTATGTTATTATGATGTAAGACTACTTGTATCGAATTAACATGACCCATTTACTATTCTTGGTGAAGTAATACTTACTATGCATTGTCTGGGGAATAAATAATAAATTAATGATTATAATATCATGAAATCCCTCCTATCCTCCACTATAAAAACTCCCCTTTACTCCCTCTTCTCCCCACTCCTGTCAAGCTCCAATATTTCCCTAATATCATCCCAAATATCTCCCTATGATCCTCCACCACTTCCAAAATCTCTCAGCTACGTCAAAATACAAAAACTTATCCCCTTAGGAGGTTCTCAAATGTGGAAGTCTCATGTGATGAATTCCTCTTCCAAAATTTCTTCTTTTCTTTTAAGCTCTTTATTTTTATTTCATTTCTCACCTCCCTTCACCATAATAGTATGAAAAATATAGTAATATACATGTACTAGATTGTATTCATGCTAGTGGTATATTTCACTATATTCTCTCATTTCTCTATTCTTTTATTTGAATGAAATGAAAGCACCGTTTGAGATGTGCTAATTTAGCACATTCAATGACAACGATTTATAAATTTCTATTATTATCATTAATTATGGTCATCAAACCATTTCAATTTTGGTTAAACCAGATTATTATATATGTAATACATCCTATTTTTGTTTCTCTAATCGATTGGTACAAATTGAATTATGTTGTAACGAATAACACATTCTTTGAAATCGAATCTACCAATTAAAAAACGGTTATCACTAAGTTAATATAAATAATAATTCGACATCACTATAAGAATTCTAATTAAAAAAAACCATGTAACCACATGGATTTGAACTAAGGAATATTACTTCAATTCTAGACAACCACTTTCATCAGGCATATAATCCAAAGTTGAATATGGGTGAACAGATCATTAAAGCGAAGTAAACAAATGAGCTCGAACAAGGAAGTTGAACATTATAACTAATAAAAAAGGATTTGAATGAACTAAAAAGTTTTATAATAAATCAATTACATATATAAGAGTTTATGTAAATAATAATTAATAATCCTAATTTGTTTATTCAGGTCATTAATAACAAGTGGAGAACACTACTAGATTTAAGGTAAGGGATCCTCCCATTTTCACTCTTAATCAAGATGGTTCACTATGCTATGTTTTTTCTATAATAACATGTGATGGGGTATGTTTATACACCGTCCCCATAGTTCCCTAATGTATTATATGTTATGAAAAACCCCATTTCTCTCTAATCAATACCTCTTGGTCACACCCGACACCATGCCGATAACATCGTAACGAATTCTACCCGAACCTTCTTTGTTATTTCCTGTTACCTTATATTTCTTTCAAAATGGTGTTGTGATATCTGTTTATTTGAATGTTATGAAATATGGATATTTTTAAAATAATCTAATATCCATACCCTTTAATCACTTTCTATTGGGGATATTCATGTTTGTGAAAGATTCCCTCCTTAGAACATTCTGATAAGCAAACCTGTTTTAAGGGGACTACCCTAAATTTTACCCAAATTTCATGTTCACTCTATCCTATGTTTTATGAAACCATTGTCATTATAAAATCAATATTTTTATTACGAAAACATTCTTTGTTCAATTCTGTTTTTATATAAAAGAATGTATTCTTTTCTATTTGAAAATCTATGTAGTGTTTTCCATAAACCCGCACAAAAATGTGTTAATGCTAATGATTCAAAAATGAATTTATAATATGTCGTCACTTCTATTTGACACTACTAACCATGTTACATGGACATTTTAACCTATTAATGTCCATTTATGTTCTAATACTTTCCTTTTATGGACACTTTCATGATACACCCATTGGATATGTTTTATGTCATGACTGTGGTACCCAATTCATTCCATGTGTACCCTTATTTTTGTGTATGGTTGAATATGCATGGTTGCATATGTGGTATTAATATTTATGTGGAAAGGATATACATGAATATGTTGAGATGTGTGTGCCATGATAGATCTCTAATTAATTGGGTTAGTTTTAGTCTCATGAGATGTGATGTGAACTGGGATTGGCGGTTAGCCTTGACCCGTACTGAAATGGGAAACGAGATTGTCAGTTAGCCTTGACCCATACTGACATGGGAAACACGATTGGCGATTAGCCTTGACCCATTCTAAAGAAATGTTTTATGATTTTTCCACATCTATATGATTCCATAATTATATGATCCCATGCTTATATTAAATGATTTAATATGTTCATGTTATGGATATCATTATGACGTGCCTCTTAACTCATGTGCTTGAGATATATCCTTATGTTCATTCCTTTACTAGGGTATTTAGCTCATCCCCTTTTTTTATGTGTTCCCCAGGGTACCCTATGAAGATGTAAGATGTCAGAGGAATTTTGAAGCTCTTTTTTGAGATTAAATAAATATGTTTTCATTAGTCACATGTTAAGGTTATATGTACCTAGTCTTCCAAGACACTAGACTTAACGATCCTTGGATAGTACATTGATGATTAATTATGCTTAAAATAATGAAATTTTACATGTAAAAGGCTTGGGCCTCTATAAGGTGGAATAGATTGATGCTTTATTTTGTGGTTTTATGGTCTTTAAAAAAGGATTTATGTGTTGTAGGTATGAAAAATTCAAATTGAGTACACATTATTTTTAAAATGCGATGGGATTGTTGATGAAATCATATAATTGAAGAAATTATACATGTTCTGTAAGTATATTTGACAATTATTTTAGTATATATGATATAAAAATTACAAAAATCATGGAAATGGGTCACATGATTTTTTTATCCACATACCTTCATTTATAATGAATCGAGAGTATTTTCACACATTGATGATTTATATTTTTATGTTCCATAACCGACTATTTACCATCACCTTTCTATGATCAATCATCTATTTCAATATCCATATTTATAAATTATTTTTCCCTATGTAAAAGTGGTCACATCATACATATGCCTTCAAATTTTGTAACCTAGTGTCTATTTTTCTCGATGACATTCAAACTGTTATTCCTCTTTAATAAAGTTGTTGTTTTATTAAACCTTTTTATGATGTGAATTTATAAATAAACGGTATGTTACACTTTGAAATGTATGATTACATAGATAAAGTTAAAAATTTTGGGACGTATATAATTATTTTGGGTGGGGTAGGATATAATATAGATAGATTTTAGAAAATAAAAAATTGTTTAATAGTGTATTTGACAAGAATATTGACCTTAAACATCCCAAAAAAATTAACTAGTATCACCTACATTGTAAATTAGTGTGTTGGAATATTATTTCAAAAATATGATATGATATATATATATATATATATATGTTAATTAATATACATTATTGATAATTTTTTAGTATATAATGAAACAATTTTTAGAAATGTAATTTTATTCAAGAACAATAAGTCTTATTAGAAAATATTTTTTATTTTATTAATGATTAAATATTATAATTAACTCCTATAAATTTTAAAAATTTATTTGATAAATTTTAATTGATATTTTATTGAAATATCTCACAATTTAATTTTGATTATATTTTGTGATGTTATAGTAAATATATATTTTTTAGGGAATGGTGAAATTATAAAATTTTAAAAAAATGACAACTCATTTAAACAAATTATGATATTTAAATTTCTAATTATTTTTTTAATATGATTTAATGTAAAATAATTAATATTTATTTATAAATAATTCCCTTAATTTCATTAAATCAGTTTTATATTTTATTTTAGTATAATTTTGTATTTGGGAATATTGACGATAAGATTCATGTTTTTTATAGTGAAGAATTTTTATACCATTTAATGAATTAAAATAACCCATAATGAAGGATTATTGGAATTTAATTTATAAAATATTTTTAAAAAATATAGTTTTATAGAGTAATTATTATTATTAATATATTTACTATAAGAGCACAATTTCTTTGACAAATGCATTTCTTGAAAACATTATTTTTTTCCACATATGTGGGATTTATTTTTAATTATTTATTTCTCAATTGATGTGATCTTATTTTCATAAAATATATTCTAAATTTTTTATGAGTTTTATTTATACTATATAAGAATGAAAAAATAATTTTTAACCATAAATAATTCTAAAAACATCACAAATTAATTACCTTTATTAGGTTTAAAAATGATTTACAAGGGGGTTAATATACAAATTTTATGAGTAAAAATGGCCTAAAATATTTATAAAACTTATTTTAAAAACATATATGATCCTTATCATGTATATGGATTTATAATTTCCATTTTTGGGCCTTGATTGATGTGAAAAATGTGGGGGATTATATGTCAATTAAAAAATTAAAAGTGACCCACAAATCTCCCATATAAAAAGGCTACCCACTCAGTTATCTTATCTACCCAATAAATCCCTTTTAGTTTTTCCAATACCTACCAAATAACATCATAAATTCCATACCTCCATCAAAGAGTCATTTTTTGACATCTCCTAAAATAGGTGACAATGAGGGAGGATTGTACACCCTTGATAATTGATGAAATCATTAACCAATTATTAGCAGTGAATTGGTGTTGAAATTTTATATCAGAACATGATATAAGTAGGTATAGAATCAGTAGGGGGATCTGCTAAATGTGGTTTTCTAATACACTATGGGTTTTTTGAGATTAGGATTATACCTTATGGTGTTTTCGACACCATAGTGGGGTTTTTTTGGACTTATAGAACATGTTCCATATCCTTTCGTATATTTGTTCATTAATGTATTATTCAATCAAATCATATATTATTTTACATTATTGGTGGATATCATAAATCACTTGATGATGATCATAGACATTCTTGGAGAGTACTACCTTTACATGATGATCTTGAATTATTGGTTCTAAATTCTATTTTCCCACTTCATGGGATATTTATTCTTATAAATGGGAGTCACAATGGACCCAACAAAGGATGAGATAGTTCTATCTAGATAACAACTCATGGTCATGGTCGTGGTAGTATATAATCATTGAATGTTTTTCTATTGTATATTATTGAATAAGGTAATGGCATAGTTAACCTTTTTGCAGTGGGAATTTAAGGGTTCAGATTTTTTGACGCTCCTTTTTCATCACAGAGCCCAAAGGAATGTAAAGGGAAATGACTTAGCACAAATTGATTTCATCCTTTTATGAAAATATCAAAAATTGACAAAGGCATGAACAAGGGATCATAAGCACATGGGCCACGCAAGTTCTATCACTGTCGCCAAAGTAAACTTGTGCGACGTCTACTGGTCGCGCAAGTGACTTGTGCAACCTAAGTTATAACTACCCAGGGTCTTCTCCTACCTATAAATAGACCCTGTGGGCCCCCTATTCGAGGAGGATTTTTTTTCCCAAAAACTCAGATTTGAGCTCCCGGCGCCCTAGTCTCTTCTCAAAGCTTATGAAGCACTTCTAAGGAAATTTATTACCTAGAATGAAAGATATAAAGAAGGGGAGGAAGGACTAAGTGTTGAAACTCATCAACAATTGCGCGCCTGAGTGGCCAGCCCTTTAAGGGAAAAGGCCACAGTTGTGCAACGCCTTGCTCTTTCAATAGAAATTGTGCTCCCCTCTTCTGGAAGAACCTCAAGGGGATTCTAACGGCTTTAATCAAGAGTCGCTCAAGTATTACCCTGCTGGTTAAACATCGTGAAAGTACATCATGTGTGATGCAAGCATACCTGCACGACCAGGACTTGCGCGCCCACGCAGTACCTACGCGCCTGCCAGGACATGCGCGCCCCTGCCTTTTAGGTGCCTTTCTTTCCCATTTCACCCCTCATAAGCCATTCCACCTTTCCTATTCAAGATTCAGTCTTCAAGACATTCTTCAAAGCCATTTATGCCATGATTTCTTGATTTGAATTCCTTATCTGAAAGGAATTATGTGGAATATCTCTCAAATTCTAGTTATTCACACATCTTTATGTCACTAAAGATTGAGATTTCATTCATTCAACCTCATCCATTAAAATTAGTGAATCCTTTACCTGGGTCTCCTTTTCAGGAATAATCCCTAGTCATATGTCCTCTAATTTGGGCATCCTCTTAGGAGTAAGCACTAGATCCCCTAACCTGGGCTTCCATTTCAGCTGTAAGCCCCAGTCTCAAATATGGGCCTCCTTTTCAAGAGTAAGTCCCAGTCATAATTCTTAACGTGGGCATCCTCCTATGGAGTAAGCCCCAATTCTTAAAGTTCCCAAATCTGGGCATCCTCCTTAGGAGTAATCCCCAGTCCCCTAATTTGGGAATCCTCCTCAGGAGTAAGCCCCAAACCTTAATCCTTGACCTGGGCCTCCTTTTCATGAGTAATCCCCACTCTTAATTTCTCTTAACCAGTCCTAATTTACCTTTGATATGGGATTCCTTTTCAGGAGTAAAACCCAATCATAAGTCTTCTCCTAATTTGGGCCTCCTTTTTTAGGAGTAAGCCCCAAGATAGAGTATTCAAAATCTCCATGAAGCACATATACCATTGTGGACCATGTTCCTGGATTTCTTCCCTAAAGTAAATCCTAACCTTCATTTATCTGGGCAGTCATACATACATAAGCCCCACATTATTTCTTATGATTGCATCTTTCAGGGCACAATTGTCTAATTTTTACTAATACCTATTGTTTCTCACACCGAGCATGACTCATGTGAGCTTAGAGTGTAAAAGTAATTGTGACATCCTTCTTTGAGCCGTCAATCATAAAAATCATACTCCCTTACTCGAACTACGTGGGTTCTGATTCCTTTTCTAAACAAATGATACATAGGTAGCCCGTCTACAGGTCTGATCCCAACTCTAAAATAATCCATGTCCTTCTGAATGACAATAAACCTCAAGTGCCCCACTGAGTGGCTTTAAAACCAGCATGGTCATCATAATGACCAAGAGACTTCTATATAAATGTGTCGAACTGTACCATTGAACAATAATCTATAATAAATAATGATGATTCTCTATCGATGATGAACCTCGAATACATATAAAAGATTCTCTAAATTTCCTACATATTTTCATTGATGTCAGATCTGAAGGAATGCTCATTTCTTACTTGGTAATGTAATAAGGATTCATGAACATAACATAGATCTACAAAGAGAGTTCCGAAGTAGACAATAATTCCCCTAAAAAGGTGTGATGAGTCTGACCTCCCATCCTATCGACCAATGAAAATTACTAATCCTCATCAGTCCACAAACTAATGAGCACCTACCTTTGGAAAGTAGGTCTGAATGGATGTGGAATCATTGTATGTTTCCAGTTCTATGAACAAACCCGTTAGAAACCGATTGGAATGTTTGAACCTCCCATCAAGGCGGTCATCCCCGGATTCCAAGGGAAACAAAAATGGTGAACCCAACATGAATCCTTAACCATGTTAAAATGATGTTTTACCTATTTATTAGGCCCCTATTTATAACTCAATGAGAGGGCCAAAAAAAATCTTTGACATATGTGCTTATCCAAAAGATGTAGTGGATGAATTTATCCTGATTACGTCTATTATATCAAACATGCACTCTTTTCCCAAGAACATATGCATTTCTAGAATGGCTATTATCAAGATCACACCTGTGAATACTGCTGTTGCAAATGCCATTGTTGCTACTCCTGCTGGATCATCATCCGCTTTTAGGACGATATCACCTACTCAGCATCTTCAACGCTGGGTATCAAACGCACTGGTTAAGGTGTACCATCAACATGGTACCATCCCAACTCTAGAGGCTTCCAGACAAGACCTCTAAGTAAAAAAATCAAATCGGTCATCCAGACAATGAAGACCAGTGATCATGAAGAAGGCGTTGCTGACTACCATCTCCAACCGTTTCAGGTTGTTATCCCCGGAACGCAATCACCATTCACTCCCTTATTTTGGGGAGGTGAATGATCATGTCCCTCAGGACCATAATTCAAATAGACATGAGTCCTTCTTGAGGTCTCCCACCAATAATCGCCACCAGACTCGTGCGACAGTGCACCCTCAACATGATGGGGGTACCGACTCCAGGCGTTCATCTCAGGTTACTCGAACCCGAGCAATCAAGAAGAACCACCAGAGGCAGAATCCGGTCAACAGTGAGCAGGTTCGCATCTCTTCCATCTCTGGAGAAGTACACCAACCTAACTTGGTGGAAAACAACGAGCATGCACTCACATCTGCCAGTTTTAATTCTGCTGTCCAACAGACTCGTCTGGCAGCATCACGCCAATCCCACCAGGCAATTCCAGCCGAGTACTATAGGCAGGAACATACACATGTTTATACATCATCATCTAGTCAGCATGCTCGTCTGACTACATACGATGGATCTTGTCAACCACGTTCGGTGAAATGAAATCAGAAGGCACATACACCTGCTAGTATTAATGAAGCCTACCAACATTCTCTCTTGGTAGCATTCAAAGAAGTTAGTCGGAAAGCCCCGACAACAAAAAGGTGGCAGACTCAACTCTCTGCCCCCACACTTGAGTACTGTCAAGATTCGCTGACACAAAAAGGAGGACACGAGCAGGAACATACACCTGCTCCAAGCTCGGAATGGACGTATATTCCCGTTCCAGCAGCTGAAGTCACCAAGCATATTTTATCAATGGTGAAAGAGCAGAAGCAAATCCTTGTTCATATTCTGGATGCCTTCCAGGATATTATAACAACATCAGCGGCATCTCAGGGAAAGAAACGCAAATCTATCCCTTCCAGTGGTTTGATACATCAAAAATTCACTACGGAACAGACACAAACATCTGTTCTAGTCCACAAGGGTTGTGAGGCATACTCCCCCATAGCATACAGACAACCAAGTCAGGCACATACAGCTGATTTGAGTAGAGATTGTTAGCCTAACCTGGCCATCATTCCTGATCAGGCATATACACCTGCTCAGATCAACCACATTCATCAACAAGTGGTTTCCAAGGTGAGTAATAAGGCATCTAAGAAAAATACCCACCCAGCACAATCAGGAGATCAAGAGCCAATATGTAACAAGGCCTTTCCCGATGCAATATTTCTTGAACCCCTCAGTCAATTATCTATTGAAATTAAATATTCTACTCCCTCATTTCCCAATAGTGGTAACATTAATTCCGAAGGACTTCAACAGACACTTCCTCATGAAGGCCTGATTCATGACAATTCGGTCGATCTCGAAGCTTCATCTTCAGTTGAGAGCCACAGGAACCCTCTGTGTGGTCAGAATACCATGGACCAAGAGATCTCATCTTTTTTTGTAACCCATTATGGTGGTCCTCCCCATGATTATGAATTTCACTTCGAATGTCCTCTCCGCAGTAGTGATGCACATTGCCCAGAAAATGCTCCAGTGGACAATGTAGTGCCGAGAAAGCCCTCTTATCTTAAGGCACTTGAAAATGTGAAACTATTCATGTCTGAAGCTTCATCGCTAGAAGGTGAAATACATTCTCAATTAAAAGATAGACTAGGGTGTAAGTCATTCTCCGAACCACCCCTATGTCATTCATCTTCTAGTTTGATCAATGATTTCTCTACCAATCCTATTGAATCCAATGAAGCAACCAGGAAACACCAACTCTGGTCAAATCAGGTAGAAGAATCTTCATCAAATGATAAAGAGAAAATGATGAACATGAGAAAACAACTGGTGAAAGGTGAAGTTCCAGTCATGTTTTGGCCTCTGGTTGACTCTCAGTATAACATTCCCGAAATGTTGACGGAAGATGAAGTTCGTGATATTTGTCTCATCATATGGAAAACTCTTTGTCAGTTGAAAAAGAAAGTATTATCTTATGATTAATATGAAAATCATCTTAAGATAATATAAGGGTTACACCGTCAGATTGATTTGGCGTCTCTATCAGCCTCTCGATATCTGAAGGCTGAAAAGCAGCAGAGAGCCCTTCAACGTTCATGCATTGGAGAACTAAAAAGATTGCGTCAGTTAATTACCAATGCCCCATCTGGTATTCATGTCATAGGATGGGGTGTTCATGGAGCACTGCATTTCACGGTGCTCTCCAGCCGGCAAAGCCCGCCGAAAATGGTCTCATGCAATGTTATTGCCCACGGACGGCCACAGTCAATGGGTTTTGTTTTTAATCAAAAGTTTGCGCAAGAACAGGCTTCAACTAGTTACTCTCAAAATCAATAATACAGAGAACAATTTTTTGAATTAATCTTGCATCAAGCAAACGAGAATATTGAACATGCCTCTCGTTTGGAGCAAGCACATCACTAATTGACAGAAGTTTTGGAAATCATCCAACGGTCTTTTGAACCGGGTGATAAAAGCGGATACAGGTTAATGAATCCAACTAATTTCTGGACTAAGGTTCACAAGATCAGGGGGACATTAAAGAAAGTCTCAGACATAGCATGTCAAGAACCACCCCATCTCGCCAGACTATGGGCTCTTTTAAACCAACCCTCAGAATCAACAAAAAGGATTCGGGGAGTTGAGCGAGAATAGCAGGAACAGCCCCCGTCCACTGGACTGGGAACTTTTTCAAATCATCAATCCCCTCCTAAGAGAAAGACGATCTTTTCTCGATTGGGGAAGAAACCTCAAGAGGAATGAAGACCCAAATTATCAGGAGATTCCCTCCAAATTACGGTTCATCAAGAAGTTCCTAAGGGATCGAATCAACAAAAGGCAATGTCTCATCAAAGACATGGAAGAAGACAATATCATAGAAATGTTGATAGAAGTTATGTGATGAGTTATGCATCAATCAATGTCATCAAGGCCGTTGTTGCTGATCCACCAGATGAGGCTCAATCATGGGACTCAAATGAAGAGGTTCCTGCTCAAAAAGATGTACGCACCGAAACAAATGAAGAAGGTGTGCGTACATGAAGTCAAAGAATTACTCAGAACCATGGTAATCATTCTATTAACCCACCTCCACCTCTCCGAAAAGGATCCAAAAAAGGGAAGGGAAAGAACTAGGTTACATATCCTTCCTCTGGAGAAGGTCAATCTCTCTCACTATAGCAGAGGTTTTCACAACAGGAGGAAGAAATGAAGGAATTAAGAAGGTTGAATGCAGGCCAACTTCAGAGTAGTCTTCTTCTTAATCATGTTGGATTTAGTCATCCAAAGTAATTTTTTGTAGCTACTGAGATAGATCAAGAATATCCTCCTCTATCAGTACACCCTCACAGGTCTAATCCTACGGGTCAAGTGCAACAACAATTGGAAGTACTACCATCAGTTGCATCACCAATCGCCAAATCTGTCCAAGCTCCAGCCATTGCACCTACCCAAGTCCAATTTCAATAGGATGTTTCTCAGAAGTTAATAACTACTATTGAGTCATTAACAGCTCGGTTAGATACTATGGAAGGGAAGCCTGCACATGTTCAACCAGAAAAGATAGTTTACCCTGAATGGGTAGATTCAATTTCTCCTCCATCTAGTTTTGGGAACCCTGTATTCCCTATTTTCAATGGATCAGGTGATCCTGAATAGCATTTGATGCATTACGTGTCTTGTTGCGATCCTATGATGGGAACTCCAGAGCAGCAAGAAGCAGTGAAACTCAGATTCTTAGTGCGAACCATGCAAGGACCAGCTTTTGTTTGATATACAAGCCTGCAATCCCGGTCAATTACCGGATGGGAGGATCTTCACCAAAAATTCCTCCTTCAGTTCAGCTCAACTTTTCCAGAGGCAACAGTTTTCAATCTTACAAACTGTAAGAAAAGGGATAATGAAAGGGTTTCTGATTTCATTGCTCGAAGGAAGGGATTAACATATTCCTTGAGTTTAGCACTCCCTCAAGAAGAATTGTTTCCAATCTATGTGGAAAATTTTCATGACGAATTACGCACGCCGTTAATCCCTATAAAATACACTGGAGGGTTTCGAGACCTTACTTCAATCACTCAGCAGATTGAAGATTCCCTTATACAGGCTAAGGCTAAATCTCGTGTAATTCCATCGACTCCAGGAAGGAGAATGGGTAAAGCAGAAAATTCTATAGTTATGCTTAAACAAGAACCTGTACCTATTTCTACCACAAACCCTTCATCTTCTTGAAGGGCTCCACCTTCTGAGTTCCAACAACAAATTCCTTTTCGTCCAGACGATCAAAAAGATAAAAGGCAAAAACAATTTGAATATATGAAGAGAAAAACATAATCTTTCTGGAATGAACAAGTTCCTGGTTATTTCATTTCGACTCTGGAAAACAATTTGGTTCAATTGCCAATTCCTAAGAGGCCAAACAAGAAAGGAGATGAAGACCATCCCAATTATTTCCCTTTTAATCAAACATTGGGGCATCCCATCCTGGAGTGTTTTGTCTTCAAAGACCTCCTGCAAAAGATGGTCGACTCGGGACAAGTCACATTGAAAGGCTCCTCAGCCCAGGTAGCATGTGTCACTGCTACAGTTCCAGAGGAGGAAGGTTAATGGAAAGAAGTCAAAAAAAAATGCACAGAAGTATGATGATTGGACGGTTAGAATGACAATCAATCGAGCTCATGCTATTTTGGGAACACAATTAAAGAATCCAATTGTGTCTTCTTCTATGAATGTTGCAGCAAAACCCTCTTCGTCAGAGGGAAAGTCCTCAAACAAACGACATGATTCAAAGATAGAAAAAGAATCAGAAGAAGATGAGTATGTGTCAGATCCTAGGTTGTTTATGACTTTGGCGGACTTCATGCCATCTACTTCAAAGCCACGGGCACCGCCCCACCAAACGGAATAGCCTAAATAGGCTAATCAGGCAGTGTCTTTATCAGACGAATAGTTAATCTTTGGTTCTTTTAATATGATTCAATTCACAGATCCATATGCCAGTTGCAGTGTCGATTTCAATGAGCCTGAATTCCCTATATCAAACAGAGGAATCAGAGGAAGTTCCAGGGGCTCAGGATACAGGGGAAGACGTGGATCTTTCGGAAGGAACTATTCCAATTATACCCCTACTAGAACTGTGTATGCAGCAGAAACTCATGGTAGAGCCCTTCAGCGTGCTCAGCAAGAACACGCAAGTTATTCTACCAACAGCAAATTCAGTCCTGGAACATTTATTTTTGAAGACCTTTTGAAGGTTCCATCTTGTTCCTCTTAGCATGTAAATGGATCTAATTGGTCTAATCTTCCAAAAACAGGAATATTGCCAACTCCTTTCCCAATACAAGATGCATGAACTTCCAAAGCATCTCCTTCCAAGGTACCTGCTAAACCATATATTCCTATTGGGAAACGCAGACCTCTAGATCAAAAGCATAATATATTGAAACACATGGCCCATGTACCAGCCACGTTATCAATTCTGGATGCTCTGAATCTGTCAAAAGATCTTCGAGAAGCACTCATTGAGACTTTGTCAAATCCTTAGGAGTTGGAAACTAAAATTGCTGCAGCAGAAGTCTATCACATAGAGAATAATCCCGCAAAAGTCCATGCAATAATATCTTTTACTGATGAAGATGAAGATGATGTTGTTCATTGACATATTAGACCATTGTACTTGTCCGGAAAGGTCAATGGTGTGGATGTTCTAAGGGCTTTCATTGACAATGGTTCAGGAGTCAACCTCATGCCCATTCGTACACTTCGTCGATTGGGCCTCACAGAATCTGATTTTTCTCCTTCCACCATGATGCTAGAGGGATATGATAAAAATGAACAAGAACCACTGGGTGAAGTTACACTTAGAACTCAGTTTGGGGATCTTGTATCCAATTCAGATTTCATGGTTGTTGATCATGACCCAGCTTTCAACATCTTTCTTGGAAGACCCTAGCAACATCAACATGCGGCTATCCCTTCATCATACCATCAATGTCTCAAATAATGTTTCGATGGTCATGTTGGACATTATATGGTGATACGGACCTGTTCAAGACATGTGAGTCTCAATACATTGAGGTGGAATTATATCACATGAAGCAAAGGGAGAAATCCATAACAAAGAAGATTACCAAAGTTAATGCTCAATATGGTTTGGAACAAATTCCAGTAAATCTATTTACACTAGTGAGTACAGATTATGTGTTTCCTATTAGTAAAATTGACAAGATAGACCCAAATCAAAATACTCTTATGGAAAGATCCATAATGTCAATTATGGCAATCGAGCCAGAAAACATGGGAGAAATTGGTAATCTACCAAGCGGTGATGAAAGCAAAAATGGTGATGTCTTCATTTCATCTACTGAAATCCAACAAGTCTATGCTTCGCCAATTAGTCCAGAAGAAGTTATAGAAACATCAGAGGTGAAAAATGATGTCGATTCTCAATCCATCATCTCCTCTTTATTACCCAAAGAAGACCCTTCATCATCAATCGGGTCAGAAATGGAAGCTTCTTTTTCATGATATGCAAATTTTGACATCTCTTCGGATCATGAGAATTATACTTTATCATCTACTATACAAGTAGAAACGGAAGAAATAACACATGATGAAGAAGAAGAGGAAGTTCTTAGAGATGCTCCCCAATCATTTGAAGAGGGTATCTCTACCACTGTGGATGAACTCAGAGAAATAAATCTGGGTACAAAAGGAGATCCACGCCCCACTTTAATCAATGCGGCCATGACTCTTAAAGAGAAGGAGATGTATATTTATTTTCTAAAGAAAAATAGAGATATATTTGCCTGGAACTATACATAAATTCTCGGGCTTGATCCTGATGTTGCTACTCATTATTTGGGTTTACCTGAAGAACATCGAGGATTTAAGCAAGCCACGAGAAGAACACACCCAACTTATGCTTCCAAAATTTAAGCTGAACTGGATAAGATTATAAAAGCTAACTTCTTCAGAGAAGTTCAATATCCCAAACGGTAGGCTAATATAGTCTCTGTAAAGAAAAATAATGGACAAATTATATTTTTCATCGATTTCAGAGATCTTAATTGGCACTTTCCTAAGAATGATTTCCCACTTCCGATTACATAACTTCTAATTGATGCAACATTTAGCTATGAAGCTCATTCCTTCATGGATGGATATTCCGGATATAATCAGATCTGAATGGCCCCAAAAGACAAGAAATCTATAGCCTTTAGAGCCCCTCAGGGAGTGTTTTTCTACCGGGTAATGCCCTTTGGCTTAATGAATGCAGGTGCAACTTATCAGCGTTCCATGAATCGTATTTTCAAACCCTTCTTAGGGAAGTTTGTTGAATTCTATGTAGACGATTTGGAAGTTAAATCCAAACTATGTTCTAGTAACTTGGATGATTTGGAATTCATATTCTGCAAGCTTCGACAACATAATTTGAAGATGAACTCTTTAAAATGTGCTTTTGAGGTAACCTCAGGAAAATTTATTGGCTTTGTTTTAAGCCATCGTGGTATTGAAGTAGAACGTGAGATGACCAAGTCAATACTTGGTATGTAACCTCCTCAAAATATGAATGAATTAAGAGGAATTCAAGGAAACTTAGCCTATATTTGGCGTTTCATCGCCAATTTAGTAGGAAAAATTTTACCCCTCACCAAATTGATGAAGAAGGGAGTCACTTATCAGTGGAATGAATAATTTCAATAAGAATTCGATATTCTGAAGAAATACCTCTTGAGTCCACCGGTACTCATGCCACCTATTGATGGGAGACCACTTATCCTCTATGTGACAGCTCTAGAGCGATCATTGGGTGCCTTCCTTTCTCAAAAGAATGAAGCTAGGAATGAAAACAGCCTCTAAAATCTCAGTCGAACCATGCATGAAGCAGAAACCTGGTATTCACGTATTGAGAAGTGCTTCCTGGCATTAATCTTTGTAGTTAAGAAGTTGAGACACTACCTGCAACATCATGAGGTCCAATTGGTATCTCGCAATAACCCGCTCAAATTTATCCTAAGTTGTCCAATGCTTACAGGACCTCTGGAAATGTGGGAAGTTATTTTGTAACAATTTGACATTCAGTATGTGTCTCAAAAGGCGATAAAGGGCCAAGCTCTGACTGATTTCCTAGCTGGACACCCTTTAGTGGAAGACACATCTTCATATATTGAACTCCCTGATGAGGAAGTCTTCTCTATTCAAGAAAGTCCTCATGCATGGGAAATGTATTTTGATGGTGCTTCCAGAAGTCCACGAGGGAGGAAAATGGAAAATCCTAAATTCAACAAAGTTGGCTTAGTAATTGTGCTCATTTCTCATGAAAAGGCAGGGTTACCATATTACTTCTTATTGTGGGAAGGTGGTACCAATAATGAAGCAGAATACCTTGCTCTCATCGTAGGTTTGGAATTATCACATCAAGCACAAGTGAATCACATAAAGGTGAAAGGTGTTTCAGACCTGGTAATCAAACAAGTCAATGGAGATTATGCCATCAAAAAAGAAGAACTAATCCCTTTGTATGATTACATGAGAGAATTAATGGAGGAATTCCCTTTGGAATCGACATTCTCTTATGTCCCAAGATCACAAAATGTTCAAGCTGATACATTGGCTAATATAGCCACAACTCTGGAAGATCCAAATCAGGATGAGACAACCATCAGTATTTCCCACCATCGTGCAATTTCACCTTATGTTTGGATAAGAACAGAGGAAATTAATGAAATTTGTCCCATTCCTGTACCATATGGTCATACTACAGGATGGATGTCACCTATCAGGGAATACCTTCAAAATGGAACACTTCCACCTGATAAAGCTGAAAAAGAACAAATTTGGAGATGTGTGGTTAATTTTACTCTTATTTATAGCCCAGATCACCTAGAGAAAATTCACTACAAACGTGGTTTTGATTGAGTTCTCTTCAGATGAATTGATGGTGAAGAGACAATGGCTGTCATAAAGGAAGTGCATGCAGGAGTCTATGGTGCCCACCAGTCTGGACATAGACTGTCTGATCAGATTAGAAGGCTTGGATACTTTTGGCCATCGATGATACGAGATTGTGTCGATTTAACAAAGAAGTGTCATTCATGCCAAGTACATTCCAACTTCATTCATCAACCTCCAGAGTCGCTTCATACAACTAAAAACTCATGGCCATTTTCCACATAGGGAATGGATGTGGTGGGACCTTACCATTCGGCTATGGACAAGATGTTTAAGTACATTCTTTCTGCTACTGACTTCTTTTCCAAATGGGCAGAGGCAATAACTCTCAAAGAAGTTAGTTCTAAATGCGTTGTTTTCTTCATAATTTCTAACATCATTACCCTATTTGGTGTCCCTCATACCATATTGACGGAAAATGGCACCAATTTCTGTTTATCTGAGATGAAGAAGTTTTATCAAGAATACAACATCAAATCCAACCATTCATCACGCTATCATGCAGTGGCCAACAGCCAGATAGAATCCATTAACAAGAATATTTCAATGATATTGCAAAAGTTGTTAGATAAAGATAAGAGGTCCGGGCCTGATAAACTCTTTCATGCTTTATGGGCTTATAGGACTACCTCCCGCACTGTAACTAGGTCAACTCCATATTCATTGGTATATGG
The DNA here is from genome assembly GCA_963277665.1 of Viscum album. Classification (NCBI taxonomy): domain Eukaryota; kingdom Viridiplantae; phylum Streptophyta; class Magnoliopsida; order Santalales; family Viscaceae; genus Viscum; species Viscum album. The sequence continues at coordinate 2,101,175,630 of OY728127.1, read as the reverse complement.
AACAGAATTCGTCTTTCCCATTGAAGTTCAACTACCCTCACTCAGAGTTTCCATTTGTGATCAATCATCTACAGATGAACAATCTCAAAAGCGATTGAATGAATTGGAACGGTTAGATGAGAAAAGATTGTGCACTTTGCACCACTTGGAATTATATTAGAATCGCAAAGCACGAGCTTTTAACAAAAAAGTTCTTCTTTGTTCTTTCACTCAGGGAGAATTGGAATTAGTTCTCAGAACTCCAATGATACCAGGAATGAAACCTAACAAGCTTGAGCCAAAATGGGAAGGACCTTATTCAATACATAGGGTCTACTCCAATGGAGCTTATTCATTAATCCCAATGGATGGAGAACTCATCAATACTCCAACCAATGCCAGATTTTTGAAGAAGTATTTCGTATAAGCTGTAATGTACCTTTCTTATCCTGGCTATATGACGTTAAACTATACTGCAATGGTCTATACATATGACCTTAAACTATTTGTATTAATTTTGTCCCACACGACGTTAAACTATGAAATAAAAATTCCCTAATTTATCCTCACTGCATGACATTAAACTGTAAAGTCCCTTTCTCGTCCTTGATATATGACGGTAAACTATACATCAACGGTCCATACATATGACCTTAAACTATTTGTATTAATTTCATCCCACACGACGTTAAACTATGAAAAAAAATCCCTAATTTGTCCTCACTACATGACATTAAACTGCAAAGTCCCTTTCTTGTCCCTGCTATATGACGTTAAACTATACAGCAATGGTCCAGTATGACCTTAAACTGCAACTTGGTCCAGTATGACCTTAAACTGGAATGTACCTTTCTCGTCCTTGCTATATGACATTAAACTATACAATAACGGTCCATACATATGACCTTAAACTATTTGTACTTTCATCCCACATGATGTTAAACTGTGAAAAAGTTCCCTAAATGGTCTAGTATGACCATAAACTGCAACTAAGTCTGGTATGACCTTAAACTGAATAATCAATGGTCCATGAATATGACCCTAAACTATTTTCACGTCCCTTACGTCCACCAAGACATTAAATTGTGACGTCCAAACTACATGACGCTAAACTGTATAAAAGTCCCTTATGTCTGTAAAGACGTTAAACTACAAAATCATCAAAGGTCCTGTATGACCTTAAACTACTCGCACTTTCGTCCAACATGACGCTAAACTATGGAAAAAATCCCCAATGCGTCCAACATGATGTTAAAATGGTGTAATCCTTTTTCCTCCCTGCATGACATTAAACTGCATAGTCCCCCTTTCGTCCAACATAACGTTAAACTCTATTTTTCCCATCTTCCTATGTACATGATGCTAAACTATATAGAAAGTCTGTGATATGTCATACATGACATAAAACTGTATTTTGTCCCTGCTACATGACACTAAATTGTGCAGCCCCAATAGTCCTAACTACAAGACTATAAACTGCATAGTCCCTTTATATGTCCTACATGACATTAAACTTTGCATCGTTAAGGTAGTTGTTACATCTTGTTTCTCACACCATGTATGACTCACGTGAGCTTAGAGAAAACCTCAACCATAACAATCTCTCTGGGCCGCTAACCATTTGTAAGTCCTAACATCATTTTGAGGTCATTGTCCCTAAGACCAACTTGATCATTAATTCATTATTTAATTGAACTAAACGGACTTTGATCCTTGCCTTCTAGGCTAGGTATGTAGGCAACCTCCCAAGGTTCAAGCCCAAAACCAATCTCTTCACATCGGTTCATCTCTATATCATACGATGTTAATTCATGAAACCGCCCATAGAATCAATATCCTTACATTGGTTCACTTTCACCCTTGTTATACAACGTTAAACTATACAAAACTTTTTTCCAGTATGATAATAAACTGAAAATTTTATTGATACCCTCACCTGATAGGGAACCATTATTTTCATTGATTTTTCAGTCATGTTTCATTTAAAATACTACGTGCATACATGGAAATGCCTGAACATTTTATCTTGGGTTAAACCATCATTGCAATAAAGTCCCCTTTCACCCTTCACATGTAAGAAACAAATTTGTACAGAGGGTAGTTATATAACTACGTGGGCTTGATTCCCATCCATATGGGATTTGTAGGAACGTTCGAGTGTCCCTCGAATCCAGCCCCAAGTCTTTGGGCCTAACCCCAAATTCCATTTTCAGTCCCTTGGCTGATAAGTCCCCATGAAAACATACATTGTGTATTTCTTACAATGGTCCAAGATCTATGACCCTAAACATAGATCTCTAATCCTTTTGTCCCACATGATGTTAAACTGTATTTTAAGAACTACGTATGTCTTGATTCTCATACTTATGGGATACGTAGTGAAGTCCAACATTTCAATTTAGGACCCAGCCACAACATGATTATGGTTAGAATTGTTCTATGTATCTCTATATACATTGAACAATACCCATCTTTATGTGTCATAATCCTATCCTTAAATATTTTCAGATCCTCATAACCCTTTTCATGACTTCTAGTCACAAAAATGTCAATCTTCTGAGAGTTCTTTTGTCTAACTATACAGCATGTTCCCATAGGCGGCCTTGCATAAACAGTCTACATAATAGACTTGTTAGCCAAAAGATACTATTATTTGACTATGTAGCGAATGTCCTTGGGAGGCCCTGCATAATTCAACCCCCTAATGGGTTTGTCGGATAGTGGTAACTTCATTCTTGGGAAGAATGCCTATTTTGTCCTTATTTGTCTTAAATGACAGTATGTAGGGATCCACAAAAATAGCCATCCTTAACATATTTGTCTCATATCCTTATTCATGATCTGAAAGTATTCAAATCTATGGTTTATATTATCCTTCCCTACATTTGGGTTAGACCTTCGTAGGAGTGATACTCATCCAGTTCTTCGATAATCTTGTTTCGAAATATCTTCTCCATATTCAAGTACCTAGTTCTATATAGAAAACTCTATACTTTGGAAGAATTGAATCTGCATAAACTTTCACTGGATTTTAGCACTAGGAAGGTAAATTTCTGAGAGTTCTTTTGCCTGACTATGCAGCATGTGCCCATAGGCGGCCTTGCATAAACAGTCTACATAACAGACTTGTTAGCCAAAAGATACTATTTTATTTAACTATGCAGCCAATGCCCTTAGGTGGCCCTGCATAATTCAACCCCCTAACGGGTTTGTTAAATAATGGTATCTTCAATCTTGGAAACTACTTCTTCTAATGAATTTTAGCTCTTTTTCATATCATTCCTCAGATTCTAATATTCTTAAGTCATAGCTTAAATATTTTCCCTCATACTTGAGTATGGTAAAATGTTTTCAGATGAATTTTCAAGGAATGGAGCCAATTATAATCCATTTCGGTCAAAGCTATTTCGACCATAAACAGTATCCTTTTTATGTCCGACGTGAATGACTTTAAAATGCCCACAGAAGATCGGGGAACTCTGAATAAAAGTCAAGTTCCCAGCTCACTAAATATACATTTTGTATGATTTAGGTAACATTGAGCAATTAAAAGGTTCGAAGTTTGTAGGGTTATTTACATTAATCATAGTAAAAATAAAACTATGCTTACTAGGACCATTGGATTAGGTAAAATCTATAGCATATAGAAAAAGAGAATGAAGGTACAAATGATTGAAGATGAAAGTGTTTTTCATTGATACATAGGAGATAGAAGGACATCCACAGAATAGAGTCTATTCACTTTTTCAAAGAATTACAAGAGGCTTTCAACATAACTCTTCATTTTATTTACGACATACTGAGCTTAATCAGCAACCAACTAGAATTCATTCATTCAACTAGATACAATAAGAGATGCAGTGATACCAGCTCTTCTTGGAACAATTGTAAAAGGATGTTCTTGAGTGTGGTTTGAGAAAATTTTCTACTGATCAAACAGTGACTCTGTTTTTGCCCCAAAGACATGGAAGATGGATACCAGGATTTGAGAATGGAGCATTGGATGTAAAGGGCCATTTGGAGAGAGTTCTCTTTTTAGATATTGCTCTAATTCCATGTTTGTCTTCTCTCTACCAATCGACAACAATTTTTTTTTTCAGCCCATGGGTTTGCCATTTTCATATCTGCAAGGAAATGACATGGAGGAAGGATTTTAATGTTCACACCATTGTTGTTGCTCTTAATGCACAACATAACCGAAATAGAGGAGTAGCAGTGCAGCTGCATTTCAAGTGTATAGTTCTTTGCATTTGAAACATTGACTCCTTGCAAATGACCATGACCATATAGAGGTATATAGATGCTCTATGGGAAATTAAGACGATATTTCTTCAAGTACATAGCCAAATCTGGGATAGTGTTGTCACGGATATCATAGTAATCATGTCCAATGATGTTCATCATGTCATCAATCTACTTTCTATCCAGTTCATCTGCCATTCCAATTCCCTTGGGAGCCATTGAATCTGCACAAAATTTGAATAAACTAAATGGGTTTATTTTTCATAAAATTTGTGAAATAATTCGAGAAAATTGCAAAGGCATTAAGGCGCACAAGTCTCAAACATGGCGCACAGGTGTTCGTGTGTCACGCTAGTTTTTGAAGTGCATGTATAAACTGCGCAAGTACAAATACCTATGTAGCAGCGCGATAGCAAAGAAACATCATAAAAGAGAGCAATCTTCGCGGCTAAAGTAACCTGTCCGGTGAGAGCTTGAAGGTTTGAAATCTGGAAATCCGGAAGCTTTGTAAAGAAGTGAGGCCCTATATTTATAGGCCAGGCGGCCTATATGCGCGCCTATAACTGGTGTGCCCAGGCCCTGCGCGATGCGCACTTCTGCACCGCCCTCTACGCCATCAAGACTTGCGCGACACCTTTCCTTTGGATGTCTTCTTTTCCTCAGAGTCACATCCTCATTTCTTTCGGATCCAACTCTGAGGGGGGAATTTTGTTGACGCTCCTTTTTTGTCAAAGAGTCCAAAGGAATGTAAAGGGAAATGACTTAGCACAAATTGATTTCATCCTTTGAAAAAAATATCAAAAATCGACAAAGTCATGAACAAGTGATCAAAAGCACATGCGCCGCGCAAGTTATATCACTATCGCACAAGTCCACTTGCGCGACGTCTACAGGTCGCGCAAGTGACTTGCGTGACCTAAGTGATAACCGCCCGGGGTCTTCTCATGCCTATAAATAGACCATGTGGGCCCCCCATTCGAGGAGGATTTTTTTCCATAAACTCAAATTTGAGATCCCAGCGCCCTGGTCTCTTCTCAATGCTTCTGAAGCACTTCTAATGTAATTTCTTACCTAGAACAGAAGATCTAAAGAAGGGGAGGAAGTCCTAAGTGTTGAAAACTCATCAACACTTGCGCGCCTGAGTAGCCATCCCTTTAAGGGAAAATGCCACACTTGCGCGAAACCATTCTCCTTCAATAGAACTTGCACTCCCCTCTTCTGGAAGAACCTCAATGGGATTATAAAGGCTTTAATAAAGAGTCTCTCAAGTAATACCCTACTAGTTAACCGTCGCGCAAGTACAACATTTTTCGTGCATGCATACCTACGCGACCAGGACTTGAGCGCCCACGCGGTACCTGCGCGCCTACCAGGACATGTGCACCCCTGCCTTTTTGGGTTCCTTTCTTTCCCATTTCACCCCTCTTAATCCATTCCACCTTTCTTATTCATGATTTAGTCTTCAAGACACTCTTCAATTCCATTTATGGCATGATTGCTTGATTTGACTTCCTTATCTGAAAGGAATTCTGTGGAATATCTCTCAAAACCTAGTGATTTACACATCTTTATGTCACTAAAGATTGAGATTTCATTCATCCAACCACATCCTTTAAGATGAGAGAATCCTTAACCTGGGTCTCCTTTTCAGGAATAATCCCCAGTCATAAGTCCTCTAATTTGGGAATCCTCTTAGGAGTAAGCCCCAGATCCCCTAACCTGGGCTTCCTTTTCAGGAGTAATCCCCAGTCTCAAATATGGGCCTCCTTTTTAGGAGTAAGTCCTAGTCCTAATTCTTAACTTGGGCATCCTCCTTAGGAGTAATCCCCAATTCTTAGAGTTACCAAATCTGGGCATCATCCTTAGGAGTAAGCCCAAGTCCCCTAATTTGGGCATCCTCCTCCAGAGCAAGCCCCAAACCTTAATTTCTCTTAACCAGTCCTAATTTACCATTGATCTTGGATTCCTTTTCAGGAGTAAAGCCCAATCATAAGTCTTCTCATAATTTGGGCCTCCTTTTTCAGGAGTAAGCCCCAAGTTATAGTATTCAAAATCTTCATGAAGCACATATACCATTATGGACCCTGTTTTTGGATTTCTTCCCTAAGGTAAATCCTAACCTTCATTTATCTGGGTAGTCATACATACATAAGCCCCACATTATTTCTTATGATTGAATCTTTCATGGAACAATTGTCTAATTTTTACCAATACCTCTTGTTTCTCACACAGAGCATGACTCACGTGACCTTAGAGTATAAAAGTAATTGTGACATCCCTCTCTGAGACATCAATCATAAACATTATACTACCTTACTCAAACTACGTGGGTTATAATTCCTTTTCTAAACAAAGGATACGTAGGTAGCCCATCTATGGGTCCAATCCCAACTCTAAAATAATCCATGTCCTTATGAATGACAATAAACCTCAAGTGCCCCACTGAGTGGCTTTAAAACCAACATGGTCATCATAATGACCAAGATACTTCTATATAAAATGTCGAAGGGTACCATTGACCAAGAATCACTAATAAATACAGATGATTCTTTATCGATGACGAACATCGAATATATATAAAATATTTTCTAAATTTCCTACATATTTTCGTTGATTGTCAGATCTAAAGGAAAGCTCATTTTATACATGGTAATGTAATAACAATTCACGAACATAACTTAGATCTATAAAGAGATTCATGGAGTAGACAATAATTCCCCTCAAAAGGTGTGATGAGTCCGACCTCCCATCCTCTCGACCAATGAAAATTCCTAAGCCTCATCAGTCCACAAAGTAATGAGCACCTACCTTTGGAATGTAGGTCCGAATGGATGTGGAATCATTGGATGTTTCTGGTTCTATGAACAAACTCGTTAGAAACTGATCAGAATGTTTGATCCTCCAATCAAGACGGTCATCCCCGGATTCCGAGGGAAACAAGATTGATCACCATATCTCAAGTTGATGTTTGTCACACCTCATCTTCTTCGTGATGAAATTGTAAAAAAGGGGTTAATTATTATGTGATCATGTGGGAATATATAACCACTGAACTTATCCTTGATGTGTACTTATAATGGTGGTGAGCACACCACCCATGTTCGAGGAATAATGATGAAACTAATCATGATGTGTGTGGAAATAAAGAGGTTGTATTTTCCTTTCCCTTTATGATATATCTACATGTGGTGAGAGTGTACCATGTTCCCTTGAAATTCATATTTAAATCCGTTGATGTTGTATTGTGTTTTTTATATTATATATTGATCCTTCATATATCAATAGGTGATGGTAGTGAATTCAGGACTGAAGTGTAAATGGGTTGGTAACTTTTTCATTTAATGTTGAATCCTCCATAACTATAAAGTGGTCAAAACATTGCCTTGGTTTACATCGATATAGTCATCGGGTTGGCCAACATCCTAATAATATCTGATTAGATATTAGGGGATTTTTTTTGATTCCTTTGTGTGTATGTGGAAATATCGATACAATGAAATCAACCAAAAATGTTTTTAGGCATTGATTCCTAATTTATGTCAAAATTATAGAGTGGATATTGATTGAATTTCAGGCTTGATATCAGTTGAGCATAGTGTTTTAACACAAAAAATATGGCTAGGTAAAATGGGCCATTTTGGATCAGTAGAACATGATTCGGGTTCTCATGATTGGTATGGGTTGTAGCTTGGTGGATCACTAACTATCTATAGAGATTTAATTTCATAATAATTTCTACTCACATAATGTATATCATTACATGGGGTATTTAAAGAGAGACCTTATAGGTCATGGATTAATGTCATATCTAGTGGTAGAAATTACTAGTGGGCTTTGATTTAGTAATAGTGAAGGTTTGTAATTGTGTTATTCATCTAGGGGTGAATACGTGCTACTTAAAAATGTTTAGTGTCCCTTGTGGACTCATGGAAGTAGATTTTGGCGTTCAACTAAGATAATATGTGTTCAATGTGATCTACACTCATTTACTATTATGGTGATATAGATTCTACAATAGAGTATCTCTAAGGAACATTGGTAAATTCTCCAGTTACTATAATGTGAAACCAATGTGATGTATCACATAAACCAATGAGTGCACCTAAACCAAGTAATTTTTGTATCATATGATTCTTGACTACAGATATATATGAATTAATCATTTTATAATTTCTAATATTATTAAATAGAAATCGTGGGTGCAATTTTCATTTTTATTGACCAGTTGTGTTTGGGAGCTATTAAAAAAATGGTTGTTTTAGGAAGTGGTTTTCTATGGGTATGTGTATATTGACAATATGGTATCCCAGAAAATATATTGTTAGAGTAGGAAATATGTATGTAAGCTTACTATCTTCTCCCATATTCGGATATTTTTTCATTGTGGTATTAAAAACAATAAATAAGGGGATTATCTATTGATTCTTCATCATTCTAGTATGGATTTCAAATACTTTAAGAAATATTTTTGATGAGGGGTGTTGAACCAATGTTGATATCTAGGGTGTCGAGAGACATAGTGTGGTAATATTACAAATATTAAATACATTATATCACATAGATGTAGTTCTTATAAATCATATAGTTGATACCAAATAGAGTCGTAGATAATAAACACGAGTCCATAATTAAATATAAAATTTGGTATTTACCATAGACAAAACATTATTCATTATTCATTGAGTTTTTTAAAATCTAAAATCATAGAATAATTAATAAAAAATCTTTTTATTTAATCATTATTACTAGGACCGCTTTAATTAAAACAAATTTATGTGGAAATAACATGTTTAAATGCATCTACCTAGGGATAGATTGATGAACCTTTGGTTGTGTGTTCATGGAAGACTGACAAATGATCTTGCATTAAAAATTGGTGTGCCAATTGAAACATATGGATCTCACCAATATCTACAACATGATGAAATATAACATTAGTGATTGAATCTAATATATGGTTGGTTTTTTATCATTGTTTTATTCCTTAATATATAACTGATGAGTAATGAATATAAATTCCACTAATAGATTGATTCACAGTTATGTCATATTTTCTGGTTGGAGTATATCAACCTCAGGTATGGGGAATGATGATATGTGATTATTTTTCCTTATTTTAATCTCTCATTAAATGAATAAAATAATTATTTATTTATTTTATTTAACACAAATAAAGAGAATAATTCCGTTTATTCTAGGTTATGCATTTCATCCCTCATTTATTAAATGTTCATCATCTATTTTTAAATTTGATGAATATTCAAAATACACTTATTAGGTGATCATTTCACAACCAATATTCATATCCATGAATATATATGGTGGGTTTTCTTCCAGATATATGGAAGTTTTGTGGTTCTTGGTGATGATAGTGGAGTTGTAACCATATTTGGAGACTACAATTCATGGGTTGGTGTGAAATAGGAGCGTGTTATGATGATGAGATTTTACCAAGATGTGAATTTGACTAGATTTTAGCCATCAATAGTAAACTTGGTTTGGTCAACTGTGATATTTGATTCTAGGTGATAATTCCTTTTTAAATATTCGATTCATTGAATTAATTAGGACATCATAAAATAGGGTTTGTAAATTAATCCTGACTACACCTCATGTAGGCTGAAGAACACAAGTCAGATTATCACCTCTATGTCGTGTTATGTGATTACACATGGGGTTAGTTATCACACACCATGATCAGATTTCACACATCATGTGGCCCTCAACTATCTAGCTCAACATAAATAAGAATTACTCTCTTAATAAGCCGGGTGATGTTACACACAATGTGTTTAAGATCACATGTCAGGTACAACTTGGTAGATGGCTCTGTATTTCCAAGGTTAACACATCCAACAAACTATGTTTCACTATATATGATATGTATGGAAGGATCTAAATCACTAAAATTAAAAGGTACATAAACATTTAAAACCAATGTATTCTGATTGTCTTAATTTCACATACTCTCCATTAAACATGATGTACACCCCATGTACATCAATATGTACTCAGACATGAACAATATAAATAGGATTTCACTGTGTATATGAACATGAGCTATAGTAAAAATTCTAGAACAAAAGCCACACTGAGTACTAGACTGATCTCTCCATAATGTGTACCCATTAGGACAAGCTAGAAATTTATATAATTGTTTGTCTGATCAGAATGATACATGGGTGTTTCCAGGAATAGTGAATTATTCCCAATACAACTATGAGACACATTATGAAGTATCTATAGTGAAATATCGATCCCTTAATCTTTTTAGTTCATCACTCATGTGAGATTTGGCGAGTAACAATTAACAACATTAGTATAGGCTTGTTTCTCTATGATGTGTTCCCTTGTTCTACCTCTAGGAAGTTATTGTGAGGCCTCATATCCAATTCATAGGTTCTGATCCCATATGTGTGTTTTTTCATTGATAGATTAATAGATTCCCATGAGTGGGATTATATGTCCCTCTTCCCTAGGGGGGTTTTGGATAATCATCATGACCAACATAGACAGAAATATTATCCCATTCATACTAGTATATTCCAGATATTGTCTGGTATAAACCAGTTCTTTAGGCATGATTCCCTATAATGGTGCCAACATTAGTAATATTCTGATGATGAATGGTCTAATAAAGATTTTATCTAAAATAATCACTTTGTTTTATTCTTTATTCTTCATTTATATCATGCATAGTTTGATCTCTCAAATGAGTTCCATTACTATAGTTTGACTAGTCTTGTGAGGCCTCTCATATGGGTTAAATCGGGATGGTAAGGCTCATTGAGTGAGTTCTCTAAGATTAGTGTTACCTTTTATCCATAAGGAATATCATAGGCTGGAAATGATTTCATGGATTCACCATTTGAGTTAGTGTATATCTTGATCATATCTCAGTTTTTTGTTATTTATTTATATATCACATAACCGTATTGAAATTAATTCTTTATGTTAATATGACTACTCTCTCACAACCTGACCTATGTTAGGGATCAGGCTGCAACTACCCCAAGCCAGCCTCCAAAGGCTAGGGGTTGGGGACCAGCGTTGTAGGCATTACATACTTGGGGAATCCCATTACCGTTTACTTTTACAGACACACACACACAACCAACTTAATGAAAAAGTGCAGAGGGAATGGAAAAATGATACAACACTACTATATATATTAACCACGAATATGCACCGACCACTAAACTGTACATGTATATAAATGTAAAATGAATGGGGAAAAGGGAAAATGCACACAAAACAAGAAAATTTCCACCACACAGAACCATGTGGAAATGTATAATAGATGGGAGATCCCTACTCCTAAATATCATGTCATGACCATTGCATGATTTCCAAGAACTATGTATCCCTAACGCTTCTAATGTCATGATCAAAAGATTTTTCATCATTAAGGTCACACCATGTGATAGAAATGCCCATGCATGGGTTTGTATAATGGAACTCAGTAGGATTCCCTGATGCCATAATGGATAAATAAAAGATTTAATGAAGACTGTAAGATTAGATAGAATAATTGGAAATAAAAGAGAGTATAACTCAACCCAAAAAGATAATAAAGAATTATCATCCACACACAAGGAGCTAGAAATGGTGAGAAGATGAAATTATCATCGAGTCATCTCTACCTTTAATATGACAGTATACTCTTGCGTGCATGACATGATATACATAGAAATCGTTTGGAATACCTCACACATTATTACCTCTTCTAGAAAGAGAGTAACCAAAACCAAAAGAGTTTGTACTTAATGTAGGATTCATATATATTATCAGTAAATGAATCAAAAAAGAGGGTGTAACTGGGTCTCCATTTTACATCTCAGTCCTGTAAAAGAGCCACCAATAGTTCACGATGTAAACATCATCGATGCTCAACATCCCACATGCCTTCCTTGTACAATAAGTCAGTGGGACGTTAATCACCACACCTTGATACTATCTTATTTGGGAGGGTCTATCTCGCCCCCATAGTTTTAGGTGGTGTCATAAGGGCACATATCGGTGGGAAGAGTCTCTATTTATTGTTGTCTAATGGAGTGGAAAAATATTACTCATAACTATGTCACATTGTGTATTTGTAATATCATGGTCGATGATCCATACCCTGCCCAGTTGGAGGGTGTCACTCGAGTATTTTCATGGATCCATGTCCATCCTAGGTAGAGGTTTCCACTCTAGCATCATTGAGGACCCATTCCAAGGTCGTTTGGTGGATGACACTCTAGTGTCGTTGAGGACCCTTTCCCATCTCGGTTTGAGGGTACCATTCTAGATAAGAGAACTTGTTCCCTTTCTCGCTGGAGGGTTTCACTCTGAATATCACCTAGCACCCATGCCTAGCCCTACTAGATGGTTCCACTCATAAAACATTGTAGAAATACACTGGATATACCTACTATATGGTACCTCTCAGGATGATCATCTTGATGGGTAATTCCTATCCCAGATAGTGGGTAATCCTGGTACTACTGCGGTGATTCTACCTAATCATAGCAATTGTCTAACGTCGCCTAAAAAAGACATCATGTCTAGAACATCAAGCATCACCTTGGATAAGTATCACTCTGAGATATTCTTGAATCGTATATTGAAAGACACAATGGATGAAACCATCATGTTATAAACAGAAAAACACTTAGGTTATGCTACTCAATTTCCAAAATTAGAGTCCAACTTTAAGACATATAAGATATAGAATATTTATAGAGTAGTACATGGTGCATGTGGAGTCCACACGACATGTAACCTCACCTAATCGCCTGACCATGTACCTAGTCGTACATGGGTACAAAAAAATTAACTAGAAATAACAAGGAATTCCATTTTACTCCCATAATACAATACTGATATAAAAAAAGGTGAATGAGAAAAAATTACTCGTTATTTATTTGAAGGGTAAAAATGTAATTTTAATGACATGACTCTTACAAATGTCCCTAGATAACCAAATAGATCACTCATTTGGGAACATTGTAGAAAAATGCACATGATTGACTATTCATTGACCAGAATCTATCTCTCGGTAAAGAAAATACAGTTCCTAGTATTCCACACAAATGGTGAATTACGAGGCCTATGCCTTGATCATGAAATATAACAAATGGATCACTTCATTATGATCACCTCATAAAACCACAGAGGATATACAACTCAGCCATCCCAAATGAATCACTAAAAAAAGTGAAATTTCACCACAAACACCCAAAACAATTCTCAGGGGGCCCAAATTAAAAAATTATTTTTAAGAGTAAAAAACTACTCTAGATATGTCTTCCCCAACTTCAAGGTCACAGTTCCTCTAATGATGCATCAATCAGACATCGTATGCAGACATGCAGTTTGATGTATGATAATCGAATAATAATAATTATATTATAATTATTATTAAAAATGGACATTTCGTACAACTGAACCTCGATCTCGAAAGAAAAATTTCCCATGCATGCACCAAAATGTCAGACTTATTATGAGGAATGCATAGCTACATACATCACTCAAAATATACTCTTTGTTTAGAATATTGTATCGTTTGAACCATGACACAATGGACCGCCCGAGCTAGACCAAGTCATTCCAGCCAGTGTGCCCCACCATCACAAAATCCCAGTACACGGCCCCTCCCAGACGACTATACCACTAGACATGACCTCTTTCTTTATCCAAGAACACAAAAACCAAACCACTGTAGACATCAGGTAGTGGTTAGATTCACGTGGCTGAATTGGAACCACCTCCACTGCTCTAGCCTCCTACAGCTACCGCTGCTGACATTTTTTCACACCTATGGTTCAACATCGGGCATCTAGGAAAAACCAAATGGTCAAAAAAAAATCCAGGACTAGATTCAGACTCTCTTCGATGAGATTGTCATAACCCTAGACTCATATCGATGATAAGTGGTTATTTCAATGGGATGATAATTAGTCACCTCTTCCACTCCATTCATGCCTCTTTCGGCAGCTAAAACATAAATCCATTTTAGATCTAGAAACCCTGGATCATGTCCTTCGAAAATTTATGCTCCACTCAATGTTGGTATTTGATTTCATTGCAGAAAAATGTGGGCAGATAAAGAACAGGAAAACTCAAATTCATATCCGTCATTGTGTTTGATGTGCTCAGATATACAAGTGAATAATGTTTCATCTAGATCCAATGATGTTTGGATGTCAAAACACTATCAGCCTGAGCTCCACTATTTAAGAGAGAAATGGGTTTAATCTTGCTCATTTCTCTAAACTCATATTTATAGAAAACTTTCACCAGCCGCTAAATCTGACCCTCCTGCCCCCTCTCATTTGAGGTTTTCCTTTTGTGAAGACACCACACTAATAACATTACGAAAGTCTCATATTTCTAATCGTAGGAACATTTTTAGAAGTTATTCTATGTATAATTTAAAAAAACAATTCTATTTATTTATTTTACTTACAATTATTCCCTCTATGATGTTTTCTAGAGACGGCATAAGCTAGAAAAATTATATAACCCTCCAATGGTTAAAGTCATGATCTAAACTCTAACATGGTCAAGTATTTCCTATATGCTTTACCACATGAGATTTATTTAGGTTTGAGATATAGAATGAATTAAAAAATTAATTCATCCATTTGACGTACCACTAATGAGTGAGGGGTTGGAATGTCCCACGTCGACATATTTTATGTCACGCCTAGCTTAAACACCGCTTTCTAGACCGAATCGTGGTCTCATATTTCTGACATGATCATACATTTAATATATATCCCATTTATATTGAGTGAGTATTACAAAAAAACAATATATGTTTTTATAATTTATTTCAGGATCACCAGTCCATGAAATCGCACATTGTCTCAACACCTAACCTTGGAAATCAATATAGAAATATTCAAATATCTAATAAGAAAAATAATGGACGCTACATCATTCAATCATTCAAGATTTTCATCCATGAGAATGACTAAAAAATGAAAAGAAACAATGGATACTGATTTCACACATGTATCTCCTGCTCTTAGGAAAACCATCACTCTACCATGCTGGCACAACAAACGAAATAGAGGTATGGTCCTTTCTCATTTGGTCTACCCATTTCAATGGAATTCATAGGAACATGAACGTATCGCATCTACTAAGACAAATTGATTATGTTATGTTCCCAATCTAGCTATTAGGGGGTAGGAATCGGGGTAGTCAACCTCACCACATCATGTAAGATTCTAAAATACCAAATGAAACTCAGGGGATAGTTTACATCCCTAGAATAACCACTACATTCCACATCACAACTAGATTCACATTATTTCCTAGGAATATGGCCTCATGATTCCATCCATCAGAATATATATCTAGTGAAACAACCAAGGATATCTGATCATGAAATATTTCATAGTCGGTACATCACAACTGAGACTCTCTTACTCACTCATGAAGCAAAGGTTTGAACACCATCGATTGAAGAAAAGTTGTACCCTCATGCTCCACCAAGGTCAGAAGTCAGGAATCTACCAGGTACAAAAAAACCCGCACTTGGTTAGCTGTCCACTTCAATCTATGGAAATATTCTAAAACAGTACCCTTTTGGGATTAATTTATACCTCGATGTCGTAGTCTTACAAGAATTTTATCATGAATTTCCACCTCTCATTCAATTCTCTCAAGGTGAAGAATTCCATAAGTCTCTACTTTTCTAAGCAACCCAAAAAGTGAAATCCCAGAAGGTAGTGTCACCACGACCTCTGTTTGAGGACTACCTCTACCGGTACCACATAGTGTGTTGCATATTTCTATATATGGGGTGTACATCACCTCGACCTGTATTTGATAACTAAGGTATCATGATTGATGATGAGCACACAAGGTACCCATGAATAGGGTAGGTGAGTAAACTCATCCAAATGTAACAATATAGAAATGAAAAGCATGATGCATACCCCGCACAAAATTTCTCCACATGAAAGTATATTAATCCAAAAAAATATGAACTCATCCAAACCTACTAATGGATCCTCAAGAAAAGGTAGTTTAAGGAGAAAAACAACACCAGAAAAGACAGTACATTCTTTGACACTATAGTGCACAACCCTACCATGAACATATATGAAAGAGGAAATAATCCATTATAACATCCCAGGTAAACAAAGAACATGACATTTTTCATATTTATTAATATTTTTGAACTGAATATAAATTCTAATTTAAAGGGGACACTGTGTTCGATGGTATACCTGACACGAAACAATGGATTTATTTGAAATCGTACGTTGCATACTAATAATATGAAATTATTATTTGAAATGGTAGTTTACACCTAGCCATTTAATGGAGGGAATGAGAAAAACTATCTAAAATGATTATATATGTTTGTTCAATGTTTTTACATTTATCCAATAAAATTTAGAGGCTAAAAATGTGAATGAATCTAATTTTAAACATAATTTACTTTAATGGGTTGATTTACCACCTTTTAATGGTAAACCCTCTTTAAATATAGTTCTGGTCACATTTATATGTTCCATTTGACAAAATATATTTTTTTATAATCGGGATATCAAAATTTAATTTGGGTAAATATTTTTTTTTCTAATAATATTCATTTTTTATGAATAGTGAGAAATAATGTATTTTAATTCAGAAGTGACTTTTAATATTATTTATTTATATGGTTATATTATATTCTAAATTAGTTTTTAAGTTTAATTAGATTTAATTTTTTCCCTTTAATACAATGTTGTTCATTGGAGTTATTTTAAATTTGAAATCATACATAAAAAAGTTTCATTCTTTTGATAGTTATTGTTTCTTAAAAACACACTAGTTATTTTTGCAATGGGAATTAATTTTAAATTAATTAATTCAGATTCTATGTTTTTAATTTGGTAAAATAGACTTCATTTTTGAATTTGGAAAATCAAATATAGATTAGTCCGAATTTTTGATATTTTTCTAAAAAACATCAATTTTTGATGAATAGTGAAACAACTAAGTAGTAGTTAAAAATCTGACAATTTTATTTAAATGAAATTTTACCACTTCTATGAATTGAATTTCAAAAATCCAAAATCCATGTTTTCATTAGTATATAAAATGTGGTTCAATAAGATGAAAATAATTTTTGGTGAATAGTAACTTTTGACATTCATTTACTGCGTTTAAAGGTAAATAGGGTAATTTAAGGTAAAATAAATATTATAATAATACAAAATTACCTTAACACTTGTCCTAACATTATTTAATGAGTAATTTCCGACCATGGGCATCCTTGGGTCTATTTTTGGACCGCATGGAGCCACATATGAATGATAATGAAACTTTATTTTAATTAACTTAAGGTAAAGACAAAATTAAAATTAAATAATAACTTTTAGTGTTTCAATTTTTACAAGGGGTGGTAAAAGTTATCATTTTGACTATAAATAATAATTGGAATGTTAAACAGATTTATTAATTTATGGTAATTTTTTATAATTTTTAATCATCAAATAAATTAAATTATTTATTACATAATAATGATGTAATATTTAATTCATGAATAAATGATTTAAATAAATATGATTATTAATATTAAAATAATAATAAAAACCTATCCAATTCTTATTTGAAGATTTTATTTCAGCCATGATTCATCTTATCATTGACATTAATTAGTTCTGGACCTTTAGAAATTGAATATCACTATATAATAAAATAATATTTTCACACTTTTTTAAAGATCCCATCCCCCGCCCTTATAAAAGGAAACCTCTTCGCACCCATTCCAAGATCCTATAACAGACCTTGGACCATCCAAACCTGACTAAATTAATCTCTCAATATCACCATCTTCATCCTTGAATACTCATCTTAGCGATAAGTCACTTCTAAGAATCCCATTTGGTTCAAACCAAAAGAAGTTACCCAAAATAAAGGTAATACTTTCTCTTAAATTCTTTTATTTTATTATGTTTTATATTACTTCTCCAATCCACTATACACATTTATTAGATTATTTAATAAAAAATTGTATACTAAATATAATAAGATGTTGTTATGATATGGATTCGAACTACACTTACACACAACTCCATCTAATGGGTGAAGAACATACTATTTCTGTGGATGGAAAATTAAAGTCTTAGGAAACGATGCTTGTTCGATTATCTCCTACAACCTCTCATGGTGGCCAATAATATGGGACTATATTTATATATGATATATATATATATTATGATTATTTTTTCATTATGCTTCTGTATTATTCATTTATATCATTATTTAATGGTTTCTATTATGGGTAAAACTCGATAATTTAATTTGAGGAAGTGCGGGCTACCACCCCCTAAAAATTATGTGACTCGTTAATGCCTTATGAGGGACATAAAAAGGATTGAATTAATGGTATTATATATGATATTAAACTATAATTTTAACATAACTATGTATCATTATGTTTTAATTTCACTAAAATACAAAATAGAAATGAAAGTATCGTTCATGTGTAGGTACAACTTATCGTCTTATTGAACGATATATTTCATTTCCTATCTCCAAATGTTAAATTATATTATAAATAGATATATATATAATGTATATATAGTATATATATTATATCTAAATCATGTATATCATTATTTGAGATAATGGACTTTTGACCACATGGAAAAATAATAATTATATGACGTTCATTTTTTACTCAAGTTTTAAACATCCATAACATATCCATTATGAACTCAAATAAATAACTAATTGTTATAGAAATTAATAAGTGATATAAATGGAATTATAAAAATGAGATATATTCTCAATAAAGTATAAATTTACTTAATTATATTATTCAGGATGAACAAGGAACATACAAGACAATTCAAACTTATGGTAAGGGGTTTCTTATGTCACTTTTAATTCCGTGAGATTTACATTATTCGGAACTTATTTATTGCATTTGATTTATTTTGTACTTCCATTTGATATATATTATCATGATAATATTTATATTCATGTAATTTTTTAATTCATTTGGTGGTTATTAACTTTAGTTCATCCGACTCAATTGATTACAACAAAAGTAAGGGTTTTTCATCTCACTTTTAATCCCGTGAGATTCATTTATATTATCTATTATTTCCTTCTGTGTGGAGTATGTACTGCCATGTATTGTATTATTTTTTTTAATGTAACTTAATTTATGGGTATTTACATCTTCATTTTTTGATGCATCTTTAATGGGGTGTATGTTTCATAAGTTAAAAAATCATTAAGGGAATTTCAAATTTCATTTTACCCTCATTGAGCATTACACATACATCATTGATTATTTTACTCCCTAATTTTGTGTGGAATCACTATTTATTATTTTTTCATTAGTTTCTACACCCCTTTCGTTGGATATACATTTGATACACATAATCACTCCATTGATAAATTCACAATTCCTCGATATGAACTTAATAAGAGTAATTTTAACTCAAACTCTGTTTATTGAGTTAAACATCCAATTCATTGGTGTTGTTTTTACAAGAATATGTTTGAATGTCTTCTGATTGATTTACACTAAATATCCAATCATATTGAGTGTATTATTATTTTTCACACATAATTAGGTCTTTGATTTATCCATAACATAAGGATATGGTCTTTATAAGTTATTTCATCTCGATTTACATTCCATTGAGACATATTTGTTGTTATACACCATTTCACTATTTTATGGTGTATATAATTTACATTAACAAATTATATCACGAATCCCTTTATTCTCATGATATTATAAAGTTTATATTACCTCAATTATTTGTATTCATGTGTCTTTCTTTTGGTTAGTAACTCTAATTAAAATGTCATTTTAAATGTTTTAAATATTTATTAGTCTAAATAATTCTCATTAATGTCCATGTTTTAAAAATGGTTTTAAGGATTTATTTATATGGAAATTAAATTTTTAAAATTAAAATTCCTTTTAAAAATTTCAATGTACTATGGGTCACTTCAATTCAAAAATCAATATTTAACTGCTTATTGAAAAATAGTGTGACTTTTAAATGTTTTCAAGAAAAAGGTGGAAATTTCTCACCAATATTTTTGATGCTTATTTTGAACTCTATCAATATACTTCATTATTCTTGATTGATTTTTATATGTTACAATACAATCTTCCATATTTTATTGAATGATTTATGTTTGACTGTGTATGTGTTATTTTTATACCATTCATGGTTTGTGGATAAAGTATTCACATTTCGTATGTTAGTTTTAATATGAATGATTATGTTATGTTTCAAAAAATTCATATGAGGAATGAATTGGACTTAGTAAGTGACAGGTGGAGCCCACTATAGCTCATAGATTCTTCAGTTGGTCTCATGAGACAAACTAGTGTCTTAGCACAAGGCCTTGAAAAAATATTTATTGTAGTCTTGGCACGAGACATTGACTATGTGGTTATGATGTCTGGAATAATGCAGTCCATCATTATGAGATTAGATATTTATATTTCATGAGGTTATTCGACTAGTATAATACCTATGACTTTGTTTTATTATGGCACTATTTACTCAGCTCATATTCCAGCCATAAACTGTTCATGTTAATTATTTGTAATGGAATGTGTTTTCAATTATTCACCATGCCTAATGTTTATGTTATATTCTGTTGTGTTTCATACTCTTACTGAGCAGTTGAGCTCCCCCATTTCTCATGTTTTATTTTCCCATGATATGAAGTATTATGTTATATGTGACCTGCATGAATATTTTAGGGGGTCTTAGTTTTGTCTATGGAAAGAATGTTGGTGTAGTTTTCCATTTTATGATGTAATGTAAGACATATGAATGTATTTGGTAATTCCAAGGATACTAAACTAATTATACTTTTGAGACATGACCTTTTGTGATCATTCCAATGATACATCATAATGTACTAACTCTGGGATTCTGGGGTCGGGGTGTTATAGTTGGTATCAGTGGAAGTTTAGTACCAACCTTTTAAACGAGTTCAGATAAACAATGATTAGAGCATGTTACCCTAAGATATACCGTGATGATTAGTATGGATGGACTTCATAGAATTTTGGTAATGTAGAGATATTATGTATTTTACTAGAAATACAACCCTATCATAATACGAGAAGGTAATGACGGCTCTGGAAAAGATGTACCTTGGAGTGAAAACTCTAACAAGGAGTTTCGGGATTGACCAGGGGTATCCCGGTACATGACAATGGGCCTTGCTACACTGTTGATTATGATACTCCTAGGGGATTTGCTTAAGATAATTTCTATTCTCTTTAAAATCACATTACAAATTGATTTAATGGATTTTAAAATATGATGAGAATAAATGACGTTGCATAATGTTAAGGTGTTTTAAATTGAAAATAAGGTGTCATGATATTCTCTAAATGATATTATGACTGTTATTACTTACACAATGTTTTCTTGTTTTGTACAATGGATGGATTAAAAGGATTTCATAGTAACTTTGAGCATGATGTGGATGGTATGAATGGTGGTGGGAATGAGCTACAAAATGGAATGATGAAATACATAAAAATATCTTATTCATAATGAATTAGTAATCAAAACATTTGATCAACAATATATATATTAACCGACTCCTAGAATGAAAAATGAATATAAATGTGGTGAATGATAAAAGCTCCAGTATTGAAGACCATGGAGAAATGAAAGATCATTTTCCATCATGCTAGAAATGTGGAAGGAGACACATAGGAAGGTGTCTTAATGAAACAAATAAATTTTTTATTTGTGGGAAAGAAGTTCGTAATGTAATGAATTGTCGTCGAAAACAGAAGAGTAATATGTAAGAGACTAAAAATGGTCTTAATAATACATTTACAGTCAATTTCCATATATATAAGGGACCTGGACATTACCCGAGTGAATGACCTATTCTATAGGATATCCTCTTGGTCAAGGAAGAAGCTATGTTGAAATAAATGGATGGAGAAATGTATAAAAAAATTTAGTGCTCTTTGTTTATGGGATTACTTTGTACGAATTTTCACTTTTATTTGTAACCCTGATGTTTAACATGTGAAAATTATATTTGAGGACGAATTATATTTTCTCTTGTGGATATTGTTATAAATAACCATTTGGTTTTATATGATCATTGATTTTGAGGAAATTACAAGTTATTAAATTTTTTATTGAAAATGCGAGGTATGAGATAGAATTTGTGATGACATTATTTTATAGTTATTTGGATGAATATATCTCATTTTTTGGAATATTATAAAATTATATAGTTTTTGAAAAAGGACAACACGTAGACCATGTGAGGATCTGTCGAATCAGACAAAGCTACGGGAATCGAACCCACAACCATAATACGATAGGGATTTATCACCTACCACTGGACTACGTTATGTACCTAGTTATTTTGAATCATTCTATTTAGTTGGATGATTTTATTGATTAATAATATGTTGATTTGGTATCTTATGTCTTATTAAATGGATATCCATATTGTATAAAAACGTTTTGGTGATTAAGTGATAAATTTAATATTGGAAGACATTCGCTCTATTGGGAATAATATATACTAAGGAAAATATAATACAATGGGATTTAATTTGAGGATTAATGGTGGATTATTATCAATATTTTTGGTTATTTATGGAAATGATTATCCTGTCTTAGAGAATATCTGATTAGGTTAATTACTTTTGATTTTGTGACATTAAGGGTTGTCGATGTCATTTTGAGATACAATTTAATGTGGAAGACTGCATAACCAAATTCTTCTGTGTTTTGGGTTTCAATATTAGTTTGTATTATATTGAAAACTTTTAATGACAATTGTTTATTTAATGGTATATATTTTAATTTTGGGTATTCTTAGTTTTCATTTTAAATTTTAGATTAGTATTTCTTTCTCTAATGGATTATCCTTTTGGGATCATCTGATCTTGTACTATAAATTTTGTTGGTGGTTAATCTCCAAATACAAGGTAATTATATTTTTTATCCTTTGGGGAACATGTGATTATATAGAAGTTTATTCTATATCTTCCGGTGTGACCATGTAATCTTTAATACTCATCGTATGATAAATAGATAAGTTGGTGGTAGAAATTTATTAAAGGATGAAACTCTACATCAAAATTAAGTATATCTCTTCATGTTCTTAGTCAATCTCATAATTAAGTTCCTCTACTTTATGTAATGGAACTTAAAACAAAAAAAATGTTATCCGTTAGCTTTTCATACTGGGAAACTAATGACTTTTTATCCCATCACAAGTTTGTGGTGTTCTTGTTGTTAACATTCTCCAGATCCTGTTTTCTATCTGTCTCCATCAGAACATGACACTTCTTTTATCTTCCATATCCATGTTTTCCGACGTGGAATCCTATTATGCATTATCTCTTGTGACCTTTATAATTTACATTCATTATTTTAAAGTGATAGTTTTACATACTCTTTTATGATGTGTGTTTTTTATGAGGTTTCAAAGTATTGTTTTAAAATTTCAAGGACAGAATTCCGAGAAGGGGGGAAGTATGTAACATCCCATTTAAATAACAAACATAA
The DNA here is from genome assembly GCA_963277665.1 of Viscum album. Classification (NCBI taxonomy): domain Eukaryota; kingdom Viridiplantae; phylum Streptophyta; class Magnoliopsida; order Santalales; family Viscaceae; genus Viscum; species Viscum album. Next base: position 2,101,151,877 of record OY728127.1, on the reverse strand, counting down.
GATTTTTCATATTTGTTAATATATGTGAACAAAATACTAATTCTACATTAAAGGGGACACTATGTTCTATGGTATACCTGATCGACAATAATTGGTTTCATTGAAATATTGCGTTGCACACTAATAATATAATATTATTATTGTAAATGGTAGTAAACACCTAGGCATTATAATGGCAGGAATGACCAGAACTAACTGCAAAATGATTATATATGTTTCTTAAATGTTTTTATATTTATCCAATAAAAGTTTGAGGCTTAAGATATGAATGAATCTAAATTTTAACATAATTTACTTTAAAGGGTTGATTTGCTGCCTTATAATGGAAAACCCTTTATGAACCCATTTTTGGTCACTTTTATATGTTCCATTGACAAAATAATTTTTTTTAGAAACAAGACATAAAATTTTAATTTGGGTAAATTTTTGGTATTTTTCTAACAATATTGATTTTTTATGAATACTGGGAAATAATGTATTTTAATTCAAAACTGCCTTTTAATCTAATTTATTTATATAGATAGAATTTATTTTAAATTGGTTTTGAAGTTTAATTAGATTATATTTTAACCCTTTAATCCAATGTTATTCATTGTTATTAATTTCACATCGAAATTATACATAAACAAGTGTCAATCTTTTTATAGTTATGGTTTCATAAAAACACACTAGTTGTTTTTTCAATGGGAATTAATTTTATATTAATTAATCCAACTTATATGTTTTGAATTTGGTTAAATAGATTTAATTTTTGAATTCAGAATATCAAAAATAGCTTAGGAATAATTTTTGATATATTTCTAAAAAAACATCAATTTTTTATGAATTGTGAAACCACTAAGTAGTAGTTAAAAATATGACTTTTTCATTTAAATAAAATTTTACCACTTTTGTAAATTGAATTTCAAAAATCAGAGGTACATGGTTGTTATTTTTAAGTAAAATTAGGCTCAATAATATGAATGTAATATTTCATGAATAATAACTTCTGACTTTTATTTACCGTCATTAAAGGTAAATAGGTTAATTCAAGGTAAAAAAATATTATAATAATAAAAATTACCTTAACACTTGTCTTAACCTTATTGGATATGTCATAGGCGACCATGGGCATCTTTAGGTCAATTTTGGGACCCCATGGAGCCACTTAAGACTGATAATTACACTTTATTTTATTTAACATAATGTAAATACAAAAATGACATTAACAATTATCTTTTGGTATATCAACATTTACATGGGGTTATATAAGTTATATTTTCGACTATAAATAAAAATTGGAAAGATAAAAAGTTTTCATACATTATGGTAATTTTTTTATAATTTTTATACATCAAATAAATTAAATTATTTATGACACAATAATGATGTGGTATTTACATCATTAATAAATGATTTAAACTAATATAATTATTAATATTAAAATAATATTAAAATCCCATCGAATTCTTATTTGATGATTTTATTTCTACCATGAGTCATCTTATCTTCTATTTAAATTAGTTTTGGACCTTTATAAACCTAATATCACTATATAATAAAATAATATTTTCACACTTCTTTAAAGATCCCCTCCCCCCTTATAAAAGGGCACCACTTCTAACCCATTACACACACCTATCAAGTCCCATGGATCGTCCAAACCCTAACTAAATAATCACTCAAGATCCCCAAATTCCTCTTAGAAGCCTCACCTTAGGAAGAAGGCATTTCAGGAAGTCCTTTAGGTTCAATCGAAAGAAAATTACCAAAATTAAAAGTAATTCTTTCTCTAAAATTATTTTGTTTTATTTTATTTACATTACTTCTCCTACCCCCTAAACACTTTTTATTACATTCATTTATAAAAACAACTATATCCTCAATTTACTAGGATGTTTTTCTGAGAATCTTTTTTAATAAAATTACATAAACCTCCATCGAATTGTTGAAGAACATAATGTTTCTGTGGATGGAAAACTAATGCCTCACGAAACGATGATTATTCGATTATCTCCTACCTCCTATCATGGTGGCCATTACGATGGATCCATATTTATATATGATATATATGTTAGGTTTATTTTCATTTATTCTTCTGTATTTTGCATTTAAATCATTATTTAATGGTTTCCATTATGGGTAAAACTTTTTAATTTCATTTGAGGAAGTGCGGACTACCGCCCCCTCAAAATGATATGACTCATTAATGACTTATTTGGGACGAACAAAAGAAGTCATTAATGATATTATATATTATATTATATTTTAATTAAAATATACCAATGTTTAATAATGTGTTATTTCCATTCAAATACAAAATAGAAATGAAAGTAGCGTTCATGCGTACGTACAGCTTACTGTCTCCATGAACGGTACATTTCATTTCATATCTCCAAAGGTTATGTACTGTTATAAATAGATATATATATAATGGATATATAATATATATATGATATCTAAATCATGTATATATTTCTAAATATAATGGACTGTAGACCACATGGTAAAATAAAAATTATAATAGGTTCATTTTTTACTCATGTTCCGAACATCGATAAAATATCCATTATGAACACAAATAAATAAATAATTGTTTTAGAAAGGTAATAAGTGCTATAAAAGGAATAATAAAATTTTAAAATATTCTTAATTAAGTATATATTAATTTAAATTTATTATTCAGGAAGAACAAAGAACATACAAGACAAGTCAGATATAAGGTAAGGGGTTTCTTATATCACTTTTAATTCCATGAGATTTCAATTGTTCGCCACATATTTATGGAACGTGGTCTATGGTGTATTACATTTGATATATATTATCATTATTATATTTATATCCATCTTATAATGTGATTCTATTCGTGTTCATAAACATTTGTGTATATGACTCGATTGATTACAACGAAGTTAGGGGGTTTCATCTAACTTTTATTCCCATGAGATTCATCTATATTATCCACTATTTCATTTTGTGTAGAGTATGTACTACACCTGATTGTATTATTTCATGTAATATACCATAATTTATGGATATTTACATCATATTTGTTCGATACATCCCTCATGGGGTGTATGTTTCCTAAGCTACCAAATCTGTAAGGGAATTTCAAATTTAAATTTCCACTCATTGAACATTACACATAAATTATTGATTATTTTAATCCCCGATTGTGTGTGGAATCACTATTTATTATTTTTGTAGTAATTTCCACACACATTTCTGTGGATATACATTTGATACCCATAATCACTCCATTGATAAATTCTCAAGTCATTGATATGAACTTGATAAGAGTAATTTTTACTCAATCTCCATTTATTGAGTTAAACATTCAATTCATTGGTGTTGTTTTTACAAGAATTTTTGTGAATTTCTTCTGATTAATTTAAACTGAAAATCCAATAATATTTAGTTTATTTATATTTGTAACATGTAATTATGTCATTGATTTATCCTATACCTAAGGATGTGGTCTTTATAAGAGATTTCATAACAATTTACATTCCATTTAGACTTATTTGTTGTTATACACTAATTCACATTTATATGATGTATATAATGTACATTGAAGTAGTATATCATGAATCTCTTTATTATCATGATATTATAATGTTTTGATTACCTCAATTTTTTGTATTCATGTGTCTCTCTTTTGGTTAAGAACTCTAACTAAAATATCATTTTAAATGTTTTAACAATTTATTATTGTAAATCGTTCTCATTAATGTCCATTTATTAAAAATGGGATTAAGTATTTATTTATATGGACATAAAATTTTTAAAATTAAAATTCCTTTTAAATGTTTCAATGTGTTATGGGAAACTTTGATTCAAAAATCAATTTTAAATGACTTCTTCATAAATAGTGTGACTTTTAACCGTTTTCATTAAAAAGGGGGATATTTCTCTCAAATAGTTTTGATGAATATTTTCATATATGACAATATCCTTCATTATTCTCAACTGTATTTAATCTGTTACACTAGAATCTTCCATATTATATTGAGTGGGTTATTTTTGTCTATGGATGTGCTATTTTTATACCATTAATTGTTTATAGATAAAGTATTGATATTTTATATGCTATTTTTAATATGAATATTTATGTTATGGTTCATAATTTTCATATGAGGAATGGATTGGACTTAGTAAGTGACGGGGGGAGCCTCTTATAGCTCCTCGATGAATCAGTACATCTAATGAGACAAACTAGTGTCTTGACATAAGGCCTTGACATAATATTATTTGTAGTCTTTTCACAAGTCCTTGACTATGTAGTTAAGATGTCCTACATTATGCATTCCATCATTATGAGATTATCTATTGATATTTCATGTGGTTATTCAACTAGTGGAATACCCATGAATATGTTTTATTGTGGCATTATTACTCAGCTCATATTCCTGCCATAATGTGTTCATTTTAATTATTTGTAAAGGCATGTGTTTTCAATTATTCAACATGTATAATGTTTATGTTATCTTCCTCTATATTGCATACTATAACATAGAATTTTAGATCACCACTTTCTAATGTTTTATTTTCCTTGGATTTGAAGAAGTTAGTTATGAGTGATTTGGAGGACTAAATCTTGGAAGCATGGATTTTTATAATGGAATAAATTATTGTTGATTTTATTTTCAAGTTGTGTTGTTGAACTTATGTAATTATCATGTATCCATGAATACTAAACTGATCAGCCCTTCAGGACTTGATTCCTTGTAATCATGCTAATATACTAAAATAATGCATTGTATCACGAATTCTGGTGTCGGGGCATTACATCCACCGCAACTCTGTACTATCCTATTTGGGAATCACTAACTCACCCTTGTGGTTTTTTTTGTATCACAAAAATGAGTCTCGGTGGTTGATGTACCCTGATTCCTCATGAATTAATTGATAAATTGAACAACACTGGCACATGGTTACATCAATGCCCCACATCTCCCTGGTAACTCCTCGATCTAGGAGATAGAAAGAAAGAATACCCCACATTGTGTCTAAAAAACTACAGAATATGGTATAAAAGACATTTAGTGTACCTCTTATTATCTTTAATGTTATAGGATTATGATCATCCATAGAATGCATCAACCCACAGACCCAGCCACTAGCTCCCTGAGTCTATCATGGTCTACCTTGTTGTGGTGGAAGGAACTCACAATGTCATCCACAAACCACAGTTTTTCTTGCTATTCTGCTAGCACTACCACTATAGGAACCATATTGTTCACACATGAGAGATCCCTGATCCTGGAATTGCCTATGTCATTCTGGTGCATCTACCAACTTCTGGGGAAGCTCATCAGTTCAAGTCAAGTATTCTCAAGAAACACAACCTCACCTGTCATAAGAATAACACTATACCTCCATGGTCTGTCCCGGTTGTCATTGCACTAATCGATCTCGTTCCTATGTCTTATCTTGTGGAGGACTCCGGCATCAAGGTCCTTCCAACTGATGTTTCCTAGCTACAAAAAACATCCAAATTTTTTTTTCCCCACTCCCAAAACAAGCCAATTGGCAATCCATTGACAGAAATCCTTCTATCACCTGCTACTGTTCTAGCACCCTGAAATACGTGGGGTTGCACATGGGCACTATGAATTTGTGAATCGCTTCTATGATGACAGTTCTCAGATATCTATCCGTAGAATTTATCATCGTGGATATGTTCATGGAGTAGTTTGAATGGTCTACGAACCCAATTGAATACTAAGTCACTATGATCCTTCCCTACTGAAAATGAAGGAGCTCTAGTAACTCCCAAAATTGGAAGGATAAAAAGTTGAAGGAGTAGTACTCCTCATGAAACTATCATTGGATGTCATCCCATGAGATTACCCACCGACCATGTATCTGACTTAAACGAATCTTCCAATGCCATGACTTTCCATGAAAAAAGAGTACTATTTTCCAAAGACACTATTTTATATTCTGGTATTTGAACAATCCTGATGAGTAAAATCAACAACTCCAAAGAAACCATCACTCCATATGGGTATGTAATTCCACAAAACATGAGTGGTCTTTGATACTAGAACTCAAAGAGTGCACTCGGCATATGCATGTCCTCATCCCAATATGTTGGGTTTGTCTGATGCTAAATAGGTGGGGGTGTTTCCACCCACCCACATGGAGTATGTGGACAGCACGATTGATCCTGAACTAAGGGCTCATCGCTCACAGAATCGTTTTCACAAACCATATATTGTATCCTAGATGGATGTCATCGTAGATGCATCTTGAATCTTATTAGGGAGTAACACTGTCAAATTAGAATATATATATAATTATGGGGAGGTCTCTCATAATAGAAATTCAAATTCTCAATCATATATGCTGCATGTACCAATGTTCCCTATAAAAAGTGTCACAACATGCCGAGTTGATAAGGATGTAATTAGGGTATTAGTGAATATCTACGTAGGTCGGGACACCACTATTGAAATCCCTACCTCGAGACCTTCTCTCGAGACATGTTGACATTATTTCCCTAAAACACAACAAAATCTTTTTTATGGAGCATCCGAACAAAATCCCAAGGAAGGAACCACCTATGATATCACATTTTCATGACCAGAAAGTTTTCGGGGATAGATCTACAACCACACCAACCACAACTCTCTAGGACAATGGCTAATGACCAGTAATGAAGGAAAAACAAACTCAGGGAGAAAATTTTCCAAGAACCTGTAAACACACATGAAGCGAAATCAATGAAAAATTGCACAAGGAAAGGAAATATAAGATACAACACTGTAATATATATTAAACCGAAATATGAATTGACCTCTAAATAGTAAATGTACAAAAAATTAATCTAAAATTGGAAAATGGGAATAAATTCCCAATAATAAATGTTACACAACTTACAAATTGGTGGAAAAGTAAAATAGCTGGGAGAGCCATAATCTTGAATCCCATGTCACTACCACTTGATGTGGTCCAAAAACGGCGTATCCATAGCTTCTTTGAGTTCACAATGTTCTTGTATGTCATCTACATGGGAACACCATGATCGAGGAATGCCTATTTAGGGGTGAGTGTAGTGCTACACAGAAGGATTCCCTAAAGGATAAAGGGGGATGAAATAGATGTACTGAAGAAGGGAGATGTATATTGAAATATGTAAAATAATAGATTATAGACCAACCAAACAATACAGTGATGTAAGCTCAACCAAATAGAATGTTCTAGAAATGGTGAGAAGATGAAAATATTTTCATGTCATTGCTACCTTTATTTGGATAGTTGACTCATTCAGCCCTGATAATCTGGACACAAAAATCAGTTGGAATAACCCACGCACCTTCCTCTATCATTCAAGTAGAATAAACATAAAACAATGAGTGGGTACTGAAAATATAATACATATATATACTCTGTCATAGAATCCCAGACGAGAGAGTAATGGGATCTCCATATCGTAGCTCTGTCTTGGAAAATAGTATCTTATAGTTCTAGAAGTACCCATCATCGATGCTTAGAATCCCACATGACTTCCCTGAACTACACGTGAAATGGGCTCATGTAAATTCCTGGAATTTCCATGTATTTTTTTCATTAAATACATGGGATTTTTTACAAGTTTGTAAAAATTTACGACACTTGATTTTGAGGCCCATTGTGTCTGGAATAAATTTCTGATGTTTTTTTTGGGTACGTTCAGTAAATGTACAAGCTAGTTTTTATAACTTTTGAGCTGGTGCTCCGAATAGAAATCTGAGGGCACTGCTGTACTCGTAGTGACAGTATTCACTTAATAAGACTTTCACCATGATGATAGTTGGTCGAGAATAAAAGTGAGTTTTTGGATTTTTATAAAATATAATTATAAAATAAAGTATGCAACACATTATTTTATTTGGGAAGCCTTTTGGTGTGTGGAGGTTTAAACCTCCTCATGGAGGTTGGAGGTGGGGCCACCACACCATAACCTCCCATGAGAGGATATGGTGGTGGGGCCCACCTGAACATAACCTCCCATGAGAGGATTAATGTGGTGGGGACCACACTGGGCTTTACCCCATATTAATGGGAGGAGAGGAAAACATCTCCACTCCCTCAATTATTTTTAGGTGTCAACATTAAATTTGATTCATTCAATTTAGTTTTATGTGTCAACATTAAATTAAATCATATCAGTTGTGTTGATGCATGCTATGTGGGGGAAGCCTCTTGAAATCCTCCCAATAATTAAGCCAATAAAACTCTTAAAATTTTCCAATGCTATTTAATTCCCTAAATTATTTAACCACAATGTTGGAATATAATAAGGTTCATAATAAATGAACCATCATAAATTCAAAATGGTTACATACCTGTAAAGACCCAAAAAAATCAAGGGAAATATTTTTTTCTTAATTTTTTTTTGGAATTTTAAAAGAACGCGGTTTCTGATGGCACTTGATTCCGAGGCCCAGAGTGCCCGGAATCAATTTCCAAAGTTTGGCTCGGGTACGTTCAGTGAACGAACAAGTGGGTTTTCCTATCTTTTAAACCGTTGCTCAGAATTGAAATCTGATGGCACCGATGAACTCGCAATGCCGGTAATCGCTTAAGGGAACCATTACCGTAGTTTCTTTTGTGAGGAAGAAGAAGTTAATTAATGGGGTTTAATTAAGAAGTAAATAAAATTGTTGGATCAATTTTATTTTATATCAAGGTGGTTAATTTCTCCCATGGGAAGTTGGTGGTGGGGCCCACATCCACCCAACTTCCCATATGTGGGTAATTGAAAGGGTGGGGCCCACACAAGCCACAACCTTTCACCTTTCCCTTTAAACTCCCTAACCCCCCCCCCCCCCAATTACGTCTTGCCAACTTAACTCCTCATTTATTTTAACAACTGATGTTAACAACTTGAGTGAGTTAAGTGTGGGTTTTTATTTTCAAACTCTTAAATTTTCAAAAGCCTTTTTGTGATAATAAAATAAGTTGGGAACTTATTTTATTTGGGTTAGTTTTGGGTTGTTTGATAGATTTTGGAGAGAAAGATAAAGGAAGTATTCTTCTTCTTCAACTTCGACGAAGAACGCGAAGAACACTGTTCTTCAACGAAGAACATCTCCGCCGAAGAACGCAACGTCTACTTCCAATGATGTTTCCTCTTCGAATGCTCCTCGACAACAACGGAATCGATGTTCTTTTCTCGTGACACCCGACCTCCACGAAGATTGTCTTCCGCGGCTTGATTGACGTGCACCGTTCCTGAACCGAGGTAGGGGTTTGAATCTTTTTAAGTTTGTGATTTCTTTCCTTCGAATAAGAAAGATAAATCTGACGGCCATGTTCATATTTTTATTTAAATTAAAAATTGTGAAGGTTAAATGTTTAATGTTTCGGTCAACTTTTATCGAGATAACGTGAGGGGATCAGTCCGCACAAACATGGCTGATACCCCTCCCCCCTTTTTTCTATTCTTCGGTTTGATTAGCGAAGACGGTAATGCATCGTTGCACCGCGCTTGAGCGAAAGGAGACGTGAACGATGTAGGCCACGAAGAAGAAACGCGACGCCGTCGCGCAGCGTCAAGGGTACGAACGAGGCCACGGCTGGAGTCGGGCCGTGATGGAAGGACGCGGCATCGTCACGCCGCGCCAGACGAATTTGCAGCCATCCTGGAAGTAGCGGCCGGAAAAACCACCAACCGGAGAATTCGAAGAAGGCGGCCGGAAATCCAGCTGCCGGCACCGGAAGGCGTGGGACCGCGGGCTCCCGCGGTGAGAGACCGGCCGACCCTGTGCTGGTCGGCCGTTACAGGGGAAACACCGGGGGGGTTACACCCCCCGGGTTGCACACGTGGCGCGACCCCTTAAAGGGGGCCGCCATTTTGAAATAAAGGAGGGGCGTAGCCCCTCCCTTGGGCGCGCTCACGCGGCACGCTGGCCGCGCCTGCCGCACCTCCGGCCGGGCCTGGCTGGGTCGTCAGGTCGGGTCGCCACCCGGGCCGGTTTGACCCGGTTCGGCCGACCCAGAGGGTACTCTGTCAGGCCGGGCCGGGCCCAGGCCCCCTAATTTAGGACTAATTTCTGTCAAATGCCCATAACATGGGCTACAGACCTCCGATTGACGTGCCGTTAGGGGCAACGCGATCCTTGGATCGAGACGGTCGTTTCGGTATACTACACTCAAGGTTTTGAAATACTTTGGGTTCGGACAGGTTGGTTCGTCCACGAAACCAACCGGGCCCCCGGAGCAGAAACGCTCATATCTTGAGCTTCGGACGTCCGATTGACGTGCCGTCGACTTTGGTGGATTCCTATAAGTGACACAGATCTTTTGTCATAATCAGCCCGAGGTTTGGACGCAGGTGGAGTACGGTCAGGTTGGTTTTGCCTTAAAAACCAACCGGGCCCCTAGGACGAAAAAGCTAATGACTCTCAAACCGGGCGTCTGATTGACGCGCCGTCTGCGGCGTTGAGTTCCTGTTGACGATACGGATCTTTTGGATACATCAAATCTGGACATTGTGTCAGTTGATGTATCAGCCTCTCGGCTCGTGGAGCAGACCCTACCGAACAAGTTTGCTGTGTGCGGGGACCCTAGTGCTGGCTGCGACTTCGACGACAACGACTGTGCAGAGATCCTCAGTGGACTGCGACGATGAAGAGTTCTGGTCTTGTATCTTATGTGGGTCCCATCCGTTCTGGTCTTGTATCCTATGTGGGTCCCAGCTTAGATCATTCAGTGCTGGTCTTGTATCCTATGTGGGTCCTAGCATAGATGATTCAATGAAGAGTGCTGGTCTTGTATCATATGTGGCTCCCAGCAGTGCTGGTCATGTATCCTATGTGGGTCCCAGCTTATATGATTCAGTGTTGGTCTTGTATCCTATATGGGCCCCAGCATAGATGAATCAATGTAGAGTGATGGCCTTGTATCCTATCTGGGTCCCAGCTGTGCTGGTCTTGTATCCTATGTGGGTCCCAGCATAGATGATTCAGTGCTGGTCTTGTATCATATGTGGGTCCCAGCATAGATGAATCAGTGAAGACAACTAGTCTTGTATCCTCAGTGGGTCCCAGCTTAGATGATTCAGTATCTATATATGATCATCCCTTTCACCTTTTCAACGAAGTATATCTGTGTGAGATGAATTCTGTGTTACTCTCTTTTTTGGATTGTGTTGAACTATCCAATGTGGATTTACTGTTTACTCTCCTTTGTAAATTGTGTTGAAATATCCTGTGTGGATTTACTGTTTACTTTCCTTTGTGGATTGTGTTGAGCTATCCTTTGTGGATTACTTTTTATCTCCTTCATGGATTGTGTTTTTCTATTCTGTGTGAGTATACATTTTTCTTTCCTGTGTGAACTGGGTTGTGCTTTGGCTCGGATGTTGGATCCGAACGAGAATTGATGACTTAGGTATATTTATGGGTATATACCTATGTAGTGTGGGTGGTTACTTCGTGATTGTATCTTTCCTTTTTGGTTTATCCTTTTTGGATTTTGGGAGATATTCGGGGGTCGCGGGGTCCCTACTGAGTAGCTTATACTCACCCCTGCACGGGATATGCCCGCACTTCGTTGTGTTGGTTGCAGACGATGGACAGCGCTGATCGTGGTGGAGGCTTGCGGAGCAGGACGGTACCTGGAGGTGGACCACTGGGCGGGACGTACTCGGAGCGGACGACTAGACCGAGGAGCTGTGGAGGCTATCTGTGCCCGCCCTTCATGTGGGTCTTCCAGAGGACGGCTCGACGCTGCGGCTTTTCTTTTCAGTTTTTGTTTTCCCCTTTCAGTTGTACTTTACAGTTGGGATTGTATTTCCGGCCCCTTTTACTTTCAGCACAGCTTGTTACAGTATTTACATAGCGTTTACTCTTTACGCTTACTTACTCTATGATGGTTGTTTACTTTAAAATGGCAATGCCTTCCCTGTTTATCGGTATTTACACCTCGGTGCTAGTCGCCAGCCCCTGGCATATGGAAGGCGGGCTTGGGGTAGTCACGACACGGGCCCCGAGGACGGGTCGTGACAAATTGGTATCAGAGGAGTTCGGTTCTACCGTAGACTCTGATATTTATTCTTTGTGAAGCAATAGTGTTCAGCATATTGGGTGTGGTTATCAATCCAGGGAGTCCAGTTTTGGTGCGGTGGCCGACGTATCCGTACACCAGGACCCTGACATCTGATTTCCGACTTAATGCACGAAAACATTGATTGCATGTGTGTTCATGTTTTCCTTGTGATTACTTGTGTCAGCTCACCAGGTATACTGTTCTGACCGTGACACACCTGTTTCCTTTTCAGGATGGCCCCACGACGGCATCCAGCTAGGGTTCCGAGAGTCAAGCGTGACGACAGCCCACCGAGCGACGAGGCCTCGGTGCAGGGCCCATTGTCAGCAGTGGCACCGGCGGTAGCTCTACCCGCCGAGCCACCGATGCTTCCAGCATCAGCCGCTGACGATGCACGTCGCCTCAGTGCACTGCATCAGCTCCAGCGCCAGTGACCGCCCATGTTCCGCGGGGAGACAGACCCCCAGGCAGCCGAGGACTAGCTGGAGGCAGTAATGAGAGTTTTTCAATTAGTGAGGACACCGACAGACCTCATGGTGATTCTCGCAGCGAGACTACTGCACGCGGCAGCTGGCCGATGGTGGATCTTGATGCTCCAGGTGCACGATGAGGCATCTCTACTCTAGACAGACTTTGAGAACCTCTTCCGCTCAGAGTTTTTCCGAGCCACCCTCCGTGCGGTGCACATCCAAAAGCTGCTACAACTACGACAGGGCATCATGACAGTGCCCCAGTACTTGGCGAGATTTACAGATCTCTCACGCTACTCCACAGATATGGTACGAGACCCATTCTTCTGGGCCCAGACCTTCGAGTAGGGACTGAGGCACGTGATCAGGGCTTCGATGATCTCCCTCAACATTCCGACATAGGTAGAGGTGTTGGAAAGTGTCCTTCTAGTGGAGTGTTTTCTCGCCGAGCAGGCTCCAGTGACAGGGCCCTCCGCAGGACGGCCCATAGCAGGGTCTTCTACAGCTGGCAGTAGACAGGTGACGCAGAGGTCCAAACGGGCCAGACCATCAGATGAGTAGTCTCAGGATGAAGATTCGGTTGTGCAGGGAACCCGAAGGAGAGCCAGCTACACGAGGGGAAATCATTGCTACGCATGCAGCGGGAGAGGTCACATGGCTTGAGACTGCCCAACTCGTCTTACAGATGAGTAGCAGGTGGTAGAGGGACCTCCCAGACAGAGGTTCGGCCACAGTGGTCCACAGGGTGCAGGCGGACGAGGCAGAGGAGCTGGCTGAGTAGCAGATGGTGGGCGACACTTCGAGGTGTTGCCACCACCACCACCACCAGGAGGTCCACCCCGACCGCAGGGAGTTTGTGGACATGCAAGAGCTCAGCTTTAGGTAGGTGAGGCCTTCGATCATGGAGCTCTGGGAGCATATGGACAGGATAGGAACAAGTGGATACGTCTTTTGTACTTTTAGTTCCTTGTTGTTGTTTTGTAGTGTCTTTGTATTATGTGTTGCAATAGTAAAAGACACTTACCTTTGTGATGTTTTCATTCCTGTACTCTTTTGTGTTTTTACTAAGAGGTTCCAGTTTAGACTGTTGACTTGACCCTCACTTGTGAGACATCTACTAAAGGAGACCTAGTTACCACACACTGATTCCGACAGTGTGACACAACCCTTGGAGGCGAGAGTAACGGTTGGATCTCTTGATAGTAGCGTCGAGGCCTTACGACGTCATATTTGGTATGGATTAGTAACATCCATGTCAAGATTGACTGTATTAGGCAAAGGAAGGTGTTCATCCAGGGGATGAGACCATATTTCTCTTATCTGCATAGAAGAAGTCATAGCAGTTCTTGTGGGATCAGAGAAGGTCCAGGTCATCCAGGAGAGGATAAGGATAGCTCAGAGACGGCATAATTCATATGTTGACAGGAGGCGTAGGCCACTAGAGTTCGAGGATGGAATCCACGTCTTCTTGTGTGTCTCACCTCGATGTGGATTACGAAGATTTGGCTGAGGCGGCAAGTCATCTCCGTGCTTCATTGGACCCTTCCAGGTCCTCGACAGGATTGTCGAGGTGGCTTATCGTCTGGCTCTACCACCTCAGTTGCACCGGGTGCACGACGTCTTCCACATATCTCAGCTGAGGAGATACGTGCACAACCCTACGCATATCATTGACCATGGGGAGCTTGACGTCGAAGATGGGGGAACTTTTGTAGAGGTCCCAGTGGAGATCGAGGATCGACAGGAGCGGGTCCTACGAGGACGGTCGATTCCTCTAGTGCACATCAGATGGCAGCACAAAAACCTCCAGGAGAGCACTTGGTAGCGGGAGGCCCAGATGTGTGCTCAGTACCCTCATTTTCCCCCTAGTTTTGATGTATCTTTACGGGGACGTAAAGCCCCGAGGTGGGTGTAATGTAAACCCCATAAAATTCAAGGGAAATTTTTTTTTCTTAATTTTCTTTGGAATTTTACAAGAACGCGGTTTCTGACGGCACTTGATTCCATGGCCCGGAGTGCCCGGAATCAATTTCCGAAGTTTGGCTCGGGTACGTTCAGTGAACGAACGAGCGAGTTTTCCTAGCTTTTGAACCGGTGCTCGGAATTGAAATCTGATGGCACCGATGAACTCGCAACGCCAGTAATCGCTTAAGGGAACCTTTACCGTACTTGCGTTTGTGCGGAAAAAGAAGTTAATTAATGGGGTTTAATTAAGAAGTAAATAAAATTCTTGGATCAATTTGATTTTATATCAAGATGGTTAATTTCTCCCATGGGAAGTTGGTGGTGGGGCCCACATCTACCCAACATCCCATGTGTTGATAATTGAAAGGGTGGGGGCCACACGAGCCCCAACCTTTCACCTTCCCCCTCTAAACTCCTTAACCCCCCCATTTAAATCTTGACAACTTAACTCTTCATTTATTTTTACAACTCATGTTAATAACATTAGTGAGTTAAGTGTCGGTTTATCTTTTCAAACTCTTAAATTTTCAAAAGCCTTTTTGTGATAATAAAATAAGTTGGGATCTTATTTTATTTGGGTTAGTTTTGGGTTGTTTGAGAGCTTTTGGAGAGAAAGCTGAAGGAAGTCTTCTTCTTCTTCAATTTCGACAAAGAACGCGAAGAACACTGTTCTTCAACGAAGAACATCTCCACCGAAGAACGCGACGTCTTCTTCCAACGACGTTTCCTCTTCGAACGCTCCTCAAGAACAAAGGAATCGATGTTCATTTCCCATGACACCCGACCTCCGCGACACTCATCTTCCGCGGCTCGATTGACGTGCACCGTTCCTGAACCGAGGTAGGGGTTTGAATCTTTTTAAGTTCGTGATTTATTTCCATCGAATAAGAAAGATAAATCTGACGGCCATGTTCCAATTTTTATTTAAATTAAAAATTTTGAAGGTTAAATGTTTTACATTTCGGCCAACTGATATCGAGATAACGGGAGGGGATCGGTCCGCACAAACATGGCCGATACCCCTCCCACCTTTTTGATATTCTTCGTTTTGATTAGCGAAGACGGTAATGAATCATTGCACCGCGCTTGAGAGAAAGGAGACGTGAACGATGTGGGCCACGACGAAGAAACGTGATGCCGTCGCGCTGCGTCAAGGGTAAAAACGTGGCCGCGACTGGAGTCGGGCAGCAGCGGAAGGACGCGGCGTTGTCACGCCGCGCTAGACGAATTTGCAGCCATCCTGGAAGTAGCGGCCGGAAAAACCACCCTCCGGAGAATTCGAAGAAGGTGGCCGGAACTCCGGCCGCCGGCGCCGGAAGGCGCGGGACCGCGGGGTCCCGTGTCGAGAAACCGTCCGGCCTTGCGCTGGTCAGCCGTTACAGGGGAAAAGCCGGGGGGTTACACCCACCGGGTTGCACACGTGGTGCGGCCCCTTAAAGGGGGCCGCCGTTTTGAATTAAAGGAGGGGCATAGCCCCTCCCTTGGGTGCGCTCGAGCGGCAGGCTAGCCGCGCTGGCAGCGCCGCCGGCCGGGCCAGGCCGGGTCATCGGGCCGGGTCGCCGCCTGGGCCGGGTTGACCCGGTTCGGCCGACCGAGGGGGTACTGTGTCGGGCCGAGCTGGGACCAGACCCCCTAATTTAGGACTACTTTGGTCAAATGCTCATATCATGGGCTACGGACCTACGATTGACGAGCCGTTAGCGGAAACACGATCCTTTGATCGAGACGGTCGTTTCGGTATACTTCACTCAAGGTTTCAGAATACATTGGGTTCAGCCGGGTTGGTTCGTCCACGAAACCAGCCGGGCCCTCGGAGCAGAAACACTCATATCTTAAGTTTCGGACGTCCGATTGACGTGCCGTCGACTTTGGTGGATTCCTATAAGTGAGACGGATCTTTTGACATACTCCACCCGAGGTTTGGACGCTGGTGGAGTACGGTCGGGTAGGGTTTTCCTTAAAAACCAACCGGGCCCCTGGGAAAAAAAAGCTAATAACTCCCAGACTGGGCGTCCGATTGACGCGCCGTCAGCGGCGTTGAGTTCCTGTTGACGATACGGAACTTTTGGATACATCAACTCTGGACTTTGTGTCAGTTGATGTATCATCCTCTCAGCTCATGGAGCGGACCCTCCCGAACGAGCTTGCTGTGTGCGAGGACCCTAGTGCTGGCTACGACTTCGACGACAACGACTGTGTAGAGATCCTCAGTGGACTGCGATGATGAAGAGTGTTGTTCTTGTATCCTATGTGGGTCCCAGCCGTGATGGTCATGTATCCTATGTGGGTCCCAGCTTAGATGATTCAGTGCTGGTCTTGTATCCTATGTGGGTCCCATCATAGATGAATCAATGAAGAGTGCTGGTCTTGTATCCTATGTGGGTCCCAGCCGTGCTGGTCTTGTATCCTATGTGGGTCCCACCTGTGCTGGTCTTGTACCCTATGTGGGTCCCAGATTAGATGATTTAGTGCTGGTCTTGTATCCTATGTGGGTCCCAGCATAGATGAATCAATGAAGCCAGCTGGTCTTGTATCCTCAATGGGTACCAACTTAGATGATTCAGTATCTATATCTGATCATCCCTTTCACCTTTTCGATGAAGTATATCTGTGTGAGCTGAATCCTGTGTTACTCTCCTTTGTGGAATATGTTGAACTATCCAATGTGGATTTACTGTTTACTCTCCTTTGTGGATTGTGTTGAACTATCCTGTGTGGATTTACTGTTTACTTTCCTTTGTGGATTGTGTTGAGCTATCCTTTGTGGATTACTTTTGCTCTCCTTCGTGGATTGTGTTTTGCTATTCTGTGTGAGTATACGTTTTGCATTCCTGTGTGGACTGGGTTGTGCATTGTCTCGGATGTTGGAGCCGAACGGGAATTGATGTCTTAGGTATATGTATGGGTATATACCTAAGAAGTGTCGGTTGTTACTTCGTGATTGTATCATTCCTTTGTGGATTATCCTTTGTGGATTTCGGGAGACCTTCGGGGCTCTCAGGATCCCTACTGAGTAGCTTATACTCACCCCTGCATGGGCTATGCCCGCACTTAGTTGTGTTGGTTGCAGACGACGGACAGCGCTGATCGTGGTGGAGGTTTGCGGAGCAGGACGGTACCTGAAAGTGGACCACTGGGCGGGACGTACTCGGAGCGTATGGCTGGACCGAGGAGCTGTGGAGGCTATCTGTGCTCGCACTTTAGGTGGGACTTCTAGAGGACGGCTCGACGTTGTGGCTTTTCTTTTCAGTTTCTGTTTTCCTCTATCGATTGTACTTTACAGTTGGGATTGTATTTCTGGCCCCTTTTACTTTCAGCACAGCTTGTTACCTTTTTTACTTAGTGTTTACTCTTTTCTCTTGCTTACTCTGTGATGGTTGTTTACTTTACAAATGCAGTGCCTTCCTTGTTTATCGACATTTATGCCTAGGTGCTAGTCACCAGCCCCTGGCCTATGGAAGGCAGGGTTGGGGAAGTCAGGACACGGGCCCCAAGGACGGGTCGTGACAATATCTCTCCCCCTTATGCTATATATGAGGAGCTTTGGAGGAGGATTTTGGACAACTTCTCCAAGCAACGAAGCTCTGGTAATGTTACGCAACACCCAACACTTGGAGGATTACGCTCTCAAATGAAGAACGTCGGCAACGAACTTCCACAGACTTCTTCACCGGACACCAACAGACGTAATGCTTCTTTAAAAACTGTCGTGTGTATTCAGGAGTGGGGGAGTGCGGTGGATGCGATGAGTGACAACTTCATCTTCTTTCCCCAACTTCACCATCAATGACCGATAATCAAAAGGTACGGGGTTATTGCATGTTAGTGATTTTCTTTTCTTCTTCTAATCATCAAATGAATGGAATCGAGGAAAAGTTATGTAATTAATTGTTTTTCATCTTCTTTTATTCTTGAACCAATTGATACCACCTAAAATGTGGTGGATGCGTGCCAGCCAAAAATGGATGAACATCCTCCATTGATTTTCTTTCATGTTTTGTTATTTGAAGCGACGACAAGGCGACGAAGGTGACAACGACAAAAGGTTATCTACCCATATCTTCCATAACAAAATGCCACCCCCGCGGCACACTGGTGTTCCTAGACAAACACCACCAACTAGCTTCATCCCAAGCCGCGCCAAACTGGAATGCCCTGCCACCTACCCGGCTCCCTGCCGGCACGCCCGTACGCTGCGCTGCCGGCCCGCGACCTGCCCGCTGCACTACAGGCCTGCCTGCCGCCCTGCCGGCCGGCCCAATTCATCACCCGGCCTACCCAGCTCCCTAACCGGCGCCCCTTCATACTACCCATTACGCCACCCAGCCTTCCTAAACCATGCCCCAATTCCCAGGCTGAGTCGCCTCATCCACGCCCCTTGCGGTGATGGCCGAACCGGCCATGAACTTCGGGCTGAGCCGCCTACCCAACAACCTCCGGGCTGAGCCACCCTCGCATTCTGCTGGGTCGGGCCAAGCCGATTGGGTGAACCGTGCGGGCTGTCCTTCCCAATGGGTCAGGTCAGACCCAGTCCGGGTTGGCCCAGTCTGGGTTTAGCCGAGTTGGTCAGACCGAGCCTAAGCCCTTTACCGACCCCCTTTACTTTCATTGGCCATATCATTGTCACCAGACATTCGTTTGAAGAACCGTTAATGATGCTGGTTTTCTTGGAACATGATGGTCTCTTTGAGAATACTCAAATAGAGTTTCTGGTAATGTTGTGATACGGTCTTGTTGGATCGTACACGAATCCAACCGGGCCCCCCCGGACTAAAAATATTATAACTCACAGATCAATAATTTGATTGATGCACCATCTATTGCATTGGGACCCCTATAATGAGGTGAACCATTAAAATACTTCAACATGAGACTTTGTGACAGTTGGAGTATCTACCTGTAGCTCATGGAGCGGACCCTCCTGGAACGATCGAGCAGAGTACGAATACCTAGAAGCTGGCCGAGACGTGATGATTACTTGACTGATTCAACTCAGAGTGATTCGACTAGCCCATTGGGGAGTGTCTGGTAATTGGCGGCAGACCCACGGTGGAGGAGTGACAGGTATTTGGTGGTAGAATGTCAATACTCGATAGGAGGACTACCTCTGTAGGTAATTAGGGGTGCACCTGGTAGTTGGTGGTAGACCCACAGTGGGAAGCGCCTCTGTTTGAGTATGGCAGACCCACAGTACCAGATAAGAGGAGTACCTCAGCAGTCCAATGTTAGTGGGAAGCACCTAGTAGTTGGCAGCAGGCCCACAATACTCGATAGAGGAGGAGTTCTCCAGCAGCCATGGTTTCGACAATGTGAATAAAAATCCATGTTGAGGTAAGTCAATTACATTTGGGTTTACCTCATAATTCACACGAATTACTTGATAACTTAGGTATTTGTATGGGCCTATATACAAGTTTGGTTATCTGTTTTTTTCTTACATTGTGTTTTATCCATGAAGGATTTTGTGTGACCTCGAGGGTCTCGGGGTCCCTACTGAGTATCATTATACTCACACCTGTATGACCAATGCCTGCATCTCATTGTGTTGGTTGCAGCCAACGGACAACACTGACTGAGGCTGAGTGGATAGGAGTTGAAAATACCTGGAGGTGGACCACAAGGTGTGACAGTACACGGAGGAGATGGACGGACGTGGAGTGTTGTGGAGGCAATTTATACCACCCTTCAGGTAGGATGAATGGTGGATTATACCAGAGCTTCTTTCACCTTTCAACTATTTTTCCCTTTTTATTTTTACTTGTACTTTCCTGTTGGTCTTGTATTCTAGCCCCTTTACTTATCAGAACTCATTTTTATACAGTTTTACTCAGTGTTTTGCTTTCAGCTTCTTCTGATTGTGTATGTTTATGATTTATAAAGGAAAAGCCTTCCCAGCTTAGAGATTTACGCCTTTGGTGCTAGTTGCGGGCCCCTGGCCTATGACAGACGGGCTTGGGGCAGTCATGGAATGGTCCCTAGTAGACAATTCATGAAACAATTTTATCAGAGGAGTTCGTTCTACTGCTGAACATAGAACAATGATTTTTTTTTTCTGTGAAGCAATAGTTTTATTTGTACCGAGTGTGGTTTTCAGTTCAGGGAGTCCAGTATTGGAGTGGCGGTCGACATATCCATATACTAGGACCCTAACTTCTGATTACCGACTCAGTGCACGAAAACACTGATTGCGTGTGTGTTTTCAAATGTTTTCTTTAGTTCAACTCAACCATGTCAGGTCACCATGTATAATCTTTTGACCATGTTGTATCTGTTCAGGATGCCTCCATGTAGATAGCCAGTAAGAGTTCTGAGAGATTACATGATGACGGACCAACAAGTAATGAGGCTCTGGTACATGGCCCTCATACTATGTTGTCACCTTTGGGTGGTTTACCAGCAGCACCAACACATGTTGGTTAGCAGATCCAACCAGCCACAATGGCAGACAGTGTAGGCCAACTGAGCGCTTTGCACGAGTTCCAGCCGCAGAGGCATCTAAGGTTACGAGGTGAGACAGATTCCTAGGCAGCATAGGACTAGCTTGAGGAAATTGATAGAGTTCATCACCTAGTTGAGACATCCATAGAGTAGATAGTGATCTTAGTTACTTGTTTTTTCTAGTGATTAACCATGAGGTTTGTCTGCAAAGTGATGAGGCTTCGGTACGTGGATCGTTTCTCGAGATTGTACCTTGACATAGTGTGTCAGCTATATCACTGCCAATTATCCATTAGTAACAACCAACGGTACTAGTAGATGACACATGTAGACTTAGTTCCTTACACGTGTTTTAGTATCAGATACCCCTAAGGTTCTGAGGCAATCTCAATTCACAGGTAGCTGAGGAATGGCCAGATTAGGTGGCTGAGTGTTCTCTAGAGCATGTATAGCTTGGTTAGGCCTACATGTTGGTAGTTAAATTTTCATCTAGGCATAATGATCGATCCCAGTACTCGATTAATATGAAACGATATGTGATTTGGGGGTCATACTACCAATCAATGTGTGTTTTAGGACATCTGAGGTAGCACCTTTTCTCTAGATGCTAGAGAGAACCTTCGTGATTTAATGTTCTTTGGCTATATAGGTATAGACAGTGAATGTTAGTAGTGGGAAAGAAGGAAACTGGTGCCAGTCTCAGATACATGGTCTTGCACGATGTTTCATGAAGAGGATGTGATAGGGATAGATGAATCTGTAGGGCATCAGACATAGAAGCAGTGCTAGGAGAGCATCATAAAGTGGTGTAAATGTCAACATGTAACAACCACCCGCCATTGTAGTCCCTGTCAGGCATTGAGAGCTAGAGGGTAGGGGAACAATGTCGATGCATGTGGTCAAGGAGTGTGACCCAAGGGCTCTAGTAATGATACGAGGTACGGTCTATGTCCACTACTAGCAACCATATAAATAGACATAATTACTAATCATTCCATACTTCCACGAATCTTGTCCCAATCCTAGAGTTTCTGGTTAAACTGCTGACTTGACCCTCTCGTCTTGAGATACCATTAAGAGGAGACTAGATTATCACACTTACGCCAATGTTGTGATCGGACCCATGAGTTGAGAGTTTTGGTTGTAAAATCTTGGTGGCAGCATTGAGGTCTTAAGACGTTAGTTTGTGTATGGACAGGGTAGGTGTTGTTCATACAATGATTGAATGTATTCGGCAAAAAGGTTGTGGTTTATTTACAATGTTGGGAAGAGGTATTTCTTAGTCAGAAAAAAAGGAAAACCAGGCAGCAGAAATTAAACTCATGCATAGGAGGGTGCATCAGATCACTATTGAGTCGTCCAACCTTACCCTCGTTGTAGCAGGAGTTCTAATTTTTCAGTTCCTAATAGGAGTGACAAAACATGGGGACATATTTTCAAAATATGTTTCCAGGATTAACCCCCCCCCCCCCCAAGGGGAGGGACATCTGCATTGGCTGGATACTACCGGAGGTTCATTCCATACTTATCCAGAGATGCAGCACCATTATCAGGCTTGACAAAGAAGGCGCATCCATTTGTGTGGTCAGAGAGATGACAGTAGGGCTTTCAGGAGCTGAGTCAGAGGCTGACTAGTTCCCCCATCCTGAGTCTTCTAGAGGAAGGCATAGGGTACGCAGTCTACCGTGACACATCAGGGACCTGACTCAGGTGTGTCTTAATGCAGGAGTGAGCAGTGATCACATATTGTTCTCGGAATCTGAGATAACACAAGCAGAACTATGCTACCCATGACCTGGAGTTAGCTGTTGTGGTCTTCAGCTTGAAGATGAAGTGACACTATCTGGTGGGAGAACATTTTACCATATACTCTGATCACAAGAGTCTCAGGTATATCTTCACTCATAATGACCTGAACCTGAGATAATGATATTGGATTTACATCCTACAGGACTATGATTTCGAGATAGTCTATACTCCTATGAAGGGGAACATTGTGACAGATGCACTTAGCAGGAGAACATGTATACAACTTCTAGGAGAGGTGATAGAGCATTTTGATGCTTCATAGATATCCTTTGTCGATAGAGATGGGGTTGCCTCTCTAAAGCCTATTACAGTCACTCCTCCACTTCTTATACATGCTAGGGAGGCACAATGTGGAGACATTGACTACGAGACACAATGTGCTCAGATATCCATAGGGTAGGCACCTGATGAATTTTTTGAACGTGGGGAGCACGTCATCCTCTTTAGAAGACGTACCTTGGTACTACTAGCAGTTCATTAGGATGTTTTGATGGAGTTCCACACATCCCCTCTTGTGGTACATCCATGAGTGGCAAAGATGTACTAGGACCATCAATGATAGCACTGGTGTCCAGTTATGAATAAGGCGGTAGTGGAGTTTATCTCTCAATGCCTCACTTATCATCAATTTAAGGTGGAGCACTACGTACCAGTTGGATTGCTACAGCCCTTAGAGGTATGAGAGTGGAATTAGGATGGGATATCCATGGACTTTGTGATGGGTATTCCACGTACATCCAAGAGTCATGAATCAATTTGGATGATGGTCGACTGAGTCACCATGTCGTCCCACATCCTACTGATCAGAGAGTAGGGTTCAGTTGAGAGCTTGGGATGCCTCTATGTGTAGGAGATTGTGAGTTTACATGGTATACCTTCGACAATTGTCTCTAATCATGACACATACATTACATCCCAGCTACGGAAGTGGTTTAGTAAGATTTTGAGATGCAGCTTTGTCTGAGCACCGCCTTCCATCCACAGACGGATGGAAAGACTGAGAGGACCATTCTGTCGCAGTTGTGAGGATCACATACCTATGGTGGAGTTTTTATACAACAACAACTATCAATCCACCATAGGGATGGCACCCTTTCAGGCGTCATACGAGTTACCATGCAGATCACCATTGTTCTTGATAGAACCTGCGAATTTAGCACTGGTTGGACCAGAGATGGTACGAGATATCATGGAGAAGGTGAAAATCATCCAGGAGAGGATGAAGACTCCACAAAGAAGGCATAAGTCGTATATTGATAGGAGACAGAGACCTCTAGAGTTCGAGGATGGCGACCACGCCATTTTATAAGTCTCACCTTGATGAGGTATATGGTGATTTTTCTGAGGCGACACATTATCTATAAGATTCATTGGACCTTTACAGGTCCTCATCCGAGTAGGTGAGGTGGCTTACCACTAATATCTTCCACCTCAATTGCACCGGGTGCACGAAGTCTTCCATGTATTTCGGCGGAGGGGATACCTGCACGAACCTTCTCACATCATAGACCATGGAGAGCTGGACGTCGACAATATGATGACATTCACGGAAGATCTAGTGAAGAATGAGGATCGATAAGAGCGGGTCCTATATGGAGGGTCAATAGATATGGTGCACGTTCGCTGGATGCACGGGAACCTCCATGAGAGAAAATGGGAGCGAGAGGCTCAGATTCATGCTCAGTACACCCATTTTTTCCCATAGTTCGAGTTGTGGCATACGGGGACATAAAGCCCTGAGGTGGGGAGAATTTAGAGGCAAGGAATTTCTTTGGGAATTTTTTTTTCTTCCATACATGGGAATTTTTAGGAGTCCATGATAATTTACGGTACTTGATTCTGAGGCCTGGTGTGCTCAGAATGAATTTATGATGTTTTGTTTGGGTACATTCAGTAAATGTACGAGCGTGTTTTTATTTCTTTTGAACTGGTGCTCGTAATTTAAATTAGAAGGCACTGTTGAACTCATAGCACCGATATTCATTTAAAAATACATTCACTTGGACGGCAGTTGGTCGAGAATAAAAGTTAGTTTTTTACTTTTCAACAAAAAAATAATAAAATAATGTGTGCAACACTTTATTTTATTTGGGCTGGCTTTTTGTGTTTAGAGGTTAGAACCTCCTCAAGGAGGTTAGAGGTGGGGAAATAGCACCTTAACCTCCCATGAGAGGTTATGGTGGTGGGGCCCACCTGAACTCAACAACCCATTAGAGGATTAGTGTGGTGGGGAAGACATGGGGCTTAACGCCTATTAATGGGAGGAGAGGAAACCTCTCAACTACCTCAGTTATTTAATGTGTCAGAGTAAAATTAAATGCTTTCAATTAAATTTTATGTGTCAACATAAAATTTAATCATATCAATTTTATTGATACATGCTATTTTGGGGAATCCACTTAGAATCCCCCCAATTATTAACCCAACACACCTCCTAAATTGCGCCAATGCTATTTAATTCACTTGACCCCCTTTTATAATTTTTTAACTACATCGTTGTAATTTAGGAAGGTTCTTAACAAATTAACCTTCATAAATTACATGATTTTTACATAACTATTCCCCAATACTATATAAAGGGAGCTTGGGAGGAGGATTTGGGACATATTCCCCAACCAACGAAGCACTTGTAATGTGATGTGATGCCTAGCACATGGAGAATTAAACTCTCCAATGAAAAATACCGGCATCGATCTTCCATGAACTTCTTCACCAGACTTCTTCCCTGGACACCTATTGATGTGAAGCGTCTTCCAAAACATTCGTGCATATTCTGGAGTGGAAGAGTGCAGTGGACATGATGAGCGACAACTCCGTCTTCTTTCTGCGACTTCACCACCAGTGACTGATAATCAAAAGGTAGGGGGTTATTGCATGTTGATGCTTTTCTTTTCTTCTTCGCAACATTTAATGAATGGAATCGATGCAATGTGATGTAATTAATTGTTTTTCATCTTATTTTCATCATGAACCAATTGATACCACCTTAAACATGGAGGATGCAGGCCAACCTAACGTGGCCTCACATCCTCGTCGATTTTCGTTCTTGTAGTGTTATTCGAAGAGGCAATGAGGCGATGAAGGCAGCAACGACCAAGTCCGCACTCCCCGTAGCTTCTGAAAATTGCATCTCCCCCGCGACACTACTGTGTTCCTAGCCAAACAACGTCATCTTGAACCAGCCCGAGCAGCGCTGAACCTGTCTGTCTGGCTGCCTGCCCGGTGCTCGACTGGCCTGCCCGCGTCCTGCCTGCACCCCACCCCGCCTGCCTGCGACCTACCCGGTGCCCTGTCGACTGACCCTGTGCCATTCCTGCATTCCTAGGCTACCCCCATGACTTCTTGGACACCTTTCGGCCTACCCACCGTCCTCCCGTCCGCCTGCCAGCCTCCCTGGTGCCCTGACCAGCGCCCCGTCGGCCTGCCCAGGCCTCCACCTGGCCTACCGAAACTACACCCTGTTTCCTGGGCCACGTCTCCAAAGTCGTGCACCTCGTGGCACTAGCTGAACCAGCCCCGACAATTGGGCTGAGATTCCTACGCTGCAACCTCCGGGCCAAACTGCCCGCGCAGTCCGCTGGGTCGGGCCCATCGGACCGGGCCGAACCGAGCGGGATGACCCACCCAACGGGCTGGGTCAGACGCAGCGGGTCTGACAGGGTCGACCCAAACTGGGTCGGCCCAGTTTGGGTTGGGCCGAGTCAGTCCAACAAGGTCGGATCGGGCCAAGGCCCATTACCGACCCCCTTTACATTCTTTGGTTATGGCTTTGGAACCAGAAGTCTGTTTGACGAACCATCAGCACCACTGGTTTTCATGGAATGTGACAATACCTTTGAAAATACCCAACTAGAGTAAAGGGTAATGTTGAGATAGGGTCAAGCTGGATCGTACATGATTCCAACCGATCCCCCAGGACTAAAAATCTTATAAATCACAGATCAGGCATCAAATTGACTGGACACCAGTTGCGTTGAGACCCCTATGGAGAGACGGAATGTTTAAATACTTTTACGCAAGACATAGTGACAATTGGAGTATCGACCTGTAGCTCATGGATCCGATCCTCCCAGAGATGAGTGAGTGAAGTACAGAGACCTAGTAGCTGGCTGAGTCCTGACGACTACCTGACCTATTCGACTCTGAGTGATTCATCTAGCCTAGTGGGGAGTGCCTATTAGTTGATAGCAGACACACGGCAGAGTCGCGCCCAGTCGATGGCTGGAGACCCGCGGTACTCGATTTGAGGATAAACATTACAGGCTATTAGGTGGAGTGCCTGGTAGTTGGTTGGAGACCAATAGTGATGAGTGCCTCTGTGTGAGCGTGACAGACCCACAATACTTGATTGGAGGAGTACCACAATAGTCCAAGGTTAGTGGGAAGCACCTGGTAGATGGCGGAATGCACACTGTAATCGAAAGAGGAGGAATTCTCTAGCAGACATGATTTAAACTATGTGAATAAAAATCCTTGTTGAGTTGAGTCAATAACTTTTGTGTTTACCTCATGATTGAGACGAATTACTTATTAACTTAGGTATATGTGTGGGCATATACATTAGTGTGGAATCTGTTTTTTTTTCTTAATTTGTTTTTTATCTTTGTTGGATTTTGTGAGATTTTAAGGGTCCTAGGGTCCCTACTCAGTATCGTTATACGCACCCCTACATTGGCTATGTCCACATCTCATTGTGTTGGTTGTAGATGGCAGACAATGCTGACTGAGGCTGAGTGGATAAGACTAGATAGTACTCGGAGGTGGACCACACAACGTGACGGTACAACGAGGAAACAGATGGAGGTGGAGGGCTATGGAGGCTATCTGTACTGCCCTACATGTAGGATCCATGGTGGACAATCTCTGAGCTGATTTCACCATTAAGTTATTTTTCCCATTTTAGGTGTACTTAAACATTCCTGTTGTGCTTGTATTCCAGCCCCATTACTTTTCAACACTCATTTGTATACAATTTTACTTAGTGTTTTGCTTCTATCTTACTCTGATTGTGTGTGTTTATGATTTATAAAGGAAAATCCATCCCGGAATAGGGATTTACGCATTTGGTGCTAGATTCCAGCCCCTAGCCTATGGAAGGCGATCATGGGGTAGTCATGGCATGGGCCTGAGGGGACAGGTCGTGATATCTCAATAACCACACCTTAACACTATCCAATTTAGCCATGTCTTTCTTAACCGCATAGTTTTATTTAACATAAACATGACATATATCATTAAGAAGAGTCCCTATTTATAATGGTTCAAAAGGTACATCAAAATATGTCTCTTCACTTTGTCGCAGAGTTATGAAATCATCAGAATGTCAAGAACCCCTACCAATCTTGGAGGGTTCCACTATAGTGAGTCAAGGAACCATGACCTTCTCAGCTGGAGGGTTATAATCTAGTGTTGTCGAGGACCAATTCCCATATAGGAAGGAGGATAAAACTCTAGTGTCGTTGAGGACCCGTGCATTGTAACACCCCATGATTTCATTGTATGTTTTTCTTCACAGTAATCGAATAACTTCTACTACACGCAACACCGAGTTCTATCACACCACGACTTACCAAAGTAGCCAGTAAAAAGTGGTTATGAATAGTATTAACTAAATTTTGAACTTTATATAATCCTCATAATTTTTGAATCCATATTATGAGTTTCTTAGAGATAATGTATGAACAAATTCATTTTTTAAAATAAAATAAATGTTTTTAATAAAATTCAACCTTACCACCTTTTAATTGTGAACCCTTTTTAAATACAATATTTGAAAAATTTATATATAAAATTTGACAAAATAATCTTCTTCTTTAGAATCGGGACATTAGGGTTTAGTTTCAATAAATATTTTGTTTTTTTTCTGAAAACGTTCATATTTGGGTGAATAGTGAAAGATACTATATTTTAACTGAATTTTTTTTAATCAAAATAATTTATATTATTAAATTATACATTTAAATTGTTTGAAAGTATAAATTGATTATATTTTTTCCATTCAATACAATGTTATTCATTGTAAGAAATTTCACTATGAAATTAGACATAAACAAGTCTCAATATATTGATAGTTATTATTTCTTCAAAATACACTTTTGGGTTTTGACAATTGGAATTAATTTAAAATTAATAAATGAAATTTATATGATTTTTAATTTGTTAAAATAAACTAAATTTTTTATTTCAAAATATGAAAATTATCATACGGTGAATTTTTGGTATGCTTATGAAAACATTCAATTTTAGATGAATGGTGAGAAACACTATGTTATTGGTTAAAATTGACTTTTCAGGTAAATAATTATTTATTTAATGTAAATATATTTTATGTCAAAATAGATACATAATACCTATATAAGTTCAATTTAATTCATTGAATTAATTTTATAATAAATATAGATATAATTTTTTTTTCTAAAATTTTACCATCTTTTACCCACCTCCTAGGAGCATTTGCAAATTTACACAAAACAAAATTTATCCACTTCTGTGAATTGAATTCCAAAAATCCAAAAGAAATGGTTGATATCAATAAGTAAGATGTGGTTCAATAAGATAAAAACAAATTTTGGTGAATAGTAACTTTTGACTTTTAATTACCACAGTTAAAATTAAATAGGGTAATTAAAGGAAAAAAATAATATTATTATCACCCTGAAACATGTTCTAATTCTACTGGACAAGTGTTATTCGACCAAAAATTATCATAGGAATAAAATATTATCCATTAGGTCCACTTGGATTAGATTAGGACATTTATTATTATTAATTCAATGAAGAGTTAAAAGCGTTAAATTCAATGTTTAATATCTAAAACATTTTTAATATAGGGTTACACATAATATAAATTCAACTATAAATATTTATTAGGAAGATAAATATATTTCCAACATAATGTTATTTTATTTATAATTTTTACACATTAAATAATTTAATTTAAACGTTAATATGATATATTAGGTTTGATCAAATAAATGTAATTTGAGACTTTTTATGAATTCCACTAATTTTCTAGGTAAATATGATATATTAGAGTTAATTAAATTATTTTTGTTCGAGGTAATAATGCTGTAATGAATTTAGAAAAAAAAATAGTGTCAAAATTGACATAAAATAATTTTTAAAAGAATTATTATATTATTAATTGGTATTCTTTTCCTAAAAATCATAGTTTCAGCCAAATGGATTAAATAATATTGTATATGTCATTAATGAACCACTTGGAGTTCTCTTGGAAGTTTATATTATATTTATTAACAATATAATATAAAAATAGATAGAGACATGGTAAATGTCAAAATATTTACTTAAGTGTTAAATCTAAAAGACACGGTTATTATAATGACCCAAACCTGTCTAAACCTATTGGTAGAGTGTTTTTAGATGCATACCCACCATAGCCTTTAAATAATTAATTTTGGAGCCATTAGAAACCGAAATTAAATTATTTTAAAATAATATTTTAAATTTTTCCTGAGGTTCCCGTCACCCCTCATATAAAAGGGAACTTCCCTTTCCCTCAAATTCACACCTCCAAAGCCTTTTGGCTCAGCCAACCCCTAACCAAATATCGTCCAAAATATCCTTCCTTCATCCTAGAAGCATTAGTTTGATTATAAATCAATCTTATGGATCCCTTTTGATCAAATAAAAATGAACAACTTGATGAAGAGGAGGTTAAATGTACCCTCAACCAAAGGAAAGTGCAAGGTAATGGGTTTCTTATCTCACTTTTAGTTCCATGAGATTTCCATTGTTCACCACTTATTTATTGCATGTGGTGTATTGGGTACTACCAGTTGATATATATTATCATGATTATCTTTATATTCATGATATTATATGGTTAATATGGTGGTTATTGACTATTGTTCATACGACTCGATTGATTACAACAAGGTAAGGGTTATTTCTACAATCTCATTATTATTCTAGATTGTTCATGTGTTAGTACTTTCTAGGACATACATTTCATAAATACCAAATTTTTTTAAAAAAAAATTCAAAAGGATTCTTTTATGGTTTTATGGGAGGGTCTATTTAACTACATCATCATTTTAAATGTTTTAAAGATTTATCTTCCTGAACATTTTTAATTAATGTCCAAGTTTTCAAAATGATTTTATGGTTTTATTTATATGGACATTAACATTTTGAAATGATATTTCTTTTAAATGTTTTCAATGTTTTAGGGGAAACTTTGATTATGAAATCCGTTTAAAATGACTATATTTATAAATTGTGATAATTTTAAACGATTTCATGAAAAATGGGTATTTCTCTCAAAGCATTTTACTGATCATTTTAATCTATGTAAACCTACATTTAATGGATTTCAAAATTGTTTGATGTTGATTTATTATGATAAAATTATTCATATTATATTTAATGTTTTGGGATATGTTTTATTGTGGATGTGTTATTTATATATTATTCATGGCTTATAGATAATGTATTGAAATTTCATATACTAGTTATAATACGAATGTTTATGTTATATTTCAACCATTTCTTCGGATGAATGTATTGTACTAGTATGTTTCTGGTCAGGGACCGATATATGTAAGCCCTATATGAGGGTTTCCGGTTATAATAGACCCTCTGAGCTGGATTCTGGTTACAAAGGCTCTCCAAGATGGAGTTCGGTTACAAAGGCTCCCTATGTTGGAGTCCGGTTATTAAGGCTCACTGGGATGGAGTCTAGTTACAGAGGCTCTCTGGGTTTTGGTCCAGTTACAATTAGCCCATAGGCCTTGGAATAAGACCTTGACATAGAAATTAATGATCGGTAATACACATTCCCTTATAATGAAATTATTTATTACATGTGATTATTCTACTAGTATAATATCCATGTGCATGTTTATATGGTAATATTTGATTTTTTTTTTCATTTTATGTTTACATTTATATTTACAAGGTCATTGATTTATTTCAAATATTTCCATAAATGTTTATTGCTTCCTCTAAATTAGTTACCGTTACTGAGCACCTGAGATCACCCCTTTCTTATGTTTTATTTTCCCAGGATATGCAGAAGTTAGTTATGAGTGACTTGAATGCATAATCTAGGTGGCTTGGACGTTTCTAATGGAATAAATTACAGTTTTTTTCATTTCATGTTGTGATGTTGAACTTCAGGTATGTAATCTATTTTCCATGACTGCTAAAGTAATCGGTCCTTTGGGACAAGATTCCTTGTAATCATGCCATTGTTATGTAATAATGTACTGACATTGGGAAACTGGGGTTGGGGCATTACAGTTGGTATCAGTGGATGTTTAGAAATAACCATTGAAACTAGATTTAGATAAACTATTATTAGAGCACATTACCCTAATGAAAACATTAAGGATTAGTATAAAAGAACATCCTAGAATTTTTCTAATGTAGAGATTTTGTGAGTTTTCCAAGAAAATACATCCCTGTATGGATAAGATCAACTAGAGGCATCTGTGGCACAGAAGTATCTAGGGGTAAAACCTGAAAGCACCACTTTGATCTAGACTTGAATGTGAATAGGTGCACGATAATGGGCCTTATTGAACTCTTGGTTACGACACTCCCAGGGTATATTCTTTGGATAAATTTGATTTTATTTAAAAATCATTATGAATGATTAAAGATTATATACCTCCTCAAAAAAATATTTTTATGATTATGTATTATATCTATAAACAATTAAATTTACATTAGGTATTTTACAGGTTTGGAATTTTTCATTGCAATTCACCAACATTCCTAGTGTATCCCATTGTATAGAAATGGAACCCAGTAGAAGGATTGTGAACTCCAGAAATACCTATGATCAAAAGAGTTAGAAGGATCATATCATTCATGGTATTAAGGAAAAATTTAGAAGGAAAATAGTCTCCCATGTATTCTCAACCTATAAAGATATAGTATCGTGTGTTAATGAGATATGAAAATAATTCTCTGAATCCTATGGTTTTAAGGGGATGTAAGAGAAGAAAAGAATGTAAGAGAAAAATAAGATAAAGGGAATAGGGAAAAAAGTATTTTCTCATATGTTATAATAGTGGAAAAAATCACAATGGTAAATTCATTAAGGGAATTGGAGTTTGTTATATGTGTGGTGAAAAAGGAAACCAAGTATGTGATTTCAAGGGTAAGAAAAAAGTTTCTAATGTATAATGATTCATCTGTACGGAATTGGGACACTACGCGAATCAATGTCCTAGTAATCAGAGTATACCTTAATTGATGTTATTAGATAATAATAATGTTTTGATACTACCTCATATGAAGAGGAATTACTAGTGTTATATGTTGTTATTATAGAATTATTTCATTTTAGTGTTGTATCAATAATATATTTTTTATAAGAATAATGGTGATAAATAAGATTGAACTGCACTACTATTTTATTGTGGATTTTAGATTATATGGTTCTAATAAATGTGACTTAATAGAAAGCTAAACTTTTTTGAAAAATATTTGTTCAAAGTAAATTTAATCCATAATATGGTCTTGATAATGAGGTAGTAATTTTGTAATAAGATACAGTTTATTTGGATAAATTATATTGGATATTCTTGACTTCCTTGGAACTGTTAACTAGTTGTTTTCATTTCAACATTGTTGGAATATTCAATATTTTTGGATATAAAAAATATATCCAGTATTATATAAAGTATAATGAAGTATTAATGTAATCAATAAGGTATTATGGTAATGCAGGGTGTTTCCATGTTTTAAAATAATACATGATATATGTGTTCACAAGTTATTACATGGAAAAAGGGATCATCATTGTGTTTTACAACCTTATAAATTTTGGACTGTGAGTTTGGATAGAAGTATTTTGGATAATTATAAATTTTGTAATTAATTATGTTTGGAATTGGATATATTTTTAAGGTTATATTTTGGATTGTTAGAAAAAGGATAACACACAGATCATGTGGCAATATGTCACGGCAGAGAAAACTGTTGGAATTAAACCCACAACGATAGTACGATTGGGATTCATCACCTGCCAATAAACTACATGAGTTCAGTGGATTGTATTATCTAGTTTTTTATGGTTTTATAGGTTAATTATAAATTCATTATTTTTAGAACCCTATAATATAAGGATAAATAGAATATATTTTTAAATCTTTTGGAGTAAAAGATGAGTTTGTGGTAAGAATTAGTTGAAGGATGAAACAGTACATGTCAAGTATATATATATATATACATAATTTTTCCCTCTTATTCTATTGGTAAATTAATTCTTAATATTTAGGGATGTGATCTTAAAACCAAAAATGTGTTATCATAAAACCATTTGTTTTGTTGAACCGATGGTATTTCAAATCATCATAGATTGATGGATTTGAGGACCTCAATTTTACAATTGTTTTTGATTGATGTCCCCAAGAACTCATTATAAATATTTATGTTTTTACTCCAATTATGTATATTTAATTTCCACCAATGTTTTCCTAATCAATATCATAATTTTTTTGTGACCCTTTCATTTCCATTTTCCTCTTATTAAGACTAAATTCTATTATCCCAATTTCTGATGTGGGTTTTCCCACAACTGTATTTTATATTATCAACCTTTTATTTTCACAAAAAATTTCAAATTACGAGGATTCAATTTATTTAATGAGGGAATAAATTAACACCCTATGATTTCATAGTACGTTTTTTCTTCAATGTAATACAATAACTTGCACTACACACAATATTGAGTTCTAGCGCACCACCACTTATCAAACTATCCATTCAAAAGTGGCCATGAATATTATTAACTAAATTTTTTAACATTGTATAATAATTATAATTTTAGAATACATATTATGAGTTTCTTAGGCATAATTTTAGAACAATTTATTTTAGATAAAAAACTATTTTTCAAAAAAAGCAATTTTTCCACCATCTAATTGAGAAACCTTTATAAATCCAATATATTAATCTTTTAAATATTCAGATTAAAAAAATAAACTTTTTATTTATAATTTTGACAAAATATTTTAGTTTCAATAAATATTTTGTGTTATTCTGAAAACATTCATATTTGGGTGAATATTGAAAAATACTATATTTTAACTGAAAATAACTTTGTTAAAATAAATAATTTTTAGTGTTAAATTATAAATATTAATAGTGTAGAAGTATAAATATCTTATATTTTTACCATATAATCCAATACTGGTCATTGTACATAATTTCACTTTGAAATTGGACATTTATAAATGTCAATCTTTTGATAGTTATTATTTCATAAAAATACGCATTTTGGTTTTGACAACAGAAATTAATTTTCAATTAATAAATTAAATTTATATGTTTTTAATTATGTAAAATAGACATCAATTTTGAATTCATAATAACAATATTAGCTTTGGGTGAAATTTTGGTATGTTTCTGAAAACTTTCAATTTTTGATGAATAGTGAAAAACACTGCGTTATTTGTTAAAACTGAAATTTAATTTAAATAATTATTTATTTCATTGGAATTTATTTTAGTTAAAAATAGATATATATTACCTATATATGTTCAATGTAATTAACTGGAGTAATTTTATAATAATTTTATATATATATAATTTCTATTAAAATTATACAATCTTTTACCCACCTCTAAGGAGAATTTGAAAATTTGCATAAAACATGATTTTACCACATCTCTAAATTAAATTTAGAAATTCTAAGAGACACAGTTGATATCAGTAAGAAATATGTGGATCAATAAGATAAATTTTGGTGAATAGGAACTTTTGACTTTTATTTACCATGGTTAAAAGTAAATAAGGTAATTAATGATAAAAATGAAATTATTATTACCCTACCACAATTCCTAATTCTATTGGATAAATGTAATTCGACGAAAAAAAAACCTTAAGAGTAATATATGATCATTTAGGTTAACCTGGATTATAATAGGATATTTATTGTTATTTAATTCAAAGAAGAGTTTAATGTTTTAAATTCAAAGCTTAATAACTAACACTTTTTTAATATAAGATTACATATAAGATAACTTTTAATATAAATATTAATTATAAGGTTAAACATATTTCCTACATAATTTTATTTTGTTTATAATTTTTATACCTTAAATAATTAAATTTATTTATGACACAAGGATGATGTAGTAATTAACTTATTAATGAAATATTCAAATAACTGATATTATAAATACCCAAATAAATGTAAATTGAGACTTTTTATGAATTAAACTAATTTATAAGTTAATATGACATATTATGGTTGATTAAATGAATTTCAGTCGAAAAACTAATTCTGTTATGAATTTAGAAAAAAAAAATACAAAATATGCTCAAAATTGACAAAAAAGTGTTTTTAAAACAAGTATTATATTATTAATTGGTATTATATTCCAAAAAATATAAGGTAAGGCCAAAGGGCCTAAATACTATTACATATATCATTAATTATCCACATGGGGTTCTCTTGGAAGTTTATTGTATGTTTATTAACCATATTATATAACAATACAAAGAGACATGGTAAATGTCAAACTATTTAACTAAGAGTTAAATATAAAAGATAAGGTTAATATAGTGACTCAAACCTCTATAAAACCTATTGGTTTAGTGTTTTTCAACCCATACCCACCATATCCTTTAATTATTTCATTTTGTTGCCTTTGGAAATAGAAAATAAATTTATTATTAAAATAATATTTTATTTTTTTTAAGGTTCCCCTCACTCGTCTTATAAAAGGGTACATCCCCTTCTCTCAAATTAAAACTTCCAAAGCCATTTTTCACAGAAAAACCAAACCCAAATAACCATAAAACTATCCTCCCATAATCCCAGAAGCCTTTTTAGAACATATATTCAACCTATGGAGCCATTTTGATCAAATTAAATTGAAGAACTCGAAGAAGTGGAAGTTAAACGTACCCTCGAACAAAGGAAAGTGCAAGATAAGGGGTTTCTTATATAAATTTTAATTATATGAGATTTACATAGTTCACCAATTATTTATTTCAACTGGTGTATTTTGAACTACTATTGGATATATGTTATCATGATTCTCTTTATTCATTATATTCTGTGATTCATTTGGTGGTTATTGACTATTGTTCATATGACACGATTGATTACCACGAGGTAAGGGTTATTTCCATAATCTCATTATTATCCAAGATTGTTCATGTGTAAGTATTTTCTACGACATAATAATCATAGATACCCATATTTTATAAAAAAATTGAAAATTAATCATTAATTGTTTTATGGGAGGGTTTATTTAACTAGATCATAATTTTATATGTTTTAACGATTTATTTTTATAAACCTTTTTAATTAATGTCCATGTTTTCAAATTAATTTTATGGATTTATTTATATGGGCATGAATGTTTTGAAATTGTAATTATTTTAAAGATTTTCACTATGGTATGGGAAACATTGATTCAAAAATACCATTTAAATTACAACCGTTATAAGTTTTGATAATTTTAAACGATTTCTTCAAAACGGGGTATTATCTAAAAGAATTTTAATGATCATTTTAATCTATGTCAACCTCCTTTAATGGATTTTAAACTTGTTTGATGTTTATTTATTATGAAAAAAATCTTCTATATTTTATTGAATTTTTGTGATATATTTGAATGTGGATGTGTTATTTCTAAACCATTCATGGTTTATGGATATAGTATTGAAATTTCATATGCTAGATTAAATACGAATGTCTATGTAATATTTCAAACATTTATTATAATGAATGTATTTGACTAGTAATTCTGGTTTGGGGATAAGTTAAATTAAGCCGTCTGGGTTTGGGTCCATTTATAGCAGACCCTCCGGGTTGGAGTCCGGTTATAGAGGCTCTCCGGGTAGGAGTCTGGTTATAGAGGCTCTCTGGGTTGGAGTCTGGTTACAAAGGCTCTCCAGTTTGGAGTCCAGTTATAAAGGCTCTTCGGGTTTGGGTCCAGTTACAGTTAGCCCATAGTTCCTAGCACAAATCCTTGACATTGAAATTAATGTCTTGTACTACATGTTCCCACATTATGAAATTAGTTATTACATGTTTTTATTCGACTAGTAGAATATCAATTTAATGATTATATGGTAATGTTTGATTTATTTTTTCCATATTATGTTCAGTATCATGTTTAAAAGTTGTTGTTTTATTACACATCCTCCCTTAAATATTTATTGATTCTGCTAAATTATTTTCCATCACTGAGCATCTGAGCTCAACCCTTTATTATGTTTTATTTTACCAATATAGGAAGAAGGTAGTTATGAGTGACTTTCAGGCATAATCTAGGAGGCTTTGACGTTACTAATGTAATACATTACTGTTGTTTTTATTTTCAAGTTGTAATGCTGAATATAATTATGCAATCTATTTTCGAAGAATTCTAAACTAATTGGTCCTTCTAGACTTGATTACTTTTAATCATGCCAATGTTATATAATAATGCACCGCCTCTGGGTAATTGGGTTTTGGGAATTACGTGCCTAGTCCAACTATAGGGTGGTACTCTTGTGTTGTCAAGGAACAATGCCCACTCTATTTAGAGGATTACACTCTACTTTCATCGAGTAACCATGCCCAACCCAGATAGTATGTGACACTCTAGAATAGTAGTCTCATGCCCTACCTAGTTAGAGGGAGCCACTCTAATGATCGTTGAGGACCTAAGCCCAGCCCAACTAGAGGGTTCCACTCCGAAATCATTGTGGAAATACTCTGGTAATACCTTCTGGGTTATACCTATTGGGATGTTCATCGAGAAATACACTAAATATCAGATCTAGTGGTTATGCCTAATACTACTATGGGGATTCTTCCTAACCACAATCATCTTCAAAATTCACCTAGAATAATCATCATACCCCTAAAATCATGCATTGCCTAAAAAAGGTGTGGCACTCAGAATGTCCCTAATCATATATAGAAATTATACAATGGAGGGAACTATCCTGTTCTACATTTAAAATCACTCAAGATAGACCGCACACATGCCAATATCTGAATCTTATAGAAGTATATATGAATGCTTATAGATTTATAGATTAGTGTACAACATGTGTGGGGTCCAGACGATGTGTGACCCCACATCATCACCAAGTAATTTACCTAGTCATTCTCGGATACTATAATATATAAAAGTACTCGAGAATATGTACCAATGTATTCCTAGAGTACAATACACCTCTTGCCAAATGGCTGATGGGAAAAAATTTCCTGTTATATATCCAAAGGGAGAAAATTTAATTCTATGGACATGCCTCTTGCCAACATCCCTGAATAACCAAACGAAACACGCCATCATGATCCTTATTGATAAATGCATAAGATAAACTATTAATTATCCTCAATCAGAATCTATGTGAAGAAACTTAATTTCACATTATTGCGCACACAATGTCCTTCATGGGACCATTCCAAGATCTTGAAGCACATCAAAAGTATCACGCCATTGTGATCCCATTGAAAAAACTCAATGGATTGACTGATCATTCATCCAAAATGGATCATCGGTGAAGAAGTGGAATTTCAACAAAAACGCCCCAAATGGGGCTCATGGGGACCACAAACAATAATTTTATGTTATGATACTATTTTTGAAAATTTCAACCCAAATCCAGGGTCTCAATTCCCTTGATGACATGTCAATTGGACATCGTATGCAGATATACGGTCTGATGCATGTTTCTGAAATAATAATAAATATAATATTATTTTTAAAAATGGACTTTTTGTACAACCAAACTTTGTTCCCAAACAAAAAATATTCAAAAAATTCCCCTATTTTTCAATCTCATTAAGAGGATTGTGTAGTCATAGACGGCAG
Source organism: Viscum album (assembly GCA_963277665.1). Lineage (NCBI taxonomy): Eukaryota > Viridiplantae > Streptophyta > Magnoliopsida > Santalales > Viscaceae > Viscum > Viscum album. The sequence goes on along the minus strand of OY728127.1, from coordinate 2,101,112,378 downwards.
TCAAAACAGACTCTTCATTTAGGAGATAAGAGAGTTTGAACCCCGACATGAAGGCCCATCGAAGCTGGACCTACCAGATCCCGTCATTCCTCCACAGCAGCCCACAACCCAGCTATGTGGCCAAGTCCAGACCTTGGGTCCACTAGCCCCGCTTCTTGCATTCCCCTTCCTGCCGGCTCCGAACCACCGCAGCCTACTGGGTGCAGCTTCCTCCACGCTACAACTCTCATGTTGCCTATGCCACTCTGACCTTCTATAGTGGCCGCCGTCGGCCAGCCTCCACACTTGTGGTTTTTTCAAAGAACAAGTGGAACACACCTGTGTTCAGAAAAATTATATGTGACAAGATGTGGACTCCCTAAGATGATACATTAACAAAAATAGCCTCTGCTTGATGGTTTTCCATTGTTTTGATGTAGGTTAATGTATGCACATGTTATGTTCACTTCCGCACCTCCTCCGGTGAAGGAAACACAAAATTGTAATAGAATCAGAATCCTTGGATCATGACATTTGTTGATCTATGATCATCTCAATGTTATGATGTATATTCAGGTATGAAAAATGTTGGCTGACGAAGAACACGGATAATTCATGTCCAGATCCCCTATTAAAGTTTCTATGCTATAATGTACTAGTGCATGATGATTTGTCCTGATCTAATGCAATGTAGAAGTTAGGTCTCCGTCAACCAGATCTCCTCCAACTAAGAGAGAAATGAGATAATTATAGATCATTTATCTAAACTCCCATTTATAGAAAACAGTCAACAGTTGCTAAATCAGATCCACCTGCTCCCTCTCAACTATGTTCGCCTCTAGTGAAAACATTTCGCTTCGAAATCAATAATGGTATGGGATTTCTAATCTGAGTTCCCACCCTGATGTCATTATAAGTAATATTTCAAATAAATATATTTTACTTAATTATATTATAAATTGTTTTTCCCGTTGGTAATTTTTCTACCGAGTGTCTATGATGACAAAAGTTATATGCCTCTGAGGGTAAATGACATTCTAAAGACTCAACCATGGAAACAGATTTATGATCTGAGTTACCATTTGAGAGTTATTTGGGTTAGAGATATAGAATAAATAAATTAATAATTTATTTCATTATTTTGTCATACTTATAATTATTGTGGTGTCCGAACATCCCACATCGACATATTTTATGTTACGCCTGTGGTAAACAACATGTTCCAGACCCAATTTTTATCTCATATATCTAAAATGGACAACAATTTAAGATATTTCATTTTTATATCTTTGAATAGTACAAAATCACAAAATATTTTTTTATAATTTCTTCTAGGAATATGAGGCCTCATAATCGCCTTCTGTCCCATCTCCTAGTTCTGGAAATATATACAGAAATATTCCAAATTCTTACAAGACCAAAACTATGTCTCTGGATAATCTCTTTGTGATTTATGTTGGGTGATTTCAGTTTTTTCTACTATGTATTGTTATACTCACCACTACATTCTATGTTTCCATCATGTCTTGTATTTTGAAGATGACATACATTTAATTAGATCCCATGGCGTAATATGAGTTTGTAATACTTTTTTCGATCATAGTTTTCTAGGAAGGCCTTATATGAATCTTTGAGTCATCTTTTTGGTAGTGTCCCTCTATTTTTAACCAAGTTTGGTTAGTTTTTATATTTTGTGGAATTACCATTGGACCCTTTATCATTTGATGTATACCCTCTAGTGTACTAATTTGATATAGATGTTTTACATTCATTTATAGTATTATTTTTCAACTTTGTAAATTACACTACTGTATGGATATGTGTGTGTGTTTATGTGTATATCAGTATTTTAGGATGCCGACTCTTATTTGAATGATATGAATACCCAAACAAGTCTCCATCCCTTGGTAGGTTAGTGGTTGGAATAGGGTTTCACAGTAGGCTCATCTTCATCTAGGCATATCTAGAAGGATGGTCTTGAAATATTATAAAATAGGTATACTATGTAATATTTTTTGAAGGTCTTATGGAACTAAGTTATTTATTATCATTATAGTGTATATATAAAAATACATGATATTTATAGACAATAGACATGAAATAATGATCATGAGAATCACTAGTGGAACATAATGAATAAAATAATGGATTTTTTTTATGGTTATACATTTTATGGGGATAAATTAACATGGACCACATAACAACACCCCATGTGTATCTTAACGCACAATGTAGGAATAAAATTTATGTAAGATTTCAGATAGTGAAAATGAAAATATCTATCATATGCTCCAATCAAGGTTGTGTGATAATATATATCATATATGAATTATGCATTAAAATTGGTTTCCTCTAAAATTTATGGAACACATTGTGTTATATCTTGTACAAGATATGTGTAAATTAAATTACAGCACATAATTTATTACAACATTATGGGTACACACAATGTTCTCGATCTATACATGTTCGGTATTAAATAATTTAATTAATTTTACATAATTAATATAACATTTTTAAATATGATAATCTCATGTGTTCTTTGAATAGTTAATGACGTTAAATAATTAGTTATCTTCAAATAATATTAGTATATTGACTCATTCTTAAAATACATGGATATTAAATTATATTATATGAATATTAAAAATATTAAAAAAATCCATTCCCAAGGAGAAAAATAGTCTTATGTCATTAGAAACATGGAACCAGTTCTTCTAGTTTCGTGAATGAAATTCAACATCTTCATTTAAGATCTTCCCCTTTTGAACTCCTATATAAAACGTTTCTACATAACCAAGGGAATGGAAACATAAAAAATTTGTGAGATCAAATGCTTAATAAGGGTAAATAAAGGAAATAAATTAGAATAACATAACCATAATGTTATGAGAACATTAGAAAAAAAATTAAGATCATTACATGATTAAAAAGATCATAATCATGAGACATGGAATTGATATTTTCAGTTAATAACACATGAGATCATAATATAATCAATAATATCAACCGTGTGAGCATATAAAGGACATAAGACATATAATTTGTTCATACATATTATCATGTTACATCATTACATATAAGTGAAGGAACATTTACAAGAAATAATAATGTACATCATGTAGACTACACCTACAAGGAAGGAAGCTACCAGTTCCATTGTCACCATCATTTCCTTGTAAGGGATCATGTTTCCCCACACTATCATAGTGTATCTAGTTTCCATATCTTCCCATAGAGGGTCGAGATTCCCCATATTCACATAAAGGATAGTGTTTCCCCATATTTCATATTGGATCGGGATTCTATATCATCCATTATAGAAGAATCTTGTCATCATGAATCCCATCAATGTTTATTTTGATATAAATTATTACCCAATTCAATGGAGATATATATGTGTCCCACCTATCACGTAATAAAATTAAAAATACATGTTCCATATGATATTAAAATGTGCATCGTATCATGGTGTACAAAAAGAGATGGGTTTTATAAGCATCATATCATAACCCATGAAATTAAATGTTTTTTATAAACTTTTCAACATATAATTACATAGGGAAAGAGACCAGTCTCCTAGTCATTTCATAAAATCAAAACCTATTAAAAATATGTTTTCAAATCAAATAAAACATTGAATAGAAATATGATTCACTAAAATAATTAAATAAACATATAATCCTTTAATGAAACACTATGAATGGTATTCTTAGAGAATATCAGAAATGAAGCATAATCTAAAATAGATTATATCATCTTAAAAATAGAACTATTTTGAAATATCTCTTTAAAAAATAATTGGGAAAATATTTCTACTTTGGAAATACATTTTAAAAAACCATTTAAAAGTACATTTCTTATAAAAAATGATTTTAAAATTAAATTAAACCACTTTTATTGAAAATATATTCCCTTCTTTTAGAAAAACTTGTTTAATCATAAGACTTTCTGAAAACCTTTTTCTTTTAAAACACATTAAAAAATTAAATATGTGTCTTGAAATCTTTTTGGAAACCCCTTTCTAGGTAATTGATATTAAAATTTTATATAAATTATGAAATCATTGAAATCATTTTAAATTGAAATAACCATATAAAAATTAAAATTTATTATATTAAAATCATTTAATAACTTTTTAAAAATAAAAAAATGGAAAAAATTTTCTTTGGAAAACAATGCAAAATTCAGCAGATTTCATTAATATAATGAAAATCATTTATTTAAAAAATAAACCTGTAAACATTCAATGGAAACTCTTACTAAATGAATGGTCAGACGATGGGTAAGTCTATATATGAAAAGCATTACATTTTCACCTAAATGTATCAAAAAGTACCTTGATTGGAATATGATATTAATATTACCTTTGAAAGCTTTTTTAAAAGTTAAAACATGGTTAAAAATATCATTTAAGAAACATACGATAATAGTAAAACATATTTATAAAACACTAAAATGAATGAAAATAGATTTCTGATAGAAAGGAAAAATAATTTTAGAATTTAATAAAAACATTTTATTAAATATATTAATTAACAAATAGTGTAATAATGCTTCAGATAACTGAATATATCATTTAAATCCATAGTATAAGAAATGTAATGACTGTTATTTAGAGACAGAAAATAATATTTCATCAATGGAAGCATAACGGTAAAGAAACTGGTGAAATGATGATATTGTACCAATAATCAATTTTAACATTTGTATCCTTGAAACTCATTCTAAAAGAGAAAATAAATAAACCTAATGACTAAAATAACATTATATATGGAGATTATTTATATAAATTTTGAAGGGTAGTATATACACCACATTGATAAATATAGGTGCATAAGAGGGAATGTATTTAAATGAAGGGAACTTCAGAAAAAAATTAATTTAAATATTTGGTATCTTTTGACCATTATCTCTGTGAAATAATATTCATCAAATGGAAACACTAATACCTATAAATTTTTTTATGATAATTATATAATACATTCATGGGATGTATATCATAAAGAATATTTAAATCATTTATATCATGTATATAATATAAAAAATAGTTTCCATCATAACTCCCATCCTTGGTAGGTTGTAACCAAAAAAATTAACAACATTATTTCTGAGGTCGCAGTTCATTATACCCAAGAACAGTAAACTCATTACGCATTTGATTGTTGTTTTTGTATAATTACGTAGAACCCATAGAGTCCAAAAATATTTTTTTGGATACTGATTATGTTATATAATCATGTATTATGAATAAAAGATATGTAAGTCTAATGGCTTTTGGTCTATTGACTTGGTTATTTTGTCCCATATTTTTATGGTTTAGTCATTTTTTAAGCTCATTTTTCCCTTATTATCATAATTATTTTTATTTTTATTCATTGTTATTTTTGTGAAAAACTATATTTATCTAAATAGATAATATAAATTTTTATTAATCCATAATATTTAATCCATTTTTACTTATTTTAATCACATAATTGGAAAAATATAATTAAAAATTAATCCCACATATAAGACAACAAATCAGGGTTTTAATGTAAAAACTATCAAATAATTTTATGGTTTATATATACATTTTCAATTTTAAATTGATTCAAAAAAAATAATTATTTTAAAATTTATGTAAATTAGACATAATTACTTTTTATAACATATTGAAATATAATTTCACCATATAAGTTATTTACATGAAATATTGTGTTCATTTAAAATTTAGTGTTCTTTCACTTGTACACAATATATGTAACTTCCCGAAAAAATAAAAAAATTAACCAAAAAGTATGTATTGATATCTCTTTTTGAATTTTTTTTCAACTAAAAATTATAAAATTTTCTATAATATGATTATAAATTGGTCTTCCATTAAAAGGCAATAAAATTACCTTCTTAAAAAAATCTATTTACACATAAATTCATCTTTTTTATTATATTATACCTACCAAATATATCCAGTGAGTAGAAAATATATATATTTAATATATAATATATAAATTTTATTAAATACATTAATAAAATTTTTGTTGTTTAAATTAATGAGACAAAATAATGTTTGTATATATATAAAAAGTTTTCCTAGAAAAGTAATTTCATTATTTTCAAATAGTTATTACATTCGCATAAGAAATTTGAAAACCTGAGGATTCTTAACATATATATATGTGTGTGTAAATAATATTTTCATAATTTAGTTAATTTTTTAGTAACATTCATTACAAAACATGGTTGTAGAAATATTAATACATTAATAATATTATTAATATTATATTGTAGTTCTAGAAAACTCGACCTTGCATGTTACGCAAGAAATCTAAGGGACTCAGTATTGTGTGTAATTATGTTTCTTGAACCCCAATATAATATATGGTCTTCATGTAGTGCATCATTTAATTTATATTTTTTAATCTGAAAGACACACGTAGTTCTTTTATATGAAACAGTCTATATTAATTATTCATATAAATGAATTGTATATCAATGATTAAATTAATCTGAAAAAAATATTGAAAAAATCATGAGGTGATACATTATAACATCCAGAATATAAATTTTCTCCACAAAATTCTTGTAGTTTATCAATGAAAAAATAATTTAATGTTCCTTTCTTAGAAACAGAAATCGTAAACATGAATACTAAAATACCTTTTAAAAAGGGTAATTTGAAAACAAAATGGTTACCATAAACTAAACTATACTAGGATTCCACATATGATAACATAGGTGGTATGTGATAACATTTACATGGAAGAGTAATCTAACTATCATGTTCTATTTGATTGTGATATATAACAAGGTTAGGTAAAAGTTAAAAATTATAAAGTCAACAATCTATGATGTTGTTAGGGGTAATTTTATTTATTTGAAACGAAGGTAATATGATAATTTTTTTAGTTTCAAGATAATTTTTATTAATTTGAATAACATTCCATATACTATATATAGATATGATTCTTTCCATTCAATTTGGAAAATAACAGCCTTTGTTTGTTCCTTAATAAATCTTCACTTCAAATCATACTCTAGGGAGTCATAGTGATTTTTTTATTTTTGAAGAAATAATAGATCATGAGATCAATGAATGAAATGATTTCCCTCTCAATTTATAATTAGATAAACCACAAAAATGTTTATCATATGTATCAAATAGGCCTAAATATTCACATAGTGAGATGATAATTTAATCTCTTAAACCACATCAGAAAAATAACATAAACTATTCCATATATATTTCTCCTTATAACACTTCCAAAATATGAAATTATCAAACAATAGAAATAAGGTAACAAAATCATCATAATCTTGACTAGTGTGTATATAATAATGTAGCTCATGATTTTCACACTTCAGACATTGGAATACCCTTATTGTATATTCTATTATAACATGGTAATAAATTTTGTTACTATAGATACATTTGGAAATCATTTATGCTTCCTTTTCCATATGATTACTTCATATATTCCATAAATCCAATTTGTTATAAACATAATATATGACATCATATCCCTCTTTTACAATAAAATAATTTATCAGTTATATGGACATAAATAATATCCAATTTATATTATCAATATCATTATATCATTATGCATATAAAATATCATTTTATCATCCCTAAGGACAAGTAAACAGTTTCCAACCTATAATATAACCCTTCCATTAGAAAATCTTATTGGTCATCGATATAATTAAACACATTATTGACAATACAAAAAAATATTTATACTAACAATCCTTGTATTATTCCTAATTAATGTAACATATGATTTTAATATAAAAACATATACACATATATCATACACCTTCAATGATAAAACATTACTTGGGCTACGTAAACATATTTTTTAATACCACCTTACCGAAATATAAAATATGAATAATATCCTAAGGCTCAATGTACGATCAGGACCTTTTTCTGAAGATTTCATGAGATTTTTAATAAGAATTCTTTTTAACTTATACGGCCATTCATTATCTGGGTTTTACCTTAGTGAGTGTTGATGATAAAATTAAAAATTTTCGAAGTGGGATTCCTCACAGTTGACACACGTTTTTCCTAAACCGTGCAAGCTAGTCCATCAAAATGTGTGATCCCAAAACAGAGGGGATTCAAAAGACTAGTGCATGGATTATCAAACCATGATCCCTATTATAAGAAACCATTCACCCCCAATAAGAGGCTGATGGATAATTCATGTAGTTAGGGGGAAATATTCAACCTTTGTACAAAAGAGTGCATATAATATTTTAGTGCCATTAAAATTAGGGTTTGATTTCTCAAAACCCCAATTTTAACACAAATTTGACCCCAAATCAGACCCAATCTGACTCCCTCAGTTATGTAAGATCATTAATTGATTCCAAACCCTCCCTCCCTTCAATCATGTAAAATCAATGGGTGTTTTGATGATGTTTACCTATAGAAATAGTATATTTCAATCCTGATTTTTTTTCATGTTCATCATTCATTATTATATCATTCATTAATAGAATTTTTGTTCTATTTTACATGATCTTGATCCATATATGGTGGTTCATAATCTAGGATTGTATGATATTTATTATTTTAATCTTGGATCTAGGTTTTAGATCTAAGTATCATTCTTTGTCATGTTCTGGAATGCTCAACATAAAGATGGGGATTCTTCTTTAGTGATTGTTTGTCATAATTATTAAGGTATGTGGTCTAAAACTAAAATCTCAATGTCATGATATTTTATTATGTGTATGTAATTTTGAAATTTATATTAAATTTTTATAAATTTAGTTGCTGAATTTAATAATGAATTTCGTGAATAAATTAATTTCTGGAATTTTGAAGTTTTTAATTTTAGAATATATTATTTTGGGGATAATTAATTTTTGATTTAATTATAGAGTTATAGAGATTATTGATCTTGATGAATTATTTTTTGAATTAATTAATTGGAATTTTTGGAATTTTGAAATTGTGATTTTGGATCATTAATATTTGAATTAGTTATGGTGATATAGATATTGATGATATTAAATAACTAATTGACGAATTAATGATTTTCATATTGATTTTGTTTAGTATGGATAATTAATTGTAGAATAAATTACGAGATATTGAAATTATTATTGGATTATTTTAGATAGAATAATTATTTAAGGGATTAATTAGTGGATATTGACTAGATTTAGATAGAATAATTATTTGGGGAATTGATTGGGGGATATTGAATTGATTGGGATAGAAAAATTAATTGAGTAGTTAATTGTGGGATATTAAATTTATTAAGATTGAACAATTAATTGTTAAATTAATCAAGTTCATTTAATTTTTTATATTGTAATAATAAAAACAATATTAAATTATAGTAATTTATATGATTATGTATATGATTAATTTTGTATTGAACTAGTTATTCATAGTAATGTGATTATTTAATTGGTTAATTAATTAATAGAAGAAATGTTATTTTTTAATTTTTAAATTAAATAATGGGATTTGTGGGATTAATTAATTAATTCATTAATTAATTCTTGTGATGTGATTAATTAATTTTGGAATTAAATAATGGTCTGGATGTGAAAAAATAATTGGTGAATTAATTTAAGGGATTAAATATGATTAAATAATTATGAAATTAATGAAATTTATCTACATGAAAATTTAATTTAAGAATAAATTGAAGGATTTGGATGCTATTAATTATTGGTACAATTAGTTAATTTAATTTATGTTATCAATTAATTTGTGAATTAATTGAAAGTATTTATGTGATTAATTATGTTTTGAATTAATTAATATAGTTTGTTGTTATTATAGAATCATTGATTGAAAAATTAACTCACAAATTAATTATGTTGTATTAGGATTTTATATTAGGTAATTAAGTTTTAATTTAATTAATGTTGATTTATGTGTTTAGATAATATAATATTTAATTAATAATATTAAAATTCATTATGGGATATTTGGATTTTGGATCAATTAATTAATTTTATAACTAACTATTATAGACTTATGTATTAATAAAATTATTGATTGATTAATTAATTGTTTAATTAGTTATGGGATAATCAAATAGTGGAGTGATTAACTAAATGTTAAATTAATTAATTTATTTTTCTTTGGTAAAAGAATCACTGATTGAATACTAAATTTTCAAATTGATTATGGGATATTGTGATTTTTAGTTGATTAATTAATTATTGGATAAATTAATGTATATTTTTTTTTCTTATACAATCATTGACTGAAAAATGAATAGTTGAATTAATTAATAGGATATTGGGATTGTGGTTTGATTAGTTCTGTTCTAAATTAATTAATGTAGATTTTTGTCTCAATACAATCATTGATTTAATTATTAATTTTTTTTATTAAATATGGGATATTAGGATTATGGATTGACTAATTAATTTTGGTATTAAATAATTTATATTTATTAGTTTATACAATCATTGATTGAAAATTTTAATCAATTAATTAATTATGGTGTTTTGATATTACAATTTGACTAATTAACTATTGATTTAATTTTGGGACTTTGAGAGTTTGAATTGATGAAATAATTGTTAAATTAATTAATAGAAATTGAAGTGATATTTCAGTAGATTAAAATGAAATAATTAATTTTTGAACTTTTTAATTTGATTTTTGATTGTGAAATATGACGAGTTTGTTAATGTTGATTAACAATGATTTAATTGATAAATTTGTCCAGGGCATCACCAGCTGCTTCTGATGCTCGTAGTGATAAATATTCTTGAGGCATGGTGTATTGTTTATGTATCCCTTGTACATGGGACATGCTCAACTGGTTCTAATGATCCTAGTGATTAATTATCATGGCACATAGTCTGATACATCCCAAGCTCGTGGGTTTCATGGAATGACAACCAAAACCCAAATTATTTGGATTGGAATATAGTTCAATCAAGACATATTATAATTTGAAAAGAAATTGATGATGAAATCACATGTGTTTAATGAAGCATTAATTGATAATTTCAAAAGATTTAGATTGTGGTACAATCCAATGTTAGAGTTAAGGTTTTCAGTTTTCTTTAAAAAATGATTATTTAAATTCTCAAATAATGAATAATGAATAATGTGATAACTATTCATTTATAAATATTAATTATTTTTTATAAAACTATATACAGAATTATTTATATGTTAATTGTTTATACATCATTGGTTGTGGCCTAATACATTATATTCACCCCATACATTTTCTAGTTAATCGGTACATGAATTGAATATATTATTGACAGACATATTATGCGAAAGGTTCCTTTTTATAGGACTGATTAGAATGGACCATGATAAGGGAATCATTATTTATTTAGCACATGCTTTGAGGATGTGTCAGTTTCTTGATTTATTTTGGGTTTTGCAGGTCATCACATGGAACATAATTGTGAATGGAATATTTATAATTTTGCATTAATATTCTCTTTCCTATTTTGAGTAATCTTTTCATGATAATAATTTTCTAATTATGTTATATCATTTCATTTGTTGTTGATTATTTATCATGGTGAGTTAGTCTCATTTCGAAAACAAGTGGATTTTTTCTCCCCATGATTGATAATATAGCCACCTTATTTGTCACCCGCGGCTATCATATGGATAAGTAAGCTTGAGATCAACCAGTGAAATGTCTTAGGGAACTGGTTTGTGGTACCTAGTTTGGAATGATTAAAATTGGTAAAAAAGCCCTACTTTTTCATTGTCTTTTGTATTAAAATTTGGGAAAGGTAGACATGATAATAAGAAGATTTTGACCTGCTTCATGATATCGTGTATTAGATTATCTAACCCATTTATGGGGGAGAACACATTTACCAAGGGTAGGATTTTTTTAATTGTTTTTTGTTGATAAAATTGAATATTGTTTCACCTTCAATGACACACATTTTGTTCGATATGATTAATCATTAAATATTTTGATGATATTATACTTGTTCCCCAATAAGTATGGATAGTTTACTATGAATTCATCATTCTTTAAACTAACCATTTTTTAGTTACATGAATCAATTCATAAATGAACATAAATTGGGTTTTTAGTATGCTTTTGGACTTAGTTTTTTTCGTTTATCAGGAAATTTAAATGAAATTGTGCCTAATGCGAGTTGATAAATTTTTTTTAAAATTATCGTGATTTAATAAAATAGGTTCTCACTTAGAAACATGAGATGATAATGTTATTTAAATTTTCTAACCATTCCCTTTTAGATGAATGGATAGGGGTAGAGATAAGGCCTTAGTTTTGACCACATGGTCAGAAAAATTGTGAAATTCATTCTATGGATTTTCAAATAACACTTGTCATAACAATGTTTTGACAGAGAAATATGAATCCTTTGGGTTGTTTATTTGGAATATAATTTTGGTGGATTGGTAGAGAGAATTACCAATTTTGAGAACACAGATGTAGGTTGTGAGAGGGACCATATGGTTATGGAATGGTGTGGTGAGATGATGGATAGTAGGGAATCTAGATACATTAGATATGTTATGGATTTTACTGTGTGAGTGGCCACATCTGTGAATTATTATTTATAGTGGTGATTATTGATGAAATCTTTGGATAATTTTAATTGGTGATTATCATGTACAAGCCTAGACATTAGTTTGATTACACTATGAAATATTTAGCATTAACCCTATATATATGACTGTGTTTTGGTAGGATATGGGGCCTATAAGAGGTTATTCTATTGAAGAGATATATATGGGGTTGGATGGTGGAAGGTACACCATACACTATTTAGATATGTGATTTTTTGGATAGACCGGAGAGATAAGAATATCATTGTGTCTGTGTTTCATGAAAAAGAATTGTTAATGAATCTATAATAGTGGGGAGAATCATATTAGATGTCGGTGAATGTAGAAACACCATTGGATGGAGGTGATGGAATCAGAATTATAATAAGGAAAATATAAGGTGAATGTTTAAATTTTTATGGGAATGTCTATGTGGGACTTGAAGGTGGTGGATGTATGTCTTGACTATGCAGTTCTTGAGGGCTAGGCTGAATGCTAATGTGTATGGTGTTCTTAAGGATATTTGAAACAATCATTTGGGAAACATGTTTGATATGATGTGGGTGTTGATCATGAGACCAATCCATCCTTTGAGTAGCATCTTATACGTGTTGTGGATAATAATGAAAAGTTATTTCAAGGTAATATTGTGCTCCTTGTTCATGTATTTGGGAACAATGTATTAGTATAAGTGGAATATTTGGAGTGAGAAAATAAGAATAGATGAGACAACATAAAAATATTTTTTATAAGAATATTATAATTGTATGGGAGTACATCTCATAGATGAGCTATTATAATGTTGGGTGACTGTAAAATCAAAAACATTTTTGTAGATTTCATGGACATGTATATAGGTAATCCTTCAATCTATTTGAGACAATTTTTTTAGTTTTACCTTGGGGTGCGTCTGGGTGAAAATTAGAAATTTTCAGAGGATGTTTGCAAATGCATGGTTGGCGCAATGTTTTCCAAAATGGTGTTCCCTCCCCACTATACAATGAGACCCCAAAAAGAAAGGATTCATATGTCCATTTCACATTTTTTCAAAATATTATTCCTCATATGAAAAATAGTTCACACCCTAGAAGATTCAAATAGTTCAAGAACATGTATATGTGAAAACATGTTCCAACGAATCAAACCCATCCGATAAATTTTTAATCCCCAAGAAATTTGAATTTAATTTTCCAATCCCCATATTTTAACCAATATTTGATCCCAACTCACCCAAAATAAAATACTATATTTTTTGGGGGCTCCCAGTTAGAATCCAAGCCCTCTTAATACCAGTTCACAGAGAATCAATGTGCAGATTGAAGACATGAACCACTCCAAGTATGATATTCCAATATGAGTTGGTTTCTCGTTCTTCATATTTTATTATATCATTCCATTAGATATATATCATCTATTTAAATGGGAATATATATATATTTGGTGGATTAATATGTATAGGATTTCTGTATTTATATTTAGGATGGTTTGATATTGATTTAATTATCCTTTGATCTTGGTTCTAGATCCAAATCGAATTCTCTATCATGTTATTGGTCTTTTAATGTGAAATTGGATGATATCTATTTTTGAGCGTTCATCACCATTCTCATAGAAGGTGATCTATAATTCAAATATGAAAGCCTTTATTTTCATTATTTGTGTGTAATTTTAGTATTTCTTTTAAATTTTAATTAAATGAAGTATTTATTAAATTAATTAATATATTAATGTTTTAAATTTATGTAATTAGGAAATGGAAATATTAAAAATGTAAATGTTGGGATTAATTAGTTATTGAATTAATTATGTAGCTAATTTAGATTATTAATCAAGTTTAATTAGTTGTGGAAATAATAAATGTGATCATTTGGGAAAAATAATTTATGATATGAGATATTAAATTGAATATTTTATTATTGGTGATTCATTCGATTAATAAGTAGTTTGAAATTGAAAAATTAATTGAGTAATTAATTGCAGAATATTGAATTGATTGAGATAAATCAATTAATTGAATAATTAATTGTGGAATATTGAATTTTTTGGGATAGAATAATTAATTAATGAATTAATTGTGGGTTATTAAATTGATTTAGATAGAAAAATTAACTATTTAATTAATTGGAGTTAAAGATTTATTTAATATGGAATAATTAATTGATGAATTAATTATGATAATTTCTGGGATTTTGGATCTGATAAATTTATTATTTAATTTATTAATGAGAGTAATGTGATTATTTAATTATTTAATTAAATAAGTTGAAAAATGTGATCAATTAATAGGTGAATTAATTAATTGGAGTAATGATACCATTTAATTTTTGAAATAAATAATCTTATTTTTGGATTAATTAATTGAAGAATTGGTTCATGGATGTAGTGAAATTAATTAATTGTTGAATTAATTAACAGAATTGTCCTAAACAATTAAATTGTGAATTATTTGAAGTTATTAAATATGATTAATTAATTGCTAGGATAATTAATTTAGTCAGCCAGAAAATTTATTTAGTGAATCAAATTATAGTGTTGGATGTGATAAATTAATTGTGAAATTAAATAATATAATTTTGGTAATAAATTTATTAGCGACTTAACTTAATGGTTTTTCGTTATTAATTAATTAATTAATTAATTAATATAGATTCTTGTGTTTATACCGTACTTGATTTAATATTTAATTATTGATCTAAAGTTAGGATATAGTGAATATGGATTGATTGACTAATTATATAATTAATTAATACATGTTTCCGTCTATAAAAAATCATTAATTGAATAATTAATTTTTGAAATAATTATAGGAATTTGGGATTGGGGATTGATGAAGTAATTTTGAACTAATTAATGTAGGTTTTTGTGTTAATACAATCAATTAATTGAATATATAATTGTTAAACTAATATTGTTATATTTTAATTATTCGTATATCAATCAATTATTGAATAAATCAATATATATTGTTTTGTTAATACATTCATTGATGGATTGATTAATTTTTTAATTAATTATGGGATATTGGTATTGTAGATTGATTGATTAAATACTAGATTAATTAACTTAGATCATTGTGTTTATAGAGTCATCAATTGAATAATTAATTTTGTAATTAATTATAGGATTTTGGGATTTTGGAAGGATTAATTAAGTGTTTAATTAAATAATATATATGCTTTAGTTATTTCAATCATTGATTGAATAATTAATTGGTAAATTGATTATGGGATACAATGATTTCCAAATAAATAAATAATTTTTTGAATTAACTATGGGGAGTTGATATTTTGAATTTAATATTTTAATGTCAAATTAAATAATAGAAGGTGTTTTGATTTGTAAATTGATTGACATAAAATAATGAGTTGTCAAATTAATTAATTTGATGTTTGATTTTAAAATTTTATGAGGACAATGAAGATTAACCTTGATTTAATTAAAACATTTGTGTGGGATGTGGTATTCTACTTCTGAAGACTTTAGTGATTAACAGTGTGACAAATATCTGCAGTATGTGGATTTCTTCGTCTAATGAACCATGTGATAAATATTTGTGGTCCATGGTCATGTTCCTTTAATTCCCATGTTTACAGAACATTATCCGTAGCTTCATAAGATCATCGTGAAAATTATAGGTGGGATATGGTTGGTTGTTTCCCATGCTCATGTGGTCCTATGAATGGAAACCTAGACCAAAATTGTTGGCATTAGACTATGGATCCAATTATCCAGATTATAACATAAAATCTAATGTATAATGAAATACCTTTTGGTTAATTATTTTTGAATTGAAAATGTGAAATTGTTTAGACTCTTTAATGTGTGGAATAAAATATTAATGTTTAGTTTTTCTGGAAAATAGAGGGGCTTATGTTATTAAATAAATAAAAATTAATATTGTGAAAACTATTTACTTATTTATTTTACTTATTTATTTATAAAAAATTTTAAAATTTTATTTATTGGATATTTTTTTAGATTCCATTGGTGGTGTCCTACTATGTTGGACTCACACCCTACTTGATTATCCTAATTGGTACATAAATATATTATATGATTCCAAGACAATATAAGGGAATGGATATTTTTTTAGGAATGATTATTATAGGGCATGGTTAGGGTATCAACTTGGGTTTCAAGACTCTCTTTGAGGATTTTTCAGTGTCATTATATATTTTGGGTATTGAATGTTAACACTTGAAATACAATTAAGCATGGAATATCTACTATTATTTTTTAGTATTGTCTCTCATGTTTTGGATCATCTTGGGGTGTTGATATGATTTTGGTTGACTTATATCATTTACAATTTTTTTATTTAATTGTGATTATGTATTAATATTATTTAGAAAAAAATGAGGGTATAGTCTACCCGGGATACATACTATACCATCGATTCTAGTCATAATCCTATAGTATATTTGTAGTCTACATGAGGACATATGGAAAACATATTTATGGCCTTGTTGTGAGGAACCTAGGCTAGGATGTTACAGTCCCTTACCTCAATCTAATAAATCTTCATATGATTAATATAAACAATTAAGAATGAATATCACATAATAATCATATGTTGTTGGAAATTTTTTTCCATTTAGCATTATAACCAATAATTGTACCACATTATTGATTCTCTTTTTGAAATTTACATATAGTAAATACATTTTAGAAATCCCACACATTAAAAATGTAAAAAGTACTAAATACACCTTGTTCCTTTTAGTTCCCACTATTGGATTAGACTAAAAATCATTGTTTAAGAAAGATGTATTGTCTAAAAAAACATAATCATGAGAAATTAATTATAGGATTCCTAAATCCTGAAACCTATATTTAAATCTATGACACCATAGTATTATCCTTAGAGACATACCTAAAAATTACCATAAATATATCTCTAAGGATCTAACTAATGTTATCTCATACTTATTTCTCCATGCTGACTTAATATTTACTTAGATACCATATATAGTGACTCATGATTAAAATATGAGGAATTTACATATTTTTAATTTAATATTCCACAAAATACAATAATTTATGAATGAGGACAATAATATTTTTGTGTAATTGGAAACATGGAACACAATATGAATGCTTGTTAAAAGATCATTCACATCTACATTAATGATATTCCCATTTAGTACTCATACTTAAAAAAATTATTCATAAACAAGGTAAGGAAATCATAACAAATGGTTGAGGTCAAATGATTGGTAAGATAAAATATAGAGAAAAATTGAGCATAAAATGAAAAAAATAATGATATTAGAACATGAGCATAAAATTTTATGATCATAACATTAGTAAAAAGTATATAATCAATAGAGATGGCATAATCATTTGTCATTCATTTGTTATAAAATCATAAGATAATCAAGAACATGAACTATCTGATAAAATCAATTGCATAAGAAATGGAATTTGTTTTATACCCACAAACTTGTATGATCATTCCCTATTTGTGAAGCCGCATTGAAAAAACATAACAGGGCAGCTCATCACAACTATACCTACTGAGTGGGCCACCCCACCATCCCCTATCATAGTCCTTGTAATGGATTAGGTTTCCAATATTCCCATAAGGGATTGGGTTTCCACAAATTCCCATTGTGTATCAGATATCCCCATCTTCCCATTGTGGATTAGGTTTCCCTATATTTCATACTGGATTGAGTTTCCCCATATTCGATAGTGTATCATTTTCGTTGACAAGAATCTCATCACTATCTCATGATATATAAATCCCTACCCAATGCATTTGAGTATTATATAGGTCTATCTTGTCTCATAAAAATCCTAAATATACGTACCGTCAGAAAATAATACATTCATCATATCATGACCCATAAAAAATGTTTAGTTTCATTAACATTATATAATAACCCACAAAATGAAATCGGTGTCATAAAACATTCATCAAATCACTACATATGGATAAGAGATTGGACTCATAATTATTTCATCAAAGCACAAACCATAAAAATAAGAGGGTTTTAAGATCATATAACCCATAGAGGTGAAACATGTCTCACCAACATCATTCCATCAAACCAATAACAATTAAAGAATGAGGTGGATAGAATTATTTTATAACATCCCAAGTAAAGTATAAACTACAGAAAAAATTCATCTTATATAGAGGAGAATTTTTAAATATCACATTAAACATTTCATAAGAAAAATATCCTTTTTTTGAAAATAGTTTTTATAAAACTGTTTTAGAAGCCTTCTAAAATAATTTATTATTTTCAATTTAATCTAATAAATATGTTGACGAATAATATATTTTATTCATTAAAATATTATTTTTAACACATAAATAATTTTTGCAACCATATTTTCTAAAAATAAAAAGTAAAAATAAAAAAAAGCATTAAATCATTTTGGGAACCATTTTGCTTAATATGTATTTGAAAACATATAAATAAATATTTAAATCATTGAAATGATTTTATTTTAAAATTACCATTTAAAAACATATAATGGAATCTTTGAATATTATTTAAAATAATTATTAAATAGAAAACATTTCTTAAAAAAAATTTCTTTTAAACCATCATTAAATTCAATAATTTTAATGAATATTACAGAACAATATTCTTTACAAAACTCCTTGAATTAAATTATGCAATATGGAAATGACTCTCATTGTGATGGGTAAGCCTATACATTCCAAACATTCCATATAGACCGAAATGGTTTGGAAAAGTGCATTGATCAGAAGAGGAAAATAATTTAACATTTAAAACTGTTCATTAAAAGGTAAATAATGGGTTAATGTTTCCATTAGAAACAATATGTTATTATTAAAACAACATCAAAATATATTTATAAAACATGATTATGAAAGAACACATATTTCTTACTAAAATAAAATATAATATAATATTTCATAATTTTCATTTAAATTAATTAATGAAGTGTAAAACAATGATATTAATACATCATGATATCTTGGATATATTGAGGATAAGAAAAATAATGTGTTTACCTAGGATATATATCATAAGTTTTCATTAATGGATGAAAAATTCTAAATGTTATTAAGGAATTATGGGAATGTGGAAATAAACTAATATGACTTAGGTAAAATTTATCCATACCCTACATGAGGGAAAAAAATAAAAGAAATAATTAAATATTATGAAATAAGGATATGAAAGATACAACATTTCAATGGATATTATATACCCCCCATAGAAAAATATTCGAGAAAAAACATGGCATGTAACTCATTGAAGTAAAATTGAGACCAAAATTACTTTTCTGGTTTAGTAAATTGTAAATCATAAAACCTATAAAATATTGATAATAAAATGGAAATATAGACAGAAATATATTTATTTATATGGATTATAGAATAAATTCATGGGTAGTATATACACCACAGAAAGGAAATTATGGGTGAATATGGAATCTATCTCAATCATATAATATGTGACATGAGAGAACCCTTATATTTGGTATAGATTATCATTATAAGAGTTCAAAACTCCTGTATAATGAATATAATTTTTTCATATATCTAAAAATTAATAATATTCTTATTTATAGTACCCTATTTTATTTTATTATGTTGTTATATCAAAATTTAATTATCCACTCCATGTTAATTTTATTTTTCATGTAATATCCACATTATTTATTGTATTTGTTTAAACATTCTATTTTTGATCATCTGAAATAAAAAAATTAATTGTTTAAAGTATGTAAAAAAATATTAATTTAGCATATTTATTTATTAAATTATAATTTATAATAAACTATAAATTATAGAATTGTGAAATAAAAGACATTGTTCATGCAGATTGTAGGTCATACAAACATATGAATGTTGTTTCCATTTTTTGGTCATATTTAAAGGTAGAAGATAAATGTAATATATATATATTCATTAAAGTAATAAATATTTAAAATATTTTCAATAAGCTCATCCTGCATACTTTACATGTAATGTGTGGATGAATCGCATTGCTTTGATGTTGTAGTTGTCCATACGTCCAGAAATGAATATATTATTTTTTTTCCAAAAAATAAATGCTTGAATGTGTGTGTTACAAAATAATTACATAAGAAAATTTAATTCGTTAAAATCATATATATAATACAAAAACCTAGTTTCAATCATTGTTCCCACCCATGATATGTGATAAAATAAAAATTAACAACATAGTTTCATGAGGTGGTTGTTAATATCACAAAAGAACGATAAGTTTGTTACTCATTACATGGATGTGTGTGCTGGTATAGGTTGACCCATTATTATAAAATATATATAATTATATTTCTAACACTTGGTGAATAATATAGCCATGTAATAATATTATTTTAGGTGGTATAGAATTAAAATACAACAAAAGATCTTGTGGAATGATATTAACTCTTCTTTTGGTAACTCATTTTAGATTGCACTAATGGGAATACCAGGATGAGTTTTTTCCCAAAGGGATAATTCTATGATTAATTCCTAGAAATTGGGGATTATTTTATCATTTTTAGGTGAGATAATGAGTTGGATAAATTTGAATAAGTGGGTGGGGTGAGTGTCGTTTTTTAGTGGAGGATGAGTGAAATTCATGTATATTTTTTAAAAGCGAAATCAACCAAATTTTTTACAATGTCACGTGGCTCCAAAAATAAACCCAATTAGAAACAATGTTTGATTGGAATAATATATTGGAAAAATGTTTTTACTTTTTTTTATGTCATTACCTTAATTAAATTTATTTCTTGGTTTGTTATTAATATATTTTTTTCAGAATCACTATAAATTAGTTCAATTATATACAGTTAAATTTGTGGAAAAATATTGTATAGATATAATTATAAATTATAAATTATTTTTATTAAAAATATAGAATCCATTTTTCAAAATTCAAGTAATATATATGGAATAAATTAATATAAATGTTATCCCACAAACATGATGTTATATAAGGTTTTTAAAATAAAAAGGTTAAAATGATTAAGATGTTTTTATATCCCATTTTATGTTAAATTGAACAAAATTATGTAAATTGGATATATTTTTGGACATTAGATGTAATTAAACTCTAAAAACGATTCTAAATATAATGTTTCCCAATTTATTAAATATATGAAAAATATGTTTTGAATTAAAATTCCATGTTCTTTTACTTTTCATCCAAATATTAATCATCTCATAAAAATTAATATAAAATTCCCAAAGTAAATTTGGAAAACAGAAATAAAAAATAAAGTGTATTTTTTTCAAAAATGTATTGAATTTTGAAATTTTTTATTTTAAATGTGACCTCCACTGAAAGCCTAGAAAATATCCAATTAGAAAGATTAATATACTTATTCATTAAATTACTACAACTAATATATTATTAAGATAATAATATATTGGATGAGTATAAAAAATATTTATTGAATATATAATATATTTTATATAAATTAAATAAATTAAATCATTAATGAAAAGTGGTTGGTTTATTCTATTGTGAAAAGTATTAGTTTGTACAATGATATATTGTTTTATTGAAAAATAATCTCATTATATTCAAATAGTTATTACATTAACTTATCCCATATGATAACCAAAAGATCCATTTCATATAAATGAGTAAATTATATTTTCATAATTTTTTTAATTTTCTTTCATTCATCCATTCTAGTGGCTATGTGTAGTCTATAATGATATTTTAATTATAATATTAATAGTATCGTGTAGTTCAATAAAGGTCAACATTGCTTCTGACACAAGCTATTGAAGAGATTCAATATTGGCTTTAATTTTGTTTCATTTACAACAAGACAATATAAGTGTTTTGTGTGTAATGATCATAATAAGGTATCTCATATAACATAATCCACATATAGTGCCTTCATATAACGAACCCTATATTATTTGTTTAATGAAATATGAAAAATTATTAAATTAATTTAAATAAATATTTTAAAAACCCATTGGGTGTTATAAATAAAATATTATTTCAAGTAAATTTTTAATAATAAGAAATAATTAAAATCTTTTAAATAATTATTAAATGAATTTTCATTTCAGGTTATGAGTGATCATGTCCTTGTAAACCTTTTTATGTTTTTAGTTTAATTTAATTTAATTATTCTTCCATCAAATTTAATGTCAATTATCATTTTATTGTAGATAATGATATATATATATATATATGTTGAATTCATATATAATTATGAGTGTTCCTGTGTAACAACTGATTATTTAATATTAACCCAAACCCCATATACACCTAAATTAAATGTGGGAAATAATTATAAAAGGATGGGTCACCTGATGATATTAACCGTTTTAGGGCATAATCCATGGTGGACCAATCTAGGGAGATATACAGTTTAATTGTCGAATATTGCAACCTGATCCAATAAAAAACATAAGGCTTTTTTTCATGAATAGACTTGGTTGTTTTATTTTTTTCTAAAAAAACTAACATGTACAATAATTATTATATACATCTGATATGTTAATTTTATAGAAATAATGATTTGTTATTAATTTATTTTCTCAATGCATAGTTTATTTTATTAATTAATGAAGTTAACATAATGTAATTAAATTTAAAAGCATGAATGTATGAAATAAAATTAAATTACGATGTATAAATTTTTTTATCCGATAGTGTTATTAAATTTTTTAATATAAAAAAATATAAAAAATTAAATAAGTAATGGAATTAAAAATTATTTATTCAGGAGAATGAAAAAATCACTCAATTAAAACGTTATGTCAGTTATCACATTTATTATTCTGAGTTTTGAAAAACCCAGAGTTATAATATTTTGTAGAGTATATATAGTGATATTTTTAATTAAAAGGGAGTGTTATGAAATAAAATGGGTTTACATAACAAATAAGGTATTAAGGGGAATAAACATAGTCTAGAAAAAATAATATCAAAGCATGTTTTTTGGAAATCATATATTATAATTCTATGATCAGGGATACTAAAAATAAAAAAAATTACATAGACTTTGTGCAGTTGGAAAGATATGTGTACCCAAATACCCTCATGTATTTTTCATGGATATTGTATGGGTTTTGAGAATGGAAATATGGAACATTTCATCCATAATATTCAAGTGATAATATATTCTTAATCTAATAGTTATCTATATTTTTATTTGATAAAATAGTTGGAGAATATTTAAATTATTTCTTCTAAATTCAAACATTTTAATAATGATATTGAACTAACATAATATATTATTTTTATAGAAAATTTCAAGTAATTTTATCAAAAATAAATCTCAATGATAATTCATGGTGAAATAAAATTGAAATACTTTCACAAATTTATCGTATTGGTATATATTATATCACTTTAAACTTTGACATGAGGAGATGTTATCTATTTTGACAAACAGATTTCATATTAATTCCTAAAAGGAGGCATGTGGGGAGATACTGAAGGTCACATGTAAAATAGTGGATGTGGCATTGGATGTCCAATTACTTATGTTTTTTAATTGATTAATTCTGAGCCACATAATCTCTATGATGATATATATACATACAACATTCTGTAACATTTTCATGATCTTTATCGGGAAATAATAATAATAAATGATGCTTGATATCTATAAGGAATAATTTATGAATACTCTAGGACAAGGTGTTCCAACTAGACCTCATGAAGTGAATATAATTGGATACATTTATAATTTGAAAATTCTATTTTTTATGTTACATAAGAATTTCTATGGAGAACTAAAATTTATCTCACATTTACATAGATTCCAATTTTATAAAATGAAATTTAACATTAAAATATTGAAGGGATGCTCAATGATCTATTTTAATTGATTATCCATGTGTATATGGATATAAATCATGAAAAATCATAGTATTTTTTTGAGAATTAGTTTAAAGGGATGGGGAAAAATATAATTATATATACATACTCAAAAGGACCTTCATAGTGAACTTTCATGAAGGGAAATATCCAGAGAGAGGGAAATGAGTATGATGGAATATGGATTTCATATGGAAAGAAATTCGAAAGGAAGATGAAATATGACATATTAAATGTTTATAGGGAAGCTTCATGAAGACTCATTATTGAATGTAATATCTCTCTTTTTACTAATAAGGTTTTATGTAAAACAATTTGTTCAAAAAATTATATCTAAATATATGATCGTTGTAGGTATTGAATGATTACTAGAGGTGTGGTGGATCTTCATGATTCCCATGGAGAATGTCTATAGGAACATGCAAGAAGAGACTAACTATAATGAACCAATCTGATGTGCCCTAAATCTCAACACCCAACCTGATCTTTCACATACCTGAAGGTTGTTACCGGTCCCCACAGGCAGGCGAAAAGCATCCAAGAATCGAACGAAAAATATGAGGAAAAAATTTATCCCAACCTAATTAAGCACATTATATATATATATATATAAGGTCGATCTAAAGAATAACAATGAATATATTTTATAACTATAAGAAAAAACAGAAACAAATTTTTTTTACAGAAGATAAAAACTGCAATTGAAATATTTGACCGATTGGGAATTGAAACTGAATATTAACTCCTATGATTTCATAGACATACTTCATCCATATCACCACCAGCTACCCACCCCAGCTGATAGGAACCCCATCGCCATATAGTGTGGCCTTTCCCTTCCCTCCAATAGAAAATAAACAAATGGGTAAGCACCACTAAAGTCATGAAAAGGGTGTGATATAACAGGATCCATTGGATCCCACCTAGGTGTTCCACAGTAAGTCTCAGTGTAACATTTCTTATATGCCAAATTGAATTTTAAAAAATTTCATCAAAAGAAGTAAAGCTATTTTATAGAAAACATAGTAATCATTCACTTTTCCATAGTTCTAAAAAAATAATGTCTCTATGTTTCAAAAAACATTTTTCATATCAATGTTAACTCATAAATCCATGCAATATAAATCCAAAGAACAATAATCACATCACTAAGTAACACTATAGTTACAGGATGCATACTACTTGTAAAAAATTAATCATGTGAAAAAAATGATCTAGGAATAACGAGACTATCAGGAAAAGGAACAATCCTTGAGTAACCCCCCAAAAATATCATTATTGATCCCCTAGAACAATCGGCCTATGAAATAGAGGAAAACCCCAAGAAAAAAAATCCTTGATATGCTTAATGCAATATAAGATGGACTCAAGATAATCCTTTAACCTATGTATCCATGTTGACCACTATTCTATATTTCGCAGTAAAATTTCAATGTTTTGAAAACCATTCAAAACTATTTGAAAATAAATTTGTCAAAAGAGTGGGGGAAAACATTTTTCTTTCAAAAAACTTTTTCATCAAACCATGAAATCATTCATATTTCATAAATAAATTTATAATTCAATTTTCAATGAAAAAAAGTAGGTTCATTATCATAGGCTAGAGACGGAACCACCTACCTAACTGTTCGGGTCAAAAACACCCACAACAGAGTTAAAACATTAAATTAACCCAATAATTACATCAGTTAAGGCCCTAGAATCAAACTCATACTTAAAAGAAATTATTGAAAATTGCAGACATGAGATTTGAAGATATAAGGAATCCCATGTACAACAAGAATGAATGATTGTGGCACCATAACTATAAAAAAAATTACCTTCAAAACAAGATCTCATAATAGATCTTGAGGATGAAAATACGATACATCAAATATCGATCATAAGATCCAATAATGAAAGGCAGGAGAACTATCGTGATCAATCTCAAGGAAAAATTAGAGATAAGAATTACCCAGAGAGACACATCATAGAATCAAAAAATAACTAATGTTAATTGGATCGATCTGGATGGTGATAGACATCTGAAAAATTTCTAGGAGAAAATACTGGTCAATATAGAAGAGGTTCCAGAGTGAAAATGCAGATAGAAATAGAAAAATGTGTGACTTAAAACCTAAGAGTGGGCCTGGCCAAGTCATGAACCCCGGGGTAGTGAACTGTAGTCAATACTAGATTAGTTATTCCAAAAAAACTATCGAGTCAGGTAAAAAATCCCTTATTTATCCCCTACACAACGTGTAACTTAGGTACACAATGTTTACTATTTTACAACATGATCTCCCTATTGATGACATGATCTTCTAGTCTGTGACCTGTAACCAACAACATGTACAAAACATGTACATTAGGTACACAACATGTACCTATACTGCAGTCAGTAGTATAGAAAAAAAATCACATCTATGAATTTTTAAATACTGATGAGAACATAGAAAAAAGGAAAAAAAAACAAGATAATGGTATCAAGATGATATAATACCCCACAATACGGACTTTTCATCCTAAGGAAGTCACGTTGAAGATGTACTCTATATAAATGAATGAGGCCACTAGTCCCACATCCACAACTCACATTCCCATGTCTCATGAGAATGTGATCAATATTTTCAAGGAAAAATGACCTATAAAATTTTCTTCCCATGTATGAATTTTGTTTGTGAGTCAACAATACCATGTAGTTTCTCTACAATAGATGTTTGTGGCTCTAACTCAATTTCTTCGCAACAAAAAATGTGAACTGGATCAGGGTTATACATCCTCAATTGTGTAATTAGTAAAAAAATTATGAATTCTTGTCAATTAAGCTATAATTTCTTTCCGATTAGCAACCTTCCCAACCGGTTCAGTGATCTGAAATGATCCAACATACATTGTAGAAAAATTTCCTTGTTTTTTGAGTCAGTAGTGACCCAAATGAGGAGAATCATTCACAAAAACCCAGTCACCAATGGAAAACACAAAAGGACGACATTTCAGTTCATCCTTTGATTTCAATCGACTATGGGTTGTAACCAAATGTCATCACACTTATTGAATCATTTTCGACATCTCCTGAACCAAACATGGTCCAACGAAAGATACTTCTACCACCTATTCACAACAAAGATGAGATATTCATTGGAAACCATACAACGATCGAATGTGGCCATTCAGATCTATGGCTGATAACAATTATTGAAAAAAAAATGAAATGATCCCTAGATGGCTATCCCGCAATCCATTGAAATCTAATATGCATACATAAAGCGTTACCTCTTCGATCTAAACTTACCCACTCTATCTAGAAATCTATCTAAAAATGGTAAGAGATTCCCAGTATGACTTAAGTCCCATTTGCCCATTGAAATCTCCTTTAGAACATTGAGGCAATACTATGATCCCGATCAAAAAAATGATATAATGACTCCAATGTAACCTTATAATCTCCTCCATATACATTTTAATTAGATTTCCATGTTTAGTTGTGTCTCCGATCAGAAAGATATGAGAAGACTAAATCAACTGATCAAAACCCACCAAGATAGAATTTTTTCCTTAGGGAATCCATGGAAAAAAAAATATAAAAATCCACTAACACCTCATCCCTCATCCAAACTATCCCTAGTAGATAATAAAGAAAAAAATAGGTCTTCATGTGATCTTCCGTTATTTTTTGGCAACTGTAACATCGAGAGACATAATATGCAATGTCACGCTTCTTACCCATTAACAAAAATTGTCTTCTCATGTCATAATACATCATCATAGCATTTTAATGTATGACCTAGGATGATCTAAGAGAATAAAACAAAACTAAACATGTCACAGATGTGGGGATGACAAATTGCTTCCCACATGTATGTTTTCATTTTGACGGATAAGACTGGCCGGAAATGGTACCCCCACCATAATGGTTTTACGGAATCAAATGAATCTCAAATATTGTTGATTATTTGTCATGATATACTCTAGGATAGATGGTGAATATTAAAAAATATTCAGATCCATACCCGAGACACCCTTATGAGCATGCAAGTGAAACTTTGCAGGAATCCCCATAAGATTGCACTCTTCCTACGATTCCAGAATAGACTATGATGGTACCTTCCGACTAAGAGAATCTGCAACAACATTCACTATCTCCGGGGTGCAATAAATTTTGATGTCAAACATCTGAATGTATTATATCCATCGCCTCTATCTGAGATTCAAGTCTTTATGGGAAAAGATATAGCTCAGACTCAAATTTTCTGATAAGATTATCAACATGACCCCAAAGAGATAGTGTCTCCAACACTTATGTGCATGAATCACCAAAATAATCGCTAAATAATTAGTTGGATATTTCTTCTAAGGAAATTAGATTTGAAGATGTCTATAAGATACCACATGATCATACTGTAAAATCACACATACCAAACCATCACCCGATGCATCACATAATACCATTTACAGCTTATTGGGCATTGGTAAGATCCGAATAGGTGCCAATGTCAGAAGATGTTTTAGTTCATTGAAATAACTATGACACATCGCATCCCATGATAATTTCGCTACATTCACAGTAATAGAATTAAAATGTGATTCTAGTTTAAATAATTCCTTAAAACCCCATCAATAATATCCAACAAGACCAAGGATGCTTCATATATAGAAGACATTTTGTGGTTCCTTCCAATCAAAAACAACCTTCACAATATTTGGATCAACTGATAAGACATGTTCAAAAAAAAATTACCCCATGAACGTCACTTGTCAGATCTAGAAAATGAATTTTTAAT
The DNA here is from genome assembly GCA_963277665.1 of Viscum album. Lineage (NCBI taxonomy): Eukaryota > Viridiplantae > Streptophyta > Magnoliopsida > Santalales > Viscaceae > Viscum > Viscum album. Next base: position 2,101,083,315 of record OY728127.1, on the reverse strand, counting down.
GCATTCCATATAGTTTATGATTTATGAGAATCCCCACATCTGAACAACGTTGGTGCTCCTGCTAACACTCAGTCATTAAATTAACCAAAATATCATCCACCATCACTACCACAAATTTTTCAAGATTTTGGTGGAAAATATAAATAATTAGGGCCATAATAATTGCAAGAGATTTAGTCATACTGAAAGGCATCACATCATATTCATAATGTATATATCTTCTCCTGAAGGCCATAATTGGTATATCAAACTCTTGAATTATGAGATAATTATAATTACATGGAAGATCTGTCATGGAAAACCACTTGGATCCCGTTAACTAATTAAAAAAATTATACACTTAGGTGAAATGATATATTTTCTTAATTTTTAACCATTTTAAGTTCTGACATTCCACACATAACTGAAGTGAACCATCCTCATTCGTGGAAAATAGCACATGGGATTACCAGGGGTAAAAATATAATAGAATGAAACCATAATAGGTCTTACCACTAAATATTTAGATATTTTTACTCCACTGTTGTCATTCGATATGAACACAACGATATCAGCGGCATACTTGGAACCAGGTCAATCTTGAACAATACCTCACTCTATAGAGGATGACCAAAGAACATGTCTAAGAAAACGTTAGGAAAATCATAGAAAACAACAGGATGACCCTCAATTGAAGAAATGTCATTGGGATCAAATGTATCATTTTCCATGATACTCTTGATCCATGGGTTGGATGGTCTGACATAACCTAACCTCAGGTCCCACTCCCCCTGAACCATATAAGGGCTCCCATAAATAGCAATAATTGAAACATGATTATGATATCATTCATCCTTATCTCGATGAGAGAAAAGAAAATCCATAGTGATGAGGATGTCAAATATATCAATATCAATAATGATAAAATCCTTGACAAACTCTATATCAGCTATCATCAATGAACAAGGACACCAGAACCCTTACACATTCCTCTTTCTAAGAGATGTCTCTAAATCCATTGTAAAGTGGATAATAATTGTTGGATGTTTCTGCATATCAGCAAAATGTGTAGACATAAATGAATGTGAGGCACTAGTATCAGACACATTAGTTTCTACTGAAGATATAATAAGGTTCATACCTCTAACTGTTGCTAGAACTACATCAACATCCATTGGGAACTCATCAACTGAGTGTAAATGCTTCACTCTTGAGGCCTATGGATGGACACCTATTGTCATTGAAGATTTTGACTGCACCATAGTTGCCTTTGTATTTGAAAAAAATGATAATAAATAGGCATATTTATATCCTAGAATAATCATTCTAGATGACCAACACATCAACAACTATTGCAAATCCTCGTAGGCAATGTACAAGAATGTTTTTTGTGATCCTGCTTGCTGCACTAGTACCAAGTGAGGGGCACACATCTATTTTCAATGGATGGTGTGGTGGAGGCTCACTACTAAGACCCACATCCTCCCCCATGTGATGTTCATTCCACTTCCTCTTCTTCACATTCAATCCATTGATGCTTTTTCTAATTTTGATAGAAGAGGCCTTAAAGTAGACCATGCGTGCCATTTCCATCTCATTCATCATTTCTCTATCTTCTATCTCCGTATATGTAGTATGCTTTATCAAGAACTATTGTCACGTAATATCTGGTCGCAATCCCTGCATGTACTTCTATTCCATTAGCAGGTCATTCATTACCATGTCTGGAGAAAAACGGAGAACATCAGCAAACCTGCTGGTGTAAGAAGACATCAAACGCTCACCTTGGAAAATGATAGGAAGTCAATTGATTTCTCAAACATAAGAGAATCTAGACAAAACCATTGAAATAATAAAGTTTTTAAAACCTTCTAATCCAATCTCATGTGTATGTCTTCATGGAACATTGAGTCCCACAAAATATAGTTGGAACCCTCATGTCTTAATTTCATGAACTTCACACAGATATTCTTAGGGTTTTCTTAGAAGATAATGATTTGAACAGCCCTATACAAAAAATCTTCAACTCTAGAAGTTTTTTCATACCCTTAAAGGATGGTGAATTCTCAAGAAAAGAACTCATGGGATCAATATCATTATCCTCTAACCCATTTTTTTACATCAACCACTACATTCTAAAGTCACGGAACATCCCAATTGATAGTGCAGACATCCTGTAGAATAGTCTAAATGAAATTCTAATCCATAGGTGGATTCCTTGAGGAGAATCTACTTTATATTCCTATGGAATCAGTGGAATATATCATAGAGGCATACCCTTTAACACTAAAACATATGAATGATTAGAAAATAAACAAATATCAGGTCAAACTAGAAAACCCATAAGCAAAAAACTATGATTTTTAAAAGAAAAAAATCAACACTAGAGACACATTTCCCCACATCCCATGATAACATATGTATCATTATGATAATAGTTGGCTAGTCACTCAATTAAACATACCTCTCAAGTCCCTAAAATCCTATCTCAAGTCTAGCCGACATCCCAAGAAATGATTCTTGAGGGAAGACATCCTCGAATACCAAACTATATTGAACTGAACTGGAGTGCCCTGAAACCCGAAAACCAACCTGATACGTCACATACCAAAAGTGAATTATCGATCCCCATCGTCTAAAAAAATGAACTCATGCATTGAATGATAAAATTGAGGGGACAATTTCCCCCTCCTAAATGGACACAAAACATATATACAAAAAAAAGGAAAAAAAATGACTAGAAAATATATATTCCATAAATGTAAGAAAATCCGGGAAATTAAACAATAGTAACAGTACATAAAAACTCCAAACAACATGTCTGACTGCCAGGTAATTGAAACCAAATAGATAATCTAACGATGTCATTGACGAACTCCAACCATATCCCTGCCAACTACCCGTCCCAACTATCATGATCCTCATTGCCTCAATGCAGAACCTTTATTTTCCCTACAATAGAAGAAAAACAATGGTCTACAGACAGCCGAAATATTGTGGAGGGTTTTAGCTAACATGCTTAGTAGGATCCCTCCCAAGATTTCCATAGCAAGTCTCTCTATAACAGTTCATGTATTTTTAATTAAAATTTAAAAAATAGAATGCAATTTAGAATAAACGTTTATATAAAACATCATATATAATCTCTTTTATAATGTTCTAAACATATGATGGAATGTTAGTATTAATGAAAATTTTCCATATCATTTTCCACAAGAATAAACATGTATATCATGTATAACCCTAAAAGACAATAAATACAAAACAGAAGCACATGTATCACACCACCAAGGAATACTATAGTTCACGGAGGCACACTACTTGTACTGAAATAAATATGCACACAAAACTATTCCTAGAACAACAGACCTATGAAGAATAGGACTACCCCATGAGTAAAAAACCAAAATTAAAATAATGGCACCCTAGAAAAATAATAATAGGCAATTGAGGAATTCCCCAAGGTATATTTCCATGAAAATCACAATGTAATAGATGATGGCTTCATGAAAAACCATCCAAATAAGTACCCAAGGTATTTACTATGATGAATTCCAAAAATCAATTTCAATGTTTTGAAAACCATTCAAAACCATTTCTAAATCAAATTTACCAAATGATAGGGAAAATCCATTTTTCTTTCAAATCACTTTTTCAACACACCCATTAATAATTCCTATTTCATAAATCAATTTATTAACAAATTTGAAAAGAAAAAATGTGAGGTTTAGTATCATAGGATAGAGATGTATTCACCTACATCAATGTTTGGGTAACATATTCCCAAAAACGAATCCAACATCAATGAAACCCATGAACACTGTCAATGAAGACCCAAGATTGAAACATTAATTTCAATGGATCCATTCAAAATAAAAGAGAAGGGATTGGAAGATCGAAAAAATATCATGTACCTCAAGAATGAACGTCTGCTGCACCACAACTATCCAAGAAACAACCATTGAGACAAGATCTCACAACAGATCTAAATGAGGAATACAAGAAACATCCCAATCTGATTATAAGATATAATAATGCAAGGATATATCTCTATTGTTATCAATCGAAAGGACTAATTGAATTGAACACTTATCTAGAGATCTTCCCTATAAAATTAGTGATGAACTGGAGAAGATCAGATCGATCCTGAAGTTGAGATACCTATAAAAAACTCTTTAATCAGTTTTGGGTCAAGTGATAATAGGTTCTAGTTAAATGAGGTGGATATAAATAGGAAAACACATGAATTAAACCAGGGTGCAGTCTAGGTTATGATGTATACACCTTAGTCATGATGTGTAGTCTATGATGGATATGTTACACTAAAACATCCCTCAACTGAGGTTAAAAATCCTCTACTTGACTCATTCTCAATGTGTATCATAGGTACATGATGTGTACTAGCCCACGACATGATCTCCCCATCCATAACATGGTCTCCCAGTCTAGTACCAGCAACCAACACCAAGTACACAACGTATACTCTAGGTATAAGACGTATACTAATTCAACAGTCTGTATTAAACCAAGAATATGTTATCTAAAGATTTTCAAATCAAGAATGGATCATAGAAATAAGGAAAACATTCTCAATCAAGTAAAAATTATCATACCATACAATTTTACATTGTTTAATGGATTGATTCTAGTTTTATTTATTTATGATTTTGTTCTAAAATTAATAAAAAACATAAAATCCATGTGGTTTTTAGAAAAAAAAAATTTCATGCTTTCATGTAATCTATTATAAATTTATAAATATTGAATATGTTATTGGATTAAAAATATAAATAATGGACCAAATTTACTATAGTATGAATGTATGATCATATAAATTGATAACAAATCATATTTCCCTGATTCAAATCACATCCAATTGTGGAATAAGATGTTTGTTCATATAAATGGGATATGTTTTTGAATTCTATATCACTTTAGGAATATTAATTAATTTAGACACAAATTCATTGAGATATTCAATTATTGTGTTATGGTAAAATTTGGATGAAATATGTTCATTCTAAAAGGATAATAAGGTATAGAGAATAAATAATTTTTTTCTACAATTATGTGGACATTTTTTGGAACCTAGATGTTGATACTCATAATTCCTCACCATTTCCATTAAATTTATTAAATATAGGTATGTATAATTAATGGGTTATAAGTTTGATTTTATTGATATATTAAAAAAATAAAACAATAATTTTGAGAATAAGTAGGGAAATAATATGGAAAAATATTCATATACTGAAGCACAGAGAAAAATAAAATGGAGTTCATTTATTTTTTAAATGATTTTTTGATAATCCACCAAAAAAACTCCTTATACACTATAGTGGAATTGTGTTACAGGTATGAGGAAGAACAAAATATTGCGAACAGTTATATAGAATATATTTTGTGTAAATAATTCTCTAATCTTTTGGAGACACACATTATAGATTATTGGGTTCAAATGAAAATGATTGTTATATAATGTGGATATTTGTATTCTAGACACTATATTGGAGAGGTAAAACATCATTTTTCTCATACTTTTTTATTGGATTTTGTGAATCTTTAATGGTTAATCCTACTTGAATATTGGAATACTGAGTGAAAATGTTAATATATTTAGGTTATTATATAGTAACTAAAACATATTATCATTCAATACTCTCAAATAATAAAATTGTATTTGAGAGACCTGATAACTTTTTTGAGAGGGGGAACATATAAATATTTTGTAGTTTGAGTAAGGTATAATTCTATGAAGCTAAACTAGAATATTTACAATAGTTATTATAGGAAAAAATCCATAATATCTGAAAATGAACATTTTTATAGAAAAAAATTAATTATATTTAAGTGTAATAGACAGTAGAGAATATGAGTGATATGGATTTTTAGTAACTATATATTTTTATAAATTATTATTTTAATATAATGAACCACTATATTACATTGAATTAGTGAATAACAACGATGTAGAAAATTTGAATGAATCCAAGAATTTTGAAATTAATACCATAAATTACTCTAGGATATGGTAGATCATCTAGTTGATGGATATCGTATTGGATAGAAATTAGTATTCATGAAGAAGATGAACATGGATATTATGGTTGGTATTTATAAATTATTAATTATACCTTAAGGGATTATGCTGTTTATATTCATAGAAAATGTTTAATAATTATCAATAATTCCTAAAAATAAATCAAATATAATTGTATTTTCCTAAACCGCTTATCAGAATTTGGATATTTTTATAAATAATTTGAATATAACATTCCTTAATTGAATCCATTTTAAATATGTCTATATGAAATAAAAAATTGTTTTGGACATTAAAGGATACTAATAAGGCATATATGTTACATATATTTATTTATGGGTTGATCAAAGAATCAAGAACATAAAACTTTTTCTCAAATGAATATAGAATATAATTTGGGATTGAAAAGATTTATGTGAGAATTATTTCTTTTAATGTGTTACAGGGTGTAATAAATGTTTCTTAATATTATATTTTGTTCATATATTACAAATTTGATCTGAGAAACAATTCTTATAGTAAATTAAAGTAGGGTAAAACAAATCACTATCCATGAAATACATACTTGATTGACCAAATTTCAAATGTACTAAAATATATCATGATAGATCTACGAGGCATCTTGGACTATGTCAGGGTACTTATATTGAAATGTTTTTAGAGATTCTCATTATAGAGAAATACCAGAGAGGATATTTACCCATTTTTCATGATGTATATCCCTCCCTGAAAATGTTTCCAAGGCAATAATATGAGAGATTGAGAGAATATATATAATCTATTATGCTTCAGTGATCTATCAAATATAACATGATATTTACTAGGATTTATTATTAAAAAAATTGAGCATGGAATTGAAATATCAAGAAGACAAAGATGAGTTTCCTAAGGTGTTTTTAAATTCTATCATTTTGTATCTATGGAATAAAAATGATATATTTCTGGTGTATGGACTCGATGTGGAAGTTTTTATATGGGAATATAAAAATAATAATATCTACATATATAATAATGATTTAAAATCATTTAAATTTTTTGTAATATTATTTTATATAGTATCGTTGAGATGGAATATTTCAATGAGCTCAATTTTCACTAATTCTACCTTTGAGTATTTGTATGTTCAGGCTTCTTCTATAGGTGAAAATCTGTTTTATTTAACATCTTCCACAAACATGTTATTTTACCAATAATTAATGATTTTATCACTCTATATTGCGATAATACTAAATTAGTGGCTAATTTCATGGAACCTCAGTAAAATAAATAGTCAATAAATATACTAATAAAGTACCAAAATCATGAGGAAATTTCCCAAAATATTGACGTTGTAGTTAGAATGGTAGTCATGAAATAAATAATTAATATCCATTTAAGTAAATCAATTTCTCATTATAATCATGAATACTATTTGATAGATATTTGAACAGATGTTGTTATAAGTTGGGTATAGTTCATGTAATTGTTTATTGGTTATTGGGGCCTATAATTTAATGTTTACTTCATATTAACATAATATTAGTAAATATTGTATCAAAATATGATTATTGTTTTTCCCAATATTATTGTGTAATTTATTTTATATTATTTACATTATAGGATGTTTCTACAAGTTTCTTGTATTAATAAAACCATTAAAATGAAATGAAAACACACATAAACACTTATCATGTTGTCTGGATGAGTATGTTATGGTACTATACAATTGTTTTCTGATAATTAGGTGTTTGGTGATAAAAATAATATTACGAATAATCCCACAATTTTCACACATAGTAATTTCTATGAATGAATGTTAATAGGATAGAACAACCAAAATTAATTCTACATGTTTTTTTAATTCAATATTGTTATCTAATAATGGGTGTACTTGTCCCCAAAATTGGGATTATTATTAATATATATCATGAGTTATATACATTTACATCAATATGTTAATTGTGATTATATTTTATAGTGGTGAGATAGAATATTTGGGGTGAATCATTAGTGATATGAAATTAGTTAAATAATTCAAGAAATAATTTTACCATTATGAGATTAAAAAATGATATCTTCAACCAATTTATTATAATGAAACAGTATTAATAAATAAATATGATTGGATTTTAAATAATGATAGTATATTACAGATTATGTGAAATATAAATCTATTATATTGGTTGATGAAATATATTTCTGACTTTCCTAATGAGATATCATGAAAAATGGATTATCATACATAATAAGAGTTCTTCTGAGATATATATTATTGACATATTAATTTAATTCATTATTTTTTATTTGATGTATTACCAGACACATGGCATTATATATATAGAGGTTTACCTACATCGACAAAGAATGATCTAGTGAGGATTACACAGTATTTGTATCAACAGTATTAGTAAAATTCAATTGGAATATAATATTAAAAATAATTACTATTCTTTACATTTGTAATAATTATTATTCATGATAATTATATTATTGAAATTATATATCCACCATTAATATATTAGAATATTTGAGTTGGATATTAAAATAAATATTTTCCCGCACTATTAGGGGATAAAATATTTATTTATTATCTGTAATGTTATAATAATGAAAATAAATAAATAAATTATTATTCACTAGTGTAGGGAATAAATAAATATAAATGTATATTTAATTACATGAATAAAAAAATAAGTATTTATTAACATTTTTATGGAATATAATATTTTTTTATGAATAAAATAAAATATTAATATTAATTTACTTAAATAAATATTTAATTACATTGGTTTTGATAAAATATTTGGACTATTGATGGGATGAGTTAAAGGGATCAGAAGATATGATATATTAATATATGTGTTTAGTGTATTTTAAAATAATATAATATTACTTGTTTTAATATTATTTTTCGGGGATTTTACATTTTGTAAACAATTATTTAATGAAAATTTACAAAATTATTAAAAGTTTAATCGTAATTTTATATTTTTAATTATATTATTTTCTAGATATTATAAGGTTCTACTGATCATAAAATCTTTTCAAAACACTCCCAATGCTATGAAAAATAATCATATTATCTTTTTAATTAGGAAAACCCAATTAGTGAAAAAATTGTTATTCAGATTAATGGAAAATAAAGAAAGGATGTTTTTTCCTCTCTTCTAGGAACCAAACACAAAATTGATATTCTGTGATTCTTGAGAATGTACGAATTCAATTGGAGGGATCCTTGTTTTGATTTTTCACTATAATTATTAGATCAAAAAATTCCAACTGAATTAGTAATATATAATTTCATTGATAATGATAATTCTAGTACTAAATCAATTATTAATTAAATGTGATGTTACTATTTAAAAAAATAGCATTTTATTCAATGTTTCTATGAATTTATGCATTAGTTTTTATGTAATTGGTTTATCATTTTACTAAGTATTATCACCTGGATTTTATGAAAATCATTTTCCTATATCCGCCAAAGCACTTCCCCTACACTCTAGATCTTTCAATTGGTATCAATGCAGTCACATTATAATTTATTATAAATATTTTGATGATAGATCTTGTTTTAGGCATATTAGTGAGTTTTTATTTATTTTTATTAATTATTTAATCTATAAAAATCATCATAACATGTTCTCTTTAAATCATATAACCATAATAAAATTAAAAAATAAGAATAACCCACAAGGATACCATCCAAGGATGTTAAATAAGAATGATAAATAAGTTTTATAGATGAAATATATTCAAAAATAAAATTAATTATACCCTTATTCAACCACAATATGTTGAGACATGATTTTCATAGACTGGCTTATGGGGATTGGTACACTACACCATTACACATAACATGTTAACTTACTACTTGATAGTGTTTTGATTTGTTTTTCATTTTTTATATGTAATAAACTATGAAAATGTGTCTAATCATACATATACAGTGAACTATTATGTTTCCACAATTAGATGTTGTGTGTATATATTAAATTCTATTACTACATCTATTATGAACTAGAGGTTACATTCCATGTTCCCAGTCAATAGACATCTTGTACTAGATAAAATAAAATTGAAATTGATTTTATATAATTTTTTTGATATTAATTTTATATAAATTATTTGATATTATATGTGATGATAATATTATGTATTTATTGGGAATATTATTTGGATGAAATAATAATTTTAGGAAAATTTATTTTAATATAAATGAATTGAAATGAATAATAATAATTATAAATATTTTTTCATCATGAGTTTTGATAAATTAGGAGCCATTTTTGTAGGTTTTTGGTTTCATTATATTAATTAATTATTTAATTGGTTTTTATGAATTTTTTTTATAAAATAAAATATGGCAACAAACATATCATACTTTCTTTTATTGTCATGTTAAAAATATGCATGTCCTTGGTTCGTTCTGTATCCTTAAACCCTTTCTACCCCTTACTTAAGATTGAGTAAGAAGATTAGATGGAAGGATCTCCCAATAAGAGAAGTATTGTTATATCCTAAATTGAGTTGGACTCCGTCTATGTGATACATAGGATAGTGGTGGAAGGATGAAACTAAATCCTATAATCGACTCAAGGAGTTACTTCTTCTAGGTTCAATGATTTTTATTTCCATATTGATAAATCAACTAATAGTTAAAACCTCATGATTATATAACATGTTTGGTATTTTTTTAATTGTTTATTTAACAAATATTATGAAAATAAATAATGAAAATAAATTATCATTAATGTTTTGATAAAATAAAACAAAATGATTGTAAATATTTTTTTCATTAGAAATGGATATTATATTAGCTCATTCCCTTGAACCAGCATATGTATAAATTAGGTTCACCTATATTCATGGTTTTAATATTAATAATTATATTATCTCATAATTATTGTTATTATATGTAAAATTATATTTGATAATGTCATAATAGTACTTATCACATTGAAGGTGAAAAAATATTATTCATTTTTCTGAAAACACTAATGTGCCAAAATTGTAATCTTCATTTTATGTTCCATGGTTAAATTATATTTTTTAATGGTACAAGTTTGATAAAATATATTGTCGTTTGGGGTCTCATAATACATTTATATTTATTCTAATAATTATTTCCATTGTAATATCTATGGAAAATTGTTTATCGGAACATGAGAAGTGTTTGAAATATAAATTTACATATATTATTATTTTTTTCTTTATGTGGATTCATGTAATAGTATTTAGAAATTAATATTATTATTAACACATGACCATGGCTTTTTTGTTTGATATATGGATGAAAAATGTAATTATATATGATCACCAAAGTGTATGATACATTCTGAGTATCATTAGTGATATTGAATTAATGAGGAATGAGACAAATGATTTTTCCCTTACTCACATTAACAGATTTTAATATCTCATGCCATTTGATCGGAAAATAATGTCTCAATTAGTTCTATTTTTATAATATTCTATTATCATTATCAGTCCAATAAATTAAATGAATTAGAACTCAAGAATTTTTTTTGATGAATCCAATATAAAACCTAAATTATTATTCACATTGAGATAATGGAATTAAACTAGAAAATTTGAATTCATAAGATGTTTTACTTTATTATGGAAATAAATTAATTCCTTATGGGTAAATTTTAATGTTTTTAAATGAAATCCTTTCCCTTTAGGATATTATTCCTTATTACACTAATAAAAAGACCTTGAGAACCATTTAATAGTGTATCCAAAACAGAAATTAATTATTATATGAAATTAGAATTTTGAATAAATATAGTAATTATGTGGTTCTTAATTATTATCAATATATAGTAGACCAAAAATATTATTTCACCAGTTATATGAGAGAATAAATTTTCATCAAATAGTTAATAAATAATTATTTTCAATTTTAGTGAATATATATATGTTGGAAAATAATTTATGTATATTTATTTTTTTAAAATAAATAAAAAATATTATATGTTTGATATGTAATGTTGAGAAATGTCTGAATGAGTTAATGAACGAGTGAGAAATGAAATATTATTTATTATTTGTATAAATATTAATATATTAATTAATGTAATAATTTGTATTAAGTCATGAGTATAGTACATATAATAAAATATAAATGATAATATTATTATTTTCAAAAAGGGATCACTAGGGACAAAAAGATGAATAAGGTCCCATGTGAAATTATTAGTCACTAACCATATCAAAATATAAACATGACTATTTCATTCTCACCAGTAGTCATTATTTTCTAAAACTAGTGTCTATGGTGTCTCCTTTGAATACCTATAGAGATTCCCAAATAGAATACAGAATAGAGAATAGTGAAAGTATTATCTTAGAGGCTCTTGGTTTTATAATGAAATAAAATTCTACACTGACATTGATGTTATTTAATTGGTGATCAATTATAAATTATGTAAGAATTTAGGTCTTCCATGCTTTCAAATTAAGATTTCCATGATAATATTTAGAGGGTTTTGATATATTTTTGGATATCCACAAGATAAATTATACCCATTATTCATATGATTAAATGATTGAAAAAAACTAAAGTTGTCAAATAATTCATCAATGAGAAGTTAATTTAAACATGAGGGATTTTTTCATCTTAATTATTTTATAATTATATATAAGGATCCTATATAATAGTTTTTAGATATTTAATTCATCTCTATTTGAGAAGAAATCCAATGTGGTTCGTGAAATTATAATCTAGGGAATGGTAATGACCTCATTAATTGTGCACTTCAACCTAAAATTTGTAACATAAAGGTTAAATAATAAATTATAAATCATTATTAGAATCAATAAATTAAATATATATATTCTTATTTTTCCACATCAATTATATTTTTTCATTAATCTAAATTTTAATTTATATGCCTCATCAATTAAACATTAATATTACATGATTGTTTTGTTCTTAAAATGTATAATAATTAGTGATTAATAATAAAATTTTCCTAAAGGAGGGTAATGAATATCTATTCAGATGACATTGTTATAGAAGTTGTAATAGAAATGTAAATGTTGTGTACCAAGATTCAGCATATATTAATGTACAATAATATAAAATTATTTCCTAACCAAAATAAATTTTCAGTGATGTAATTGACCACATAGTGTTGTATTAATAGTCTAGAACATTATTTTTTTGATTACACGATGTGTATCTGACATGCATGAAATACATTTTTTATGTTTTTATGATATTTTTTTGGAATATATAGTTTCAAATTCACAGTTTGTATTAATAAAAAATTCATTGGGATGAAAACTGATAAACATGGAATATATAATATATGTATATGGAATATATGAAATATACAAAATATGTATCCCCATTTTAAATACATATGTAATCCACATATACATTTCACAAATGAATGGAAAATGGTGTACATAACATATAGCTCATTAGTACACTCGATGTATCCTGACCATGATACATGAGGTGACGCATGGAATGTATCATTGTCATAGAATAGGTAACACAGTTGAAAGGTAGTTCATTAGAATTTACATTGATGTTATCCAGTATATAACAGAGTAATGTTACACGAAAATAATTAATTTCAATCATAAAACCAAATTAAAGAGATATTAGTTTGTGTTCCAACTATGTAATAAATTTTTCAAAATTAATAATTTCTGAATTAATTCTATATAAATGAAAAAATAAAATCAATGATACTATTTACATGGCACATTGATTCATATAGTGGGAATCTCAATGACTATTCAGATAGATATTTTGATAAAATTATTTACATAAATGAATTTATTCAATAATTTATATCATTATAATATTGGAAATATTGAAAATAATTCTAGATACATTATAATATTATTTTAAATTCCTATTTTAATAATAATTATATTAGATAAATCAATTATCACAATCGGTTTCTATGAATTTATTAATGTAAAATGACTGAAACTATTTCATTCCCTACTCAATACTTTGTTGGACCCACAAATTTATGGTTTCTTTTATTTTAGAAAAAAAAATCCAATGCTTCACATCAATTAGATTAGATTATAGGAATATTTATGTATAGATCTCCAATGATATGGGATTTGGTCCAATTTTGAAGTATTGGTTAAAAAACCTCAAGAGATACACATTCAAAATGTTGGAATTGTGCAATAAAATCTTGTGTGGTTATATGATTTATTTCCCAAGGGTCAAAGATTGTAATATCATCCTCTAGATAAAAAAATTATTATAAAAAATCTCAATCCTATAATTATATTATTTAATTCTATGAGTTTCATGGTTCTATTTAAATTGATTATTTATTATTTAATAAATGATTCATGAGCATGTAGTTTTGAATTAAAAGAAAATTGGATTATTCATGTATTTTAAAATGACATGGTTGTCCAATTAATTAAATAAATATTATTATTAATCACTATATAATAAGGTAAAATGATAGTTTTTTTAATATGGTAAATCTACATCATCAAAATATTATGTCAGAAAATTAATTTATTGCATACGTTAATATGCTTGCATCGTTTGATGTACTAGTATGTCCCATGTTATGGTGGTTTAAATTGGCAAGGAGCTTTAATCTATTTTTTGGGTCTTATAAACTTGTTTAAATTATTGGTTGACTAAAAACTTATGAAAATTAGGTAAATATGGAGAATTTTTTAGGAAATTAATGTTGGTTATTTCAAGATTGAGTTTCCCACTCAACGAATCAAGGATTATTTATTTATTGTAGCTGGAAATACAAACCAAAAACTACATTTAAATAACATTTTTTCTTTATGTATTTAATATGAGAAGAGTTATATTTAAAATTTCATGTAGAATATCCACATGACTATATATTCTAATGAAAATTTAGAATGTTATTTTTTTTAATAAATGAGTGTTTATATAAGGCCCCACCATTTAAACATTATATATTCTTGGGTTAAAATAATAATTCACGATGAGGATCTTTTTAGGTATAGTGTTTTAGTGAATCTTTCCAAAACAATTACATATAAACATTAATATTACATGAATAAAATACAAATAAGTATCCATTTTTTATAAAATAAAAACTATAAAAAATGAAACATGTCTTGTTCCATTTTTAGACAACATGACTTTTCAATGATCTCGTCCTTGATTCGATTCCACTTTATGTCCAGTGAAAAACATTTCAAAAACATAGGATAAGAGAAAAAAAATATAAGTTAGGGACACAAAAATAAGGGAAACTGCTAGTTTTAAAAAAACAATTAAACCATGAATACATTATCATAATTATTACTTTTCACCTTTATGAGGTATTTTACTCTCTTTACTGAATAAAAGATCATTGGTTACCCTTTTGTAACCAAACGTTTACCTTAAAGCCCATTGAAATAACACATAACATATAAAGGTAACTTGGGACATAAAAATACATAAATTGAATAACCCTACAGTTGAATTCCATAGATATAACTAAATTTAATTTCCATACAACCAACTACAAAACCCAATACATTATAGGTTATAAAGTAACGGCTCGTCCCGGTTTTTCATGGCACTACTCGTTATTTGGTTTATCACGTAACCAACGGTCGACTGTCCAAGTGCTATTATAAATTATAGTCTAAAAAATATTTCTAAAATAATCATTTCACAAATAAAATTTCATTTTCAATCTAATAAAATAATTTCACGATATTTAAAAAATCAATGCTTTATAAAACCATTTTCAAGACCATTTGATACATTTAATAAAGATATTTTTGAATGACTGTATCCCATTTATATTTGAATCATTTAAAGGAATGAACAATTTTTAATATTAAGGACCATATAAAATAATCCATAAAACCAATTTTTAAACAAGGTAAATAATTAGAAATATTTATAAGAATAAATCATTAACACATTTAAAATGATATTTTAGATAAAGAGTCCTAACCAAATGGAAGACGCTCGAATACGAATAATTGAGGAATAACATCAATCTATTATTATAATATCATGATAATAAGGATATTAATGATATAATATTTCTATTCGAGTTATATACACCATATAAAATTGAATTTGTGTTTCAAGAACAAATGTGTTTCAATGGAATATAAATTGAGAAAAAGTCCTTGAAAAAGATCATATCCTTTGATTATGGACGAATTAGTGACATAATTATGTGTTGGAAATTAACATAAAAACAATATAAGTGTAATTTTAGTGTAAAAAAGTTTTATTTAATTAACACATATTAATATCATAACATAATCATGAATTAGAAGTTTAACTCCAATGAATTGAAATTGGGTTACGATTTTATCTTAATGAAATTTGACAGCCAAACGATGTCACATTAAAATTTAGAAAATTATATTATGAGAGATAAAAGCGTATCCCATCAAATGGAAATTAATTGACAACAATAAGGATATATAAGAGCATATACCAATATAAGAAGATGTAAATTAAAAGTCATAACAAAAAGAAGTCTTTTAAAAAAGCAGGGTGAATGGTTCCCTTACGGATTTGGTAACATACAAAACTTACACCCCGTGAAAGAAGCCTCATAAAGTGAATATGAAAATACCAATAAGGTAAAGTATATTACACAAATAATACAATCATGGGATTTACATACACCACACAAACGAAAAAAGTGGAAAATATAGGATGAATCTCATGGGAATAAAAAGTGAGATGAAAACCCCTTTCAACGTTGTAATCAATAAAGTCATATGAACAAAATTTAATAACCACCATATAAATCTCAGAATACCATGAATATAAATACAATCATGATAAAATATATCAAAATCCAGATCACCATACACCACATTCAATAAATAAGTGTCGAACAATGGAAATCTCACGGGATTAAAATTGAGATAAAAACCACTTACCTCATGCACAACGTGTCTTGTATGTTCCTTGTTCTTATAGAATAATTAACATAAGTAAATTTTTACTTTATTAGGAAACATTTTCAATTTTTATTACTCCTTTTATATCACTTATTATCTTGATATAAAAATTAGTTAATTATAAGTTTTTGTATCAGACATTTTGTCGATGATTGGAACATTAGTCCAAAAATGAACTTGTTATAATTACAAATTGTCCATGTAGTAAGGTGTATATTATTTCTAGAATCAAATTTATTATTTAAATATCATTTATATCATATATATCTAGCATATATATGTATTTATTATTGTACATAACATTAGGATATATGAAATGAAATGCTCTATTCAAGGAGACGGTAAACCATATGTACGCATGAACGATACATTCAATTCTATTTCATATTTCAATGGATTGAAAAAATAAAGATACATTGGTATAGTATAATTCCAGTATTAATATAATATATAATTTCATTAACTCTATCATTTATACCTCCCACATATGGCATGGACAAGTCGTATCACTTTGAGGGGGTGGAAGTCTTCACTTATTCAAATGAAATTGTCACCTTTACTCATTATGGAAACCCTAAATGTACAATATAAATGAAAAATACATATTTTAAGAGAAAATATAAATATAATATATATTAAATTTAATTATTTTTCCATCATAATGGCCACTATAGGTTTTGTTAGGAGAAGATTTAAGAATCATCATTTTGTGAGGCAATAGTTCATTGTCAACAAAAACAGTATGCTCTCTACCCATTAGATAGAGGTTTGCATTTATGTAGTTTGAATCCTTATCATATAATAAACCTATTATATTGATGATAAAATTTTTATATGATAATGAATAAAATGATTTATGGGGTTGGATAAGTAAAATAAAAGAAAAGAATATAGGAGAAGATGCTACCTTTAAATCAGGTAACTCCATTTTGTTTGAAGTAAAAGCCTTTCTCAAAGTCCCTTATTCCTAATGTAAGGATTCTAGGAGGAATAGAGTGATTTTGATAGGAAAATTGGGCAGAAGATGGACGAGCCACAGGGTTGGAGAGGTGTGATTACTTGGTTAGAGGTGAGGGATTTTTATAAGGGGTAGGTTGGGCTCTTTAAGAATGTTTTGAAATATTATTTTATTATATAATGAATTTTTTGTTTCTAATGGTCTGAAACAAATTAAAGTTGAATATAATAAGACTCATGTTTGAAATAAAATTATCCAATAATAATTTGACTTGTTTTACAAATTATTTTTATTTTTATAAACTTTTTTATTTAAATCAATCATTGATGAGGAAAACATTACCTAATTATTGGGTGAAAAAATAATTTATTTATTTGATTTATAAAAAATATTCATAAAATACCATGATATTGGAAAAAAAATTAGATTTATAATTAATATTTATAGTCAAATATATCAATTATATAACTCTACATTATAATTGTTTTAGCAAAACAATGCACGTTTATGATATTTTTATTTTTACTTTAAATAAAAAGTTATTAATGTGATTATCTTACAAAAATGGAATTCAAAGGCTGAAAGTATTAGACAAGGATTTTTTTGGTCCTCCATTACTCATCAAATAATGTTAGAACAACTTTTAAGGTAATTTTATACTATTATAATATTTTTTTCCATGAATTACCCTATTTACCATTAACCGCTGTAAACAAAAGTTTAATGTTACTATTCAGAAAAAATTATTTTCAGCTTTTTGAACCAAATTTAACATTATAACAAAAAACATGTATGTAAAATTTTTGATATTCAATTCCCAGAAGAGTTAAAATTTAATTTAAATGAAAAAAGTCATATTTTCAACTTCTACTCATTATTTTCACTATTCATCAAAAATTGATGTTTTTTAGAAAAATAACAAATTTTATACCAAAACTGTATTTGATATTAGGAACTAAAAATTGATATCTATTTTAAAAATTGAAAACAAATAAGTTTCATTATTAATATAAAATTACATCCCGTTTTCAAAACAAAAATCACGTTTTTAAGAAATATTAACTACAAAAGATTGACACTTGTTTATATCCAAATTCAATGTGAAAGTACTTCCAATCACCAAAATTGGATTCAATATTAAAAATATAATATTATTACACTTTAAAGCATTTAAATATATAATATAAACATATAAATAAATTATAATAAAAGTAAATTTTTAATTAACATACAGTATTATTCACAATTCATTAAAAAATGAACTTTATCCGAAAAATGCCAAAAATTTACCCAAAGTAAATTTTGATGTCCCAGTTATAAAAAAGAATTTTATTTTTTCAAATAAAACTTATAGATGTGAAAATAACTATATTTAAAAAGTGTTCTCTAATAAAAGCTAGTAAATCGACCTTTTAAGGAATATTAGAGTATTTATGTATAAAATCAGCTTCATTCACATTTTAAGCCTCTAAAGTTTATTGGATAAATTTAAAACAATTTAAAAAATATATATAATCATATTTATGTATGTTCTATTCATTCTCTCCAATATAAAGAATAGGCATTAAATTTCATTTATATTAATAATGTTATTATATTATTTTTTGTTATAAATCAACGTTCTGGGCAGCATGAGTCTTCAAAGAAAACCATAATTTCATATTAGGTATGTCATCTATCATATCATCCCAATTAATGTAAAAATAATATTTAATTTAAAAATACTAATATATATGAAAATTTTCATATCCTTTATTTACATGGGATGTTACATCCTTCCCCCATTTTGGAAATTGCGTCCTTGAAATTTTAAAATTGAGATTGGAAACTTCATTGAATGTACCACATCAGAAAAATAGAAAACAAAAATATCACATTAAAATAATGAACAATGTGTAAAAAGGTCACCTGATATAACCCATACTAGGATTCTAGGAAAACATGAATATGGAGGAGAAACTAAGTTTCACGTTCTGATAGAGGTTAACAAAAAATAAAAGGAAACATAGATACATGTCATGTATACTTTCATCCTTTACTAAATTCATACCACACACTCATCTATTCTACAAATGATGAGTATTCTAAATGACTTGGTCACACCTGAAGCTCTAGATTTAACTTCTTGAGTATCAAATAATCGAAAGGGGATGCAACTCAAAGTCATTAGAAAAAATTCTAGGGGGAGGGATCCCAAAAATGGGTGATGGCAGCCCTACATAAATGAAGATCCTATTTTGGAATTTTCAATGGCTGGGGAATGATCCCACTGTCAATGCCCAAAGAAATAATATCCTGACAAATTAACCTTTAATAATTAGACTTACTCGGCCAAGGATGAATTTGTTAATAGGAAATCTTCAAAATGGGAATCTCTTGGAAACATTTTTTCTGATCACAATCTGAAGGAGGATATTGTAGAGAAAATTTGGGTTCTTAACCATGATTCGTTCAACCTTATTTCTCACACCAAAGGCATTCAAATTGTTTCAATCAATGTTGACATACAGGGGGTCAATTATTCTATATTGTGTTTTTATGCTGCTAACTCTTCCATCAAAAGTATTTAATTATGGAGTGAGAGGATATTTCTTTCTTCCCAAGTGCCTCATAACTGGATTATCTTAGGTTACTTTTACACTGTTCTTCGGGTTGATGAGAAAACTGGATCTAATTTTAATTGACCTACATTCAATGATTCCTATCAATGTATTGATCATTTTCATCTGACTGAAGTGTCTATGGTTTTTTCTAACATTACCTGGGGAAGATACACTCTCAATGGGCAGCAAGACAACAAACTAGATATGTGTTTAATACAGGTTGATGACAAGAATGATATCTTCAGTGCCTCTGATCTTATACTTCAAAAACTCACTCTGTTCCTAATACCTTAGTGGAAGATTTTTATTTTTTGGGTGCTCGTTTGGCTCTTATCCGTTTAAAATTTTATAATGCTTGGATTGTCAGTCCACAGTGTCAGGAGACTATCACTGATTCCCGGAAGACAGTAACTTTGGGATTTGCCTCTCGAATTTTGTCTTCCAAACTAAAACTTCTAAAACTATGGTTGAGGGAGTGGAGCATGCTCTATCTATCCATGCTGGATGAGGATATATAGATTTCTGAAAATCATCTCTTAGGTTATAAATATATCAATCAACTGAATTCCATGTCTTCTATTGATTAAATTCAGGCCTTATTAAAGCTTGATGACTTGCTCAACATCATGGAAAATCCATCCAGAAACATCTATAATGTTTTTTGGTTAAAAGAAGGAGATAGGAACTCTGGATTGTTCTAGAGAATTCATAAGGAATGAAAAATCATGATAGGAGTCACTGCTCTAAAAATTCGTAGATGCTTTCCCACAACAGAGAATGACATATCCAATGTAGTGGTTAGTTATTCTACTGATATTTATTCTAAATGTGGGGTGGACAGAACACATATGATGGTGAAAAATATAATCACAAGCATTGATAATCAAATTAATGAAAAATTAGTGGAGATTCTTGGGGGAAGAAAGTTAGGGAAGCCCTCTTCTCTCTTAACATAGATAGTGTGGCCAGACCTGATGGTTTTAGTAATAATTTTTTATGTTTTATTGGGAAATTGTTCACGATGAATTCATCAATGCAGTGAGATTTTTATTTTTAATACTTTCTCAATTTATGGTGAAAAATCCAACATTATTTCCGTAATACTCAAGAAGTAGATTTCAGTAGACATTAATGACTTTAGGCCAGTAGCAACTGGTAACACCATTCCCTATCTTATGAGTAAAAAAAATTGCTACATGACTTGGCTATGTTGTCAAGGGGTGTATCACCATGAATCAGTTTGGGTTTGTTCCAGGAAGTGACATTCAAATATGTATTTATACCACATCTAAATTTATAAATGGTACGATAAAAATGTAAAATATGGGAACTTTATGATGAAAGTTGATATCTCGAAGGCCTTTGTCACTATGAAATGTTGTTTCCTATTGTCCATTCTAAGAATTTATGGCTTCTCACCTAGATTCATTAATTAGGTTCATGCTATTCTAAACACTGAATGTCTCTCAATTTTGGTTAATGATTCCCCTAGGATATTGTTTCAGTGTTCCAGAGGTTTTCAACAAAGGGACCCCCACTCTGGGATTCTTTTTTCAATTGGAGAGGATTATCTCAGCCTTTGTGATCACAATATTTTACAGGATGGGTTTTATAGTCTCATTAATGCTGTAAGGGAGCTCTATGCACCAACCCATATTTTATATGAAGATGATATTCATTTGTTTGAACAGGATAATATAAGGACATTTTATTCTATCAATGCCACCTTCCAGCACTATGATGACGTGGATGGATAGGCCTTCACCTGGCCGAAGTCTATTATGGTTTTTGGGTAGGGAGTGAATATTATAAAATAGAATAAGGTCACATGGTTTATTGGGGTTAGGAAAGGCTTATTTCCCTTCTATTTTCTTGCAGTTCCTCTTTTTTGGGGTAGAGTGAAACAATGTTATATTGATTCAGTTTTCACCCGCATTATTTGTCACTGGAAACTTGGAAGGTTAAAGCCATGTCTCAAGCTGGGAGAATTTTCTTGGTTAACTCGGTGATTACCTCAATGATTGTTTATGATTTTTCTATTTATAGGTGGCCAAAGGATTTAATTAAAGGTCTCCATAGGCTTATTATAAACATTAAATGGACTGGATCCATCAATGAGAGAAAGTTGGTTGTTTTGGCATGGAATTAATGTACTAATCCAGTTGCTTTGGCGGGACTAGGCATCAAAGACTTGGGATTTTTTATTGAGACCCTGATTAGTGAGTTCACATGGAGTATGTTTACTTCAACTGATCGTTCTATTTAGTTTATCTCAGCTAGATTCATTCCCATGATTATGACTAGCTATTCTCATTATCTCACTTCTTGGATTTGTCCTGCTCTAAAGGTTAATTTTAATGAGATTTTGGTGGCCTCAAAGTGCATTGTTTGTAGGGACTCTGTGTTGAATTCATAGACCACCACATGTATAACCATACCAATACAAGAGGAAGTTGAAATCACATCTGACCATCAAAATATCTTGATTTCTTCTATTCAGGATGCCAATTTGAGTACATATGACTTCTTTCCAGCTCAAATTCTAGCTAAGATCCAACATTATAATTATATTGACAAAGATTTTCTCGTTTGGAAGCCGGGACCTAATTGTATTCTAAGCACCAGGTCTTTATATCATTATAGATGTAATGAGATGGTCCCTACTCCTATGTGTATTTTGGATTTCAAGAATAATTATATCCCTCCTTCTGATTACCTAATTATTTGGAGGATCTGGAAGTGAAGGATTCCTATGTAGAATCTGCTACAAAAGATAAGAATTCAACATTCTTCATACTATCGACTCTTCCTTTCAACTGAGGATACAATTGAGAATATTTTTCAATTCTGTGAATTATCATTCAGATTATGGCTCTATATTTAAGATATGACCGGGTGTCGGATGGAGAGTCAGAGTTTCCTGGTTCTGTTATCTTCTTCTTCTACTACACAGACCAGTGATAAATTTAGGAATATTTTTATGGTTGCAACATTAGTCAGCTTTGGTTTTATTTGGAAGGAATTAAATGGTGTGGACTTTGATGACATAAATCCTAAATTTATATCTGGTATTCAGTTCATTCATAGGACTGTATATACAGATTCCGCGGTTCAAAATGGTTGCATGAAAATTGACTTTAACAATATTGTCATTCTGATGAATTTTGGTGGTTCTAGTAGAACTAAAAAGCCTTTGGATGTAAAATCTATTAGCTGGATTCCTTCTGTTCCATATTTGGTGAAACTAAATGTTGATGGGGAGGCCTTAGGATCACTTGGGCATTCAGGCTATGGTGGTACATTCCTCACATATCTGGGATTTATTAAGGGCTATTTCTATCATTTTATTGGAAAGGGTTCTCGAATTGAAGATGAGATATGAGCTACTATTAATCCCATCAAATATATAGTCCATTTAGGTTGATTCTTTATTTGGATGGAATCTTATTCAAAGGTTGTTATTGACATTTTAAAAATCCAGACCCTGAATGATCAATAGACTCTATTTCCTATATGGATTGAGTGTCTTCAACATCTTGGGAGTCTCACTCTTGATGTGACACATGCTTATAGGGAGGCTAATCAAGTTTTTTATGCGTTGTCAAAGAAGGATATCATGGATTCATGTTCGGTATGGTCTTTCATGGCCCAAGATTGTTGTTTGAATTTTGTTGAAGTGGATGTAAGTGGCACTAGTTTTTCTAGATTATGTAAACCTCCCTTTTGGTGTGCTCTTTTTCCATTAATCTTTTAGTAATGTATGGTAGTAGTGGGTCATTTGATCTTCTCCTGTTCCTTTTTAGTATTCTCAATGATAGGCTGATAATTTCCATAAATAACCCTAAATACTGACATGTCCACAATAAAAACATAGGTTCATCCAAAATAAAAATCCAACATTACTCATCAATTTAAATCTCAAAGAATTATATTTTTCCTTGGAATATAGTGTTTCCCAAAAATAGATAACATCATACAAAATTTCCCTTATCACCTAATCATCAAATCATTTTCTTACATTAAGGATATCCATTGGACAAAACATAATTTCCCAAAATCATCTTATGTTTTATCCATAATATCATTTAACTAAAATTAATAAGTCTTACTAATAAGAGGCTTCATGTAGGCTAGTTGTATGAGATGTGCCCTTGTCTCCCATCAATTGTGAGTTCAATTCATATGGCTTTTTTGGAACGATGGTTTTCCACCCATCTTATTTTTTGTTCTTTTTATAAAACTCAAAAATAACACTAACATATTCTAACTTCAATGTTGTTCTTATACCATTCATTTTCATCCCAATACATTAATACCTCATCATATTATATATATTTTTCACCTATATATGATAAAATAATTATATTAATAATAGAAAGAACGTCATACCATGATCATAGTGTCCATTTGGTTTCATCATCATCTTGTTCACATATGTAGAAGGTCCATGAATTTCAAAAATGATTTAGTGATCCTTCAAAATAATTTTCTTCCATTATCCAAATATACCTTGTACATCTTGTGTAATATGGGTTTTTGTGGAAAAATAGTATCGAATAATAATTATGTATGAAATATATATTTTCAAAACATCTGATAAAACATGATCTTTATAAAACACTTATACCGAGTTTGAGTTGAATCTTTCAATCATTGTTCCTTTCAAAGTACCAAAAGTATGTGCTGAGAGACTTTATTTCATAGGAAAATATAAATATGTTCTTCAAGGATCTCCATTATCACCTTTTTCAAAATCATAATATGCTTCGAAAAATTATGAACAAGAAAAATATTTGAAAATTCCTTGATAATATTTAACATTCATTAAAATATAACAATATTGAGATAAATAAGATTTAATTAAATACAACCCATGATCCACGATGATATCAAGGTATAGTGGAGGTGTTTGATAACTCAATCAACTACTTGCAAGTGAGTTGTATGCTAGAAAAAATACTCAGAATCATCTGATCGTGACAATACAATAATTATTTCAAGTAT
This sequence comes from Viscum album, assembly GCA_963277665.1. Lineage (NCBI taxonomy): Eukaryota > Viridiplantae > Streptophyta > Magnoliopsida > Santalales > Viscaceae > Viscum > Viscum album. Next base: position 2,101,057,841 of record OY728127.1, on the reverse strand, counting down.
GTCATTATGAAGATTTTGGAATGTCATTTGTGATCTTCCTCCTTCCATTTGTAATAGACATTCCATGTTCTGAGAATGTTATGAAACAAGTATTTATCTAAAATAAGAAACATAGGGACTAACCACGTGTTTAATGAAAACTCACAATCGCTAAATTTTACAAAACCGACCCTTGATACCATCTACAAGTCCCGAGCCTTAAAACATTATATAATCTTGAGTTAAATGAAGAATTGACATTGAAGATCATTTCAGGTAGAGAGTTTAAGACAATTAGGCCATCACTATTACATTTCAACATGAATATTACATGTAGACACTACTACTCAGTATTCAATTTTTTATAAAATAACAACTCATAAAAAGAAACATGTCTAGTCTAATGTTTTACACTACATGTCATTTCCTTAATCCCATACTTTACCCGATTCCACTTTATGTCCAATGAAAAACATTTCGAAAACATGGGATGAGAAAAAAAAGATCGATAAGGGATACACGAATAAGGGAAACATTTAGTTTTTCAAAACCACGAGTAAATCGTGAATACATTTTCATAATTATTACATTTCACCATTATGAAGTAGTAAATACTCTTCACTGAATAAATGAATATTTTTTACCCTTCTGTAACCAAATGATTACCATAAAACCCATAAAAAGAACACATAACATATATAGGTTACATGGGACATAATCATACTTAAATGGAATAAACATATGATCTACTTACTCACATATCATTAAATTTAATATCCATACGACCGACTTACATACCTAATTCGTTGGAGGATATAACGTAACCACCCATCATGGTTTATCATGACACCACCCATCATTTGGTTTATCACATAACCACCCGTCAAATGTCCAAGTACCATTATAAAATCATTACCCAAAAAATATTTCAAAGATAAACATTTCACTAATAACATTTAATTTTCAATCACAATAAATCATTTCATGATATTTACAAAGTCAATCCTTTATCAAAACATTTTCAAAAACATTTAAAACATTTAATTAAGTGATTTTTGTATCAGTGTCCCATACCACATTGAAACATTTAAAGAAATTCATATTTTTTATCATTAATGAACATATAAATAAATCCTTAAAACCAATTTGGAAACATAGTCATTGATGAGAAATATTTAGAAGAATAAATCTTTAAAACATTTAAAATGATATTTTAGTTAAAGAGTTCCTATCCAAATGTGAGTCGCTTGAATAAAAATAATTGAAGACTAAAATCAATAAATTATTATAATATCATGATAATAAGGGGATTCATTCTATATTAAGGAAAAGGGTAGTATATACACCATATAAATGTGAATTGGTGTTTAAAAAACAAATAAGTTTCAATGGATGGTAAATTGGTACAAAGTCCCCTACAATGATCAGATCTTTATGTTAATGATAAATCAATGAAATAATTATATTTGAGGAGTAAGAGCCCAATATAATTTATATTAAGTGAAAAAATCAGTATAGGTCCTTCACACATATTCAAATCATTGAAAAATCATGAAGTAGAGTTTAAGCCCAAAGAATTGAAATTGGCAATAGTACAAAAAGTATTTTTAACATCACCCGTTTCACGTCGGTTTTTTAGAACCGATGTGAAAATCTTTGAAATTTGATTATTCTTGTCAGTTATTATATAACCAATGTGAGAAAACATTTATATTGACTTTTTATGTCAGTTATTTAATAACCGAAGTGAAAAATCAATTTTCCCTGATTTTTCTCATTGGTTCATATAACAACTGACGTTTAAAAATTATAATGATTTTTTTCATGAGTTAATTAATAAACAACTTATAAAATATTTACAATCATGTAGTATGTTTCCATAGCATTTATTTGTTAGGTCATGGAGGTCAAACCTATTTACGGATCAAAAGTTATGTCCATAGGAAGTTGATCATCCCTAAATGAAGTCTTAGAGAAGGTCGGCTTCAGAGGATCATAACTTATGATCCGTAACTCCATGTGAACTCTGTGACCTATCCAATCTAATAATACAAAATTAGTTACAATTTTTTAAGCATTTTTAACATCTGTTATTTTAATACCGATGTAAAAATTTCATGAAACTTGATTTTTTTACTTTGATTCTTATAATAACCAACGTAAAAAATTTGGTTTCATGACTTTTTTACATCGGTTTTTAAATGAACGACATTAAAAATTCCTTAAAAATGTAGTTAATTTTTTTAAGCATGTATTAGATAGGTCATGATTCTCAAATGGAGTTACGGATCAAACGTTATGGCCATCTGAAGATGATCATCTCTAAATGAAGTCTTAGATAAGGCTAACTTCAGAGGACCATAACATTTGATCCGTAACTCTATTTGAGCTCTGTGACCTATCAAATCGAATCTTGATAAATGAAATACATATTTTTATACATTTTTAATGTAGTTTATTTAATAAACAATGTAACAAATCATGAAAAATTTATTTTTTATTTCGATTCATAAAGGAACCTACGTAAAAAATCATTGAAAATTGCTTTTTCACGTTGGTTATTATATAAACGATGTGACAAATCAGAGAATCATTCAATATAATTCACATAGGTTATCATAATAACTTCATGAAAGTTGATTTTAATATCCCACCACTACGGGATTTATAATTTTTACTAAAATTTTCATTTTCCACATCGGTTATTAAATAACCGATGTGAAAAAAGTCACAATGATTGATTTTTAATGTGGGTTTTTATATAACCAATTTGAAAAATAAATGAATATTTCTATATTTTTCAAATCAGTTATCATAAAATCTGACGTGAAATTGATTTTAATATCCCGCCGATGCGGGATTTCAATATTTTCACAGTGCGGGCTCAAAATTTTTAGTTACCGACTGAATTTTTAATACCACATTTTCTTTTTCCATATCATTAATATAGTTTCATTATACACAAATAGTAAAATAATGATTCTTTCATTAAACCATTATCATTCAACTGACTCAACCTATTTGATCATCAACGTGAATCCACTATTTCTTATTTATGTGATCTCATCAAGGTATTCGTAATTATGTTTCCAGGATTTATGTTTTTTTATGAAGAGTTTTTTTAATTTATATACCATTTAATGATTCAGATTCAATATTTCATCTTTGTATCATGGTAAAACTACAAATCTTCATTTGTATTCTAAATTTCCTTCTCAGATGAAGCTTTGGTTGGATCATTTGATATTTCCGCGTAAAAAAACATCAAACGTCTAATGGTTATAACTTTTGATCTGTAGCTCCGTATGAGCTCTGTGACCTATCAAATCGAAGCTTGGGAAATTATCTACAAAATGAGATAAAAATTTAATGTCAGTTATTTAAAAACCAACGTAAAAATGACTTTTAACATCTATTTTTAAATAACTGACGTAAAAATTTTCATTTCAATGATATTTTTTATGTATATCATATGGTCTTTCACGTCGGTTTTTTAAAAACCGATGTGAAAAAAAATTTAAACAATATTTTTAATTTTGGATATTAAATAACTGAAATTAAAAAATATATTTTTTACATCGGTCACAATAACATCGCCACAACGTTGCAAAATAATAGACATTATAAAGCAAAAAATATTGACATAAAAATGATTTTTTGTACTAGTGTGGGTTTAGAAGTTCTCTTACAGAAATTCCACAGCCTTACAGCGTCACATTAAAATAAACAAAAATGGTTTGATTAGAGAGAAAGGGAATATCATCACTTGGACATAAAATTTAGAACAATTAGTATATATAAGAACATATCCTAACATAAGAAGATGTATATTAAATGTCATTACAAAAAAATGTTTTCTAAAAAGAGATGGGTGAAATGTTACCTTATTAATTTGGTAACATACGAAACATACATCCAATGAAAGATGTATCATAGAATAAAGATGTAAAAACCAAATACATAAAGTAGATTACAAAAATAATATAATCATGTTTAGTATATAAACCACATTGAAGTAAATAGTGGAAAATATAGCATGAATCTCACGGGAATAAAAATGAGATGAAAACACGTTACCACGTTGTAATAAATCTAGTTATATGAACAAAAGTTCATAACCACCAAATTAATCACATAATTCCATGAATATATATAAAATCATTATAATATATATCATATGGCAGTAAAAAATACAACCCATGAAACAAATAAATGGTGAATAGTGGAAATCTCATGGAATTAAAAGTGAGATAAGAAACTCCTCACCTCAAGTATGACATGTCTTGTTTGTTCCTTGTTCTTCATGAATAAAAAAAATAATTCAATTTCTACTCGATTAAGAACAATTTTCAAGTTTTATTACTCCTTTTATATAAATTATAATCTTTCTATAGAAATTACTCAATTATTTGAGTTCATATTGTACATTTTTTCGATGTTCGGAAATAGAGTCAAAAATGAACTTCTTATAATTAAAAATTATCCATGTGGACAAATGTCTATTATCTAAAAAATAAAATTAATAATTTAAACATCATCTTTATCATATATATAATGTATATATATGTATTTATAATATTACATAACATTTGGAGATAAGAAATGAAATGCACCGTTCATAGAAACGGTAAGTTGTACGTTTGCATGAAAAATACTTTCATTTCTATTTCATATTTTAATGGATTGAGAAAATAATTATACATTGGTAAATTATAATTATATTATACTATAATATATAATTTAATTTACTCAATCCTTTATACATCCCACGTATGGAATGAAAAGGTCATATCACTATGAGGGGGCAGTAGTCCGCACATTCTCAAAGGAAAATATCTTTTTTCCCTTTATGGAATCCATAATGGTATGTTATAAATGAAAAATAAAGATGTAAAGAGAAAATATAAATATAATATATATCCCATATAAATATGTTTCCATCATAATGGCCACTATATGAGTTGGTAGGAAAATATTGAATAATCATCGTTTCGTGAGGCAGTAGTTCGACATCCACAGAAACAATATGTTCATTATCCATTTGATGGATGTGTGTGTAAGTATAGTTATAATCCTTCCCATAAAATTAACCTATTATATTTAGGATTCTTATTTTGTAATAAAATAAAGTAATAATTAGATTTCAGGGGTTTTATAAGTAAAATAAATGAAAAAAACATAAGTTAAGATGTTACCATTAAATCGGGATACTCCATTTGGTTTGAAACAAAAGGCTTTCTTGAATTTCCTTCTACATATGGTAAGGAATATAGGTGGAAGAGGGTCATCTTGAGAGATTATTTGGGTAGAGTTTGGAAGAGACTAGGGGCATGAAGGTGTGATTAATGGGTTAGAGGTGAGGTAATTTTATAAGGGAGAGGAGGGTCTCTTTTAGATTGTTCGAAAATATTGTTTTATTATATAATGATTTTTCGGTTTCTATAGGACCAAAACACATTAACGCCAAAGATATAATGAAATATGTTCAATATATAATATTCCAATAATAATTGGACATTTTTTCGATATTTTTTTAATTTTTATAAGCATATTTATATAAATCACTCATTAATGAGGTAAACACTGTATCATTTTTGGGTCAATTTTTTTATTTATTTGATGTCTAAAAATTATAAATAAAGAACCATGATGTATAAATGTTATTTAGATTTATAATTAATATTTATAGTAAAAAATATCAACTATATAACACCACATTAATTTTTTTTAGAAAAAAATACAAGTTTATGATATTTTTATTTTCAATTTAAATAAAAAGTAATCAATTTCATTATCTTACCGAAATTAATTTCAAAGGAAAAAATTATCTCCAAACATTTTTCTTGGTCAACCATTTATTATCCAATAAGGTTATGACATGTGTTAAGGTAATTTTATATTAGTATAAATTTTTTTTAAAATGAATTCCCCTATTTACCTTTAACCACGTTAAATAAAAGTCAAAAGATACTATTCATCAAAAACAATTATCTTATTGAACCACATTTTACTTACTAATAACAACCATGTATGTCATATTTTCAAAATTAATAAAAAAAAGTGGTGAATATTTAGTTAAATAAAATAGTCAGCATTTCTAATAATACTCAGTATTTTCACTATCCATCAAAAATTTTTGTTTCATAGAAAAATACAAAAAATTCATCCAAATATATAATTGATATTCCGATTTCAAAAATAGTATCTATTTTAAAAATTTATAAACATATAATTTGAAGTAATTAATTTAATATTTATTCCCACTGTCAATACAAAAATCATGTTTTAAAGTAATAATAACTATCAATAGTTTGATCACTGTTTATAGACAAATTCAATGTGAAAGTACATCCAATGAAAATAATAGGATTAAAAGGTAAATTTATAATAAAATTACACATTAAAACCATTTATTAATATAATATAACTATATAAATAAATTATATTAAATTATAGTTTGGTATTAAAATACAGTATTTTTAACTATTCATTAAAAATGAGCTTTATCAGAAAAATACCAAAAAAATTACCAAAAGTAAATTTTGATGTCCTGATTCTAAAAAAATTAATTTTATTTTTTCAAATAGAACATTTGAATGTGAAAAATTTAGATTTAAAAAGTATTCTCCATTAAAAGGCAGTAAATTGACCTTTTAAAGAATATTAGAGTCTTTATGATTAAAAGTGGATTCATTCACATTCTAACATCTAATCTATTTTGGATAAATGTAAAAACATTTAAATAAGATATATAATCATATTCTAGTTACTTCAATTCATTCCAGCCAATACAATGGATAAGCCATAAAGACCATTTAAATTAATAATAATATTATATTAATTTTCAGTATAACTCAACGTTGTGTGCAACCGAGGTTTTCAAAGAAACTCATTGTTGTGTATCGGGTAAGACATCGATCATAGAATCAAAATTAAAGTAAGATTAATATTTAATTTAAAAATATTAATAAATTTGAAAAATTTCTTAATCTTTATTTACCTGGGATGTTACAGTTAAATTTATAATGTAATTTTTCATCAAAATTTAAATCTAGATAATGTAGTAAATGTATTGTTATTGTATAAATTTCATTCCATATGAAGTCATATTTATCTTTGTGATATATATTATATAAGGATAGAATTCTCATCAACATAAATTTATTGGAATGGTATTGGAGATTATGTGTTATACTACACCATGAATGGAAATGATATACACTGGAAAGTTCTATTCTTAAAGGAAATTGTAAACATGATAGTGAGGTGTAACACTCTATACATATGATGATGTGTTAGATATCAATTTCATAATGATTCCTTATATACCAGTTATATCCTAAATAAAATTGAAAAAATGAATGAATATATCATGTTGGGTAACCTTTTTGTTATTTATTAAGGTAATATCAGAATAGATAAAAATCAGATCATCAATGAACTATTCACATGAAGGATTGTAGATTGGGACCCATCTAGTCAACATGTACTCAAGAAGATAAAAAAATTGATCAATTTTAAATCTTGGTCTTTTGAAGTCTAGATGAATTTCACATTGATTTGATCTTATAATGATTATATCAAATATTCACTATTTATCATGAATTTTTATTTGAGCAATATTGAGATGATATCATAGAAATAATTAGCTTTATACACTAAGTTTATATGTACCAGAGTTTTGATAAACCTAGTATCATTATAGTGAATAAATGGTTGAATTATGAATGGGGACCCAAGTCTAAACCCGAGTGAAAGGCTTATGGGCACTATCCTTCCATGAAGAGGAAAATTCATTGGTATTGAAATGATATAGATGCACTATTTATTTATATGATAATACAAGATATTGTAAGAAAAATATATCTTATTTAATGTATCATGTAAATGTTTCAAGTGATTTCATTATTGAGTGAAACTATTCAATATATAATCATTGGGTTTTAGATAAAAAATTTAGAAAAAATATATTTATTCAATTATTGTAACCCTGTATATTCTTTAACAATTCTAGAGGAGAGGTGTATCTTCATGATTCCATTGTAGAATTACTTGCTACCTTATCTATAAGGGATTAAAATGTTCCATTTCCAATATGTACTTTTATATTTTTTTTAACTATTATTAAGTACCTTGTGATACCCAAACATAATATTTATTTCCAACATCAATGTAGAATGATTAATTTTTAAATTTGTGAAAAATTGAAACTAATTTTACAAACAATACATATTTTATTATATAATATTATAAAATAATTATTATTATATATTAAATTATGATATCCAATTAATTTCAGTTGATAAATAATTAATTTTTTGTTAATTACATGAAACACAGAATTGAAATCATTGACATAGTCATGTAAAAAATAAGAAGTTGAATAATGATTCATTAGGATTTATCTTTAGATTCTTTTGAGAAAAAAACATTTGAAATATTGTATTCCTTTTACCATTTTTTTACCAAACATGCTTTCCATGGGTACTTTGGAATGGTCACCAAGCTTCTAGAAAATGTATATATATATATATATATATATAACATTTCAAGTAAAAAAGTGAGGTGGTTATTAATAATTTAATTACAGTTTAATATGAAGTAAGTATATATGGATATGTCAACCTAATGAGTTATAAATATGAATATATTCAATTTTTTATAGAATAAATATTTATTCGAATAAACATGGTATGGACATAATGAAAATCGGACCTAGTTGGGGTGGGGAGAGTAATGAACATGAAATCATTAACTATCTTGGATATTTTTGTATCCCATTCCAAATCCATTATCCTTATACCCCATATTTTAATAGTGTAACTGAGTGAATAAAACTCAACTTTTTATATATGTGGAGGTTAATGACAATTCATGTTGATCTTATAGTATCATTTTTCTAAATTAATTATAAACTATGATGTAAAATCTATTCTTAGTGACAAATAGGTGGTAATTGGGATTTTATTCCATCATAGTTGTGGAAATAAACTCATTATGTCATATACTGAAAATGGGGTTGGGAGGTGTTTGTTAAGGCCTATTAAAGCAACATTCAAGTACCCTAGATAACAAAATATATCCTTATAGAATATAATAAGGAAGAATGAGGATATTACTAGTATGAACCCTCACAAATTAATGACATTGAGCAATGAAATGTAATATTTCATGAGAGTAATTTTTTATCTACAAGTTATATATTTAGTAAGACTAAATTAGTAAATGATGATTCTCATGACACCCAAGATTATTCAAAAGTAAAAAATCCAATAGTTTTCAATAGATGATGATATTCACAAGACACAAGTACTATGTAATAGAATTAGAGAGGTTAGAGTATAAGAAATATATAAGTTTCAAATTAGTAAATATGGTGACACACTATTGGTCAAAAATAATGTTCCACCTTCTTACAATGAGTTAGTAAAGACATCTGAAGATAAAACATGGAATTTTTTCGATTAATTGTGAAATATATTAAATGTATCAAAACAAACTATGGGTTAATTTTAAATAACTAGTAAATGTATTTATTATTTGGTGTTAAAAGGTATTCAATGGAAAACTTTGACCTGAAATGTAAAACCAATACCCAATAACCAAAAGTAGCGGATAAATGGTGGAAATGTTATTAAGTAATGGACTTTGATGAACACCTTCTCAACTATTTCTATATTTTAATGCATCATATTTTTACAATAAATATCAACAATCCATGTCTATGAGATTTAGACGATGGGTTTCTAAACAAAATTTTTCAACGATATCCTTCTAAAAGACATATATATGGAACAACATAATTGGAATATGACACTGGAATTTTATAATAATGTTGGAATGTTATAAAGATCCATTTATGGATATAACCATAAATCTGGATTATATTGCATTCAGTTTGATGTATCAAAAAAAATTTTGTTTCATAATGAATAGAATGGGATACCTGGGTTTAGAAGAAGTTTAGTTGGTGTTCATTAATTTTGTAGAACAATATATTGATTAATTTACTTATTGTAAATGAAATATTATTATTATATTAATTTTGATATTGATTTATCAACTGCTTCTACATTAATGGTTTAGGTGAAAAAATCTATATTCTTTGTATGGATATCATTCATGATATACCAAATGTGATATTTGGGATATGTCAATTCACATATATTTACTATATTTCAATGTTATTATTTATATAACTATCAAATAGGGTATTGGATTGACTCATGCGTGGTATATATATTTCTATGATAATATATCCTTTGATTAAATAAGTGAGTGATATGATCCGAATTAACTCATATGAAAATAAACAAAGATACATCATCTATAACATGTTACGTACATTGATTTATGTTACCTAAACCTCAAGAATGGAGGGAAGATATCAAGATGTTCAAGGATAACAACATTTGACTACTGTTAAGGCTATACTTTAGTAACTGTGGAATACTAGGTATAAGATTTATTATATATGATTTTATGAGCTACTCATCTAGGTAAATACCCATTGTAGTTTCTAAAAATATTTTAATGAAACGAAATCTCATTCAATAAATATATCTGGACTCAATGACGGAGATGTGTGGTAGATGAGTTCGAAGTAGCTAGATTTAAATGATTCTATAGTGGAATCATTGTATATTAAATCATTTAATACAACCATGTATGTTGTTTAGATTTTGAAAATTTCTATAATCTTAATATGGTTCCAAATTTTAAAGACCAAATTATATTATATTTTGATGACGCTAAAGTGGTGTATCTTGAAAAATATCAAGGATTTCATAAAAAAATAATCATGCAATTTATAATTTTCATTTCATGAGGATGTATTATAGAAGGGGTGGGTTTATATTGAACATAGAACATAGGATGGAGATCATGGTGGAACAAAAGAGTAAATCCTTATCAGATATGAAACATTGACATTGTATGTATGTTATTAGGAATGTGTTTTTATTAGTTGGCTCTATTGTATGTGAAATTCAGTTAGAGTGCATGCTCTAAAAGTAACATCAACATATTATATAAATAAATTTATTCATGGGTTTTAATCATAAATAATTTCTTATAAAATTGTAATTTTTATTCTATGTGAAATTTTATGTAATTATTTTTAATGGTACACATCACATGGAATGATAATAAGAGTTATCCACTTTATTGAGAATCTAAAATTAAAATGATGAAATTTTAATATAATAGTTTTATGTTTATATGATATTGTATTTTGGGAAATAGATGAAGCATGTTATTAGGGTTAGGGGATCATTATACATTGAAATTTATTCTTATGATTTTCTCCTAGGTATTCACAATTTGAAGGAATTTATTACTATATTACCCACCAAGGAAAAATTCATAGCTATATGTGTAATGGGGAAATACTATCAATAATACAATGTAATGGACAAAATAATATTATATTTAATTCATACCATGTGTCATGTAATAATTTTTTTTTTTGAAATTTGTGATAACATATTCTCTTGATGTGGTAGGATATGTTGGGTGTATCATAAGTGATATTGGCTTAATGAATACTAGTAGAAAATTTTTTTTCTAGTAATTTTTAATGGAAGTTTGTATATTTTTCAGATTTATGGGAATGGAAATACCATTTTAATCCATGAACCATAGTGTTTTTTATATATTTCATTTAATGAAATTTAAGGAATTAGGAATCATGCACATAGTCTATTAACATAACTATAAAACCTTTTAATTAATATAAATCAGGAAAACTGAATTATATTCCACAATGTACATATCTAGAAGGTTGTATGTGATATTAAAAATAAATTATTTATCTATGGATTCCATTCCATGTTTCTATATTTTAACATTTAATTGAGGATACTCTACCAAATCTCTAACATCCCAGGTAAATAATGAATAAGACATTTTTCATATATATTAATATTTGTGAATTAAATATTAATTTTACTATAAAGCTGTTTCTATGTTCGATAGCGTACCTAATACACAACAACAGGTTTCATTGAAATCTTATGTTTCACAATAGTAATATAATATTATTATTTAAAATTGTACTAAACTCTTAGCTATTGTATTGGAGGTAATGAATGAAACTAACTACAATATGATTATACATGTTTGATAAATGTATTTACTTTTATCCAATAAAATTTAGAGGCTTAAAAATGTGATTGAATCTAATTTTAAGCATAAGTTACATTAAAAGGCTGATTTATCACCTTTTAATGGAGAAACCTCTTTAAATATATATTTAGTCATTTTTATACACTCTATATGACCAAATAAAATAATGTTTTATAATGTTGACATAAAAATTTTCTTTGTGTAAATTTTAAGATTTTTTCGATAAAGTTCATTTTTAAAGAATAGTGAATAGTATTGTATTTTATTTCAAAAGTACCTCTTATTATAATTTATATATATGGATAGATTATATTTTTAATTGGGTTTAAAGAGTACTTAGAATATATTTTTACCATTTAATCCAATCCTGGTCATTGGAATTAGTTTCATAATGAAATTGGACATAAAAAAGTAGCAATCTTTTGATAGTTATTGTTTCATAAAAACATGCTATTGTTTTTGGTAATGGGAATTAATTATAAAATTAATTAATTCCTCTTCTATAGTTTTAGTTTGGAAAGATAGAGATTATTTTTGAATTCGGAATATCAAATGTATCTTTTGCTGAATTTTTGGTATTTTTCTGAAAAACTTTAATTTTTGATTAATAGTGAAACCACTTAGTGGTAGTTACAAAAACAGACATTTTCATTTAAATGAAATTTTACCACTTCTGTGAATTGAATTTAAAAAATAATACATACATGGTTGTTATCAAGAAGTAAAATTTGGTTCATTAAGATGATAATAATTTGGGTGAATAGTAACTTTTGACTCTTATTTACCGTAGTTAAAGTTAAATAGGTTAATTCAAGGTAAAAAGAATATTATAATAATTAATAATTACATCAACCTTTTTACAAACCTTATTGGTAGAGTCATTAACGACCATGGGCATTTTTGGGTCGATTTTGGTACCCCATTGAGCCACTTGGGTGTGATAATGACAATTTATATTAATTAATATAATGTAAAGACAAAATTGACATTAACAAAAATCTTTTATTAATTAATTTTTATGTGGTGTTATATAAGTCATATTATAGACTATAAATGTTCATTGTAAAGATAAGAATATTTCCTACATCATGGTATTTTTTTTATAATTTTCGAACAACAACTAAATTAAATTATTTATGACATATTAATGATGCAGTATTTACCTCATTAATAAATCATTTAAATAAATAAGTTTATAATGATTAAAATAATATCCCAAACATGTCAAATTCTGATTGGATTATTTTATTTATACCATGAGTCATCTTATATTCACCTTTAAATATTTTTGGACCATTATAAACCGAATATTATTATATAATAAAATAATAGTTTCACACTTTCCTAAAGAGCCCCTCCTCCCCCTTATAAAAGGATACCACTTCTATCCAATTCCACACTTCTCTCAAGCCATTTGGCTCGTCTAAACTCTGCCTAATTAATCTCCCAACATCCCTCTCCTCCTCCTAGAATCCTTACCTTAGGCAGAAGGCACTTCAAGAAGTCATTTTGGTTTAAACCAGAGGAAGTTACCCAAATTAAAGGTAATAGTTTCTCTTAAATTGTTATCTTTTATTTTACTTCTCAAACCCCTAAAATCTTTTTGTTCCCTTATTTTGTAACAACACCAGTATCCTCAGTATACTAGGATGTTTTTATGAGATGGATTTGAACTATAAATAGACACTCCTCCATCTAATGGATGAAGAACCTAATGTTTCTATGGATGGAAAAGTAACGCCTCATGAAACGATCATTGTTCGATTATCTCCTACCGCCACTCATGGTGGCCATTTCGATGGGACTGTATTTATATATGATATAAATTACATTCATGTTTTCTTTATGATTCTATATTTTCCATTTATAGCACATATTTATGGTTTCCCGAGTGTGTAAATATGATAATCTCATTTGAGGAAGTGCAGACTACCACCCCCTCAAAGTGTTGTGACTTGTTAATGCCTTATGTGGGATGTATAAAGGAAAGAGTTAATGTTGTTATATATGATATTAAACTGTGATTATAATATAACTATGTATCATTAGGATTAAATTCCATTAAAATATGAAATATAAATGAATGTAGCTTTCATGCGTACATACGGCTTACCGTCTCGATGAACGGTGCATTTCATTTCTTACCACTATGTACTATTATAAATACAAGTATATTATGGATATATATTATATATATGATATATAAATCCTGAATATCATTCCTGATATATTGATCCTTTGACCACATGAACAACATGTAATTATAAGAAGTCCATATTTGACTCAAGTACCAAATATCGACAAAACGAAGGTTATTAACATAAATGGTTACATAATGTTTATAACATGGTAATAAGTGATATAAAAGGAATAATAAACAAGAAAAACGTTCTGAAGAAGGTAAAAATTAACATTAGTTTATTATTCAGGAGGTTAAATAACGATCGAGTCAAGTCGGACACAAGGTAAGGGACTTCGTCTCAATATCCTTTCATTGAGGCATATTTTCATTTATACAAAAAATTCTTTTATACGGTGTATAAAACCCCTTGAATTTTAATTTTATTCAAAAGGAATCTTTTTCTATGAAGTGTTTTACTATATGAAGAAAAATGATGTTCCTTTTAACGTAAGCGGTGACACCATCCTTTTCCACCACCGTGAGTATTATTTGATCTTTGGCTGCCTCAACAAGCTGTAATGTTTTTAAAAGAAAATAAATAGAATATACTATTTTATGTATTTTGGTATTGAAAATAGTTTTGAAAATGGATTTGTTATGTCAATATATTTATATGATATATTGTGATTTAAATGTGGAAATGATTTCTTTCCTTTATATTTTTTTTCATTCTTATGATTTTATAATAGTACTTGGACATTTGATGGGTGGTTACATGAGAAACCCAATGAAGGGGGGTGCCGTGAATACTAGGATGGGTGGTTTCGTTATAACCTCCAATTAATTTGATATGGATGTCGTCCTTATAGATATTTCATTTATTGATATGTGTGGAAGTTGACCATATGTTTATTCCATTTAAGTATGTTTATGTCCCAAGTTACCTTTATATGTTATGTGTTATTTATATGAGTTTTATGGTAATATTTTGGTTATAGAAGGGTATGTATTGATATTTTATTTAGTAAAGAGTATTTACTACTTTATAAAGGGGAAATGTATTACTTATGTTAAAGTATTCATGATTTACTTGTTGTTTTGAAAAACTAACAGTTTTCTTTCTTTGTTTAACCCTTACTGAGATTTTTAGGCTCATCTCATGTTTTTGAAATGTTTTTCATAGGATATAATGTGGAATAGGTTCAAGGATGGGATCATGGAAATGTCATGCTATCTAAAACATGTAACTAGACATGAATCTTTTTTTTCCAAGAGTTTATGTTTTGTAAAAAAAATGGAAACTATGTAGATGTGTCTACTTTGTAATATTTTGAGATGTAATAGTTATGTCCTAAATCTCTAAAACTCTAAACCTAAAAAAATCATCAATGTGAATTTTTCATTAAATTCAATATTATGTAAGGTTTAAGGCCAGTTCCTTATAGTTGGTATCATAGGTCAGTTTATTCAACTTTAGGTGTTAGCGTATTGTTAAATTAATATCCACAATGTAATTTATCTTAATATTGAAATCATATAGAATTTAAAGATTTCCATGTTTCATTTCCTAAAATATTTCTGTGTTCAGAATGGTTTTCCATAGAGGAAATTGGTACCTATGTTGGGACAACATCAGGAGGAAGACAACCTTCCAAATCAGCAACCTGTGATGGTCAAAATCGGAACTAAACAGTTTGTTGTAGTGAGGGAACAATTGAATCTGTCCATAAATGATGGTGGTATCCATGTACGAGATCAGCCAGATCAACTGCAATGTAACATGTTAGTAGTGAAGAATTTCATGAAAAACATCCCCCATCATTCAGTGGAACATCTGATCCGGTGTTAAAAGAAGTGTGGATTAAACCACTAGAAATGATTTTTGATGTCATGGGTTGTTCAGAACATCAAAAGGTTAGTCTCACTATTTACCCTTTTGAAGGTGAAGCAGATCAGTGGTGGTCAATGGTGAAAAATATCAGGGATAGTGATGAAATTGATTCTCTTGTTTGGGAAGAATTAAAAGGAATGTTTTTTGAGAAATATATTCCAATGTTTGTTTGTCTTAAGATAGAGAAATAATTCCTTGAATTGAGGTAGGAGGATGATTCAGTGGCCGCTTATGAAGCAAAGTTCACTTGACTGGGAAGTTATGCACCAAATTTCATCCGAGATCTTGTTAGTAAGATAAATCAATTTTACTCAGGAATAAAGCCATGATATCGAATATAATTAGCCTCTCATGAGTTCAAAAGTAATGAAAAAACTTGTTCAATGTGCATAGAAGGTGGAAATGGAGTTTTCCGATGATCAGGTGTGTGTTGAAAAAAAATAGAATAAGAGGTCCAGTTGGTGGGTAAAGGGATAGAGTTCATCAAATAAGAATGGAGTTAAGAAAATTAAATATCCAACTTGTGAGATGTGTGGTAAAAAGTATCCTGGAGAATTTTTATCGAAGTCTGGAAAGTAATTTCAGTGTTGTAAGTCTGGTCATATTGCTCATAACTGTAAGGAAGATGATCAAGAAGGCAATGAAATGTCATCGTTAAGATGTTTTAAGTGTAATGAAATTGGTCATTATGAAAATGACTATCTAGCGAAGAAATTAACATAGGGAAAGAAGCCAGACTATAAGCAGAAGGGGGTGGTGAAATCCTTTGCAACTACATCAGCATATGTTGGGCCGTCAAACGAAGTAGTATCAGGTACACTATTTGATTGTTCAGATTACGCCAATGTGTGGTTTGATTCAGGGTCTACACACTCTTTCATTTATGATATGTTTTCTAGTAAATTGGGAATTCCATACCATGATATGAATACTGAACTAATGGTAAAAACACCTAGAGGAAATGTTGAGACAAGAAAGACATCATAAGATCATTCATGTCCTTGTGTGCGGAATGAACCTACCTGCAATCCTTATTGTATTACCTCTAGTAGATTATGATGTTATTTTGGGCATGGATTGGATGTTGGTTTGTCATGCTAAGATTGACTATAGAGCTAAAGTGTTTTCTTTTTAGAAATATTTTCAGTTTGTATAAAAAAATGAACCCTTGCTTTTGATAACATATGAGGAAGCTGAGAAAATATTAAAAAATTAAAATGAATGTTACCTTGAAGATTTTGTTGAAAACAAATTAACTGTTCATATTAATGATGTGCTTGGGGTAAATGAGTACGTTGATGTTTTTCCTGATGAGTTTCATTGTATTATACCTAATCGAGATGTTGAACATACTGTTGACTTAGTTCTTGATGCTAATCCAATTTCAAAACCCCCTTATCAAATGGATCAAATTGATCTTTTAGAGTTAAAGAAGCAATTGCAGGATTTATTAGATAATGGTTTCATTTGACCTAGCACATCTCAATGGGATGCTCCTATATTTTTTGTTAAAAGGAATGATTGTTCAATTAGACTTTTCATTGATTATATAAGTTTGAATAACATCGCTATTAATAATAAGTATCCATTGCCTCATATAGATGATTTGTTTGACCAGCTCCAGGGAGCTTAGTATTTTTCAAAGATTGACTTGAGGTCGGGGTACCATCAGTTGAAAGTAATGGAAGCAGACATTCCAAAGGCCACATTTCGTATTAGATATGGACATTATGAATTTGTAGTTATGCCTTTTGGTTTAACCAATGCACCTACTATATTAATGGATCTTATGAATATAATTTTCTGTGAGTTCTTGGGTAAGTTTGTGTTTCTGTTCATTGATGATATATTGGTTTAGTAAAAAATTAAAGAAGAGATTGAAATTCATTTAAGGGTTCTCCTGAAAAACATAAAAGAAAAGAAACTTTATGGTAAATTCAGAATGTGTGGGTTTTGGTTACAAATAATTTCTTTCCTTGGTCACATTGTTTCAAAAAATGGAATAACTATTGATCCTGATAAAACAATGTTTGTCGAAGAATGGCCAAGGCCCACAAATATAACCATGATTCGTAGTTTTCTTGGTTTGGTAAGTTATTGCTGGAGGTTAGTTAAATATTTTGGCCGGTTATCTAGTCCATTTTCTAAGTTAACTAGACAAGGTGTTATGTTCATATGGAAAAAAGAATGTGAATGATTGTTTTCAGGAATTGAAAAGAAGATTGGTGAATGCTCTAGTTTTGGCACTGCCATCCAAAAATGGTGAATATGTTATCCTTAGTGATGCATTGTTGAAAGGACTGGGTTGTGTCCTAATTCAGAATGATCAGGTAATTTATTATTCTTCACGTTAATTGAAACCCCACGAGTTAAATTACCCTACACATGATTTGGAATTAGCTTCTATTGTTTTTTCTTTAAAAATTTGGAGGCATCATTTGTATGGAGTAAAATGTGAAATATATACTGAACACAAAAGTTTAAATTATATATTCACTCAAAAAGAATTGAACATGAGATAGAGGAGATGATTGGAATTAATCAAGGATTATGATGGCATGATCCATTACCATCTGGGAAAAGCCAATAATGTGGCTGATGCTTTACTCGAAAATGTTATTCTTCATTAGCCATGTTATGATTGGAAGGAGATCCGTTGGTTTTTGATTTAATGAACTTTGGCATAAAAGTTGTTGGTACAATAAATTCTTCTATTTTTTATCAGGTGTTAGTGAAATCATCTCTATCAGACTGAATAAAGCAAGTGCAGAAAGGAGATAGTGAGTTTCATAAAAAGGCAGAGTTGGTTCATAAGGGTATGTTTCTTGATTTTAACATTGATAATGATTGTTTTTTGAGATTTTAGAAGAGATTATGTTTACGTTTTGATTCACAGTTGAGGAATGAGTTGTTATGTGAAGCTCATAGTTCTCCGTTTTCAGTTCATCCCAGTATTACTAAGATGTACAAAGATCTTCAAGAGTATTATTGGGGGGATGGAATCTAAAGAGATATTGCTCATTTTACTGTGAAGTGTTTGACTTGTCAGCAGGTTAAAGTCGAGCGGCAGTTACCGAATGGGATGATTCAGCCATTACCGGTGCTAGAGTGGAAATTGGAAAATATATCCATGGACTTAGTTGTGAGATTACCGAAGAAATCTCGATCTAATAATGCAATCTAGGTTATTGTTGATCGATTGACTAAATCTGGTAATTTCATTCCTATTCTATATAATTTTTCTTCAGATCAACTTTCTCGATTGTATGTTAAAGAGATAGTAAGGTATCATGTATTTCCTCTCTCCATTGTATCTGATCATGATCTCAGGTTTACTTATAACTTTTTGAAATAACTTCAGAAGTCGTTGGGTACTGAATTAAATTTTAGTATAGCTTTTCATCCTCAATCAGATGGGAAATCAGAACAAACAATTCAGATATTATAGGATATGTTACGTGCTTTCTCGAAGGATTATTAGGGAAGTTGGGACAAACGTCATTCTTTGGTTGATTTTTTTATAATAATAGTTTTCATTCCAGTATATAGATGGCTCCATTTGAGGCTTTATATGGAAAGCGTTGTCGAAATATAGATTTTTGGGATGGAGTAGCTTAGAGGAAGATGATGAGACCAAAATTTGTAGAAGAGATGGCATATAATGTCCAGTTGATTCAGAAGCACATGAGAACAGCTCGGAGAAGATAGAAAAGTTATGAAGATAACCGAAGAAAAGATATTTCTTTTGAGGTACATAATGATTTTCATGTTTCGATGTTGAGAAAGTATATGCCAGATCCATCTCATGTTTTGATCCTAGAGGTACTTTAGTTGGAAGATAATCTCCCTTGAAAAGAATAACCAGTCCAGATTCTTGACCGTAGAGAGAATTTGTTTCAGAATAAGGTAATTCACCATGTAATGGTTTTGGGGAAAAACACATGGTTGAGGAGGCAACATGGGAATCTGAAAATGCTATGAGGGATAAATAACCCCACTTATTTTTTATAAGTGAATAAATATTGCGAGGACGCAATTTCCAAAAGGGGGAAGGATGTAACAACCCAGGTAAATAAAGAATAATAAATTTTACTTATTTATTAATATTAGTGAATGAAATATTAATTTTACTTTAAAGGGGTTGCTATGTTCGATAGCATACCCGATACGCAACAACAGGTTTCATTGAAATCTTCTTTTGCACAATAATAATATAATATTGTTATTTTAAATGGTAGTTAACTCATAGCCGTTGTATTAGCAATAATGAATGAAACTAATTACAATATGAGTATACATATCTGTTAAATGTGTTTACTTTTATCCAGTAAAATTTTGAGGCTTAAAAATGTGAATGAATCTAATTTTAAGAAAAATTTACATTAAAAGGCCGATTTATCACCTTTTAATAGAGAACCCACATTAAATCTATTTTTGGTCATTTTAATACATTCCAAATGACTAAAAAATCATTCTTCATAATGGGGACATCAAAATTAACATTGTGTAAATTTTGGAATTTTTCCGATAAAGTTCATTTTATAATGAATAGTGAAAAATATTTTATTTTATTTCAATAGTACCTCTTAATGTAATATATTTATATTGTTAGATTATATTTTTAATTGGTTTTAATGTTTAATTAGAATATTTTTTTACCATTTAATCCAATGTTGGTCATTTGATTAGTTTCAGTTTGAAATTGGACATAAACAAGTATCAATCTTTTGATAATTATTGTTTCAAAAAAACAAGTTATTTTTTTATAGTTATTGTTTCAATCTAACCATGTACATTTAATTTATAAAAGAATTAACCTTTGAAAGAAAAACAATTCTCCTCAAAATTCGGTCCAAACACATACCGTAGGATTAGAATTCCATGTTTGGTATCAATCCATCCATTATATTTAATTAAGATAATACATTTACTGAATTACAACCTATAAATTAAAAGGTCCATGAACACACAAATAATAGTGAATATGAATTACAAAGTAATTTTTGGTTATTTAGCAAAATATAGCATCAAACCAAATGTGGTGGTTCTAAGCTAGGTTCTCCCTATAGTCGATTATTACTGGACATGTATAATAGGAACATAAATATAATTAATGTAAAAGTACATTTGTGAGGAGACACATTGTATTTTTATTTCATAGAACAATAATGCAATATACATCGAGATAGAAATTAAAGGAGAAGGATGATACCACAAACCATAGCCTATTCGTAGATTCTCCTTTGGATAATAGATTCCTATTTGGTCTATAATTGTTGAAATAAATGAAATATATGAACAACCATAAATAAGGAATAATTTTAGAAACTAATTTATCAATAGATAAATCATGGTATTCGATTAAAATAAGAAAAAAGAATGAATAAATTACCCACACATGTCCATTGAAAACAATGATGATCGAATTAGATTCCATATAAATGTGTGTCCATATGGTCTGGGGATAGAGGGTGAGAGCCCTCACTCTACAGCACTACTTCTGTATGGTAATTGATGTGTATTATGATTTTTTTGATTGAATAAATTTATGTTAAAAACATGAATTTCACCCTATCTTCAATATTTTTATTTATTTAATGGTTCTATATTTTTATTGACCTATTTAAGCCATAATATTCAAAAATATGAAGTAAATGGGTTGTTCCCCCATCATAATGTATGCCCCAAGATATTTACAATTGAAAATTTAATTTAAACAGAAATTTGTATTTTTATTGCCTAATATTTTCTACACAAACATACTCCTCTACAGATCATACAGAACTCTAGAAAAGTTAAAATATGCCATGATTGGGTTCCCAATAAGACAACTAGGACAAAAAAAATATAGAGTAAAATATCATAAAAAATTACGGATAATAAAAAATCTAGAAAAAATGTATTTTAGTGTCCCTTCTACATGTATTAATGATTAACATAAAATAACCATACAATTGTCCAATTACATGGAATATATTTCGTCAAATGGATCATTATCATTTAGGAAAAATAAATTGTTGTTGGGATTCATTGTTCGGAAATAAAATTATTCATCCTCCTTCTACAAGAAGGTTAAATGAATTTTAAAATCATCATTATGGGACATCACATTAATAACGGTAGAGAAAATATCCCTCAATAATTAAAATAATATATTGGATGGAAGCCCTTATATTTGAGTCACATGTCAATGTAATTTCACCTATAATATTCATGTCATTTTTTTCATTATAGATATATAAATAATTTTTTCTATGATAGGATTTTAAAATGATTCAATATATATGAAAATCACATATAAAATAATGGATATATTATAATTAAATATAAAAAATTTTTAAGAATATTCTATATATAGTTTTTACTAGATCCTAAATTATTTATTAAGAACACATTGGGATACTCCATGAACATGTTTTTAGGTTAATTAGGGTGGCATGGAATTTAATATGATGTTTCATTAATTACATTAATTACATATTCATATATTCTGATATTGGATGTCCCTATCAAATTCATACTCATCATTGTAATTAATATATTGAAAATTAATATAACATAAGGGAACCCTAAGGTTAATTAATTAGGTTTTGCAAAAAATGGATGAATTCATCTGTGATGAGAGATGGTAATAATTTCGGACACAAAACGTCATTAAAATATCCATATAATATCATCGTAACAGTATGGTTCTAATCCTATTATCATAGAACAAAATTGGCATATGTAATTTATTGGTTTTACTCCCTTTATAAGAGAAACACTATAATATACTTTCATAAACTATAATTATTAGTGTTGGATAATGTCTCTCCTCGAGGGTATTAATGTTATTTTTAAATATCCAACATTACTCTGAATAGATACCATAAGGATAATAATACATATATATATATATATATTATGATATTATACAATGGATCTGATAGATATTTGGAATAAAATAAAATCATAAAACTGAAATCATATGTCATCCAATATCAAACATCAATATAATGTATTATTTTGAGTTATTTATTCTAAATTTCTCCAAAACTGCATAATTTAATATTTTTTTTCATCAATATACTCTACGTGTTAATTATATATATTAATAATATAGGAATGAAAATATAATTTCCACTTCATCCACTAAATCATAGAATATGTATCTTGCACAATGCCTGTTATACTCAATTTTATATATGACATGAATGATGTTTAATTTTACTCACATCTAAGCGAACCATTTTCATCTAAGATTTTTGGAATTTATATTAGAGTAGAAAATTTTGTTAATAATGTTTCAAAAAAAGATTTCTAAATCACATTGATCTCATGGAGTCTTATATCATTCAAAAACCAAATCATCATCCTCCTATTATATGTTTAATTTCCAAAAAATAGGTATACAAATTTTATTCTTCTTAAATCCTCATGATATGGAAAATATCCTTTTCATTTTCTACAATTAAATCCCCCACATTATTTGGTTTCTTATATTCTTTCCATATATCATTATATGAATGGTTTTCTTAACCATAATGAGGAACCAAATTCAAATGAATGAGGCCCTCCAATAAAAAACAACTAATCCCATTTCAATAAAAATGTAATATTGTACTGAAAACTCTTTCATACATGATCATGATATTTTATTCATATAGAACATATTGAAATAAAGTATCTTATTTAATTATCCAATAACTTAATTCTAATATTCTAGAACTATGAATTTTTTTATTGAATATCAATCATCTTTTATTATTTTTATTATCATACAAATCCTTAAAAAATTTGTGTATATGATTAATTATGATATGGTATATTAAATTATTTATTTAGTATTATATATCACTATTTTTATATAAATTCATGCATTTATTCTGTTGATGAGTATTCTTGTTGTCACTGAAACTATTATACATTTATAATTGAATTTAAATATTTCTGTCAACATATGATAAATGTATTTATCAATTTTCAATCTTGTAGATAATATATTTTTAATTGTTTCTAATCATTGTATAAGGAAATCCCTATAATATCTTTTAATTTTCAAGATATTTTTTGATTAACTGTATATTTTAAAATTTCATTAAGTGAGATAAATTCAAGATAATATTTTTTTTTTCATTTCAGTCAGTTCAATGAGTCATCAAATAGTTAACCCCACATGTTTTCATTTATTGATCATGAATCAAAATTTCATGGAACCCCTATGTGTTGGACACCGTTTTCACTTATTGGGAAACAAGCAACATAAAAAATATTTGGTTGATATTAATTTATCATCTTTAATATATTTCATTTACATGAACAAAATCTCATCAATCCAAAATCATAATTTCACCTTTATGTAGGTATTTTACAAAGTATGGATTATATAATTTCACCAAATCCATTTAATGAGTATATATATTTATATATCAAAATTCAATATAGCATCATCTCTTGAAAATATAATTTTTCATGTGAATTATTCTTTAACAAACAAAACATAACAAATCTCGAACTCAATACCTCATTTCCTCCAATAAATGTATAATTTTAAAATATATATGGTAGTACATTTATATTCAAATATAAATAACATTAAAAATCAATTTCATCAAATTTTGAATCATTATTATAAAATCATTATTTATTATTCACCACAGAAAAACATTTATACATGTGAACTATTCTTCATTACCATGAGAAAAATTGTAGAAACAAAAATACATGATGTGAATATATAATAAAAATATTAAATTAATGGGAAATACTATTTTTATCATGTTTATGTTTCTATGCACTTTTTTGATGATTTTCTTCATCGCATTTTTAAATTATATATATTCCGTCATTAATTGACAAAAAATACCACACTTAAAAAATGTGGTTTCATTAAAGTCAACAATAATACATGAAATCATGGAAATAATTAACATGAAAATAATTTGAGTAGAAATAGTAATTCATATAATTTCAGTAACATTGATGTATGTAATGAGAACATGATATTATATTTCAACACAGATATTTTTTGAAAAAAATTTATAAACTCTAAAAGATTTTTTTATGATTGGTATCCCATACAATGAATATTTAAGGATAACTTTTCCATAGTGTTATCTTTTGAAATGATATATGAACATGAACATTAGAATATAAATATATAAATTAATAGTAAATAGGCAGATTAATTAGTATATTTTTATATAAATTATTTAGGTGAGATATAATATTTTTGCTACTATAAATCAATAACTCTACATACCCACATAAAATTTCAAGTAATGATTAATCATTGTATAAGTAAGAATAATACAATGAGAAATAAATAATTTCATATTGGAATTAATTGATATATATACACTACACATATATTATCTTTATAATAATGGTTGATTCTTATTATCTAAATCAAGAGGGGGTGGTCCTTTTTTCCTTTTAATCCACTAAATCATTGTATGTGATATTTTATAAATAATGTATCCATTTAATTGAGACCTCAAAATTAAGGGAAATAGATTTCCACCACTTTAATTTTATCCATGAAAAATAGTTAGATTATAAAGGAAATTTGGTTTTAATTATCTTCTCATAACCTAGATAAATTGATTTTCAATGTTTTTTTTTTGAAAAAAATTACATAATTTTGATATTTTCATTGTTTGGATTCAAATGTGTTCTCTTCCTCACAAATCATAGTGTTATCTATCTTCATTATGTTCCTATCCAATTTTCCTAAATTGTTCAATATTAATTTCATTATTATGAACCTTAATTTTTTTTATCTTCCATATCATCCACTCATGCAATAATTCTGTTAAACTATAAATTTAAAACAATTATAAATAGATTTCATTATACCATATGAATGATCATAACATTTTAATCTAATTTTAGTCAAATATCAATCAATATAATCATGTATTGTATATTTTACTTTATGTTAGGATCTTATAATAATTGTTAAATTGGAATATGATTTAATTGAACTGATATGACATTTAAGTGCTTGTATAATGAAAAATATTTCATTTCAATACATTGCAATAATATTTTCTGTTTAACAGTTTAGATCATTTGGAAAAAACATTACCTATCAAAACATTATAAATATTTGAAAATTTATATTTTATGAAGTCAGAAACAAAATATTCCATAATATTTTATCAAACAATTAGAAATGTTTTTATCATAAGATACACTTCCATTAATATGTTAACTATTACATATCATCATAAAATAGGAAAACAAAAACCTCATTATGTGATGATCGAACATGACCAACAAGGTCAGACATAATGAAAAATTTTCCTATATCACAAGTGAGAGCGTAAGAATAATATATTGATAGTGAAGATATTTATGAAAATTCATAGCCATAAATTGTAAGATCCTAAACAGTTGTATATTACATGAAATAACATATGATATCATTCAAACATGTGTTGAAACATGTGTCAAAAAACATAATGTATAATAGGTGGCCCATGAAACATTGGAATCAATGTGGAAGAGTCATTAACATAGAAATACATACCATTTTAACCATATATGCGCTCTAACATGTTTAAACATAAAATTGTTATTAGGGGTAAAAATCATTATAATCACCTATTATAATCCCAGTTACATGATAACATATTCACACATTAAATTTCAAGTAGATATACTCGTCATCCGACTCACCATTTGTTAACTAATATACATGTTTACTAGTTCACATAATAATTATATCTCATGTGATATAACCATGTAACCAATATATTGGATGGATATAACAGTCTCATCCATATTTGGTTTTCAATGTTACCATCCATCGATTAATTTAACAAAAAAGGTATCTTTTTATTATAACATTACCACCCACTATTCATTATTATTAAACCATTCATCATTTAACCAAACATAATGGTTCCATAAGAAACCATTATTTATTCAAAACACTATGTATAACGACCCAACCTTAAAACATTACATAATCATTAAATAAATTGATAATTCACATTGAGGATATTTTTAGATTTAGAATTTTATAGAATTAGTCCATAAATATTACATTACAACTAAAAAATTTCAATGTAGACAATTCTACTAAATTTACTTTTTTTATTAAAATAAAAACACTAAAAAAGAGTCATGTCTAGTTAAAGGTTTTAGACAACATGGCTCTTTCTATAATCTCATCCATGACTCTATTCATCTTTTAGTCCTGTGAAAAAACATTTGAAAAAATGGGATTAGCATGAAAAGATCAGAAAGGGTTATAAAACAAAAATATCAAGCATTAGTTCATCAATACAAACAAAATATAATCTCTTAAACATTCCTCATGAAATCATAATATTTATGAATAACACATAGAAATCTTTAATCATAAAGGTAACTTTTGGAATCCATAACATACTTACTTTATTGATTTCACACCTACCCTAGGATTACATTTTGAATACCCATCACAGTATATTCCCTAAATATCTTAGAAGAAACATTCATGTTTACCTCTCTCATGATACCCAATGCATTAGAGTGCTATCTCAGGCTCACTCACCTTATGTTTATCATGGAATCACCATTATACATAATCAATCCCCATGAACCATAACATATTTGTAACACCTAAAACGAACATAATGGAAAGTTAACATTTCCACATTTAAATCAAAATATATCATTTATATATATTGAAAAAAAGTCCATTATCAGAAACCATTTTCAATACCAAAATTCATAAAAAATTATATGGTATTTATTTTCCTTTTAAAAACATTTCGGCTTGTTAAGGAAGCTAAAGATCAAATAATACTAACGGCAGCAGAAAGTTCATTGTCACCGCTTACGTTAAAAAGTAAAATTGTTTTTTGTCATTTAGTAAAATTATTCGTAGATAAAATATTAACATTGAATGAAATTAAATGTAAAATGGGATTATACATAATGTAAAACAATGTCATTTATAAAATAAAATATGCCTCAAAGAAAGGAGACTTAGACGAAGTCCCTTACCTAGTGTCTAACATAACTCGATAATTCATTAATATATTGAATAATGAACTAAAGTCAATTTGTATTTTCATAATAACCTTTTTCAAGTTTATAGTTCCTTTCATATCACTTATTACCATGTAATAAATTTTATGTAATATTTTAAGTTAATAATGGTCATTTGGTCGAGATTTGGTACTTCGGTTAAAAATGTACTTCTTATAATTACAAGTTGTTCATGTGTTCAAATGTCTAATATCTCCAGAATTATATTTATGATTTATATATCATATATATCATATATATATCCAATATATATATGTATTTAAAATAGTACATAACATTTATAGATAAGAAATGAAATTCACCATTCTGGGAGACGGTAAGCCGTACGCACGCATGAACGCTACTTTAATTTCAATATCATATTTAATGGAATGAAAACATAATTATACATTGTTATTTTATAATTAATGTATAATATCATATTTAATTTAATTAACTCCATCCTTTGTACGTTCCATGTATGGCCTGAATGAGTTATATCAGTTTTAGGGTGTGGTAGTCTGCACATCCTCGAATGTAATTATCGCATTATCCCTTTATGGAAACCATAATGGTATGATATAAATGAAAAATGAAGAAGCATAGAGACAATATAAATATAATTTATATAACATATAAATACAGTTCCATATTAATGGCCACCATAAGAGGTGGTAGGAGAAGATTGAATAATCATCATTTCGTGAGGCAGTAGTTCACCGTCCACGGAAACAGTATGTTATTTACCCATTAGATGGAGGTATGTGTATGTTTAGTTCAAATACATCTCATAAAAACATCCTAGTATATTTAGGATACTGTGGCTGTTATAATTTAAATGAATAAAAAGTGTTTATTATGTTGGATAAGTAAAGTAAAACAAAACAACTTAAGAGATGACGTTACTTTTAAATTGGGTAGCTACCTTTGGTTTGAACCAAAAGGTTTAATTTAATTTCCTCCTACTAAGAGGACGGATTCTAGGAGGAGTAGAGTGATATAGGGATATTAAATAGGCAGCTATTGGATGAGTCAAGTGGCTTGAGAAGTTTGGGGAATGAGTTAGAATTGACAGATTTTTATAAGGGGAGAAGGGGTTCTTTAGGAATGTGTGAAAATATTATTTTATTATATAATTATTTTCTATTTATAAAGGTCCAAAACAAATTATTGTAAAAATAAGATGAATGGTGTTTGAAAAAAAATCATCCCATAATAATTGGACTAGTTTAGGATATTTTTTTAATCATTATAATATTATTTATTTAAATCATTCATTAATGACGTAAATATTGCATCATTATTATGTCACAAATAATGTTATTTATATGATGTCTAAATGTTATAAAAAATAAAATGTTGTAGTAAATCATTTTATCCTTCAAATAAATATTTCCTAGTAAAATAGATAACTTATATAACCCCATGTGAATATTTATTTAAAAAAAATATATGTTTAAGTCCTTTTTTCTTTTATTTTATATAAATTGTTATAAAGTGTCATTATCACTCTTAGGTGGCTCCATGGGGTCCCCAAATCAACCCATGGATGCCAATGGTCGGACAATACTTATCAAATAGGTTTAGAACAAATTTTATGGTACTTTTGTATTATTATAATATTTTTTACCTAGAATTACCCTATTTGCCTTTAATAGTTGTAAATAACTGTCAAAAGGTACTATTATCCGGAAATTATTTTCATCATATTGAACCAAATTTTACTAACTAACAATGACCATGTATGTCAGATTTTTTAAATTCAATTAACAGATGTGGTAAATTATCATT
Source organism: Viscum album (assembly GCA_963277665.1). NCBI lineage: Eukaryota > Viridiplantae > Streptophyta > Magnoliopsida > Santalales > Viscaceae > Viscum > Viscum album. The sequence continues at coordinate 2,101,027,929 of OY728127.1, read as the reverse complement.
TAAATGAAAAAGATAGTTTTTAATTACTACTTAGTGTTTTCACTATTCATAAAAAATTGGGTGTTTTCATAAAAATACAAAAAGTTCTGCCTAAGATATATTTGAAATTACAAATTTAAAAATAATTTCTATTCTACCATATTCAAAACATAGAATATGCATTAATTAAATTAAAATTAATTGTCGTTTCAAAACAAAAAGCGTGTTTGTATGAAATATTTACTATCAAAAGATTGTCACTTGTTTATGTCCAATTTCAAAGTGAGATTACTTTTAATGACCAAAATTGGATTAATTGTTAAAATATAATCTAATTATAACTAAAAACCAATTAAAAAGATAATTTAACCATATAAATTAATCAGATTAAAAGGCATATTTGAATTAAAATACATTTTTTCACTATTCATTAAAAATGAATTTTATCAGATAAATACCAAAAACTTATCCAAAGTAAACATGGATATCCTAATTCTAAAGAAGTTTTTTATTTTCACAAATTGAACTTATAAAAGTGAAAAAATTATATTTAATGAGGATTTTCCACCAAAATGCAGTAAATCAACCATTTAATGAATATTAGAGTAATTATTCTTAAAATTGGATTCTTTATTATTTTAATCCGATAAAATTTATTGGATAAATGTAAAAACTTTTAACAAACATTTATATTCATATTGTAATTATTTCTTTGCATTCCTTCCAATACAATGTCTAGGAAATAACTATCATTTTAAATAATATTATAATATTATTTTTCAGTTTTACCCAATGTTGTGTGCTACATAAGATTTCAACCAAACCTGTTATTGCATATCGGGTACACCATTGAACATAGAATCCCGTTAAATTAAAATTTATATTTAATTAAAAATATTATTAAATAAGAAAATGTTTTATTCTTTATTTACAAGGGATGTTACATCATTCCCCCCTTTCAGGAATTGCATCCCCTCTATTCTACTCATTTATCCAATAAGTTGGGGAATTTATCGCTCACAGTATTTATGGATTCCCACATTGCCTCTTCAACCATATGATTTTTCCACAAAACCATTACCTGATGAATTACATTATTCTACAACACTGGCTCACTTCAGTCAAGAATTTGGATTAGTTGATTCTCATAAGAGAGATTCTCTTCCAACTGAACTTTTTTTCTGCTCAAAACATGAGATGGATCTGGCATATAATTCCTCAACATTGAAACATGCATATCATTGTGTACCTGGGAAAAACATATAAGTAAAGCCACTCTATACGCAACAAATCAAACATTCCCTATGATTTCACAATGTCCAATGAACATTAGACTCAACATTCCCATCCTAAGGAAACACATCACATTTTTTAGAGGAGAAACTTTGAGAAAGAAATGATCACTTATCTCAAAAGAAAAATCCTTCCTCCAGTTATCCCTATACGTTTTATGTCTTCATTGATATGATCTTGTGTTTATCTAAATCAACTGAATTTTCTCTACCATATCTTCTACCAATTATAGTCCCATCAACTTCCTTTCACCGAACACATCCCAAAAATCTTGTGTTCGACACTGTTTCTCATGTAATTCCTCAAATGGATCCATCTATATAGTGGAATGAAAACTTTTATTATTAGATAATTCAAGCAATGAATGATGTTTGTCCCAACATCCTTGGTAATCCATCGAGCAAGCACGTAACATATCTACCATGGTTTGAATTGTACGTTAAAACATCCCATCAGATTGAGGATGAAAAGCTGTACTAAAATATAATATAATACCCAACAACATCTCAAGGACTTTCCAAAAGATAGATGTAAACCTGGGATCATGATCAGATACAATGGAGAAGGAAACACCATGAAAACTGACAATCTCATTAACATACAACCGAGAAAGATGATCTTGATAAAAAGTATCTCAAATAGGAAGGAAATGGTCATATTTAGTCAATCAATCAACAATAACCAAGATTACATTGTTATCTCGAGATGAATTTTGTAATACCACAAGGAATTCTAGGGATATATTTTCCCATTTCCAGTCTGGCACTGTTAAAAATCGAATCATCTTGTTCGGTAACTTCCACCCTCCTTTAACATGTTGAAAAGTCAAACAATTCATAGTAAAATCAACAACATCACTTTTCATTCCATCCCACCAGTATTACTCCCAATGAACTCTGAAAATATTAGTACATCCAAGATGAACTGAAAACAGAGAACTATGAGCTTCACATAACTAATCATTCTTCAAATTTGAATCACAAGCCACACATAATCTCTTCCCAAACAACAAAACACAATTATTATCAATGTTATAATCAGGAAACATACCCTTCTAAACCAACTCTACATTTTTCTGAAACTCACTATAATCCTTTTGTGATTTTATAATTCTGTCTGATAGAGATAATTTCACTAACACCTATGACAAAATAGAGAAATTTCCTGCACCTACTACTCCAATACCGAAGTTCATCAAATCAAAAACCAAATTATCTCGTTCCAAACATAACAAGGATAATGTAGAATTAATTTTTCGACTCAATGTATCAACCACTTTAAATGCCTTTCCTGCATGGTAATGAATTGGGCATTCTTAATCCGTGATTACATCAAACCATCTCATATATCTTATGTTCTATTATTTCTTAGTGAATATGTACTTAATTTTATTATCAGTATATATTTAACACTTTACCCTATACAAATGTTGCCACCAAATTTTTAATGAAAATACAACATCAACTAATTAAAAATCATGTATAGTGTAATTTAACTCACGAGGATTCAACTTACGTGAAGCATTAGTAATTAGTTCCTAATTTTTCATCAGGACACAACCTTTTCCTTTCAATGAAGCATCATTGTAGATAAAAAACTCACCATTTCCGTAATTCATTGCCAAAACTACTGAATTAATCAATCTTATTTTAAAATCCAGAAAACAATCATCACATTATTTTGATCAGATGAACTTAACACATTTTCATGTCAGCTTTGTCATTGGACTAGATAACCATGAAGAATTTTCAAAAATCCTCTCATAATAACCCACTAATCCATGAAAACTATGAATCCCAGTTATATTTGTTGGTCTTTTCTGTTCTTCAACAAAATAGTTTTTGTAGGATCAACAATTATGCCATTTATAGAAACAATGTGACCACGGAAAGAATTTTTTTTAACCAAAACCCACACTTGTAGAATTTCCAAAATAGTTTCTTCTCTTTTCAAGGTTTACAAGAAAACCCTCAAATGAATTTTATTCTCCTATTTACATTGAAAATAAACTAAAATATAATCAATGAACACAAACACAAAAATATCTAGGAACTCACAGAAAATTCTATTCAAAATATCAAAGAATATAACAGGTACATTGGTTAACCCTAAAGGCATAACAACAAATTCATAATGGCCATATCCAGCAAGAAACATGGTCTTTGGAATGTTTGCTTATTTTACTTTCAACTGATGGAACCCCGACCTCAAATCAATATTGGAAAAATACTGAGCTTCCTAGATACGATTAAACAAATCATTGATATGAGGAAAATGATACTTCTTCTTAACAATGATTTTATCCAATGCTCCATAGTCAGTGCAGTGTCTCATTGAACCATCATTATTAAAAAAACAAGACAGGATCACCCCATGTGATGTGATAGGTTGAATGAAACTGTTATCTAATAACACCTATAATTTATTATTTAACTCTAAAAGTTCAGTTTGAGCGATTTGATAAGGGGGTTTAGATATTATATTGGCATCATGAACTATGTGAACATTAAACTCAACTTCCTAATTAGGATAATATCAGGCAAATCATGAGAAAAAACATCAACATACTCATTTACCAGTAGCACATCATTAATCTCAACAGTTCCATTATTTTCTATAATATATGCAATGAAACATTCATTTCCATATTTTACTAGTTTCTCATCTTACTGATATGGTATCAAAAGAAAGTGTTCATTATTTTACACAAACTGAAAATGTTTCTAAATAGAAACCGCTTTAGCTCTGCAGTCAATCTTATCATGATAAACAGAAAGCCAATAAATACCACAAATAACATCAAACTCTACTAGAAGAAAAAAAACAAGGTTTTTTGGTAGATTCATTTCGAAAACAAAGACATAAAGGTTCTTATAAATTCTTTTTGTCTCAACATTTCCTCTAGTTGTTTTTACTATATGATAAAGATTCATATCATGAGATTGAATTCCCAATTTACTAGAAAACTTCTCAAAAATGAATGTATGTGTAGACCCTGATTCAAACAACACATTGGAATAATCTGAAAGACAAACAGTGTACCTGATAATACTTCATATTATTTCCCAAAATTTTCTGACATTGTTTCCATGGATTTCACTATCACGACCCACCCCCCGGGGCCCGTGCTGTGACTACCATAAGCCTTCCTTCCATAGGCCAGGGGCTGGAGACTAGAACCAAAGGCATAATTCCATAAATCTGGCAAGGCATTTATTTTATAACTGTAATCACACACAACATAGTAGAGCCTGGAAGAAGATAACTGAGAAAAACTCTCTAACTATAGAGTACTGAAAAGTAAAAGGGGCCATAAATACAATCTCAACTGTAAAGTACAAGTACAACTGAATGGGATAAACAACTGATGATGGTAAGAATCTCCTAGATCATCCACCACAGATCCTACCTGAAGGGTAGTTAAAAATAGCCACCTCATCACTCCACATCCATAAGTATCCACCGTGTACCGACTCTTCGTGTGTTCCACCTCTGGGTACCGTCCAATCCTCGTACACTCAACCTCGATTAGTGTTGTCCATAGTACTCATCCATCACAACGAGGTGCAGGCAAAACCCGTGCATGGGTGAGTATAATGATAATCAGTAGGGACCCCGAGACCCTCAAGGTATCACTAAATCCAACAATTATAAACCACATGGTCTGAAATAAACTGATAACCCCAATTAGTTATTTGACCATACATATACCTAAGTTATCTAGTAATCTATCTCAATCATGATTAGAACACAATGTTACTGACCAAGCTCACACAAGTATAATACTTTTCTAGTGAGATAGTGATGATCAGATGTAGCCACTGAATCATCTATTATTTCGAACCCACATTGGGTCCAAGAAAAGAATTCTGAACTACCGAACCCACATAAAATCTAGGAAAATTTATTCTATTGAACCCACAGAGGTTCCAGGAATAGAAGTTAGAACAATCGAACCCAAACAGGATCCAGGTATAGTAGTCAGAGCTGTCAAACTAGTAGGGGATCTAAAAATAGTCGTCAGTGCTGTCAACCCCACATAGGATCCAGAAATTGTAGTCAGTGCTGTCAAGCCCAAACAAGATCCAAGAACATTCGTCAGTGTACTACCAGCCACATGGATCTGCACAAACCATTCATGATTCCAAGAGGGTCTGCTCCATAAGACGAGTGTCGATACATCAACTTCCACGAAGTCCCAAGAAGATGTATCTCAATAGACCACCTCGTCATAGATGTCTCAATGAAATAGATGACACATCAATTAGATGCCCGGTCTGGGAGTTATTAGCCTTTTAGTCATGGGGGCCCTATGGGATTCATGTACGATCTAAGAAGACCGTAACTCAACTAAACCCCGAACTCTAGTGGGGTATACTCAAAGGGATGTCTACACTCAAAGATTTCCAATGCTACTAACGGATCATCAAACGAACATTTGGTGCCAAAGATATGGCCAAAGGATGTAAAGGGTTGGTAGTTGGCCTGGGTTCAGTCTGACCGGGTCAAACCGTCTAGATTCAGGTTGACCCATGGTGACCTGAGGGGTCCAGCCTAGCCCGTTGGGTAGGCCGGCCTGTTCGATTTGGCCTGTCCTACTCGGCCCCACCCAGCAGGTCGTTAGGGCGGTCCATCCTGGGGTTGGGACCAGTTCAGGCTGGTGCACCATGAGAGCGCGGACTGGCACGGCTCAGTCCATAGGGCGCAGAAGAGGCCGGTTCGGGCAGGGCATCGTCAGGGGGGCTGGAATGCCAGCTCGACCGGGAGGCCGCAAGGGAGGTCAAGACACCGGCATGGAAGAGATGGAGTCGGGTTGTCGGCTCGGCTAGGAGACCGCAATGGGGGATGGCTCGGGGAGGTGCAATGGGAATGTATGAAGCCCATTAGGTAGTCGGTTAGGGCAGGGCACAACCAATGAGGGCCAGCGCAGCCGGGAGGCGCGCGGGCAGGCGATTCAGCGGCCGGGAGGGATGTGGACTTTGTGGCCGGCGTCGAGGATGCAGGCGGCCTGGAGGGTCGAAAGTCAGGAGGCGCACAGCCAGGCAGGCCGATGGTCAGGAGGTGCACATCTAGGTGGACTGAGGGTTGTCCAGGAGGCCAACGGAGGCCAGGAGATGGGTGGAACGGGTTGGCGGCGATGTGGCCCGGGTGGCTTGGCCGGAGGGCCACAGTTTGGCCTAGAACACCCGTGCATAGCGTGGGAGACACGGTTCATAGAGACCACAAGTAGCACAACCTTTGTCATTGCCGCTTCTGTCACCTCACTTCTTCATCAGCAAGGTGAAGATCAATCAAAAACAATATCGGCAAAGGGTTCGTGCCATTTTGGTTTGGCATGCACCCTCTACGTTTAGGGTGGTATCAATTGGTTCATCAAGAGGAAGAATGTCGAACTCCAATTATTCTTACAATCCTCCACAATAATTATTTTCATTCGAGGTAGAGAAAAGGAAAAAAAGAAGGATTACACAAAACAACCCCTTAAATTAAATCTTTAGTCGTCGATGGTGAAGTCGCAGGAAGAAGATTGAGCTGTCATTCATCACATCTGCCACACTCTTCCACTTATGAATTCGCACCGCGGTTGTGGAAGTGTTTCCATGTTGGTTGGTTTTTGGGGAAGATGATTGATGGGGACTGTTGGCGTTCATCGTTCTTCATTTCTGAGAGTTCTTCTTTGGGGTCTTCTCCCAATAATCCTCTCCTCAAAACACCAGGGGTTTCCACCGTAATGAATAATTGAAAAACTTAAATTAATAATATATCTATTATTTGATGTGTTAACACAAAATCAAAAAATGGATAATTAATTACATGGCTCCCTTTCTTTAATCCATGAGATTTGAGACAAAGAATTAAATAGGGGAGGTGAAGAGTCTCTCCCTTATTAATGAGGGAGAGTTATGAGGTTTGACAATCCTCCATCAAAAGGGGGTTTAGCCCCATGTGGTCCCCATGTGATAACCTCTCGCGGGAGGTTATGTTTAGGTGTGCCCCACCACCATAACCTCTCATGGGAGGTTAAGGTGTGGTGGTCCCACCTCCAACAACCATGAATAGGTTTTAACCACAAAACACCCACGTGGCCACTTTAATAAAATAAAGTGAAAATATACTTTATTTTATTACATTCCTTGAAAACCCAAATCTATCTTCTACTCTCAACCAACTTCCATCAAGGTGAAAGGATCCTTAAGCGAATACTGGCACTGCGAGTTCAATGGTGTCGTCGTATTTCAATTCAGAGAATCAGTTCAAAAGTTATAAAAACATGTTCGCACATTTACAGAACCTACCCGAAAAAATTGATTTCGGGCACATCAGGCCTTCGAATTATGAACCGTTAATTTTCGCGGACTCGTAAAATTATCATGTATTTAACATTTGTTTCATGGAAATTTTGATTCTTTACATTCTCCCCACCTCAGGGATTTACATCCCCATATGCTACACATCATACTAATAAATCAAATGGGGATACTGAGCACATATCTGAGCCTCTCGCTCCCATGTGCTCTCTTGGAGGTTCTTGTGCAGCCAAAAAACGTGCACCAGATGTATCGAACGTACATGAAGGACCCACCCCTATCGATCCTCAATCTCCCCTAGAACCTCCATAAAAGTCTCCCCATATTCGACGTCTATATACACATGGTCGATGGTGGGAGAATGGTCATGAACATATCTCCTCATCTGGGATACAAAGACGAATTCATGCACCTAGTTCAACAGAGGTAGAAGATCCCGGAGGAAAGCCACCTCACCTAATCTGCTGAGGACTGGAGTGGTCCAATGAATCGTGGATATAACTTTCTTACTCATCCAAATATCCTTAAATATCATTGAGGTGAGACCGGTAAAAATATGTGGTCTCCATAATCGAACTCCAAAGGAATCTGTCTCTTGTCGTCGTACGACTTCTACCTGCTCTGTGCAGTCTTCATCCACTCCTAGATGATCTGAACCTTCTCTATGGTACCACGTACCATCTCTGATCCCACTAATGCTAACTCCCCTGGGTATGTCCAGAACAGTGGCGATCTGCAATGTTGAGCATTTAAGGCCTCAAAAGGTGACATCCCGATCGTGGAGTGATAGTTGTTGCTGAATGAAAACTCTCACAAAGGTAAGTGATCCTCCTAGATGCGATTGAAGTCAAGAACACATGCACATAACATGTCCTATAGGGTTTAAATGTTATTCTTGGTCTAACAATCTATCTATGATTGGAAGGTAGTGCTTAGACGAAGTTGTGTCCCAAAAGCCTCCCGCAACCCCTTTCATAGCCAGGAAGTAAACCGTGCATCACGGTCGGAGACAATATAAGAAGGTAGTCCATGTAGTCGCACAATCTCCTACACGTAGAGGCGTCCCAAGCTCTCTACTAAACCCATACGCTCTGATTGGTAGGAAGTGGGCCAAAATGATGAGTTGGTCGATGATCTCCCAGATAGAGTCATTTCCCCTGGACGTACGTGGAAGACCTGTCACAATGTCCACAGATATCGAATCCCACTTCCACTCTGAGACCTCTAATGGCTGAACCAAGCCCGATGGTACCTGATGATATGCCTTTACTTGATGACCAGAGAGGAATCAAGAGGAAACTCTGCTACTTCCATATTCATACCTGGCCACCATTGCTGTCGTCGAATGGTCCTGGTACATCTTCACCACTCCTGGATGTACTGCTAGAGGGGACGTCCGTAACTCCCTCAACACATCCTCCTAAAGTGAATCTAGCACAATAATACTTCTTTGGAGTAGGATGATTTTCTCCCCACATTTATAAAATTCTTCAGGTGCCTACACTGTGGATATTAGATCATGTCACATCTCGCAGTCAGTGTCTCCACGCTGTGCCTCCCTGACTCACCAATGAAGTGGAGGAGTGGTTGTATGAGAATAAAGGAAAGCAGCTCCATATCGGTCCACAATGGATATCTGTAAAGCAGCCAGCTAATCTATCACCTCTCCTAGCAGCTATATACCAGATCTTCTACTTTGTTTATCTGCTACAACGCTCCCCATCCCATTATTATAGACTATCATGAAGTCATAGTCTGGGAGGAACTCAAGCCATCACTATTGTATTAGGTTTAGTTCTTTCTAAGATAAGATATACCTGAGACTCTGGTAGTCAGAGTAGACTATGAAATGCTCACCCATCAGATAGTGCCTCCACATCTTCAAGGCGAAGACCACTGCTACATAATCCAGGTCATGTGTGACATAGTTCATCTCATGTTATCTTATATAATGAGAACAATAAGAAATCATTTCTCACTCCTATATCCGGACACACCTGAGTCCAGTAACTGATGAATCTCAGTATACTACATACCCTATGCCCTTCTCTTGATGAATTAAGATAGGGGCACTAGTCAGCCTCTGCATCAGCTCCTGAAAGCTCTGCTAGCATTTCTCTGACCACACGAAGGGTTTCCCCTTCTTCGTCAAGGTTGATAGTGGTGTTTCAACTATAGAGAAGTTTGGTTTGAACCTCCGGTAATATCTATCCAAACCCAGGAATCTTCGTACCTCTGTTACACTCCTGGTTGGCTCCCAAGAAAGTACCACCTCAATCTTCACTGGATCTATTGCAACTCCAGCCTCCGAGATGACATGTGTGAGAAAGTGTACCTCTCGGATACAAAAATGGTTCTTGGAGAGCTTACCATAAAGATGGTTCTCTCAGAGTGTGTCTAGTACTACATAAAAATAGTATGCATGCTCCTCCTCTGTAGTGGAGTAGATCATAATGTCATCGATGAAGACTATGACTAAGCGATTGAGGTATGGCTAGAAAATCCTGTTCATGAGTCCCATTAACACTACTGGAGCGTTGCTTATGCCAAAAGGCATAACCAAGAACTAATAGTGGTTCTACCAAAATTTGACGTTCATATTCTACACATCCACATATCAAACTCAGAGATGGTGGTAGCCAGATCTGACGTCTATCTTCTAGAAACACCATGCCCCATTCAGTTGATCGAAGAGGTCATCAATCCTCAGGAGTGGTTACATGTTCTTCACAGTCACCTGGTTCAGGTGATGGTTGTTGACATAAAGCCTCAATATTCCATTCACTTTCCTGCCGAACAGTATCAGGGATGCCCATTGGGAAACACTGGGCCAGATGAATCCCTTCCCCTATAAGTCCTCTTGTTGTACCTACAGCTCGCGAATCTCAGTGGGAGCCATCCAATATGACGGTGTAAACATCAATGTCATCCCTTGGTATAGATAAATGTAAAAGTCCACCACTCTGTGAGGAGGTTGACCTTGGACATAATCAGGGAAAACATCCAAGTACTAGTCCACCACTAAAGGATAGTTCGGACTATCCACACCTACCACTTCGAGGGTAATGTAGGATAACTACTCAGTGGTCGGTTTCAGCCACCTTCGAGTAAGTCTGTCCTACACTGGAAAGGCTCCGTTATCACTCATGATGGTCAAACTAGTCCCATCCATGTAGACAGAAAACACTTTGAGCCTAATACAGTCGATCTGAGCATGGACTGTAGATAACCAGTCCATACCCAAGATGACGTCGTAATGCCTCGGCACCGCTACGAGGAGATCCCAGCTGAAGCTCTCACATCCTAGAGTATGCTCACACTACTTGAACTCATGCTTGATCATTGATTTTCCTCCCATAGGAATCTCTAGCCGTAAGGATTGATCCAACGACTCTGTTAGAATCTCAGAGCTTTGAATGAGGGCAGTGGCAATAAAAGACTAACTAGAACCTGTGTCTATAAGAACTACAACTAAGGTGGAGTAGACACAGATCGTACCTCGAATCATCTATGGAGCTCCGTGATCATAATCCTCATATGCTTGGAGGATACTCACGAAATGGATCACCATAAGGTCTGCTCGTGTCCCTACCAGTCAGAAAACACTCATTATAGCCTCCAGCCAAACCTCAGCTACATGCGGGTCCATCTCTCCCGGGTACGTGGGTGGCCTCTAGCGCTGTAACTCATGCAACATGCTGAAGTGGAGTGCATCATCGACTACTAGGGATGGTGGCATCAATTCCCCAACAGGTAGTGGTACAGCTGGTGCCTCTGCCGAAATAGGGCCCTGCACCGAGGTCTCATCGGCCAGTGAGCTTCCATCTCATACAAAGACTGGAACCTGGGTTGGCTCACTTTGTGGGGCCATCCAAAAAGAAGCAGGTACACTGTGGTTAATAATTTATACCTGGTGAGATGACTCAAAGAGATCCCTAAGAAAACTCTTGAAACACAGTAAATCAATGTTTTCATGCACTGAGTCAGAAATCAGATGTCAAGGACCTGGAGTATGGATACATCAACTACTGCACCAACACTGGACTCCCTGAACTGAAAACTACACTCAATACCCTTAACACTATTACTTCAAAGAAAAGATCAATATACTATGTTCTATGGTAGAACCGACTCATCTAACTCAAATTTTTCATGACCTATCCCCTGGGGCCCGTGTCGTGGCTACCCCAAGCCCTCCTTCCATAGGCAAGGGGCTGGTGACCCGCACCAATGGCACAATTCCCTAAATCTAGAAAGGAATTTCCTTTATAACTACAATCACACAAAACAAAGTACAAGATGGAAGTAAAACACTAAGTAACAGTGTATAACTAAAGAGTTCTAAAAATTAAATGGGGTCGAAAATAAAATACCAACTGTAAAATACAAGTACAAATGAATGGGACAAACAACTGAAGATGGAATATAGCTCCTGGATCATCCACCATGGATCCTACCCGAAGGGTAGGTATAGATATCCTCCTCATAATTCCACATCTGTTAGTCTACACCGGGTACCGACTCGTCGTGAGATCCACCTCCAACTACCATCCAGTCCTCGTACACTCAGCATCGGTCAGATTTGTCCATCATCTTCATCCAACACAATAAGGTGCGGGCATAACCATTGCAGGGGTGAGTATAACGATACACAGTAGGGACCCTATGACCAACAAGGTCTCATTAATCCAACAAGGATAAACCACAAGTTATGAAATCAACAGATAAAACCACTTATTTATATTCCCATAAATATACCTAAGTTATCTAGTAATCCATCTCAATCATGTGAAAAAAACAATGTTGTTGACTCAGATCACATAGGTATAAAAATTTTGTAGAGAGATAGTGATGATCATATGTAGCCACTGAATCAACTATTATGTCGAACCCACACAAGATCCAAGAACAAAATTCAAAACTATCAAACCCACATAGGATCCAAGAACAGTTATTCTGTCAAACCCACATAGGATCCAGGAACAATCGTCAGTGCACATCCAAACATAGGGTTCTGCATGAAACATTCTTGATTATGGGAGGGTCTTCCTCTCAAACTGAGTGTCGATACTTCTACTGCCACGAAGTCCCAAGATGCAGTATCTCAATGGTTAGCCTCATCATAGGGGTCTCAACGCAATAGATGGAATGTGAATCGGTCGCCCGGTCTATGAGTTATTAGCCTTTTAGTCCCGGGGGCCCGATTGGATTCGTGTACGATCCAACCAGATCATATCTCAACTAAACCCCGAACTCTAGTGGGTTATAAAAATGGGATGTCTACACTCAAATATTTCTTGCATTACTGATGAATCATAATATGGACATCCGATGCCAATGATATGGCCAAAATAAGTAAAGGGTTGGTAGTGGGCCCAGGTCCGGTCCTACCAGGTCGGACAGACCCAACCCAACATCGTCTGGCCCGATCAATTTCCGGTCAAACCATGCTGACCTAATGGGTCCAGCCTGGCCCGTTGAGTGGGCCAACCATTTCGGTTTGGCTCAGCCTGGTGGTAACAGCCCAGTAGGCCATGAGAGCGGTCCATCCGAAGATCAAGGCTAGTTTGGCCCAGTGCACCGCGAGAGCGCGGCCCGACGCAGCTCCGTCTGGAGTGCGCAGCCGGGGCCAGTTTGGATAGGGCACCGTGAGGGGGGCCGAGACGCTGGCTCGACTAGGAGACCGCAAGGGAGGTCGGGATGCTGGCCTGGCCGAGAGGCCATAAGGGAGATGGGTCACCAGCGTGGTCGGGAGGCTGCAAGAGGGGTCGTCTCGGGGAGGTGCACGGGGTGCGCGCAGAGGCCGACAGGTGGTAGTTTCGAGTAGGGAATGACCAGCATGGGCCGACATGGCCGGGAGGCATGCGACCAGGAGGTTCAGTAGCTAGGAGGCATGGGTCCAGGTGGGCCGGTGGCTAGGAGCTGCATGGCCATGTGGGCCGGCAGGTAGCCGGGAGGTCAGCGATGGCCATGAGCAGGGTGGTGCGGTCTGGAGGCGACGTGGCCAGGGCACCTCGACTGGAGGGCTGCAGTTCAGCTTGGAGCACCGTAGCACCGTAGGGGTGGTGTGGTTCATGTAGGCTACCGGTAGTTTGACCTTTGTCATCGCCGCTTTTGTCCCCTCGTGCCATCATCGCCAAGCCAAAGTTCAATCAAAAACAAGATCAGCGGAGGGGTTGTGCTAGGTTGGTTTTCCCCGCACCTCTACATTTTGGGTGGTATCAATTGGTTCATCAAGTAGATGAAATTTGAACATTAATTATTCTTACAATCCTCTGTAACAATTCCTTTCATTCGAATAAGATAAAAGGAAAGAATAATTACACAAAAAACCCACCTACCTTTAATCGTCGGTCATCGATGGCGAAGTCATGGTAATAATATAGAGATTTCGTTCATCATGTCCGCCACACTCTTCCATTCCCAAATTTTCACGACTATTGTGGAAGTGGTCTCATGTCGTTAGGTATCCTGGGAAGAAGATTGAAGGGGACCGTCGGAATTCTCCGTTCTTCGTTGGCAAGAGTTCTTAATTGGGGCCTTCCCCCAATAATTCTCTCCTCAAAACATCTAGGGATTCCACCATAATAAACAATGGAAACCAAAAAATAATAATAGATCTATTATTTTAGGGGCTGGCACAAAATTCCAAAATGGATAATTAATTACATGGATCCACTTAATTAATCCATTGGAGTTGGCACAAAGAATTAATAATGGATGTGAAGGGGCACTCCCTAATTAATGAGGGAGAGTTGATAGGTTTTACTCTCCTCCATCAATAAGTGGTTTAACCTTGTGTGTTCCCCACGTGTTAACCTCTCGCGGGAGGTTATGTTCGGGTGGGACCCGCGACCATAACCTCTCATAGGAGGTTAAGGTGTGGTGTTCCCACCTCCAACTCCCATGAGGAAGCTTTAAACACCAAACACCCACATGGAATCTTTAATAAAATAAAGTGATAACTGAAATTATTTTATTTCATTACATGATAAAACAAAATATATCATCTACCCACGACCAACGACCATCGTGGTGAAAGTCTCCTTATGTTAATACCGGTGCTACGAGTTCCATGGTGCCCTCAGATTTTAATTCAGAGAAGCGATTAAAAAGTAATAAAAACCTGCTCGTACATTTACGAAATGTACATGATAAATAATTTAGAAATTTATTTTGGGCACACCGGGACTCAGAATCAAGCACCGTCAATTTTTGAAGAATCCAAAAATTCAAATGTATTTAAGAATGTTTATCCACAAAACATTCGGGTCTTTACATTCACCTACCCTTTTTTCTTGTAGTCCAGCTGCTTTCCCTCAGTTGAGTTCTTCATTGGACACTCATCTGCATAATGACCAATTTCATTGCACATAAAACTTTTACGAAATGTAAATCAGATTTTTTTCATACCATTATCCTGATATTTTTCAATGAAATTACGAGCCAGGTGTCCAATTTTGACACATCAGCTGCACTTACTAGAATTCAAAAAACCTTCCCAAAAATGCTTTTTACAACAATTTTCCCAAACTGTTAACATATGTTCCATACCATCATAATTTTTTGAAGAGTTCTTCCCTTTCATCTGCCACCTTGACCTCTTATTCTGCAATGTTTCAATGAACACATGATTATCAAAAAATTCCATTTCCACATTTTCCAAACATCAAATAGGTTTTTCATAACTTTTGAACTCTTGAGTAGCTAAATCCCTTTAATACTCTGGATTTAATCCTGGGTTAAAATGGTTGATATTACTATCATGATCTCGTATGAAATTAGGAGCATACATTTCCAGTCAAGTTTAATTTTTTACATCATAAGGAGCCATTGAGTCATACTCCTACCTAAATTCTAGGGATTGTTTTCCATCCTAAGATGAACCACCTTATGAAAATATTTCTAAAAAACATACCTTTGATTTCATCCCAATCATGAGCATCAATTTCTTCACAATCCCTTATATTTTTCACCATCCACAAACACTGATCAACATCGCCTTCAAAAGGGTAAAAAGTGATACTATCCTTTTGATGTTCTAAACACCCCATGACATCAAAGATCATATATACTGATTTAATCCACCCTTCAACTAGCATAGGGCCAGATAATCCTCTGAATGATGGGGGATTCAACCACATGAAATTCTCCTCTGAACAAACAATATGTTTAGGACATGTGTTAAAGAAATTTGGTATTATTATAATATACTTTTTAACTTGAATTACCCGATTTACCTTTAACCACGGTTAATAAAATTCAAAAGTTACTATTCACAAAAAATTATTTTCAACTTATTGAACCACATTTTACTTAATAAAAAACTATGTTTGTTGGATTATAAAAATTCAATTCAAAAAAGTTGTAAAATTTCATTTAATGGAAAAAATATGTTTTTAACTATTAGTTAGTGTTTTCACTATTCATAAAAAATTGAAGGTTTTCAGAAAAATACCAAAAAATAAGTCTAAGAAATATTTGATATTCTGAATTAAAAAATTATTTCTATGTTAAAAGATTAAAAATATAGAATATTAATTATGTAATTGAAAATTAATTCCAGTTTCAAAACAGAAAACGTGTTTTTAAATAATAAGAACTACTAAATGATTGACACTTGTTAATGTCAAATTTCAAGGATAAATTACATTCAATGACCAAAATTGGATTAAATGGAAAAACTATAATCTAATTAAACCACAAAACCAATTAAATATATAATCTAACCTTATTAATAAATTAGATTTAATGGATGTTTTGAATTTAAATGCAGTATTTTTGACAATTCATTAAAAAAGATATTTTTCCAAAAAAAAAAATTCCCAAAGTAAATATGGATGTCCTGATGCTAAAGAAAACTTTTATTATGTCAAAAATAATATATAAAAGTTACAAAAAAAAGATTTAACGACGGTTCGCCATCAAATGGTTTTAGATCGACCTTTTAATGAATACTAGAGTATTTATGCTTAAAATCAGATTATTTCGTATTTTAAGCCTCTAAATTTTATTGCATAAATGTTAAAAAATTTAAAAAACATGTATAATCATATTATAGTTATTTCTATCCATTCCCACTAATACACCGGCTAGGCGTTAAATACTATTTAAAATAATATTAAATTATATTTTTTCAGTATGACCATCATTGTGTGCAACGTAAGATTTCAATGAAACCCATTGTTGTGTATCTGGTACACCATCTAACATTGAATCCCATTTAAAGTATAATTAATTTTTAATTCACAAATATTAATAAATATAAAAAATTTATATTCTTTATTTACTACAGATGTTACATTTGGAACCCATGGAAATAGAATTAGCATCATGAATCATATAAAATGAAATAATATACAATTCATTAATGATAAGGGGAAGAATGAGTTTGATTTAGAGGAATAATAATAAACCAATGAAATTAAAAAAAATTCATTTAACATGTCAATTAATTTATATACCATTTCCATTAAATCCAGAAAATAAAGCATTTCAAATTTATAATGGTTAGATATAGGGTATACAGTTAGGGAAATAATAATCCACAATATATTTATATATAATATCCTTTGGAATCCTTTAAATCTATGGAAATAGAATATGTTATACAATGTGAAAATGGATTATTCGAAAAATTAAGGTTATAAAACCAAATTTATTAGTAAATATAATGGATGAAATGGAATATAACTTTTATACAATATATAAAATCACAATCGATTCCTGGAAAGTCGGTGGACGGTATCATTTACTGAATATACACAATCAACCATATAATTAATAAATAGATACTATCAAAGGTGAACATCATTTTAATGTGTTTTGAAATAGATAAACATTGAAACTACAGTATATCCAATTATTTTTTAAAATATTAAATGAAATATTTTATAAAACTATGATAAATATATTTATTCTCTTTGGAATCATGAAAATATTGAGAGAATAAATTTAATAAAAATATAATATTGATTGAATTCTATTTGTAAAAACTATAAAATATATAATATTCATAATATTATTCAAATCCTAATAATAAATATGATTTAGAAATTTGTGTTCAAAATGGTGAAGTGGAAAAATTTAAACAAAATACCAATGAAAAATGAAGATAAATAATAGTTTCAATGAAAAATAAAAATACTTGTTGAATGATTCCTTATATGGAATATATATATAAATTCATTTTTTAAATCCTAAATTAAAAAAAGTGTTTTAGATATTCCTTTTTTAAATAGGATAATTAGAGTTATTAAAATCATAAATTATAATCCATATTAAATTTCCCAAATTTATTTGAGAACATTGTGTGGGTGGAAAATATGGAATTTTATAATATATAAAATTATATTTTGGTAGTTTTTTATAATAACATAATACTTGTATGCTAGAGAATAAAAATTATGAGTAACTGATTCAAAATAGATATTTTCCCCAAAAAGGTAAAATATAAGGCCTTTTAATATGAAACAGTCTGGATGTAATTGACAATGGGGGTTTATTTTCAACATTAATAAGAAAACACGGTATATAAGTTAAACATATCTTACAGATTTAAAATTTATGATAATGAACTAATTTTGACTTGAGTAACTTATTATATAAAACCATGAATTAGAGTGAGTTTGATAAATCATTAAATGCAATAATTAAATTCAAATTCATGATATTACACATTAATTATAATGTATATACACCACATCAATATAACAACCTTCATAATACAGAACATTTTTTAAACAAGCTAATTTGAGATGAATACCATAATGATTTATAAATTACTGAATCAAATACTAGTTTTCCCATGAAAAGAATATTTTATTGTAAATTATTTCTATTTAATAATGGATTTTTTCTAAAAAAACATCTCTCGATAGTATATTTACCAATGAAATTTGAAATTAGTGAAAACGAACATATCATATCTCTATATTGTGAAACTAAGATAAAAAATTCCTATATAGTTTCCTTGATTTTTTGATTAGACACTAACCCACTATAAAACAAAAAAATACCATAATATCATATTAAAGAAACATAAGTATAAATATTATTTTATTTTATCCTCCTTATAATTTATTTATCATGTTTTCATAAATTAATTATATAATATTATCACCATCATTTCGAAAACATCTAAATTACATTTCACATGTCTAATAATTTTTATATTATCTCCCATTAATTTATTACATTTTCATCATTAGTATTTCATTAATTAAATTTTAATACATTAATTTTATTTATTATAATTTCTATTATTTAATTAAATACATATTTAAGATATGATATGTGAAAAGGAAACAAAAAATGACTTACTTTGGTATTTTTGATTGATTGGGATGTTTTATTAATAAATAATTATATAGACTATATTCTAACACATAGAGATTATTTTTAATTATTATTTTTAAATATAATATAATTTCATTGATATCATCTGATATATGCAACTAGGTGTTTAAACAAACTGTGACATATGATTGAAATATTATTGCATAATGTGACACATACAATTAATCCATCGGATATGTCTGTTTGAATTAATGTAAAAAAATTATAAATTTTTTATTATTTAAACATATAGAAATTTCATTGGGTTTTAATTGATTAGAATACATAAAATTCTTCTTTAAATATAAGTGATGTTTATTTATGAAAATAATTATTATGCACATAATGTGTTCATATCATAATAATTTAAATTAATAACAATTGGTGATAGATTTAAATGAAATTGTAATATTTTAACTTTAATAAAAATTTCTATAATATTGTAATTTTTTGTCATGTGGTAATAAAAAATAAACATTTGTAATTAAAAATAAATTATTAAAATAAAACAATTTTTCTTTCATTTTTAGTTATTATTTTGAAAATAATTTTTAACACTTATAATAATTGAATCATGAAAATGAGATCCTATATATATAATCTAAGGATTCTATTTTTTTAAATAGGTCCCATTCATTTTTAGTCAATTCATAAAGTAACCATGGTAAAAAAATTTAACCTCAGTATGGTTAAAATGTTTTAAAGCATTTAGGTAGGGTAGTAATGTTTCCCTAACATGTCACCCATTGGAGATGAGAATCTATAATAGTTTTATTTATGTATAAAAATTTACATCTTTAGTAATAAATGATTATTTCACATTAGGGTAATATTTTCAGGGGAATTTAATTTATTTTTTATTGATTATATATTTTTTGGAAATTAATATGAAAAATCAATATTGTATATATTCAATTAATTGACAAATAAAATAAATAATTTGAAAATAATAATAGTAAAATTATTTGGGCGAATTTTTCGGTTCCCCTAATTTGATTGATAATTATAACATTTTTTGGAAATGTGAATGGTTTAGATTAATAAAAATATTTAATTTATCCATGTAAAAAGGATATAGGTAAACATGTTAAACATTTTCTATTTATTGGAATATTTTAATTTTATATTTTCATTCCTGAACAATAATCTATATGAAACATTGATTTATTTTATAATTTTCAAAAGACATGGGGGAGGATAAAACACGAGATATGAGTAATAAAATCACCAAAAATGTATAAATTTTATTGGAATAGTGGAATTAAAATTCTCTAAATATTAACTCATAAATAAATCAATTTGGATAAATTTATACTATAAATGTAATCTATATTAATTTAATAGAAAATGCAAATGAAATACGACCCTCTCCCCACATAAAAAAGAACATACTCACCTAAATTATTCCAATATTCTTATCCTCATATAATATGAAAACCATTACATGAAAACATCCAAACATCCATTACCCCATAAAAGAATTTTGAATTTTCCAAGTTATCATTATTTCATGGTTTAAGTTGTAATTAAATGTAGGGGTTTAAATAAAGAGGTAAAACTATTAAACAAGAACATTGAAAAAAATATTCTTATATCTATTATAAATACATGTAATATATTAAAATAATATTTTATTCTATATCACCAATATATTGAGTAATTATTATTATTATTTAACAACTGTTATCCACTATCATCCCATCCAATGGAAAATCATTCATATATGTGGAAAACTGACTTCATGAAATGATGTGTTTCATTTTCATTTCATTTTTAAATGGATAAAAAATATATAATTAATGAATATATATTATTTAATAATATCCATGAATTATGAATTATTATTTAATTTTTATAATTATTGCCATCAAATAGTGAAGATAACATTCATGTGTACACACAACATACAGTCTCCCTGGATAGGGTAATTAATTTTTTAATATCAACTATTTATGGATTTATATATATATATTCTAATTACATACGTTTTCATATTATTATATACAATCAATATATTTTCAAACCATGTTCACTATGTATTAAATAGATCTAGTAATTAGACATTCTCATTAAAAATGAAATAAATTTCATACGAAATGCATTTTTTTCTAAATTAACTATTATTAATATTATTATAAATTTATCTATGTGGGTAATATATGATATTATATGTATTTAAATTATTTTCATTATAAATATAAAAAATTTTAATTTTTGATAAATTAGGTAAGATCTCTATTGAGTCATGTTGAACTTGATGTAAATGATATGGGATACACATTCTTTTGTTTTCTATATTTTTTAAAATTATGAATCCAAAAATTAAATTTTTTTAAAATGTACCTCAATATTTTCATTAATTAACTTCAATTATAGCAATGTCATGATAATTCATAACATTAATTAATTTTCATCTCTTTATAAAAACATCATATGAATAAATTTTAGTAAATAAATAAAAATATTATTTCTCTCTTCTACCCAATACCTTTTTTATCAATGTTCGTGTTACATAAAAATATATAACATATTTATTAAAAAATCAGCTAATTTTATTTTTATTTTTTATTCACCATGGTTTGATTTTTTTTAAAAAGTTTAAAAACACTATTTATTATTTTCCAAAGGAGGAACTTATAAATTTCAAATTAATATTTTAATGGAATATTTAAACTATCATACCTTAAGTGTAACAAAATCCTATGATCAAGAAAATTCAATGCAAGGAATAATCATTTACAACAATGCATTGAAAATTTACAATAATATTTGTCCCATGATAATTTTATAATTTTTATACGATTAATAATTGATAATGAAAAAATAATACTTTCCATAATAGTAATTAGATGTGAAATTGTTGAATAATTTTTTATGATAAATTTTTTAAATTTTTATGAATCATATTTACTATAAATGAGTTATGATAAATGATAATTGATTAATTATGTTATTGATAACATGTAATTGTATTATGATTTTGTGATTAGTGGGAATGGATTTATATATTCTTCTAATGATGTATGTAAAAATTGAAAACTCATGAGTTAATAAGGAATGGAATGGCGACTAATACTTATTTCATCATGGACTATATCCATTTTTATTCTCTTTACAGTGAACCATGACAACAATATTGAGGGAATGAAAAGTTAACATAATCTACTATGATCGACTTCAATAAATACTTCAATAAGGAAATGAATTTTCATGCATATTTGTATTCCAAAAACTTTTGTGGTATGGCTTATGTTCATTTATGCCATAATAGTTGATGTCATATGAACAACCAAATGTATTACATGAATAGCTATTTTGATCTATAATATATAATTTTTATCGTTATACTATACTATCATATGATTATACCCAGAATGTGTTTATGTGGTCATTGATATCTTCCATACTTACCATTATTGATCCTCTGAGCACACCCATTGTTATATTCTGTTTATACTTATAATGAAGACTATTATTAAGTATGATATGTGTAATAAGGGTGACAATTATTAAGATATAAGTTTAATATTATGTAGTAATGTTATGAAATATTAGTTTCAATATCCTTGATTATGATGAAATGATACTCTATAATTAAAGTATGGTCAATAAGATTATTTATTTAATATTCATCCATGAATATTGAATATAAATGAATAAAATATATGTGGATCTATTTGTGGAATATGGTAATTATTATGATTCCATTGGAAACTAATATTATAATACTATATTTATAACAATTTGGATAAACCTATGTATTAGCGAAAGTCATATTTTATGTTAAGGAATGAGGTTATTTTTTATAGAAGAATTTATACAGATTGATACTACAACTGGACGTTATTTTAGAACAAATAGAATTATGGTTAATAATACCAAATAATGTTATTTGAGTTTATCTTAGACACTATTTTTATGGTGCGTCTACCCTTACTATTTACATATATTGAAACTCTCTAGGGATAGTATAAAGAAAAATCACATTTTCATTATCAACAATTATAAGGTATTTTTAGTGTCACTGATTTTTCCTATCATTATTAAATTATATGGGAATATTATAAGTTCGTGAAAATTGAAACTGTGTGATTTCAAGGCCTGGTGTGCCCGTAATCAATTTCTGAACATTTTTTCTGGTACATTCAGTAATCATGAGAGCATGTTTTTGTAACATTTGAACCAGATATCAGAATTGAAATATGAGGACACAGTTGAACATGCAACGCCAATATTTTATTAATGAAACCATCACCTCGACTGCAGTATGTCAAGGGTGAAACTTGGTTTTCTATATTTTTGTGGGAGAGTTAAAAGAATGAAAATAAAATAAAACACTTTTATTTTATTTTTCTTTTAAAACCTCCATTTGATTTCATGATGGTGGGGACCACCCAAACCCCCTTTTAATGAGAGGAAACCATTGGAATTCTCCCAATTTAATGAGAAAACTTATATGATTTAATGTGACATATTTAATGTTCCCACTTTAATTGAATTAATTCAATTAATGTAGGATCCTCACTTAAATTTTGGGAATCACTGGAAAAGGAGAGTCTGGGGGAACCATTGGAGAAATATTCTCTTATGAAGAACCACACTTCAGATCAATAATGTTAATGTTGGAGCATGGTCTTGATACAATTTACAGGAGTGATGAATGCCATCACCCCTTCATCGAATTCATCTCATTCCTCACGACACCTCCAGTGAACATCAAGGTAGGGGTTTTAAATTTAATTATGATTAAATATATTTTGTTTATTCATCATATTGTGGATTAAAAACATAAATGGTCAAACAAACATGGCCATCATCCCATACTTATAACTTGCCCATTTTTTCTATTGTTCATCACGTGTTCTTCATGATTTCATCAACACCAAATAATTAATTATGCTATAAACACAATGTCAAGTTGAGTACAACATATAGACGTGGAGTTCTCAACCCAAGGATCGTGAATATATGAACATAATAATTTTAGGGCGTGGAATGAAGCTATGATGGATTATGGAAGAAGGTGGCGGTCGACACCTTGCTGGCTTAGTGGAAGGAGTGTGGTGCACATCAGACCCACCAGAAGAGGAGGATACCACCCCTAAGATTTGAGAAAGAAGGGTGGCGGCCGACATCCAGTGGGCCACATGGAGGAGTGGCGGCGCGCATCCGCACCGCTGGAGCAAGAGGCCACGACCCCTTGGCTGCGTAAGGGGCCAGAGGGCAGCCGAGACCCTACCGGCCACAGGTGGAGGAGTGGCGCATGTCTGTTCCACTAGGATGAGAACTTTATGTCCGTTTCGGCTGGAAGCATCAAAATGATCAAGACCATCAGGCGGTCCCGCTTGACAGCTGGGCAACCGAACGACCATCATGCCATTTGGAATACCGGGGGGGAGGGGGCACTGCCCCCCATGTTGCAGCTAGGGTGGATCCCACCATAGGGAGCCACCCGAACTTGGGTTGCATCTTGGTCCATGGTAGTGGGTTGCACCAGTGGGATGGGTTGTGTCGACCCCCATGCGCTGGTCGGGATGAAACATGGCTATCAGCACCTGGTTCTTGTTTTTGAGGCATGAGTTTCTTCATTTCATTTTTTCCTTAAGTGTTTTTGAGAAAATAAGGAAAATGTCGAAAAAATTCAAATTTTTTTGGTACACGCCATGTACTTTTCCAAACGTTGTGTACTTTGGTCATGTGGGATGACTACATAGGGAGTGTGGCCCTGTCGGTGATGAATGGAGTAAAATATTACTACACGCCAAGTAGTCAGTCGGTATGTGAATAGTGAGGTGGTTAAGGAACTTGCCAACTGAGCGACAGTACACACCATGTACTCATGTACTACAAACAGTGTACTCATGTCGACATATGAATAGTTCCACGCTAGCAAGAAGACACAACAGAATAGTTAAAAAATGGAAGGTAAATGCAGTGTACTTGAGAGTACACACTGTGTAGTTTGATTGTTTCTCTTAAAAATGGCAGTGGCCTACTCATTTGGTAATGTAGGCTTTGAGCTCATTTTGGGAGCCGAGATAGGAGGCTGGAGCTTCAGATATCTCCTGGTCACTCACCAGGAACCCGATTCCTACGCCATCGATCTCGATTGGACCGCACTGGTAAGCCCTTCCTTCTTCTCTATTAGGTCCTTCCAATTATTTCTTGAGGGAAAGTTATTTAGGTTTTAACGTGTTGTTGTTATTCCCAAATCTACGCCACTATTGGTTGTTTCTATAAGAATTTTTCACGTATATCGATCTTGGGAAATCAAGGTAGGTGGTCTGATGATTATTTTCATCTGTGTTGTTGAAATTGTGTACTGGTGTGCTACGAACCCATGTCGGGGTGTCATGTGGATGAGGCCTTGGCTGTTTTAAATACCTAGAACTATATGGGTAACTAAATGAAATTATTAACTATTGTTTGGGATCACTTCTGAGATCTAGGACCATCCTAGGGGTGTATTCCTCTATTTAGACATTTGTCCAGGATACCCGAGGGTATGCAATGATTATTATGTGTATTGAATTGCATTAAGATGAATTTTATATAAATTTCATGTTTATGCATTGGGCTCGCCCCAGTTACTTGTGCCTGAGGGTAGTGTTTTACATTAGCCTAAGGGAAGGTCCTGATTAGCCTAAGGGCATGGTTTTATTATCCCGAGGGAAAGGTGATATTTACCCTGAGGGCATGGTGATATTTATCCTTAGGTAATGACAAAATATCTTGAGGGCAAGGTGATATTTATTTTGATGTCATGGTGATACATAGCCTGAGGGAATGACTATACTAGCCTGAGAGCATTGTTACATTAAGTTAGAGGGAAGTGTTTTGATTATCCTGAGGGCTTCGTTCTGATGAGCCCAAAGTGTAATTAAATTGAATGGTTAAAATGAATATAAAAATGGCAATAAAACTGGTAGTGATAGTTAATTCTGAGTACTTACTAGTTTAATGAATTAACTATTGCACACTGTTGTTGCATATTTTCACTAATAGTTGGGAATGGGCCATTGGGGGGTGTCTACGGGGATTGGTTTCCTACACCCTGTTTAGTTCATGTTTTCATCCCAAATAGTTTATATTGCTGCAGGTGTCAATAGAGGAAAGGGTCCCTATATAGGTACTTGATTGTTTCTGAGGAGTAGAAGAGCATTAGACTGAGCTTAGGCTTGTGATGATGCTGACTTTTATGTTTTGATCCATTGCACTTATACCCTCTATTGTATTGTTTTGTATTGCAGTGTATCATATTCTGGATACATTCATAGAATTAGTGACATGCTCCATCCTTATATATATTACTACAGGTTCTCTTTTCTAAAGTTGTCTGTTTCAATTGTATATTGTTTACAACTTCCGATGTCGTATGTTATATATATTTTCCGCTATGCTAAACACAGCCAAATGAGGTCATTGTTTCCCCACTATCAGACCTAGGGCCTCACTGCTAGTCGGCAGCCTCTGGTGTTTGGGGAAATTCTCTTGAGGTAATGTGACCAACCGGGTTCGGGGCACCCATTTAGTGGCACCCAGATTTGGGACGTTACAAAGTGGTATCAGAGGGGAGTTCATTTCATGACAGACTATTTGGAGACTTTGTCAATGATAGGAAATACATGATAGTTGGTAATAAGTTGTTCCTGGGGGTAGCTAACCCTTGTACAAGGAAAACCCAATTTACTTCGTGTTGTAATTTTTTTGATTTTTCAATTTTACAGTTGATTTAATTTTCACAGTTTAGTGATGTACTTGTTATTTGCTGTTTATATGTTATTCATGGGTTCTATTTAGTTTAAAACTGATGAGATGATGGTATGAAGTCTCATGCATCATTTAGGAACATTCTAGGAATCACATTACATGCATAGTTCAATGCCATGTTGGTGCATTAGAAATTGCATGTTGTTCTGATAGTTGTTGTGTTAGAAAATCATGATGTTGTGATAGCTACATTGAAAAATACCTACTATTCGATAGGGTATTGTTGTTTGAGGATGTTAATAGAATGAACACCAAACATTTTTTATTGGGGAGTATGGGCCATCAAGGATTGGAATTTGGTGAATCATTGAAGAGTTTACATTATTATAACATTTTTGAAGATGCCAAGCTTTGATTTGCGGGGAGTATAGCCCCTCATAAATCAGAATTTGACACTTAAGTGTATGTTCCATGTTTTTCTGGTTTCTATAGTAGTTTCTGAGGCATATTGTCTATAAAAACACAGAAGACACGTAGTGTAGTTCTATGGACACATGCTGTGTGTACTTCTATTCAGGAAGAAATGAAAACTTTTAAAGTATGCGTCGTATTGTTTCATCTCGTGTCGTAGACCATGTGGGCGGGGACCCAGGGTAGGGAATGGCTTGGGAAAACATGTCGTGTATGGGTTGTACATGCCTTGTAGTGTTGACTTAGTGTCTTCCCATGTAACTAACAACACGGGCGGAGGAAACCGTAAGACATACACGCTGTGTGTACTGGGAACATGCCATGTAGTATGACCTCGATATCGAGCTGTGTCATGAACAACACAGGCCAGTGAAAACATGTCGAGTACACATCGTGTACCTTTGGGAAATGCCGACTGGTTTTGTTTTAGAAGATTAGTGTGCCTTATCCACGTATAAGGACTTAGGAAGGGAAAGGGAATTCAAGTATAGGATGTGTTTTCCATAGAAACTTCGTGTGATTGGGGTGTTACATGACCAGTTTTAGCTGGAGTACACACCAATGTGAATGGCCTGTGAGAACACTCCGTGTAGTGTTAATACAAACTGTGTAGTCAAGTTATTAAATTATTGAATGTTCTCTTTCTCTAGTTACCTTCATGGACTCCTAGTTTCCAATCTTCGTTAATATTGATATAAGGTTTGAGTTTGACATTGTAAAGTCATGCAACCGAGACGACCACCGATTTTTCTCCAGAAGAGTGGCAGTGATTATACTCATGAGATGGTAGATCATGGGATATCAGTGGATCCTCCAGTAGTGCCATATGTGATGCCATCCATTATACCAGACACAAGCATGGAGGTGCAGTTTAGTGAAGGCTTCACACAGTTCATGCAAACCTCCCAGGGAGCACCGCATACCACCACATCTATTGTAGAACTGATATGTATCTTCCAGTAGCATCATCTGACTATGTTCCCAGGGGATGGCTGACCACATGCCATGGAGTCATGGATGGATTCGGTGCATACTATTTTCAATCATTTTGAGATTCCTTCAGGGCGGATGGTCAAGATCGCGACTTATATGCTGCGTGATTCTTCCAAGAGGTGGTGGGAGGTTACCACCTAGTCAGAGTATCACCGAGACATGGAATGGGAATATTTTCATACAATATTTTATAAATTGTTCTTTCCAGTGATGCTGAGGGATCATCGAGCTCGAGAGTTAATGAATCTGCAGTAGGGCGCCATGTCAGTGATGGATTATTCTGCTCGCATCACCGAGCTTCAACGTTTGTCACCTGTTCTAGTAGGTGATGAGACATTGAGGGATCCACGCTTTTTGGATGGTATTTGATATGGCATATGAGAACTAGTGAAAATTTTATGTTTGCCTTCTGTGCATGATATTTTGAACCATGCACTGATCACAAAGCGGAACATGCGGGAGGCTAGTATTGTGGGCCAGAGTAGATTGACAATAGTTTCTGGTATTATTTCAATCGAGAAGAGGAAGAGAAAGAGGATATTCTCTACCGGTGGAAGTACTATCTATACAATTTCTTTAGGTGGACATGTTATGTGCTACTAGTGTGGTATAGAGGGGCAGAAGAGACCTAAGTGCACTCATGACCCTGTGGAGTGTCAAGCTTGCAGCAAGATGGTTCATCTGCTTCATTTTTTCAGGGATTTTCTACCAGTGGAAAGTGAGAGGGGTTCTGTGAAAACTCCGTGAGCGGGAGTAGGATGAGTACCTTCTTACCAGTCTGAAAACTAGAATGCGTATGGGCATGAAGTATGAGATGGTGGTTATGGCCATGGTAGACAGACATGAGGATCTCAGAGGTAGTAGGGCGGGAAAACTCAGGGTAGCCTGGATGTGTCACAGGGCCATGAAACTGGGCAACCATATGCTGTGGAATAGACGCAACATGAGAAAGATCCTGGACCTTCCACTATTAGAGGTACTATTCTTGTAACTTCTTTTTTATCTTCTACACTTTTCGATATGGGTTCTACACATAGCATTTTATCGGTGCTAGTTGTGGAGAGCCTTGGGCTCTATTTTTCTTCTTCTTCTGATATCATTATGCTATACACTCCATTGGGGACTATAATGGCTACTGTACATTAGTGTCGGGAGTTCCCCCTAGAGCTTGGTTGGTGTTACTTTCTTTGGAACCTCTATGTCATAGAGATGATAAACTATGATTTCATTCTGGTGATGGACTAGTTGGTACCCTTTCAAGCCTCTGTAGACTTCTATCGTCATAGGGTGAGTTTCAAGTCACTAGAGGGCAGAGCGTTTCAATACATGGGATAATGGGATGTCCAGGCGAGCCTAGTTGGAAATGAGCATCGTGGGCAAGTTGGTGTGACCGCCCAGATTGAGAGTTTATATATGGATGATCAGGAGACTTATCAGATGGATTTCCCTCTAGTCATTGATCATTTATGGGATGTATTCCTAGATGAATTTATAGGTCTTACTCTAGACAGAGGAGTTGATTTATCTATTGAGCTTATGCCAGGAACAACACTGGTGTCTATTCCTCCTTATAGGATGGCTACACTTGAGTTACGAGATCTCAAGAGGTAGTCAGAATAGTTATTGGAAAAGGGTTTCATCCAACCTAGTACATCTCCTTGGGGTTCTCCATTCCTCTTTTTGATGATGGTAGATGGTACACTCAGACTATGTGTAGATTATCGGATGTTGAACTAGTTGACAGTTAAGAACTGATATCCCTTGACGAGGATCGATGATTTGTTTGATCAAATTTTGGGAGCATGAGTGTTCTCGAAGATTGAAATGGGGTTAGGATATCATCAGTTGCACGTTATACCATCAGATATACCTCTCACAGCATTGAGTAGCATGTCTGGTCTATATGAGTGCTTGGTGATGCCCTTCGGACTCATAAACGCACCAACAGTTTTCATGGCCCTGATGAATCATGTGTTCCACCCTTATCTGGAATCTTTTTTGGTACTTTTCATGGACTACATCTTGGTGTACACTCAAAATCTACAAGACCATGCTATCCATTTTGAGATCTTATTGAGTACACAATGAGTTCACTAACTATATGTTATTCTCTCAAATTGACTCTTTTGGATGAACCAGATACACTTCCTTGGTCATATTATTTCAGAGGTAGGAGTTTCAGTAGACCCAGAGAAGGTGAGAGCAGTAGTGTCTTGGGATCATCCTAAGAATTTGTTTGAGGTACGGAGTTTCTCAGAGCTGGTTGGTTACTACAGGCACATTATACAAGACTTCTCCTGCATAGCAGCGTCGTTGACAGGTTTGACTAAAAAGGGTGTGAATTTTGTTTGGTTAGAAGCTTGCAAGACAGACATTCATGAGATAAAGGGATGGTTGACATCAGCACTAGTCCATATAATTCTAGAGCAAGGAAAGATCTATACAGCCTACTTTAATGCATTAGTTATTGGGCTGGGTGTAGTGTTAATGTAGGGCGATTGAGTTGTTGCATACGGGTCTCGGTAGTTAAGGCCACATGAATGGAATTACCTGACAAATGACTTAGAGTTGGCTGTAGTTGTTCATGCATTGTTCTATTGGATAAATTATCTATTGGGAGAACATTTTTTGGTTTTTACAGTAAAAAAAATTCTCAAGTACATCTTTACTTAATGTTACCTGAACATGAGATAGCGAAGGTGGGTTGAATAACTTCAGTCCTTCGACTTTGAGCTTTCCTATACACCTGGTAAGGGTAATGAAATTGCTAATACACTGAGAAAGAAGACATAGAAACATGAAATTCATGAGGCTAGTGGTGAGGGGCATCTTATGGATTTGTTCTCTAATATGCATTTGGAGGTGAATGATATTTAGGGGAAAACATATCTTTCATCCTTGTATGTGATTTCTACCATCCTTAATAGATTGAGAATGAGACATATATCTAATTAAGATGGACTAGTTCTACGGGATTCGGTGGAAAGTGAGGACCCTCCTCCTGGTTGGATGATAGCTGATGATGAGGTGCTACATTTCCACAGATGAGTTTGTGTTCCAGGGGATATATGCGAGGAGCTGTTGTGGGAGATTCATGCTTCATCTTGGGTAGTGCGTCTTGGAGTTACCAAGCTGTACAATGACTTGAGATATTAATACTAGTGGCCAAGTATGATGAAATAAGTAGCTTGTTTTTTATGAGATGTTCCACCTTTCAGCCATTGAAGGCGGAGCATCAAAGGCTAGCTGGACTATTATATTAGTTACCCTTTCTGGAATGGAAAAGGATGATGTCTCGATTGACATGATGGCTGGATTTCCAAGGTCACCTCGAGGCAATGATTTCATGTGGGTTGTTGTGGACAACCTTATAAAGGTAACTCACTTTTTTACAATCAAGGAGACCTTCTGTGTTGACGAGCTCGAGTAGCTGTATATTCGAGAGGTCGTACATCTTCAGGGGGTACCTCATTCTATCATTTCAGATAGGGATGCCCATTTTACATCTCATTTCTCGCTATGTTTTATGGGGGAACTAGGTACACAGGTGCTTCTGAGAATAGTTTACCACCCTCAGACCGATGTCCAGTTAGAGCGTACTATATAGGAATTTGAGGACAAGAGGTGCGCATGCGTCCTAGACATTTGCGGCGCATGGGAATATCATATACCCCTGGTTGAGTTTTCCTATAATAATAGTTTCATGCGACTATCGAGATGGCACCTTACAAGACATTATATTATAGGCCATGTCGATCAACCTTGTGCTCGTTGGAGGTAAGTGAGGAAGCTTTACTAGGACCACGTCACATGAAGGAGACTTCAGAGAAGGTCCAATTGATTCTAAAGCGGATGGCTACTACCCAGTCTCATAAAAAAGCTTATACTGATTTCCAAAGATGACCCTTGTAGTTTGTGGTCGGGGATCAGATTTTATTGCGTGTTTCTCCGAAGTTGGGACATAGAGGGATCATGAGATATGGTAAACATTCATCGTGGTATGTGGGGCCATTTGAGTTTCTAGAGAGGGTCAGGCCGATTGCCTATTGGTTTCAGTTTCCACAGAGGTACTGGGCCATGCACGACGTCTTCCATGTATCTCAGTTGCACTGTTATCACTTAGACCCATCTAGCGTTTTTCAACCAAAGGAGGTTGATCTTCAGGCATATAAATCATTTATGGATCATCTGGTTCATATTGTTGAAAGAAGAACAATTGTTCTAAGAGGCTGGCCAGTTCCTCTCGTACGGGTGCTATGGAAGAATGGCTGAGTGCTGGACGAAACATGGGAGCAGGAGACAGTCATGCGTGCTCAGTGGCCAGAGTTGTTCTGAGCATTATCTTCACCACCCTTGGGAGGGAAATTCGTGGACAAATTTCCACGAAGGAGGAATTTTTTAAGAACCAAGTTCATGTTTATGAGGTACGAGTTTCTTCTTTTCATTTTTCCTTAACAAATATAATGGGTAAAAAATTCCATATTTTATGGGTACACACCATTTACTTTTCCACACACCATATACTTTGGCTGTGATTGATGAGTACACAGGGCATATAGCCATGTCGGCGATGACAAGTGTAAAAATAGACTACACGCCATGTAGTGGGCATTACACGCCATGTAGTCAGTCAACATGTGAATAGTAAGGCTGTGAAGGGAGCTTCCAAATGAGTGATAGAACATGCTATGTAATCAGGTATTTCACGGTGTGTACTAATTTCGATAGATGAATAGTGTCACACTTGCAAGAAGCCACCAGCGTAACAGTTAAAAAATGAAAAGTACACAGTGTGTACATGAGAGTATATGGCGTGTACTTGAGAGTACATGACTTGTAGTATGTTTTTTCTCTTAAAATGGGATTTAGCCTCCTCATTTGGAATAGGAGGATTTGTGCTCATTTTGGAAGCTGAGAGAGGAGACCAGAGCATCGGAGATCTCCTAATCGCTCACCGGGAACCCGATTCCTACGTCGTCGATCTCGATTCGACCATGCTGGTATTCCCTTCCTTATTCATTAGTAGTTCATACAAATTCATTAAAAATTAAATGTTTTTTAGGTTTGAATGTGTTGTTGTTATTCCCTGATCTACGTCGTTCTTGGGAATTTCTAGAAGCATCGTTCACGTATATCGATCAGGGGTGATCGAGGAAAGTGGTCTGATGTTTATTTCCAACTATGGTGTACAAATTGTGTACCGATGGGCTATGAAAACATGTTGGGGTGTCATGAGGGTGATTCCTTTGATGTTTTAAATACCTAGAATTGTATAGGTAACTAAATGAAATTATAAACTATTGTTTTGGATCACTGCTTGGATCCTGGACCACCCCATAGGTGCGTTCCTCTGTTTAACCACATGGCTAGGTTACCTGAGGGTAATTCCATGATTATAATGTGTGTTTAATTGCCTTGAGATGAATTTTATATAAACTGCATGTTTATGATTTGTGATCGGCCCAGTCACTTGTGCCTGAGGGCATTGGTTTACTTTAGCCTAAGGGCACAGACCTGATTAGCCTGAGGGCATTGTTATATTAGCCGGAGGGCAAAGTGAAATTTAGCATGAGGGCATGGTGATATTTATACTGAGTGAATGACCATATTATCCTGAGGGCAAGGTGATATTTATCCTGAGGGCATGGTGATACATAGCCTTGGGGAATGAATATACTAGCCTGAGGTCATTGTTACATTTATCCAGAGGGTAGGGTTCTGATTAGATTGAGGGCTTGGCTCCGATGAGCACAAAAAGTTATTAAATTGAATGGTTAAAATGAATATCAAAATGTAAATGAAACTGGTAGTGATAGTTACTTCTGAGTACTTACTAGTTTTTACATTTACTATTGCACATTGTTATTGCATATTTTTACTGACAGCTAGGTACGGGCCTTAGTGGGTACCTACTAGGATTCATTTCTTACACCCTGTTTGGGTCATGTTTCATCCAAAATATATTATATTTCCATAGTTGTCTATAGGGTCCGGGGACCCTATACAGGTACTTGATTGTTGCTGATGAGTATGAGAGCATGGGACCGAGCATAGGCTTACGATGCTGCTGACTATTCTATTTTGTTCCCTTGTACTTGTACCCTCTGTTGTAATGTATTTTATCATAGTGTATCCTATTCTGGCTGATTACATAGAATTACTGAAATTCTCCATCCTTATATATATGAAAGCTAGTTCTCTTTTCTACAGTTGCCTGTTTCAATTGTATATTGTTTACTACATACACTGTTGTGTGTTATTTATCTTTTTCGATGTGATACACTTTAAAAAATGAGGGAATATTTCCCCCACTATCAGACATGTGCCCTCCCTGGTAGTCAACAGCCTCTAGCATTTGGGAAAATGCACTTCAGGTCATGTGACCAACCGGGTTCGGCGGACCCGTTCAGTGGCACCCAGATTCGGGATGTTGTAATGGCCCAGTGGGCCAGGCCCATCGTGGGAATGACCAACATGTCCAGATATGAATCGGGAAAGGTCAAACCAAACTAGATCGGATCTGGAAAGGCTGGGTCAGGCCGAGTCAGTCCGACGGGGTCAGACCGGAATCAGGCCCATCCAGACCAAATTTCTCCTTTGTGGCCATATCATGAGAACATGCGTGTGTATGAAAAATCGCCTTTGGCACTAGAATTCTTGGATCAAGATGTTCCTTTTGGTTTACATACACTACATTTTTAGATAAAGTTGGATTATAGGTGGGTTCGATTGAAACCCAAATCCAACTGGGCCCTTAGAGCAGAAACACTAATAACATACAGATCGGGCATCCATTTGACGATCCTTCTGTTTCATTGGGTCCCTAATGAAATGACAAACCTTTTTTTTACTCCTTTTAAGTTTTTGGTGGTGGTCAAGGTAAGACCAATATCTCAAGGGACTGATTCTACGATACTCGAGTGTATAGGATGTGAGGAATCCAGTGGCTAGTAGTGAGGTGGATGTTGGAGATAGATATTACAGTGGATAGTTACCTATCGACTATGGGAGGGTCAGATCCTGTGTGGGTAATTGCGAGGGTCGGTACATATATATCATGTGTGGGTCAGTGCTAAACAATCCTATGTGGGTCAGTGCATATTAATCCTATGTGGGTGGGATCCTGTGTGAGTGAGCGCTCAGCGATCTGGTGTGGGTCAGCGCATACCAATCTTGTGTGGGTCAGATTCTCTGTGGGATTTTATAAGGGTTAGTACCTCTCAATCATGTGTGTGTCGGACTCTGTATAATTATCACTGGTGCCTCTTGACAGAATTAGATGATCTAGCTTCGGGACTAATCATATGTACTTATATACTTCACTTTTACCTGTGTGAGTTGAGTTATTACCCTTAAGGTGAACCTGTGCACTACTTATATCTTCATGGTGATAATTGTATGGTACTTATACCTTTTCATAATTCTATCCTCATCTGTGAGGTGTGTTTTTATTGACAACATAGGTAGAGGTATGTGAATATACCTAAGTAGTTTGATTTCTATTGTTTAATGCTTTGAGATTGAGGTCTTGCTTTGTGGTTTTTCCTTTGTGAATTCCAAGAGATACTCGGGGGTCTCGAGGTCCCTATTGAGTATCATTATACTCACCCCTGCATAGGCTTCACCTAAAACTTTCACTATCATGTGATGACGATAGACAAATCTGACTGAGGAAGATGGTTATGGGGCTATAGGTTGCTCGGGGGAGGACCTTAGACACGATGATCCATAGAGACAACCATTCATGAGTTGTGCCTACACATTAGGTAGGATCCTTGGCAGGTGCTCAGAGGAGCTATTTCCAGTTTTACTTGTCATTCCCGATTGTACATATACATTCTAGTTGGTCTTGTGTCCTGGCCTCTTTACATATTGAATACACTATGTTTACTATATAGTTTACCATGGTCTAGTATATTTTTTATGTGCTGGGTTTGTGTGAGTTAACTGGTATAGAGGAAATTCCTTCCCATTTTTGGGAATATTAATTTTGGTGCTTATCTCCAACCCCTGGCCTATGGAAGGTAGGCATGGGGAAGTCATGGAACGGGCCCCGGGGGATGGGTTGTGACAAATTATTATCATAGGAGTTTGGTTCTACCAAAGTACTAGGACTCTAATCTTTTATGTGTGGATCAATAGTGTTAAGTGTTTTGAGTGTGGTTTTTAGTTCAGGCAGTCCAGTGTTGTTTCGGAGGCCTATGTATCCATAAACTAGGACCCGGACTTTTTATTTATGATTCAGTGCATGAAAACACGTATAGCGTATGTGTTTTTGAAATGTATTACATGTGATCTCTTTGAGTTAGCTCACCAGGTATAATCTTAATGACCATGGAGAAACAATTTCTTTTCAGGATGCCTCCATGGATACAAAAATCTAGTGTTATAGTTAGAGTACGTGAAGATAGCACAACGAGGAACGAGGCTATAGTGCAGGGCCCCCATATAGAAGTTGTACCATCAGGTGGTGTATCAACAGCACTACTAACCATTGGGAAACTGATGCCACCAGCAACAACAATAGATGGTGCATGCAGCTTGAGTATGTTGCACGAGTTTCAGTACCAGTGGCCATTATCGTTTTAGAGAGATATGGATCCCCATGTAGCTGGGGATTCGCTGGAGGGCGTGGTTAGAGTTTTTTTACCGGTAGGGACACCAGCTGATCTCATGGTGATCCTTGTTTCCAGTATTCTCCAAGAAACAGTGGGAAGATGGTGGAGCATGATGCTCTAGGTTAACGAAGAGGTCACTTTCATATGGGAGTACTTCGAGAGCCTTTTCAGGGTAGAGTTCATCCCAACGACCCTATTCACAATGCGTATACAAGATCATCTCCACTTCCAGCAGGGTAGCATGATTGTGGCTCATTATTTTGTGAGGTTCATCAACCTCTCGCGCTACTCCACTAACATTGTGTGTAACCCTCCATCAAGGCCCAGAAAATTGACTAGGGGTTCAGACGATATATTAGAGATTCGGTGGTTTTTATCAGTATCCTAACATAGGTGGCGGTGTTAGAGATATCACTCTTAGTGGAGAGCTTCTATTCTAAGAAGTCACCAGTAGTGAGACCCACCACCTGAGGACGCATAGAAAATTCATCTGAAGCTGGTGGAAGACATATGATGTAGACGTCCCAGAAGACCATACTTATATGTGGATGACTGTAGGATATAGGGTCGGTTGTGTGGGGTGGTCGAGACAGACCAGGACCGGTGAGGAATAAGTAGTGTTATTCTTGTGGCCGGTTGTGTCACATAGCCCACGACTGCCAGACCCGTTGTACAGATGACCAACAGATAGTTGAGTACCACCAAGGTAGAGTTGACGATTTGATTGAGGAAGTCCTCCTGAAAGAGGTGGATGTGGAAGAGGATCGGGATGTGATGCAGGCGGTGGGGGAAATTTGAGGTTTTACTACCACCACCTCTAGGGTGTCCACCCTGACCATAGGGAGCAGGTGGATAGGGGCAAGCTCAGGTCCAGGAAACTGAGCCCTACGATCCCAATGCTCCAAAAATGATTCGAGGAATGATCTGTGTCTACTCCACCTTATATATAGTACTTATAGACATAGGTACCAAATCATTCTTTAATTTCCAAGACCCTTGTTTGGAGCTCGAAGATTCCAGTAGAGTCGTTGGCTCCATACTTATGGCTAGAGACTCCTACAGGAGAAGCTTCTACGATTATGCACTAGTGATGGTAGTGTGAGATTACATTAGGATGTCAGAGATTCACCTGGAATCTTCTAGTAGCAGCATCGAGGCCTTATAGAGTCATCTTGTTAATGGAATGGATATCCACAGTCCGTTCTCAGATTGACTGTATTAAGTGCAATTTGTAGTGTGTCCACACGAATGGGACCAGGTTTTCCTTCACCGGTGAGAAGTGAACCTTTGCACTGCGGGGTGGACTTACCCAGAGAAGGGTGATGCCAATCACACATCATTTGGCTAGCCTTACGCTCATAGTGGTTGTTGTTCAGAGTCCTAGCTATCCTATAGTGGTGGACCAGTACACGGATGTTTTCCTAGATGATGTTTCGGGTCTACCTCATTGTAGAGTGGTGTACTTTTACTTCAACTTGTACCCCTAGAGGACACTGAGGTCTACTCCATCATATCAGAGGGCTCTCATGGAGATTCAAGAGCTGTGAGTATTACTGGAAGAAATGAAAAGAAAGGGATTCATTAGGACCAGTGTTTCACCTTAGACAACCCGATTTTGTTTGTCAGGAAGGATAATGGGAGTATGAGACTCAATATGGAATATCGGTGCCTAAACTAGGTGCCCATGAATAACAAGTAACCAGTAATGAGGATTAATGATCTATTTGATCTACTGAAGGATGCATGATGGTTTTCGAAGATATACCTAAGATCAAGCTACTTCCAGCTCAGGGTACGAGACAAGGTTGTACATAATAGGTCCATTAGATGTCGGTATGGCCATTTGGTGTTCTTGGTTATTCTTTTTTACATAACTAATTCGCCAACAGTGTTAATGTCACGCATTAACTTGATCTCACAACCATACCTCAATATCTTTTTAGTAGTTTTCATCGACAACATACTGATATACTCATCGACGTAGAAGGGGAATGCCTATCATCTGTCTATAGTTCTTGATACACTCTAAGAGCACCAACTTTTTGGTATGATCTCAATGTGATAGTACTAGATATGAGAGGTCCACTTTCTAGGACACATCATCATAGAGGCTGTATTTGTAGTGGTTCAACCGATGAATGAGGTTTTACATGCTTATGAGCCTCCGAGGAGTGTTATGGAGGTACGAAGTTTCCTGGGATTGGCCAGTTACTACCGAAGGGTTGTGCTAGAAATTTTTAATGTTTCGAAACCCTTATCAATCTTGAAAAAGAAGGGGACACCCTTCGTATGGTCGAAGAGATGCGAGCAGATTTTCTAGGAGTTGCAGTAGATACTAACAAGTGGCCCCATCTTGTGGATACCTAAAGAAGGCATTGGGTATGTCCTCTACTGCGATGAATCTGGGACAATTCATGGATTTTTCATAATGCAAGAGTGAGTCGTGATCATGAATGGTTCTCAACAGCTGAGAAAACATGAGCATAACTACTCTACCCATCACCATGATTTAGCATTAGTGGTCTTCACATTGAAGATGTGGTGAAATTACTTTATGGGTGAACGTTTTATTGTCTACTCTGATAACAACAGTCTTAGGTAAATCTTCTCTACGAAGGACATGAACATGAGACATCAGTGTTGGCTTGAGTTCCTCCAAGACAATGAGTTCGAAATATTCTATACTCTTGGAAAGGGAAACATGGTAGAAGACGCACACAACAAGATATATGGTATATAGTTCCTGAGTGATCCAACATAGCAGTTAGCCGCTTTACAGATATACTACGTGGATCGTGGTAGAGCAGCTTATCTTTAGTCTCTTGCAGTCACTCCCCCACTCTTTCAGTGAGTCATGAAGGTGAAGCTTGGGGATACTAACTACGAGGCTCGATGTGATGAGATATCTAAAGGATAGGCACCTGATGTATTTTCTGAAGGTGTGGATAATTTAATCCTTTTCAAAGGGTGTAATATGGTACCAATGGAACTAAGGGAGGAAGTGTTGAGGGAGTTCCATACATTCCCTCTAGCGGTACTTCCATGATTGGAGAATATGTACTAGGACATTCAATGTCAACACTTGTGGCTTGTAATGAAAGATCATTGGATGAGTATGTCTCTTGGTGCCTCACTTTTCCAGAAATGAAGGCCGAGCTTCCAGTTCCTGTAGGCTTATTTTATCCACTAAAGGTTCCAAAGTTGAATTGTGATGGAATTTAAATGGAATTTGTGACAGGACATAGACGCATGACCAAAGTTCATGATTATATCTGGGTGATTGTTGACCGAACAAACAATTCGGTACACTTCATACCTATTAGAGAACAGGGAACATTAGGGAGCTTGTGATGCCTCTCTGTGCATCAGATTGTACGGCTTCATCGAGTTCCATCTACGATTATCTCCGAACATGAGGCATGTTTCAATTACAGGCAATGGAAGGAGTTGTAGGAGGCATTCAGGACACAAATTCAATTGAGAACCACCTTCCATCCTTAGATGGATGGTCAGATAGAGTGGACAATTCAAACCGTTGAGGACATGCTATGTGCTTGCGTCCTTGATTTCAGCCACAGATTCGAAGATCCTTGCCCTTAATGGAGTTCACATAAAACAACTTTTATCACTCCACTATCGATATGGAACCATTCAAGGCATTGTATGGACGACCTTTTGGATCACCTCTGTGCAG
Source organism: Viscum album (assembly GCA_963277665.1). NCBI lineage: Eukaryota > Viridiplantae > Streptophyta > Magnoliopsida > Santalales > Viscaceae > Viscum > Viscum album. The sequence continues at coordinate 2,100,987,526 of OY728127.1, read as the reverse complement.
GACTTGCACAAGGGAGTCAGCACTTGTGGGACCAGATTTTGTACGATCTACCATAGAGAAGTTTCATATCATCGTGGAGTGGATAAAGACTGCATAGAGCAGGCAGAAATCATGTGATGACAAGGGACATACACCTCAAGAGTTTGATGATGGTGTCCATGTATTTCTATGGGTCTCACCTCGACATGGTTTGCAGAGATTTGGCTGAGGTAGAAAGTAATCTCCGAGAATAATCAGACCCTTTTAGGTCCTCAGTAGTGTGGGCAAGATGAATTACCACTTAGCTCTTCCACCTTAGTTCCACCGGGTGGACGACATTTCCCATGTATCCCAGCTGAGGGGTTATATACATGATCCTTTACACATCATTGACTGTGGAAAGCGAGACATCGATGATGGGGAACAGTTTTCAGAGGTTCCAATGCAGATTGAGGATCGACAAGAGAAGGTCCTTCATGGGTGGTCGATACCTCTTGTGCGCGTTGGTTGGAAACACAGGAACCTCCAGGAGAGAACGTGGGAGTAGGAGGCTCCAATTAATGCTTAGTACTCCCCACATGTTTCCCTATTTTGTGTTGTGGCTTTTGAGGATGCAACACCCTGAAGTGGGGAGAATGTAAACACCCATATTTTAATTGAATATTTTTAATTATATGGGAATATTACAAGACTGTGAAAATTTATAGTTCATGATTCTGAGGCCTGGTGTGCCTAGAAATATTATCTGTACTTTTTTATGGTACATTCAATAATCTTAAGAGGGTTTTTTTTGAATCATTTGAACTGAATCTCGAAATTTTATCCAAGAACACCATTGAGCTCAAAGCACCAATCATTTATTAATGAGACTATTACATCGATCGGAGTAGTTCTAGGGTGAATGTTTGTTTTTTGGGTTTTTTGTGGAGAATTAACATATTGAAAATAAAATAAAATAACATTTATTTTATTTTTCATTTGAAACCACCCATTTGAATTCATGATGGTGGGGACCACCCGAACCACCATTTAATGTAAGGAAACCATTGGAATTATCCGAATTTAATGTGACAACATATTTTATTTAATGAGAAAACATTAATATGACAACACTAATTGAATTATCTCAATTAATGTTGGCTCATCACTTCTTTGTTGGGAATCATTGGAGAAGGGGGTCTAGGGAGATCATTGGGATAAATATTATCTAATTAAAAACAACTCTTCTAATCCAGAATTTTGACATTGTATTATGGTTTTGAAGTGAGTAGTGGGAGTGACGAACACCGATGACCCTTCATCAAATTCATCTCCTTCCTCACGACACCTCCAACAAACATCAAGGTAGGGTTTTTAAATAGAAGAATGATTAAATCTATTTTTTTATTCTTTATATTCACGATTTAAAATGACAATGTCCAAACAAACATGGCCATCATACACCACTTATACCTTGCCCCATTTTTCTTTAGTTTTTCACGAATTTTCTATGTGTCATTTACACCAAAGAATTAATGATGCTGGAAACACAATGCCTCGTTGATCGAGACATATGGATGCAGAGATCTAGGCCCATGGATAGTAAATATGCCATCTTCATAATGTTTGGGATTGGAATAAAGATGTGATGGCTTGCAGAAGAAGGCAATGGCCGACACCTGGCTGGCCCCATGGAAGGAGGGCAGCGCTCGTCTACGCCATTCGAAGAGGGGGATGCAACCCGTAAGCCTCAATGGAGCAGGGTGACTTTTGATATCCGGCTGACCGCAAGGCAGATTAGCCGGGCATGTCCGCACCTCTTGAGCAGGACTTCAAGATCGCTTGGCTGTGGTAGAGACCGGAGGGTGGCCGACACCTAATCGGTCATAGGGGGAGCAGCGGCGTGCATTTGTGCTGCTGGGTGGTGAACCGTCCGACCGTTTTGGTCGAAAACGTCACATCGAGTAGGACAGTTGGGCTATCCCATGTGTCACCGGGTGAACCGAACGACCATCGGGCCATTCAGAAAACAGGGGCTGGGGGGACTCATCTCCTCTAGGTTGTGGTTAGGGAAGACCCAGCCACGATGGGCCACCTGACCATGGGCAGCACCGCAGGCCACCCTGCGAGCCATGCCGGTGGGTCGCGCCAGTGGGTTGGATCGTGCCCACCCCTAAACTAGCCAGGCCAGGCCTGACACAGCCTAGGCCTACCCGACCAGACCCAAATCGGGCTGGTTAGAATTGAACCAGGTTGGGTGACCCAGACCTGTTCTGGTCGGGTCGGTCTGATCAGGTCGGACTGGACCCGGGCCCATCTGGACCTAGTTTAACCTTTTTGACCATATCATGAAAACTAAGCATCCGTTTGAAGAACCGTCTATGAAACTGGAATCCTTGGATTGAGAAAAAAATTATACTATACATTAGTTTTGGATAAAGGTGGACTATGGCTGGGTTGGACTAAACTTGAATTCAATCAGGCCCTCGAAGTAGAAATGCTAATAACAGACAGACCTGATGTCTATTTCACACGCTGTCTGTTTTTTTCCTTACCACATGAATGTTCTTTGGGTTATTCATTTTTTTAGATTAGTTGTGGTAGAGGTATGACCAAAATCTCATGGGACTAATTTTATGAAGCTCGAGCGCACCGGGTGTGAGAAATCCAATGGCTGTTAGTGATGCCTTGGATCGAGGCGGATAATATAGAGATTAGTTACCTATCTACTCTGGCCGGTTCCGATCCTGTGTGGTTAATTTCGGGGGTTAATACCTATCAATTTTGAGTGGGTCAACATTCAATGATTCTGTATCGGTCCACACATAACGATCATGTGTGGGTCAGATCCTGTGTGGGTCAGTGCTCGGTGATCCTATATGGGTCAATGCATACTGATCATGTTTAGGTCAATGTTCATCAATCCTGTGTTGGTCAGTGCATACCAATCCTATGTGGGTCAGATCATATGTGGGTCATTGCGGTGGTTAGAACCTATTGATCCTATGTGGGTCAGACCCACTGTAAATAAAATCAATTCATCTTGACAGAATAAGATGATATAGCTTCCCAATTGATCATCTGTACTTCTATACTTGACTTTTACCTGAGTGATCTCTGTTTTTAGCCTTATGCTGTAATTATGAGGTACTTATATCTTTATGGTGATACCTGTATTATACTACAACCTTCATGGTATTTTTTCTTCATGTGTGAGGTGTGTTTTTATTGATAACATAGGTATATGTAAGGGCATATAACAAAGTAGGGTGATAGCTATTTCTTTTTGCTTTCAGATTGCGGCCTTGCTTTGTGGTTTATCCTTTGGGGATTCTAAGAGAACCTTCGGGGTCTTGGGGTTCCTACTAAGTATCTTTTTAATCACCCCTGCAAGGGATTCACCCACAACTTGTTGTGTCATGTTCATACGAAAGAAAACACAGTCCAAGGATGAGGGTACCAGGGTTGGAGGTTGCTCAGTGGTGGACCTTAGACGAGACGATCCACAAAGACGACCACTCATGAGCTGTACCTAAACTTCATATATGATCCTTAGAGGATTTTCTAAGCAGCTATTTCTAGTTTTACTTGTATTTACCTGTTTTACTTGTACATTCTAATTGGGATTGTATTTTGGCCCCTTTACATACTGTACACACCATGTTTTTAATATAGTTTACCTTGTACTTGTATATTTTTGTGTGCTTGGTTTGCATGAGTTTACTGGTTTAGAGGAAACGCTTTCCCGTTTTAGGGAATACACCTTTCAGTGCTTATCGCCACCCCCTGGCCTAAGGATGGTGGTCTAGGGGTAGTCACAACATAGGCCCCAGGGGACGAGTCATGACAATATTTCAAATAACAATGATCATGTATTCTCTCGGTGATACATGAAGTGTAATATATTGAAATGAAGCTACCATGATTTATATATTCTATAAATTATCATTTATGATTATGTGGTTTACGATTATGATTATTATTACCCACACAATGATTATAATTTTATTCAATGGTTGGAACTCGATGGAATGATGATAATGATGAATGTGATTGAAAATGAAATAATTTTCCTCATATGAATCCAATATTTATTGGTGCGGAATATAAAATAAATTTTTTATTTATAAAAATTTCCCATGATGTTAACTATGTTTCACTTAAATGTCAAAAATATTCACAATAGTGTTAGGTTGAGATTTAATTGAGGCACAAACCACTTTCAATTATACATTATGTTAATTCAATGGTTTCTATGAGATTAACATGAACCACTTCTTATATATTTTATGTTCTCTACAATTTATAATATCATTAATTTTTCTTAGTTCTATATCATTTTGGATTGTGAATAATATTAATGTTCATTTATTATTATGAATGTGATACCACATGATGAAATTTACCCTATGTAGTGGGATGGTTTGAAAAGATAAATTTTTAAAAATTTCACCATCTTAATTCATTATATGATAATTTATAATGAATTGGATGAGGTTAAAAAAATTATTTTGAATAAAATAGTAACTATGGGGAAAATAATACAAATTCATTTGATGTATGTTCATGTATTATCATCTAAAAAACACGTTAGATTTATCAAATCATTATTTTCTTATAACTATATCTCAAAAGGGAGTCAGATAGATGGGATATCAATATTTATGAATTATTCAATCCGTGTGCCATCAATGGAGAAATAGTGATTGGAGTTACCCATCAATCATTGGGTCTTGTTATATAATGATTTAATAATTTCAAGGTAAATTATAATAAGCATATAGAGAAGAAGATGTTCTTTTCTTTATTCTTGATGTGTGGAGAGAAAAATTGAATAAATTAACATATGTCGATAGGTATATGTTTTATGTGTTGGATGGATGGGTATCATGAAATCAAATAATGATTTGAAAATAAGGCAAAAATAGAAGATGATTCAAAAAGAGATAATGTTCCAATGCCAAAAACACTCTCAGAACAGTGTTACAAATGATTGGAGTTTGGTAATTATATTATCCAATGATCAAATCAAAATGATAATATTGGCTATTGAAATTAAAAAAATTATAGTCTGTAAGGAAAATTAAAATATCAAGTGACCTATATTGATGATGTTGATAACGACGGAATGAAAGGTATATGGAACATATAATCAAGAAATTCTATACTCTTAAATGATGTTCTATATATGAAATCATTTATAAAAGAAGAACTATAAAATGGTATCTCAATGTCACCTAAAAATTAGATTTTTATTTTTAATTGATTCACATTAATGGTATGATGATCCTATATATTGATTATTATTGTTCCCATGTTTTTGTATTTTGGAATAGTAGTCTAGTAAAAATCTATACTCTCCTAGAATATGAATTTGTTCTCAAAAAAGGTATATATTAAGTCTCATTATATAAATAACATGACAATTTCTGAGGAAGGGGAGTATCATTTGATATTCATATCAAACATCTTATTGTCCATTAGTTTAATAATAAATATTAATTTCGCAGTGATATCAGATCCCATATATTGATTTTTATTCCTATTAACATGGGGTAATTATATTTAATGGTTGGGGATCAACTCAACGTCAAAGATATGATTATTTTGAGGGACCCTAAAGATAAAATTCATGAAGTTATGCATATGATTCCAGCAAATAATAAATTATATTTTTTTCAGCAGAAACAAGAACTTGTGATACACCTACATCAATGAATATATATTAAATATACTCAATACATTGAAATTATTTTAAGAAGAAACTGAAAAATAATATTGACAATAGATTCTGTAAAAAAAATTATATCATATTTTAGTGAACATATACTTTTATTTATAATTAAATATGGATCAATGTGGAACATTATTGATTATAAAGGATATAATAATATATCTATGAAGCACAATGTTCCTTTATCATGTATTGATGAAAATTATTATCAAATACATAACACTCAATATTGTTCAGAGACAAACCATCATTCATGAAATCATCATTAATGGGTCAAAAAGGTTTATATAAACCTGAAATAACTACTTACAAGTTATTGATATAATGAATTTATATTAGTATCCTTTTTACATACCATTGACACATGTTATCATCATGTATTTAATAATTTTTTCTTAAATAGATTAACTTTATCAGTTTGTATAAGTCTTAATTGAAAATTTTATTTTAAATTTATTATGTGAGGATGAGATGGAATATTAGATGATGATTTTAATAATGAACCTAACGAATGATAATATGTATAAGAATTTTTCCAAATGATAATTATGGTTATTAATGTTTTTATTTTTTATTTATATAATTTCAAGTGAGGGTATATATATGTATCCATAAATGAAAAAAGTTATTATATGTTTTCCAAGAATAACCACTGTAACTGAGATCTATAATTTTCTTAGTTTACAAGATATTAAAGATGATATGAGGTGGATTTATCAAATCTATCTAATCCAATAAAAATAAACCAATAATTTATTCATGATCCTATATATGAATTAATTTTCCAAAAACATTATGGAACTTGATTGAATGTCATTATACACACATTGTCTTACATTTACCTATAGTGGGGAAGGGTTTTGATGTATAATTGTGTTTCAATAAAGGCTCAAGGGTGTCTTCTTTGAAAGAATTGTAATATTATAACTTATGCCTCGTGAAATATAAAGCTTCATCAGTATAATTATCTGACCCTTGATTTTGAGTTAGTTGATGTTTTTTTTCATAACTGATATGGTGATATATTATGTATAGTTAATTGTGTGACATATACAATGACCATGTAATATTAACTTATATATGGTCACATAAATAGTTTAATATGACCCATATATTTTGTTGGAGTTGATGACTAATTATAAGTGGTCAATGAAATACTATCATTGGAAAGTAATCATAGTGAATAATATACTAATTCAAAATGATCATTCTATAATATCTATGATGAGGATCAAAAAATATATAATTTTTTTGTTACAATATTTGATAGTTCTAGTCATCGAAAATATTGTGTATAAATCATATCTTTCTCAAATGTATTTAAAAAAATATATCCATCCGGGGATTAAACTGTCACAGTGGCATGACATAGAGATATAAAAGAAAGCAAGAAATGATTCCTCTGAAATATTTATTTTTATGAAATGTCATGGTTCATGAAAGAATTATGCTCCCCATAAATACAAGATATAATGGAGGGGAAATTGGGGTATTCTCGTAGATCAAAAGTCTATGTTCATTTTGTTAGAATGATGATGTATATTTATCTAGTAGTATATCTAGTGTGGGTCATCATGACAAGACATATTGTAGAGTATTTTCCATGATTCATGGTGTGTTATAATGTTATATATGATGAAATAAATATAAGGGGATTTATAACAACTAACCATATCAATATGAATATGTTAAAACATGGAAAGTCATTTATTAATTAGAATACCCATAACATCTATATGAGAAATGATTTTTTTGTTATAATTGATCACAATAAGAAGATTACACACAACATTTCTATTAGATAATAATTAAATATTTTTCAGCAAATGAAGATATTAATTAATGATGTTGTATTGTTTAGGTTTTTAACATATTTTTTTATATGAATGGGATACAATGAATACCTTGATTTTCAAAAGATGACTTTAGAAGTCTTAAGATATATATGGGATTTTTTTACTCATTATTATATTATATATGTGGTTGATATATGAGAACCATTGAATAAATAAATGATATAATATGATATTTATATGGATTTAAATGTTTAATGGGATAAAATCCATCCTTAATCTAGTTTGGTAACAAGAACCTATTTCAATCTAGAATTCTGATTAATCCTCATAAATTCCTCTATGAAACAAATGTGATGAAAAAAACATGATGGGGATGAATAAAAAATGATATTAACTAGGGCCTAATATAGGATAATAAATTTTTGATAAATTCAAAATCATTCAGAAAAAAATTAATAAATCATAGAGAAAAAGAGTTTATAATCACAATCTCCATTGAAATGTAAAATTTGATGTGTGTTTGAAGGTATTCTTGTGAATTTATCAAATGAAAATGAAAATGATATTTAGAAATAAGGTAATTATTATCATAATTTATATATTATTTTGTAGATTCTTTAATGAGTATTTAATATATAATATCTATTAGTAATTCCACCAGAACTCCTTCATGTTCATTATATGTCCTTGTATCTCTCCTAAAAAAGTAAACACCTTCTATATAAAATTTACCAAACTCTAAGGTTATACCAATGAAACATTGTCATCCCATTGATGACAACACAATTTAAATACTTTATTTTAGAGATATGTAACTTGACTAATCAACATGTATAACTCTTCATGAGGAATTAGTTTTTTGAATAAGCAACATAGAAATATTGTGATACTGTAAAATATATAAATGGTAATTATTTTTTGTTGGATTAATATAATTTCATGAGTGAAAATATTTATTTTAGGGGTATAATGAAAAATCTATATAATTTATGATATATTCCTATTTATAAATTTTTGGTCTACTTGTTAGATAGTGATACATGAAACCCTAATTTTTAATGAACCTTGATATATTATTAAAATTTTAATATCTAATGTGTTAGTAACCACATAACAATTTTATTGGAGGGTAGAAATAGGAATTAAAAAATTATGAAAAAATTATGGTTTAACCAAATAATAAAATAATTAATTTTCAATAAATTTATTATAAATGAAATGAGAAATCATTTTATATTAATTCTTCTTTTTTAGAACATTTTTTATGTTGGAAATAGGTTTCTATCATAATTTATTATGATAGTAAATATCGGTGACTAATATAAATAAAATAATAAAATTATATTTTCAATCTCACATTATATTATTCTTGTAATGTTTTTTCAAGACTTATATAATAATGAAGAAAGTATTACAGTTATAAAACTATTTTTCATAAAATACACTTTTTGTTGTTTTTTGAGATCTTTGATTAAAACATTTCTTCACATTATTGAAACATAATCATCAAAAATAGATATCATATTTTGATTTATTATATTCAAAAATTTTAAATAGGTTGATTTTATTTATTGTATTTATTGACATTAACTTATTAAAAAAAATTCACCTTGATCTGTATAAAACAATAAAAATATTGATATTTTTTTTGATAAATATTTAAAATTTCACTAATAGTTGTCCTTACCATAATTTATATGTGGATTTAATCCATCTTGATCTATTTCTCAAATATACTTCCACTTAGATTTATTTTTATTTTATTATAATAATTATATTAATTTAACAAAAGAAGAATTACAAAATGTAACTCTATTTATTTTAATACATTTAATATTGTATTGATAGGATAAAAATTGGATAATTTCATTTTTAAATATTTACATGAAATATGATATATAATTTTATCATGTTAATTTATTTTTAATTTTTATTTATAAAATAATGTCCTTAAATTCATACAAAATTGTGATATAGTATTTATTCAATTAATATTAAAAAATAACATATATTGTTAAAACATTAAATGTAAAACAATTTAAATCAATATTGTTTTCCAAAAATATTAGAAATTATTTTTAACATATTAGGTAAATTTGAATTGTAAATATTAAAATTCTGTTTTTATCGATTTTTTTTCAAATTCAAACTAAATTAATAGTTTAAAAAATTAAATTAATAGTGTTTTATAATAATATAATTTCAGTAAATGTTTTAATATTCTAGGAAGTATTATATTATGAAATTTTAATTTTATATGGTTTGAATTATCAATAATTTTATATTATTTTCGTCACTTGTCATTTTATGTTAACACTCATAATCCTCATATTATAAAATAAAATTGATAGTATTGTAATTTTTAACTTCATTAACAGTGGTTAAAAAATAGGGATCTGGGGGATAATATAATTTATAAATGACAAAAAATAATTCAATGAATGTATTTATAATTATACTAATATATTTTTCAAATTTTATAAATTTGGCTAAATTTATAAAATAAAAATAATTTATCCTCATTTAAATATTTTTATAATCTAAGAGGGTCCCACCCCGTACATATAAATGAGAAACATTTTTCTTATTTAGTTAAAATTATTGAGCAATATATTTCATCCAATTATTACAATGATACATTATTTTCATATATTTCCACATCTATGTTATTCTTTTCTTTCCCAATGCCATTCATTTTGTGGCTTCTGTTGTAAGTAAATGAATGATTCTCAGTGAAGAGGTATAAAACATAATTGTGAATTTTAAATTTTATTTCTCTATTTCCCTCCCTTGATTGTATGATATATATTCATAAATAATGACATCAGTAGCTACAAAATTATATTTTTTTTTAATTTTTGACTAAAAAAACCATTATCCGTTAGCTTTATATCTATTGGATAATGAAAATGTCCCTTCTACTTACACGCATAATATGACATCTACAAAGGAAGGTGTGTTTTTTTTAATTTATGATAATGTATCTATGGAAATTTTTACTGAATATATATGATATATATGATATAAAAAATAAGATTTAATGGTGAATTATTAACATAAATATTTAATTCCAACCATCAAAAATTGTAAACAGATTTCCCGTATACGTATGACCTAACGTCTCTAGAAATGATGTAATTAATTTATTAACATCTATCCATTATTTGTTATTCCATATATATCAATATATAAACTAAGAATATATTTTATATTTACAACATTTTTATGATTATTTATATGAGAGATTAATGATGAATATACATGTATCAAAACTACAAAATGAAAATTCCCCTGAAAAATAAAATAGTTATCATAATGATACAATAAAATTTAAATGTAATTATTAATTTGTTCATGTTTAATGGATATATCAGGTTAAAATATTATATTATTTGAAATTTAAATATTTTTTATAGATATATAATAAATTAAAATTTATTATACATGGGATTATCATTCTTTCTAATAATGGAAAATAATGAATTGTGTGATTTATGTTATAATATAATTTTTTTATGATTGAATATGAATAGGCTTCTAATGATGATATATTATGATATATCCCTCATCAATTCCTTGAATTTTCCCATAATATTTTGGTTTCTGTAGAATATGTTTTTTCCTTTAATTTTCACTCTATATAAAAAAATATTATGAAGGAATGTTTCTTTCAAAAGGTGAAATTATGTCTCTCTTTTCATGAAATTCATATTTCATCAACATACTTATTTTCTAGAAATTTATTCTAGAATGTGGTTACTATTCAAAAAATATTTTTCAATTTTACATCATCACAATATTTATTTTATTACAATTATTTTTAAAGATTCATTATTTTATTTTCTAAATAAGATATTTTGGAATTTTTATTACAAATATTAAAGGAATAAATATTTTAACATATATAACATGAACATAATTTCCTACCATTATTATTGATAAATATTTAACATAACCAATTTCATACTTCTAAGGTTATTTTCAAATTTCATCTGTTCATTGATAAAATTTTTATTTTTATATTTTAATGAACTAATTCATGAATGAAACAATTTATTTCATTATGAAATATTAAAGTGATAATTTTAAGGAATTTTCTATTTGTATATCATCATTTCATCATACATATGATACACTAGGAACATGATCCAATGATACATTAATTTTTCTTTCTCCCGATGACTCATGATTAGGATGATGATATGCGTTTTTAATCGATTTATTTACCATGATATATTCTATGATGAAATGATAAATTGGTTTTCATATTTTCTTATTTCAATAGATTATGAAATTCAAATAATTATTAATGATATTTGGGAACACAAAATTAATGCATTTTGATTATGTGAAGTGCGGTCAAGGAATTACATGTTTATACATGGAATTGGTTAAATATTGAAATCCAATGAGATTTTAAGTATCAGAATGGGTTTTGATCCCAGTTCAGCAAGGGAATCTTTCATGAATAATAGTCCTTAGAATAGAATAATATTAATTCTATTATGGAATGGTAAGTGAACTCAATTTAGTATGTTATTTTTTAAGCTATACAATGTTAGATAAGTGATTATCAATGATATTTTCTATGATATAATCATAGGTCCAATTCCACTGTTATCATAGTGATCCATTTATAACATTCTTTTATATTACATCAATTTAACTAAATATTATTAAAATTTAAAAATTATATTCCCAAGGAAAATTATATATTATTTTCATTGGATTCATTTAAAAAAATATTATACATTTATTTCATATCTTTAGTGATTACAATAAATATCTTCCACTTTAGTACATCTACTAAAAACCATTTATCCAAACATTGGGAAAGGAGTCCTAAGAATAAGTGATTTGAGTTTCTTAGTAAGGGTATATAAAATATTCAGGTAATCAAAACATGAGCATATGCATATAAAAATAATATAACAGTATTTTACGACAATACCCTTAATATCAATGATCATTTACATAAGTCATGTAATAATTTTTTTTCATAGGAAATTAATAAAAATGGAATCATGATCATAATTCCCGATATAATAAAATAGGAATAAGATATGTAATTTTTTTGTAGGCACATGATATTATAATATCATTCCCTATAAGTTATGTCTTATTGAAAAAAAATTCCAGGAAATTCTTATCGAATACACAAATTGGGTATGACACACCACCACCAAAAATTTAAGCCCCATCATTATAGTGGAATGGTTTATCTACAAACACTATATTGGTTGTCAAGGTTCACTCCCATGACTATATTATATGTCATGATTTACTCCAAATACCATCTTTGTAGTCAATTTTTAATGAGAATACCATCCTAGCGGAGAATGAACATAATTGAAATGTGTTCAATCCCTATTCAATCCTTATCTATATATTAAGATTTAAATATTTATACAATGTATTTGATAGTTTTAACAGGATCACCTAGTTCTATCTAAGCCTCCCCATCATACATGCTATAATTGGATTACCCAACACTATCATGTCCACCCCCACTGAATAATTTATAATGGGATTAATTGGTGTTATCTTTTCAAACCCTCATAAAAGATCTAATGAAATTAATCAAAACTATATAGGCCTCCCCATAATATGAGCTATAATGGATTTATAATATACTATTTGGTTTACCCATCACATAACCTATAACGGGCTTACACAAGGCTATATGGGACACCCAATCATATAAGATACAATGGGATTACCTAGTGTTATCATGGAAACACCATTGTATAAGCTTTTTCCTTGAACCAAAACATTAATAATGTATAGTGAGATATAATTTCATTATATAACTAATAAAATAAGTATTCATTCATAAAATGATTAACCCATGGAAAATAAATGGGTCCCATATCAATACCTTTGAAACTTGATTATCATTTTGAAACGAAATAGGTTCCATAAACATCATGCTCTAAAAAATAAAACCATTTAGAGATAGAATATGAATTGTATCATTATATTTTATCCCAAGTAAATATTAATCAATATCAAAAGTCATCATCTTATGTGGAAAATATTTTCAATGATCCCATGAAATATAAAATTTCATTGAAAATTAACTTTTATTAAAATAAAAATATTTTCAAAATGATTTTCCATAAAAAAATAATTGAAACCATATAAAGGATGAGTTAAAATACATTTTAAATATATTTTTTTAAAATTACCTTTATTCTATGGAAATTATTTTTAAGACATAAAACAATATGAAAATCATTTTCATTTAAAATAACATTGAAATCATATAAAGTATTCTTTTAAAAACGCATTTAAGTGACTTATAAGAAATAAGTTTTTTTTAAATATATTTCATCTAATATGATCATAAAATATCATTTATAAAATTTTAAAATAAAGTTAAAATATATTTTTTTGAATGATTGAAGATTTTTGACCAAAGAGAGACATGAGATATGATTTTCTTAAAAACACATTTATAATTTTCAAAAGTACCAAATTGTAGAAATTTGGAACCCTTACGTGAAGATCTAATGAATAAAAATAAGATAAGTAAAATATTTATAGTTATTCAGAGATTAATCATATTATTATATCAAGGTAATAAAAACATAAACATTATTTATAAATGATGAGATTATAGCAATACACTTTTACCACATTGGTAACATTGGATCATAATCAACATGAAAAAATTAAAATAAAATAATATGAAAATTTAATAGAAGAAATATATTCATGATGTGAAATTTAAAAGGGAGTTATATACACCTCATAGAATAATATAGGTGCATAACATAGAATGTGTGTCAATGAAATAAAATTAAGGTAAAATTACCACAATGATTTGGTAAAGGTTTTAATGCCAAACCCATAAAAGTGAGATCCTAACTTGGATATGAAAATACCCATAAATATAATAACAAAAATCATATAATACATTAATCAAATGTATATAAACCACATAACAAGAAAAATTTGTGAATATTTTATATCTCTCGCCAAAATATAAGTGAGCTAAGAAAAACCTTACCTTAAATCTCAACATTCTTTAAACAAATTCAGTACACATGTTTAATAAATATATTTTGATTATAAAAAAACAACCATATAACCAAATATAATACCATATATTATTTAATTATGACTTTATATTACATATTTAATAATATTTCCGTCTTAATGTTACCTTTTGGGTAAAATCCACTTTGTTTTTTATATATGGTTTGAATGGTTATTTCGGATACTATTATAATGGTCATGATTTTATTATTTACACAATTTTATCCATTATATAAATATTATAATTATTATTTATATAGGTATTTATTATTATATATAAGATATAGATATATGAAATGGTGTACAACATTAATGGAGAGAGTATGTCGTATATATGCCTGAACTCGGTTTCCATATTCTTGTCATAATGAAATAAAGTAAATTATGCATATGTTTTTCTATGTATATTTTAATTATAGTAACATAATTAAGTCATATATAATATATAACATTACTAAAACCATCCATAATAAATTCCATGAAATGGGTGAATGAATCACATCGCTCTAAGGAGGTGGTAGTCCACACATATACATGAGATATTTCCATATTTGAAAAGATAGAATTAGTGAAGGATTTTGTTATATAATTATTAAATAAGAATATAATCATCATAAATATAATATATATCATATGAAAATATAAATTCAATCATTATTTCACACTGACCTGTGGAAATGGAAGAACAAGATACATCATTTCATGAGGTGGTAGTACGATGTACATAGGAATGTTGATTATGTATCCCATTTGAAGGGTATGTATGTGAGGGTAGGGAAAACATTACCAAAAAAATATCATTATATGTTAGATGATTTGGTTATTATGTAATAATGGGACAAAAATAGTTGATAATGTGGAGAATTAAAATTAAACAAAAGATCCAGTGGAAGGATGTTACTTTTTCTTTGCATAAATCCTTGTGATTTTCACTAAAGGTATTCCTTGTATGTCTTTATAAAAACATTAAGGAATCTAAGAAGAAAGGAAGTATTTGGGGATGATATTTAGTTAGTTTTTTATGATAAAAAGGACTTGATAGATGTGAATATGTCAGGGCTTGATGTCCATTTTAGTAGTGGAGGTTGAGTGGGATTTTTTAAAATAAGAAAAGATAAACACTGGTGAGAGGTCTCCCCTACATCATGTGCCTCTCATAATTGTAAATTTTACATTAAATATGGGAATTCAACAATATATGGCCAAAATATTTATTTTTCAAATGATTCAACGTTATTTTGCCACATAAATTAATGTTTAACCATAATTTAATCTATTTTTACCTTAATCATTGTTTCTAATTTTGATTACATTCACTAATATTTTTGAAAAATAATATTATCCATTTTAGATATTATATATTTTTTTGGAAACAAATATAAAACCAGTTTTCTAGATTATATTAACAGAAGTGACATATGTTAATTTAAAATTAATTTTGTAAACAAGATGAAACACTATGTTTTTTAAAAGTAGAATTGGTCAAACGTTTCATAAATTTATAAATCAATTTCAATGAGAAATAGATTATAATAACCTAATTTGGATTAATTGATTATTAATTTATATAAAATAAAAGTAAGAAAATTTCAAAATATTATTAAACTATATAATTATAATATAATAAAATGTTGTATTCATTTAAAATTCAATATCTTTCACTATTTATAAAAAAAATGAAGCTTTTATGAAAAATTCCACAAATTCACACAAAGTATATTTTGAAAAAATAATTCCAAAAAATATTTTTATTTTTTCCAATATAAATTTTAAATTGGAAAAAAATTAAACTAAAGTGTGTCTTCCTTTAAATGGTTATAAAATTAGATTTTTGAAAAACAAATAATTTTTTCAGAACATTAAAATTAAAATTATCTAATACCACTAATATATATTGCATGTCTGTCAAAAAAATTATTGAGTATGTAATTTATGAATTTTATTAAAATAATTCATCAAATGCTATTTGTTTAATTTATTGTGATTTAATTATGTTTTTAGAGAGACATATAGTTGACTTTGAAATGGAAGTTCATTATTTTCAAATAGTTTATGCATTCTTTATTAAATATTTGATAATCAAAGGGATAGTTATTTATACATTACTCAACAATATCATCATACATTAGTTAATATTAAACATATTATCCCTTCCATTGGATAGTGCATAACTATAACAATATTTTAAAAACAATATTAATAGTATTATGTAGTTTAGTAAATCTCAGCATTGTGTGTAATGAATGTTTTCGAAGGAATATGGCATTGTGTGTGGAGCAAGCCTGAAATAGTATTGAATGTACCTAATGATAATATATGAATTGTGGGTAGTGTAATTTTAACATGGTTTTATGTATTACTCTGGACAAACATATTACGATCATATAAAAGATTTGTATTCGGTGTTATGTGATATAAAAAATATTAAAAATATTAAATTAATTTTAAAAAATATAATTCACAAAATATCTTGTTTTTTTATTATAAACCCCTTAATAAATTTCTCCCTAAAAATTAAACGTGGTTTCAATGGTTTTAAACTTCATACCCCATTTCAAATAATCCTACATCATAAAAATCATAACTCAAACATCATTGAAAAATACAATGTTGGAATCATTACTATAACCCAATTTACCTAAGATGTCGAATTCCATATTGGAGAATATAGGTTTTTAGTAGTGATTATACAAGTAAAAAAGTATATATAATTATTGATTGTAAAAAACACCTCTGGTAACCATCATGTGAATGATCAATAGATGGTGAAGGGACTCAAGGGTATAAATATATGTTGATTTATATTCCTTTTGGTTCAATATAATTTAAGTTAATAGGATAACTATTTTTCAATCTGAATTTCATAGAAATGATGAATACATTTACTATTTCATAACATACAGAAATATAATTACCTGATTTCATTCCATTATCTATGAAAATTCCCTCGCTTTGTTAGTTTATTGAATGTTTTCCACTTCATCTCATAATCCAGAAAATGAATATTAATTTTTTATTCCTGATGTACTAATATATCACAAGGTAAAATAAAAAATATTTACATAAATTTTTAATTATCATAAATATAAAATGGTTAGAATATATTATAATATATAAATAAATCCCCACATTTATAGATAATTCATTAATCAATATTATATCTGCTGATTATTACCTTAATCTTTCCATTAATTGTGATCCAAATGAACATTCTAAAAACTAAAAATTCAAAACATTATAATTTTTGAATGTAAATTTCTAAAAATGACATTAACATTAATTCACAAAACATTGTAATGAGGATCCTTTTTTCACAAACCAAAAATAGGATTACCTTTTTGTTGTATTCTCTTGTAACATGGAAATAAACATTAATCTTTGTTGAAAACATTTATCATTAGTTATCTCAATGTTTATTGGATATATTATATAAATCGAAATGTGATGAAACCTCCATCTGTGATTGAACAAAATACTTTAAGAGAAAATCATTTATTAGTTATAAGGTAATCAGTATCATCTAATTAACATTTTCATAACCTATATATCATTATCCAAACATCATTATATCCACACCATGAACATATTATGGGTTTCATTCCCTTATTCAATATGTGACCTATCTATTAAATCAATTTCGTAGTCCACATGAACCATTTAACATATTATTGCTAATCTCAATAGATAAACATCAACTGGACAATCATTACATAATTCAACATTAATAATTAATAAATCCATATATAAAAACACATAAACTATTATACATCATCCTTATGCCATAAAAAGGCTACCTTATCATATTTTCTAACACCTCTTTCCGTACAAATTTAATCAATAGTTTCATACTTAGAAAAAATATTACCAATACTCCTACATTCTTTCTGATTCAATTCATGATTTCTCTACTTCGGAAATTGATTTTCATAAGGACCACTCATTCCATGATTAAATAAATTAATCATTGATGGGGTATTAGGGAGAACAATATTCCAATACATTTAATTAACCAAACACTTCATTTTTACATTGTAGTTACTTTCATGGTATCATTACTTACCACAATCAAATGAAATTTCTTATCCTCTATAACATTAACTTGGGTGATTCATTCCCCCTTTGTGACATAATGGAAATAGAATCCTCTTTACTCAATTATATATATTACGTGAACTCTTAGTTAAATCTATCTATATATTATTTGATGAGTCTGAGACTTGGTTACGTAACACATTGTGAATCATATTTCATGTAAATCGATTATGAGTAATAATAACATCCATCACTCCAATTATCATCTGATTTGACTTCTCATTAGAACAATTATCATCCACATTTATTTTGACACCATTTCTTTATTTCTCTAAACATTGACTAAACCCAAAATATTAGTGTGAGAATCACTTATTATAGGGGAAACCCACATAATCATGAAAAGTCATATATAAGATTTCATAATTATTGAAACACAATTTAAATCCATGACAACATGAGATTATCATTAGAGACATTCCTCGACATATCCTTGTATGTATCCCTTGGATTATCAAAAAGGTTTAATCATCCATCATTCCAGAGGATGAATAAACAATTACTTTTATACGAATTATAGTGATCCATTCTTAACATACATGGATATTATGTCAATTTAGATGAATATTCGGTACATTGAAAAAGTACATCCTGGTGGAAAGAAACTATTTTTTGAATTTGTAATTAAGGAATAAAACGATATAACTTAGTGAAGATATTTTATGTTTTCCAAAAATATCATCCTCTTTTGTACTTATACAAAAAAAAATCATTCATTATATCCTTGGAAAAGGAAACATAAAAATGGTTGATCGCAAATGATCTGTTATTGTATCTAATAATGATATGTATGCATATTTGGATAATAATAGTTTGAGTCCATGATAATAACAATTTAGGGTCATACCCTTCATATTAGACATAATATACATGATTCATGGCGTAAATATTTTTAGTTCACAAGACATGAATCAGAAGGGATCAAAGAGAATAATCTTTGAGATCATAGGATTAGAATGAGACATTTAATTTTTTGTTTCCATATAATATTATAAATTCATTCTCCAAAAATCACGGTGTATTATCAATACATATGAAGAATCATCATGGGTGGTGAAAAAACCTAGAGGTACACACCACCATCCCATTTCAAAACTCTTTCCTTATAGTTTAATGGGTTCACTACCCAAAAAACATTAGTAGTCAATGTTCACTTTTATGAAAATCTTAGTCATAATGGTCAACCCCCCATACAGTCCTAGTATCAATGGTTCACACCACAGACCATATTAGTTGACAAAGATAATTGTTTAACTAACTTTAACCCCCATTCCATCCATTTCTATATCATGATATATAAATCTCTATCCAATTCATCAGATATACATAACATGAACACCTACCGCTATCTGGGCCTCCCCATTGTATAAATTATAATTCTATTACTTGATACTGTCTAATCCACCATATAATATAATCTAAAATGAGATTGCATTGTGATATCTGGGCCACCCCATTATATGAGAAATAACAGGATTACCTAAAACTGTCTGGGCTAGCCCATCCTATAACCTGTAATAGGATTACCCAGTGATGCCTAGTATACCCCATCATATATGCTATAACAGACATACCCAGTGGTATTTGAGCCACCCAATAATATATGCTATGACTATGAACCAAAAAATGAATAAGATAGATTTATATTTTATATGATCATAAAATTAATAATTTTTTTTTATTTCATATCATGATGATCCCATGAAAAGAAATGGGATTCATGTAAATCTCTATATTTACATGTTGTTATGAAATGTGTACCATTAAAATAATGGCATATAAAAATATACCATTATTTGGTATAACATGAATGGTATCGTTGGATCACATACCTAGTAAATAATAAAATATATCAAATGATACCATCTTATATTGATAATGATTTTGATAGAGTATTTGAAACATATAAATTCATTGATTTTTTAAGAAAAATAAAATACCTTTAAAAACATTTTTATTGAGATAAATGTAAAACAATTAAAAGAAGTATTTAAAATCATTTTCTAAATTTCATGAGGAAAAATCATTTCTTCTTTGTAAATATATTTTTAAAACATAACAGACTTTGAATAAAATTTACTTTGAAAATAAAATTAATGACATATAAAGGAAGAATTAAAAAATATTTAAATCACATTTAAAAAACAAAAATAATTTTAAATAATTTCTCCTTGAAATTTATTTTAAAAAGGAATTTAATATAATTTAAGAAAACTTTGTTTTGAATGAATTCATACTTCCGACCAAAGATATAGATAAGGTAATATTTCTTTAAAAACACTTTCATACTTTTATTATCTAATAATCATATAAATAATGTATCAATACAATAATATATTAGGAATAACCATAGTGAAGAAATTTTGTTATATTTTTTTAAATATCTATTTTAATATTCCATCTGAAGAACAATAATCACAAACATTACCAAAAAATGATGAGATTGATGCAATAAAATATTACCAGATTGGTAAGATTGAAAAATATTCCCCATGAACGAATAAAATTACGTAAATATTAGAACATCAGAAAAAATAATAATATTCCAAATATAACATGCCAAAGGGTTTTATATACACCACATAGATGATAATAGGTACATAACATGGAATGTGTATCCAATAAGAATCATTAAGGAAAAGTTAACTTTCTTATTTGGTTTCCTTTAAACAATAATCCATATGAAAGGGAGATCCTGAAATAAATTTTTATATATCCATATATTTTCGGATATTAATCATAGAATTAATTTTTTCCCATTATATATCCCATGTAACAAGAAGATGTGGTGAAGATAGAATATATGTCATAGAAATAAATGGGAGAGGAGAAAACTTTTACCATAAGTGCTGACATTCTAATAAATGTTCAAACAAGCTATATAAAAAATATATGTTTATTAAAAATACACATTAGAAAAATTTTATTATATATAATACCATATATTATTTGATTATTACATTGAATTTCACATTTATTAATAATTATTTGTTTATGTTACCTTTGAATTAAAATCATCTTTGTATTTGCATATATGTTTTGACATGTTATTCATTATACCATTCCATGGATCATTATTTTTATATTTATTGAATTCAAAAAATGATACCAGTATTATAAATATTCCATATATAAATATTTATCATAATTTATAAAAAATTATAAATATGAAATGTAGTACACAATTCATTGAGATGGTAAGTTGGACGAGTATATTAACGCTGTTTTTAATTTATCATAATATTGAATGAAAGTAAATAATATATATATATATATATTATAATTATACTAGGATTATTATATCATATATATAATATAGTTTACAAAACCCATCATTAATATATTCCATGTAATGTGTGATCAAATCAGATCACTTTTAGTAGGCTGTAAACAACATGTCCACAAACGAATTTATAGTATTTTAAAAAAAATTGATGGATTGATGGTATGTGTTATATAATACTTAAATAATTACATATAATTAATAAGTATTTTATATATAATAAAAATATTAATTACTATCAATATACAAACCCTGAAATTTGGAAAATTGAATAACGTGAGACATCGGTTCAGGAGTTGGCAGTCTGCTATACACACGAATGATTATTGTATATTCAATTTGACGAATGTGCTTGTGATTTTAGGCATAAAACATTACATAAAAAAATATATCAATATGGAGCATAATGATGTTCTTATATAAGTATATAATATGAATAATTGATGGGTGGATATTGAAAATATATCAAAATATATTATAGAAGCACGCTACCACTTCATTGGGTAACTCATTTTGGTTTTCCCCCAAGGGATTCCTTGGATCGATTTATGCCTAATGTAAGGAATCTAAGATGACTTGATGGAATTAAAAAGCATATGTGGGAAATTATTTCCAGGAAAATGGTCCTGATAGGTGTCAAAAAGTGATGTGGGTGAGTGACATATTTATAGTGTAGGAGGTATTATATTCATGATAATATATATAGGTAAACACTATTCAGGTTGATACCTTATATTTTTTTCACCATTTATTAAAATTGTTTCTCAAAATATGATAATTTTTTAAAATATTTCCATAAAATTATTTTTTTGACTTTTATTAGGATATTTGTAGTGTTAAATTAATGTTTAATCACTAGGAAATATTGTCTTTACATTCATCAATGCATTTAATTTAAAATATTCTAATGAATATTTTTGGTAAAAAAAGATTAACAAATTTTAAATTATATATCATTTTATTCCAAATATTAAATCATTTTTTACAAATTTTATACTCATATGTGGTGGAAATTATTTTAACATTAATCCCACATAAAGGACGAAATTACATGTTTCTAAATGTGAAAATGTTAAAAAGTATTAAATTTTTTTCAATCCAATATCAATATGAAATATCGTCCAATGACCTAAATTGGGTGGATTGATGTAAAATTGATATAAATTACCTTTAAAACAAATTAAAAATATAACCTATCTTAATTATTAGAATATATGAATATAATTTTATTAAATTAAAAATAATTATTTGTCTTTATTAAAAAAAATAATGATCTCAAAAAAATTCCAAAAATCCCTTCAATGTAAAATTTGATACTCATTCAGTTGTTTATTATTTTTTCAAATATTTATAATAAATTAATAAAAAATAAATTTACACTGTGGTGTCCATCAAAATGTGGTAAGCATGGTTTTTTTTAAAATATATAATCTATTTTAAAAAATTAGATTTATTCATATAATATGCCAAACAAATCTATTTGAAAATTGAATTAAAAATTGATATAATATATAATATAATAATATTATTAAAAAATCATTAAACGATAATTTTTTAGTTTATTGAGAGTAAATTGTGTTTTTATATAGAGGTATAGTTTTCTTATAAAACAGCTGTCACTATTTTTATTTAGTTCTATATTTCATTTATATATAATGGATAATCAATGGGGTCATTTTATATACATGTTAAAATAATATATTTATACATTGTTAAATAATATTCATAAAATCAATTATAATGGCTAGGTTGTATATATAATAAGAATTTAAAAATATTATTAATAGTATATTTTTGTTTGGTAATACTCATCCTCGTGTGTCATTCAAAATATCAAATGAACAATACATTGTGTGTAACACAAGACAAACAGTGTTTCCAATCCCAAAAGCTAATTTAAATGTTTCATGTAGAACAAGAAAAAATAGGTTTTTTCTATAACAGAAGCATAACATTTTATATTAGTATAAAAAAATTTATATTCAGTTTTGTGTGAAAAGAAAAATATCAAATATAAAAAATTAATTTTAAAAAATATATTTCAATAAATATCAATGTGTTAATGTTATTCTCTCATGAAAATGGATATTAGTTTCCATAATGATTATTTTCACATTTTCTACCCTGAATATTCAAATGAATCATTATTATGATATATAATTAATAGAGAATGATATTAATAATTTATTCTCATTTTAGCATATTCTAACATGCAAGATATTTTTATGTGGTCTTAAAAATCTCTCAATTGTCCCCATACTGAGCTTCAATGCTCACCATGTTCTATGATTCCACTAACCATGGTGTGAATAGTGTTATTATGTATGATATGGCTATGTAGAGTCATAGTTGTGGTGAATATAAAAGAATATGGAATAGTTAAAAAATGGACTATTTGAATATCTATCCAGTTTTCAGGTGACACTACAAATATTTGAATCTAGTTGGGATAATAATGTTATGTATTGAATATTCAACTATTATGATGTAATATATAAGTATTGTATTTATTTTTTCTATAAATTTATATAGATTATTAAGAAAAAAGTAAAATCATTAAATTTTTATTAATCAATCATTATATCAATATTATTTATTCATTTTTTTCCCTTATCAAATTTTAAACCATCATTCATATAAAAGGATTAATAGTCCATAACAGGATGACACGTTATTGGGAAGGAGGAGTGTTGGTAATGAGGAAACATATTTAAAATAATAAAATAATAATATAATATAATGATTTTTTTTATATTTTTTTCATGGTGGCTAATATTTTTTGTTTTCTGTTTAATGATTGAATATTTAGAATAAAAAAGAAATTATTATTCATTGTGGATGCATAAATTCACACAGAAAAACAATTAGGGATATATTGATTTTATAAGTGGATGGAAATGATTAAATAAGTGTATTACCATTAATATAACAACATAATTCTCAAATTAATATATTTTTGTAATCATATTATTATTTTATAATGTTATTTAATGGAGTAATATTATGATGAAAGAAAAAGTGTGAAATAATAAATATGTTCGATTACTATTCATTTAATGGAAGTCTCCTTGAAATTAAAGGTAATAAACTTTCTATGAATCAAAAATGGATGGGGATTAATTGTGAGGTATCTATAGAGAGTAATGTGGATAATATTATATGTTTAATTCAAGGGATTTTTATATCATCCAAGTGTTTAAGTGGAATGTTTTTTAGTGAATTTAATGTGTATTTTTGAAACACATTTAAAATATTCAGCAATGTATTTTTAAATTTCAAGGACCTGTGGATCCAAAATATAAAATAGTGATGGGTTCTTATTTTTAAATGGATATAAACAACATCCATTCAATTAAACATTATTTTTGTAAATTTTATTATACTATTACACAAGGTTAAAATATATCCCCCTTTTAATTTTATCATTTTAATTAATTTTTAACATTATTAATTAATCAAAAACCAAAATATAAAAACATAACATATATAGAAATTTCAATCATATGATTTCATTTTTTTAAAAAAAATTTAAATAGTTTTTTAATATATATAAATGGTTAACATTAACATAAAAATATCTAATTATGCAAAAATGTAATTTTTATCAATTACAATATTAATATTTTATTAATATATATCAAAGTACATTATCATTTTTATTATTATACAGATATATATTTAATTATGATGATTTTTAAAAGATTTAAGAGGCTTAAAGCCTAAGACCAAATGAAACCCCACCACGAAAATATATTATTTATTGGTATGAATAAATAAACATTTGACATTAATATACCATTTCACATAAGGTCTATTTTTTTGCAATATGAATTATTTGTAAAATGAATACATATTTATTAATAATTTTCTTCTATAATTTTATATATTATTACTTTAAAGGATTTGATATATTCCTATTTATTCATATATATTAATCGAATGATGGAAATTATAATTTTCAACAATCATTTATTTTTTTATTAAATTTAATCCTTTCAGATAATAATGAAGATTTCATAATAATATGACATATATATATATAAATAATGATTATATTAATTCATAAAAATTCAAGAATTTCCAAAAAAAAATTAAAATATTATAAGTAGAGATAAAAATATTTTCATCAAATATTCTATTTTTAAACATTAACAACTGTTAAGTATATATATTGTATAGGTAATGATTTATAATTGATTTTTATATTGGGATAATTATTCATTATATTAGAATATGTTATTGATAATTAATTTCATGTGATGTGTGATATTAATGTAATCATGAAATATTTTTTTCATTCATGATCTATAGTCAATTTTCATTAAATTCAAGCTACATCAATAATATAGTTTCCATATAAATTTAAATAATGTTTACGAATCAATATTCCTTGGGATATTATCAGTAATAATATAAAAAAATAATTATAAATCATTATTACTTTCACAAAATGTATTTTTACACAAATATTATTCCCCAATTAAAATTATAGGATAATATTACTGGGTATTAATATTATCTTATATTATATTATAAGAATATATCTTTTTTAAAAACCTCATTACTCTCCATTACATAAAAAATTAATTTATTCTTCAAAATAGAAACTTTACTCTGAAACATCAAATTGTATTAATCACTATTTCATAAATTGTCCCATTATCATATATATATATATATATATATATTCCATATTCTCAAAAATACATATAAGATATAAATATCTGGATCCTTTTATATTTCCAATGGTTAAAAATGTTATCATACATACAATTTCAAAAAAAAATCATTCCATTAGAATATATTAATAATAAAGAAAATATGAAACTTCACCATACAAGTAATAATTAATTTTCCATGCAATAAAATTATATTCCATTGATATCTATAAGGTTAATTATTTGTTTCAAATCTGATAGAAAAATAATTATAAAGAATAATCCTTATTGGTTTTACATAAAGATGAATATAATTTTAAAATTCAAAAAAAATTCATATATATTAATAACTGAAGAAATTATGAATGGGTTTTTTATGGTATGAAATACACAAACAAATATCATACTGCAACATAATTTTTTTCTACCCTTACAGGAATGTACTATAATTCTAAACTATTCAATTATTCTATGTTATTTTTTAGAAAATTTTTTTTTGTTTTAATACATAATATTTAGAGAATCACATTTAGTATCATGTGTCACTAAAAAACCTAAAAAAGAAACATTATAATTGCCAAATTTATTATAGTATATGGATATGAATTTTCAGTATTACGATATATTCTCTAACGACACATTCATTTCAATATATGATACACTCACATAAGCTATGTCAAACATGGTTAATCATATATCTCTCAATGTTCTACACTACATTATTTATATATTGTTTTCTCAAATTCATCATTGATTTCCTTAAATTAATTGGGAATTAATTCCTTCTAAATGTTCTTTATAGATAATGTGATTGAATAATGAATGTCCCATGGAAGTGTAAAACAATGTGATATATTGTGAATATTGATCGAGCACCATGTTATTATTCATTTCATACCTAAGACAAAAAATTCATAGATATTACCCCATGATACATTTACTATAAAGACATCAACCTTTAGTAGTATCCATAGAAGGATCTTGTAATTTAGAAAATAAAGCAATAATTATTTTACCAATGTTTGTGATGTTATAATATATATATATCCTTATGAATTATCCCTTATGTTTTCACTATATTTATGTTATCATAATCCAAAAATAGTAAATATTACCTCAAATAACAAAAATGTTTATATATAAATTTTAATTTAGGTTGAACTAGATGTTGTAAATTAATGATGACAAATCAAACTCACATATTTTCCTCAACTGATAACATTCTAATGTCTAATGTTTTATAATCACTACCCTTTTACAAAAATTGATACCCTTAAACATATTTTATGGTAATAAAATTATATATTTATAATGATTCATTACAATATATTACCATGAAAATTTAGGTTTTTCATTTTAGGTAATTATGAAATAAAATTAATTAAAACTCATCAATTTTTTCAATAATGGAAATTTTATTTAATATATGAAGGAAACAACATAATACATAAAAACATATCATCATATCCCACTAATTCTTCCAATTATACTCTATTCTAGACACATATTATATATAAAAGTTCCCTATAACCATGTGATTTTGAAACGTGATAATAAGGTGATATAAACCACCTAGTTAGTGTTATCATAAAAAATAATCAATGATTAAAAGAAATAATATTATTACAATATGGGTATAAGAAATATAAATAAGATAACATATACCCAATGGAATTTATAAATTAAATCAAGAGATGTGACTTGGAATAACATAATATTATAATCATAAGGGTACTAAATCATGATTAAATTATCATTAATAATAAAATATTATCCATGTAACATTTTAATTATAGCAGGACATTCAAAAGTATAGGAATTATATTCATTAATAAAAACATTACATTAAACCAATACAATTTAAAATATTTTATTAGAGATAAATTCCATAACATTCACCATTTCAAACATATTTATATGGAATGGTATTCACCTATTATGTTGTCAGAACAGATACTATCCATTATTTTCACCATTCAAAACCTAGATACTCAATAACATAGTCACATGAAATTTCTATCTAATAATTTATAATCGATTACATAAAATTTTCAATGTATATAATCATCCCCATTTCCATAGTATTATAACAAAACAAGCATTAATTTGTTTGTAACAAAATAGTTTTTTCATAGGATATAAAATAAAACCCTTATATTGTATTTAATATAGCCACAAAACATTCATATAATCATAAATTTTATATAATTAATAGTTAGCAATTATGTAGATGTAGAACCCCTGGAAATTAAATAATATTCTTATAATCTAAAAATTTAATATTTTATTATTTATAATGTAAAATATTAAAAGAAACTTAGGTTCACTAAATGGTATTAAAATAAACCCATTGAAAAAATGTGTTTCCTTGAACACAATATGTATGAATATATGTAAATATCATTCAGCTGAGATAATAAAGTATGTGATATTTCACTAAAATAATATAGGTTATATAGTTAATATACTAGATAATACAATAAAAAAATATCTAGAATCTATTTTAACATCCTAAATTAAAAGGAATCATTAATGGGGTTTTTATAGGTGTATCTATTAGATGAATAATTACTGTTATATATGAAAAAATATTATACAAAATAAGGGCCTTGATGAATTATTCAATCAATAGAAGATATGAATAATAAATCAACACCTAGAATGAATTCTCATATTATTTTTTGATGAATATCCTCCACTAAAAATAATTTTTCTTATGGCATGTTTCCATAGATTAAAAAAATTTATGGACTTTAGAAATAAACCCACATTGGAGATAATAAATATTCTTGTTTATTTGAAATATTGTAAAAAATAATATTATTTAATACTAGTGCACAAAAAATTACTATTTATGATTGATTAAAATGTATAGATATTTTTTAAAAAATAAGTAAAATGGAAGAAAAAATTGATTCCATTATAAAATGATAAATGGAATCCTTAAAAACATATTCGTAAAATGATGAATTAATGAGTGATATTAGTGTGTTTATTAAGAAAATATATGTTACAACATTTGAAGACTCCAGAATTTGAAAAATTAATATCATAAATGATTATATGAAAATTCACTAATATTATATAAATAAATATGGGTTCTAAAAAATATAATAAAAAATTTATTGAAATCCCTCATAGTAAAAATAATGTTAGATTAAACATCTTTTACTATCGGTAATGAGAGTTCATATAATAATAAATAATAAAACATACTTTATTTCAAAATAATGAAAATTAATAATTTTTTGAATGAAAAATGGAAAATAAACAAAGATTCAATTTTGAAATGGAGGATGGTTCATGATAATGATAAACTTTTTTAGATAAGGAAATAGATTAGGAAACCTTAGATCGATAAGGTAATTTACCACTACATGATAATAGATAAAATTATTAATAAAATTGGAATTATAGTAATTGATGATAACTAGGATTGATTTTTCATATGTTTTTTTATAATATAAAAATTTCTCATGGAATTCAAATTAGAGAAACAAAAATACTCACAACTTGGGTAACACTATAATAACCACCCCTCTATGAAAGAGTGTGATTATAATTAAATATAAAATAATTGGATAAAAAATCATCAAATGTTATCTAAAAAAGAACTATATATGCCACAAAATGATACAAGTTTTATAATACTAGACATATACTAATGAGTGGAATTTGGGAAAACCCCAATAAAATTTTATTAGATTTATTTAATGTCATTTTAATTGAAAAAATTATTTTTTTCTAAAAATCATATAAATTGATTCATGGATAAATATTTGATATTTTTTTGATAATTTATAATAAAATCATAAAATAAATTGATCCACAATATTAAAAAATTTATCAACGATTGTAAATATAGATGAAAAACCATTTTGTACTTATTTTATTAGTTTATCACACTCTATCATCATTTCCAACAATAATAATTATCATAATATCCAATTTTATAACAGTAATCATAAATAATACACTATTATAATTATCATTAAAAAATATTATAATGAGTAAAATTTTTAGATACACTATTATATGACCATTATTTTTTAATAAAATTTAATAATTTTTATATCTTTAATAATTTTGATATTATTACACATAATATGAAATTATGTAAATTTTTGAAAATTATTTATTATTTTATAATAAAAAAATATTTAATAAAAAAATTCATAATTATTATACTATTTATTAATGTTAAGTAAAAATTGATTCCATTATAACTTATTTTTTTAATTTTATGGTTTGATGACGACTTGTTAAAAATAAATTATATACTATTTTTCATTTTAAAAAATTAAAAAATAATTTCATATTAAACTAAAAAAATTGATGTATTTTTTCACATTGTATTCATAAATGGTATTTTAAATCATCAATCATGTATGTGGTTAAACTATCTAAAATAAAAACACAATTTAACTTGATCGATGTGTGTGATGCCTCATATTATGAGTGGTAGTGAAAATGGGGAGAAATTTGTTTTTTCATAACTGATTATATAGAAAAGTTTAAAATTTTCCAATAATAGGATAATGGATAATTTTTTTAAAAAAATATCTTAGTCCTAGATAAGGGTACCTACTCTAGGACATTAGTTTGATTAAATATATTTTGTTTGATTTTTCATTAAATATTTTTATTTTTATATATAATCATTGATTTATTATATAAGGTTAATGTGATCATATATTTTAAACATATCATCATATAGATATTGAATCTCTATTTTTGAGTCTAGAGTAAGGGGTTTTCCATGGTGTGGTATAGAATTATCCTGGTGTCGAGGCCAGATATGTTCCATATTTATTTTTATTTTTTTTTCTTCCCCAATTATTTTTCCCAATTCATTTACCATTTCTCTTAATTAACATACAATAAACCCCCCTGGAATTCACTTTTCAATTTTGATAAAGGGATTTAGGGTTAAGTGGAATAGGGGAAGAGAGAAGGTGTCATCTATCATTACTCAAGGGCCGGAAATAGAGTGTATCTGCTAGGGGTGGCTGATTAGGTATGATGCATCAATGATTTACACACAGTGTAGCTAGATTTTATATTTTTAATTATAAATAAAATTACAAAATGTTTTTTAACTCCTTTAATCAGATAATGGAGGACCCACAAGGTTCGATCAAGGATTAATTATGGCGAATCATTATATTTTGTCCATTTTAGGCAATCTAAATTTTTGTTGACCTATATACACTATATTTTTTTAGAGAATAAATGAAATGTTTTGTTCTTATATGTGGATGATTAGTTTTTAGGACTATCAATTATGTTGATGTCATTACACTCCATGTAGTTGTTAGTAAAGGTTTGTAGGGGAACATGACTATGTAGTGTACACTAAAAATTCCCCTAAAAGGTACACCACCACTAGTTGTGTAATGTGATTTGATATACCATTTTTTCTTGGAGATTTATTTTAAAAAAAATATCTGAAAATATATTAAATATTTTTTTAACTGAATAGTTATTATATTTTACAAACACACTCATGTGGATCAGAAAGTTATTATTTTCTTAGAAACATGTAATCACATATAATTATTCCAGAAGTATGTTACATAAACTTCCATTATGTTATTAATTACAAAATCTATTCATACTCATATAATATATAATACCATTAATCATAACATGTGTAATGAATTCTTAATAAATGGTTAAATAAGATACATGGATTCGGTAATCTAGGGAAATATTAACATATCATGAACATAATTGAGTAATGAAATTAGAATAAATTCTGAAAACCATTACTTCTATATAATATATCCTAATCATGAGTTATGTAATAAATCATGATAGGTTATAATTCATGAATCAAAATTGAATCAATGAACATAATACATGTGAACAAAACATTGACAGAAGAAATTGATTTTTAGCACACTAATAATAATGTAAAATAATTTCCATAGTAGTTCATGGATAACTACCATCAATTCCATAATTTAAAGGGGACTTTTCCCAAACGATAATAGTAGTAATAATTCACTCCCATGAAAAACATATATGACAATGACCAATGAAAAACGAGGTTCACTCCTATTTTTTTCTATTTATCTCATGAGATATAGAACATTATCCAATGCATTAGAGATAGATATATGTCCCAAGAAGCGTGGATATAACGTATCTATTATGTACGGTTATAACACAACTTATTTCCTAGTTTATAACATACATAGAACCATAGAAATTAAATCATACATATCTATGGAATATGGTTATATATTATTCAACACATTAGATCCCATGAAAATAAATGGGTTTCAAAAACATTTCATTATAACATATCATATTGAGACAAAATTTTGTTTATAATCAATTCAAAGTTTCATCAATGAATAACCCATGGAAAGAATGTGGTTTTCAAAATTATATTACCATGGTATAACATGTGGAAGAGAAATGGGTTTCATAGACATAGCATTATCTTGAATATAAACCATCCAATTAATGAATATGAATCAGACCTTCTATCCAATAATAAATAAGAAACATAAAAGGTTTTAAAATTTTATGGTTGAATATTTTTGAATGATCAGTTTGAACATTTATTGATTATATCTTCATTCCAATTATAATTTTATTTAAAATAATTTTTATTTCAAATTTTTTGTGTAAAAAAATATTTAAAATATATAATTTATTTATTAAAAATAATTTAATCCATTTAATTAGGTCATTAACCATATCAAATTTAATATAACATTTTTCAAAAGTAAAAATTTAAAATTTAATTTTGAAATTTAATTCATGAAAAAAAATATTCAATATTATAATGGAATGATTAAAATTATTAAATGGTCATGATGGAGGAAAATAAAATTCATTTCAAAGATTGTAAAATAAATATTCCATTCACATTTTAATCAAAATAGAAATGGATAATTTCTTTTTGAAAGTGTCATAAGGATTTATTTTATAAATTGTTAATATAAAATATTCGGGAATTTTTTTTTCACCCATTAAAAGATAAATCCAAAAATTGATATATATATATATATATATATATATATATAATTATATTTCATTTAAATTATTGTAAAATAAAACATGGGGGATATATAAACCACATAAATGAAATATAGAGTGCATATGAGATGTTTCTCACACTAGTAAAAAATGTTGTGGAATTCCCTTTTTGAGTTATTGGTATTTTGTATTATAATCTATGATAGTGAATCACATGATGTAAAATATGAAATATCATTATAATATAGAACGATATTATATTAAATGTAACATTGGATGTTTATACATCAAACTAATGAAATATGTGGTGAATATTTATACGTATCAAAAAATTTAATAGAGAGTAGAAACCCAAAACCACTAGTCTCGACATATTTTTTACAAATTCTAACCTATTGTATAAAAAGGTAAGTTTATTATAAGTTTATTAAAAATCGAAAATTATATATATAATAATATCTATGATTTACAAATGACATTATGGTTCCAATTTATTATCAATTCCTTGTTAATGTCATGTTCGGGATAACAACTACTTTATATTTTGTGCATTTTTTGTATTTTTTTCTCAATACTATAACATTGATCATGGTTACATAATCACCATAATATTTAAATTTATTTTAATATCTTATATATTCTTTAAATATATATATATATATATATATACTAATTTATGGAAACTAGATATAGAAAATCAAATACACTATTTGTGGAGATGGTGGGTTATAGAAATGAATGAACATGGTTTAAATTTTCTTGAAAGTTTTATTGAAAAAAAGGAAAATAATATATTTCCATTCCATAATCACAATAATTTCATATATATAATATTTTTTAATAATATCCATTATACCATATATGAAAAGTGTATTTGAGGAACTAATAAAATTTCTTCACGAGGTGATAGTTTGTTTTACAGAAGACTAAAGTTATTGTATTACCATGGATTATATAATTGAAAGCCACATAATATATTATAATAAAAAGTTATCCAGAATTTTCAAATTTCATATATTTTTATTTAATATATCAATATTAATATCGATGCAAAATATAAATGAAAACCCCATAACATCATTTTGTGTGGAGGTAGCCTTTCGTACACACGAGTGATGTTTTTGATATATAATAGTTTTGAAGGTAATAATGTAGAAAATTTATTATTATTAATGGGATATAAAAATATCATAAAATTAATATATATATATATAAATATCAAGTCCATCAATGTGACCAGCTGTGAGAGATGGTGATTGGAAAATTAGCATCAGTTCACAAGTTAGTCAAACACCACCTCCAGTATTGATAATTTAGTATTCTATTTGACATAATAGGATATTGATTTAGTTTCTTAAATGAACATAACAACTTTTATGTATATCATAGATACTGATATTTTTATTTTAGTATATTTGAAAAATATTAAATTAACCGCAAGAGTAATTTTAATTAAAAACAAGTTACAAAATTTTCATATTCTTTAAAGATATTTTTTATAATTAAACCAAAAAATAAGTACTATTGGATGAGGTTAGGGAGATAATAAAATTATTTGGGTAGTTAATGTCCAATACAATGGGTTTTTTTTTGTGAATTGGGGAGGATAGTGGGAGATATTTTTACATGGAGTGAGTGGAACAATTTTTATTTTATGAAAGAAAATGTTCTATCAGTGAATTTATTATTCCAAAACGATAAATATTTTATATATACAGCCTATAATATATAATGTCTATTTGTTTCTATAAATAGGGTTTTGGATCCATTAGTTGTAAATTTTTACCACTATCATTTTATTTTAGCCACATAGTAAATTGATTTTCACCTTAGCCGTAGTAAAATAATTTTTTTGTTCATTTTGGTAAAAAAATTGTACGTGACTTATTATATCAGATAAAAAAATTACACCAAATATATAATAATTTTTCTAAATTCAAAAAATAGAATTGGGATGTTTTAATTAAAAATTAAACCCATAGATGTGTTGAGAAGGCTTTCTTCAAATGAAAAATATTTCATACGTAGTCAAATTTATAATATAATTACCAAAAACCGAAATTGTTTCCAATGAAATAAATTATATTGATGTATATATTATTGAATTAATTTAACATTTAAAACAATAACTAATTAATCTGGATGTTTTAAAATGTTTATAATGAAATAAAAACTCTTAATAAAAAAGTATTATTCATTATTTAAAAAAAATTATTATTTAAAAAAATTTGAAAAATAAAACGAATATAATTTTAAATGATTATTTGAATAATTATTATCATATTTCTAAATTTTATTGTTTCTAAAATATGAATTAAATGAAAATAAAATAAGTACATGAAACATTCCAAAAACACTCTTCAGAAAAATATATTTTTATGGGTAACATTGAATGTAATATAATATCTTCTATAAAAAACACATAATATGAATGTAATTTTTTTTGAATATATAATATATAAAATTAAATAAATTTTTTTTGTGGGGAGTTGGGGTATCTATTTTAATTTTCATTTATAAAAAAATATAAAAATATAGAGATTTTGGCTAACGAAGCCCCACCCATCCCCAACCTGTCATCATCCATGCACAGATATCCCCACCCACATTGTCACTTACAACTATTAGTACATGAATCTATCATCATTGAAACATACAACACTATCACACCCTAATTTTGAAACCAATTTCAACCCCACACCCATAGATCTCATGCTCTAGGACACCTATGGTATTTTCCATTAGTCACCATTTCGTAGAGAATACAACATGCATCCCACAACCCTCCATCAGTATCAACCTCAATTCCCCACAAATCACCATGGAAACTGACTCCATACCTTCTATGTCATATTCACCCATTATATCAATATATAAATGTCTTCCTGGCTCCATTACATCACCAAAAATAATTGTCTCTACATTAGTGCAATATGTGACTCAAATTACACTATTGGGACTCCCTCCCAACTACCGTGACTGTCACCAACTCTTCAGATGAACCATCATTACCAAGGTTTTTTAGGAATCCCATGATTCGAGAGACACCAACAGATAGGTTCTTTTAATGAATTATTTGAGATCAACCAAATATTAAATCCTCTATACAAGATTTGATAACGCTAAATACATGGTTCCTCATAATGTAAAATATTTAAATTATTTTATAATGGATCTTTTTTATATATCTAATTAATTGTTCTCCAATGAATTCATTTTTTATAAATTTGTATAGAATATATTTTATTTTTTTACATAATCATATACTTAACCAATATTCCAATGAATATGTGATAACTGCCATATTAAATAATTATATATAAATAAGAATATAATGTTATTTTTTCTAATTTCAATCTTCCATATAATAAAAAATAATAAAATTACTAAAAATATATGGAAAAATACATATTAAAGAAATTTTTGTGTTACATTATACCACACATAAATAAATTGAACCTAGACACATTGAATTTACACTCATTAAACACGGGTTTGACATAAAAAATACCATTGTATGAAACCCACATTTTAGATGGGTATAATAAATATTCCCTTATGAAAATATAGAATGATATTATAAAATGATTCATTGAATATCACAAATCATGGATTCTATATAGGCAAAAAATTATGGGAATCTTGAACATGGGAAAAAATAGAAAACTAACACACAAATAAAAAATGAGAGGAATATAAAACATGGTTATGAGAATGTTAATGACCACCAATCCATAACTCATTGATAGGTGAAAAGGAAATTTATTCATCATAAATAATTTTTAATGTATAAAAATTTACTTCATGGTCATTTTTTATGATTTATATTTTTCAAAACATATTGATAATTAATTTAATTCTACTTCTATTTCACAATATCATCATTTGTTTATTCCTATATTAATTTTCACATAATCTATAAATTTATGTGGTGAATATTTCATGTCTAATGCACTGAATGATTATAATATCCATTAATTAATGATAATTTGTACCTCCTCACTGTTTTTATTATCAAAAAATTTTATAGATCCAATTATCTAATATACACAAATTATTTTATAATGAAAGAATACATTAATCTCTAAAACAATATCCAATGTTCATCATAATTCATTCATCAAATGGTCAATCATAAAAACCTCCCAAAAATATAAACACATATATATAATGAAGCAGAAGAAATTTCTAAATTTCAAAATACTAGTAATCCAAAATCTATAATAATGGTGATCATGATTGATACATCAAATGTTTTTCAATAACATAGTCATATATTTTCTAGAAACATGGTAATAAAAATATTTACCATAAAATAGTAGACAAATCATACACACTGCTTCATTCATAGAATAAAATAAATTATTCAATATTTTCAATAGATGTAACAAAATATTAAAATTCCAAAATGATAAAAAAAATACATGTTCTCCATTGTTCATTATTCAGTTCATAGGTCATCAGTATTATCCAAATTTAATTATTCATATTCAGCGTCATTATATTATATCATCATTACCTCAGCATCTTGAACACAACAAGTCTTATCATTAATAATATAATTTTTTAAAAATATCTCCATATCCTTAAATAAAATTAATATGTAAAGAGAAATATTGAAAATTTCATAAAAATTTACTAATAAAAATATTACAATGAAAAATACTTATTTAGATCATGAATCAAATTAAAAAATTTATGAATTCCAATACGTGTACATTTCAATAATCTCACTTCGTTTTGAAACTGTTAACTTGGATTTTCATCTTATTTATTAATAACTCCATCATATACTATGACATATGAATCATGTTTTACCATTTATAAACCACAATTTAATAATATTTATTATGTGTAATATAATAAATATTTTTTATAATAACCCATAATATTTTAATTTCATTCATAGACTCATCATTATCATCATCAGTATGACCATTTCATGTAAAGGGTTTTTTATTTTCATCAGCATAATCCCCCCTTGAAAATATAGTTACATATTTCCCATTCATTCAATAAAAAAAAACAATCCATATTTTATACTTTCGGGATACCAATAATATTATAAATGAATTTACCTAACATTCTATTTTACCTCAATTATTTCTCACTTTGGGTCTTCCTTTTCCACACATACCTAGGGAGATTCTTTACTTATTCCATATCAATAAGAAACTGAATCATCTTCACTCCATGGTCTAGAAATCCCTAAATATTATTGATCTCTATTCTTTTATTCTTTAGAGAGATACAATGTTTTTATCATAGGAACATGTCACTACCATATTGTCATTAATGATTTTTTTTCAAATCAAAACCCAATTTAAACTATTCATAATTTAATTTTATTTATCATCAAAAAATTTCCTATAATTTTCAATGTTAATACAATTCCTTTTAGTTCACTGTATTCACCTAGATTTTCCATTTAATATTTTTAATTATATTGAATTATTACGAGTCTTTGATATTTGACGACACATGATTCTGATCCCTAGTGTGTATTGAATGAATATCTGAACTTTTTTCTGTTACGTTCAGTAAATGCTTGAGCGGCGTTTTCTAAAAATTGATATTTTTCTCGGATTAAAATTTTGAGGGCAACATCGAATCTGCACTGGCGAGATTCACTTAAGAGAGGCTTTACTTTGACCATAGTAGGTTCGTAGAAAATGATTTTTGTGACTTTTAAAATAAATGAAATAAAATAATCTCATTATTTTTTTTCTCTTCCTCCAATAGAAATGTGGAGTGTGGGTCCCATTGTGAGTTAGGCCAATAAATGGATTTACATGAAAAAACCTAAGTAATGACGTCATTGGATGATTATGAAGCTCCGAAATTTATGAGCCCCATTAACTCTACAATTCGTTACTTACTCTCCACCACTATAATAAATATAGAGCTAGGGGAGGGGGTAACAGATAGGCTTCACCATGAAATGAAGTTTTGTTGGAGTGTCATAACAATGAGACATTAGCAGATAGGGCCTACTCCACCACGAGGTGACGTGCAACACCGAAACCCCAAACTAGAGTGTGATGTTCGAGTGGTGGAAAGGACTGATTGTTGTGGTGATGAAGAACAATTAGAATCCCTCAACCATGAGTGCTCTCTATCATTTCATGGAAATGATTATTTTCATTTTTTTGTTTTTGTTTTAGTCTTCCCTATTCTTGAAATTATACAAAGAATGAGGGTTAGTCGACGAATGGGGAGACCGGCGATTCATTTTTCATTGTGGGAGGATTGTTGTGGTAAATCATTGCGGGTATTATCTTGTTGTTTAATTATATTGATTATTCAACTCCTTAATATCTTCCATAATTTGACTAAATGTGTAGGGAACATCTGAACGAACTCAGCATGAACCATCCTCTATCATGTTATCCTTGCAACACCTTTGAAGACCATGAGCACTTCGACACACGCCATAAGAGGAAGGACACAGATCATCTGCTGCAGAGAACGGAGGAGGCGGCCCACATGATGGGAGACCACAGGAAGGGTAGTGGTGCGACCGTCTTGCCGCTGGCGAACAGAAGCTGCAACCGAATCCGTGACGGAGGCTGATCCTTCCACCAGTGGGTTCTGCAACGACCGAGAGGCGTTGACGCCTAACCAACCGAATGGACTTTGGGATGTTCTGGAATCCAAGAGATTGGGGGGAGACACCCCCCCCCCGCATCGGACCGAACTAGACCACCTTCCTCAAAGTAGGTTGTCACCCTCAAAGCAATATACTACCATTACACAGGGCTGCCGCCCCCGAGCAAGGTTGCAGCCCTAGAACTGGGCCGCTGCCCTCAGTGTAGGCCACCGCCATCGAGTTGGGCTAAATCCATCGAGTCGGGTCACCACCCTCAGACCGTGTTGTCACCCTCGAAGCATGTCGTCACCCTCACACTGGGACACCTCCCTCAGAGTGGGCCACCACCCTCATAACAGGCTGAATCCCTTGTAGTGGGCCACCCCCTTGAGCCGAAACCCTTCCCTCAGACTGGGCCACCTCCATCATGTTGGGTCGCCGCCCTCGAGCCGGCCCGCCGCCCTCTGACCAGGCAACTGCCCTTAGACCAGGCTGCCACCCCACATGGGCTAGTCCCCCACTCTATGGGTCGGGCCTCCCTTACGAGCCACCCATCATGCGGGTCAGAACATACTTCAGCACATCGTCCTGAGAACACCATGACCTAGCCTAGACCAGGTCTCATTGACTGGTTCAGAACAGACCAAGGCCGAGAAACAGTTAAAGGACCATATTTGAAGAACTGGATGCCCATTTGAGGAACTGTATGCAGTGTTGGGACCCATGGAGAAAAATAGTCCTTTTTACATACTCCATTATAATTTGGGAGAAATATGGAGTTTTTCTAAGTTGGATTGCACCTGAATCCATCCTGGACCTCTTCACTAAAATTCCAATAACGAACATATCGGGCATCCGACTGATGGTCCATCAGTTCTGTTGGAACCATTATGACATGGTGGATCATCGGGTTATTTCATTGTGATACTTCATGCTGGTTGAGATACAACTGATGGATTGGGGAGTAGTTCTCCCAAACTCACTATGTACAGAACCCTGCATATGGCTAAAACCTAACGACAGATGACTTTTCGACATGGAGTGACTCGAAGGCCACAATACGTGATGGAGATAAGTACCTTGGAAGAAAACGATAGGGGTGGGTGGTTCTGTGTGAACTTGTGGGCCACAATGGGAGAGGCTGCATTATGCGATGGGGAAGAGTACCTTAACAGACCAAATTGGGGGTTGGTGGCAATGTGTGCCTCGAATGACCCACAGTACACAATGGGAAGGAGTGCCTAAGAAGGTCAAGGTTATTGGTAAGCATCTCAGAGTAACCCGCTAGGCCCACTGTACTCGATAGGGGAGGAGTTCTCCAATAGCCGAGGTGTTCGACATTATGATTAGAGATGATACTTCCTACTAACCCTTGAATAAATCATGTTTTGAGCTATCTTTACCTTGGTAATGTGACTGAGGTTATGCTATGTGGTACATTACTTGTGTGGTGATCTACCTTCTTAGTGTTAACTTGTGATTTCTCTTTGTGGAACTCTAGGGGACCTTCAGAGTCTCAGGGGCCCTATTGTGTATCATTATACTCACCCATGTATGGGATTCACCCACTCCTTGTTGTGTTTTGTGCAGATGACATACAACATTGATCGTGGTTGAGGGAGGCTGGACTGGATGGTGCTCGGAGGTGGACCATTCGGTGAGACATGACATAGAGGAGATGAGTGGAGATGGAGTGTTGTGGAGGAAATATGTAACTACCCTTCTTGTAGAAACCTCAGAGAATGAAAAAGTAGTTGATTTCCATTTTATTTCAATTGTACTATACTTTCAGTCGACTTATACTATTAAAGTTGGGCATGTATTCCAGCCCCATTTAGTTTTATCACTCTTCTACTACAACAGTTTACTTCATAATTACTTCCTGTTTTGTTCTCAGACCATGTGTTTGTACAGGTTTAAAGGAAATTCCTTCCCATTTTATGGAATATGCCTTTTTGTGATTGTCTCCAGCCCTCGGCCTCTAGAAGGTGTGCATGGGGTAGTCACACCATGGGCACTAGGGGACGGGTCGTGATTAAGTGGTATTAATGAAATTCGGTTCTACCGAAGAACTATGACTCTGATCATTTCTATGTGAAAATAGTGTTATGTGTTTTGAATGTGGTTTTCAGTTTGGGGAGTACAGTGTTGGTGCGGCGGCCGACGTATCCTTACACCAGGACCCTGAATTCTGGTTTCTAACTCAGTTCTCGAAAACATTGTTTCCATTTGTTTTTAAAATTCATTCTTTTGTTTTTTTTGATTCTCCTCAGTAGGTATTACTTTTAACCACGGAACACCTGTTTTTTTAGGATTCCACCACAATGATAGCCACCCGGGTTTATTGAGAGAGTACACGATGATGGATCACCTAGAGATGAGGCCCCGGTGCTGGGCCCTCTCCGAGCGTTAAAACCATTGTGTGGTTTACTAGTAACACCACTTCCCATTGGGAAGACATTGTCACTAGCCCCACCAGTAGAGGATACACACAGACTGAGTATGTTGAATGAGTTCCAGTGGATGAAGCCACTGAGGTTCATAGGTAAGATGGACCCGCAGGAGGCATTGGACTGGTTGGGGATGTGGCAAGAGTTTTTCTCTTAGTTGGGACACCAAATAATTTTATTGTTATCCTGGATGCCATCGTTTTTAATGAAGTAGTTGGGACATGGTGGATCCTGATGCTTCAGATACACAAAGCGGTGACCCACGTCGGGGAGAAATTCAAGGGCCCTTTCATGGCTATATTCTTCTCAGTGTCCTTACGCTCCGTTCGTATACAGGTGTTGGTGCACTTTGAGTAGGGTGACATGACTGTGGCCCAGTACACTGAGAGGATACTAATATTTCCCACTACACAACTGACCAGGTATGAGACCATTTTTTAGGGCCTATAACATTGATTTGGGTCTCTGATGAGTGATCAGAGCAATGATGATATCCCACATCATTCCAACGTAGGTTGGGGTGCTTGAGAGAGCACTTTTGGTTGAGAGCTTCCTAGTTGAGTCGGTACTGACATTGATAGATACCACTAGAAAAAAGGTAGTTGAGTCATCTTGTAGAGGACCGATGCTTTATGTACATGGAAAATACATTACTTTTGCGGAATACACAATACATAACAAAAACAGACACACAAGGATCGTAATAGTTTAGTGTCTTTGGAAACATGGAACGTAATCCTCTAAGCGTGGTGAAAGATCTTCAACATCTCCCACAAAGATCTTCCACTTTTTGTTTCTTTACCTAAAACTTTTCTTTTAATCCTGGGGGAAAATAAAACATAAAAAGGGTGAGATCAAATGCTCATTAAGGGTAAACATGGATTAAATAAAACATACCATATACATTTGAACTTAAAAACATGAACATAATGTTTAAACATCAAAATCTTGAGAAATGTCTCAAAACATGGAAGTACATAAGGAATAGATCATAATGGAACATAAATCATGATAACATAGCATGGGAATAAAACATGTAATTGTGGAATCCATTAAGAACATGTAATGATTTCTATAGTAGCCAAGGCATTGCTGCGAAGACCATCTTAGCAGACAATGTCCCTTTCTGAATCGAGTTCACTCCTCGTTTCAGTCCGGTAATACTGAACCGAATTAACTTATTATTCCAGCCATGTGTATCTCATGAGATATACATTTTTACCCAATGAATTGGAGGGAGATATAGGTCCCACCCATCTCATAATGAAATCATTCTTACTTGTGCCCCAAAATAAACATACATTATTCATAATAACCCAATAAATAAATTGGGTTTCATAAACATCATCCCATCATTACATAATCCGTATAAAAGAAATTGATATCATTTCATTATAAGGAAAGTAAATCATAGAGACATTATACTTGAAACATAGACATATGAAATAATTTCATCTTAGATGAAAAATGGTTTTGATAAAACACTTGAAATGAATTCTTGGGGAAAATATCATTTCTTCTTCAAAATCATTTTCTTTTCAAAAAATGTCATGAAATTTTCAAAATATAATGATTCTGTTGAAAATAGTCATGAAATATTTTGGAGGAAGCGTAATGAAAATAAGGCTTTATAAAACCGTAAAAATCCTTTCATTCCATAAACATAAAAAAACATTCTTCTCATAATTTTTTAAGAAAAGTCTAAAATGTACCTTGTAGGGTAAATAAAAGAAGTTTACTTCCATACCAAGGGGTAAAAGTCAAAATGGGTAAAAAGGAATTTAAACATACAAGAATAAATTTTTATAAAACATGGACATAGATGATAGAAATGACCCTAGTAAATACGTACGAATAAGAAATCTGGGATAAAAATGAGATTTGCAAAATTATCCCTTACCTTAGGTCAGATATGATTCTTATGGTTCTGAACCTCCTCTTCATTGACACGCCTCTTTGAATCCTCCTCATAGGGTACTAAAATTGGTCTTTGAAGAAGACCAGGACCTCTAGGATGTTTGTAGGGAAGTTGAAAAGTGAATTTGGAAGGGTTTGGCCGAGCTTCAAGGCTCAAAATGGTGTGAGAAAGAGAGGGGGGAGGTTCCCTTTTATAAGGGAGGAGAGGGGTACCTTTGGAAATCTTAAAAATATTAATTTATAATAAATCTAACCCCACTTAAAAACCTCCAAAAATGACTAACATTTGAATATTAGATGAGATAGGGTTTTAATCTAATCAACCAATAAAATTTATACATGATAGGAATTTATTTTCAACATTATCAACATGATTTATCCTTATTTAATCAATTTAA
Source organism: Viscum album (assembly GCA_963277665.1). NCBI lineage: Eukaryota > Viridiplantae > Streptophyta > Magnoliopsida > Santalales > Viscaceae > Viscum > Viscum album. Next base: position 2,100,942,617 of record OY728127.1, on the reverse strand, counting down.
TATTATTTGTGGTAATAACATTCTAAATTTTCAATTATAAAAAATAATTGTTTATTTGATGTGAATTGTCCATATTTGGATACTTTATCACATTTTATACCATATAAATTTAAATTTATAATTATTAAATATTTTTGTGATTTTTAAAAAATTTTATAATATGTTATTTTTATAAAATAACAATAGTGTCAATTTTGACACTATTCAATTGATTGAATTTAAATAAAATATATACAGAAGATATGTTCGAAATAAAATCTTTAATAGATTCATAAAAGGTCATATGTATATAGAAATTTAGTGGAGAAAATTAAATAGTTCATATAATATTTATTTTATTATTTGTAAAACCATTTTTTTGGTTTATCTCTTAATAAAATAATTACTACATAATTTTTTTATAATTATTTAATATAATTATTTGTTTCATAAAAATTAAAACTAAAATCCTATGATGAAGTTAAATATATTAACTTTCACAATAATACTTTTACTCGAATTTATCATCTTAAAATCACAATATTTAAATTGTTATATTTATTAAATTATGAAGGTGACAACTTTGGAATCATTTAAAATAAAATTATATAAGTGTCATAATAGATTTCATAAGGCTTCAAATGGTCAAATATTAGACCATTGGATGATTACGGTTTAAATTTACATGACCAATATGTTTTGGTCAGGGTTTTGTTCCTTTTATGGTCACTATTATTTCAATAAAAACTATATTCTTGATTTTTCACTAGATAAACAATTTCTTCATCACTATTGTGTCACAATTAATGATAAATATTTAATCCCTAAAAATTATAAATAAATTCATATGATGTAGATAAGTTCATTATATTTCTACAGAATATTCATGTTCTAAGTTTCATGACGTTTATCACTAAATTAAAATTAATATACTTATAATATTTAAGAGAGAGACATGTTGTCACTTTCTTTGGTTTTAATAATAATTAAGTAATTTTCATGGACAAAAGTCCATTAAATTATTCTAATATGACCCTTATGTGATATAGGTCAACTTTTAGCCATCCAATAGAATTTTGGCATGTGTTAGGGTAATTTTATAATATTATATTTACCCATAATTACCTGATTTACCTTTAACTATGGTAAATAAAATTTACCGTAGTTACTATTCATAATTCCCAAAAATAAAAAGTAGATTATTAACAAAATTTGGACCCACTAATTCCAAATATGGAATCCATTTTTCCAAATTCAATACACAAAAGTTGCTTAAATTAAATTAAAATTAATCCTGTTGTTGAAAGAAAATGGGTTTTTCTTTAAAACATTGCAAAAGATTGAATTAATTTAACCTACGAATTCAAGGTAAAATCAATGATAATTACATAAAATATATTAAATGTTAAAAGTATATTCTATTTATTCTTTAAAACCATTCAATATTATAATTTAACAACATAATTTATTACGAAGAAAAAAGTTGTTTTTAATTAAATTATAGCGTGTTTTTACTATTGATTTAAATATGAATGTTATCAGAATAATATGGAAATTTTATCCAAGGTATAATTTTATATCCTGATTCAAAATAATAATATTATTTTGTAAAATTGAACTTATAAACATGTAAAAAACTAGATTAAAAGTTGGTGCGCCATCAAAAGGCGGCAAAACTGCATTTTTTGAAAAATACTTATTTTACCCGAAAAATTTATTTTGTTCTTATAACATGTTCTATAAAATATTTTAGATGAATAATAATATTATAAAATTCAAAATATAGTTAATACTATTCATAAAGGCTAGTTCATAAAAATATTATAATAACATATCGTTGTTTAGAAGAACCCGGTATTGTGTACAACACAAGCTATCGAAGAAGGTCGCGATTGTGTGTAACGCAAGCCAAGTCAGGGTTGCGTATAGTGCAAGACTCCTTTTTTGTTTCATTAGAACAGAATCCAACCATTTTTTCATTTATACATTGAATATATATATATATACTCAATGTTCCGTAGAATGACTATTATCAAACGAACTTGAAATTGTGTGTAACACAATCTATGAATTGTGTTGCGTATACTGCAAGCTAATACGGTGTTGCGTGTAGCGCAAGATAATGTTGGTTTATCATAAAATAGAAGATATGAAAGAAATTAAAAAGAATATATCATATAAAATCTCAGGTTATTACATTCTACCACCCTTAAAATGAATTTCACCCTCGAAATTCGTCGGGGTTATAAATGGTTTTCTACTTAAAAGTTTCTTTAATTGAAACCCACATCGTATAAAGGAATACCAAAAATTATCTTTAAAAACTAATTTATGAAATTTAACGGTTACCCAAATAAACTAATCACTGGGTTTCCACATAGGAGAACATAGGTGAAAATATGGATATGGAAGAGAAATATAACAATCATGTTCTGATAGAGAGTGGTAGAGAACATGGCAATGAAAAATCCAACAATCACAAAGCCATAGATTTGTGATGATCTAGGGTACCATCTGATTCATCGGATATAAGGGCACTAGGACAACATTTTTGGGTTTCAAGATCATTTCCCTAAAGTTGATGAATTTCAATTAGAATAAATAATTACTTTATTGTGTTACAATCTCACTGTTGTTTATGCCTTGAACAATTTCCACTTCATTTTTTAAAGAAATGTAGTGGAATTTGTTATTCGTGAAGTGTTAGAAGATCATGTGATATAATTATGTGTCATTCCATCTTTCTCAAACAAAAGGTTAGCATAAGTTATTAAATATACATAATTCGATCTATATGGTTCCTAAAATGGACTTATACTTCTTATATCATACTGCTTAATATAATAAAACTAGTTTCTACTAAACATGGACTTCTTGTATGCCAGTGGTAGGCAATAAAGGTCAGTTGCACTTCAGTTGTGGGTTCGATTTCCCACAGCCTCGTTCGACGCGATGGGTTGTCTCCCATCCTGCAGGTTATCCTTTTTCTAAAACTACATTACTATAACATCCCATCAATAATATTGAAAAAAGCTATATCCTTAAACAATACTAACTTATGTCCAACATAATCCTTTACAATATTTAGGCTTATCCAAAATACTGTTTTCCAATAAAATATTATAATGAAAATGATTACCAATGAGTTCATACAACAAGCATGTTAATGCCATCGTTGATCCCCATATATCATGAGATATGTCTTGTTGGTCACATTCCAAACATTCCAAGGCCTTAAACATGTATTCTCTTAAAAAATGAATACCCATTGAATCATAGTAAAAACATGAGTGTTGTCAAAAGTTAACTCTTTTCACATACCAAAACCTCAAACCATGATAAAATTATTTCCTTATATCAGTCATGAGCTTATGAATACAGTCAAACATTCCATTTTCTCCTTATCCCTTCATTATACGCATATCACCTTTTTTCTGAAAAATATATCAAACAATTTCCATGGTTACCAATACCATAAAATTATTGAAAACCACAATAGACCAACACATAAATATTCCAATACTCCACGATATTATATACAACATTATTTTGGAATCCCATTTCATAAACACTTAACCATTCCACCACATCGTTGTCATATTCAACATCACCAATGGTGATCGCATGTGACTTCCCTTTGTTCTTTTCCTTAAGTGGTTTCTCATGTCGATCATCACTAACCCTTGGATTAGGGCATTTATTAGAATAATTCCCCATTTCCTTGCACTTGAATCATTGATGTGTTGGTGGTGCATTCTCTGCAGTCTTTTCTTTATTCACATCATTAGAAAGCTTTTTTCCATTACTTCGACACTCAACTACTCAATGACCTTTTTTCCACACTGAAAACATTTTCAAGTCCCTTTAAGACAATCTCCACCATGCTTCTTTCCACACTTTGAGCATAAGGAAACATTCATCTTCTTTTCACCATTATTATGAGATTTCTCCTTGAACATCATCTTTCGTTTCTTGTCAAAACTATGAGATGGATAAGTAATACCAACATCCATTTCTACCTTGATAGCACAATGCACAATTTCTTCATAGCTACTGAAGACTCTTATAGCTAATTCCCTTTGAAGATTTGGTTTTAAGACACTGAAGAATCGATCAACTTTACATTCAGGTCGGATGATAAAGCCAGATGCATACCTTGCATGACTTGTAAAATTCTCTTCGTATACACCAACAGATTCATCATCCTTTTTCTTTACTTCAAGAAACTCCTCCTCTATCTTTGTTCGATGAATACAAGGGAGGTACTTATTTAAAAACATGTTCTTGAACTCGTTCCATTCCATGGACTCAATTTCATCTCTTGGCCTCATATTCTTGATAAGATTCCACCATTGATCAGCTTCACCTTCCAAACGATATACTGCTAAGTTGACTTTATCATGTTCGGAACATTGAAGAACTGAAAATAACTTTTCAATGGTACAGATCCATTGTTCAGTAACAAGTGGATCAGAAGACCCACTGAAAGAAGTTGGGCGTTGCCTCATGAAGGACTCAATAGAATATTGTTTCCTTCTCTGCTCATTTGGAAGTCCAGAATGATTCATAGCTTGTGTAGGTATAGCCATTAGATTTTTCACTCCATCTCCCATGACATTTGTTTGTTCATGGGGAAAATCATTGAATTTTCCATTGCATTGATCAAAACGGTTCCTTCGGGTTCCATCCATATTCTAAAACCCAAAAAGAATAGTGTGAGAGGCAAAAATCATTCTAGGGAAAACAACATACTAAAGGGGGAGTACCCTAAATATCTAACATCATAGGTTTAATTCTAAGATCGTTACCGTAATTCTAGAACTATAACCTATACTTATACTTAACCTTAGGTACATCCCTAGACATACCTTAGAAATATCTCTAGGGATCTCACTAATGTTCTCGCATCTGAGTTTCCAAAGGTTGACGAAACCTTTCCTCTGATACCAATTGTAGAGGACCAAAGCATTAAGTACATGGAAAATACATTACTTTTGCGGAATACAAAATACATAACAAAAACAGACACACAAGGACCATAATACTTTAGTGTATTTGGAAACATGGAACGTAATCCTCTAATCATGGGGAAAGATCTTCAACATCTCCCATAAAGATCTTCCGCTTTTTGTTTCCTTACGTAAAACATTTCTTTTAATCCTGGGGGAAAATAAAACATAAAAAGGGTGAGCTCAAATGCTCAGTAAGGGTAAACATGGATAACATAAAACATACCATATTCATTTGAACTTAAAAACATGAATATAATATTTAAACATCAAAATCATGAGAAATAACATAAAACATGGAAGTACATAAGGCATAGATCATAATGGAACATAAATCATGATAACATAGCAGGGGAAGAAAACATGTAATTGTGGCATCCATTAAGCACATGTAATGATTTCCATAGTAGCCAAGGCATTACTTCCAACACCATTTTAGTGGATAATTTTCCTTTCTGAATCGAGTTCACTCCACGTTTCAGTCCTGTAATTCTGAACTGAATTAACTTACCGTTCCAGCCATGTCTATCTCATGAGATATACATCTTTACCCAATGAATTAGAGGGAGATATAGGTCCCACCCATCTAATAATGAAATCATTCTTACTTGTGCCACAAAATAAACATACATCATTCATAATAACCCAATAAATAAAATGGGTTTCATAAACATCATCCCATAATTACATAATCCATATAAAAGAAATGGATATCATTTCATAATAAGGAAAGTAAATCATAGAGACATTATACTTGAAACATAGACATATGAAATAATTTTAACATAGATTAAAAATGGTTTTGATAAAACACTTGAAATGAATTCTTGAGGAAAATATCATTTCTTCTTCAAAATCTTTTTCTTTTCAAAAAATGTCATGCAATTTTTAAAAGATAATGATTCTGTTGAAAATAGTCATGAAATATTTTGGAGGAAAATTCATGAAAATAAGGCATTATATAACCGTAAAAAACCTTTCATGCCGTATACATTAAAAAATCATTATTCTCGTACTTTTGTCAGAAAAGTCAAAAAAAGTACCTTGTAGGGTAAATAAAAGAAGTTTCCTTCCATACCAAGGGGTAAAAGTCAAAATGGGTAAAATGGAATTTAAACATACATGAATAAATTTTTATAAAACATGGACATGGATAATAGCAATAAACCTAGTAAATACTTATTAATAATCAATCTCGGATAAAAATGATATTTTCAAAATTATCCCTTACCTTAGGTCTCATATGCTTTGTATGGTTCCGAACCTCCTCTTCTTTGACACGCCTCTTTGAATCCTCCTCTTAGGGTACTAAAATTGGTCTTTGAAGAAAACCAGGACCTCTAGGATGTTTCTAGGGAAGTTGAGAAGAGAATTTGGTAGGGGTTGGTCGAGTTTCAAGGCTCAAAATGGTGTGAGGAAGAGAGGGAGGAGGTTCCCTTTTATAAGGGAGGAGAGGGGAACCTTTTGGAAATCTTTAAAATATTAATTTATAATAAATATAAACCCATTTAATAACCTCCAAAAATGAATCGCATTCGAATATTAGATGATATAGGGTTGTAATCTCATCAACCAATAAAATTTAGAAATGTTAGGAATTTATTTGCAACATTATCAACTTGATTTATCCTTATTTAATAAATTTAATTTTATTTGGGGTAATAACATTCTAAATTTTCAATTATAACAAATAATTTTTCATTTGTTGTGAATTTTCCATAATTGCATACTTTATAAAATTTTATACCATATAAATTTAAATTTATAATTTGTAAATATTTTTGTTATTTTTAAACAATTTTATAATATGTTATTTTTATAAAATAACAATAGTGTCAATTTTGACACTATTCATTTGGTTGAATTTAAATAAAATATATACAGAATATATGTTCTAAATAAAAGCTTTAATAGATTTATAAAAGTTCATATGTATCTATACAATTAGTGGAGAACATTAAATAGTTCAAATAATAAAAATTTTATTATTATTAAAACCATTTATTTGGTTTATCTCTTAATAAAATAATTACAACATTATTTTTGTATAATTATTTAATATAAATATTTGTTTAATAAAAATTAAAACTAAAATCCTATGATGAATATAAATATATTAACTTTTATAATAATACTTTAACTCGAATTTATCATCTTAAAATCACAATATTAAAATTGTTATATTTATTAAATTATGAAGGTGACAACTTTGGCATCATTTAAAATAAAATAATATAAGTGTCATAATCTATTTTACAAGTCCCCAAATAGTCAAATATTCGACCATTGGATTATTATGGTTTATATTTACTTGACCAACATGTTTTGGTTAGGGTTTTGTGCCTTTTATGGTCACTATTAGTTTAATAAAAACTATATTCTTGATTTTTCACTATATAAACAATTTCTACATCACTATTGTGTCACAATTAATAATAAATATTTAATCCCTAAAAATTATAAATAAATTCCTATGATGTATATAATTTCATTATCTTTCTTTATACTGTTCATGTTCGAAGTTTTATGAAGTTTATCACTATATTAAAATTCATATACTTATACGATTTAAGAGATTGACATGTTGTCACTTTCTTTGGTTTTAATAATAAATAAGTTATTTTCATGGGAAAAAGTACATTAAATGATTATAATCCGACCATTAAGTGATATGTGTCTACTTTTAGCCATACAATATAATTTTGGCATGTGTTAGGGTAATTTTATAATATTATATTTACCCTTAATTACCTGATTTACCTTTAACTATGGTAAATAAAATTTATCGTAGTTGCAATTCATAATTCCCAAAAATAAAAAGTATCTTATTAACATAATTTGGACCCACTGATTCTAAATATGGAATCCATTTTTCTAAATTCAATAAACAAAAGTTTCAGATATTAAATTAAAATTAATTCCGTTGTTGAAAGAAAACAGGTTTTTCTTTAAAACATTGCAAAAGATTGAATTGTTTTAACCTACAAATTCAAGGTAAAATCAATGATAATGACATAAATTATATTAAATCGAAAAAATATATTCTAATTATACTATAAAGACATTAAATATTATAATTTAACCACATAAGTTATTACGATGAAAAATGTTGTTTTTAATTAAAATATATCATGTTTTTACTATTCATTAAAATATGAAATTTATCAGAATAATATGAAAAAATTTACCAAGGTAAAATTTTGTATCCTGATTCCAATGAATAATTTTTTTGTACAATTGAACTTATAAACATGTCAAAAACTAGATTAAAAGTGGGTGCGCCATCAAAAGGCGGCAAAACTGCATTTTTTGAAAAATATTCATTTTACCCAAAAAATATATTTTGTTCATATACCATGTTCTAGAAAATATGTAAGATGAATAATAATGTAATAAAATTAAAAATATAGTTAATAATATTCATAACGGCTAGTTCATAATAATAATATAATAAAATATCGTTGTTTAGTAAAACCCGGTATTGCGTACAACACACGCTATCGAAGAAGGTCGCGATTGCATGTAATGTCAGCCATGTCAGGGTTGCGTATAGTGCAAGACTCCTTTGTAGTTTCATTATAACAGAATCCAACCATTTTTTCATTAATACATTGAATGTATATATATATATATATAATCAATGTTGCGTAGAATGACTATTATCAAACGAACTTTAAATTGTGTGTAACATAATCTAATAATAGTGTTGCGTATACTGCAAGCTAATACGGTGTTGCATATAGCGCAAGATAATCATGGTGTATCGTAAAACAGAAGATATGAAAGAAATTAAAAATAATATATCTTATAAAATCTCAGGTTATTACATTCTACCCCCCTTAAAATGAATTTAACCCTCTAAATTCGTTGTGGTTATAAATTGTTTTCTACTTGAAATTTTCTTTAATTGAATCCCACATCGTAAAAAGGAATACCAAAACTTATCTTTAAAAACTAAAGTATGAAATGTAATGGTTACCCAAAAAAACTAATCAATGGGTTTCCACATAGGAGAACATAGGTGAAAATATGGATATGGAAGAGAAATATAACCATCATGTTCTGATAGAGAGTGGTAGAGAACATGGCTATGAAAAAGCCAACAATCACAAAGCCATAGATTTGTGATGACCTAGGGTACCATCTGATTCATCGGATATAAGGGAACTAGGACAACATTTTTGGTTTTCAAGATCATTTCCCTAATGTTGAAGAATTTGAATTAGAATAAATACTTACTTTATTAATTTACAATCTCATTGTTGTTTGTGCCTTAAACAATTTCCACTTAATTTATTAATGAAACGAAGTTGAATTATTTATTCGTGAAGTGTTAGAAGATCATGTGATAGAATGACGGTTCATTCCATCTTTCTCAAACAAAAGGTAAGCAAAATATATTAAATATACATAAGTCGATCTATATGGTTCCTAAAATGGACTTATACTTCATATATCATACTTCTTAATATAATAAAACTAGTTTATACTAAACAGGGACTTCCTGTAGGCCAGTGGTAGGCGATAAAGGCTAGTTGCACTTTGGTTGTGGGTTCGATTTCCCACTGCCTTGTCCGACGCAATGGGTTGTCGCCCGTCCTGTAGGTTATCATTTTTCTAATACTACATTACTATAACATCCCATCAATAATATCGAAAAAAGTTATGTCCTTAAACAATACTAACTTATGTCCAACATAATCCTTTCCAATCTTTAGGCTTATCCAAAATACTGATGTCCAATATCATATTAGAGTGAAAAAGATTACCAAAGAGTTCATATAACAAGCATGTTAATTCCATCGTTGATCCCCATATATCATGAGATATGTCTTGTTGGTCACATTCTAAACATTCGAAGGCCTTAATCATGTATTCTCTTGAAAAACGAATACCCATTGAATCTTAGGGAAAACATGAGTGCTGTCAAAAGTTAACTCTTTTCACATACCAAAACCTCAAACCATGATATAACCATTTCCTTATATCAATAATGAGCTTATGAATACAGTCAAACATTTCATTTTCTCCTTATCCCTTTATTATGCACATATCATCTTTTTTTCCACAAATATCTCAACAACTTTCCATGGTTACCGGTACCATAAAATTATTGAAAACCACAATAGACCAATACATAAATATTCCAATATTCCATGATACTATATACAACATTATTTTGGAATCCCATTACATAAACACTTAATCATTCCACCACATCATTGTCATATTCAACATCGCAAATGGTGATCGCATGTGACTTCCCTTTGTTCTTTTCCTTAAGTGGTTGCTCATGTCGATCATCACTAACCCCTGGATTAGGGTATTTATTAGCATAATGCCCCATTTCCTTGCACTTGAAGCATTGAAGTGTTGGTGGTGGGTTCTCTGCAGTCTTTTCTTTATTCACATCATTAGAAACCCTTTTTCCATTACTTCGACACTCATCTGCTCAATGACCTTCTTTTCCACACTTAAAACATTTTCTAGTCCCTTTAAGACAATCTCCACCATGCTTCTTTACACACTTTGAGCATAAGGAAACATTCATCTTATTTTCACCATTATTCTGAGATTTATCCTTGAACTCCATCTTTCGTTTCTTGTCAAAACTTTGAGATTGATAAGTAAAACCAACTTCCATTTCAACCTTGATAGCACAACGCACAAATTTTTCATAGCTACTGAAGTCTCTTATAGCTAATTCCCTTCGATGATTTGGTTTTAAGCCACTGAAGAATCGATCAACTTTACTTTCAGGTTGGATGATAAATCCAGATGAATACCTTGCAAGCCTTGTAAAATTCGCTTCATATACACCAACAGATTCATCATCCTTTTTCTTTACTTCATGAAACTCTTTCTCCATCTTTGTTTGAAGAATACGAGGGAAGTACTTATTGAAAAACATGTTCTTGAACTCGTTCCATTCCATGGACTCAATTTTATCTCTTGGCCTCGTATTCTTAATAATATCCCACCATTGATCAGCTTAACCTTCCAAACGATATACTGCTAAGATGACTTTATCATATTCAGAACATTGAAGAACTGAAAATATCATTTCAGTGGTACTGATCCATTGTTCAATAACAAGTGGATCAGAAGACCCACTGAAAGAAGTTGGATGCTGCCTCATGAAGGACTCAATAGAATATTGTTCTCTTCTCTTCTCATCTGGAAGTCCAGAATGATTCATAGATTTTGTAAGTATAGGAATAATATTTTTCACTCTATCTCCCATAACATGTGTTTGTTCATGAGGAAAATCATTGCATTTTCCATTGCATTGATCAACACGGTTCCTTTGGGTTCCAGCCATCGTCTAAAACCCAAAAAGAATAGTGTGAGAGGAAAAAATCATGCTAGAGAAAACAACATAATAAAGGGGGAGTACCCTCAATATCTAACATCATAGGTTTAATTCTAAGATCAATACCGTAATTCTAGAACTATAACCTATAATTATACTTAACCTTAGGGACATCCCTAGATATACCATATAAATATCTCTAGAGATCTCACTCAAGTTCTCACATCCTAGTTTCCAATGGTTGACTAAACATTTCCTCTGATACCAATTGTAGAGGACTGAAGCTTTAAGTAAATGGAAAATACCTTACTTTTGTGGAATACACAATACTTAACAAAGACAGACACAAAAGGACCATAATAGTTTAGTGTCTTTGGAAACGTCGAACGTAATCCTCTAATCGTGGTGAATGATCTTCAACATCTCCCATAAAGATCTTCCACTTTTTGTTTCCTTACCTAAAACTTTTATATTAATCCTGGGGGAAAATAAATCAAAAAAAGGGTGAGTTCAAATGCTCAGTAAGGTTAAACATGGATAAAATAAAACATAACATACACATTTGAACTTAAAAACATGAACATAATGTTTAACCATCAAAATCATGAGAAATGACTGAAAACATGGAAGTACATAAAGCGTAGATCATAATGGAACATAAATCGTGATAACATAGCAAGGGAATAAAACATGTAATTGTGATATCCACTAAGAACATGTAATGATTTCCATAGTATCCAAGGCATTGCTGCTAAGACCATCTTAGTGGACAATTTCCCTTTCGGAATCGGGTTCACTCCTCGTTTCAGTCCTATAATACTGAACTGAATTAAATTACCATTCCAGCCATGTCTATCTCATGAGATATACATCTTTACCCAACACATTGGAGGGAGATATAGGTACCACCTATCTGATAATGAAATAATTCTTACTTGTGACACAAAATAAACATACAACATTCGTAATAACCCAATAAATAAAATGGGTTTCATAAACATCATCCCATAATTACATAATCCTTATAAAAGAAATGGATATCATTTCATAATAAGGAAATTAAATCATAGAGACAATATACTTGAAACATAGACATATTAAATAATTTCATCATAGATGAAAAATGGTTTGGATAATACACTTGAAATGAATTTTTGAGGAAAATATCATTTCTTCTTCAAAATCATTTTCTTTTCAAAAAATGTCATGCAATTTTTAAAATATAATGATTCTGTTGAAAATAGTCATGGAATATTTTGGAGGAAGATTCATGAAAATGAGGTTTTATAAAACCGTAAAAATCCTTTCATGCTGTATATGTTAAAAAAACATTCTTCTCGTACTTTTGTCAGAAAAGTCAAAAAAGTACCTTATAGGGTAAATAAAATAAGTTTCCTTCCATACCAAGGGGTAAAAGTCAAAATTGGTAAAAAGGAATTTAAACGTACATGGATACATTTTTATAAAACATGGGAATTTATTATAGAAATAAACATAGTAAATACTTAAGAATAAGCAATCTCAGATAAAAATGAGATTTGAAAAATTATCCCTTACCTTAGGTTTGATATGATTCGTATTGTTCCGAACGTCCTCTTCATTGACACACCTCATTGAATCATCCTCTTAGGGTAATAAAATTGGTCTTTGAAAAAGACCAGGACCTCTAGGATGTTTCTTGGGAAGTTGAGAAGAGAATTTGGCAGGGGTTGGCCGCGCTTCAAGGCTCAAAATGGTGTGAGGAAGAGAGTGAGGAGGTTCCATTTTATGAGGGAGGAGAGGGGCACCTTTGGAATTCTTAAAAATATTAATTTATAATAAATCTAAGCCCATTTAAAAACCTCCAAAAATGAATCACATTCGAATATTAGATGATATAGGGTTATAATCTCATCAACAAATAAAATTTAGACATGTTAGGAATTTATTTTCAACATTATCAACTTGATTTATCCTGATTTAATCAATTTTATTTTATTTGTGGTAATAACATTCTAAATTTTCAATTATAACAAATAATTACTTTTTTGTTGTGAATTGTCTATAATTGGATACATTATATCATTTTATACCATATAAATTTAAATTTATAATTTGTAAACATTTTTGTGGTTTTTAAACAATTTTATAATATGTTATTTTTATAAAATAACAATAGTGTCAATTTTGAAACTATTCATTTGTTTGAATTTAAATAAAATATATACAGAAGATATGTTCGAAATAAAAGCTTTAATAGATTTATAAAAGGTCATATGTATCTATAAAATTAGTGGAGAACCTTAAATAGTTCATATAATATTTATTTTATTATTTTTAAAACCATTTATTTGGATTATCTCTTAAGAAAATAATTACTACATCATTTTTGTATAATTATTTAATACACCTATTTGTTGCATAAAAATTAAAAATAAAATCCTATTATGAAGATAAAAATATGAACTTTCACAATAATACTTTTACTCAATTTTATCATCTTAAAATCACAATATCTTAATTGTTATATTTATTAAATTATGAAGGTGACAACTTTGGCATCATTTAAAATAAAATAATATAAGTGTCATAATCGCTTTTATAAGGCTCAAAATGGTCAAATATTAGACCATTGGTTGATTATGGTTTAAATTTACATGACTAACATGTTTTGGTCAGGGTTTTGTTCCTTTTATGGTCACTATTAGTTTAATAAAAACTATATTCTTCATTTTTCACTAGATAAACAATTTCTGCATCACTATTGTGTCACAATTAATGATAAATATTTAATCCCTAAAAATTATAAATAAATTCATATGATGTAGATAATTTCATTATATTTCTGGAGACTATTAATGGTAGATGATTCATGAAGTTTATGACTAAATTAAAATTAATATACTTATAAGATTTAAGAGAGTGACATGTTGTCACTTTCTTTGGTTTTAATAATAATTAATTTATTTTCATGGAAAAAAGTCCATTAAATGATTCTAATCCGACCCTTATGTGATATGGTTCGACTTTTAGCCATCAAATAGAATTTTGGAATGTGTTATAGTAATTTTATAATATTATATTTACCCTTAATTACCCGATTTACCTTTAACTATGGTAAATAATATTTACTGTAGTTACTATTCATAATTTCCAAAAATAAAAAGTAGCTTATTAATATAATTTAGACCCACTGATTCTAAATATGGAATCCATTTTTCCAAATTCAATACACAAAAGTTGCATAAATTAAATTAAAATTAATCTCGTTGTTGGAAGAAAACGGGTTTTTCTTTAAAACATTGCAAAAGATTGAATTGATTTAACCTACGAATTCTATTTAAAATCAATGATAATGACATAAATTATATTAAATGGTAAAAATATATTCTATTTATACTTTAAATCCATTCAATATTATAATTTAACCACATAAGTTATTACGATGAAAAAAGTTGTTTTTAATTAAAATATAGCGTGTTTTTACTATTCATTAAAATATGAAAGTTATCAGAATAATATGAAAAATTTATCGAAGGTAAAATTTTATATCCTGATTCCAAAGATTAATTTTATTTTTTAAAATTTAACTTATAAACATGTAAAAACCCAGATTTAAAGTCGGTGCGCCATCAAAAGGCGGCAAAACTGCATTTTTTTAAAAATACTTATTTTACCCGAAAAATTTATTTTGTTCTTATACCATGTTCAAGAAAATATTTAAGATGAATAATAATATTATAAAATTAAAAATATATTTAATACTATTCATAACGGGTAGTTCATAATAATATTATAATAACATATCGTTGTTTAGTAAAACCTGATATTACGTACAACAAATGCTACCGAAAAAGGTCGCGATTGCGTATAATGCAAGCCAAGTCAGGGTTGCGTATAGTGCAAGACTCCTTTGTGGTTTTTTTATAATAGAATACATCCATTTTTTAATTTATACATTGAATATATATATATATAATCAATGTTGCATAGAATGACTATTATCAAACGAACTTGAAATTGTGTGTAACGCAATCTAAGAATAGTGTTGCGTATACTACAAGATAATACGGTGTTGTGTACAGCACAAGATAATCTTGGTGTATCGTAAAAAAATAAGATATTAGAGAAATTAAAAAGAATATATCTTATAAAATCTCGAGTTATTACACATCTCCAAGAGGCATTAGGTAGATGACATAGATGTCCTAGAGGATTGGACCTTCTAGTGGATGACCTCAGGATGTAGGGTAAGAGCTTCGAGGCTCACAATGTAGTGGCAGATAGGTGAGGGGCATGCAATGTTACACATGTGGTGGGCAGGGTCATATGGCTCGTGACCACCCCACCCGGCATACTGATTACCAGCTGACAGCTGAGGGACCACCGTGGTAGAGGCAGAGGTTGGAATGAGGAGGTCCGTAGGGTGGCAGAGGTGGCATAGGAGCTGGCCATGCAGCATGGTGGTGGGTGACATATCGATATTCTACCACCGCCACCACCAGGTGGTCCACCCTAACCACAGGGAGCAAGAGGACAGTGACAAGCTCTGCTCTAGGAAGCAGAGCCCTATGACCACGATGATCCAGAGATGATTAGAGCTATGATCTATGTATAATCCACCATAGTTGTCGTATATATAGAAACCGGTTCCAATCACTATTTTATTTCCACAAACCTCGTTCAGAGCTCAGATATTACGGTGGAGCTATTGGCTCGATCCTCACAGCTAGAGAATCCTACGAGAGAGAATTTGACAATTACTTACTACTCCTAGCAGTGTGATCTTACTCTAGGAGGCAAGAGCTTTGGCTGGGATCGCGTAGTAGCGGCATCAAGGCCTTACGATGTCATATTGGGTTTGTAATGGTTATCCACAATACATGCTCAGATTTATTGTATTAGGCACAAAGTATTGTGTGTATGCATGGACAGGATCGGGTTTCCCTTCACCGTCGAGAAGGGAACCTTTGCAGCACATGATGGACATACCCTGAGGAGGGTGGGGTCGATTACTCATCTGTTTGCTAGCCTTACCCTCAAATTAGTTGATGTGGGGAGTCCAAGCTATCCTGTAGTGGTGGATCTATATGCCAATTTCTTTTCTTTATGATGTTCCTGGATGACCTCCTTGCCATGAGGTAGACTTTTATATGGACCAGTACACCAGGACGACACCGATATCAACACCAGAATATCGGATGTCTCTTGTGGAGCTTCATGTGTTACGTTTACAGTTGTAGGACTCATAGGTAAAGGGGTTCATAAGTACCAGTGTTTCTCCATGGGAAGCCAAAAATTTTGTTTTCCATGAAGGAAGATGGGAGTTTGAGACTCTGTTTAGACTATCGGCACATGAACTAGTTGACCATTAAGAAAAAGTTTCCACACCCGAGGAATGATGATCATTTCGATCTACTAAAGGGAGCTCGCTGATTTTTGAAGATAGACCTCTGATATGGCTATCATCATCTCAATATATGAGATGTGGATGTGGAAAAGGTGTCCTTCAGATTTCAATATGTCCATTATGTGTTTTTTATGCCTTTAGGCATGACCAATGCACCAGTAGTGTTCATTGGACTCATGAAAGTGATCTTTTCACCACACCTTGATTGATTCATGGTGGTGTTCATCGATGACATCTTGATATACCCCATGATGGAGGAGGAGGATTCCCATCATCTACAAATGGTTCTGGATACACTGTGAGAACACCATATTTATGGTACACTCTCAAAGTGCTAATTTTGGATATGATAGGTCCACTTTCTAGGAAAAGTTATCTCAATGAATGGATTTGTAGTGGATCCTACCAAGATAGAGATGTTCTAGCTTGTTAGCCCCCGAAGAGTGTGACGAAGATGTAGAGTTTCCTGGGGTTGGTTGGAAACTACCTGAGTTTCATTCCTAGAATTTCCAAAGTTTCATCACCCTTTTCTTCTTTGACAATGAAGGGAAAAACTTTCCTATGGATAAAGAGATGAAAAAAAAGATTTCAAGAGGTGAGGTAGTGAATTATGAGTTCTGCCGTCTTAAGACTGCCAGAAGAGGGTGTTGGGTATGTAGACTTCTGCGACGTATCAGGGACCAGGCTTGTATGTGTCATGATGAAGGAGTGATTAGTGATCACTTATGGTTCATGACACCTAAGACAACATGAGTAGAACTATGCTACCCCTGAACAGGAGTTAGTAGTCGTGGTCTTTTCCTGGAAGTTGTGGTGACATTAATTGATGGGATAATGTTTTACAGTATAATCTAATCAAATGACTCTCTTAGGTATATATTCTCTCAAAATGATCTAAACTTGATACATCGGATATGGATAGAGTTCCTCTAGGACTATGAATTTATGATAGTCTATACTCATGGGATGGGGAACGTGGTAGTAGATGCACTCATGCAGAGGATTGGTATGTAGTTGCTTAGTGAGGTGACAGAGTTGATTGCCACGGTATAGATATACTTCATGGACATGGATGGAGAAACATATCTCTATTCTATGAAATTCACACCCCACTCCTCCAGTGAGTCATGGAGGCATAACATGGGGACACTGACTTTAAGGCTCGACATGTCACAACCCGTCCTCGGGGCCCGTGTTGTGACTACCCTAAGGCCGCCTTCCATAGGCCAGGGGTTGGGGACTAACACCAAGGCCTAAATCCCAACAAAAAGGGAAGGCATTTCCTTTAAAAGTAAACAAGAACCACAAAGAAATCTAGCAGAAGTAAACACTAAGTAAACTGAGTACAAGTAAGTGAGGAATGTAAATGGGCCAGAATACAAACCCAAACTGAAAGAAATGTAAAACTGGAAAGAATGTACAACAACTGAAAGTAAAGAAGCCATGTCGAGCCGTCCTCTGGTACTCCCACCTGATGGGTGGGTACAGATAATCACCTCAGCTCCTCGGGTTCAGTCGTCTGCTCCGTGAACGTACCGCCCCGTGGTCCTCCTCCAGGTACCGACCTGATCCACAAGCTTCAACCACGATCAGCGCTGTCTGTCTTCTGTAACCAATACAATGTAGTGCGGGAATAGCCCGTGCAGAGGTGAGTATAAGCTACTCAGTAGGGACCCCAAGACCCCCGAAGGACTACCAGAATCCAAAAAGGATAATCCACAAAGGAATGATACAATCACGAAGTAACATCCGACACAACTTAGGTATATGCCCATACGTATACCTAAGTTATCAATTCTAGTTTGGATCCAACATTTGATCCCAAGTTCGATCACATCCACACAAGATATCACAACACAATCCACATAGGAAATCAAATCAAGATTCAGCTCACACAGGTATACTTCTTCGTATGATGATAGAGATGATCATATGTAGCCACTGATTCATCTAAGCCATCGGACCCACACAGGATCGATAGGTACTAACCCCCGCAATGACCCACAAAGGATTGATAGGTACAAACCCCAGCAGTGACCCACAAAGGATCGATATGTACTAACCCCCGCAATGACCCACACAGGATCAGACCCACACAGGATCTGTAGGCGTTGGCCCACATAGGAATGTTGATCGTTGACCCACATAGGATATAACCCACACAGGATCGGTAGCCCTGATCCATATAGGATCGTTGAGTGATGTAGTCGTCACCGTCGAATCCATGGAGGATTTATGTACATTCGTCAACGTCGTCGCAATCGCAGCCAGCTCTAGGGTTCCCCCACATAGTAGGTTCGTTTGGGAGGGTCCGCTCCACGAGTTGAGGTACTGATACATCAACTGACACGTAGTCCGAAGTAGATGTATCCAAATTTTCTGTATCGATAACAGGAACTCAACGTCACAGACGGCGTGTCAATTGGACGCTCGGTCTGATAATTATTGTGTTTTTCATCCTAGGGGCCCGATTGGATTTATGTAAAAACCAACCCGACCATACACCAACTGCATCCAAACCTCGAGCGGAGTAAGTCAAAAGATCCATCTCACTATGAGGAATCAATCAAAGTCGACGACACATCAATCGGACGTCCGGAGATGAAGTTATAAGTGTTTCTGCTCCGAGGGCCCGGTTAGTTTCGTGTACGAACGAACCCGGCCGAACCCATGGTCCTCTGAAACCTTGAGTGTAATATATAAAAACGACCTTCTCGATCCAAGGATCGCATCACAACTGATGGTGCGTCGATCGGAGTTCTGTAGCCCATGTTATGGGCATAAGACCGAAAGAGGTCCGAAAGTGGGGGTTTTAGGCCCGGACCGATCCGGCTCGAGACCCACTGGGTCGGCCTGAACCAGGGGGACCCGACCCAGGTCCGGGTCCGGCCCGCTTGGGTGTGGCCCGGCCTGGCTGGCGCGGCCCCGCCCAGCCTGGGCGTGGCCCGACCTGGCGGTCCGGCCTGGCGGCTCGGCCCTGCGCGTTGGCGCTGGCCAGGTGGCTCGGCCGAAATGGACGAGCATTTGGGGGCGGAGGCGCGCTTCCCCCACTATGTGAAAATGCGGCCCCCATGGGGGGGGGGGGGGGGGTGCTCCGTTGGCCAGCTGGGGGTTACGACCCCCGAAGTTTCCCTCTGACCGGTCGGCCGGCTGCTACCGCTATGGGACCGGGGCGGTCCCGTCCCCCTGCTCCGACGCCGGCAGCCTGGAACCGGCTCCGAGTCCCTGCTCCACCATGGCCTAGGCCGTAGCCTTGGTCCGTCAGGCACGGCGCGACAGCTCCTCACCCCTCCACCGCAGCCCCGCCCCGGCCACGGTGTCTTCGAGGTTCCTTCGAGGTTCTCCCGCACGGCGCGATGGCACCCCGCCTTTTGTTTGACTTCAATGGTGCGGCGCGAAGGCGCCGCGCTTATTCGCCCAAAACTCATAGCTTCCATGCCGTTCAACGGCACCGCACTGCCTCACACATGCCGCAACAAAATCAAACAAACAAGGTGGAGGAGGGTCTGCCGTGTTCGTGTGGTCTGACCTCCTTCCGTTATTGCGATATCATGCTGCTCAAATTAAAAAGAAGAAAACTATGGAAGTAATCACGAACAAACAATTAAAATAAACCCCTACCTTGAGAGTAGTCGTCGAACGAGGTTGTCACGGAAAGGGACATCACAGAAAGAAGGCGGATAGTCGCGTCGCGGAGGTACTGTGTCTCCCTTCCATTGACGTGGAAAGAAAGAACAAGGTGATGTGCGTCGGGTCGTTGATCTCCGAGGAAGGAATCTCTCATCGTCGTTCGTCGTCAGAGGTCGACGTTCTTCATGTTCTTCGTCGAGGAGAAAGAACTTCATGATCTTGAGAAAATTCTCCCAAGCCCCCCACAACCCAACAACTCTAATAAAATAAGAGTTTGTCTTATTATATTTCTCAAGCCATGTGTTTTAAAATTCAAAAACAAAATAATCAATTATATGAATTAATTGCAACGTTTAAACCGCCCAAATTAATTGTGGCATTTCATAAACAGAAAAACGCAAGGGTTGAATTCCACTTAAAGGGGGTGCAAGTGCGTTACGTTATTAAAGGAGGGGGTTTAGGACGAAAAGAAACAGTGGGGCTCTTGTGGGTCCCTCCTCAGAAATATCCTACCTAGTGGGTAGGATATTGTGGGTCACACTTCATCCACTTAGCTTAGGTTAATCAAAAATAAAATAAAATTGGTTGCAACACTTTTATTATATTCCTTTCTTTAACCGCAAAATTTAAAAACCACACCTGAGAAAATGCAACTCTGGAAAAGGTGTTTCTATGAAATTACTGGCGCTGTGATTCCATCAGTGTCCTTGGATTTCGATTCCAAGCATCGGTTCAAAAGTTAGATAAACCCGCTCGTTCGTTCACTGAACGTACCCGAGCTAATCTTTGTAAAATGATTCCGGGCACACTGGGCCTCGGAATCAAGTTCCATTAGAAACTGTGTTCTTGTAAAATTCCGAAGAAAATTAGGAAAAAATTTCCTTGAATTTTACGGGTCTTTACATCACTCACACATCAGGTATTTTTGTCCCCATAAATATACATAATAAACTAGGGAAACAAATGTGGGTACAGAGCACGCATCTAAGCCTCCCGCTCCCAAGTCCTCGCCTGGAGGATCCAGTGCTACCATCTGATGCGCACTTGAGGAATCGACCGTCCACATAGGACCCGCTCCTGTCGATCCTAAATCTCCACTGGGACCTCTGCAAAAGTCGCCCCATCATCAATGTCCAGCTCCCCATGGTCAATGATATGCGTCGGGTCATTCATAAATCTCCTCAGCTGGGATACGTGGAAGACGTCATGCACCCGGTGCAATTGAGGTGGTAGAGCCAGGCGATAAGCCACCTGTCCAATCCTGCTAAGGACCTGGAATGGTCCGATGAAGCGTAGAGACAACTTGCCGCCTCATCCAAATCACTGTAATCCACGTCCATGTGAGACCCGGAAGAAGATGAGGTCGCCATCCTCGAACTCCAGTGGCATCTGCCTCTTGTCAGCATAAGACTTCTGTCGGCTCTGAGCTGTCCTCATCCACTCCTCGATGACCTGGACCTTCTCAGTCGTGGCCTGGACCATCTCCAGTCCCACAAGTGCTGACTCCCCAGGGTCTGCCCAACATAGAGGAGATCTGTATGGTCGGTCGTACAATGACTCGTATGGTGCAATCCCGATGGTGGAGGGGTAGTTTTTGTTGTATGAGAACTCTACCAAGGGTAGGTGGTCCTCCCATCTACGACCAAAGTCGAGGACACATGCGCGGAGCATGTCCTCGAGAGTCTGAATGCTCCTCTCTGTCTGACCATCTGTCTAAGGGTGAAAGGCGGTACTCCGAGGTAGCTGCGTCCCGAATGCCTCAAGATACCCCTTCCAAAGCCAGGAAGTAAAACGAGCATCTCGATAGGAGAAGATATATGATGGCACACCATGAAGCTACACAATCTCATGAACGTAGATACGTCCCAAGCTCTCCACTGAGCCCTGCTCTCTGATGGGTAAGAAGTGAGCCGACTTGGTGTGTATGTCGAAAATCACCCAAATAGAGTCATGTCCTCTGCATGTGCGTGGGTGTCCAGTCATAACGTCCATAGATATGGCATCCCACTTCCACTCTGGGACCTCTAAGGGTTGTACCAAGCCTGCTGGTACCCGGTGCTCTACCTTCACCAGCTGGCAAGTGAGGCATCGAGAAATGAACTATGCCATAGCCTTCTTCATGCCCAGCCACTAGTGCTGTCGTCGGTGATCCTGGTACATCATCGCCATTCCAGGATGTACCACCAAAGGGGAAGTGTGAAACTATCTCAGAACCTCCTCTTGTAAAGAAACTATTACCACGGTACGTCCTCTGAAAAGGATGTCATGCTCTCCCCCTAAAGAGAAACCATTAGGTGCATGTCTTTAGGATATCTACGCATGTTGCGTCTCACAGTCGGCATCCCCAGGCTGTGCCTCTCTGACCCGCTGTAGTAGTGGAGGAGTGACTTTGAGTGACTAAAGAAAGGCGGCTCCATCTCTATCCACGAAGGATATCTACAAAGCAACTAGCTGCTCTATCGCCTCCCCATGTTGCTGAATGCCCGTCCTTCTGCTGAGAGCATCGGCTACCACGTTCCCCTTTCCAGGAGTATAGACTATCTCAAAGTCATTGTCCTTGAGGAACTCGAGCCATCTTCTCTGTCTTAGGGTCATTTACTTCTGCGAGAAGATGTACCTAAGACTCTGATGGTCAGAATATACTGTAAAGAACTCACCCATTAGATAGTGTCACCACATATTTAGTGCGAAGACCACTACTACTAACTCCAGGTCATGGGTAGCATAATTCTGTTCATGTTACCTCAAATGTAGTGATCCATAGGCGATCATGGCTCGCTCCTGCATCAGGACACATCCGAGTCTCGTCCTTGATGCATCGCAGTAAACTATGTACCCAACTCCCTCCTCCAGTAGCCTCAAGATAGGTGTGCTGGTCAATATCTGTCTCAACTCCTGGAAGCTCTACTGACATCTGTCTTACCACACAAAGGGTTTCCCCTTCTTTGTCAAAGCTGAGTGTGGTGCCCCAACTCTGGAGAAGTATGGCACAAATCTCTGGTAGTATCTATCTAATACCAAGATACTCCGCACCTCCGTCACGCTCCTGGGTGGCTCCCAAGCTAGCACTGCCTTGATCTTCGCAGGATCCACTGCAACTCCCACCTCAGAGATGACGTGTCCCATGAAGTGGACCTCGCGTATCCAGAACTGACACTCCGAGAGCTTTCCATAAAGCTAGTGATCTTGGAGTGTGTCTGGTAAAACCTGCATGTGGTAGGTGTGCTCCTCCTCAGTTATCGAGTATATCAAAATGTTTTCGATGAAGACCACGACAAATCGATACCGACATCTGAAGGCCATCTTCAGCATGTACTCATCCCGAACTCTGAGCTGATGATAACTTTATCAAAGGTCTTCCTTTGAGAATCACCGTGCTCCCTTGAGCTGATCGAAGAGGACATCAATCCTCGGTAGAGGATACATGTTCCTCACTGTCACCTGGTTCAGGCGACGATAGTAGACACAAAGTCGCAAGCTCCCGTCCTCCTTCTTGGTGAACAATATCGGGGAAGCCCAGGGTGAAACATTGGGTCGGATGAATCCCTTGCCCTAAAAGTCCTCCAACTATACCCGTAGCTCTCGTAGCTCAGCTAGGGCCATCCGATACGTTGGGGTGGATATCAGGGTTGTCCGGGGTACAGATCAATATAAATGTCTCCTCTATGCATGGAGGTAGTCATGAAATGTCATTGGGGAAAACGTCCGCTTACTGATCCACTACTGTAGGAAAACCAGGACTTCGCACGTCAACTGCTCCTAGGATGAGGCTATCCAACTGATGAGTGATGGGTTGTCCTCTCCTCTACGAGAGTCCATCATGTGCTGCGAAGGCTCCCTTCTCACTGGTGAAGGTGAACCTGCTCCCGTCGGTGCGTACATACCTCACTTTGCACCTAATACAGTCAATCTGAGTGTGGACTATAGATAACCAACCCATTCCTAAGATTGAGTCGTAAGGCCTCGACGCCGCTACAAGAAGATCCCAGCCTAAGCTCTCACCCCCAAGAGTAAGCTCACACTGCCGGCAGTAGTGTGTAATCGTCGAGTCTGCTCCCGTTGTAGTCTCTAGCCAGAAGGATCGAGCCAATGGCTCTGTCAGAATCTCCGAGCTCCGAAGAAGGGCAGCAGCTATGAAATAATGACTCGCTCCGGTGTCTATAAGAACTACACCAAGGGTGTAATAGTCAAAGATAGTACCTCGAATCATCTCAGGTGCGTCGTGGTCATAGGCCTCCGCTGCATGAAGTTGTGCCTGTCTCTGCCTGCCAGCTCCTTGCGGCAGGGTGGACTCTTGGGGGTGGTGGTGGTAGAGCCTCAAAGAGTCTCCCACCACCTGCTGCTTGGCCAGCTCCTCTTCCTCGTCCTCCTTATCTTTGCGGACCGCCACGGTTGACCCTCTGCATCTGCCTGGGTGGTCCCTCAACCGTCTGCTGCTCCTCGACACGATGGGTCAGTCAGTCATGAGCCATGTGGCCCTTCCCGCCGCATGCATAGCACTATCTACCTCTCGAAAGACTAGATCCGTGTTGTGTGCCCCGCAACACTGATCCAGTGTCCTGAGGTCGTCTGCCTGAGGGTCTGGTCTGTCTGGACCCATGTGTCATCCGTCAACTGCCTGCTGCAGAAGACTCTACGACGTTCCACCCTGCGGTAGGACTCACAGCTGATGTAGGCTCAGCAAGGAAACACTTGATGAGAATGGCTTGCTCCCGTACCCCTGCTTGTGTCGGAATGCTGAGGGAGATCAACGATGCCCTGATCACATTCCTCAATCCCTTTTCAAAGGTCTGGGCCCAGAAGAATGGGTCCTGTACCAAGTCCGTCGAATAACGCAAGAGATCTGTAAATCTCACCGAGTACTGGGCGACTGTCAAGCTGCCCTGCCGAAGCTATAGAAGCTCCTGTATGCGCACCGCACAAAGGGTGGTTGGGACGAACTTCGAGCAGAAGAGGCCCTCATAGTCCATCTAGAGGAGAGATGCCTCATCATGCACATGGAGCATCAAGCTCCACCATCTGCCTGATTCCGCTTGCAGGAGGCTCACTACGAGGATCACCATGAGGTCAGTAGGTGACCTCACTAACCTGAAAACTCGTACAATTGCCTCCAGCCAATCCTCGGCTGCCTGAGGGTCCGCCTCCCCACTGAACCTGGGTGGTCACTGATGCTGAAACTCATGCAGTGCACTAAGGTGACATGCATCATCAGTGGCTGGGGTTGGTAGCATCGGTGGCTCAGCGGGTAGAGGTACCTCCGGTTCCTCTACTGTAAAAGGGACATGTATCGAGGCCTCATCGCTCGGTGGGCTGTTGTCACACACAACGCTCGGAACCCTAGCTGGCGGCTATCGTGGGGCCATCATGAAATGAAACAGGTAAACCACCGTCAAACAGTATACCTGCTGATCTGACACAACGTGATCAGAAAGAAAACATGAAACACACATGAAATCAATGTTTTTGTGCATTATGTTGGAAATCAGAAGCCATGGTCCTGGTGTTTGGATACATCAGCCGCCACACCAACACTGGACTCCCTGGACTGATAACCACCCTAAATACCCTTAACACTATTGCTTCACATAGAAAAAGATCAGAGTCCTGAGTTCCGTGGTAAAACTGAACTCCTCTGATACCAATTTGTCACAACCCATCCTCAGGGCCCATGCCGTGACTACCCCAAGCCCGCCTTCCATAGGACATGGGTTGGCGACTAGCACCAATGTGTAAATCCCAACAAAAAGGGAAGGCATTTCCTTTAAAAGTCAACAAACACCACAGAGAAATCCAGTAGGAGTAAACAAAATGTAAATTGAGTACAAGTCAGTGTAGAAAGTAAATGGGCCAGAATACAAACCCAAACTGAAAGAAAAGTACAACTAGAAAGAAAGTACAGCAACTGAATGTAAAGCAGCAACGTCGAGCCATCATCTGGTACTCCCACTTCAAGGGTGGGTACAGATAACCACCTCAGCTCCTCGGGTCCAGCTGTCCGCTCCGTGAACGTCCCACCCAGTGGTACACCTCCAGGTACCGACCTGCTCTGCTTGCTTCAACCACGATCAGCGCTGTCTGTCATCTGCAACCAACACAATGTAGTGCAGGCATAGCCCGTTCATGGGTGATTATAAGCTACTCAGTAGGGACCCAAGACCCACGAAGGTCTCCAAGAATCCACAAAGGATAATCCACAATGGAAAGATACAATCACGAAGTAACATCTGACACTACTTAGGTAGATGCCCAAACATATACCCAAGTTAGATCACATCCACACAGGATAGCACAACACAATCCACATAGGAATGAAAATCAAGATTCAGCTCACATAGGTATACTTCATCGTATGATGATAAAGATGATCAGATGTAGACACTGATTCATCTAAGCCGTCAAACCCACATAGGATCGATAGTTACTAACCCCCGCAATGACCCAAAAATGATTGATAGGTACTAACCCCCGCAATGACCCACAAAGGATCGATAGGTAATAAACCCCGCAATAACCCACACAGGATCGGACCCACACAGAATTTGTAGGCGTTGTCCCACACAGGACCGCTGAGCGCTGACCCACACAGGATCTGACCCACACAGGATCGGTAGCATTGATCCACATAGGATCACTGAGTGCTGTAGTCATTGTCGACGAATCCATGGAGGATTTCTGTACAGTCGGCATCGTCGTCGCAGGCGCAACCAGCTCTAGGGTTCCCGCACACAGCAGGCTCGTTCTGGAGGGTCCGCTCCACGAGTTGAGGGGATGATACATCAACTGACATGTAGTCTGAAGTTGATGTATCCAAAAGTTTCATATCGACAACAGTAACTCAAAGTCACAGACGGCGCGTCTATCAGACGTCCGGTCTGAGAGTTATTGGCTTTTTTGTCACAGGGGCACAATTGGTTTTTAAGTCAAAACCAACCCGACCGTAATACAACTGTGTCCAAACCTCGAGTGGAGTAATCCAAACGGCCCATCTCACTAAGAGGAATCCATCAATGTCGACGGAACGTCAATCAGACATCCTGAGAAAATGTTATAAGTGGTTCCGCTCTGAGGGCCCGGTTGGTTTCGTGTACGAACCAACCCGGCTGAACCCAAAGTCCCCCCGAAACATTGATTGTAATATACCTAAACGACCCTCTCGATCCAAGGATGGAATCACAACTAACGATGCGTTGATCGGAGGTTCGTAGACCATGTTATGGGTAGAAGACCGAAAGTGGTCTGGAAATGGGGGTGTCGGGCGTGGCTCGATCTGGCCGGAGACCCCCTGGGACGGCCCGAACCGGGGCGACCCGACCTGGGTCCGGGTCTGGCCCGCTTAGGCGTGGCCCGACCTGACTGGAACGGCCCGACCCGACATGGGCAGGGCCCGTCCTGGCGGCCTGGCACGCTGGCGTTGGCCAGGTCTCTCGGCCGAAACGGTCGTGCATTTGGGGGCGGTGGGCGCGTTGCCCCACCCCCCTGTGTGAAACCGCGGCCCCCATGGGGGGTCTCTTGCTGGCCAGACAGGGGTTACGAACCCCAAAATTTCCCTCTGACCGGCCCGCCCTCACCGGCCGGCCGGCTGCTGCTGCCACAAGACTGGGGCAGTGCCATCCCCCTGCTCCGACGTCAGCGGCCTGGAACCGTCCGCCAGTCCCTGCTCCACCGCGGCCTCAGCCGCGGCCTTGGTTCGACCGGTGCGGCACGACGGCCCCGTGCCCCTCCGCCGCGGCCCCGCTCCGGCCGTGGTGTCTTCGCGGTTCCTTCGAGTTTCTCTGGTGTGGCATGATGGCACCACAGCTTTGTTTGAGTTCAACGGCGCGACGCGATGATGCCGCGCTTCTTCGCCCAAAACTCATAGCTTCCGCGCAGTGCAATATCACCACACCGCCTCACACGTGCCGCAACAAAATCAAAAAAAACAAGGGGGGGAGGGATGTCCATGTTCGTGCGGTCTGACCTCATTTCTTTATTGCGATTTCAGGCGGCTAAAATTATAAATAATAAAATGACGGAAGTAATCAACAAAAAACAATTAAAATAAACCCCTACCTCGAGTGTATTCATCGAATGAGGTTGTTGCGGAAATGGACATCTTTGAAAGAAGGCGAACCGTCACGTCGCGGAGGAACGGTGTCTCCCTTCCTTTGACGCGGAAAGAAGAAACGAGGTGATGCGTGTCGGATCGTCGATCTCCGAGGAAGGCGTCTCTCACCGTCGTCCGTCGTCGGAGGTCGGCGTTCTTCCTGTTCTTCGTCGAGGAGTAAGAACTTCAAGATCTTGAGAAAATTCTCCCAAGCGCCACACAACCCAAAAACTCTAATAAAATAACAGTTTGTCTTATTTTATTTCTCAATCCATTCATTTTGAAATTCAAAAACGAAAAAATCAATTAAATGAATTAATTGCAATGTTTAATCCGCCCAAATTGATAGAGGCATTTCATAAACAGAAAAACGCGTGGGTTGAATTCCACTTAGAAGGGGTGGCGGTGTATTACCTTATTAAATGAGGGGGTTTAGGAAGAAAAGAAATGGTGGGGCTCGTGTGGGTCCCACCGCACAAATATAATACCTAGTGGGTAGGATATTGTGGGTCCCACTTCATCCACTTAGCTTAGGTTAATCAAAAATATAATAAAATTGGTTGCACCACTTTTATTTTATTCCTTTACATAACCCTAAAATTTAAAAACCACACACGAGAAAATGCAACTCCAGAAAAGCTGTTTCTGAGTAATTACTGGCGCTACGATTCCATCGGTGTCCTCGTATTTTGATTCCGAGCACCGGTTCAAAAGATAGGAAAACCCGCTCGTTCGTTTACTGAACGTACCCGAGATAAACTTTGGAAAATGATTCTGGGCACACCGGGCCTCAGAATCAGGAGCTGTCAAAAACTTTGTTCTTGTAAAATTACCAAGAAAATTGAGAAAATATTTCCTTGAATTTTACAGGTCTTTACACGACATGCTCAGATATACTCAGGGTAGGCACTAGATGTGTTTTTTTATGGTGGGGAGCATGTCATCCACATTAAAGGACGTACCATGGTACCAGTGGTGCTATAGTAGGAGGTGTTGGGGGAGTTCAACATTTCCTCTCTAGTAGTACATCCGAGTGTGGAAATGATGTACTCATACCTCAGGTGTCAGCACTGGTGGCCACATATGAAGAACGAAGGGTAAGAGTTTGATTCACGATGCCTCACTTCTCAGCAAGTGAATGCAGAGCATCAGGTTCAAATAGGCCTAAATCAACCACTGGAAGTTCCAGAGTGGATGTGGGATGGGATCTCACTAGACTTTGTAACAAGGCTTCCATGTACTTATAGGGGACATGGTTCTATAATGGTGGTCATTGACCAACTCAACAAGTCATCCCACTTCTTACCTATCAGAGAGAAGGTATCAGTAGAGGGCTTAGGATGCCTCTATGTACAAAAGATTGTGAAACTACATGGGGTGCAAACGATGATCGTCTCTGATAGTGACAGATGATTTACATCCCAGTTGTGGAAGGGATTGTAGGAGGAATTCGGGACTAATCTGCATTTGTGTAGCACCTTTCAACCATATACGGATGGTCAGAGAGATCAGACTATTCAGATGGTGGAGGACATGCTTCGTGAATGTGTCCAAGATTTTGGCCACATTTGGGAGAATAAATTTCCCTTATTGGAGTTCACATAAAACAACAATTATCACTACATCATAGGCATTGCACCATTTTAGGACCTATATGTCGGACCCTACCGATCACCTCTATTCTGGACAGTCACCGGTGAGTCAGTGCTTATGGGTCCAGAGTTGGTACAAGGTACCACTGAGAAGGTGCAGATCAACTAGTATTGGATGAAGAATGCACAGAGTAGACAAAAGTCATATGCTGACCGAAGATGGAGACCATTGGAGTTCATAGAGGGGAACCACGTTTTCTTGAGAGTCTCATCAAAGGGAACTACAGATATTTGGCCAAGGCAACATGTTATCAATGTGGTTTATCAGTCCATTTATGATACATCAGAGGATAGGTGATGTGGAAAATTGCTTGGAACTTCCACCATAGTTGGAGAAGGTGCATGACGTCATCCATGTATCCCAGCTGAGGAGATACGTGCACGTAACATATCACGTCATCGACCACAACAAGAAGTAATTAGATGATGGAGTGACATTTATGTAGGATCCTATAGATATTGAGGATATACAGGAGCAGGTCCTTCATGGGAGGTCGATACCTCTGTTGCATGTTTGCTGGCAGCATGGGATCCTCTAGGAGAGAACATTTGAGCGTGAGGCTCAGATTTTTGATCAATACCCACATTTTTCCCCTTAGTCTATGTAGTGGATTTTAGGGACTTAAATCCCAAAGGTGGGGATAATTTAATGACCCCGATTTCCAGGTAATTTTTTAATTATATGTAATTAATACGAGTCTGCACAATTTTGATGGTGCGTGATTCTGAGGCCCAGTGTGCCCATAATGAATTTCTGAACATTTTTACGGTATGTTCAGTGAACACATGAGAGGCATTTTCTATATTTTTATATATTGATGAATTTTAAAATTTGATGGAACTGTTGAATCTGCAGGGCCGATATTTGTTTAATGGAGGCCTTACTTCGATAGTAATAGTTCTGGAGAATAAATTTATTTGTGACTATTGAATGAAATGAAATGAAATAATTTAATTATTTTATTTCTCTTCCACCAACAGACAAGTGGAGAGTGGGACCCATGGTGAGTCATGTCAATGAATGGCTTGACTTGCAAAATCCTAAGTAACGAAATCATTGGGGGATTAGGAATATTCTTAATTTATTAGCCCCATCAACACCTATGGCCGTTACATACTCTCCCCCTCTCCTATAAATATAGTGTTTGGGGAGGGGGTATCAGACAAGCTTCGCCAAGAAACAATGTTCTGTTGGAGTTCAATAACACTGAGCCCTTAGAGGTCATAGCTGACCCCAGCAGGAGGTGACGTGCGACACTGAAACCCCGAACCAGAGTTTGACATTCGAGCGGCGTCGAGGATAGCATGTTGTGAGGATAGAGAACAATGAGACTCACTCAAACGTGAGCACTATTAAAATTTTCAAGGTAGGGGTTATTTATGTTTGGGCATTCTTTTCCCTCTTCCTCGTTAATGAAATTATATGAATAACTCAGGTCAGCCGACTAATAGTTTGACCCCCGATTCATTCATCTTTGCTGGAGGATTATTGAAGGGAATATTTGTAGTGTTCATCCATTTGTTTAATTTTTTTGATTATTCAACACCTTAATATCCTCCATAATTCGAGCTAATGTGGAGGCTGCGAGCCAAAAAAACTCTGCCCGAACCCTCCACTGTCTTTCTATCCTTGTCTACCTCGAAATTCCACGAGCACATCGACGTAGGCTGTAAGAGGATGTTTGCAGCTTGTTAGCCATGGCGAACGAAGGAGGAGGTCGACATGATAGTCAATTGTGGGAAGGGAGGAGGCGCGATCGTTGTGATTCCAGCAAATGGAAGCCGCAAAGGAGGCTGAACACTTCTCTAGTGGGTTTCGCGACGATCGAGGGGTGACCACATGGTGATGCTGCCTCACCAACCAAGTAGTTGTCAGGCTATTCGGGAATCCAAGAGATCGGGGGGCTACACCCGCCGCGTTAGACCGAACCGGGGAGCATCCCTCTAATCCGGACACTGCCATCACGCTGGGCATCCACCCTCGAGCTGGGCCACTACACTCTGAGCAGGCCTCCACCCTCGGATCATGCCGCCATCCTCATGTTGGGATGCATCCCTTGAGTCGGGCATCCGACCTCAGACCAGGCTGCTACCTTCAGCGCAGGTGACCATCCTCAAGTCGGGTCACTGCCTCGGACCATGCCATTGCCCTCAGTGCAGGATACAACCCTCACACTAGGCAACCGCCTTTGAGCCAGGCCCATGCCCTCAGACCAGGCTGTTTCCCATAGACCAGGAGCTACCCGAGAGCCGGGTCGCCACCCATGAATTGGGCCACTGCCCTCGGAACGGGCCAACACCATTGTACCAGGCCGCTAACCCAGTGGGCCGCTGCCCCCGAGCCAGGCCACCGCCCAACGTGGGCCAGACATCCCCTTTTGGGATGCCCTATTTAGGCCAGACAAAAAATTGGCCCAGCTGGCTGAGACCACCTCGGCCCAGCCCAGACATGGTCAGGCCAGGTCGGACTGGACCCGAGCACAATCACTCCCAGAAACATTCAAATGACATTATCTGAAGAACCAGACAGCCACTTGAAAAACTATATGTGGAGTTAGGACCCTGGGAAACCATCCTTTTTACCTACTACATTACAATTTCGAATGAACATGGAATTAGACCGGGTCAGAACACACACAAATCCAACTGGCCCCTCAACACTAAAATGCCAATAACACAGAGTCTGAGCATATGACTAACACAACATCTTTTTAATTGAAACCCTTATTTCATGGGGAGGAGTACCTTAGTAGACCATGAGTGGGGTGGGTTGTTCTATTTGACTTGGAAGCCTATCGTGGGGAGCGGTCGTGGTACGTGATGGGGATGAGTACCTTAATAGACCATGTTGATGGTGGATGGATCTATGTGAACTGGGAGACCCATAGTACACTATAGGGAAGAATGCCTCAACTGTTCAAGGTTAGTGGGAACCTACTCGGAGTGACTTGGCATGCCCACTGTACTTGATAGTGGAGGACTTCTCCAAATGTCGAGGTGTTTGACGTTTTGACTTGGGGTGTTAATTTTTACTACCCATAGAATAAATCCTAGTGTGATTTATCTATACCTTGTTATTTTGATTGAGGTTATTCTATGTGGTACTTTACCTATTTTGTAATCTATCTTTGTGGTATTACCCTGTTGTCTTTATTTGGGGAACTCTATGAGAGATTTAGGGTTTTAGGGTCACTACTGAGTATCGTTATACTCACCCCTGCATGGGTTTCAGCCACACATTATTGTGTCTTGTGAAGACAATGTACTGCATTGATCGAGGATGAGAGAGAGGGGATTGGATGATTCTCAGAGTTAGACCATTTAGTGTGACGTGACACAGATGAGATGTGAGGATGCAGAGTGCAATGGAGGCAATTTGAACCCACCCTTTAAGATGGAACCTCCGAGGAAGACCAAGTAGCTATTTTCATGTTTTCATTTAGTTTTTCTGAACATTTAGTCGTACTTGTACTCTTACATTTGGGAATGTATCCCGACCCCTTTTACTTTCAGTACTGATTTACTATAGCAGTTTACTATATTGTTGCTTCTTGTCATATTCATAGACCGAGTGTTTGTTTATGTTTAATGGAAATACCTTCCATTTTTAGGGAATATTCCTTTCAATGAAAGTCACCAGCCCTCTGGCCGAGAGAAGGTGGGCATGGGGTAGTCATGGAACATGCCATGGGGAACGGATCATGACATTATCTGCATTAACTAAAACCACAAAACACTGTGCGAGATACAATATTCACATTTGGTTACCATATATTCATTAAAAATAACCTATAAGATCTATGTATCAAGAATTTTTTTTAATTATTCACACCATAAGTTTATCTATAGTTATTTATAGGCAGCATCAATTTAATTCCCTCATGATGGCTCCTAAATAGTTAGTGAATTTAAAATTAATAATAAATAAGGCTATAAACCCAAAACTATAACATTTCCCTTTTTCTTGAATCAGAAAACAATTGAGATAGAATCAATAAACCATTTTCATCTTTATTTCCCCTATATTCCCTTATTTATGAGCCACATCCACATGTAGTATACATATAGAGATGTAATTTAGTTGAAACCAATACATCTATCATTTAACCAATTTACCTTAATTTTTTCTATTATTTAACACTTCCACCGATATATCCTGAGACATAACCATAGGGTGATTACTAATTATTTCATATACTAGATCTCAATTTTTAACATATCATATACTTTGATAGAAACTATTTTGACCCAAAATTCACAGAAATATAAATTACCTATTTTTAAATGAATATTCATTACATAACAGAAATGCATACGTGAGTATAACTTTTTTAGTGTATCTTGAATCTTGGACACATAATAAAAAAGACTGTAATTAATATACATCATATCCAACTATGATCTTCATAACTAAATGCCTTATCAGAAATATGAGTTATAATACCATTCATTATAATATGGGTATATAAATATAAATAATGGGTGATATAAAGTTCCCATTGAGGGTATCCAAGGGAGATATCTATATATCCTCATTATATGTTTATAAGAACAAGAGGATATCATTTTAAAAGAATAGAATGTAAATAATAGATCATGAACATGATTCATTCAATAAACAAAGGTTGTTCTTGAGACATGAATGATATTATAATCAAAGAACATAATCCATGATAACATAATATTGTGATATGTAATATATGTGTGTATTAAACATAAGAATTGAAAATCATTTTCTCATTAGATCTAGGATCATTTCCATTTCATTATTTGTTGAATGTGTTCACTCCCAAATATATCAAATGAATTGATTTTCACGCCAAAGACTTTCCTTGTAGAAAATGACACAACTAATCTAATTTTTATAATAATAATTTCGTGTTCATCTCAAGAGATATTAATCAGTATAAAATAAATTAGTTGGAGATATTAATCATTAAATAAAATCACATATATGTTTTCCACAAGATCTTAATATATAAATCCATTTAGAAAATGTAAATGAACTCAGTTGAATAAATAGTTCATAAAAAAATAATATGTAGAAAATAAAATTGTTTCATAATTATTTCATCCGTTCATTAATAAATAAACCATAGAAAAATTAGAAGCTTTCAATATCATATTGTCATGGTATAACACATGTAAGGGAAACATGTGTCCTAAACATCTTATCATAACATACAAACCCATCCACAGGGGTAATAAAAAATATATCCTTGAATCACATCCTCAGTAAATAATAGGTAACAACAATTGATTTCATTTAAACTGAATATTATTTTATATGTTCATATGAAGCATTTCATGAGAAAATATCCTTTCCACATTGAAAAAATTAAAAATGAGACCTAAAAATTGATCAAATTCCTGTTAATGAAAAATAACATGGGAAAAATATAATGTATTCATTTAAATAATTTAAAAAAGTTTATAGTGAAAATATATATTTGAGTTTATAATTATATTTTTTTTAAATGTAATTTAATATAATAATTTTTATATCCATTTCATTTAATATTAAAATTGAAACTTAAAAATGATTGTATAAAAAATTTGGTAGGTCATGATGGTGGAAACTACCGTCATTTATTAATTGTTTAGACAATGATTCCTTTCACATTTTCAATAAAATCCACATGAAGATTGATTTTTAGAAATATATAGTATTTCTATTAACAAAAAAATTTATGTTCAAGATTGGGTAACAGAATTTTGAAAATATACTTTAATAATTGAAATATCATTTATTGAAAACATTTTTAGAAAACATGGATATGGAAGAATATAGGATTTTTAACCAAAAAAAAAGAAATAATTTCAGTTTTTAATAAAAAATTAATATTTACATCATGATTACATAAATATACAAAAATAAAGGGAGATCATTTTGTAGCCTGAAATAAATATAGTATAGTAAATTTCATTTATTCATTATATTTTTATCCAAATATTTCATTATCGGATTCATATTCCTAAAAAATCTTGATAAAAGATGTGATTGTTTAATAAAACCATTTATACATTGGTAATATGGGGTTGTAAGTCCCATTAAATAAATAAAATATTAACTAAAATAGAAAATATAATTAAAATGATTAAATTCATTATACGACATGTGAAAGGAGATGTATATTTACATCACAAAATTAATATAGTATCATAACACAACATCTGCCTTAAAGAAGTAATATAAAGACACAAACATTACAACAATAATTTATCTATTGAATACTATACACCACAGAAATGGATATCCTTAAATGGAGATTTGATTCCCAATAATTATTTATTTAATAATTATAATAAATATTCATGATCATTATAGAGAATATATAAATTATATATGTAGTTGATATAGAATGTTTCTCAAAATTATAATATGGTAGAAGGAATACCATCCTAAATTAATAATGTTTTCAATAATAAAACCAATAAATAATAACATCATAATAATATTTAACTATAATAAAAATAAATATATTCATGATGATACATGAAAAATGATAATTATATATAGAATATAATAGAAATTATTAGTAAATTTTCATGTCTCTCAAAATGAAAAGAGGTGCTGGACTCCCTTATCAAAAATCTTGACTTATTTATTACACATTTTATACTCCTATATAATAAATATATATCTATTAGAAATATATTAATGAACCATTTTAATATATTTCATAAAAAATATTATTTACTTTTGAAATTTTATTACCATTTTATTAATAATTAATTATTAAATTCGTATTTCAAATAATAGATGTTTTATCATGTATATTATGAATTTTTATTTGTAGTTCTCAGGATGTGATCATAAATCTATAATCTCAATTATTTTAACCATTTCTAATATATTTTATATAACAATAGTATTTTTACATACAAATATAAAAAAATTATAGAGAATAAAATTGAAATACACAATTCATGCAGACGGTAGGTCATACATATGCCTGACTATTGATTCTATAATCATGATATTTGGATAGAAAAATAAAAATAATATGGTATTGATATAGAATCACTATTATTTCATATATATATATATATATATTTAATTTTTTCAAAACCTATCTCTATTACCATCCATGTAATGAATATGTAAATAATGAACAACATCGATTCATGAGGTGGTTGTTTTTCATAAAAACGAGTGATATTATCTTATTACCATAAAATAAAAAATATTAAATTACATTGGATATCAAGATTATATAAGTATAAATATGTTACCATTTTCAACTATTTTTTATTTAATCCATATTTTTTACCATAAGAGTACAATAGAAAAGAAAAAAAAATCACACGATTCGTGAGATGATATCCATAGTAAAGAAGAGTGATGATATTATTTACATTTATTTTTCATGGTAATTAATTAGTTATACTATTATAGTTATAGTTTTATAATATTATCATTAAATTAATATTTAATATTTATGTCCCCCATAATATCCAATGGAGAGAGGTGGTTAAGTAAAATGAAAAATATTTGTTTTCATGGTGGCAGTCCCACATGGAGAAGAATGACAAATTTATATATCATTTTATAGAAGAAGATAATGATTAATATTATATCATAAATATAATAACATTTCAGTATATATTTTTTCGTAATATTTTATTTTTATTATACTATGAAGATATTAAAGGATGTTGTAATTGAAATAAAAGTAGTAGATAGGTTTTTGAATTTTACTTCTTATGTGAAGAGACTCTTTAGGTTAACACAAGAAACCTTCCTTGGAGGTCTTAAAAAATAAACTAGTCTTCTACGAT
This sequence comes from Viscum album, assembly GCA_963277665.1. Classification (NCBI taxonomy): domain Eukaryota; kingdom Viridiplantae; phylum Streptophyta; class Magnoliopsida; order Santalales; family Viscaceae; genus Viscum; species Viscum album. Next base: position 2,100,904,780 of record OY728127.1, on the reverse strand, counting down.
GTTGGGAGGGAAGTACTGAATTTTTATTTTAGGGGATATAATTATCTACTGGTTTTGGATTTGTGAATTAGAGAGGATAGTGGGAGAACTTTTATAAGTGTGGTGATATAAAAAATGATTTTTTATAAAAAAAAGTTTATCATCTTATTTTATATACCACAATGCTCCAAAATTTTTCATTTATGATCCATGTAGAGATATTTTCAATATATTTCCATAAAACATTATTAGTAAATGTTTTTAACCATTATTAACAGTAATCATATTTGTTTAATCCCTATGAAAATATGTTTTTACAATAATTGGGGTAAATACATTATATTTGGTAGACTATTCATGATGGTAAAAAATTCAATTATTAGAGAATATTATTTATAATGGTTTTTAAAATTTAATTTAATTTTTAAAATTTGATGAACTATAGTTAAATAATGAATTTAAAATTTTACATGTATATGATATGAGATAACAAGTTTTCGAAGAAATTTTTTCATTAGTACAAAAAACCTTAATATCGAAGATCAATATGAAATTGATTCCAATGAAATAAATTTGACAAATTAATATATAATTAATATAAATTAACTTTTACAACAATATAGAAAATTATGTTTTTGAATTGATTAAAATAAATGAAAATTATAAATAAAAACATGTATTTTTTAATTATCAATTAATATTTAATTTCCAAAAAAATCAACACAAAGATACCATTATATATTCTGATTTCAAAAAATGAAGATTAATTTTTAAAATTCATTTTCAATAATTGGAGGAATGAATTTAAAATTATTTCACCGATGGTGAAAAATTATAATTTATAATAATATAATTTTATGTGTAAATGGGATTTATTATTTTCACATCATAATTAAAAACATAAGATAAATATAAAAAATATCATTGAATATATTAGTTATATAACATTAATTAAATTTAGTTAGAAGATGATATTTTTTTATTTTTTTTTCTGTATAACACATTTGTATAAAAAATTATTTTTTCATTAAAATAATTCATTTATTTTCAAATGGTACATATATTCATTTTTAATTAATTGGTGACTAGATAATTTATTTTATATGAATTTTTAACGAAAAAAGATTCATTATCTATTTAATCATATTCATTCCAGCATATCCATTAGATAGGTGAATGTTATCATATTAAATAAGAATATTCCAATAGTATGTCATGTTTAGTCTGAACATGGTGTTTTGTATGACCAATAAAACTAAAAATATTAAATTAATTTTTAATATAAATTTCACAAACTTAGAGAATTTTAAAACCAAAATGTCTAATAACAAGGTATGGGACTCCATGTGGGGTATATGGATTGCACATGTAATAGATGTTGTGTAGATAGGTAATTTAAATGTTAATAGGATATTTGGTATGTGGATACAAAACCATGTAGGGTTACATGCCATTTGATAATAGGAACATGCAATGTATACTGAAATGTACACACCGAGCTTCTTGAGGATAATGAAAATAGAAGTCCTCTGTGGGTACTCAACATAAACCCGAAGTACATTCCATGCACGTTTCAAAATTTTCACCCAAATGTTATAATTATACAAGTGAGTAGTGAATTTTGAGTTTTTCCCATATATATCAAGTGAGATTAATAATTTAGGGGATTAAAGGCCATATGTATATTTTTTTTGTAGTGATATTACTATTTTTCATGATTTCATTGATTCTTGGTTTTAGAATCCACATGGAGGATGGGCAGTGATCATTGAGGATGGGGTGAGGGTATTGACTAGGTTTGTTTACATGGATTTAGGATTCTTGGAAGATATTTTTTGATTTCATTTTAGATGGATGTAGGATTGTAGGATCTAGTGGTTTTTATGAGGATATCTTGGGTTCTCATTGGTTTTTAGGACATGCTACTTTAGGTAATATATGTTTTGTATTAGCTCATTGTTTTAGGGAGACCACATTTATTTGATAATTTGGGGAGGGGTGATGTTGTTGTATAAGATAAATTGTCTAATGCAATTGAGTTTTTGCGATGTTTATGAGGGCTCACGAGGATTCCCTTGGAGGATAGTTTCCATGTGATTCGTGGTTCAATTGCAAGAATGTGGAGAGTGTACTAGTTTCATTATGAATATTTGGATTCCATTGTGGGTGATTTGGTATGAATTAATGTTTTTATTATAGGAAGAACAATTGATATTTTCAGGTTGTGGGATTTTCCTCATGATTTGGCTTATGCCATAGAGAACTGGTGGATGGTACTACATTGATGTCTTCAAAAGAGAGATTGTAAATTCAAAAATCATCAGAATTTTCTGTTGGATTTCAATGGGGTTCATTTTTTGATCGGGGATTATTTGGAGGGAACATATGGACATTAGGGATGTTTCCACACAACATATAACCTGTTATTTTAGAAAATATAGTAGAAACCCATAATATAGAGTCATTCTATATCACTGTATATTTCTCCATTTCAGGATGTTTCTGAGATTATTTCCTAAAATAATGGTTTTAATATAGGATTCTCTAGATTTATGTCACATTGTTGTATTACTATGAGAAGAATGAGATCCCGGAGTTTTGTTTTACCCATGAGGTTAGCCATTATAGAGAAAACATCACAAATGACTGTTGAATTATGATATACATGTTGAATGGATAGGACTATAACACATTATCTATGAGATGATAAGTTCATTTACTTCATCTGTTTGGATGGTCGGATTGAGGTTTGATCATACCATGTTAATTTTTTTCATTTTCCAGGATTTTTGATGCAGTTTCAGGTTGGGTATTTTGAGGAGGGTAAACATAAAAAATATTTGATTGTGAATTATCCCAATTTTTTTATCTAGTTCTATCAATAGTTGGATAGTTGTGGTAATTCAGTCTTATGGGGTTAAAAATGAGTTGGAAGACTGTATCCCCTTATATTTGAGTGTTATAAAATTAATTGAGTGGATTTAGGATTGTGAGGTAATGAGGTGATCATGGAGTGGGATCTTGTGTAATATTAATGATGTTGCACACTAAGGGTCATGGATGTTGTATAATCCAATGATATGGTATGCTTCCCATAATATTTTGTTCCATAAATTTTTCCCAATTCATTCAATTGGGAATTTTTTCTTACATGTCTCTGATTATTTTTACCAAGATGTTCATCTCACCAGTCCAAATAACAATATTTGGGTCCTAGTGTTTGAAATAAAGTCTAATGACCCATACATTTTTAATATTACATTATTTCAATTATTATAATATAGATAAATTTTATATAATAACTCACACATAAACAGTAAATTGAAATAAAAAAAATTTGATCTCATTAAAAATTATTATTAAATTATTCATCAATGAAACAAATTAAAATTACAATCATAACAAATTGATAAAAATATAAAATATAATTTTTAAAATGGGAAAGTATGGATCACCCCAATCTACTAGAATCATCTCCCATAATATAAATGAAATACATATAAAATAAAATATTATTAAATCAATAATTTTTAGGCCCTATCCTTAAAACATTATATAATCTTGTGTAAAATGATGAATTCACATTAAGGATCTTTTCAGGTTTATAGGTATAAATAATTAGGTCATAACTATTACATATCAACTATAATATTACATGTAGACACTACGACTCAGTATCCATTTTATTATAAAATAAAAACACTTAAAAATAAAAATGTCTTGTTCCATGTTTTAGACAACATGACTTTTCCTTTACCACATATTTGATCCTATTCCACTTTATGTCCTATAAAGAATATTTCAAAAACATGGGATGGGTGAAAAATCTTAGTAAGGGATACATAAAGAAGGGAAAGTATTAGTTTTTCAAAACAACAATTAAACCATGAATAATCTATCATAAGTAATACTTTTATCCTTTATGAAGTAGTAAATACTATTCACTAAATAAAAGAACAGTTATTACCATTCTGTAACCAAAAGATTACCATAAAACCCATAGAAATTACACATAACATATTAATGTATCTTTGGACATATACATACACTAATAGAATAACCATACGGTCCACATTGAAACTTATAAATGAATTTATATTTTTAACATTAATGACCATATAAATTAATCCTTAAATCCATTTTCAAAACATGGTCATTAATTAGAAATATTTATAAGAATAAATCATTAAAACATTTAATATGTTATTTTTGTTAAATAGTTCCTGACCAAATTTGAGACGCTTGTATACAAATAATTTAGGAATAACATCAATCAACGCATATAATATCAGGACAATAGAGAGATTTATTATATAATATGTCAAAAGACGGTATATAAACCATATTAAAGTGAATTTTAGTAAAAAACACAAATACGATTCAATGGAATGTAAATTGAGACAAAGTCCCTTGCAAAGGATCATATCCTTAGAATATGGATAAATCAATGAAAATAATAATTTGTTACAACAACGAATACACCCAATATTATTTGATATTAAGTGTAAAAAAATTTAGTCATTCACACATATTCATGGAACGAAATAATCATTAATTAAAAGTTTATTCCCAATGATTTGAATTAGGTTAAGAAGTTCTCTTACAGAAATTCGACAGCCTAATGACATCACATTAAAATTCAAAAAATGATTTGATTAGAGAGAAATTTATACCTCATCATGTAGGAATAAAACTTACAATAATAATGATATAAAATAACATATCCCAACATAATAAGATGTAAATTAAAAGTCATAACCAAAATAAGCCTTTTTAAAATAAGAGGCTGAAAGTTTCCCTTACCGATTTGGTAACTAACGAAATGGATACCCCATTAAAGAAGGGTCATAAAATGAATATATAAATACCAATAAGGTAAATTATATTATAGAAATAACACATTAATTGGAATTACATACACCCCAAAAAAAATTGTTGAAAAGAAAGCATTAATCACACAAGAATTTAAAATGAGATGAAAACCCCTTACCACGTTGTAAACAATTCAATCATATGAAGAAAAGATAATAACCCCCGAATTAATCACATAATAAAATTCATATACAGATAATAATGATAATATATATCAAATGGAAGTACAAATTACACCACATTCAATTAATATGTAGAGAACAATGGAAATCTCGTGGAATTAAAAGTCAGATAAGAAGCACCTTACCTCAAGTTTGACATGTCTTTTATGTTCCTTGTTCTTCAAGAATAATAAACATAAGATAATTTTTACTTGATTAAGAACTATTATAATGTTTTATTATTTCTTTAATATAACTTATTATCTTTTTTTTAGAAATTATTAAATAATCAAATTTCATATTGGAAATTTTGTCGATGTTCGAAACATGAGACCAAAAAAAACTTGTTATAATTACAAATTGTCCATGTGGTCGAAATTCTATTATCTCTAGAATCAGATTCATTATTTAAATATCATATATGTAATATATATATATATTTATTATATATATTTATTTATAATATTACTTATCATTTTGAGATAAGAAAATAAATGCATCATTCCTAAAGACAGTAAGTTGTATGTATGTATGATTGCTACTTTCATTTCTATTTCAAATTATAATGAACTGAAAATAATAGTGATACATTGGTATTATATAATTACGGTATAATATAATATATAATTTCATTAACTCCATACTTTTTAAGTCCCACCCAAGGAATGAACGAGTCATATCACTTTGAGGGGCGCTAGTCCGCACTTCCTCATACGAAATTATCACTTTTACCCAATATGGACACCACAAGGGTATGATATAAATGAAAAATGTAGACATAAGTAGAAAATATAAATATAATATATGTAAAATATAAACATATTTCCATCATAATGTCCACCAAAAGAGGTGGTTGGAGGAGGCTGAACAATCAACGTTTCGTGAGGCAGCAATTCACCGTCCAGTGAAATAGTATGTTTTTTACCAATTAGATAGAGCTGTGTGTATGTGTGGATAGGATAATTCACATAAAAACTACCTAGTATATTTAGGATAATATTATTGTTATAAAATAATAGAATAAAAATATTTAATTGGTTGTAGAAGTAAAATAAAAGAAATGAACTTAAGAGAAGATATTACCTTTAAATCGGGTAAATCCCTTTAGATTACACTAAATGGCTTTCTTAAAGTGCATTCTGCCTATGTTAAGATTTCTGGGTGGAAGAGAGGTAAATTTAAAGATTATTTGGGAATTATAATGGAGGATAAAATGGGCTTCTAAGGTTTTAGTAACAGAATAGAGGTGAGGACTTTTTATAAGGGGGTGGAGGGGCTCTTTAGGAAAGTTAGAAAATATTACATTATAATCAAATTATTTTCAGTTTAAAAGGGTCTAAACCTCATTAAAGTATAATATAATATGACTCGTGTTCCACATAAAATAATCCAATAATAATTGTACAGATTTTAGATATTTTTTTAATTTTTATAATCTAATTTATTTAAATCACTCATTAATGACGTAAACATTGCCTCGTTATTTTGTCATATTTGTTTTTATTTATTTTATTTCTAAAGATTATAAGTAAAATACCATGATCTAAGAAATCTTTTTTAGGTTTATAATGAATATTTATATTCAAATATATCAATTATATATCTCCACATTAATTTTTTTTAGGAAAACGATGCATGTTTATGATGTTTTTATTATTACATTAAATAAAAAGTTATTAGTGTCATTATCTTACCCAAATGACATTAAAAGGCCAAAAGTCTCACCCAAGGATTGTCTCGTTTGTCCATTCCTCATATAATAAGGTTAAGAAAAGTGTTAAGGTAATTTTATGTTATTATAATATTGTTTTCCGCTTGAATTACCCTATTTACCTTTAACAGAGGTAAGTAAAAATCAATAGTTACTATTCACCAAAAATTCTATTCATCTTATTGAACCACATTTTACTTACTAATAACAACTATGTAAGTCATAATTTCAAAATTCAATTCACAGATGTGGTTAAATTTTCATTTAAATGAAAAATTTTGCTTTTCAATTATTACTTGGTGTTTTCATTTTTCATTAAAAATTGATGTTTTTCAGAAAAATACCAAAAATTCACCCTAAGATATATTTGATATTATGATTTCAAAAATGGTGACTATTTTTTCATATTAAAAATATTGATGTTTAATTATTTAATTTATGATTAATTCTCACTATCAAATCAAAATGCATGTTTTTAAGATGTTATAACTATCAAAAGATTGACATTTGATTATATCCAACATCCAAATGAAAGTACATCAAATGAACCAAATTGGATTAAATAATAAATATATTATCTAATTAAACTTAAAAAATATTTAAATACATAATGTTACCATATAAAAAATTATATTAAATAGTGGTTTTGAAAAAAAATAATGTATTTTCACTATTCAATAAAAAAACATTATCAGAAAATTACAAAAAATTTACCCGACGTAAATTTTGATGTCCCGATTCTAAAGAAGAATCTTATTTTGATATATATAACATATAAAAGTGACAAAAACATAATTTAATGTTGTTTATCCATTAAAAGGTGGTATATTGACCTCTTAAAGAATATTAGAGTATTAATGCTTAAAATTGAATTAATTAACATTTTAAGCCAATAAATTTTTTTATAAATGTAAAAACATCTAAAAAACATATATAATCATATTTTTTTAGTAATATTAATTCCCACAAAAAAATTATTGGCATTAACTACCATTTAAATTATTAATATTATTATATTATTTTTCAGTATAACTAAATGTTGTGTTCAACATATGTTTTAAAAGAAACCCAATATGGCATATGAAGAATTCCATCGATCATAACATCCACATTAATGTAAAATTAATATTTAATTTAAAAATATTAGTAATTATGACAAATTTCATATTCTATATTTACTAGGGATGCTACATCCACCCCACCCTTTGGAAATTTCATTGTCACAAAACTGAAATTTTTATTGGAAACTTCATTGAATGTCCTACAATGGAAAAATAGTGGATAAAACCATCACATTAAAATAATGAAAGATTTGTAAAAGGCCAGTTAACATAACCCATAATAGTATTCCATGAAAACAAGGATATAGAGGAGAAGCAAGGTGTCATGTTCAGATAAAGAGTGATATAAAACATGATTATAATTATGTTAACCACTAGAAAATCACAAAATTGTGATGGGTTAAATGGTCATTGATTCCCCATTAGGGAATGTTAATAGACATCATTCTTGTTTTATGATACTATTCATAACGTTGAAGAAATTATTTAAGAGCATTACTAAAAATATAATCAAACGTACTTACTTTTCATGTATACTTCCACCATTTACTAAATTTTTTCCACAAACACAACTATTAACCACATGTTGAGTATTCTAAATGACCTGGTCAGACCTGAAGCACTAGAATCTACATTTAGAGTATCACATTATTAAAAATATATGAACTATATATTTCCACTATATTTATACATAAACCTAAACCAAAAAGGTTCATACAAGATAAGTTAATATCCAAAAGGATATTCATAAAAAAATACTACTCTCAATCTCCAAAATTCACCAAACAGTTCGTAAGGTTCAATAAATACTATCCAATATACAATTTTCTTTTAAATCATTCCAAGTAATCCAAACAATGATTGAAACCCAAAATTCAGAATGATTTAATCAAATTTTCTTCCATAATAATATTTTACATTTTACTCCAAATAACATCGACTACTCTTAAATTCTCATACTGAAGTGTAATTACCCTAGTCACATATTCTCAAAGATAGGTCAATCATGTCCATAAATAACTGAAAACACATATACATCCATAATAAAAACATATATTATTCTAAAATAATTTTCCATCATTACTCCTCAATTTAAATCTCTAAGTATTATATTTTCTATATGAATATATTGTTTCTCCAAAATAGAGAACATCTTCCAAAATATCCTTTATCATTTAATCCCAAAATCATTTTCCTATATTACGAATATCCATTAAAAAAAACAAAAGTTCCCAAAATCATTATTTTAATCATCCATAAAATCATTTAACTAAAAATAATAAGTAATACTAACCAGGTACATTACGTCGGCTTGTGGTAGGTGATACGCCCTTGTCGCCCTTTGGTTGTGGTTTTGATGTAAGGACCCAATCCCAGTTGCCTGGAGCTAGTGCCTTATTTGATTAAATTGGAATACAAATGAGGAATAATCATCCAGAAGGACCATGTAGTTTATTATTATTAGAACAAGATACATAAATAAGTTCATCTTTAAATCACGAATGGAAATACAACACTAATTTATTTCATTACAAACATCACGTCTCCTAGATTATGCATGCAAGTCATTCATAAATTACTTCATCATGTCCTGATAAAATGAAACATATAAAAGGGGTGAGTTCAAATTCTATGTAAGAGTAAAAAATACAATGGAAGATAATATAAACACTAGAAATAGTGATTAATTTAAAACTCATGCCTTTTATAATAAAATGAACACATTATGGGAGGAATATGAACTGAATAAATAATGACATAATAAAAATTAATCATGTGTATTATAATAGTCAAATAACCAAATGGACATTAAATTACTAGCATAATAATGAGGGACGTTCATATTCTTGACGTTATGAAACTTTTTTTCCTATCTTCGGCCAAGACAACTATTGATTAAGGCCTCTGCCAAATTCTATATCACATTCTGAAAGGCCGCGGCCATTTCCACATCTAGTGGTCTCATGAGACCTACCGTTGAATCGAGGGGATATATCAGGCCCCATAAATCCCATAATAATTCCAATTAATTCCACATATGATCAGTAATCAACATAAACAACATATACATTCATATTGAATCTATCATATGAAATGTAACTAACATTCCCTAATCGATAAACATAAAATACTCACCATTCTGAGTAATATGGAAAATGGTTTTAGGATAGATCATCCACAATAGAGTTAATCATAAACTATCAAATAATATATGGTATATGGACTCATAAATGATTAAACCAAATAATACAATGGAATCAAGTAGTGTGTTGAATCTAATAAGAATATTCATCTTAAATCATTAAGCAATTCTTGAGATAAATACTCTTTTATTTTCAAAAGACGAGTTCTTTTTGAAAAAATCATTATATAAAACCAGAAGTGATGTAATATAGTATTTCATGATATTATTAGTGTTTTTAGAATAATAATGGTTTCCAAAAACATATTATATATTGCCCTTGAAAATAGATTTGAATTTGAGAAATTCCCTTGTATCTGGATCATATTTTTGGAAATAGTTTTGATAGCTAATTTTAAAACATGTAACTATCTAGAAAATAGGGAAGGATTATGGTTGGTTCACATATATAGAATACAAACAAATAATTTATGATAAATACATAATAATAAATTATAATTTAATCAAGAATATTAGACAATAAAAGTAACCCAAATGAAAATGGAAGTTCGGGTTGAAAACCCTTACCTTAACTCCAAACGTGTTCCTCTCATAAACATAAGCTCCTAGAATAAGATATTATAAATATTAATAAATTATTTTAGAACCTATTAGATATGTATTTAGAATATCATATTTCTGTTTAGTACATTTATACCCTTATTTCTATGTAATAATATTGAATATCGTTCTTCTGGGGTGTTCATTATGTTTATTTTCATAATAGGTTCACTTGTTTTAAATTTGTGAAGTTAATGTAAAATGGTTATAAATAACCAAGATTGAAATTATATAATATTTATGAACATAAATAATTGATAATGGTCATTTCTATCATTTAGTTACATGGAATGAGGATTAATCATTAGATGACAACAACTTCAATTATTCAGAGGTATTTGGATTATTATGAACTAGTTATGTCATATATCTTAATTATATGTACATATTATGGTTATTGAATATTAATTATATTATAATACATATAATAAAGTCTATTTCTACCATAAATATGGTTTACTAACATGTAATGATGATGAAATTGAAGAATGAAACTTCGTCATCCACGAAGGCTATAAATTGGAACATCAGGGACGTTGATTTCATTTATAAAAATAAAATGGAGGGAGTGAGTATATTTATGATGGTTATTCCATTCACAAGATATAATTTCACTATATATATGATTCTGGAGTTATCATGATCATTTTTATAGAGGAGGTGAGGAGAGGATAGAAAAATAAGATAAATTGAAATGAAACTAAATGAAAAAGAATGGTGTTTTATATCTTGAAATAACTTCCTTGAGAAACACCTTAAGGAAAGGGGTTTTGGTCTTTTGGAAAGACCAAAATCTTCTTGGAAGTGGGGAGAGACTAGGTAATGGTAAATGGGATGAACATTTGGGAACTTCAAGGGTTAGAAGTGTGAAGAGAAGAGGGAGTTGTGTGGGGTTTTTATAGTGGAGGACAGGAGTAAATTTGGAATATTAAATTCATTATTTTATAATTTCCATTAAGACAGCCAACAATGATGTTTCATGTGACCCTAATAGTAAGAAGTTCTTTTTATTTCTATCAAAGTGTCCTTACATCACTTATTATTTCATAATTCATGTATTTTACTGATAATTTGTATATACAGTATTTTATCGTTTTTCACAATTCATCAAAAATTCAAGAATTTTTTAAAAATCCCAAAAATTCCCCCTACCATCTATCAACATAAATATTTCAAAAGTAAAATAAATTTTTAAAAAATAATTTTCTAAATATTATTAAATTATGTTTTTAAATAAAGTTATAGTTAATTCAAAAAATAACAATCTTAGAGGTATAATTAGTAATATGTGACATTGAAAAATTAATTAAGATCCCATTACATTATTACCTCATGAAAATAAAATAATATAATTAATTACTATTCATAAGGGTCATATTACTATTCATATTACTATTCATAAGGGTATGTTACTATTCACAAAAAATAATGTTTCTTCTATTAGACTCCAAATGTCCAACTGAACACAACTCTAGGTGACCATTTTTCGAAATTCAAAACATTGAAGTGGAAAATTTATATTTAATGAGTAAGTTTTGACTATCTCATTAATAATCATGTGTTGTTTCAAAGGAACACAGTGATGTATAGAATGTATTAAAGAGAAACATACAATAAAATGTTTGGTTTGCTACATTATTCCCTCCATTGGAAATTTCATCCTCTAAATTTTATGTATAAAGCCCACCAAAAAGGTGTGGGTGATTATTTTTCATAACATCCTCATATTCGCCTGTTTCTTCCTCAATATTCTAGTTTCTCCAACGAAACATTACTAGATGAGTTTTCTGATTTCTTAATACATGATCCCTTGTGTCAAGAATCATGATATTATTTTCAAAGTATGACAAATCAGGTTCCAGTTCTGTTTCTTCATATTTGAGTACATGTGTTGGGTCTGGCATGCTCTTATTTAACAATGATACATGAAAAACATCATGAAATTTGGAGAGATTTGGTTGCATCGCTAAACAGTAAGCTACAGCTCCGATTCTTTCCAGAATATCAAATGGTCTGATGTACCTGGGGATCAGTTTCCATTTATTACCATACCGTAAGACACCCTTCCATGGATATAATATAATAAATACATGATCTCCCACTTGAAATTCCATGTCCTTTCTCTAGTTGTAAGCATAACTCTTCTCCCTAATTTGGGCAGCATTAATATGGGCATTTATTTTCTTCACCTTGGTCACAGTCTCTTCAATATGTTCTTGGCTTATAATTTTCCTTTCCACAACATTATCCCCACAAGTTGGAGTTCAAAATATCTTTCCATATATTTCTTCATCTGGAGCAATTTGAATACTAGAATTGAAACTGTTACTGTAGGAAAATTCCACCATATGAAAGTATTGATCCCACATACCTTGGAAGTCAAGAGATCATGATCTCACCATATCTTCCAGAGTTTGAATAGTCTTTTTAGACTGTCTATCAGTTTGAGGGTGATATGCAGTACTCATACAAAGCACAGTATTCAAAGCCTTCTGGAGGCTTTTCCAAAATTTTGATGTAAATATGGGATCTTGATCAGAGAAAATCAATAGAGTTTTACGATAAAGACTCAAATATACATTTATATAAAGTCATTCCAGGTGGTGAAGTGGTAAATCCTCTATTACTGGAATGAAATGTGCTGATTTAATGAGATAATCAACAATTACCCATATTGCATAATTTCTTCTAGGTGTCCTCGGTAGTCTGGTGAAAAAATCAATCGTAGTTTTATCCCACTTCCACATATGAACAGGTATAGGTTGTGTCGCTCCTTTGTGATGTTCTCTCTCCACCTTCACTAGTTGAAAAACTAGGCACCTTGACAGGTAATCAGTAATTTCTCGCTTCATATTGTCCCACCAAAAATATATCATCATATCTCAATACATCATGGTGATACCCGATTGTATAGAGAAATTTTATCTATGAGCATCGTCAAAAAGTACCCTTTTTAGCTTAGGTACTGGTGGAATGCATAACCTCTTCCCAAACACCAGAAATCCTTCTTCATACATGACATTAGCTAGTCTCCCATCATTTACTGCATTAATCTTCCTGTGCAGATTCTCATCATCAGATTGAGAAATTTTTATCTTCTCTAGTAAAGATGGTTTAGCAATCATTTGAAAAAGGAGTGATGTTTCCCCTTCATTAACAATTCCCATATCCATCATCATTATATCCATGAACATAAGATCTCTTTCAATACTTATTTTAGTTAGAAGGCCATGATCATTCCTACTTAATGCATCTTCCACCTTATTCTCCTTTCCTGGTTGCTGGTGTATTGAAAAATAGTAATATTTGAGTATCTTGAACCATCTTATTTGATTCATGTCAAGTTATTTTTGGGTGAAATGTATTTAAACGTCTTGGGGTCTGTATTAATCTCACATCTCTATCCGTAGAGATAATGCCTCCATATTTTCAGTGGGAAGATTACAACTGCAAACTCATGATCATGAGTTGGATAATTCTTATCATGCGTCTTCAATTGTCTTGATGCATAGGCAATAAATTTATAATTTTTCATAAGAAAGAAACCCCTTCCATTCTTTGATGAATCACTGTATATTTCAAATATATCACTTCTAGATGGAAGAGTCAAAATCGAAGCATTGACAAATATTCTTTTCAATTAATATAAGCTTTTTGTACATTATTTTTTCCACACAAACATAACTCCTTTATGTGTGAGCTTGGTTAGTGGGATAGTCAGTCGGGGAAATTTCAGAACAAAATGCCGATAATAAACTGTTAAGCCAATAAAACTGCGTACCACAGTTATGTTTTTTGTCTTGGGCCAATCTTGGATTGCCTTTGCCTATGCATGATCAACTAGGATTCCATTAATAGTGACAATATGGCCTAGAAAGGAAAATGTTTGAAGATAGAATTTTCACTTGCTAAACATCCCATATAATTTATTTCTTCTAAGTTTTCTCAGAATAACCATAATGTGATTATCATGGTCTTCATAGATTTTTGAGTATACGAGGATATCATCGATGAATACCAGAAAAATGTTATCAAGATATTCCTTGAAAACACTATTCATTAAATCCATTAAAATAGAGGGTTCATTTTCTTGTCCAAAAGGCATCACTGTAAACTCGTAATACTCATACCTGGTCTGAAATGCCTTCTTAGGAATATCTTCTTTCCTCACACGCAACTGATGATTTCCGGATCAAAGGTAAATCTTTGAAAAGTATAGAATTCCATGAAGATGGTCAAATAAATCATCAATTCGGGGCAAAGGATACTTATGATTTATTATAATAGCATTGATTTCCCTGTAATCAATGCAAAGCCTCATGGATCCATCTATCTTCTTGACAAAGAGGACGGGTGCTCTCCATTGAAAAACACTAGGTCGAATAAATCATTTTTCCTCAAATCCTATAGTTCATTCTTTAGATCTACTAATTACATAGTGGACATTCTATAGGGAGTCTTTGATATAGGTCTTGAATCATGAATTAAATCAATAGAGAACTCAACTTCCCACTCTAGATGATGTCAAGGTAAATCCTCTAGGAATAAATCAATGTAATTTTTCACAATGTGAACATCCTCAATTTGAAGATTTGTTTTATCTCCCATAGATATTACTTTATCTTCCACTCCATGTATTGTATTAAGTAGAGCTACTAGGGGTGGTTCTAGATAAGAATCAGGTGGAAAAGTTTCCACAATAAATTCAAGGGATTATACACCATTTTAAAAAATTCAATCATTATAATTCTTACAATAAATCTTCACATCCTAATTTGACAACCAATCCATACCGAGAATTATATCAAATTCATTCATTGGTATAATGAAAAGGATAGAAACTAGAGAACATTTTTGTGTCTAGAAGGGGACTAGTCGACATGGCTTGGTTACAATGATATATCCACTAGGAGTTTTTAATGTCAAATCTTTTATTAAACCAAATTGCAAAAATCTATTTTTCTTGGAAAACTGGGAAGATATAAATGAATGAAATTATCCAGAATCAAATAAAGTGTTGGATAATTTTGAGGAATGAATTAACGAACCTATAGTTACATCATTAGGAATATCAACCACTATAGCTGTGATGGAATAATCGTGTCCATGTTTCCTTGGCCTTTTCTATTGAATATTTCCTTGACGCTTTGGAAAATCGTTTGCATAGTGTCCCATCTCTCGAAAATTATAGCACTAAACTTCATTTTTGTCCTTCATACCATTGTAATCACAAACAAGATGGCCTTTTTGACCACATTTTTACCATACAACTTTTCCTTTTAATCATCCACCATGGTGTTTCCTTCGACAATTGTCACATGGTGGTAATTCAATTCTTCCTTTCTTCCTTATTTCCATATTTCCTTTCCTAGGGATTTCAACAGCCCTCTTCTTTTCATGCTTTCCCTTAAAGTCATATGACTTAGAGATTTCTTTTTCTGTCTTGATAGCACATGAAACTCTATCATCATATGATGAAATAATTTGGGAGACCAGTTCCCATTGGAGGAATGGATTTAGGCCATAAAATAATCGATCAATTTTTCTCATTGGATTTCATATGTAGTCCACAACATGTCTTTCTAACCTTGTAATGCTATCTTTGTACTTTGAAACATTCTCATCTTACTATTGCCTCAAATTCAATAATTTCCTCTCCATATATCCCCTTTGTTCACGAGGAAAGATTATCTCCAGGAATATTTCCTTAATGTCCATCCACTCCATATCCTCTATTTCTTCCTCCTCCTTTGTGTTTTGGATTAAGGACCACCACAGATCCGCATCTCCTGATAGATTATAGAATGCCATGACAACCTTCTCTCTTTCATTACATCCCAAGGCAAGAAATATCATCTCATGGGAACATACCCACTACTCAGATACAAAAGGGCTTGTAGTCCTATTAAATGAAGGAGATTGTTGTCACATAAAGAGATCTAACATAGCTCCTCCACGTGGTGGATCCGGATTCTCCATATGGGTAAGGTTATTATTCATAACCTGAGTAAGTTATCTCATTGTAGTTATGAGTTTCTCAGCACTAGATCTAACATCATTATCTTTCATCGGAGAGAAATACCGACATGGGACACGTGTGTTCATCCGGTTTCCATTCCTTCAACTTAGATGCATCTCTAAATATTTGAATACACTATATTAGGTTATGAATCATAATGTATAATCTTAACATTTCATAATACTTAGGAAAAAATTGAGATCATAGGCATGACTAATCCCATATTCTCAAAGACGGTTTCTTTTTGAAATATTTTACCTTTCAATCCATCATAATGGAATGTAATGAAAATGTGAATTATCCAAAGAATATACCTTGGGAGTGTCATAACCAAGAGTGCTACAAAGCCTGTTTTCATGCACCAGTTCCTGTTCATGCCTAGATCAAAGTGGTGTTTTGGGATTAACCCCTAGATACATCAATTCCTGAGCCGTCTCTACCTGCTCGTATCCAGATAGGGATGTATTTATTGAATGATCCACATAATCCATTCCTTACCAATATACCAGGAAATTATTGTATGTATATCCTCAATGGATAACTTAGGGAATCTTCCCTAATTCTACATTTTATAAATATAGTTTCCAATTATTCTACTAAACTTCCTTTGATAGCAACTATAACGACCCGACCCCGTTTTTTAGGAGCTGGTACCTTATTTGATTACATTGGCATACAATCAAGGAATAAGCATCCCGAAGGACCAATTAGTTTACTATTATTGGAAAAAGATACATAAATAAGTTCATGTTCACACTAAGAGAGGAAATACAACAATAATTTATGACATTAGAAACCTCACGTCTACTAGATTATGCTTGCAAGTCAATAATAAATTACTTCTTCATGTCCTAATAAAATCAAACATAAGAAAGGGGCGAGCTCAAATGCTTAGTAAGAGTATGAAATATAGCGGAAGATAATATAAACATTATACATGGTGAATAATTGAAAACACATGGCTATAATAATAAACATCAACACATTATGGAAGGAATATGAGCTGAGTAAATAATGCCATAATTGAACATAATCATGGGTATTCTACTAGTCGAATAACCACATGAACATTGAATTACAAGCTTCATAATGAGGGATGTGCATATTCTGGACATTCTGAATCATTTTTTCATGGCCTCAGCCTTAACGTCTAAGGATTAAGGCCTGGCCCAAAATCCATATCACATTGGGAAAGGCCTCGGACAATTCCATGACTAGTTGTCTCATGAGACCTACCGATGTATCGAGGGGCTATAACGGGCCCACCCTTCACATAATAAGTCCAATGCATTCGTCATAAGAGTGGTAATTCATATAAACAACATATACATTCATATTGAAACTATCTTATGAAATGTAAAAAACATTAACCAATTATTAATCATAAAATACTTACCATTCCGAGTAAAATGGCGATTGGTTTTAGGATAGATCCTCCACAATATAGATAGTCATAAACTATTAAATAAGATATGTTATTTGGATTCATAAATTATTAAACCCAATAATACCATGGAATCAATAAAAATGTGGAATCAAATGACAATAAACTTCTAAAATCATTATGCAATTGTTGAGATAAATACTCATTTATTATCAAAAGAAGAGTTCTTTTGGAAACAATCATTGTATAAAAACAAAAGTGAAGAAAGATAGTAATTCATTATAAAATTAGTGTTTTCAGATGAATAATTTTTTCCAAAAACTTATTATAGATTGCCCTTGAAGGTAGATATGAATTTGAGAAATTCCCTTGTATCGGGCTAGTATTATTGGAAACAGTTTCGAGATCTTCTTTTAAAACATGTATCTATCCAAAAAATAAAGAAGGATTCTGGTTGGTGTACATATATAGAATAATCACACTGAATTTATGAGGAGTACATAACAATACACTAGAATTTTATTGATAATATTAGATAATAAAAGTAACCCAAAGGAAAATGGAAGTTTGGGTGGAAACCCCTTACCTTTACTCCAAACGTGTTCCACTCCTGAACATAATTTGCTGGAATTCGAAATTATACTCATTAATAAATTATTTAATACCCTATTAGAAATTTATTTATTTTATCATAATACTTTTTAGATCATTTATACCCTTATTTCAAAGTTATTATATTGAATTTCATTGTTCTGGGTGTTTTTTCTTTATTTTCATAATCGGTTCACTTGTTTTGGTTACATGACAGATTTCCACCCTTCTTATGGGATTTCCTTTATATAAAACTCCAAAAAACCCTAACATGTTTTAACTTCATTGGTTTTCTTGTAACAGTCATTATAATCCATATACATTAAGTCCTAAATATGTTATATATATATATAGTCTCCTCCATATGATAAAATAAAACCATTCCTAATAGAAATAACATCATACCTTGATCATGTTGTCGATATGGTTTCATCATCATCTTTTTCACATAGGTATAAGGTCCATGCATTGCAACAATGATTTAGATATCACTCAAAATAATTTCCTTCCTTCATCCAAACACACCATGTATAACATGGGTCATATGGGTGTTCACAAAAATATTGTTTTGGAAAATAATTAAGTATGAAATATAATTTCAAAACATCTGATAAAACCATATTTTTAAAAACAATATAGACCAAGTTTGAGTTAAAACATTCAAATATATGGTCTTTTTAAAATAAAATATCTATTTTCTGAGAAAATATATTGTAAAATAAAATATAAATTGTTTTCACAGGGGTATCTTTGTTCAGAACCTTTTTCAAAATCATAATATACTTCAAAATATTTTGATAAGTTAAAATATTTGAAAATTCCCTGATAAGATTTAAATATCTTGAATATTTGAGAATATTTAGAATATATGATTTGATTAAATACAATCCATGATCCAGGATGATATTGATGTATTGAGGTAGTTTTTTATATATCAAACAAATACAGGCAAGTGTGTTGAATTCTATAAAATGTTTCACAATCATCTGAAAATGACTGTGCAATAATTATTACAAGCATGCCATCCGAAAGTGAGAGGAATGTCGTTTGAGATCATCCTCCTTCCATTTTTAGAAGACATTACTTGATTCGGAAAAGTTATAAAACAAGGATATTACTAAATTAATGGACATAGGGATTAACCATATGTTTAATGAAAACTCATAATCCCTAATGTTTTGTAAACCAATCTTTGATACCAACTATAAGGCCTCAGCCATAAAAATTTATATAATCTTGAGTTAAATCATGAATTCACATTGAGTATCTTTTCTGGTTTAGAGTTTAAGAGAATTTGGACAAAACTATTACATATCATCTTGAATGTTACACATAGACACTACTACTCAGTATCCACTTTTTTTAAAAAAAAACTCTAAAAAAAATTCCTACTTCCATGTTTTAGATAGAATGACTTTTCCATGATCACATCCTTGACCATATTACACTTTTTGTCTTGTGAAAAAAATTTAAAAAACCTGGCATGAGATTAAAAGATCACTAAAGGATACACAATGAACGGAAACTCTTAGTTTCTCAAAACAACAAGTAATTCATGATTAAATTATCATTGGTAATTTTTCACCTTAATGAAGTAGTAACTACTCATCACTGAATAAAAGATCACTGATTAGCTGTTCGTAACGAACATCTTACCATAAAACCCATAGAAATATAACATGAAATATAAAAGTAACATGGAAGATAAACATACTTAAATGGAATAACAATACGGTATACTTCCACACATATCACTCAATGGAATAGCCATATGGCCAACTTTCACACCCAATGCATTGGAGGTTATGACATAAACACCTATCTAGTTTTATCATGGAACCACCTGTCATTTGGTTTATCATGTAACAACCCATCAAATGTCCAAGTACTATTATAAAATCATAACTAAAAAAATATTTAAAATATAAACATTTCACTAATAACATTTAATTTGAAAACACAAGAAATCATTTCATGATATTTATAAAATCAATGGTTTATCAATAATTTTTAAAAAAAATTAAAACATTTAATAAAAATATTTTTGAATCAAAGTTTCCCATACCACTTTGAAATTTTTAATTTAATTACCATTTTTGAACATTAATGACCATATAAATAAATCCTTAAAAACATTTTAAAAAAATTGGTCATTAATGAGAAATATTTATAAGAATAAATCTTTTAAACTTATAAAATGATATTTTAGTTAAAGAGGTCTTAACTAAATGGGATATTCATAAATACAATTAATTGAGTATTAAAATCAATCAAAGCTTATAACATCATGATAATAATGTGATTCATGAGATAATATTGTAAAGTGTTGTATATATACCATATAAAATTTAATTGGTGTATAAAAACTAAATAAGTTTCAATGGAATGTAAATTGAGTCAATGTCCCTGGAAATGATAATATCCTCGGACTTTGGATAAATCAGTGACATATATATGTGTGAAAAATAATAATACACCCAATATAAGTGTATGTTATGTGTAAAAAATCAGGGTTCATTGACACATATTCATAGCACGACATAGTCAAGAAGTAGAAGTTTAACCCCAAATAATTGAAATTGGGTTAATAATTTCTCTTACAGAAATTCGATATCCTAACGACGTCACATTAAAATCTAGAAAATGATTTCATGATAGAAAAAATGGTATCTCATCACATGGAAATAAAATATACAATGATAAGGATATTTAATAATGTATCCCAACATAAGAATATGTAAATTAAATGCAATGAAAAAATGAAGTCTTTTAAAAACAGGAGGGTGAATGATTCCCTTACCGATTTGGTAACATAAGAAAAATAAATCCCCTGAAATAAGGATCATACAATGATGATTTA
Organism: Viscum album; assembly: GCA_963277665.1. NCBI lineage: Eukaryota > Viridiplantae > Streptophyta > Magnoliopsida > Santalales > Viscaceae > Viscum > Viscum album. The sequence goes on along the minus strand of OY728127.1, from coordinate 2,100,883,399 downwards.
AATGACCATAAGGTAACATATATTACACCAGGAATAAAATCATGGGAAGTACATACACCACACAAAAGGAAATAGTGGCAATTATATCATTGATCTCACGAGAATAAAAAGTTAAATGTAAATCACTTACCATGTTATAATCAATCGAGTCGTATGAAAAAGACTTAATAAAAACCAAATGGATCACAAAAAACAAAGAATATAAATAGAATAATGATACTATATATCAAATGTAAGTACAAAATACACCACTTGAAACAAATAATTGGTGAATAATTCATATCTCGAAGAATTAAAACTGAGATATAAAACCCCTTACCTAATGTCTGACCAATCATGTATGTTCCTCATTATTCCATAATAATAAAATTAAGTTAATTTATTCTTTATTAATAACCTTTTAATGTTTTATTATTCATTTTATATCAATTATTATCTTGATATAGAAATTATTTAATAATTATATATCATATCAGACATTCTGTCGATGTTCAGAACATGAGAGAAAAATCAACTGGTTCTAATTAAAAATTGTCCATGTGGTCAAAAGTATATTATCAACTGAATCAAATTCATTATTTAAATACCATATCTACAATATATATTCAATATATATATTTATTTATAACAGTGCATTACATTTGGATATATGAAATGAACTGCACAGTTCATGGTGACAGTAATATGTACATAAGCATGAACACTACAATCACTTCTATGACATATATTAAAGGATTGAAAAAAATAATGATACCTTGATATAATATAATTCCAGTATAATATAATATATAATTTCATTAACTCAATCCTTTATGTGTCCCACATATGGCATGAACGAGTCACATCACTTTGAGGGGGCGGTAGTCCGCACTTCCTCAAATGAAATTATCAATTTTACCCATTATGGAAACCGTAAAGGTATGATATAAATAAAATATACATAAGTAAAGAGAAAATATAAAGATAATATATATCACGTATAAATATAGTTCCATTAAAATGGCCTCTATAAGAGGTGGTAGGAGAAGATTGAACATTCAACGTTTTGTGGGGCAATAGTTCGTCGTCCACAGAAACAACATGTTCTTTACCCATTAGATAGAGGTGTGTGTTAGTGTAGTTCAAATAATTATCATAACAAAAACCTAGTATATTCATGATGTCGGTGTTGTTATAATAAAAGATAATAATTATTTAAGGGGATGGAGATGTAAAATATAAAAAAATTACTTAAGGGAAAATGTTTCCATTAATTCAGGAAACTCCAATTGGTTTGAATAAAATGGATTTATTGAAGTTCCTTATGATAATGTTTAGGCTTCAAGGTTGAATATATGTATCTGGAGACATTATTTGGGAAGAGGTTGGATGATCCAATGGGCTTGAGAGTTGTGAGTAATGGGTAAGATGTGAGGGCTTTTTATAAGGGGGTGGAGGGTCACTTTAGAAATGTTTGAAATCATTATTTTATTATATATTGATTTATAGTTTCTAAAGAAAAAAAACTAAATATAGTTGAAGATAATATTACTAAGGTTCGAAATAAAGTCAACCAATAAAAATTTTAGTGTTTTTTATATTGTTTTAATTTTAATAATAATATTTATTTAAATCATTCATTAATGAGGTAAACACTACATCATTATTGTGTCATATTAAATTTTAATTATTTCATGTCTATAAATTTAAATAAATTACCAAGATGTAGGAAATTTTTTAAGCTTTATATTGAACATTTATAGTCACATATAACAATATATAACCCCATATAAAAAATGTTTTATCAAAACAATACAAGTTTATGATATTTTTTTACATTAAATAAAAAGTTATTAATGTAATTATCTTACCCAAATGGATTTAAATGGGAAAAAGAATCTCCTAGGTATTTTACTTGTTGTCCATTACTCATTTAATAAGGTTACGACAATTGTTATGTTAATTTGTTTTATTATATTGTTTTTACCTTAAATTACCCTATTTAACATTACCAGTGTTAAATAAATGACTAAAGTTAATATTCATCAATTTTACTTACTAATAACAACCATATATGTCAGATTTTTGAAATTATATTCATAGAAGTGGTAAAATTTCATTTAAATGAAAATGTCAGCTTTTTAACTACTACTTAGTGTCTTCACTATTTATAAAAAATTGATGTTTTTCAAAAAAATACCGAAGATTCAGCATAAGCTATACTTGATATTAAGAATTAAAAAATGATGTCTATTTTACCATATTAAAAACATTGATGTTGTATTATCTAATTTAAAATTAATTCTTGTTGTCAAAACAAAAAATGTGTTTTCAAGAAATAATAACTATCAAAAGATTAACACTTGTGTATGTAAATTCAATGTGAAAGTAATTCCAATGAAAAACATTGGATTAATTGGTAAAAATATAATCTAATTACACTTTAAAATCCTTAAAAATAATAATCTATCCATATAAATAAATAATATTAAAAGGAATTTTTGAATTAAAATAATGTATTTTTCACAAATCATTAAAAAATGAACTTTATCAAAAAAATACCAAATATTTACCCAAAGTAAATTTTGATGTCCTTGTAAAAATGAAGAATTTTATTTTGACAAATAGAATATATAAAATTTATATGAACTAGATTAAAAAAGGTCTTTCCATTATAAGGTGGTAAATCGACCTTTTAAATAATATTAGAGTATTTATGCATAAAATTAGATTCATTCACATTTTAAGCCTCTAAAATTTATTAGATAGATGTAAAAACATTTAACAAACATATATAATCATATTTTAGTTAGTTACAATCATTACATCCAATAAAACATCTAGGCATTAACTAAAATTTAAATTAATAATATTTTTATAATATTTTTCTCTATAACTCCACGCTGTGTGCAATTTAAGTCTTGAAAGAAACTCATTGATGGGTATTTGGCATGACATCGATCATAGAATCCCATTTAATGTAAAATTATTATTTAGTTTAAAAATATTAATATATATGAAAATTTCATATTGTTTATTTACATGGGATATTACAATAATGATATTATAAAAAAGAACATACACACTGAAGTGAAATTGTAGTGAATTTTGAATAAAATAAGGATGTGGTATTTATATAGTATAAATGGAAATAAAACCATTATAAAATAAACCATTTGTATATAATTAGAAAATAAAAATTATCATATATAATTATTAATGAATAATGATAATTAATACTGAATGTAGAATGAATGTCCTATACCAGTAGAGTCGTGATGTTTATAGCCGATTTCTCAAAAAATGGGAGGGATGTATCATCAATAGGATTCACTGATGACCTAGAACATGCTGATTTTGAGAAAGAGAATTATTACCCGAACTTATTATGGGAGACGTTAAAGTTATCAGAGATCAACACTCGGTCATTTTTATCCACGACCCCTCCGACCCATGAAACTAGCACAATCGTACACCTTACACATAGTGTTTATAAGAGTGTAATAAGGCATTATGTGTCCAAACAAATGTAATTTAAACTTTATATTCTATAGTATAAATAAAATATTTATTCCATATATTCCACTTAATAATAATTCTTAATATAATAAATATGAAATTAACATGAATTTGAACATTTTATTCTTGGACGCACATAAAAAAGTATCTTTCTAAAAAAATATACACATTTATAATAATCTCAAGTATTCCAAATACTATTATATTAATTATATTGAATTTTTAAATACATATATCAAAATATAAATGGGAAAATAAATTTATAATTCCTTGGTATTGTTTTTATAATTTTCTTAATGATAACATGTACTAAAAGCATCCATTTTTAAATAAATATGAATTATAATATTTAGAATTTAAAATTATCATCTATATATAATTATTTTTATATGATAAAAATCATATTTCAAACCTCCATGATAAGATTTTGTTAGGTTTAATTTAATGGAAATTTCTAATAAACATTAAATATTCAATGAATATTAACAAAAATGTTTTGGGGTTTGAGCATTAATAATGTATAATAACTCATTCATAATTATATAATAATTAATAAAACACAATCCAAAAAATATAATATTGTATTTTATTAATTTCATGTATTTTAATACATTTTAATAAAAATATAAAATCTATATGGGACATTCCAAAGTGTAAAATGGAAACATAGACTTCAATAACATTACCCTCTCAAAAACATTACATTTCAATTACCAAAGATGTAATAAAAATTAATACTCAGTTATCATAGGTTTGAAATGAAAAAAATATGACCCAAATTCTCAAAATCATCATGACATACTATAGGTAAGATAAAAAAGATTCATTTTCCATAACCTAGTTTTCCAATACTGATATTAAGAAATTATTAAACTATTCCTCCACTTTTTTTATAAATAACTACCAATTTTTCCATTTTATTCACTCCCAATACATCCTCTTACAATTAATGATGGTTTTTCCTTATATTTATTCCCCATATGTGCCCTTAAGCCCCCATTGGTTACATTCCCAATGATCTAGGATTAACTCTTCAAGGAAAGGTAATTATCCTTCCTTTATGATAAATTCAAGAGCATATTTTTGTATATATACTAAAAAAGTTATTTTCACTTTATTTTATTACAATTTTTATCATTACCTTAATTTCAAATTTACTTTTATCTATTTTAAACCATTATCACCTCTCAATTTACTGTTTTTTAATCCACATTTTATATCCATCACCCTGTAAAATTCATATTTGAGATTTCTATCTCTACATAATAATTTTTTTATTTTCTTTTTTAAAAAAAATCATATTTAATTTATAGTGGAATTAAATTACATATAAAAAATGATTTATTTTATTCTGGTATTTACACATAAAATACCAACATTCTCTTTTTTGTGTTAAAAATGAAATATCGATCTGGTATTTAACATCAATTATATTCCATGATTTTTAATATAAAACATTTTATTTATTTATTCCTATGTTATTAAAGAAAATATTTATTACGATCTAGGTGGATAAAATGAAATTAAAAAATTGGAGGATGTACCTTGATAAATATAAAATGAATTGGGAAAATAATTTAATCACTATAGATCATATATTTTTGATACATTGGTGAATAACCATGAAATTTTATATTTATGAAACCTCGTTGATAAATATTGGTGATATCATTATGAATGTGTCATTTAACTATATTTTGCACATTTTTTCTGTGATTATTAGTGTTTTTATTGTTATGATATACCACTTTTTCATTACTTACTGTTATTCCTTGTGTTCATTTTGATATGTCCCATGAACATATTTTATATGTTTCTAGTTATATTTCCCTTAGTGGGCACCATGTTCTCCAATTTCCATTGATTTATGTATATAGAAAATGATATGTAGTAAATGTGACCTATAGTGAAAACATGAAGGTATCATCAAGTGTAATTGTAAGATTGTTTTATTATTCTTGTTTTATGTACATTATTTCCAAGAAACTAAATCCTACATGATAATATGTTTTTACCATGTAATGAAAATTTATTTAATAAAAAGGTTGGATTCTATAATTTTTTTAAAGTTTGGTTTTGTTGATTGTGGAAATTAGTTTTTGAGAACAACACTATATACCATATGGGATATTATAGATATATGAAAACATCATTTTATATTGGTAATTCTTGAAAATATAGTTTACAAGAAAAATCCATGTATGGATAATACCTGTGGATGTTGCTCTGGAACATACAAACATATAAAAAACACAATAAAACACTACTTTTATAATGTCTCGAATGTGAACTGGTGCATGCTAATGGGCCTTTCGGAACACCTAGTTTGATTGTCCTAGGGGAATATGTTTGTTTAATAATAATATTTTTATGATACTTCATGAAGGATATATATATAATGTAATCATTATTAGATTAGATTAATAAAATATTTGTAAAAAATGTTTTAATACATAAAATACCATTACAATTATATTATTTTTCAAATAAAAACATTTATCTCTAATGTTTTAGTATTTTTAAAAAACGTGAGTAAATAGGTAGAACCACATAAATGGCGAGTTCAATCGATGATGTACTAATGAGATTTTAATTTAACTTTGAATAGAAAAAAATGAGACGATGATGAATATAATAGCATAAAAAATAAAAAATAACATGGATTCTGTTGAGAGACTAGATTCACCTTGAAGGGACAAATTTTCATTGAGTCTCTTATCATTAACGAACAACATTTTTCTAGGGACCTATCCACCTATTGATTTCTAAATAATGGATAAGATCTATAGAAATGATCATTTCAATACTCCATTTTTTAGATATTGGTAAATTGACTCTTAAATTAAACCACATAAAAGGGGAAGTTAGTAACTGGTGGTTAGCGATAAAAAATGCAATAATGGTGATTAATTATTTGGAGTTTCACGAGTTCAAGGGAATCATTTACGATAAATAAATCCTCCAATACTTGTGACTAAAATTTCAAATGGGTTTCCTTAAATTGATATATTAAGAATTTAAATTGGTAGGAATATATGAAATGTAATTTTTTGGACATTCTCTATACAACTATTTATGTATTATGGACCATATATACTGTTGGATAGGTTTTATAGTGTACCGAGGCCCCACCGATGGAGTAATCATTAATATTGTGACTATAAATGATATGAGGAGATCGTTAGGAGTTCTATGATGATATAATTGGTGTTTAGAGAGATTCAATGATAAAAAAGGATGATTGAATAGAAGGGAAAATTTGGGTTAAACTCATGGATGATCATTTATCACAGAAGAGATTGAATGAAAGTGTATCTCCCACGTTAAAAAAATCATGGAAGATGTATTTGGGGATCTCCGTACATGGGTGTAGAATGATCAAAAAGTGTGGAATATACGGATAAATATCTTGAAAATATTTTTAGGTGAATCCCTAACATATAAACACTAATGAAAAAGGGAATATGTTGAAATCCTAGATAAAAGATCAATTCTTCATGTGTGGACAATAAGGGATAATTTACAATCAATGCACAAATCAGAAGATAAGGGAGATAAACCACCACCATCAACATCATAGTCTAAGAAATAAAGGTCAATAATTTCTATCTTGACAAAATAATTTTAGTAATTGAATTTTGTGCTAGTAGGTATGCTCGTTGTTCTCACATAACTATTAGGTATATTGATTGATTCTAGTTGAAAACAGTCATTTTTTCCATAGTGTCAAGTAATATAGATTCCATTCATAAACTTCTACACGCATAGTTTTTAGTCAATACTCCTATAAGAATTATTCTATCATCAACTGTGTGTATAAACCTTATTATATACATTGGTTATTATAATCTCATAGAATATATAATAGTTAATCTCTTGGTGGAATTTGAAACAATACTATGTATTTATTGGCTCTTAATTTTTAATTGTAATATAAACTGTATGAGTAAGTATATATTAGTATTACTAAATTCAAAATCTAAAATAATTTCAATGAAGAGATATCTCATACTAATAAATTCCTATAGGCACCTAATATAGCATTCTTTGTGGAGATGATTTGTGAAGTGGGAGAAAAAATGAAAGTATAATAATTGAAGGTTTCCCCATCATTCAGTACACAAATTAATGTATTCCCTAAAGAGTTACCATGACTTACCCATTAATTAGTGGTATAGTTTTGCACTAAACTCATTCCTAGATCCATTGCGATTTGAAATACACCATACAGAATCAAAAAAACAGAGTTAGTGGAACTAAAGAAACGATCTTGCGATGTTTTGGATAAGGGATTTATCTGAATAGATTGTCTCTATGGGGAAAACATGTTATCATTATAAATAAGTGTTATGTAGCAATTTTTATTGTGATTAATTATAAAGAAGTTCATGTGATCATAGTGAATAAAAAGTAACATATCCAAAGGATTGAATATTTATTTTAAATTCTTATGTAGATCAATTATTCTACAATATTGACATATGTTATGAGTGTCATTATAGTTGAGGCTGATGAAAGATGATATTAAATATAATACCTTTATAATAATATTAGATCAATATATGTTAGTTGATAAGACCATCCAGTTGAATAATGATCGTATTATATTAATTAATCTTATTAATAGAGTCTACAAAGATGACATTTATAAAATCATCATTGTTTTTATTGATGACATTGCAAAATATTCGAAAAATCATAAGGAGAATGAGTATTGTCTAAGGGTTGTTTTACGAACTCTTAGGTAGGATATGCTATTTGGAAAATTCATAAAATGTTAATAGTGGTTGGTAAAAGTTTCATTATTGGGACACATTTTCATGATTGACAGAAAGTCATTTGACCTAGCGATTACAAAAGCTATAGAGTAGTGGCCTCATCATATAGTGGGAACTAAGAATCCTAGTTTCTTTGGATTAGTAAGGTATTATAGGTTCTTTTTGACAAAATTTCACGAAATTATAATCCCCTTATATATTTATATCTATATGTGGTTATTTTTATCTAGAAATAACTGTTTAATGAATGTTTCCAATACCTAATGAATGGATTAGTTACTAAACATATGTAAAATCTACCCTATACCCAATTAGTATTTGTTATTTATAGAGATTAAAATATAATAGGGATTGGGTGCATCAAAATGAAAAATGAAAATTTATTTCTTATTCTCATCAAATGTTAATTACTCATGAGAAGAAATATCCTCTATATTCCCTGGAGATACCTATAATAATTATTTATCTTATAATATGGAGGATCTATCCTTGTGGGGAGAATTGTGAAATATTCATAGTCCACAAAATATTGATGTATATTTTCATGAAAATTTAATCAAACATGAAAAAAAGGAGACATTTGAAACTCCAAAAGACTACGAATATTGAATTCATTATTATCCTAGGAAATAAAAAAATGTTTCTAATACAATATCTTGAAAAGTTTCTATTTATAATTAAATTAGGAGGAACCAAGGACATAACGACCATTATAATTATTTCCCATTAATAAATGATTAATTACATAAAATTACTCATAATAAAACTCAGAAGATGAATAATTCTAATTTATTTGGGTATTAGGTGCATATTATAACATCTTGAACATGGTATACAACAACATTATAGAAAACATCCATAATATGGTTCTGAAATTCAATGTATATTAAAACATCATTGGATAACCTAGGGACATACATAATAATTTGGTGATCTATAAAGTATAATAGGGTATTATAAATAGAATAACATGATACATGTTAGATAGTAGGAATATAAATGGTGAATAAGAAGAGAAGTAAAAATAAAAATGAATCATGAGACATGATATATCATTATATTCATATTGGAATCAAGGGAAATGTGGAAACAACCTTAAACCATGAATCATAAAACATATTTGAAGTAAAATATCAAAGATATAATGATGGATAATGTCCCAAAAATAAATTTTTTCCACTATTTATCTCAACTTGTCTTCTCGTGATACTAATCAATACACTATGAATTAGAGTGCTATATAATTCTAGGTGCACCCATAACATTAATTTCATTCTCATGTTTAAGTGTTTCTAAGAGATTTTACATCCTAGATTCATTCATAATATGATTTAATTACACTCTTAATGAGATTAGAATACATAAATGTTTTCCCACATCAATGATTTATAAGTGTATAATGGTGAATTCATTTTATAGGAAATGGTTTTGGTATTAACTACACAATTTTTTTGACATGGAAAGTAAGGGCAAAATTTGGACAACGTAATGTTGTAACATAAAACATCATATAATGGATTGCTGAGAGAGAAAGGGGTATATCATAATATGTTAATAAAATTGTTACTAATAGTGACATTAAAATAAATTTCTTAACAGCACGTTTTAGAAATAATATGTATTTGTAAATAAAGAAACTAGAATAGTGATGATTTGTTTAAGTTCCCACACCTAACTACATGACACCAAAAGCTTGGTTAGAGCTTCATGAGATCTTAGAGGATCCTTGGGAAAATTATATATTGGTTATGGATAAGTTAGGATATACTCAATTGATTTATATAGAAGTAAAATGGGATCATGGGGGGGGGGGGTAGTGGTTATATAGGAAGTTAGTGTGGATTTCTTTTTTATTACACAAACATAGGTTTGGAACACTATATATATAATATCTTAAGTGACAAACCATTACATGGGTTTTCCAGTTTCTTATTCCATGTGGGATATGATTTCATTATTTTATAAGGCTAAGGGACAAAAATAATAATATAATAACCTTTCCTATATGGAGGTGAGTCATTCTCTTAATGAAGTTATTTTAAAACCATAAAATATATTACTGTTTTTTGGAGGACATATAATGGATTTATACAATTAAATAAATATAAATAAAATATAATTATTTTAAAGGTAAAACATATATTTGATCATGTATCACAATTATTGTATTTATTAGAAAACATTGGGTTCATTATGATGTAATAACACACAAAGTAAATTTATATGTTATATAATGTTTACTAAAACATTCGATTGTCTCATAAAATTTTGAATATATAACATTACATAATTTTTACAATATGATTCAAAAAATAATATTTTTGGTATTTAAATATTCCTTTAAATATATTATTGGTCTGTTTTAAAATAATAATTGACAATAATTGAAAATGATGGGGATTTTGAAAATTACCATTTTCAAAGTGTTATAAAAATAACATTTGACATCAAAATAATTATATTATCATTTATAATAACTACATAGTATTTAGTAATAATATTTTATGATAATAATATTTATTTTTAAAAACCATTAATTTATAATAATAAATTTATTATGTGAAATTTAAAACTAAATAAAAATATAATTTTTTTAATTTAATAAAAATAAAATTCATTATTAATTTAAAAATAATATGAAGAAAATATAGTCATTAATAAAAGTATAATATTATATGTACTCATATATATATATAATACATATTCATTTAATGTACCAACAAATTCCCATAGGGCATGGTCCACAACAATGATACTTTCATTTGGTGGTTCGACATACATGGTTTGATCCGTGATCTCTATGAGCTTAATCTTATACCATAAATTGTTTGAAAAATTCATATATAGTTGTATATCATCTTAGGCATAGAAAAAGGTAAGTAAGAGTGATGATATACACCATGGAATCTATGGTATATTTTATTCATAGGGTATGATCTTATTGGTCAAGGTCATCACATCCATTGCCTTTATCAATTGGATTTGTTAAAACACTCCATTTATTATAACCATATATCCTCTATTGAAATTCTTTTTTATCAACATTATATATTTTAGAAATTCATATTAATATAATAGGGTATAATAGAATCAAATTAGATAAAATGTTTTTATAAAAATAACACATAGTATGATATTTCCTTAAAACACAAGGGGAAAAAATTATAACAATTCAGGTCATTAAAATCTTTCACCAATAAGAAATTTCACACTCAAAATTTTCATATTGCACATTAAATTTTTTTTTGTTAACATTGATTTATCACCTCCCCCTAGTTCCCACTTTTCTTATTAAAAAATATGATTTCACCACACCAATTTTACTAGGTGAATTTTCTTATTCTATATTACATTATCTCTATACACATTGATCATCTCCTACTTCTCCTCATAAGAAATGCCTTTCCCGAATGGTACCACCTCTGGATTGGGTACATGTGATGTGTCTAGTATGTATATCATCATTAGGGATACAATAAATACAATACCTGAGAAAATTTTGTTGGGAGTGTTAGTTGATAGATGTCTACTCTAATGTGAATAAGTATATCAATGATGAAAAGTATATATGAATATTATTTCCCTTATTACCAAATATCATCACTTTCTTCCATAGATATATGTAGAGTAAATACTTTTATCTAACATTCAACATCACATCTCAATGATTGTTATCATCATAGCTCATTATTCTACTCTGAGAAGCCTTTATGTGTTGTTGAATGGTCACCACATTTTAAACCATTAATTCAACCGTTTTTGGAATTTATTGTTTTTGATCACCAAATTCATATAAATATGAACATATTATGTACATAATATCCAAATGATATTCATAGGGAGGTATTTTATGATTTAGAAGAAAATATAATTGTGTGACAACCCATCTAGAGGAAGATATTAGAATCATCCTCCATTGATGTAATTTGAGAATTCCCTGAATATGTAATTATGTGTTTATATCATCTACTCATATTGGCCATCAGTTTGACGATGATAATAAATAATAACATTTAGCTATGTTTTCACAACATCCTTGAAATATTTCCTTAACTTGTGTGTTAATCTTGGATATGGATCAGATACAATCGATTGTGGAAATCAATGCAACATTACCACTTCTGTAATATATATACATGAATGTTTATTTATTGAGAAATAATCTCAAATAGAAGTTATTTGTATATTATTTGTAAGATGTTACATAAAATACTATATATGTATTCCCTCTTGATGTCTTTGGATCCTAGAGATAAAGACCGTTATTATGTTTCCCCATTACGATGAAAGAATGGGTAAATTTTCCATTATCACATTGGAATTTTTCATTTCCTTTTTCAATTTCTAAAATAAAAAACATATTGATGTATAATCTACGATTTCCTCCTTTATATTATCCCACTAATAGATCTCTCATGTATTTTTATTCATCAATGTTCTTCATCAATAGATAGGGATGTTAAATTTTTGTGCATCTTCTCAGAAATCCATATTTATCACATGATTTAATGGTACACAATGTCATGATAGAAACATAAAAAATCAATATATGTGAACATTGAACTATGAAGATTTAAAATTTATTATAGTTTCCACGTTCTTTTTAATTCCCACATCATCTCATTGATCATAATTTTTCTTCTCCAAAAGGTATGTTTGAGAAATCATTTGTGAATGTATTGATGATGTTCATTTTTTAAGATTCCCATGTGCATCCACTTCATGTCTAAGAAGATTTGATCATTCTCAATTTTCATCAATGATATAAATGATGGATCCTTTCTATGTAGACAACTTCCACTTTATTTTCTATCATGGCATAGTCGTGAATGGATAATTCATATCCCATGATCAGTTCTAACCGCCGTTATTGGTGAAAATAAATCTCCTTCAATATTAATATATAGCGTAGAATTTGGAGATCTACATATATTTCACTCTTCTCTCCAATGAAATAATGCTACCATATTTTCAAGGGGAAGATTCAGGAGGAATACTTCAAATCATCCATGGTTATTTATGTCCATGAACTTTCAACTTACATGAATCATATGCTATCACTTTTTTGTGTTTACTTAACACAAATCCAAATTCATTCATTATTAAATCACTGAATACTATGAAATGTTCTCTACCTTGTAGGTAGTGTGATCACATTGGTAGATTAATGACTCCGATTAAACCTCTTGAATAACTCTTTACATTCAGTATTCCATAAAAACTTGACTCCCTTCAAATATAGCTTGGTAAGAGGGTTTTACAATCATGGGAACTTTCATAGAAATCATCGATAATAACTATCTAATCTATTTAATATATGAATATATATAACTAATGTTGTCCCCAACCATCCATCAATTACTCTATTCTTCGAAGGGTCCATAAATATCTCATTTATTATGATTATATGGCCACAAATGAAACCTTCATCAACAATAAATTACATTTTATGTAAATTTCATTAAGATTAGCCTTTCGTATGGTAATTATCATAGAGATATAGAGATCATCATGATCCTATATAGTATTGGAGAATTATATAATATCATCCATAAATGTAACAAAATGTATAAAGTTAATATCTAAAAATTATAATCATAATTCCCATGAATATTTATGGAGACTTAGTCAGTCCTAATGGAATTAATATGATGTCATGGTGCATATACCTTATATTAAAATTTGTCATGGGGATATCCTTCTTCTTGAACCTAACATGGTAATATCCTGATAGCAGATCCACCTTATAGATTTACTATTCTATACATAGATGGTAGTAAAAGTCATCATTTTTTGGTAGTGTGAACTTTTCATCTATCATGATCATAATGAGATCATGAAAATAAATTAAAAGGCTCATTTACCCATTAATATTCACAATGAAGAGTATTGGTGGCCCACATGTTGAAGCACATGGTAATATTAATCCTTCATCAAGACTCTAACGTAGTTGTTTCTTCAAAACATAATGTTCCCCAACAACCATTCTATATTCATTCTTGGATAATGGAAATTCACCATGTATAAGTTTGATTAAAAATTCAACCTCCTTGGTTAGAGGAAGACGAATAAATTTCTCAGGGAACACATCATCATATCCCCTAACAATGGGCATGTCATCAAGGATGCTTCATTATATAGACTCAATCATATGACCGAGATATCTTGCTCATTGTGAAATAATACCAATTCTAGAGATGTCTTTTCTAAATGTGATTCAACATCCTACATTCACTTGTAAATAATTGAAGGATGGATCACAATATAGAGATTGATTTCCTTCTCACAAAAATTAATGTTTTCTATATATATGGAAAACTAATCCATACCATTAATTACATAAAATTCCAAAAAATTTTGTATTAAAGTGTTTAATTGGATGATCATTTCACACATTTTTTGTAGCACCCCAAACATTTTATGGTATGTTTCTATAAAATAAATTCTATTCATAACTATTTTCATTCGAATCAAAACTACTTTATTACGGATATAGTCAAAACATATCCATTAAATATAAATTTTACACTTCTATGTTTTGAATTTGGAAAAATGGTCGTCTAGAGTTGTGATCAGTAAGTCATTTTGAGTCTGCTAGAACAGAAATAATTTTTTCTGAAAAGTAACATAGCCGTATGAATAGTAATATGAATAGTAATATGACACTTATGAATAGTAAATAATAATATTATTTCATTTTCTTAAGGCAACAAGATAATGAGATCTTAATTAGTTTTTCAATGAAAAATAAATATAATTGCACATTAAGATTGTTATTTTTAGAATTAACTATGAATTTATTTAATAATTAAATTAATAATATATAGAAAATTATTTTTGAGAAATGGATTTCAATTTTTAATTCTACACGTCAAAAAATGGTTAGGGTGAATTTTGGGAATTTTTCTGAAAAAATTGATTTTTCAGTGAATAGTAAATAATACAGTATTTAGTTTCGGTGTGTTTATGACATCATTAATGATGAAATAATGATGTCAAAAATCTGGTAGATGTGTTTATAGTTAAATAATATGAGAGGTGTCCCAAGTGGCTGATACCATGGGAAAATACCATGTGCAAGACCATGTTATTGCAAAAACCACTCATGAGTTGTCCCTTGAAAATTATTAAAATAATCCCTCACTTTTCCTATAAATACCAACTATTCCCTTCATTGAATTCTTTCCCAATTCTCCCTAAACGATTTTATGGCCTCATTACTTTCATATTAGTCCTCCTAGGTTTTCCTCAAGCTCACATGGTCCCAACCTTCATGTTCTAATGGATACTCTACAAGGTAAGATAATTCTAAATTTCCATATTTTTCCTTTGAAGTTCTCTTTTATGTTGTATATCTTTCATGTTTCCATACCAGGTTTTTATTTTTCTTCTAATTCACGATCTACTCTATATTATGATTCATTTCTGGATATGTTACCATTTTACCGTCTCTTTTTTAATATTTTCTAAATCCATGTTGTGTAGTCGTTAGGCTGCCGAATTTTTGTAAGCTATTTCAAAATTATTATTTTATTTGTGTTCTTTATTTATTCTTTCTTCATCTATTTTTACCCAAGAGGAATTAAATATCCAGAATATTGTATATTATGGATGTTCTAATGTTCATGAGAAGTTAATCATCAATTTTCTTCTTTCCCACACTTGTTCAAGGAATTAATAACATTGTATGTGACGTGTCAAATTACCGACATCCAAGATGTCTTGATTTCAATTTGCATTAATTATTTAAAGTGTGGACATGAAAAGATTTATATGGTTGAACAAGGTTATAATATATTTTTTATGAGTAATCCATGGTTATATAATTCTCTTGTACTCATAGTTAAAATTTAAATAACAAAAAGATGTTGGTATTATCAAAGAACCATTAAAATGATATAAACAAACATAATTAATATTTTTACTGATGAATCATCATCATGGAATATAACCCAAAGTCATTATAAGATCATTTATATCTCCATAATATCATTAATAATATATTTTAACAATTCTGGATGTTTAACCATGTTTCAAATGAACTTCTATTTATGGAAACATGTAAACAAACCATGAAAACAAAGGAAGAAAATGCATCCAAAACATGAAAATTGAACCAACTGAGTCCACAAAAAGTTCCATGAATTAACCTAATAAGGTCATTATAAATAAATTAAATTTATATGTGGTTATGGAAATATTAATTAATTAAGGTAAATTTGATTATTCATTTCATTAAAATAAATGATGAACTCACTCGAGCATAAGGTAAGGGGTTTCTCATCTGACATTTATTTCTATGAGATTTCCATTGTTCACCAATTATTCCTTATATTTGGTATATGATTACTTCCATTTGATATATAATAACATGATTCTATTTATATTCATGTTATTAAATGATTCACTTGATGGTTATTATGTTATGGTCATATCTTTCGACCGATTACATTGTCGAAAGGGACTTTGTCCCATCTGCCATTTTTATTGTGACTATCTTTGTATTTTGCACCTAATAATCATTATGTGGTGTAACTACTACCCATTTGTTATCAATTTTCATTTGAAATTATATTTATATTAAATATCCATAATTTCATGTCTTTTATATGTTTTTTGTCTAAACCGTATACCATTTTACATACGGTGTTTATTTGGTAAGTTATTTTATTTATGGAAATATTGATGAAGCTGTATACTCTACTCTATAAGGATATTTAAATGGCATATATCTATTATATTGAATCAAGGTATAAAGTATTATTTGGACATACAGTGGTGGGTGGGGCCTGATATAGCCTCTTGATGCATTGGTAGGTCTCCTGTGACAAAACAGTTTGGCGACAAACCCTTCGAGTTTGTTTCCAAAAATTAGATGGGTTTATACCCACAAAACTAAACCATTTTTACAGTATTATGGATTCATGTTCCATATAAATGATGTACAATTAATAATAAATCTCTTTATTAATTATCAGTTATTATTATTACCCATTAGTATTTCACTATGAAAAAATCTATTGATGCAGTTTCCTTTTCAGTTTATTAATGGCATTAGTTGTTCATTTATTCACTCTTCCATATTGATTATGTCAGATTGATTTTGATTCACTTATTATTGTACTCATACTACCACTATCTGTAAGCCTTACTAATCATTTGATCTCATCCCTTTCATTGTCTTCCTTCTACATGTGATGAAGAGAAGCTCTTTTTTGAGTTCATGTGGATGAAGTTTTCAGTTTTTTGTTATGTATTGTATCATGTAACCTTATCCAATGTAATTTGTGTTAAATATATGTATCTAGTTTCTTCAAGACAACTAATAAAATAATTCCTTTTGGATTTTCATTCCTTCTATCCATTCTAATATCACAGGTAATGAAACAGCTCCAGCCTAGAGGGGTCGGGGTGTTACAGTTGGTATCAGAGGATGTTTAGTAGAACACTTGGAAACTAGAATAGGAAATTTATAGTAGGGAATAAATACCTAAGGTAGTATTTGAGGATAAACATACAAGAACATCATAGTATTCTGGTAAAGAATATATTAGGTGGATTTTTCAAACAATACATCCATGTCTGGATACGAGCAGGTAGAGGTGGCTCTAGCCCAGATGTATCGTGGGGTAAAACCCGAAAACACCGTTTTGGGCTAGATTTGAACATAAACTGGTTCACAACAACGGGCCTTGTTGTAGTCTTGGTTATGATACTTGTAGGGGATATGTTTAGTATAATTAATATTTTCTTTACATTCCATTGTGAAGGAGTTAATGTAAAATTTTCATCAGAGGAACCTTGGTTATAAGATTAGATATGCATCGAATTTCAATCTAGGTTGAGTGATTTTTTATTTGATATTTATATGATTAGAAATTCATAGAATTTCAATCTATGTTGAGTGATTTTCTAATTTAGATTCACATACTAATCTAGTATATCCCATTATTTATAAATGGAGTCTAATGGAAGAAGGGGTATCAATACTCGTGTACAAGGTAGGGATCTCCCTACTGAGCAAGTCAATACAGTCAACATTGGAGATGATCTAGTCATGACCATATTGGGACAATAGACTCATGTTGTATAAAATAACCATTCAACGCCTGTGTTGTATCGTTTCATGCAGCGGAAGCCCTCATCTTTCAGTGGGACTAATAATCTAGTGGTTGTTGAGGAATGAATCAAGTCCCTTGGAAATATATTCATGGAATTAAGATGCAATGAAAATGAAAAGGTAGTACTGTCAGTATATTGTCTCAAGGGAGATGCTGAGCAATTGTGGTCCCTGATTCAAAATACCGAAGTGGAAGAAGAGATAGAGGATATGGAATGGAGTACTTTTAAGGAAATATTCTATGAAAAATATTTACCTCATGAGAAACGAAATGAAATGAAGAGGAAATTCCTTGGATTGAAACAAAGGGAAGAAGACAGTGTTGTAGAGTATGAGGCAACCTTCACAAGGCTAGCCCGGTATGCTGTGGATTAAATATGTGACTCGACAGACAAGATTGATGATTTCATTGAAGGTCTTAAGCCATGTTTCTAAGGGAACTGTCTTCTCAATCATTTTCATCATATAATGAAATTGTATCATGTGTCATAAAAACAGAGAATGAATTTTTTAGATCAAAATTTTTCAAAGGAAACCAAGATAAGAAGTGGCATTATGGTAACCACAGAAATGGAGAAGCACCAATGAAGAGAAAGGGAACAAATAGTTTCCCATTATGCGAGAAATATGGAAAGAATCATCCGGGGAAATGCTTGAATGGAAATGGAGTCTACTATAACTATAGAGGAAAGGGTCATCAATCTGATGAATGCAAGGTGAAGAAAAAATTAAATTATGTTCAATGCTACAACTGTTGAGAGATGGGACACTATGCAATTGAGTGACATAAGAGAAAAGGAAACTTGCCTCAGAAAAATCCAAGAGAGAAAGGGAGTGCCTATGCGATTACAACTGTGGAGGTTGATGTTCCTAGTGACGTGGTGGAAGGTACATTAATTGTTTCCTCAAACATAGCCACCACTTTATTTGATTATGGATCATCGCATTCATTTATATCTCGCAGTTTCCCATGAAATTTAGATATCTCCAATTTTATTTAAGAAAAGATCTTTTAATCAAAACTCCCATGGGATGTAAGGAATGGAGACTAGGCCCCCTCCAAACACCAAAACATGCTTTAGTTTCCAGGCTTATCATCATACCCAAGTATGAATTTGATATAATTCTCAGTATGGATTGGCTATCAAATTTTGTTGCAGGGATTTATATCAAGAAAAATGAAGTGAATTTTTTTGGAAATGGTGTAGAATCCCTTGTCTTTAGGGATGAAACTTCGCCACCTGATTCTTATCTATAGACAATCCTAGTATCTCTATTGAATACAATACTTGGAGAGGAAGATAAACCAATATCGTTGGGAGAGGAAATAAATCTTCAAATTTATGATGTGCACTTAGTGAAAGGCTACCTTGATGTATTTCCAAATTATTTACCTGGACATCCTCCAGAGTGGGAAATTGAGTTTTCCATTGACTTAATTTCTGGGGCATGACCTATGTTAAAGACCCCATATAGAATAACCACTATGGAGCTAGTGGATTTGAAGAAACAACTAGAAGATTTGAGTGACATAGTATTTATTAGACCTAGTTTTTCTCCATGGGGATTGTTGGTTTTTTTTGTAAAGAAGAAAGATAGATCCATGAGGCTATACATTGATTACAGAGAAATCAATGAAATTAAAATAAATAATAAGTATCCTCTACCTCGAATTGATGATTTATTTTAGAAAATTCATGGAGCTCAATAATTTTCAATGATAGACCATCGATCCAAATATCATCAACTGAGTGTGAGGAAGGAAGATATTCTGAAGACAACATTTCAAACCAGGTATGGGTAATACGTCTTTACTGTGATGCCTTTTGGACTAATGAAAGAACCATCTATTTTCAATGATTTAATGAATGGTGCTTTCATGTAATATCATGATAAATTTTTTGTGATATTCATTGATGATATCCTCATATACTCGTAAATCTATGAGGACCATGATATTCTCTTGTGAGTTATTCAGGGAACTCTTAGAAGAACTAAATTATATGGGAAGTTTAGAAAGTGAAAATTATGGCTTTAGTCATTTCTTTTCATGCCCATATTGTCTCGATGGATGTAATCCTAGTTGATCCTACAAATTAAAAGGCAATACAATATTGGCCAATGCCAACAAACATTACTGAGGAAAATTGTTTTATTGGTTTAGGAAGTTATTATCAGCGTTTCGTGCAGAATTTTGCCCGACTGGCTAACCCACTAGGGAATCTCAAACGAAAAGGGGATAAATTTTTCCGAACAAAATATTTTGAAGAATGTGTCAATTAACTAAAGAAAATATTATTCAATGATCCTATACTGACTCTACCATTGGGTAATTATGGGTTTGTTATTTATAGTGATGCTTCAATGAGAGAACATGGTTGTGTCCTTATGAGAAATGATAGGGTTATTGCTTATGCATCACGACACCTAATAATTCATGAGAAAAAAAATCCTACTCATGATCTTTAGTTAGTTACTGTAATCTTTGATTTGAAGATATGGAGACATTATCTCTATGTTGAAAATGTGAGATTTATACTAATCACAAGAGTTTGAAGTATATTTTATCACAGAAAGAACTCCAGATGAGGAAAAGGAGATGCCTTGAACTAATCAAGGATTATGATTGCAAGATACACTACCACCCAGGGAAGGAAAATAATGTGGAAGATGCTTTGAGTAGAAAAAATCATGGAGTATTGAACAAGATGAGATTTAAAAGGGATCCTATTTTGTAGGATCTAGTAAATATTGATATGGGAATAACCATGGAAGGTGAAACATCAATGCTTTTCAAATAGTTTCCAAACCATCATTACTATAAAGGATAAAGTGTTATCTTGATGATGATGAGGAGTTTCAAAATAACATTAATGTTGTGAATGATGGGAGATTGAGTGACTTCCTATATGAAGATGGAATTTTGAAATTTGGTAAGATACTTTGTGTTACTGATATCCGTGATCTAAAAAGGGAACTGTTGGATGATGCTCATATTTCTAATTTCCTTATACACCCTCGTAGCACTAATATGTATAATGACATGAAGTAACAATTCTGGTAGGACAACATGAATATGGAGATTTCTAATTTTGTGTCAAGATGTATGGTTTCTCAAAAATTGAAACCTAGAAGGCAACAACCTAGAGGATTATTGAAACTACATCCCATACCTGAGTGAAAATGAGATAATATCATGATTGACTTTTTGATGGGACTACCAAAGACTCCTAGAAGGAATGATGCAATATGGGTCATTGTTGATCATCTTACAAAGTCAACACATTTTCTTTATATAAGAGAAGATATAACACTTTAATGCCAAGAAATACTAGATATTAATGATGTTGTGAGACTTCATGGAGTTTCCCTATCGATTTTTTCTGATCGTGATCCATGTTTTACATCATGGTTTTGGAAAAGTCTCCAGAAGTTTTTGAATACTGAGCTTCATATGAGTACTACAAATCACCCTCAAACTGACGGACAGTCTGAAAGGACTATTCAAACTCTGGAAGACATGATGAGATCATTCTCTCATGACTTAAATGGTATTTCGGATCAATACATTCCTTTGATGGAATTAGCCTACAAATTTTTTTTCCATTTCAGTATTCATATGGCTCCATATAAAGCATTATATGAAAAGATATGTTGAACTCCAACTTGTTTGGACGAAGTATGTGAAAGGAAACTTATAGGTCCATAACATATTGAATAGACCAAAACAAAAGTGAAGAAAATAAAAGCACATATTAAAGTAGCCCAAAGTAGGCAGGAGAGTTATGCTTATAGGATGAGAAAGGACTTGGAATTTCAAGTGGGAGATCATGTATTTCTGAATGTATCTCCATGGAAGGGCATCTTACGGTTTGGTAAGAAAGGGAAACTGATCCCCAGGTACATCAGACCATTTGAATTCTTGGGAAAAATCAGAGTTGTAGCTTACCATTTAGAAATTCTTCCAAATCTCTCCAGATTTCACGATGTCCACCACGTATCATTGTTAAGGAAATACATGCGAGAACCAACACATGTACTCACATATGAACGAATAGAACTCGAACCGGATTTTTCATACTATGAAAATACCATCAGGATTCTTGACACAATGGATCATGTAACACCCCAAGCTTCCACTATACACTTTTCTTTGAATAATACAGTAGCGTGTGTTGTACGCAACTTCGAGTTCTAACACACACCACAACCAATCAACCTAGCAGTTATGAATAGTAATACCCACTTTTTGAAATTTTATAAATTTGATCTCTCAAAATGGACTTCATTTTTGGATTTGGAAAATCTAAATTAAACTAGGGTAAAATTTTGGAACATTTCGGATAACTTTTTCATTTTGATGAATAGTGAAAATTACTAAATTTTAATTAAAACAATCTTTTTAATAAAAATAATTAATAGTGGTAAAATATGATTTTAAGTGGATTTAAAGTATATTTGGAAGATATTTTTACCATTTAATACGATTTTGGTCATTGAACATAATTTCGCATTTAAACCGGACATAAACAACTGTCAATCTTTTGATAGTTATTATCTCTTCAAAACACGCTTTTTTAATTTAACAAAGGGAACTAATTTAAAATTAATTTCTGCCACTTCTGTGTATTAAATTTAGAAATATGGATTCCATATTTGGAATCATTAGGTCCAAATCGTGTAAATAGGTATCTTTTTATTTTTAGACATTTTGAATAATTACTTCGGTAAAAAATTTATTTAACACAATTAAAGGAAAATCCGGAAAATAAGGGGAAAAATATAATATTATAATAATATTAATTTACCCTAAGACGTGTCCTAACCCTATTGGTTGATAGGTGACCGACCATGGGCATATTGGGGTCAATTTTGGGACCCCATGGATCCACATGTAAGTGAAAATGACACTTTAGGTTAATTAAGTTAATGTAAATACAAAAATGACATAAGCATATATCATAATAGTATTTTATTTATAATATTTAGACATTGAATAATTAAATTTATTGATGACACAATAATGATGCAGTTATTAATGAAACAATCAAATAATTGGTATTATAAATATTAAAATAAATATAATTTGATGGATTTGATGCCCTAGACGAATTTTATTGACTAATATTAAATTTTTGGATTTCTTAAATGAATATGGTTCGAGTTAATAATGTTGATATGACTTTATCAAAAATAAATTTTTAAATAGTGTCAAAATTGACAAAAAAGTGTTTTTAAAACAAATATTATATTATTAATAGATATTCTATTCCTTAAAATATAGGGATTGGCAAAAGGAATTATATCATTATAGGTGTATCATTAATGGACCACTTAGGTGTCTCTTGGATGTATATAGTATGTTTATTAACTATAAAAATAAAATGTGACATGGTAAATGTCAAACTAATTAACTAGGAGTTAAAAAAAGATAAAGCTAATATAATGACCCAAACCTATCTAAAATATATTGGTTGAAAGTAATTTGACCCATCCCCACCTTAAAATTTAAATAATCTACTTTGGAGCGATTAAAAACATATATGAATTTATTATAAACAAATATTTCTATCTTTTCCAAAGGTTCCCCTCACCCCTCTTATAAAAGGGAACTCCCCCTTCTCACTAATTCACACATTCATAGCCCTTGGGCTCGGCCAAAATCAGCCCAAATAACCTCTAAAATATCCTCCCTTCATCCTTTAGTCATTACTTTATTCATAAAGCCAACCTAAGGAGCCCTTTTTATCAAATCAAAAGGAATAACCCAAAGAAGAGTAATGTTGTCACCTCCCCCTTTCAAGTTCCTTTCTTCTTCAACATCTTCTTTCTTTGTTATATCATTTCTAAAATAATAACTCCAGTATCTTATATATACTATGATATTAAAATAAATATGGTACAACTATATTCAGTATTCTATCCATCCTTTGAATGACATGTCACCATATGTGCGTACGTACAGCTTACCGTCTCCACGTCGTGGTGTAATTGTTATTCAATATATTATTATTTGGATGGGGATAATTATGATATTTAATTCATGTAAATAATAAATAAAACATGATAATGATTATGTATATATGATATACTATCCAATTATATATTATTTTAATATCAAAATAATGATATTTTTGCTCTTGCGTACGTACGGACTACGGTTTGCACGAACGTGATAAGATTCATTCCCCATCGTATCCATTCAAGACTAATTCTCACTTAATGATTAAAAATAATGTTTAAGTACTTGATATCATTCTTGATATTAATAATATACAACCTATCCATAACAAACACGGCTTATGTAACAAAACATATAAAATAAAACGAGTTAGTTAACACCCGAAACAACGATAATACTAAGATACTATTAGAAAAGCAATGTTAAATGATCATATAAGATATCATATTAATTTATAAGATTCTTTTATAATTTAATAACAATTATTTCACCATTATACAGGAGTTTATCCTACTCTCAAGCAATGAAAAGTTCAAGGTAAGGGTTTATTTCACAATCTCTTCATTATCTGTGGTTGTTTATACGTAATTATCTACTGGGACCTCTTTATCATCCACATCCATGTTTCATAAAAATGTATTTCAAAACATTATAACTATTTTACAGAATATGGGTTAAATTCCATTATACCGTTGTTTGACTTTTTAAAATAATTTTATAAAAGGAATCTTCACGTTATTTTCCAAACAAGGTCCATTTTTACCTTTTCGACAAAATTAATGTAAGAGTGAATTTTTTAATTTATATGGTGGGTGCGGCTATTTTACACCACTGTAAAATCGTCAAAGCTTCCCTTAAAATATTATAAGAGTATTTTCAATGTAAATGTTTATTTTATAGTTATGTGACTTTTAAATGATTAAAAAAAACGAGATATTTCGCAAAAATTGTTTTGATTTCATCTATGTCAACATCCTATGATGGATTTTATGCTTATTTGAAGTGGATTTATTATGATACAAAACATCCATATTTTTTGAAGTATTTTTGAAATGTTTTAATGTGGATGTGTTATTTTTATACCATTCATGGTTTATGGATAAATTATTGACATTTCATATGCTACTTTTATTACGAATGATTGTGTTATGATTAAACCTTTTCATATGAGGAATGCATTGGATTTAATTAGTGATGGGTGGAGCCCTCTATAGCTCCTCAATGCATCAGTAGGTCTCATGAGAAAAACTAGTATCTTGGCATGAGGCCTGGACAAAATATTATTTTTAGTCTTGTCATAAGGCCTTGATTATGTGGTTATGATAGTCTGACATTATGCGTTCTATCATTATGAAAGTGGTTATTGATATTTCATGTGATTAATAAACTAGTAGAATATCCATGTGAATAAGTAAATTGTATTCTTTAATTTAATTTCTGCCATATTATACTGAAGTTCATGTTTAAAAGG
Organism: Viscum album; assembly: GCA_963277665.1. Classification (NCBI taxonomy): domain Eukaryota; kingdom Viridiplantae; phylum Streptophyta; class Magnoliopsida; order Santalales; family Viscaceae; genus Viscum; species Viscum album. Next base: position 2,100,857,570 of record OY728127.1, on the reverse strand, counting down.
ATTTTGTTTGAGTTATATATTTCCTTAAATGTTTATGCTTATTTATGATGTTTCCACTATATCTGGGAATTTGAGCTCACCCCTTTCTATGTTTTATTTTTCCCAGGATGTGAAGAAATATTTTATGACTAACCTGTAGGGATATTCTAATGTGGATAAGAGTGTGGACTATGGAGACTGTATTATTGCAGTTTTCACTTCATTATTTAATTTAAACCATATTAATGTACCTAGTGATTCCAAGGCCACTAAATTAATCGGTCTTTTGAGACTTGATCCTTTGTGATCATGCCAGTGTTATGAAATAATGCACTGACTCAGGGTAACTGGGGTCGGGGTGTTACAATTGGTATCAGAGGATGCTTAGTACAAACCTTGGCAGCAATATTTAGCTAAACTCTTATTAGAGCACATATCCCTAAGATAGACTTTGAAGATTAGTATAGAAGAACTTCCTAGAATATTGGTATTGAAGAGATTTCTTTGATTTTTCTAAGAAATACATCCATGTTTTGATACGGCAGGTAGAGGTGGCTCTAGTGCAGATGTACCTAGGGGTAAAACCCAAAAACACCGCTTTGATATATACTCGAATAGGAACTGGTACACGAAAATGGTCCTTGCTGCACTCTTGGTTATGACACTCCCATGGGACATGCTTAGGATAATTCTCATTTTATTTACGAACCACTATTAATGGTCTATGAGTATATAATTTTTCTCAGAGAAAACATTTTTGTGATTATTTATTATATCCATACATAGTTTGATTTATGTCATGTGTTTTACAAGTAGAAAATTATGTATTTTTATTCATAAACTGATTTAGTTAATGTCGTTGTTTAGAAATGGAGCCTAGTGGAAGAAATGGAAACCATATCAATGTACACACTCCATATAGGGATTTACATCCTGCTCAAGATAATTATAGTGGAGTTGGTGATTCATCTGGTGTTGAGCAGTGAATCACCATACTGGGACAACTCACTGAGGTTATGAATAATAACCTTACATGTATAGAGCACCCTGATCAGTATCATGGAGGATCAATGTTAGCTCACTTCATAAGGAAAAAAACACCAACATTCAATGGGAGTAAAAATCCATTGGTAGCTAAGCAATGGATAATTTCCCTAGAGAAAATATTCCAGGCTTTGGGTGTAGTGAAAGGGAAAAACATATCATGGTAGTTTACCGCATCACTGAAGATGTTGATCAATGGTGGTACTTGATTCAAAACAAAAAGGATGAAGATGAAGTATCAAATATGGAATGGAGGTATTTCAAAGAACTTTTCATAGAAATATACTTTCCTCGTGACCATCAAACAGATATGGAAAGGCAATTTCTAAGTCTGATATAAAAGTAAGATGAGTTTGTCACAAAGTATGGGGCTTACTTTACATGGTTAGCAAGGTATTCTGGAGATTATATACATACACCATGAATTATGATATATCATTTCTATTATGGGTTAAAACTGTTTCTACATCGATCATTAGTCTCACAAAACATCTCTTTTTACAATGAAAGTGTTTTAGGTGCTATGAAGATAGAAAATGAATTATCTACGTCTTATGACTTTAAGGAAAAGCAAGAGAAGAAGAGATCTGCTGATCACTCTGGGAATTGAAATAAGGGGAAGACGTGAAAATTTGAATATCCATCCTATAGTAAATGTGGGAAGAAACACCCCGGTACTTTCTTAAATGGAATGGGAGTCTATTACAAGTGTGGTGAAAAAGGCCACCAAGCTCGTGATTTCAAGGGGAAGAAGGAAGATATCGATGTCCAATGGTACAATTTCAAGGAGATGGGACACTATGCAAATGAATGTCCTATGTTTTAGGGGATCTTACCTCATAAAAGGCCAAGGGATCAAGGCTATGTTTATTCTATCACTACTGCTGAGGTAGAATCTCCAAAAGACGTGGTGGCAGTTAATTTAATGGTTTCCTCAAGTTTAGAAAACGCATTAATTGATTATGGATCATTTCATTGTTTCATATCTTCCCAGTTTTATAGGAAAATTAGATATTTCCAATTTCATTTAACAAGGGAGTTTTCAGTTAAAACAACTAAGGGAGGTATCATTTCCACAATGTTTTGTGAATCAGTCCCCATTAGAGCACATAAATGTTCTTTATCTGCTGATGTCATTGTCATACCTATGATTTAATATGATATAATCCTCAGTATGGATTGGCTTTTGGACCATGATGAAAAACTTTATTGTAAGAATAAGGAGGTTACTATTTTTGATGATGATAACAAGGAACACCTTATCTTTAGGGAGGAATCGCCACCACCAGATTTTTACCTAGATCCACCCCCAGTAGCTCAACTAAATTAAATTATTGAGGAGGAATAGAATGAAATGATTGTGAGTGAGGAAAGGAATGTTCTAATATAGGATGTACCTATTTTTATATAATATGTAGATGTGTTTCTAGAAGATTTAACTGTACATACTCCAGAACGAGAAGTTGAGTTTTCCATTGATTTAATTCATGGATAATGGCCTATATCGAAGTCCCCTTATAGAATGTCCACTATAGAATTAGTTGAACTAAATAATGATCAAGAGGATTTGAGTAAAATGGATTTATTCTCCCTAGTGTTTCTCCATGGGGAGCCCATGTTCTTTTTGTTAAAAGGAAATATGGATCTATGAGGATAGGTATCGACTATAGGGAGATCAATTCTACAACAATAAAGAACAAGTATCCTCTACCTCGCATTGATATTTTATTTTAACAACTACATAGAGCTCAATACATTTCAAAGATAGACCTTCGATATGGATATCATCAATTCTATGTGAAGAAGGAAGACATTCCGAAGACAGCATTTCGAACCAGGTATGTGCATTACGAGTTTACAGTAATGTCTTTTGGATTTACTAATGCACCCTCATTATTAATGGATCTAATCAATAGAGTTTTCAAGGAATATATCGATGAATTTGTGGTGAAATTTATTGATGATATCTTGGTATACTCCAAAAGATATGAAGATCACTAAAATCACTTGCGCATTATCCTGAAGACTCTGAGATGACATGAATTATATGGGAAGTTTAGCGTGTGTGAGTTCCGGATTCAAGAGATTTCTTTTCGTGGCCATATTTTCTCTAAATATGGAATCTCTGTTGATCCTTCTAAGACCACGTCAATCCAATAATGGCTTGCACCGACGAGTATATCTAAGGGACACAGTTTTATTGGATTAATAGGTTTTTATCGACGTTTAATCCAGAATTTTTCCCGGTTGGCTAACACATTAGCAAAACTCACAGGTAAAGGGGTTAAATTTTGTTTTGAAAAAAAGAGTGCGAAAGAATGTTTTGAAGAAATGAAGAGGAGATTATTCAATTATCTTATATTGACTCTATCATCCGGGAATGATGGGTTCGTTATTTATAGTGATGCATCGAAGAAATGACTTGGTTGTGTCCTTATGCATAATGATTTGGTTATTTCCTATGCATCATGACAGATGAAAATTCTTGAGAAAAACTATCCTAATTATGATCTCGAGTTAGAAGTAGTGATATTTGCTATGAAGATATGGAGACACTACCTCTATGGTGAAAAATGTGAGATTTATACTAATCATAAGAGTTTGAAGTACATTTTCCCACAGACAGAACTCAACATGAGGCAAAGGATATGGCTTGAATTACTCAAGGATTATGATTGCACGATACACTACAACCCGAGGAAGGCAAATAACGTGGTAGATGCTTTGAGGAGAAAAGATCATTGAGTTTTGAACAATATGAGAATTAAAAGGGATCCAATTTTCATGGTTCTAGTAAAGATAAACATGGGATTAACCATGGAAGGTGATACATCAGTGATTTTTCAAATGATTGACAAACCATCTTTACTAGAATGGATTAAGAGTTCTTAGACTGATGATTAAAAATCTCCAAAGAAGATAAATGTTGTGAATGATCAGAGATTGAGAGACTTTGTGTATGAAGAAGGAATTTTAAAATTTGGGAAGAGAATTTGTGTTACCAATATACCCGATCTGAAAAGGGAATTGTTAGATGACGCTAATAGATCAAATTTCTCTATACACCATGGGAGCAACAAAATGTATAGAGATTTGAAGAAACATTTTTGGTGGGACAATATGAAGAGGTAGGTTGCTGATTTTGTGTCAAGATGTATAGTTTTTCATCAAGTGAAAGCTGGAAGGAAACAGCCAGGAGGAATCATGCAACAACTTCCCATACCGGAGTGGAAATGTGACAATATTACGATGGACATTGTCATGGGGCTACCAAAGACTCCTAGCAGGAACGATGCAATATGTGGTTTTGTTGATCGTCACACCACGTCAGCATATTTTCGTGTTATAAGAGAAGATATAACCCTATAACATCTAGCAAGACTATATATTAATGAAGTTTTAAGACTTCATGGAGTACCCCCTATCGATTGTTTCTGATCGTGATCCCCGTTTTACTTCATGATTCTGGAAGAGTCTTAATAAGGCCTTGGATACTGAACTTATTTTGACCACTAACTACCACCCTAAAAAAGATGGACAATCAAAAAGGACTATTCAACCCTTAGAAGACATGTTGAGATATTCCTCACTTGACTTTTAGGGTATGTGGGATCAATATATACCTCTGGTAGAATTTTTCTATAACAATAGCTTCCATTCGAGTATTCAGATGGCACCATATAAAGCGTTATACGGAAAGAGATACCGCACACTAACCTGTTGGGATAAAGTTGGTGAAGGAAAACTTGTAGGACCAAAACATGTGCAGGAAACAGTGGAAAAGGAAAAGGTAATCCAAAACTACATCAAAGCAGCTCAAAGTAGGCAGAAGAGCTATGCTGATAACCGAAGGAAGGATGTGTAAATTTAGGTAGAAGATAATGTTTTCTTGAAGGTATCTCCATGGAAGGGATTTATACATTTCGGTAAGAAGGGTAAATTGAGTTCCAAGTATATAGAAAATTTTGAAATTCTAGAATGAATTGGGGTTGTATCTTACTGTTTGGAAATTCCACCAAGTCTCTACAAAGTTCATGATGTGTTCCACGTATCAATGTTGAGGAAATACATTCCTCACCCAATGCATGTACTCATCTATGAGGAATTAGAACTAGAACCTGATATGTCTTATTGCGAATATCCCATCAGGATTCTTGATAAGAGAGAACATGTACTGAGAAACCAGACGACTCGTCTGGTAAAAGTTTTGTGGAGAAACCATAAGATGGAAGAATCAATGTGGGAACCCGAGGAACATATGATTAAGAACCACCCGATTCCATTCAGGTAGTAGTTTTATAGAAAAATTTAGGATGAAATTATTTGAAGTAGGGGACAATGTAACACCCCATGCTTCCACATTATGCTTCTCTTTGAATAATATAGTACCTATGTTGTACGAAACTTCGAGTTATAACACACACTGCAACCAATCAAACTAGCTGTTATGAAGAGTAATACCCACTTTTTCAAATTTTAGAAATTTTATAACTCAAAATAGACATCATTTTTGGATTCGGAATATTGTAATTATCCTAGGGTAATGTTTTTGTAATTTTTAGATAACATTTATATTTTCATTAATAGTGAAATTACTAAATTTTAATTAAAAACAACCTTTTTAATCAAAATAAATAATAGTGATAAATTATGAATTTAAGTGGTTTTAAAATATATTGGGAATATATCTTTACCATTTAATAAAATTTTGGTAATTGGACATAATTTCACATTTAAACCAGACATAAACAATTATCAATCTTTTGATAGTCATTATCTTTTAATAACACGCTTTTTGTTTTAACAACGAGAATTAATTTTAAATTAATTTCTACCACTTCTGTTTTTTTAATTTGGAAATATGGATTCCCTATTTGGAATCACGAGGTCCAAATTATGTAAAAATATAAATTTTATTTTTAGACATTTTGAATTATTACTTCGATAAATATTTTATTTAGCATGGTTAAATGGTAAATCTGGTAAATAAGGGTAAGAAATAATATTTTAATAATAATAATTTACCCTAAAACATGTCCTCACACTATTGGTTGAAACATGTCTGACCATTGGCATCTTTGGGTTGATTTTGGGACCCCATGTATCCACATGTAAGTGATAATGACACTTTATATTAATTAAGTTAATGTAAATACAAAAATGACATAAGAAAATATCTTTTTATAAAAAAATTTTGTTCATAGGGTTATATATATACTATATTTTCGACTATAAATATTCATTATAAATATATAAAGTTTTCATACATAATAGTATTTTATTTATAATTTTTAGACATTGAAAAATTAAATTTTCTAAGGACACAATAATGATGCAATATTTTCCTTATTAATGAAAGAATCAAATAATTGGTATTATAAATATTAAAATAAATATAATTTGAAAGTTTTGATGCCATCCATGAATTTTATTGATTATTATGACATGTTAGGATTTCTTAAATGAATTTTTTTTTGAATTAATATTATTTTTCATTCTTTAACAAAAATCAATTATTAAATAGTGTCAAAATTGACATAAAAGTGTTTTTAAAACAAATTTTAAATTATTAATTGATATTCTATTCCTAAAAATCTACAGTTCATAAAAAGGACTTATATCATGTTAGGTGTATCATTAATGGACAATTTGGGGGTCGCTTGGATGTATATAGTATGTTTATTAACTATAAAAATACAATGTGACATGTTAAATGTTAAACTAATTAACTAAGAGTTAAAACTAAAATATAAGGATAATATAATGACCCAAAACTATCTAAAGTCTATTCGTTGAAAGGATTTAGACCCATACCAACCTTAAAATTTAAATAATAAACTTTGGAGACATGAATAACCGAATATTATTTTATTATAAAATAATATTTCTAGCTTTTTCAAATGTGCCCCCCACCCCTCTTATAAAAAGGCACTCCCCCTTCTCCCTAATTCACACATTCAAAGCCTTTGGGCTCGGCAAAAATACACCCAAATAAACACTAAAATATCATCCCTTCATCTTTGAGGCTTTCCTTTACTCAGAAATCCATCTTAAGGATCCCTTTTGATAAAATCAAAATGAATAACCCAAAGAAGAGGTAATGTTTTCACCACCCTCTTTCAAGTTCCTTTCTTTTCAACTTATTGTTTCTTTGTTATTTCCATTATAAAATAATAACTCCAGTATCTTCTATATAATATTATGTTATTAAAAATATGGTACAACAATATTCAGTATTCTATCAACCATTTTAATGACATGTCACCATACGTTCGTACGTACGACTTACTATCTCCACATCGTGGTGTCATCGTTATTCAATATATTATTATTTGGATGGGTATAATAATGATGTGTAAATCATGTAAATAATAAATAAAACATGATAATGATTAAATATATATTATATACCATCCAATTATATGTAATTTTAATATCAAATGAATGATATTATCGCTTGTGCATACGTACTGACTACCGTCTCCACGAACGCGATAAGATTCATTCTCCATTGTATCCATTCAAGACTAATTCTCACATGATTATTAAAAATAATTTTTAAGGACATTATATTATTCTTGATATGAATATTATACAACCTATCAATAACAAACATGGCTTATTTAACAAAACATATAAAATAAAACGAGTAAGTTAAAACCTGAAATGACGATAATACTTAGATACTATTAACAATGAAATGTTAAAAGATCATATATGATATCATAATAATTTATATGATTCTTGTATAATTTAATAACAATTATTTCACCATTATACAAGAGTTTAACCTACCCTCACCCTTGGAAAAGTACAAGGTAAGGGTTTATTTCACAATCTCTTCATTAACCAAGGTTGTTTATTTGTAATTATCTACTGGGGCCTCTTTATAATCCACATCCGTGTCTCTTAAAAAAGTATTTCGAAACATTCTTACTATTTTACAGAATATGGTTTAAATTCATTTATACCCTTGTTTGACTCATAATAATATGTTTATAAAGGAATCTTTACGTCATTTTCCAATCAAGGTCCTTTTTAATCTATTCGAAAAAATCAAGGTAAGAATCTATTTTTTAACTTATACGGCGGGTGCGGCTATTTTCCACCATTGTAAAATTGTCGAAGTTTCCCTTAAAATCTTAGAAGAATAATTTCAAAGTAAATGTTTTATTTTAAAAATTTGTTACAGTTAAATTATTTAAAAAAATTAGATATTTGTCCCAATGAGTTTTGAATTCATCTATGTCAACATCCTTTGATGGATTTTAAGCTTATTTGAAATTGATTTATTATAATACAAAACATCCATATTCTATTGAAGGTTTTGTGATATGTTTTAATCTGGATTTTTTATTTTTATACCATTCATGGTTTATTGAGAAATTATTGACATTTCTTTTTCTAATTTTATTAAGAATGTTTATGTTATATTGAAACCTGTTCATATGTGGAATGCATTGGACTTAATAAGTGACGGGTGGAGCCCGTTATAGCCTTTAGATGCATCAGTAGGTCTCATGAGACAAAGTAGTGTCTTGGCACGAGGCCTTGACAAAATCTTATTTTTAGTCTTGGCACAAGGCCTTGAATATGTGGTTATGATAGTCTGTCATTATGAAATCAATCATTATGAATGTGGTTATTAATATTGCATGTGATTATTAGACTAGTAGAATATCCATGTGAATATGTAAATGGAATTATGTAATTTTATTTCTTCCATATTATGCTGATGTTAATGTTTATAAGGATTTTGTTTTAGTTATACATTGCCTTAAATGTTTATGCTTATTTATGAATGTTTCTTCTATATTGTTATCCTTCCTGGGCATTTGAGCTCACCCCTTTATATGTTTTATTTTTCCCAAGATATGAAGAGATATTTTATAACTGACATGCAGGGATAGTATGAAGGGGAGATGAGTGTGGACTATGGAGACTATATTGTTTTAGTTTTTCACTTTATGATGGAACGTAAACCTTATGAATGTATCTAGTGATTCCAAGTCTACTAAACTAATTGGTCTCTAGAAACATGATCTTTTGTGATCATGCCAATGTTATGTAATAATGCACTGACTCAAGGTAATTGGGGTCAGGGCATTGCAAAGCAGGTATTGATAAATAAAACAACTCATCTAGTAACGGTTCTTTAGAGAAACCATAATATGGATGAAGCAACATGGGAACCAGAGGATTTCATGAAGGAGAGACACCCACATCTTTTTTGTGGGCTATGTACATAAAATTTGGAGGATTTAATTCCCGAAGGGGGGAATAATGTGGCACCAAAAACATTTTATGGTATGTTTCTGTTAAATAAATTCTATTCAACACTGTGTTCCTTCGAAACAACACTATGTTATTTATGATATAGTCAAAACTTATCCATTAAATATAAAATTTTCACTTCTATGTTTTTAATTTCGAAAAATGGTCTTCTAAATATGGGAATTGTAAGTCATTAGGAGTTTGATAGAACAAACTTCATTTTTGGTGAATAGTAACATAGCATTATGAATAGTAATATGAATAGTAATATGACCCTTAGGAATAATAAATAATAATATTATTTCATTTTCTTAAGGGAACAACATAATGAGTTTTTAATTAGTTTTTAAATGACAAAGAAAACTAATTGCACTTTAAGATTGTAATTTTTCGAAATAACTATGAATTTATTCCAAATTTAAATTAATAAAATATAGAAAATTATTTCTGAAAAATGGATTTCACTTTTTAATTCTACACGTTGAAAAATGGTTATAGTGATGTTTTGGAATTTTTCTGAAATATTAGATTTTTTAGTGAATAGTAAAAAATATAGTTTTTATTTCGATGTGTTTATGACATAATTAATGATGAAATAATGATTTCATAAATCTGGTAGACTTCTTTATAGTTATGTAAGATGTGAGGAGTCCCATGTGGCTTATAAAATGGTAAAATACCATGGGCATGCCCATGGTATTGAAAAAACCACTCATGCGGTGTCCATTGAAAATTATTAAAATAATCCGTCACTTTTTCTATAAATACCAACTCTTCCCTTCATTGAATTCATTCAAAATTCTCCCTCAATGATGTTCTGGCATCCTTTATTTCATATTATTCCTCCCATGTTTTCCTCAAGCTCCCAAGGTCCCAACCTTCACGTTCTAAGGGTTACACTAAAAGGTAAGAAAATTCACAATATCTTTCTTTTTTCCTTTCTTGTGCTCTTTTATGTGGTATATCGTTGAAGTTTCTATACCATGTACTTATTTTTGTTGATATTATTGATCTACTATGTATTATGATTCATTTCTTGATAGGTGACCTTTGTCCCCTATCTTTTTTAATATTTTCTAAAACCATGTTGCGGAGCCGTAAGGCTGCATAATTTTGGAATGAAATTTTGAAATTATTCTTTTATTTTGAGTTAATTATTTATTATTTCTTCATCTCTTCATAAAAAAGATGAGTGAAATATCCAGAATCATGTATATTCTATATTTTTTAAGGTTCATGTGAAATTCATCATCAATCTTCTTCTTTCCCCCACTTGTTAAAGGAATTAAAAACATTGTCCGTGACATGTCAAATTACGGACATCGTAGACGATGTGATTTCAATTTTCATTAATTCTTTCATGTATGGACCTAAATCCATTTAAATGGTTGATCCTAGTTATAATATATGTTTAATGACTCACCCATGGTTCTGTAATTATTTTTTATTCATGGTTCAAATTTATAAAACAAAATGAGGTTGTTATCATCAAAGAACCATTAAAACGATCTCAACAAACATCATTAATGTTTTAACTAATGAATCATCATCATGGTATATAACCCAAAGTCATTATAAGATAATTTATATCTCCATAATTTCATTAATAATATATATTGACATTTCTGGATGTTTAACCATGTTTCAAATGAACTTCCATTCATGGAAACCAGTAAATGAACCAAGAAAAACGTGGAAGAAAATACTTCCAAAACATGAAAATTGAACCAATTGTGCCCATAAAAACGGCCATTAATGAACCTAATAAAGTTATAATAAACAAATTAAAAGTATATGAGGTTCTGGAAATATAAATTAATGAAGCTAAATTTTATTATTCTGGTCATTAAAACAAATGAAGAACACACTCAAGCATATGGTAAGGGGTTTGTCATCTCACTTTCATTTCAATGTGATTTCCATTATTCACCAATTATTCCTTATATTTGGTATATTTATAATTCCATTTGATATATAATAATATGATTATGTTTATATTCATGTTATTAAATGATTCACTTGATGGTTATTATGTTATGGTCATACTGTTCGACCGATTACATTATGGTAAGGGACTTTGTCTCAGCTGTCATTTTCGTTGTGACTATCATTGTATTGTGCACCTAATAATCCTTATGTGGTGTACCAAATGCAGATTTGAGATCAAGTTTCATTTGAAATAATATTTATATTTTATATCCATAATCTCATTTCATTGATATGATTGTTATCTCAACCTTATACCATTTTATATACGGTTTTTATTTGGAATGTTATTTTATTTAGGGAAATATTGATGAATTTGTATACTTTTCTCTATATGGATATTGAAATGTTTTATTTCGATTGTATTGAATAAATTTATAATGAATGATTTGGACATACAGTGGCGGGTGGGTCCCATTACAGCCCCTCGATGCATCGGTAGGTCTCATGAGACAAAACAGTTTGGTGACAAACCCTTAGAGTTTGTTTCCAAAAATTAGATGGGTTTCTACCCATAGTACTAATCCATTTTTACGGTATTATGGTTTAATGTTCCAGATACATGAAATCCAATTAATAATAATTCTATTTATGAATTATCAGTTATTATTATTTTCTATGAGGTTTTCTCTATAACGAAATCTATGGATGCAGTTTCCTTTTCAGTTTATTAATGGCATTAGTTGTTCATTATTTCACTATTAAATATTGATTGTATCAGATTGATTGTGATTCACTTATTATTTTACTCATGCTTCCACTATTTAATGCCCTTACTGAGTGTTTGAGCTCACCCCTTTCTTTGCCTACCTTCGACAGGTGATGAAGAGAAGGTCTTCTTTTGAGTTCCTGTGGATGTTGTTCTGAGTTTTTTGTTATGTATTGTATGTTGTAACCTTATCCAATGTAATTTTTGTTAAATATATGTATCTAGTTTCTTCAATACTACTAAAATTATCCTTATATTGGGATTTTAATTCCTTCTAACCATCACAATATCACACTTAATGCACCGACTCCACCCTAGAGGGGTCTAGGTGTAATAGTTTTATTAGTGATGTGTTCTATAATTTTGACATGATCGTTTCTTGATTTTCAATTTTCACGGGAAAATATAATACATTGAGTTGTGGTGGTGTTTGAAAAATTCTACTGAACATGCATTATATGAAGGAATGTATAGAATATGAAATGAAAGGTACATATTTTTTATTAATTAATATCTAGATAACTTATCACCACATCATTTTTAGGATCCACTTCAACTGTTGTGATGGAAAAATCTCAACAATGCAACTTTGGAGGTTTTTGGTTTTCTCTAAAAACATTATCCATAGTGAATTGTTTTTCAATGTTATATGTTTTCTTACATCTAAATAAATGAAAAATAAAATGTGGTTTTATTGGACCATTAACATCATTCATCTTATAAGATAGTTTTTCATGTTGATAGTCATTAGGGATGTCTATTTCATTCCAACAACTAATGAATATCTCATTCCCCTAAGGAAATTAATGTGATCTATTTTTTTCACCATCGAAAACTGGGATGTTGAAATTTCATGGAACTTTTGGATTTATCAATCAAACATCAAAAATTAATTTACAATTTATTCTTATTATCCCCATGGTAACCTTGAGACTGGTCGATCCTAGTTTTAATAATGATGCCACATTAAAAAAGTTCTTCATAGGCATCAAATTCTGAAATCGTTAGCGATTTTAGTATACTATGTTTTAACCCACAAAATAAGCAGTCAGCTTTGAATTTTTAGGATAATGAAAATATTGTGGGAATATCACCCCTGTATTTTGATGTCTTCCTTATATAATCAAACATTTTATTCTTCTTTTATCATGTTGTAAATAAAATCCCATTCCATTTTAATATGGAGAGTTCAAGGAAAATATTTATTTGAAAACATCTTCCAGAATTAATTCCACCTCAGGACATTGATATATTCCATATTTTTCAAATATAAAATAAAAGTCCACAACTGAATAGATTCATCCTCAATAAGATATACAACTAGTAGATCCTTCACATTATCAGAACATTTAAGGTTGGATATGAACATTTCAATGGTTTTGAACCCTTGTTCCCTGATTAATGGGAATGATTATCCATTGAGTGGTGGATGCCTTTTGTCTCATGAAGGTCATATTCACATCATGTTATCTCTTCAGGGGGTTTTAGAAGCACCTTTTTATCCATGTATCTATAATCATTATACATTTACTTAAATAGTTCATCCATAATTTATGTGATTCCATCTCTTATTAGATTGGAAATCCCATTGAGGCAGTCATCACTATACCTGTCACATTTATTGTTTACATTATTCCACCTATTTTCAGTCATTGGATATAATAAAAGGAAAATTAGGGATGAGTATTTTTAAACTATTAAACAACTAAATAGAAATCAAAGGACATTGAAGGGGTAAATTATATAATAACATTTATTTCCTAACATATTAATTTGTAGGATTCAAAATACAATATAAATGATATATTTTATAAAAATATTAATATTGGAAAATTTTTTCCTTTAATAATGGTTTATAATGTGCTTAGGAATTTACCAAATAATATCACTTCAGAGTGCCATACTAGGTGCACAGTAAGGTTAATTGTCAAGTATTATGTTATACTGAGTCCGGCACAACCCACCTTGTCAGAGTAGTTACCCGTTTGTTCATCTATTGAATAACCACATCCACTAGTAGAATCCATTCGGGGATGATTTTGTTTTATAAAAAACAAACTCAATACATAACAAAATTTATGGATGTTTTCATATACATTATCTTATTATGACATATCTTATAATAGTTTTCAAATCCTAATCCCAAAAATAACTAATAATTTCCTTTAATAATTTTTAAAACAATAGTATTAATTATTTCCTAATAATACATTATTTACAAGAAAAAATTACAAAAAAAATCAATAGAGAAGATTGATATGTCTTCTTATTTTTGAATTATGTACAAAGCATAACATATTTTACAATGGACACATTAAAATTATAATAATCCTGATTAACATGCTTCTAATATTCCATGGATTTTAAAACTGCACCGGATAACCTTGGGACATACATAAATAAGTGACAAGGTATAAATCATAGTAAGTTAATGAAAATGGAATTTGTTGATTCATGTTAGTTAGTAGGAATATAAATGATGAATAAAAAGTGTATAAATCATAAACATGATCAATTATAGTTTATATATAATGACATTATTGATGGGAAACATGGGAAACTTGGGAACAAATTAAACCACTATGTCATAAAAATAAGTCATTGATAAATTACAATAAATCATGATGGAAAAAGTCCCATAATTGAATGTGGTACACTCTGTATCCAAAATGTTTGGCTCATGATTATAAAAATTACCCAATGCCATTTACTGTTATATAATTATGATCTCACCCATCACTTTAATTTCATTCTCATCATTATCTTTTCCACATATATCATACATCAAAGATTCCGTTAGCATTATATTTCATTCAAGATTTATTGGTTTTTAATAAATACATTGATATCCCATGTCAATGACATATATTTGTATAATTTTGAAAACCCTTGATAGGAAATCGGTAGGGTATTCCCTACAGAATTGACTATTTATGGGAAATCTATGTGAAATTTTAGCAGCAAAATGACATCAGATAAATATTCATTAAATGGTTCACTGAGAGGGAAATGGGCCTCTAATTATTTTGACATCAATTGATAAGTAAGGGGGACATGGAAATACATATCCCAAAAATAGGAATTAGAAATCAAAATCATAAGTTAATAACAAAACATGAATAAAACCGAGAAGGTAAGGATCCCTTAATTGAGTATTGGATTAAAAATGATTTGGAGGAGATTCATGAGAGACAAAAGGCTCCATGGGAGGATATTAGAGTGGGTAGGTAATAATAAGACTTGATATTATGAATTTGACTAAAGTGAAATGTTATATTTTAACGGTTTATATATTTCATGAGTGGGGAGTTCTTTAATATTTCTTAAACATAGGTTTGGGATTATATATAAATAAATAATCAAAATTGAAAAAAAAATTACATGGGTTTCCCCATGGTTTTATATAATTTGGATAGTTTATCATAATTTTATCATTAATGGGAAGAACATAATAAAATAACACCCTTTCATATGTTGAGGTGATTCATAAACTTAATAAAGTGATTTTAAAACGTTAATATATAATAATGGTTTTGGAATATTCATAAATGAGTTATAAAAATAATGAAATAATCAAAGAATGAACTTATTTTAATGCAAATCATATCTTTTGTTGTGGATCCCATTTATTTTATTTATTATATAACTTTTGGGTCATTATTATGTCCTTATACACAATTTATATTTATATGGTATTTATATTTTTACCCCAAAAAGTTAGATTGTCCCAGAAAATTATGAAAAAATATCTATTTGGTAACATACACATTATGATTAAGAAAAATTCATTTAATACAAATAATTTTCTTAATATGTGAATTATCACCTATAAAATAATAAAAAACATTTTTTTAAATGGAGGGTTCTTTGACCATAACATTTTCTTAAACATTATTAAAATTACATATGAATTCATAAAAACTATATAATATTTTATATTAACTAAACACTATTTCATAATATAATTTGATAAAAATGTTATTTATTTAAATAAATACCTTAATATATCTAAATAAATTTCTTAATTCAAATTGAATAATAAAAAAATTAATTTTTGTTTTATTGATTGAAAATAAAAGAAAATATATAATGTTATAATAATATAATGAAAATAAATTCATTATATTGTAAAAAATAATTTAAAAACATCTAATTATAGGTTTAATATAAATTTCCCACTAATACACAAAATAATAAATATGGGTATGGGGTGTGATAGTGGGTCTTTCATGGGGTCGTTTAGCATACATGGTCTGGGATGCGATATTGATGAGAATGATCTCTCTCATAAATTGGTTTACTGATGCTTTATTTTTTGGAATTCAGATTGGTCTTGAAAAAGGGAAACCCATAGAGTTTCTCTATCCTTCGGATGTTATGATAAATTGGATTCATAGGGTATCATCCTATTGGTTGAGGACATCACTTCAATTTTCCGGATCAATTATATTCGTTTAAATCCTATATTTTTACTATTTTCAATATCACTGTTCAAGGGTTATTTTATCTATGATAATGACACATAACTATACTTTTAATATGATAGAATATAATGAATTAAATGGAGTTATTTTGTAATCTAAAACTATAAAAAAAATAGGAAATTAAATTAAAACACAATAGAAAAAAATATTAATAATTGTTTGGTTCCTAAAAACATAGTTACATTGATCATGGTTTTTGTACAATTGTATTTGGAAATAATTAATGAAGGTTCATCATCTATCCTATCCCAATTGATTTATCATCCATCATGACCAGAGAAGATAAGTAAATCTCAAAGATAATATCATTTTATACAAAATTTTATAGTGGCTATTGAAAATGGGGTGTTTCCTATGATCAATGTTGATCATGTAGGTGTTTTTATTTTTCATAGAAGGCTATGTGTACCATATACATAAAAGATAATGAATGAGATTATTGATTAACCAGATAGATATAAATTATCTATACATTCTGTATTATATAAAATGTATATGTTCCATCATTAACATAATTGTTGTGATTTTATGAATAATGATATTGTTGACTACACAGCACATTTTTTGGTGTGTCATGAAGTGAGGGAAGACTGAAAATTTCCTGAAGTGGTATTTCATCCAATACTCATACCAGCATTACTATTAGACAATATAGCTATGGACTTCATTAATAGTCACCGTAAAATATCCATAAGAGATAATTAGATATCCTTTATAGTGTATCAACTCCAAATGACAACCCATTTTATAACAATTATGGAATATTTATCTCTTGACCAACATTACATGATATATGCAAAGGATATGGCGGGGTTGCATGAGGTGCCAATTTCTATCAATTATGATCATGATGCAAGGATAAAAAATAAATTACAGAGAAGTAATAAACATTATTTAAATAATAAATTGAATTTATATATGTATAATCACCCCCAAACTAATTGCCAATTTAAAAATACTATTCTATCACTTGAGTATAGTTTGATAACATGATTAATGGGGTTTTATAGTAGATGTTATTATCACCTCAAATTAGTGTAGTTATCTAAAATAACATATTCCACTCAAGTATTCAAATGGAACTATATGAAGA
The DNA here is from genome assembly GCA_963277665.1 of Viscum album. Lineage (NCBI taxonomy): Eukaryota > Viridiplantae > Streptophyta > Magnoliopsida > Santalales > Viscaceae > Viscum > Viscum album. The sequence continues at coordinate 2,100,840,001 of OY728127.1, read as the reverse complement.
TAAATGTAGAATACTATGTAGATATCCAACATATTGGGAGGATGTTTGTGAAAGGATAATACTTAGGCCTGATTGTGTGCGAGTGATTGTAGAAAAATTGTATTCCATCTAATAACATATAGAGTCTTTTAATATTCAGTGCAAGATATATGATTAAAATATTTAAAAGGTCATTAATATTGATGTTGGGGAGAATTTTTTCTTCCATATATGATCGTGGAATAGATCCATGGGATTTTAAAAGATACGAAATCATATTTCTAGGTATATATGCCCTACTAAAATTCATTGTCATATAGGATAATTAGACTATCCTCTCCCACATCCATGAAATATTTAAAATTTTCATGATTTATTCACACATATATCTCTAGAGTTTTTACATACATGATCCATCACATTTTCTGATTATTAGTGGTGGTACTACATGTTCATAACCTCTATTATGAGAAGCATCCATTGGAAATCATGGACTCTATAGATAATAATCTACACATCAAGGTTACCTACATTGTCAGAGATTTTATGATGAACCAAAAATATGAATAATCGATGTGGGAACAAGGGGATTCATTTAGACTGAATTACCATAAACATTTCTCAATTGAGATAATGAGTTAAAAAAATAGGGATGCAATTTATTAAGGGGGATGATTGAAATGATTAAGAATTTTTTTTTACTATATATTTTTCCAAAATAATTTCTCTCACAAATTATTATATAGTCAACACATTCTAAATAAATAGAAACATGAAAATTATATATATTTAACAAAAGATAATTACATTAGTTAGAAATGAAACTAATTAAAATGCCAAACATTACAACAGAAAAAATATAAAATAAAAATTCAGAAATGGGAAAATGTGGATAACTCCAATCAACTATAATCATGTACCCTGCTATAAATTTCATTGAAATTAAACAAAATATTTGTAAAAAATCATAACTACTAGGTAAATGAAAATATAAAATATGAGAAATTATAGTGAATTTATAATGAAAGAATAATGAGTCATTTATTGGGTATAAATGGAAATTACCCCAATTGGAAAATATAACCATGGTTCAATTATTTACCATTATAATTAGTGATTTCATTTATCTATTAAGCCTAAAAAGAAACATTGAACATAAAAGGATATACATGTAAAGGAAATGTATATCCTAACATGTGATTTATTAGGTTTAAATTTGGATTATCCTTGATCTATTTCATAACATATATTCTTTTGTAATTATTTTACATCATTAATGATGGTTTTTAAAGATCATGAATTTACCAATCTATATCCCCTAGTAGATTCAATCAAGGTGTTCCTCAAATCCTGTTTTCATGTATCTATTCTTGTTCAGGTATAGATCAAATCGGTGTTTTCGGGTTTTACCCATAGATAAAACTATTCTAGAGCCACCTCTATCAGTTTTTATCTAGTCAGGTGTGTATTTTCTTGACGAACCACATACTCTATACTTACCAAATTTTAGGCTGCTTAACTACTACTTAGTCTCATCCATAATGTTATTTCTATAGTGCTCTATTCCAAATCTCCAAAAATATATTGAAAATCCTATAATACAAACTATATCATCCCTATCCTTTTACACATATCATTATATGATTTTATGTATAATGAAACATCATATTACACTCTGAGAATCATACAGTGTAGTGTCTTGAAAGACAAGGTACATAAAATTGAAAACATTGGACTAAATAAAACATTTCATTATTTAATCTTCATAATAATATCATAACATCCATTATGCTTGAACATCTTTATAGGGTAACTAGGGATTAACAAGAAGAAAGAGATGATCCATAATCCTAGTAAGGGGAATAGTATAAAAATAATGCATTACGACATGGTTTAGAAGGAACAGAATAATGAAAATAAAAGGCATGGAACACCTAGAATCATAACCTATAAACATTGGATCTTATAAACATGGATTACTTGTAATGTGGAAACAATATAAAACATGAATTTATCATGGTTAATTTCTCTTTGTATATAGAGGAACGTATGTCAATGTTTAACACCAATATTTTTGCACATGGTTGCATGAGGCAAGGATAACCACCATTACCATTACACTTAACGTCTCATGAGACTCAACATTAAACAATTACATAGATTACTATCTAGGATCAACCATATTTACATTCTAATGAATATTAATTCCACATATAGAATCATACATAATAAATAACAAACATAAGGGAACCCATATAATGAAATGGTTATCATAATCATGTCATAAAGCATAAAGAATGCATGTATCATATAAGTGTCCATCATAGTAAGACATTATAACATACATAAAAATATATAAGGAAAAATAGGAATGTATCACTATAATTAGTTTCAAATAGAAGAGATAACTTATAAAAATGATATTTAATAATTTATAGAATTAAAACATTTTAGTGTGGTTTTAAGGAAAACACTAACAAGAATTTAAAAAAGAGAAGGGATTCAAAATTTGTACAAAAACATATGTTCTTCATGAATGATTTAATAATAAAAACAATTTTTTAATAAAAACAATTGTGTCTTTAAAAATAAGGTAGGGTGAAATTGAAATAGTTTATAAATTCCGGAAGTTCGCTTAAAATGTGTTTGCTTATCAGGATGTATTGAGGTGGGATTCACATAAATTAATATATATACCCCAATAAGAATGACTAATGGATCTTGAGAAAATATATATGACCTATAAAAAATTATAGGATGTACATAAATTGGATATAAGATTTCATTTGGGTAAAAATTGTGTAAGAATAAAATGAAGGTATAATGAAGGTTTTGGTAGAGTCCCATATTGAATATCAGCATTATATCATGTGTATGTAGAGGAATTAATGATGGATAAAGGGGTTTATCTAAATTTAAACAATATTAGTGATGTATATGGGAAGTGATAAATCTTAACCCATAATTAAAAACTACACATAATAGGACATAACATTGAGTACATTCTTGAATAAATGCGATAAAGAGAGGATCCATAACCTTGTGTACGATGATGCCCTCCACTTGATCATAATGACATGAATAATTAAATTAAATTCATTAATTATGTGTTTCAAAAGAAAATTTACATTAAATTTATTTACTATTACATTTTATAGTTCATTCAAAACATTTTTTACTGGTTATGAGGTCCAATTTCATTGTATTGGTGTGTTTTCTTCTACGGTTTTAATGATCGGTTCACTAATATACTTGTTTGGAAAAACATGTATAATGAAAATGGATATCAAAAATCTGTGTTCTATGAATTTAGTGAACAAAAAATATATTTAATGGCTATAAAATTCAATTTTCTATTTGGACTGGTGACGAATCATTATATAAAACATTAATGATAATATCTTTGATTAATTTGGTTGTTTTCCACATAATTAACTTTTTTAATTATTATTTTACATCATGTGTGAAAATGATTCCAACAAATCACATAAGATAAAATACATATTTAATAGTCTTGTTCGACTATAAGAATAGTTTCATGATAATATTTTAATATCGCATAGAAATTGATAACTCGTCATCCATGGATGTGATAAATTAACACATCTCTAACAATTTTTATATTTCATTCCAATAAAAGAATGGGAAAAAGATGATAACGAATAATCCCATTATAATAAAAAAAATTAGAACATGTGTGTTACTATATTTTTCATAAAATTTGGATGATGATAGGTTAGGAATGAAAATATAATAAAGGAACATGAAATGAAAATGATAGAAATGAAAAGAGTAATTTACCTCTTGATTTAATCTTCCTTGAGAGACACATAAGGGGCGATGAACGGGTATTTTGAGGAGAAAAAGTGATTACGAACAATGGGGAGGATCTTGGGAACATATTAAAACTTAATTTATGGAAGGGGATGGCTTGAGAGGATTGATGAGAAGAGGGGGGTGTGGGCAGGTTTTATGGTGGAGGAGATTAGGGTTTTTTTATTATTTTAAATTTTTTTGTTATTCTTCCCTAAGACAAGAAATAGTAATGATTATTGTTAACATAAATAGTAATATGAGAATGTGTGTTCGAAATAATGTCCATTTACAACATCCATGACTCATTAATCTTCATAAATTCTCATTTTAGCATTTATCATAAATTATAATATTTTACTATTAACAAATAGTTCATGATTTTGTTTAAAATAAAAAAAAAACAATTAAAATTTTCCAATGTGTAAAATCTAAAAACTGACTCTATTATTAAAATATATTTTTCTAAATATGATGAATTTATTTTTTAATAAAAACCTTAATATACATAAAAATTCAAATTTTTAAACTATAACTGATTTTATAATGTTTTCCAAAATTATATAAGGTCAAATAAAAATATCCTAAAACTAGAAGGCATAAAAAATACATTATGAGTACATTTTATGAATATAAATTTTAAATTTTAAATATTAAATTATTCATAAATTATTAATTAAATATTTATGACATATAAAAATATTGACTCTATCATATTGTCATTTACAAGACATATAAATTTTAATTATACATTCATTGGTAAGGATACAGATTACATAGATGATTATTATTCGTAAGGGTTATATTAATATTCATAAGGCTAAAATTTCAATTCATAAGTGTCTATTAAAATTCATAAAAAAATTTATATTATCGAAATCCAAAAATCATATGGATCACAACTTTTTATGTTAGATTTTCTAAATTTAAATCCCAAAAGTGAAAATATTATATTTAATGGTCACACATTAATTACTAGTTCATTTTTTTGTGATTTAATGTGATTATATGAAATACTTATAATATTTCAACTTCCATTGATAATATTTTGGGTCGTTACATGCTAAATGCTTGAGAGCTGTGAGTATAAGAGGGTGTGAGGGTTAGTATATAGAGTAGGGAGAGGGGTGTTTTCTAAATATTTAATTCAATATTATTGATATCGAAAATTATTTTTTTATAATTAATCATAATTATATTAAAATAAATAAGTTGTGTTGTTTATATTTGGATTATATCATCCTCACATCATCTTTGAGTCCATAAATGATGTATTTAGCAATTATGAAAATTATCGTATTTTACAATTAATTTAAAGATCAACTATTTTAGAAAAATCCGAAAATTTCAGCCAAAAGATATTTTAAATTGTTTAATTAGACAATTATATAATTTTTTGGAAAATAATAATTTAATATGAGTAATTTAATTTTTTTTTAAATCAAAATTTACATAAAAAAATACTAATTTTAATATTTGAACTGATTTAATATCATATTGAAAAATTACATAAGGACTTATAAAATTATCCTAAAATCACAACGAATAAAAATATTAATTTATGATTACTTTTTATGTCAATAAATTTTGTTTTAAATAGTTATATAAATGAAAAAATTATAATTAAATATTAGTGACCTAAAAAAATTCCAAAACTAAATTAATAACCTTTAATACATTTATTTATATTGAATATGGTATGGTTATAAAATAATTTTTTATATGAGGCCTGAATTTAATTTATTCTTCCCGGGGTGCAGTCACTATTCATTTTATAATAAACTACTAAAACGGTTCATTTTACTATTATTATCTTCATAATACTATTACATTCGTATTTTTTCTATAAAATATTCAAATACTTTATATTTCATTAATTATTCATTTATAATGTTTTTATTATGGTATATATGCAATTTTTTAGATTTATAATGTATTAAATTAATATGATAATGAAGAAATTATTGTGATAATAGATTTGGTAGATGCATTCTTCCACATATTTAAATTTCTTCCTTGAAATTTTAGTTTACATAAATAGATGAGAATAATTATCCATCATCACCTCCTCCAGTTTCCATTTTGTTTCAACATAATTATGCTTCCTCCAGGATACATTTAAATGATGGGGTTTATTGTTTCAAAAAATCTTTTTCTTCTGGTCCAGAATCATTACTAATTTATATTCATATGAGGTATCATCCAATTGTTATACTACCTCTGATTTTAGTAAATGTGATGGATCTGGTATGTACTTCCCCTCTAGTGATAGATAAAATAAATCATGAATTTGATCTATATTTAATCGAAGTGAATGTATAAAGGATGTGGATTTTATGTGATCAAGGATCTCAATGTGTCAACTGTACCTTAGACATATCTTAACATTCATTCCAAAACACATAAATCTCATCCATTTTGAAATTTTAAGGATAACGTTTTCACAAATGTTGAACTCCAAGTCCCATCAATGGTTGTTAGCATAACTGTTTTTTTAAATCTCAATAGTTTCAAATGTTACTGGATGGCTTGAAATTTATCTTTCAACTCATGCACATTACTCATTCCCAAAATATTTCTTTCACCAAATTCATCCTAAAAGGATGGATTTCTATATCAATTTCCATAAATAGCTTCAAATGGATCCATCTAAATACTCTTGTGAATGTTATTGTTGTATGAGAACTCAACCAAAGATAGATGATGATCCAATAAATAGTTAAATTCTAAATAATAGAATCATATCATATCATTGAGTTTCTTAATATTCCTATCAAATAAGAAATATGTTTGGAGGTGATATTTCTTGATGAAATATAATTCAGCAGTTAATCCATTTTGAAGCTCCTCTAGAATTTATTTTTTATCAGGGGATCATGACATAAGAAATTAGAGGGTGAAACCCGAAACCATCTCACCACTACCCTCACATATACCATTTCATGTTTTAAAATTGATATATTTTTTCAAATATCAACAATTTGGGAATTATGGGTGATTCGTTCAACCACAACCCATATCACATTATATTTTATGGATGTTTTTAGGATATATTAGTAACAAAGTCCACATTGAAATTATCCAATTTCTACAAGGTTATAGGAAAGGGTTTCATCAACCATTTGGAATTATTTCTATCTACTATAACATGATGAAATATCAATCCCTTTAAAACATACAATACAAATCCATCTTCATGTTGTCTAACTAGAAGTGTTGTCAATGATCACAGAAAATCTTGGTACTCCCAGGATGAATAGACAATATTGAACTATGTAAATTATCCAATACCTAATTATTTATCAAATGTTATGAAGGCACACATAGAATCATTCCATATTGAGTCACTCAATTACCCTTAATGTGGAATGTTTTAAATTTCTCTTCATTTACATCATTCCCCATCTTTTATAACTCTTGATTATCCCTTTGTTCCTCCTTATTATTCTATTTGATAGATGTTAGTGATTTAATTTGGGCAGGGAATAATGTAATCCCTGCCATTATGATTTCCAAATCTATCCTTCACATGTCCAATAAAAGAGGGTGTTTCTCAATCAAGATGATGGATAGAGTAGCAGGTGGTTTTTTTATTAGTGCATTGGCTAACATGTCTGTATTTCAAGGGTGATGGTGAATAAAGAAATTATTGCCTTTTATTATCTCTAACTATATCATTTGATATATGATGAGATATTTTTTTGTGAAGATATAAATTAGGATCTTCTCATAACTGTATATGTCACACATGTCACAATAGGGGTAGTGACACCAGAATATCATCTAAAAAATAACAGCTACTAACTAGAGAACATGTTCCATGTAGTTCTTCTCGTAGATCATTAGCTATTGGGAGGAATAGGATCTCATATTATCATATTTATTTATTAAAACCCCCAATAGTTTCATTGAATCATCACTATATATCAAAAATCATTAACCACTTTTTGGTAATTTCAGTAAATTTGCAGTGATCAAACTTCTATTTAGCTCCATGAGTAATTTTTCGGAATATAATGTCATAGTTTACACATTTACTTGTTAAAATAGATAAAATGTTATAAAATATTTAAAAATATAAAAAAAATAATTGTTTTACCCTAATATTCCATGAAAATAGTGGATTACTTTATCGCCAGAGGGTCTGGTCCATTTATTGATTACCTTTTTTTGAAGGGTCCAAAAAATACCCTAACATGTAATCACATGTCCTGAGAATAGGAATTGATGCATCCAATAGTAACATGTTTTAAAAAATCAATACAACTTATCCTTAATTAATTTCTCAAAAACAAGACCTATATTTCCATTATTTAACTCTTATATGTTGGAGTAGAATTGAATATCATCGTTGAACACTACCTATAGCATCCAGCCTTTTTATAACATAACTTTTTATTACATTTTACAAAACCGAGGGTCTTTAAGGTTTAGTGTCTTGGAAACCAGGAACTTATTACATGAGAAAAAAACATTCTTCTTAAAAACATGAAAGGATTCTTCATTTTTTCATCCTAAGTTCATTACAGCATCTCATAACATGTGAGCATACATCAAAGTAAATGGTGAGAAAAATGCCCAGTAAGGGAAACAAGGGAAACATTTAACATGTGAACATTAGATACAACAATAAAGTGATGAAAACAAACATTAAGGAGTGAGAAAGAAATCATGAGGCATATCAAAATAAAAATAACATATTTCATAACTTGAAGATGTGGCTACAACATTTTACAAAGGCAATCATTTCGGTTTCACCAAAGTCCATCCCCAAGGTGTCAATAAAAATTACCAAGGATATTCACCAATGTATTAGTCTAAATGGTCATCTCTAGAGATTAAGTCTTTACCCAATGCATTGGAGCGCTATCAGGGTGCACCCTTAAATTTGTCTTTATCATAATGTGATCCACATATATCATCATCAATCATTTCATAAACAACCCATATAGCATAAAAGAAATGGGTTTCATTTCATAATCATAACGTTTTAAAAACTACTTTAAAGACATCATCGTTGTGTCAATTTAAAACCCACAGAATCAGAAGGTGGGTCTCATGTATGTAATTCCTAGAATTTAAAATAGAACAAAATGGTTTATATGTGAATACCCCTATATAATAGAGATAATTTAGTATTAACTTAATAAAATAAATGAACTTTAGAAAAATAGAGAGACATTTTGAGATGGAAATTCTGCAGAATAACAGCTATGTTATGAGGTTTTAGAAAACATTGAAAAGAGAGGGGACATGGGTCACCCAACCATAAATAATCCATAAAACAGTAGGGGAACCGAAAATAAAGGATTTAATAACATGGTAATGTAATTTGAAAGACATTCCATATGAAATGAAGAACATGAAAGGAAGACAAAAATAATATTTCTCTTATGAAAATTCGGCAGCCTAACGGCGTCACTTAAACTTCAAAGAAAAAATGATTTGAAGAGATCAAATAGGGTCTCTAATCATATGAACATAAAATTTCCATATAATAGATATAGAGATCATACCCCCAGAATAATAAAAAGGAAAATGAATGACTTGAAATGAAAGTACAACTTTGAAAATTGAGAAAGGTGAAAGAATCCATTAAAATTTTGCAGCCTAACGACGCCACTTAAACTTCAACAAAAATCAATTGATGAGATCAAATAGGGTCTCTCATCGTATGAAAAAAAGATCCGTATGATAGATTTAGAGATAATAACCCAACATAATAAAAATGAAAATGAAATAATTGACATGAATGAAGATCTTTGAAAAATGAGAAAGGTGAAAGAATCCCTTAAAAATTCGGCAGCCTAACGGCGCCACTTAAACATCAACAAAAATGAATTGATGAGATAAAATAGGATATCTCATCATATGAACATAAACATTCAGTATGATAGATATAGAGATCATACCCCAACATTATAAAAATGAACTTTAACGACTTGACCTGAATGTATAACTTTGAAAATGAGAAAGGTGAAAGATTTCCTTAAAGATTTGGCAGCCTAACAGCGCCACTAAAACATCAACAAAAATGAATTTACGAGATCAAATAGGATATCTCATAATATGAATATAAAATATCAGTATGATTTATTTAGATATCATACCCCAACATAATAAAAAACAACATGAAAGACTGATATTAAAATAGATCTTGAAAACGAGAAGGGTGAAAGAATCGCTTAAAATTTTGGTAGCCTAACGACGCCACTTTAAAATTCATAAAATGAAATGATGAGAGAAAGAGGGGTCCTCTCATTATATGAACATGAAAAGGGCAGTACTATGAATATAAAAGAACATCCTTCAACATAATAACATGGATCATAAATTAAATGACATAATATAGATTACTTGAAAAGAAAGAGAGAGGTCAGATCCCTTACCTTAAAACGTAACTCTTAAAACTCAATGGTTGGGAACTTGAGGGCTTGGTTGCACCTTGGGAGGACTCCTTGGGAGGTAATGAGACCAGAGCTTCGTTGGGGGATAGTTGGGAGTCGAATGGATGAGAGGATGGCTTGGTATTTATAGGGAAAGTGAGGGGACAATGCATTAATGACCAAGGGACACCTCATTGGTGGTTTTGAAAAAACCATGGGCTTCACCATGGAAGTTTCTCATGGTATTGGCCACATGTGTCCCCCCATACAATAATCCATCACCTTTGTTCATCCAACACTTAAAATATCTCATGAAATCATCATGACACAGTTATGTTGTCATTAAAAATACCAAAACCCTAAAACTGTATTTTCACTATTCATCGAAAATTCAACTTTCTCAGAAAAATTCCAAAATTTCAACTTAACCAAATATTGATGTTCTGATTTAACAAATGAACTCCATTTTATAAAATTAATTTTATAAATAATTTTAATTTAATTTTTAAAAAAAGTCACTATTCACTGAAAATTCATTTTTTTCAGAAAAATCCCCAAAAATTACCTTAACATAATATCGATGCTATGAGTTCAAAAATGAAATCCATTTTATAAAAATAATTTTCTATATATTTTTAATTTAATTTTTAATTAGAAAACACTATTCACCCGAAAAAACTAATACATGACTAATAATTAATGAAACAATTATTTACCTATTTTATAGAATCACATTACTTAATCAAGGTGCCTAGATTATATTAATACTTTCTTTAAGTGATATTACTAATCCATTTGGTCAAATTACTAATCCTAAGCATAAAATCACTATTCAAAATTTACTATTCATCAAAAATTAAGTTGATCTTATTAGACTCTAAATTTCTTACTAAACATAATTGTAGAAGACCATTTTTTTGAAAATTATTACACATATTTAGTTATATAAGGTTTACAAAAACATTTTTTTAAAATATCCATTCCCTAAAATTCACCAAAAATAAGCATACTATATTTATCCGGACATTTGAAAATTCATAAACTTCATCATAAGAAGAAATCAAAATTTTTATTTAAAAAAATGGATTACAAAAGGTAGTTATGGTATCCTTTCATAGCCCATTATCACACCAGCATAGGACCTAAGTGTAAGGTGTGCAAAGGTGAGAGAATCTGAGGGAGGCTTGTCCAACATTGCACGAGTAGTAATTTTTATCAGTTTGAACTTCTCGCGAAGGTGATTCCGTTCTAGCTTCACACGATGATGTTCAGCTTGGGTTTGGTCCGGAGCAAAGCCCAGTGGTGCTACCTCCTTCCCATGTTCTATTCGATGGGCTTAGATCGGTCCAAGACTACTAGGTGAGTCCATCGAATCTTCTTTCTATATTAAGTAACCAAATCACATTATTTAGAGACAATAATCAAAACGTTTAGTTTCTAGTGGTCATATTGACCAATGGTCATATAATAGTGAAAACCCAACGGTCTCATTTTAATTATACTCATGTTATCAAATGAAACATTTTTGTTGAGTATACAAAATTAACACAAAAAATTAGGAAACAATATTTATTCAAAATTTCAGGTCGTTACAATCTTCCCCCATTAAGAAATTGCGTCCTCGCAATTTTTAAAATTGGGTTTTGAAATTTCATTGAAAGTCCCACATCAGAAAATGAGTTAGTAAAACTATTACTTTAAAAGAAATAAAAGTAAGTATAAAGGTCACCCGGGTTAACCCATACTAGGATTCCATGTAGGAAAAAATGGATATGGAAGAAAAAAAAATTGTCAAGTTCTAAGGGAGAGTGATAGAAAACATGATTAGTAGAATGTTAACCACGAGAAAATCCCAAATATATGATGTGTGTAAACGTTCCTTGATTACTTAGTAGGAAACTTAAACCAAAAACGTTTTTTTTTATATTCATATTAATAATTTAGAGAAAATAATTTACTAAATTGGACAAAAACATAAGGAAATATACCTACCTTCATATAGAGTTTCATCCTTTAATAAGTTTCTACCAAAACTAATCATTTCCCCAAATGATGAGCATTCAAAAACAATTGGCCTCATTAAAACACAAGTATCATCTTCTTGAGAGTCACGTAATCCACAAAAGAATACCTATCAATTTCATCTATCTATAAACATTATCCCAAAAATAGAAAGGGTAATATAAAACAACCCTTCAAAAAGAAAGAACCCCTGAGGAAGGGAAACTAATTTATATCATCAATATTCCAATGTACTACCCAAAGTTCATCATAGACCATTCCATAAATAAACGTCCTTCAAATTCCTTGAAATAAACCAAACTAATATTGAAACCCAATTATAAGAACGATCTCATAACATAGTCTCCCATGATAGAATTTATCGTTCATCTTCAAACAACATCAACCACTCTTACCATCTTATAACAAAAGTAACTAACTTAATCACATTTTCCCCAAGATAAGTTAATCATTTCAATATGTAACCTAAATTACTATAATTTCACCTTAAATTCATCCATTTTTCAAAATATAAGTCAACCGTTACTCCTTAAATAAAATACCATAGTAATATATCTACCTCGACCAATAGGGTTCCCAAAATAGTGAGCGTCTTCTAAAATAATAATCATTTATTAATCACCTAATCACCCTTTTTTAAAGAAGAACAACTTCACTACATCAACATGTGGTACATAAGAATATATGTTTTCTTTAATGATATAAAACAACCTTAGGTAGTGACTCAATGTTCTTAGAAAACATTAAAGATATGCTCATAGAGCACATGCTAAAATACAACATGACATAGACAATTATTGAGAAGAAGTTACATGTACTTCGGTCATCATGATCCATCTCAGCATAGGACTTTCATTTTTCCCTTTCCCTTGAAGATTGTCGATGCTCATCATTCTTCTCGTCCATTCTATGAGATCATTGCCATGGATAATGTCTAACTTCTCCACATTTACGACATTGAAAAGTATAAGGTACATTAGATCGAACCTTATCTGTATTCATCACATTATCCATTTTTTTGAAGCAATTGGATACTTTATGCCCTATCTTCCCACACTTAATGCATATCCCAGTTCCTTTGTGACATTCTCCATGGTGCCTCTTCCCACACTTTTTGCAAATAATAAATTGGGTATCCTTTCCCTTATCAACCTTATCATATGAACATCCCTGAGACATCATCTTCTTCTTACTTGAGGAACATGGGCATTAAACTATGTACCGATTATTAATTGTGATTTTTGATAGCTGGTTTGGGATAACCACAACATGTTCAACTTGATCTCTCATCATCTATGTCATATTAATAGGTCAGTCATCACATTACCTATCACCTTGGTTGTTGGGACATGTTCTTCCATTTCCCGCCATTCACTAAGAAAAGAAACTATAATTAGGGGCTAAAATACTTAGCTAATAATCATGAAAAAGAAACATTAAGCATAAAAGGATAAACCTGTAGAATAAAAGTATATCATAACTTGTGATCCCCTAGGATCTAATCTAGGTTATCCATGATCATATATTCTTATATGAATCTTTATTTTATTTTATCTTTGTCCTTAAATAATGGTTCATACTTAGCTTATGAATTTACCAAAGAATAATCCCACGGGAGTGTCGTAACCAAGAGTGCAGCAAGGCCTGTTATGGTGTACTAGTTCTCATTCGAGTCTAGATCAAAGCGGTGTTTTCGGGTTTTACCCCTATGTATATCTATGCCAGAGACACGTCTACCTGCTCATATCCAGATAGGGATGTATTTTCTTAGCTACCACTTACTCAAAACTCACCAAAATACCAGGAAGATTTCCTATATTTAAACATTTTTATAGGCTTCTTCCTAAAGTTTTCATATCCTAATTTCCACAAATAACTAAACCATCCTTTGATACCAACTATAGCATCTAGCCTTTTTATAACATAACTTTTCATTACATTTTACAAAACCGAGGATCTTTAATGTTTAGTGTTTAGGAAACCAGGAACTTATTACATGAGAAAAAAAACATTCTTCTTAAACACATGAAAGGATTATTCATTTGTTCATCCTAAGTTCATTACATCATCTCATAACCTGGGAGCATACATCAAAGGAAAGGGTGAGAAAAAGGCCCATTAAGGGAAACAAGGGAAACATTTAACATGTGAACATGAGATACATCAATAAAGTCATGAAAAAGAACATTAAGGCATGAGAAATAATTCATGAGGAATATCATAATAAAAATAATTTATTTCATAACTTGAAGATGTGGCTACAACATTTTACAAAGGAAATAATTTCTGTTTCACCAAGGTCCATCCCCAAGGTGTCAATAAAAATTACCAAGGTTATTCAACAAGGTATCAGTCTAAATGGTCATCTCTAGAGATTAAGTCTTTACCCAATGCATTGGAGCTCTATCAGGGTGCACCCTTAAATTTTTCTTTATCATCATGTGAGCAACATATATCGTTGTCAATATTTTCATTAAAAACCCATATATCATAAAAGAAATGTGTTTCATTTCATAATCATAACGTTTTAAAAACTGCTTTAAAGACATGACCTTTGTGTCACTTTAAATCCCATGGAAAAGGAAGGTGTGTTTCATTTATGTAAATCACAGAATTTAAAATAGAAGAACGTGGTTTATATGTGAATACCCATAATAGAGAGCTTTGAGTATTCACTTAATAAAATAGAATAACTTTAGAAAAAGAGTGACACATTTTGAGACTGAAATTCTGCAGCATAACGACAATGTTATGAGGTTTTAGAAAACATTGAAAAGAGAGGGGACATGGGTCACCAAATCATATATGATCCATAAAACAGCAGGGGAATAGAATATATAGTATTTAAGAACATGGTAATGAAATTTTAAAGACAGACCATATGAAATGAATAACATGAAAGGAAGACAAAAATACTATTTCTCTTATGAAAATTCGGCAGCCTAACGGCGTCACTTAAACTCCAAAAAAATGATTTGAGGAGATCAAATTGGGTCTCTCATCATATGAACATAAAATTTCAGTGTGATAGATATATAGATCATACCCCAACATAATAAAAATGAACTTGAAAGACTTTACATTATAGTTGAATGTTGAAAAATGAGAAAGGTGAAATAATCTCTTAAAATTCGGCAGCCTAACGACGCCACGTAAACTTCAACAAAAATGAATTGACCAGATCAAATAGGGTCTCTCGTAATATGAAAAAAAGATAAGTATGATATTTTAGGGATCATACCCCAAAATAATAAAAAGGAACATCAAAGACTTGACCTGAATGTAGAACATTGAAAAATGAAAAAGTTGAAAGAATCCCTTAAAAATTTGGTAGCCTAACGGCACCACAGAAACTTCAACAAAAATGAATTGATGATATCAAATAGGGTCACTCATAATTTTACCATAAAATTTCAGTATGATATATATATATATATATATATCATACCCCAACATAATAAAAAGGAACTTGAAAGACATTACATGAAAGTAGAACTTTGAAAAATGAGAAAGTTGAAATAATCCCTTAAAAATTCGGTAGCCTAACGATGCCACATAAACTTCAAAAAAATGAGTTGATTAGATAAAATAGGGTCTCTCATAATATTATCCTAAAAGATCAGTATGATAGATTTAGAGATCATACCACAACATAATAAAAAGGAACATGAAATACTTGACATGAAAATAGATCATGAAAATGAGAAGGGTGAAATAATCCCTAAAAAATTCGGCAGCCTAACGAAGCCACTTTAACATTCATAAAATGAAATGATGAGAGAAAGAGGGGGTATCTCATCATATGAACAAGAAAAGGGCTGTAAGATGAATATAAAAGAACATCCTTCAATATAAGTTCATGGAGCATAAAATAAATGACATAAAAGTGATTACTTGAAAAGAAAGAGAGAGGTCAGATCCCTTACCTTAAAACGTAACTCTTAAAACTCAAAGGTTGTGACCTTGAGGGCTTGCGGGAATCTTGGGAGGACTCCATAGGAGGTAGTGAGACCAGAGCTTCGTTGGGGGAGAGTTGGGAGTCGAATGGATGAGAGGATGGCTTGATATTTATAGGGAAAGTTAGGGGACAAGGCATTAATGGCCAATGGACACCTCATTGGTGGTTTTGGAAAAACCATGGGCTTGACCATGGTATTTCCCATGGTATAGAACACATGGGTCCCCCATACAATAATTAATCACCTTTGGTCGTCCAACACTTAAAATATCTCATGACAACATCATGACACAGTTCTGATGTCATTAAACATACAGAAACCCTAAAACTGTATTTTCACAATTCATCAAAAATTCATCTTTCTCAGAAAAATCCCAAAATTTCACCTTAACCAAATATCAATGCCCTGAATTCAAAAATGAACTCAATTTTATAAAAAAAATTCTAAATATTTTTTGTTTAATTTTTAAATAAATACACTATTAACTAAAAATTCATTTTTTTCAGAAAAATCCCCAACAATTACCTTACATAATATCAATGCTCCCAGTTCAAAAAAGAAATCCATTTTATAAAAATAATTTTCTAAATATTTTTAATTTAATTTATAATTAAAAAAACACTATTCACCTGAAAAAACTAATACTTGAATAATAATTAATGAAACAGTTGTTTACCTATTTTATTGAACCACATAACTTAATAAAGGTGTCTAGATTATATTAATACTTTCATTAAGTGATATTACTAATCCATTTGGTCAAATTACTAATCCTAAGCATAAAATCACTAATCATAATATACTATTCATCAAAAATTAAGTTGATCTTATTAGACTCAAAATTTCGTACTGAACATAATTGTAGAAGACCATTATTTGAAAATAATTACACATAATTAGTTATCCAAGGTTTACAAAAACATTAATTTAAAATATCCTTCCTCTAAAATTCATCAAAAATATGCATACTATATTTATCCGGACATTTGAAAATTCATAAACATCATCATTAGAAGAAATCGAAATTTTTATTTAAAACAAAGGATTACACAAGGTAGTTATGGTCTCCTTACATAGCCATTTATCAAACCATCATATGACCTAAGTTTAAGGTGTGATAAGGTGAGAGAATCTGAGGGAGGCACATCTAACATCGCACGAGTAGTAATTTTTATCAGTTTGAACTTCTCACAAAGGCGATTCCATTCTAGCTTCAAACGATGAAGTTCAGCTTGGGTTTGGTCCAGAGAAAAGCCCAATGGTGCTATTAGATGGGCTCCTTCCCAATTTCTATTAGATAGGCTTTGATCGGTCCATGACTACTGGGTGAGGCCATCAAATTTTCCTTGTATATTAATTAACCAAGATCACTTGTATTTGGAGACAATAATCAAACATTTAGTTTCCAGCGGTCATATTGACCAATGGTCATATAACAGTCAAAACCCAAAAGTCTCATTTTAATTATACTCATGTTGTCAAATGAAACAGTTTTGTTGAGTATAAAAAAAATATCACACAAAATTAGGAAACACTATTTATTCAAAATTTTGGGTATTTACAATACCACCAGTTTGTCTATGTAATGACTAAAGACGCTATCCATCAAATCCATAAATATATCTAAGGGATTGGTATTTTTGAAGGGAATAACTAAAAAATAAGTTCCCATACATTGTACAGAAGGAAATCGTTTGAATATCTTCCTTCATAACCATTAACTGATGATATCCTGAATTAAGATCCATCGTTGATAAGTATTTAGCTCCTCACAACTGATCAAACAAGTCATCATCATAGGAAGAGGATACATATTTTATGGTGATCTTGTTTTCTTCCCAATAATAGATACACAACCTCATTGATTTATCCTTCATAAAAAGAGCATTAGGCCATCTAAAGGTGATTCCATTCTGGGTATGAATCCTTTTTCCAAATTCTATTGTAGTTTCTTCATTAACACCTCTATCTCGATTGGATACCTCCTTTAGGAACACATTTTAGTTGTAGAAGATCCGTGTATGAGTACTATTGACAAATCCACATCATGATCGAAGGAAATCTAGGTAACTCTTCAAGAAATTCATCAATATATTCCCTCATAGTAAGAATTTCCCAAGGGTTGATAAAATTATTTGATTCAACTGTTTGGTTGAGGTATGAATCATTATAGGAAAGCATCACCCAAACAATTCATGGATTTATAAAAGGATATTCATTATCTTCCTTGAATTTTTATAGGATAATGGGATTGTTTGTAATCAGAAAATATATTTCCATTTCTTAACAGTTTATATTTATTATATATAATGAGAGCCAATCCATCCACAGTATAGCATTGAATTCATCTAAGGGATGTATTATATGATAAACTGGAATAATATTCCCACATACAATGTTATGATAAATTTACAAGACTTGGTATTAAATTATTTCACCACTATGTGTTTTTTTATATAAGTCTTTTTCAGGGATTTAGGGTTCTGATTCAATATTTAAATAAAATATACATGATATAAATGGATTCATATAATATGAATCAAATTTGGATTTTTTAATTCTGTTGTGAATAGTAATTATAACATGTATGAATTATTTATTGTGCATCACATTTTTTGTATTGTTGTAATAAGCCTTGCCTTTATCCTCTATCGTTGGTGGTTACAGACATAGATTACACTAAAGGATTTGAGGTTTATTTTATTGGATTTCATTGCGTCATTTCTCCCTACAGTTGCATCAATGCACCATTGTTGGTGGTCTCCCTTCTTCAACCAAATTTTCCTACTTCCTCACATATTTTTTATCATTAATGATTTTGGTGGCCTTTTCAACTACAATTGAAGCATTTGTCCATCCCTTTATAGCAGTTTCCATTATACTACTCCACGAATTTTTGACATGTGGGTGGATGAGTTTTCTTTCCACCATTTTTAATAGTTCATTTGGCTTGAAACTCCATCTTTAAAATCCTATTACCATATACATGGGACAATTATCTAAATTCAATATCCAATTTGAGATCACATCAAATAGATTTTTTATAACTCGTAATGTATCTAATTGAAGGGTCCTTTCAAAGGTGTGGTTTTAAATCACTAAGGAATATTTCAATTTTTCTATCAATTTTTTTTTACAAAACCTGATGAATAAATTGAAAGCCTTGTGATATTTTATTTATAGGGTACGATAGATTCATCTTCCTTGTACTCTAGATATATGTATTATCTATACATATTAGTTTTATGAGTTCAATGGAATTATATGGTATTAAATTATAAGGAATCAACCTTTAACATTACATAATCTCGAAATAATTAAATAATTCACATTGAGGAACTTTTCAGGTTTAGAGCTTCAGAGAATTCGGCCATAACAATTAAATATAAAAAATTACAAAGTATAATCTTCTACTCAGTTTCCATTTATTTCATAAAATAAAAACTCTTAAAAAAAGAAACTTGTCTACTTCCACATTTTAGATATCATGACTTTTCCTTGATCCCATCATTAACCCTATTCATCATTAAGTCCTATGAAAAAATATTTTAAAATAATGGATGAGCATAAAATGATTAGTAAGGGTAATAAAATATGGAATGAAAAAATTAGAGCATCAATAAATTCAAATCAATGAAACCATTCTTTTTCTTCATAACACAAATTATGAAATCACAAGATTTAGGAATAATACACAGAAATAATAAATTATAATGGTAACATGTGGAATCCAACACATACATACATTGAAAAATTATTAATTGTGTATGGAGTTACATTTGGAATGCACATCACTGTATATTCCCTTAATCTCTAAGGAGAATCATTATCATTTACCTACATCATGTTTCCCAATGCATTGGGAGCTATATTTGGATCACCCTCCATAGGTATATCACGGAATTACCCATATATGTAATCAATGCCCAAAAATCATAACATAATCATAATGCATAATACATTAATAAATGAATTATAAAATTTCCACATTCTAATCACATTATATCAAATAATTTTTTTGAAATAAACAATGTTATATCAAAAAAACATCAAAACCATTTAAATCATTAAATAATGAGAATTTTTAAATCAAGGTGTTCCATACCACATTGAATATTTTAAATGAATTAAAGTTTTAAATTAATTTCAATATAAATAAATCGTTAAACCAATTTTAAAAACAATGAAACTAATGAGAAATATTTATAATAATAAATCTTTAATACAATATTTTATGTTAAGGAGTTCTTAACCAAATGAGATTTTCTTTAATACCAATAATTTGGGAATGAAATTTAATCAAAACATTATAATATAATGAGAATATGGAGATTCATGATATATTTTGTCAAAGGGTAGTATATACCCCATATAGAATTGAATTAGTGTATAAAAACAAATAAGTCTCAATGGAATGTAAATTGAGACAAAGTCTTTTGCAATGATCATATCTGTAGATTAAGGACAAATCAATGACATAATTATGTGTGAAAAATTTAATACACCAAATATAAGTGGATATTATGTTTAAAAAAATCATAGTTCATTCACACATATTCATAGCAAGACAAAAATAATGATTTAGAAGATTTACCTAAAAATGGAAATTGGGTTAAGATGTTCCATTATAGAAATTCGACAGATTAACAACGTAGCTTTAAATTCCTAAAATTGAGTTGATGAGAGAAAAAAGGGTCTCTAATCACATAGACATAAAATTTACAGGAATATGGATATAGAATAAAATATTAAAACATAAGATAAAGAAAATTAAAAGGAATGACATAAAATATGTCATTGATAGGAAGAGGAGAGTGAAATATTCCTTTACCTATTTGGTGACTTACAAAGCATACACCACATGAAAGAAGGATCACACAATGAAGATGTAAAGAAACATAAATTAAGGTATATAACAAAAATAATACAATAATTGGAAGTACATATATAAAACAAAATTAAATACTTTCAAATATAGCATGAATCACATAGGAATAAAAAGTGACATTAAAATCCCTTACCTCGTTGCAACCAATCTTGTCGTATGAACAAAACATAATAACCACCAAATAAATCACATAATAACATGAATATAAATAGAGTCCTGATAATATATATCAAATGGAATTAAACAATACACCCCATTAAATAAATAAGTTGCTAACAATGGAAATCTCACAGAATTAAAAGTAATATAGGAAACCCTTACCTCATGTCCGACTTGACCCGCTCATTCTTTAATCTCTTGAATAACAAACTAAAGTAAATTTATACATTATTAAGAAAATTTCTCTTGTTTATTATTTATTTTATTTAACTTATTACGATGTTATAATCGTTATTCAATCATTTAAGTTAATAACGTTCATTTTTTCGATATTTGGTACTTGAGTCAAAAATGAACTTCATATAATTTCAAGTTATTCATGTGGTCAAAAGTAAATTACCTACAGAATGATATTCATTATTTAGATATAATATATATTATATATATCAAGTGTATTTTGTATTTATAATAGTAAATGACATTTGGTGATAAGAAATGAAAAACAACGTTCATGGAGACGGTAAGCCTTGCATACGTATGAATGCTACATTAATTTCTATTTCATATTTAATAGAATTAAAACATAATTATATATAGAAATATTATAATTTAAGTATAATATATTATATATTTTCATTAATCCCATTATTAATATTTTTCATGTATGGTATTAATGAGTCATATCACGTTGAGGGGGCGGTAGTCCGCACTTCGTCAAATGAAATTATCATATTTATCCACTATGGAAACCATAAAGGTATGATATAAATGAAAAATATAGATGTATAGAGAATATATAAATATAAAATATATTACATGTAAATAAGTTTCTATATTTATTTCCACCATAAGAGGTGTTAAGAGATAATTGAACAATAATCGTTTCGTGAGGCAGTAGTTCACCGTCCATAGAGATAATATGATCATTACCCATTAGGAAGAGGTTTTTGTATGTGTAGTTCAAATAAATCTCATAAAAACAACCACGTATAATGAGGATACTGGTGTTTTTTAAGGAATGTAATAAAAAGGTTCTTGGTGGTTGGATATGTAAAATGAAATAAAAGAACACATGAGAACACGTTTCCTTTAAATAGGGTAACTCCATTTGGTTTGATGTAATAAGGATTTCTTGAAATTCCTTCTGCCTCAGTTAAGGCTTCTAGGTGGAAGATAGGGATATTAAGAGATTATTTGTGTATATAACAATGGTTGTAAGGGTCCCCAGGATGGGCCATATATAGGAATCCGGTCACACCTGAGAAGTGTGGTGCCAACTATTAAGCTGTGTAGCCATTTTGAGAGCCTGGAGGATGAAGGGAAAGACTAGGAGGCAGACTGGACATCACTCATCAGTTAGGAGCAGGGTTTTCCAAGGGAGGAGTCTGGTGACGATTCTTCTAGCTAGGTGTCAAGAGTCAGTGATCATGATTTTCTTGGTAGCGACTTCAGTCTGAAGAGGAGGAAGGGCCGGCATGGAGGTAAGAAATACCACAAGGATTATTCTTATCTCCCTTATCTAATGGAGAATCGTACGTCCATAAGGGTGAAGGTCCAAGTGAGGGAAGGTGGTCTCAACTCTAGTGGTAATGTTGGTCGATAAGAGGTGGCAGACGATGGGGATGATCCCGTCAGGAAGGTCCTACAAGATACAGCCATTGATGGTGAGCAACCCAAGGAGGTACTACTTCACTCTGGAGAGGAATTGGAGGTGGAAGCCCATGGGGTCATTGCCACTTCAGAAGAGGGCATCAAAATGATGGAAACGACCATTCGGGTGGACACTAGTAGAGATCTGTGGGAGTGGATTGGAAAACATAATCATACCCTAGTAAGAGTTTGTAAGGCAAGGAAAATAAACCAAGAGGAATACTTACAAGCATGGGATCGCTTAGTGCGCTGATTTGAAGATCTTATAATGGATGATCCATCCTCACTGGTAACTTCTTTTTCTTGGAAAATCTTAAATGATAATAGGGCCAATAGGTTCGAGTTGTATTTTAACAATTTTTTTCTCTTGGGGTTTCTCAATTTATCGAAAAAAGTGTTTTGGGATTAGAATAAAAAAAGGATGTTATGATGGGTTTGACATGATGGATTTTTATAAGGGGGAGTAGGGTATCATTATGAATGATTGAAAATATTATTTTATTATATAATGATTTTCAGTTTCTAATGTCAAAAACATATTAAAGTTGAAGATAATATGATAATTGTTCTAAATAATATAATTATATACTAATAGGATAGGTTAATTTTTTTTTAATTTTAATAATGTTATTTATTTAAATCATTCATTAATGTGGTAAACACTGCATCATTATTGTTTCATAAAGAATATTTTTCATTTGATGATTAAAAATTATATAAAAAAATACATTGATATAGGAAATATATTTTGATTTAAAATTAATAATTATAGTCAAATATAGGAATTATATAACCCCACATTAATATTGTTTTATCAAAACATTACATGTTTATGATATTTTTATTGTTACGTAAAAAAAAAGTAAATAATGTCATTATCATACCCAAATAGCTTTAAAAGGCCAAAATCCTCACAAAATGATTTTATTGGTTAGAAATAACCCATACAATAATATCAGGACAAGTGTTTTGGTAATTTTGTATTATTATAATTTTTTTTTACCTTGAATTACCCTATTTACCTTTAAATGTGCTATATAAAAGTGAAAGATAAAATTCACTAGAAATTTATTTAATCATATTGAACCACATTTGACATACTGATAACAACCATATTTTTCATATTTTTGGAATTCAATTCATATAATTGGTAAAATATAAATTATTTGAAAAATTTGGGTTTTTAACTATTACTAACTGTTTTCACTATTCCTAAAAAATTGAAGGATTCTGAAAAATACAAAAAAAATAATCATAATATAAATTTGATATTTTGAATTAGAAAATGATGGCTATTTTAGAAAATTTATAACATAAAATTTTCTTAAATTAATTTAGAATTAATTCATGTTGTCGAAACACAAATCATGTTTTTTAAGAAATAATAACTATCAAAAGATGGGCAATAGTTTATATACACTTTCAAATTGAAATTATTTCCAATGACCAACACTGGATTAAATGTTAAAAATATAATCTAATTACACTTTATAATCATTTTAAATGATAATATATCCATATAAATAAATTATATTAAATGGAATTTTTGAATTAAAATGTAGTATATTTTCACTATTCATTAAAAAAAATTAACATTATCAGAAAAATAACAAAACATTACCCAAAGTAAATTTGTATGTCTTGATTCTAAATAAGACATTTATTTTTGCAAATATATCATATAAAAGAGACCAAAAATATATTTAAATAGGTTTCTCTAACAAAAGGTGGTAAATCAATATTTTAATGAATATTAAAGTATTTATGCGTAAAATTAGACTCATTCTCATTTTAAGCCTCATAATTTTATTTTATAAATGTAATAACAATTAAAAACATGTGTACTCATAATGTGATTAGTTTTTTTCATTTCCACTAATAAAATAGCTAAACATTCAAAACTATTTAAAATAATAATAATAATAATAATATTATTATTATTATTATTATTTAAATATGACTCAGCATTGTGTGCATAGAACACTTCAGAGAAACCCATTGTTGTGTGTCAGGTATGAAAATTAATATACAATCCCTTTTAAAATAAATTTTATTTTTAATTCAATAATATTAAAAAATATGAAAATGTCATATTCTTAATTTTCCTGGGATGTCACATAAATTTTATCATAATGTCTTCCCACTCCATCTCCTCAATTTCATCCCTCCGTCATGTTTTGTTAATCGAATCCCACCATTTATCATCTTCCCCATATAGTTGGTAATCATATAGAGTTGAATTATCTATATTAGAATAGTGAAGAACAAGAATGATCATCGATGTCGAGTTTACCCACTTTTTTTCCACTAGATGATCAAAATATCCACTAAACATTGGGGGTCACTACCACATAAAATAATCTATAGACAGTTTCTCATTATACGTTTAGGACATATTTGACATGTCATTCATGTTATTTTTCATAAGTTGATAAATCTAGTGAATAATCTAAAAGATATTTTGAAATCCCCCCCAAATTAAGTACATTGTCCCTCACACAAGTTGTCGGCTTCTTTTCTCCTAGATCCCATTATTTTCTAAAATTGAAAATGTTATAAAAATATATATGTCAATAATTTATGATTAAATAATTTATTCCTTTTTAAAATTATATATAAATGATTATTTTGTGAGATTCTTATATTTATAATTTTTTAATAGAATGATTTTGTGGTGCATAAACATACTTCATACCATACTAAGGGTTTTCCATAATGTTCCATAATCCCAATTCCCAAATTAACTAAACTGTGTTTTGATTCAAAATATTGTGACCCTTATTTTTCTGACATTTATATTAAATCATTTTAATGATAGAAACAATAATATCATTACACAACCAAGATCGAAAACTTTAGATCCTTTTGAAAATTATGAACATACATAACTTTTACAAAATAAAAAAAATTATTTATTTTATTCTTCTGTGGATTCTAATAGCCCATCGTGATCTCCATAGTACATGTAATCACCTGAGGATATAAATCAATGATATGAGTGAGTGAAAGCCTTGTTGGAGGATATTTAATAACATTATTCAATATACATGGGGTGACCAGAATTCTAACATTGACATCATAATAATGAGAGTAAGAATTATGTGAAGGCATGTACTATTGCAATGCAAAAAATGAAACATCCGGCCTTAGGGGTCAACTGCAAAACATTATTGTAAATAATAACACGATAATTTTTACACAAGATTTAGTTTATCTAATGATATTTTTCAAAATACCAATTCATTGGAGATGTATATAATTTTGGGCGAACTAGTCGCATCATAACATCACTATTATCAAGTAAGTCACATAAAACATATATCAATCTTGAAAATAAAATAAAACATGGAAATAAATAGGATTTATTTCATAAATAAGACATTCATATGCTTGGTGTTCCCAAATTAAATTGGGATACCATAATTTATATAACAATCATCAACCTATAGATTAGAAGAAACGATCTTGAGAAGTAAAAAATGTATGTTTTTTTTTGATAGAAGAGTTCTTTTTGAAATAATTGTTTTTTTCATAAACTAATGTGTAAATAATTATATGCTATAACAATTATTATAATGATGAATAAATGATATATATGGAATAACAAAAATGAAAAAGATGTGAAAGAGATAATATTCAAATAAAGAGATTCTGGTTCATGAATTCCCCATACCTTCTATCGGAATTCGTCTATTAAATTAATATACCATATAATCACATTATATTCATTAATTAAAAAACCCAGAATTTGTAACTAAATTTTACTAAATATGGTCTTATTGTGTTAATTTATGTGTTTCTAGATTAGTTATAGTGGTTAATTTCATTTTTTTGAGAATTTTTTTTCACGATCTTCCATATTGGTTTTTCTTGTGTACATTGACGTTCCTGTAAAATGTAGATAATTATCCAGAATTTTTTTAATATATTAATAATGATATTCCTTATTTTAAAATTATATTATATTTACTTTTGTTTTATTTTATGTTTATTAATAATTATATACACATTAATGATTATCATTTTAGGTTCTATATATACACATTATAATGGTTTTATTATTATCCTTGAAGGTGTTAATGGAAAATGAATGTGTAACACCCATGATGTCGTTAAATTGTCACATCAAGGGCGGCTGTTTAGTTTTTATAATAAAATTTATAGAGTTAGGTGTTTAATTATGGATATTAATTTAAAACTATATCGTTATATTTTATCAGACATATAATATTTATCATTCCATTTTTATAAGAGAAGGTGAGGAAAAAATAATAATTGAAAAAAAATAAAAGAAAACGGAAGAAGGAATTTAACTCTTGTATTTATCCACCTTGAGATCATACATAGGTAATGGTTTAAAACTTTTGTGATACCATGATCTCAAGGATGTGGGAGAGGGGCATGGATGGTTTTTTAAGAATTAGAATCAAAATCAAATATTAAGAGGTTTGAGGAGAAGATGTTTTTAGGTGTGGAATTTATATTCGAAGATAGGGGTGTCTTGTCATTATTAAATTCGTTAGTTTATTATTTTCGCTCAATAAAATGAATAAATTTAGAATTATCTGAAAATATATTAAAATAATAAATTTTATTTATTTATTTTTTTCTTCATATTCCTTACACCATCTATGACTCCATAATCCTTGTATTTTTCTTTTATTGAAAATAATCATATTTTACTATGAATAAAAAATAATATATTATAGAAAGGTCTCAAAAATTCAACGAACATAATTTTCAATGTGTAGAATTTAAAAATAAACACCATAATAGGAAAATAGTTTTCTTAATAAGAGTAATTTTATTTATTATTAAATTCATCATTTACATGGATAATACAAATTATAAAATTAAAAAAAGATTTTATAACACTTAAAATATTCTCTTAAGACCTCATGAAATTATTTTAATTAATTAGAAATCAAAATAATAATTAATTAATAAATTTTATAAAGAAATATATTTTTTAAATTATTATATTTAGACATTACATTGTAATAAAATATTCAAGACTTACATAAATACCAACACTTAATTAAAAATATATAAAACATTTATGAAAATAAAATATTGTTCAATTAGACAATAAAACTTTTCATAAGATGCCTTCATTTTCTTTATAATATCAGGGAAGAGGTTACTGTTCATTTTGATAGTTTACTATTCATAAGTTTCATTTTAATATTCGACTAGTCAAAATATTATTTCATCAATAAAGCTTCCATAACTTCAAGAAATAATTCTTATTTCATTAATTATTAAATAATAAATATATTATTATGGTCTCGGTGTGATTTTATGAGATTTATACTACATGAAATTACTAAAAGATAGATGAAATTACTATAATAAAATTGTTGGGATATCAAAATAATTAGGATAATGAGATCATAAAAAATCATGATTCATGGGAATAAATTTTCTAATCACTAGAAATTTTTCAAAAATTTATATCTATTTTATTGGTTACTCGTTCAGTATATTGAATACATAAATTTAGAAAAAATATTTGGAAGAGAATAAATCCTTAAAATGAAAAACATAAAATATTAATGTATTCACTTGATTTCTAATTTATGGTTTCGAAATATATTTATTAATATTATTTAGATAAAATATTTGGATATTTGTACATCACTCATTTTTAAAAATTTAACTAGAAAGAAATATTTCCAAAAATAAAATATTATCGATAAAATATAATAAATATTTTTAAAAAACTATGAAAAAAACATCAAAAAACATGACAAATATTAATTTTATTGAATAAATATTAATTTTGAAAAATAAATATTTTTAATAATTGATAATTTGGATGTCAAATATTTTTTATAAAATATATTTTATCCACCTTAAAAAAATTTATTACACATATGATATATCATAAATAATAAAAATATATGATGACAAATTTTATACTAAACATTATAATATTTAATTTAATTTATTCAAACCTATCAGCAATTTGGAATTTTGAAAAATTTAAGAATAAAATTCCACCATTTAGATAAATTGTATAATTATATAAGCTTTTTATGAGTTATCTAAAAGTAAAAGGTGTCTAAAATAAATTCTCATTACTCTTGAGTGTTTTATAGTATTTTAATTAATAATATTGATGTTTTGTAATCTCATAAAATTTTAACTTTATTAAAACAAATGTGAAAATTTGTATGTCTACGTTAAATCCACAACATATTTGAAATTAAACTTCTACATAACAAAAATATTACATCAGTATAGAAAAGTGATAATGAGTGTTTTTTCTTACAAAAAAATGAGTATAATGGTTTTCATAAGAATTTATATGTCCCATATATACTTTTTATAACTATTATAGATTCCCAAATGTGAGAATCTGAAAAATGTGTAAATCCATATCATTTCCAAAATAATAATTTATACCATGAACTATAATTAACTTTAGGTAATGAAATTGTAATGATTTAGAATATATCTGGGACTCTTCTATAGTTTCATGATATCATTTACATATGAATATAGAGAAAATAATATCTTCTCATGCGGATATGAGATACAATAAACTATTGATCATTAATAAAAATTTATTACAATTACTAATTTCCATTAAATTTAAATATAAATGTTTTTAGGGTCTCAATATGATCAATAATAATTTTTTGTCTCTATTTCCAAATAATTTTAGAGAATCCTTAATATTATTATTTGGAAATATAAAATTTTTCTTCTGGATTTTGAGAAATTTAAAATCTATTGAAAATTTTATTTTATACAAAGAGCCTAATACAAACAATTAATTTATAATATCATCAACAGAATAAGTAATAGTTTTTATAGATGATCCAAAAAATAAAACGGAGATTTTTATCAATGATGACATATTTAAAATTTCATTTAATATAAAAAGGTGTATCCACCATTCCCATAAATATTTATTATGTTAAAAATATCATGATAATATATCATATCTAGATATCAGAAATTTTTAAATTCTATAATGTTCTCTCATTTTTTTGAAACATGCATTGACAAATTTATGTTTTCAAAACATTGTGGTTGTTTTACATAATCATCATCTTGTACATTTCAATTATGGAAAAACACATACTGCCAATTTGAAATTAAGTGAATCTTATAAATGGTGTATATTCAATATTAATCTAAATAGATTTAATTATAGCTACATATACATAATATTCATAATATTTTATATTATGTTATTTATTGTATTTTTTTCATAACACTTATATTTATATCAAAGTATAAATCATTTTTTAGTGCATGTATTTCTAAAAACATAGTCTACACCAATTATAGAAAAATCAATTGGACATTAAATCAAAGTGTAAACATTTATTTTTTAAAACACATTAAGTTCACACTTAGTATTATATTATTAATCATCCCCTAAATACTCATATGGATACTTTTTTTAAAAAAATTGGTACAAATCCACCATCATAGTATTATTTTCATGAGGAAAATAATGGTTTTTGTTGGTTGTCCTATATAACATAAAATATTACCACATTGATGATTCATATGGATTTTATGACTCATTGTTTTTATAAATGATTATTATTAAATGAATGGTTGATTTTATGTTATCATAAAAAAACGAAAAAACTTCCTCAATTGTTATCTCTTAAAAATTATTTTCCAAAAATTTATTGAAAAATTATAATTAATGTAAAATCCAAATAAGTGGTTTGAATTGGTTAAAAAAGGATCATTTTAATCAAATATGACATTTAATGTAATATCATTGGTACATTTTGTTCAATACTCTAGAAAATTTAATATTTTTATATTTCCCTAGAAAAATCACATCTTTGTATTTTAAAGTGAAATAATGCAAGTTATCTTTAGTAATTTGGATCAATATTTGTCATCCAAAAACACTGACGTAATAATATTTTTCATTCTTTCTATATACAACAAATATATAGTCTTATTAAAAAACATTCAATGTAAAAATATATTTTTTTACATAGCCAAATGTACTAACTAACTGGGAGTAGATGTTTTTTTTGAATTTAGTACTTAGTGACATAACGTCTAGTAATCTCTTGGAGAACTCTTCTTATTCCTTCAATTACTCCTTTTTTCAATGGAGTTCTATGATTTGAGAAGTTAATTATTATAAAATTATTATTATAAAAATGTATCAAATAATGAATTAATAAAATGACAACTATTTTCACTATTATTATTTTCAAAAGGTATATTTTTCTCATTTTTTATATGAGAAATATAATGTTTTTGTTAGAAAAAAATTGTGAATTTTTTTCTAGAAGATAATCCCAAGTATATCATTTTTACCTATTAACTAAAAAATATATAAAATTTATTTTTAACTATTACATCATTTTTTTGAAGATAAAAGTAAAACAATATGCACTAATTATAAATCATCATTAGAGGATACTTGGACAATAAAAGTAAATCATGGATCCGATTTCATTCAAAATAGAAAATGATAATAAGAATTAAAAGAATTAAACCTATACTATAGGAATATATAACTACTACTTTCATAATGAGTACGGATCAATATATAATAATACAGTCCTATATCATCCATTCAACAACCACAGTTGACAATGCATTTCTCTAGGGAATTGATATCTTGAATATTACTGTCTTCTATGTTATACTTACAAGTATTCCCATGCTTGTCTGAGTAATGAATAAAAAACCATTATGAGTTTTATAATGTGCATTTACCAA
Organism: Viscum album; assembly: GCA_963277665.1. Classification (NCBI taxonomy): domain Eukaryota; kingdom Viridiplantae; phylum Streptophyta; class Magnoliopsida; order Santalales; family Viscaceae; genus Viscum; species Viscum album. The sequence goes on along the minus strand of OY728127.1, from coordinate 2,100,808,430 downwards.
TGATAATGTTCACAAGTTTACCATCATAAAATATTTGTATTATGATATTTATATTCATCATATGGCCAACAAAATACCTAAAATTTGAAATTAATGTTTTTTCATGTATTGAAATATTACATATACCATTGAATTCCCATTTTAAATTTTCAATAAAAGTGAATGTGATTCCATTTATCAAAAAAATCATCATGAATAATTATTAATTTTCAGTCTTATTAAGGTAAAATAAAATATCCATTTACTAAAAAAATAGAATGAAATGGTGGGACATTGTCAATGTGTACAATAATATTATATTAATTGAAAAGTGAAGGGATTATATGGTTATGAGATAAGATATTTTAAAATGATACATTTTCAATAGAGGGATTATAGTATCTAGAATTTCAATTGAACATAAAATATCATAACAATACAAGGAATTTTTGGAAATAAAATGTAAAGAAATTTTCTATTTCCTATATGTATAAATGATTATAATATCCTTGGATGAGATAGAATTTAGGCATCTGATCCACCTCTCAGTCAGCATCCATGAGATATGGGTGGAGCCAATATTGATTTCCAAAATGATGGCGTGGATTAACACTACAAATAGATTTTCTTAGAGAATGATTATTTGTCTTATTAAATTGTTTTGACAACATCACTCATATTGTCTCCGAGAGAGGTAGATAGTCTTCATTGACCATGGAGACATCCTTATTCATTTTCAAAATGATATCTAAAAAACGATCTATAAACTAGTGGTCTTATGTTTCTTCCTAACGAGGTATTCATCATGAATATATTAAATCATATAAAAGAGGGTTTCTATAAATATAGCATGGTTCTATAGGAATGTATTAAATTATTTTTCATTCTATATTGTCTATGTAATATGATGTCATGGATAGAAAATTAAAATAATTCCCAAAATGGTTTATCTAAATCCATGAATACAGAAAACAACTAGAAATTTGAAGCATGCATAATAAATGAGTTTTGGTTATGCATAGAATTTTTAATATAAATATAGATTTTCGACATGAAATTAGATACATTAATTTGAAATAGAAATGTGAGTTATGGGGAGAAACTAATCTACAACAATCTATAGAGTAGTTCCTAAAAGGTGTTGGATGGAATTCTTTAGATCATGAAAATTTAAAATATAAATTTATAGAGTGTTGATGAAGTATTTCATCATAGTAATTGGTGTAGAACATTATCATTATCCTAATGATGGAGACAACGTATAATTTTGAGTGAGATCCCAAAAGAAAGATGACATGAGTTAGATGGAATACAAACATGATAAAGCCTCCAAGAATGTATAAATCTATAAGTATTGATTTATCCCATTCTAAATTAGGAGAACCAATCTAAACCAACAATATTGGGAGAAATCATATTATGATTAAAAAAACATGGAATAGATAACTCTACAAGTGGGGCTCCAACAGAAAATGATGTTCTTGTGAGGAATTATGTAATTATTATTCACTATAAATTGAACCATCTCATGAAGAATGACTAACAGTATATCAATTTTGTATTTTATATTGAAAATCATGTCTATATGTGTTAACGAGTCCAAGAAAATATGCATTATGTGGGTTAAAATACAATTAAAATTCCAAAATTTATGTGATTAATACATTAATTCAATCCATGTAGATTTAAATTGAATGATGAAGAAATATGATTTCAGAGCATGCCATAAAAATTTTTATATTTAGCTATGATATCAATTCAAAATCATGATAAAGTAAATATAAAGGTGAAATAAAATATAAATATTGTTTTCAATTTATATCCTATAAATGGATTGATCATGCTGTTATTGACTAGATAATTGCTGATTTTTTATTCCAAAGCCCATATGATGATATGGGATGCTTAATTTTTTCTGAAAAATGGGCATTTTTTACTATTAAGATTTATGAATCTTAAAAAAAATATATTTCCGAGGGCTAATGACTATAAGAATGGTAGTTGAAAACAAATTAACTATGAATGGGTAAAAAAGTTTATAAATAATATCTAAATTAACCCTTAAAATTATATTATACATTGATAGGTCTATTCACGCTCATGTGGTATACTTCCATCATATTTGATGAATGATTGTAGAAAAATATATATATCATTTTTTCCCTTAGAAAATAAAAAGAAATATATATGTGAATGTAAAAGTACATTTTAGAATACACATCATAGTAATAATTTCAACTTTCCCCCAAAGAGGAATGTTTACTCCATAACTTTTGAATGACATTATCTAGCTCATTTCAATTCACATGACCTCTTTATAGTGGAATAACTATTTCTTCAGTTACATGAGGTTTTCTATACCCATGAATGAATTGGATAATATAAAATAGTATAGAGATAGTGGGAGGGGATAAAATACATCTAGATTCCCTAATGGTCTTGATTTACACTACAATCTATGATATATATGAGCAAGATTATATAATATTTATGTATGGGGAAGATAAATGATAAAATATGGTTTCCTTGTCTTACAACTATATTTTATGTAATGTATCTTTCAATAGTTCCATTAATCTGAAAAATATTTAGTTTTGTCTCATAATGTCTCTACCCAAATTGATGAATATCGCCAAAACCCCAATATTGGTTGGAATTTTTCTTATAAAACTAAAATAGATAAATTCAAAGGAATTATAATCTATGACAATTGTATTAATATTTTCTCCTAGAGTGGTCATACTGAGAAGGTTCTAGAACACATTAAATATAATGATGAAATTTTAATATTCAAAATTTTTGTGAATATTACCTGATTGAGAGAAATTTTATTATTTTTAATTTCAACCCTCATATTGATATAATCTTCCTAATGACATTATAGGTGGTTTGGAGAAGGAAATTTTCAAAATATATGAATTTTTTTGGTATACTCCACATATAGAATGAAGTCATGAATCTAGGCATTGACCCATAGTGGTAGTGATCCCTATTTGAAAAATATAAGAACCAGCCCAGATGAATTACCTTGAATAATATACCCAAATAATTATAAAAAACAATTATTGAAACCACTATATCTTGGAAATCTATCAGAGTTTAGTCCATACACAACCTCTATGACTTTATATTTTAAGGGTATAGATGTGATAATGGATTTATATTGATGAAAAAAAATTATATATGATTTCCTAAATCAACTCTAGTCTACAGGGGTCTCTTAAAATTTTTCAGGAAGAATGATTCAACATTAATAAAAGAAATTACTCATATCCATGATCATATCATCATCCTGATTTAACAACATTAAAATACGGTACTTCAACTATAATTAAAATAATTTAATGTTTTTATAGTTCATTCCACCACATTTTATACATTTGGGATTAAATGTATAATTTTTAAACTATCCTTAATCATAGGTAGATTATTGTGGTTTCATGAAACCATTCATTATTATCAATTATATTTTTTATGCCACAACATCTCTCATCTTTTTTTAAGATATTGAAAATGAAATTCATCATAATTTTCAAATGAACTATATATCTATTTGATCTATAAAACTATTTTTGTTGTAAACATTTTGAGATTGAGGATTTATGGAATGGAAGCATTATTGATTTCAATAAAACCCCAAACATAGTGAATAAATTTTTAATATTCAATGGTTAGCATTAATGAATTATTAAAACTGGAATGAATAGAGTGGTTGAATATCTAGTATAATTTTTTTATAAAATGGCGTGTATATCTGAGAAAAAATAATGGTGTAATACAAGAAATAGTGTCCTAGGCATTGGGGTTAAACACACTAACAAATGTAATATTGATCTTAAGGGACACTATTTTGCTGAGGTGTTTCCTATTCCATGTGTACATGTTACCCACAAGGTTGAACCCAAAAGGACATCTGTGTTCAATACATCTTATATATTCCCTAAATTATAGGGATTTGTAATAATTTATTTTTCCAATATACAAATAATTTTTTGTTTAATTCATCTGTGGCACATTATGGTACCCTATCCATTTCATTATTGCATTCAATTTACAACCAATTTTTCATGTGGTCTTAACACATATTATGAATATTGATAATAGATCAGAAAACATTAATTCAGACATTTTTAAAGAACAAGTAACCATATTATCACTATATTAAATTAATTTTATGTTTTTAATATAACAATGTTTTGTAACCCATAGATTTTTGACCTCTGATGTGAATGATTTTCAATCCAAAATTTTGTATCCCAATGACTCAGAACTAAATGGAATAGATCAAAAGGAATATTTTTTAAACCATATAAAATATAATAGTTTATTATTTTTAAGATGCAATGATTAAGAGTTATATACTTTTAGAATGTAAAACCCCATGAATATCCAAAAAACTATATTTATATAATTTTGGATTTGGGGGATACCCAATTTTTATTCGAAAATGATCTAATTTTCTTATTGGATTTGTTGGTACTGCATTCCTTCATTTTTTCAATTTGGATTTATAGAATTGAGAGATATTTCATTCACATCCACCGATCTATTAGGAATTTTAGTACTACTTGTGACTCCCTCTGTAACTGAAGTGTCAACCATGTAATATTCATATAACTAGGGTCCTGAATGTTTTTCTTTTATGGAAATGCATGAGTTCTAATTATTATCATCCTATTGTAATATAATTTATAATACTTTTAAGAGGTGGGTAGAGGGATAATGATATCATAATCCTCAAATACATGTTGATCGACATCATTGTTTTGGGTAAACAAAATGACATTATTCTATGAAAAAAAAATTTCATTAGAAAAGAAGTTTTAGACAATAATTTTTATAACCGAAATATCCTTCTCTTAATTATGAATCCTTATGGTTTCATTTTTGGCTATATTTTTTGTCTCAAAAATATCTATTATGGCACATTTTCATATAAATAATCCCATTCTTACCTTGGAAATATAGAGCATATTTATAGTAATTATTAATTACTATGAAATAAGAAATATAAAGTTCCATGTAAAGACCTGTAAAATTCATGGGAATTTTTTTCTTAATTTTCTTTTGGATTTTACAAGAACATATTTTCTGACGGCACTTGATTCTGATTCTCGGTGTGCCTAGAATTTCGATCCGAAGTTTAGCTCGGGTACGTTCAGTGAACGAACAAATGGGAATTCCTAACTTTTGAACCGGTGCTCGGAATTGAATTCTGAGGTCACCGATGGAACCGCATCGCTGGTAATTGCTTATGAACCCCTTTTCCGAAGTTGTGTTTTCACGAGATATGTTGATAAAAATTTTGGAAGTTAAAATAAAAATTTAACTACAATTTTTATTTTTTCTAAGTGGTTAAAACCTTTGGGTGTATGTTGGGGAGAACCACCCAACATCCCATGGGAGGTTCTAAGGGTGGTGGGGCCCACACGAACCACACCCCTTCATATTCTCTAACTCCCTCAACTCACCATTAATTTGATAACTTAAGTTATTTAATTAAGTTAGTTATTTGTGATTGTTTAAAATTAAAAAGTTTAAGTTAGGTTAATAAAATAAGTGATGATGTTATTTTATTTGGGGTTGGAACGTTGTTCGGTAAATGCTTGGGAGAAAAAGAGAGGACTCTCGTTCTTCAATGAAGAACACGAAGAACGTTCCACTGCCAACAAAGAACGTCAACCCCCGACGGCGGACGACGGCGAGTGACGCCCTCCTCGGAGATCACCTAACGCCAACGGAGGTTCTCTCCTTCCGCGACGTCTCCTTCCGAGACGCCTCTTCCTGCGACGGTTTTTTCGCGATGAACCTCTGATCAAGCTACGCTCAAGTAGGGGTTTTTTTTATTTTGTTCGTGATTTCTACCTTGAAGTTCTTCGTGAGTTATTACCAATTTATATTGATTAACGAGAGGGGGCCGGACCGCACAAACACGGCCGACCCTCCTCCATTATCCATGTTGTTGATTCGAATGTGGATTGGAACGGGAATGGCGTGGTGTCGTCGCACCGCACGGGATCATACGGCAAGGAATGTGTGGCGCCATCGCGCCGCGCCGTGAAACCGACCAAGGTCACGACGCCGTTGAGCAGCGTCATAGAAACCCGAAGACACCACAGCCGGAGTGGGGCCGCGGCGAAGGGGTGTGGCGCCGACACACCGTGCCAGATGAACCAAGACCGCGGCCGGTTCCTGGCCGCCGGTGTCGGATTAGGGGGGGACCGACCACCGCCGGTCCCGTGGCGGCGGAAGGCAGTCGACCAAGTGGGCCGGCCGATCATGGAGAAACCGGGGGTTACAAACCCCCAGCGGCCAGCTCAAGTGGCCCCCATAATGGGGGGCCGCCGTTACAATAACATGGGGCAGGCACCCCCCCCCCCCTCAAACGGCTCGGCCGTTTGGCCGAGCGCTTGGCCAGCGCGCCCAGCGTACCACACCCAGGCTGGGCCGGGCCGGGTCGCACCAATCGGGCCAGGCCGCGGCCAAGCGGGCCGGACCCGGACCCGGTTCGGGCCAACCCTGGGGGTATTGGGCCGGGTCGGACCGGGCCCGAACCCCTTAATACCAAACCACTTCTGGTCGGTCACCCATAACATGAGCTACGGGCCTCTAATCGACGTACCGTCAGTTGCGATGTGATCCTTGGTTCCATAATGTCGTTTCGGTATATCACACTCATGGTTTTGGAATACTTTGGGTTTGGCCGAGTTGGTTCTTACACGAAACCAATCGGGCCCTCGGAGCAGAAACACTCATAACTTGAGCTCCGGACGTCTGATTCATGTGTCGTCGACTTTGTTGGATTGCTCTTAGTGAGACAGATATTTTGGATTACTCCGCAAGAGGGTTGGACGCAGGTGAAGTATGAGCGCGTTAGTTTTGACTTAAAAACCAACCGGGCCCCTGGGACGAAAAAGCCAATAACTCGCAGACCGGGCGTCCAATTGACGCACCGTCTGCGACGTTGAGTTCCGCTTGACGATACGGAACTTTTGGATACACCAACCTCTCGGCTCGTGGAGCGTACCTTCCGGAATGTGCTTGTTGTGTGCGGGAACCCTAGAGCTGGTTGTGTTGCGACTGCGACGACGACGACGACTGTTCAGATATCCTCAGTGGATTCGATGGCGAGGACTACAGCACTCAGCGATCCTACATGGATCAGTGCTACAGAACATGTGTGGGTCCGATCCTATGTAGGTCAGTGATCAGCAGTCCTGTGTGGGCCAGCGCCTACAGATCGTGTGTGGGTCCGATCCTGTGTGGGTCTTTGCAGGGGTTAGATACCTATTGATCCTTTTGTGGGTTAGATCCTTTGTGGGTCATTTTGGGGGTTAGTTACCTATCTATCTTTTGTGGGTCATATCTTTTGTGTGTCATTGCGGGGGTTAGTACCTATCGATCTTTTGTGGGTCCGACAGCTTAGATGAATCAGTGGAAATATCTGATCATCTCTATCGTCTTACGAAGAAGTATACCCGTGTGAGCTGAATCCTATTTTCCTTTCCTATGTGGATTGTGTTGTGCTATCCTGTGTGGATTTACGTTCTTCTTTCCTATGTGGATTATCTTGTGATATCCTATGTGGATTTACGTTTTTCTTTCCTGTGTGGAATGGGTTGTACTTGGGCTCGGATGTTGGAGCCGAACAAGAATTTATGACTTAGGTATATATATGGGCATATACATAAGTAGTGTCGATTGTTACATCGTGATTGTATCTTTACTTTGTGGATTATCCTTGTACATTCTGGGAGACCATCGGGGGTCTCGGGGTCCCTACTGAGTAGCTTATACGCACCCCTGCACGGGCTATGCCCGCAGTACGTTGTGTTGGTTGCAGACGACGGACAGTGCTGATCGTGGATGAGGCTTGCAGAGCAGGACGGTACCTGGAGGTGGACCACTGGGCGGGACATTCTCGGAACGGACGGCTGGACCCGAGGAGCTGTGGAGGCTACCTGTACTCACCCTTCTGGTGGGATTTCCAGTGGACATCTCGACGTTGCGGATTTACTTTCAGTTGCTGTTTTCCCTTGAGAGTTGTACTTTACTTTCAGTTTGGGTTTGTATACTGGCCCACTTACTTTTCCGCACTTACTGTTGTACATAGTTTTTACCTAGTGTTTACTTATACTGCTTGCTTTCTCTGTGGTGTTTGTTTACTTTTCAAAGGAAATGACTTCCCTTTTTACCGGGATTTACGCCTTGGTGCTAGTCGCCAGCCCCTGGCCTATGGAAGGCAGGCATGGGATAGTCACGGCACGGGCCCCGAGGACGGGTCATGAAAAATTTGTATCAGAGGAGTTCAGTTCTACCGCAAAACTTTGGACTATGATATTTTTCTATGTAAAGAAATAGTGTTAAGTGTATTGGGTGTGGTTATCAGTCCAGGGAGTCCAGTGTTGGTGCGGCAGCCGACATATCCGTACACCAGGACCCTGACTTCTGATTTCTGACTTAATGCACGAAAACATTGATTGCATGTGTGTTTCATGTTTTCATTGTGATTACTTTATGTCAGCTCACCAGGTATACTGTTCTGACCGTGGCACACCTGTTTCCTTTTCAGGATGGCCCCATGACAGCAGCCAGCTACGGTTCTGAGAGTTGAGCGCGACGACAGCCCACCGAGCGACGAGGCGTCGGTATAGGGCCCTTTGACAGCTGAGGCACCAGTGGTACCTTTACCAGCTGAGCCACCGATGCTTCCAGCCCCAGTCGCTGACGATGCACATCTCCTTAGTGCACTGAACGAGTTCCAGCGCCAGCGACTGCCCAGGTTCTGCGGGGTGACGGACCCCCAGGCAGCCGAGGACTGGCTAGAGGCAGTCGTACGAGTTTTTAGGTTAGTGAGGACACTAGCGGACCTCCTGGTGATCCTCGTAGTGAGCTTACTTCACGCGGAAGCGGGCCGATGGTGGAGCTTGATGATCCAGGTGCACGATGAGGCATCTCTTCTCTAGATGGAATTTGAGAGCCTCTTTCGCTCAGAGTTCGTCCCAGCCACCCTCCGTGCGGTGTGCATCCAGGAGCTCCTACAACTGGGGTAGGGCAGCTTGACGGTCGTCCAGTACTCGGCAAGATTTACCGATCTCTCGCACTACTCGACAGATATGATACGGGACCCATTATTTCGGGCCCGGACCTTTGAGCAGGGATTGAGGCATGAGATCAGGGCATCGCTGATCTCCCTCAGCATTCCGACATAGTCAGGAGTAATGGAGCGAGCCCTTTTGATCGAGAGCTTTCTTACTGAGCCTTCTTCAGCAGAGACACCTACCGCAGGGCGGCAGGTAGCAGAGTCTTCTGCAGCAGGAAGTCGACGGATGACTCATGGGTCTAGAGAGACTTGACCCTCAAGAAAATGACCTCAAGACACTGGTTCAGCAGTGCGTGGCACACAGAGCAGATCTAGTCTTTCGAGAGGCAGGCTGTGCTACTCATGCGGCGGGCAGGGCCACATGGCTTGTGACTGCCCGGCCCGTCGTGCTGAGGAGCAGTAGTCGGTTGAGGGACCACCCAGGAAGAGGCAGAGGGTCGACCGTGGCGGTCCGCAGGGAGAAGGCGGACGAGGTAGAGGAGCTGGCCGAGCAGTAGGTGTTGGGAGACGCTTTGAGGCCCTACCACCACCACCTCCAGGAGGTCCACCCCGACCACAGGGAGCTGGCGGGCAGAGACAGGCACATCTCCAGGTAGTGGAGGCCTACGACCACGGCCCAGCCGAGATGATTCTAGGTACTATCTGTGTCTATTCCACCCTCTTTGTAGTTCTTATAGACACATGAGGAAGCCATTCTTTCATAGCCACTGCCCTTGTTCAGTGCTTGGAGATTCCGACGGAGCCGTTGACTCGATCCTTACGTCTAGAGACTCTTACGGGAGCAGACTCGACGATTACCCACTGGTGCCTTCAGTGTGAGCTTACTCTAGGAAGTGAGAGCATCGGCTGGTATCTTCTGGTAGCAGCATCGAGGCCTTACGACGTCATCTTGGGCATGGATTGGTTATCTATAGTCCATGCTCAGATTGACTGTATTAGGCGCAAGGTGTGATGTGTACGCACCGACGGGAGCAGGTTCACCTTCACCGGCGAGAAGGGAGCCTTCGCAGCACAAGATGGACTTCCGCAGAGGAGAGGATAGCCCATCACTAATCAGTTGGCTATCCTCAATCTAGGATTCGTTGACGTGCGGAGTCCTAGTTTTCCTGCAGTGGTGGATCAGTATGCGGACATCTTTCCTGACGACGTTCCAGGACTACCTCCTCACAGAGAGGTAGATTTTTATATTGACCTCTACCCCGGGAAAACTCCGATATCGACTCTAGCGTATAGGATGTCCCCCGCTGATCATCGAGAGCTACGGGTATAGTTGGAGGACTTGATGGGAAAGGGATTCATCCGACCCAGTGTTTCACCCTGGGCTTCCCCGATTTTGTTCACCAAGAAGGCGGATGAGAGCTTGCGACTTTGTGTCGGCTATCATCGCCTAAACCAGGTGACAGTAAGAAACAAGTATCTGCTACCGAGGATTGATTACCTCTTCAATCAGCTCAAGGGAGCACGGTGGTTCATAAAGATAGACCTCAGGTTAGGCTATCATCATCTTAGAGTTTGGGACGAGGACGTGCAGAAGGCAACCATCAGATGTCGGTATGGACACTATGAGTTCTTGGTTATGCCATTCCGCATAACCAATGATCCAGCAGTGTTCATGGCCCTCATGAACAGGATATTATAGCCATACCTCAATCATTTTTTCATGGTATTCATCGATGACATTTTGATTTACTCGACCACTGAGGAGGAGCACGCCTACCACTTGCGGGTTGTACTCGACACACTCCGAGAGCACCAGCTTTATGGAAAGCTCTCGATGTGTCAGTTCTGGATACACGAGGTCCACTTCATGGGGCACCTCATCTCTGAGGCGGGAGTTGCGGTGGATCCTGCGAAGATCGAGGAAGTGCTAGCTTGGGATCCACCCAGGAGAGTGACGGAGGTGCGGAGTTTCTTGGGACTAGCTGGATAATATTGGAGATTTGTGCCAGACTTTTCCAGAGTTGCGGCACCACTCTAAGCATTGAAAAAGAAGGGGAAACCTTTTTTGTGGTCAGACAGATGGTAGTAGAGCTTCCAGGAGATGAGACAGATATTGACCAGCGCACATATCATGAGGTTTCCGGAGGAGGGAGTAGGGTACATAGTCTACTGCAATGCATCAGGGACCGAACTCGGATGTGTCCTGATGCAGGAGAGAGCAGTGATCACCTATGGATCACGTCAGTTGAGGCTGCATTAGTAGAACTACGCTACCCATGACCTAGAGTTAGCAGCGATGGTCTTCGCTCTGAAGACATGGCGACGCTATCTGATGGGTGAGCGCTTTATAGTCTTTTCTGAACATCAGAGTCTCAGGTACATCTTCTCTCAGAAGGACCTGAACCTGAGACAGCAGCAGTGGCTCTAGTTCCTCCAGGACTATGACTTTGAGATAGTCTAAACATCTGGAAAGGGGAACGTAGTAGCCGATTCTCTCAGCAGAAGGACGAGAATTCAGCTACTTGAGGAGGCGTTAGAGCAGCTAGTCGCTCTACTGATATCCTTCGTGGATAGAGATAAAGCAGCCTTCCTTCAGACTCTCACAGTTACCCATCCACTACTACAGTGGGTCAGAGAGGCACATCGTGTGGAGGCCGACTGTGAGACGCTGCATGCACAAATATCCTCAGGGTAGGCACCTGATGGTTTCTCCGTTGGAGTAGAGCATGACTCCCTTTTTAGAGGACATACCTTGGTACCAGTTTCTTTGCGGGAGGAGGTGTTGAGAGAGTTTCACACTTCTACTTTGGCGGTACATCCTGGAGCGGCAAAAATGTACCAGGATCTTAGATGACAGCACTGGTGGCTGGGCATGAAGAAGGTTGTGGCGGAGTTAGTTTCTCGATGCCTCACCTACAAGTAGGTAAAGGCAGAGAACCAAGTACCAGCAGGCTTGGTACAACTCTTGGAGGTCCCGGAGTGGATGTGGGATGGCATATCTATGGACTGCGTGACTAGACTTCCACGCACATCCAGAGGTCATGACTCCATTTGGGTGATTGTCGACCGACTCACCAAGTCAGCACACTTCTTACCCATCAGAGAGCAGGGCTCAGTGGAGAGCTTGGGACGTCTCTACGTTCAGGAGATTGTACGGCTTCACGGTTTGCCATCATCTATCATCTCCGATCGAGATGCTCGCTTTACTTCCCGGCTTTGGAAGGGGTTGCAGGAGGCGTTCGGGACACAGCTACATTTGAGCACCGCTTTTCACCCTCAGACGGATAGTCATATGGAGAGGACCATTCAGACTCTCGAGGACATTCTCCGCGCGTGTGACCTCGACTTTGGTCATAGCTGGGAGGATCACCTACCGTTGGTGGAGTTCGCGTACAACAACAGCTACCACTCCACCATTGGGATGGCACCATACGAGGCATTGTACGACTGACCTTGTAGATCACCGATGTGCTGGACAGACCCTAGGGAGTCAGCACTTGAATAACCGGAAAAGGTCCAGGCCATGATAGAGAAGGTCTAGGTCATCCAAGAGTGGATGAGGACAACTCAGACCCGACAGAAGTCTTATGCTGACAGGAAGCGGAGGCCACTATTGTTCGAGGATGGTGACCACGTATTCTTGAGTGTCTCATCTCGACGTGGATTATAGAGATTTGGATGAGGCGGGAGGTTGTCTCCACGCTTCATCAGACCGTTCCAGGTCCTCATCAGGATTGGTGAGGTGGCTTATCGCCTGGCTCTACCACCTCAGTTGCACAGGGTGCACGACGTCTTCCATGTATCTCAGCTGAGGAGATACGTGCACGTCCCGTCACATATCATTGACCATGGGGAGCTAGACGTTGATGATGGGGTGACTTTTATGGAGGTCCCAGTAGAGATTGAGGATCGATAGGAGCGGGTCCAACGTGGACGGTTGATTCCTCTTGTGCGCATCAGATGGCAGCACGAGAATCTCCAGGAGAGCACTTGGGAGCGGGAGGCTCATATGAAAGCTCAGTACCCACATTTGTTTCCCTATTTTTTGATGTATCTTTACGGGGACGTAAAGTCCTGAGGTGGGAGTAATGTACGACCCGTAAAATTCAAGGGATTTTTTTTCTTAATTTTCTTTAGGATTTTACAAGAATGCAGTTTCTAACGACACATGATTCTGAGGCCCGGTGTGCCCAGAATTTCAATCCGAAGTTTAGCTCGGGTACGTTCAGTGAACGAACAAGCGGGAATTCCTAACATCTGAACTGGTGCTCAGAATCGAATTCTGAGGGCACCGATGGAACCGCAACGCCGGAAATTTCTTAGGAACACCATTTCCGGAGTTGCGTTTTCACGAGAGAAGTTGTTAAAAATTGTGGAAGTTAAAATAAAAATTTAAATACAATTTTTAATTTTTCTATGTGGTTAAAACCTTTGGGTGGAAGTTGGGGAAATCCACCCAACATCCCATGGGAGGTTATGAGGGTGGTGGGGTCTGCACGAACTACACCCCCTCATATTCTCTAACTCCCTCACCTCACCATTAATTTGATAACATAAGTTATTTAATTAAGTGAGTTATTTGTGATTGCATGAAATTCAAAAGTTTATGTTATGTTAATAAAATAAGTGATGAACATATTTTATTTGGGGTTGGAACCTTGTTGTGTAAAATATTGGGAGAAAAAGAGAGGACTCTCGTTCTTCAACGAAGAACGCGAAGAACGTTCCACCACCAACGAAGAACGTCAACCCCCGACGGTGGACGACGGTGAGTGACGCCCTCCACGGAGATCACCTAACGCCAACAACGGTTCTCTCCTTCAGCGATGTCTCTTTCCGCGACGCCTCTTCCTGCGATGGTTTTTCCGCTACGAAACTCCGATCAAGCTACACTCAAGTAGGGGTTTAATTTATTTTTTTTGTGATTACTACCTTGATGTTCTTCGTGAGTTATGTCCAATTACTATCGATTGATGAGAGGGGTCCGGACCGCACAAACACGGCTAACCCTCCACAATTATCCATGTTGTTGATTCTAATGTGGATTGGAACGGGAATGGGGCGGTGCCATCGCACCACGTGGGATTATACGGCAAGGAATGCGCGGCGTCGTCGCACCGTGCCGTGAAACCGAACAAGGTCGCGACACCGTCGCGCCGCGTCAGAGAAACCCGAAGACACTGCGGTCAGAGCGGGGCCACGGTGAAGGAGCACATTGCTGATGCGCCGCGCCGGACGAACCAAGACTGCGGCCAGTTCCAGGCCGCAGCGGAGCAGGGAGACCGGCGGCCGGTTCCGGGCCGCCGGTGTCGGAGAAGGGGGGACCGGCCGTCGTCGGTCCCATGGCGGCTGAAGCCAACCGGCCAAGAGGGTCGGACGGTCATGGAGAAGTCGGGGGTTACAAACCCCTAGCGACCAACTCAAGCGGCCCCCATAATGGGGGGCCGCGGTTACAAAGACAGGGGCAGGCGCCCCCCCCCCCCCAACGGCTTGGTCGTTTGGCCGAGCGCCTGGCCAGCGCGCCCAGGCCGGGCCGGGCCGGGCCGTGCCTAGGCCGTGTCGCGCTGCGCCCAAGCAGGCCAGACCCGGACCCAGTTCGGGTAAACCCGGTTCGGGCCGACCCTGGGGGTATCAGGCCGGGTCGTACCGGGCCCGAACCCCTTAATATAGAACCACTTCCGGTCGGTCACTCATAACATGATCTACAAGCCTCTGATCGAAGTACCGTTAGTTGCGATTTGATCCTTGGATCGAGACGGTCGTTTTGGTATATCGCCCTCATGGTTTTTGAATACTTTGGGTTCAGCCGAGTTGGTTCGTACACGAAACCAACCGGGCCCTCGGAGCGGAAACGCTCATAACTTGATCTCTGGACGTCCGATTGAAATGTCGTCGACTTTGTTGGATTCATATTAGTGAGACGGATATTTTGGCATACTCCGCTGGACGTTTGGATGCATGTGGAGTACGATCGGGTTTTTTTTGACTTAAAAACCAATCGGGCCCCTGGGACGAAAAAGCCAATAACTCTCAGACGGGGCGTCTGATTGACGTGCCGTCTGCGACGTTGAGTTCCTATTGACAATATGGAACATTTGGATACATCAAATCCGGAATTTGTGTCAGTTGATGTATCAGCCTCTCGGCTCGTGGAGTGGACCCTCTTGAATGAGCTTGCTGTGTGCGGCAACCCTAGAGCTAGCTGCGTTGCGACTGCGACAATGACGACGACTGTTCAGAGATCCTCAGTGGATTCGCTGGCGACGACTACAACACTCAGCGATCCTACGTGGATCAGTGCTACAGATCATGTGTGGGTTCGATCCTGTGTGGGTCAGCGCTCAGCGGTCCTGTGTGGGCCAGCGCCTACAGATCCTGTGGGGGTCCGATCCTGTGTGGGTCATTGCGGGGGTTAGTTACCTATCGATCCTTTGTGGGTCAGATCCTTTGTGGGTCATTGCGGGGGTTAGTTACATATCGATCCTTTGTAAGTCAGATCCTTTGTGGGTCATTGCGGGAGTTAGTACCTATCAATCCTTTTTGGGTCCGATGGCTTAGATGAAGCAGTGGCAATATCTGATCATCTCTATTATCTTACGAAGAAGTATACCTATGTGAGATGAATCCTGTTTTTCTTTCCTATATGGATTGTGTTGTGCTATCCTGTGTGGATTTATGTTCTGCTTTCCTATGTGGATTGTGTTGTGCTATCCTGTGTGGATTTACGTTTTTCTTTCCTATGTGGAATGGGTTGTACTTGGGCTCGGATGTTGGACCCGAACGAGAATTGATGACTTAGGTATGTGTATGGGCATATACCTAAGCAGTGCCGATTGTTACTTCGTGATTGTATCTTTCCTTTTTGGATTATCCTTGTGGATTATGGGAGACCTTCGGGGGTCTCGGGGTCCCTATTGAGTAGCTTATACTCACCCCTGCACAGGATATGCCCACACTACGTTCTGTTGGTTGCAGACAACGGACAACGCTGATCGTGGTTGAGGCTTGCGGAGCAGGATAGTACCTGGATGTGGAGAACAGGGTGGGACATTCTCAGAATGGACGGTTGGACCCGAGGAGCTATGGAGGCTACCTGTACTTACCCTTTATATGGGATTTCCAGTAGACAGCTTGAAGTTTGGGCTTTACGTTCAATTGGTGTTTTCCCTTTCGAGTTGTACTTTACTTTCAGTTTGGGTTTTTTTACTGGTCCACTTACTTTTCCGCACTTACTGTTGTACTCGGTTTTTACATAGTGTTTACTTCTACTGCTTTCTTGCTCTGTGGTGTTTGTTTACTTTTCAAAGGCAATGCCTTCCCTTTTTACCGGGATTTACGCCTTGATGCTAGTCGCCAGCCCCTGGCCTATGGAAGGCGGGTTTGGGGTAGTCACGACACGGGCCCCGAGGACGGGTCGTGACATTCCACTATCCCACAAAAGACATAAAATAGGTATATATAATGATAATAAACTCTGAAATCATTTTTATTGTCATTGGAGACAAGACATATAATGTAATAGATCACGGAATCTATGTTAGAATATACATGAAATCTTGTATAGAACCCTATATATCCTTCCAGCGTAATGATCTATTATAATATGAATGCCAAGATAGGAGGCTATATAATAATGAATTTGTGTTTTATATAACACCCATCATAGACCCTGGAATCTGATGAATATATTAAATGTGGATTTATTCTAAGAGTACATATTTAAATTCATGTCCCTCACTGAAATGATGAAAAATACTTTATTTAATATGCATGTTTCATGTATTCCATTCCACACAACAATCCTCCACACTACTATGGATAATGGGAACATAATAATTATCAAGCTGCATTATTTTGGATTTTCATATATTCCTAAAATGTGTGATCCCTTACCTTAGGTCAACATATGACCATGTATCATGCACTTAAATGTATAATATATGATCTATAATATAATTCATCAAATGATAAAGGATTTGATATAGGGATTCAGAGCCTACAATCACTGAAAAGTAGTAATCTTCATGTTTTTAAGCATTGAAGTCACGTGATGTGTCCTCCATGACCAAATCTATGATTCATGTAGGTACCTCCAGAAAGGAAACATCCAGGAAGATAGTAAGGTTTCAATATTATACAACACATGTAAGTGAAATGGTTATCTTAAGTATCATTCCATAAAAACATAAACCATTCAAGAATTAATAATAATATAACCTTTTGGTAAATTAATATATGATCAAGAGTAACATAAAAGGATGATATCATAAATGGAAAATAACATTTAATGATAGTCAAAAAATATTTCTTATGGTTTATATGTTTTCTTATTTTAAAAATTCTCATAAAAACACAAAAAAAATTGAAAAAAATCATTATAAGCATATAAAAGAAGCATGAAAATATTTATAAATCAATTTTCGTGAAAATATAATTTAAAAAAATTCTCATAAAAATAATCCTTTTCAACATGAAAATGAATATTCAATGAATTTATGAAGGGTAAAACATTGCATACCATACAAGCTAAAATTATTTATACTTTTAAATGGTAAGAAAACAAAAAAAATCTACATTCAAAAAGAGAAAATAATATAACATTCAAAACATTGGTAAAATAAAAAAATTTAAAATTAATTTTAATTATTTTAGTTTAATAGTATAATTTTTTGGATATCCTATTTAGAAGAAATTAATTTTAAGGTAACTATATTTCAGATCTAAGAGAGTATAATGTCGATCTTTCTTAAACAATATTTTATTACTATATTTTGTACCAAAGTGTGTAAAATGGTAATAATACATAAATATATCATGAATATCTAAAAGATAACAAATTTCACAGTTTTATTTATTTATGGATCAAAATATTTCATCAAAGGAGGGATAAACAAATAAATAATAAAAATTTCTAAGATTGATTCAATAAACTCTTACCGATTTGTATCATTGGACCATACACACTATTTATAAAAAATAAATTAAAGGTATCATAAAATATATTTTAAAAAATAATATATGATATATAAAATTAAAATGGATTCATATACACCTTATTAAAAAATATAAAAGCATAACATGGAAAGTTACCCAATAAGTGAACATTGTGAAAAAAATAATTTTTCGATTTGGAATCTTTTGAAACATAAACACCATCAAAGAAATATCATAAAATGGATATATAAATTTTCTAAAATTTAATTAAATAAATAATATTATAAACCCCTCTTATGTATAAATCTCCAAAAAAATGAATAGGTGTGGAATAGACCATGTATCTTTTGGAAATAAAAAGTGATATAGATTCCCTTACCTTGTATGTTCACTATCATTTTACTTATTCTAAACACCTGTAAAATGAATATAAATTTAATATATATTGTCCAAACAACCATATATTTTAATATATTACCATATATGGATTAGTTTTTACCTTATATAACCCTTTTTTTAACAATCCTAGGTCAAGGTTTCACATTGGGTAATATATCCTTTTTTCTTCAAAAGTGTCTTAATTTATTATATATTTAATAATTATAATTATAACACAATTCTATAATTTAAAACCTAATATGGATATAATTTACGTGTATAAAATCAATATTATAAATTCGTATTTAATAAATAAGTATGAAGTGTAATACATCATTCCTAGAGGCGGTAAGTTTTACGTATGCGTGAACATTATTTCTATTTTCTTTCATATTGAAATACATAAATAATATTTTTTATATGTATATATGAATATAATTACAGAAAAGATTAATTATAATGATATATATATATAATATAATTTCACTAAACCAAAACATAATACATTCTATGTAGTGTGTGAATGAATTACATCGCTTTGAGGGGCGGTAGTCCACACATCCTCAAATGCAATTATCATGTCCAAATAAAATAAAAATTAAAACGATATGTGTTTTAAAAGGAATACGTAAGAATAAAAACATAATAAATATAATATATGAAATATATAAATACATTTTCAACCATAATTTCCACCATTAGAAGAGGTAGATGAATAATGAACAATTGTCATTTAGGTAGGCGGCAGTTCGTGATAAGCATAAAAAGTATTTTCCTTACACATTAGATGAGGGTGTTTTTATTATTAGTTAGAAGAAATATATTAAAAATTACAATTATAATTCATACATTTTTTTGTTATAAAATAATATATTAAATCGAGTGCAGTGGTTGGGGAAAGAAAATAAAATAAATGAGGTTGAGAGAAGTCGTTAAATCTAAATCAGGTAACTCCATTTGTTTTGGTCAAAATAGATTTCATTGGTTTTTTAGTCCATGTTTAATCTTATAGGATGGATTTATGTAAGTGGGGATCATTTTTAATCATGTTTTGGTCATGCCAAGGTGAATGATATGTGTGAATAAGTGGGAGGAGAAGAGGCATTTTTATAGTGGTGGATGAGTGGCGCTGTTGTAAATATATGAAGATTGAATTCCACCCATGTTTTTCAAGATAAATGTATATAAATTAATGGAAACAAGTATATAAAAGGGATGATATATTATCAATATATTCTTCCAATTTTTTTTGAATGGTTTATAGGTCATTATGAGACATGATTTTCATGTGTACTCCTTATTTAAGAATAATTTTACATCAATTGGTGTAATTAATTTTAATTAAATTCATTATTATTTTTTGTTAAAATTTTTTTTAACATAATAGAAATTATAATATATTATTTTTCCAAATATTAAGTCCCTTTGTACAAATTTAAATCAATAATGTGGTTGAAATCAATTTCGAAAAAATCCCTCTAATGGGACAACACAATGGGTTTTTAATGAAAAAATGATCAATAGATTGCAATGTTTTTATTTCAAATTTCAAAGTGAATTTGATTCCATTAAACTAAATATTATTAATTTATAAAATAATTAACTAATTTAACTTTTTAACAAAAATAAAATATAATTGAACCTTATAAATAAATTAATTGGTAAAGTAGTATTAAATTAAAATCCAATAATTTTGTCTATTCATTAAAAAATAAAACATTATAGATAAGAACCAAAACATTATCCTCACCAATTTCTTATGTTTCTCTTAAAAATATTAATATTATTTTGATATATTTAATCTATAAAAGTTCCATAAATTTAATTTATATTTGAATCTCCATTAAAAAGAAAAAATATACCATTAAAAAAATATTAGATTTTATTCATAAAATTGGGTTCTTTGTATATTATTTTTATGAAATAATTTATATCAATAAAAAAAATATTTTATAGTAACAATTAATTATATATAACATTAATATCAATCGCTAATTTGAATTAATTTAATTTTTTAGGTTAAAACAACGTTATGTCAATAAAAATAATATTATTATCTTTCACATTCAATAAGTTTTTATATTCATTTCTAAATAAATGGAAACCTATGTATTTATATTATATTTTTGTTAAACATATATTTTCATAAATTATATAAAAATATTTATGAAAGCTAACTTAGTGTCTATGTTTTATCTAATTATAATAAATAATGACATTTTAATGATATATTATTGTTTTTTAAAAATCGTTCTGGTGTGTCTGGAAAGACATCGAGGAATGAAGTTGATGCATGTAACATAAGTCAACCTCGGGGTTCGATGTAAAAAATTATTAAATTTATGTTTATTTATAGAGCATGATTAATTTTTAATTGCTTATAATGCATTCCAAAAATCATGGGATAATAAAAAATAAAATATTTACAATACTTTGTGAAATAAAAAAAATATTACAAATATTAAATTAATTAAAAAATCACCAAATACATGGGTGTTACACTCTACCGCCATAATATGAATTTCAACCTATAAAATCATTTGAGTTATCAAAGGTTCATACTTGAATTTTTCATTCATACAATATCACATTGTAACAATGAATTTTAAAACATCCATAGAAAACATTTATGCACCATATTAGTTACACAATAGAAAATGTAAATAGGTTTACACATTGGGGATCATTGGTGGGAAATGAAAAAAAGTACATGGAATAAAAATATAATTATAATGTTAACATGGAGAGTGGTACGGAAAAAGGTCAATAGAATGGTAACAATCAGGCGACCATAAATCTGTGTTAAACTAAGGGACTATATGAATTCTTGAAAAAAGTGGTACTCGGATAGAAATTTTTTTTCAAGATCCTTTATAAAAAAGAAACATAATTTTTATAAAAATATATAAATTCAGGATTTTAGAACAACCTTACCCATTTTTGTTAAATTATCAACAACACATCTTTCTCCAAAAAGGATGGTGAATTTATCATTTTCAAAGCAGTAGAAGATCATAGGATCCATGATATGCAATCCAATATGTCATAAGTTATCATAATCAACACATTTTTATAATAGATTATCTAATATTCATAAATCCTATGGTTGTAAGATAATAATTTATTCTCACTAACATCATCCAATGTTAAATATAATAATTACATAAATTGTTTACATCATAACAAATTTGAAATATAAAAAATTAAAATATTGTGATAGAAATTACCAAAATCATATTAACATTGATCCCACATATATAATAATGTACCACTTCATTGTCTAATTCCAAACATATGAATTAACTCATTGTGTAATCCATTGAAACACATTAATATCCTTAGTTACCATAAATCCATCTGTAAAACATACATGCTTCCATATTCCAATGATTGCTGGAAATCTTCCTTAAATACAAAAATTTGTAAACATCATCCATACTGATATTGGGTATTTGGACAACAAACTATTCTAGTGTAATTTGTACCATCCAATTTAATTTTTGATATCCAACGTATCATTATCCAAAGATCATTATCAAAATTTTATGCATTAGTAAAGGGGTTCTTAGACTTGATAAAACTATCTCTTTTTTATGAAATCATTTTTGTTTGTCTCCTTCACCATTCAACAAGTTATTTTCAATCATTAATGAAAATATATAATGAAAATACCTATACATTTCATAATTCATATTACAAAATATTTTAGATCCAAAAACATATATAATTCATTAATCCTACATTATTCATAAACTGTTACACAAGCTTTATCAACATATTCCATAATACATGATTCAAAGAATATGAAATATAAATCATGTCTTAAGGTTTCTCAACCCAAATATAATCTTTCTTCTTATGATCAATGTAAACAATAATGGATGAACCTAACATACCTTTCACATGTTGTTTAGAGTCCCATTAAATTTACAATTATAACCAATAATCAAACCACCTTCTTAATTCTCAATATGATATTTCCACTTTGGAAATAAATTTTGATAATTCCCATACTTTCCACATCTGAAACATTCTATGTTTACCATGTACCATATAGTTATTCCGTCTTAATAAAACAATAATTCAAGGGGAGTGGAACACATATCCTTTTTGAATTTCACATATTGGTTGTCTATATATAGAAACCTATCATTTGATAAACGAATTAGTAGGTTTATCCTCAGTTATTCATATTCATCATCAATTTAAATCATTAATAATTTATTTATGTGATTGTGAAATTCCTAATAATATCCCTCGGGAGTGTCATACCAGGTGTGGAGTGATGAGCATTGTCATGTACCAGATTACCACCACTCAAGAAAGTGGAATTTTGTTAGAGTTGTTACACCTTGGTGCATTATTTCCTGTGCCACATCCACCTATTGTATCCATCCATGGATTTATTTCTAGGGAACCACTCAGTCTATCTATTACCAAAATTATAAGACATTTTCCTAATTTTTGAATATTTCATATACTTATCATTATAGATAACCCCATGCATATCCTTATAAATATACATAGGAATATCAACATATATTTTCTCATTCTAGTTTCCAAAGGTTCACTAAAACTCCATTTCATATGAAATATAGGTAACCAATCTTAACATTCCTAGATTTTTGATCATTTTATTTGAATAATAGGTTTATTAGAAAAATACATGCCTAAGGACCGGGATACATTAGTGTATTTGGAAACATGGAAACAAAATCTTATATCCTAGTGAAAAATATTCATCATATCCAATAAAGATCTACTCGATTTGTACTTATATTTGAATCATTGGATCATAACCTAGGTCAAGAAAACATAAGAAAGAGGTGAGTTGAGATGCTCCAAGAGGGTAAATAAAGGCAATTCATTATCCTTACATAAAATGTCATATAAAACATGATTTAAAAATACAATGATCATACCCTTCATATTAGAGATAATAAAAATATAGCCACTTCATAATATATAAATCATAAGATAATTAAGAGCATAAATCATGAAATTGTTACATAGGAATAAGACATGGAATTTTTGGAACACACATATGAATAGAAAATATTATGCCATGGATAACTACGAATAAATATATAACATTTTAGGAATGGTCTAAGGCTCGTGTAATTTCTTTGAAATTTTCATAAAAATATGTTTAACCTGTTACTTTTTGGATTCGACAACAACCCATGTACGTTCCTGTTTTTGGGATATAGAAACAACCTGTGTACCATGTTATATTTAGTCTTGCGCCACAACCCATGTACCTACTTGTTTTTAGGAATAGGATATAACCTGGAAACCATATTACATTTATTCATGGTCTACAAATCTTGTAAAGTTTTGTTTTTGTGCTTGGGAAACAACCCATTTACACTCTTACTTTTAGTTGTGGACTACAAACCATGTGCCTTAATATTTTCAGGGCGAGGCTAAAACCCATATACCTTCTTGTTTTCGGTCTTGGGCTACAAAATTTGAACAAAATCAGTTTATATAATACATTTTAATTAACCAATTTTTTTAAGGAGATATAGGTCCCACCCATCTCATAATAACATCATTCATTCTTGTCCCAAAATACAAAAAATCATTCACCATACCAAGACCCATAAAAAGAGATAGATTTTATAAATATAATATAATAACCCATGAATGAAATGGGTATCAATGAAATTTCATCACATCATAACTTATAAAAGGATATATTTTTCATAATAATATTAGAAAATAATAACCCCTGAAAATAATTGGGCGTCGAACGCATAAAATGGGTTGATGTGAAATGGGTGTCGTAAGAATCGTTCCATGAAAACATAAACCATTCAATAAGGAATATGAATATATCCTCTGGATAATTTCCAATATTATAATTAGTATCATTAATGAGTTTTATCTTGGAAAGAAACTAACATGGAAGGATAATTTGAAAATATAATTGAGGTATATATCCGTTCTTATTCAAAAAATATAGTTAAAACATAATTCCTTTAAACAACATTTCTACTTACAAATATATAAATTGATCTTGAAAAATATTTGAAATCCATATCCTAGAAAATATATTGTAAAAGATAATCTTCAAAATTATTCTTTTAAACATGAAATGAAATATTCATATAATGTATTGTGGGTAAAACTTTTTATGTCATTTGATATAAAAATATCTTTTATTTTGAAAGGTAAAAACATTATAAAAATGCCTCATTATGAAATTTAAATGAGGATTCCTTTGAAAACATTGTTAAAAAATGTGAAAAATATTTTAATGATTTTAGGAAGATATTAGGAATTGTTGGAAACCCTTTATATATTTTTTTTAAAGAACACAGATCTCCCATTGAAGAGAGGGTAAGGTCAGGATTTCTTAAAAACAATTTATAATGTATATTAAGTATAAATGAGTATTATAATGGTTCCAATACATGAATATTATTCATAAAAATATTATAAGAAAATTCATGAGTGTTCATAAGATATATACCATTGTATTTCATAAAATTATATATAAACATATACAATCTTGAAATGTCATTAGATTATTTCAATAAACTTTTACCAATTAGTATTGTTGATCCATACTACTTGTTTGTGAAAATGAACTAACATGAAGCCCTAAATATCATGAAAATAATATTATAATTGATATAACATTTCAATGTCTGTATATACACCTCATGGAAAAATATTGGTTCATAATGCGGCATGTTACACAATGAAGATAAAATGTGACAAAATTACAATACAAATTTGGGGGATTTTAAAACATAAACACCATGATAGAAAAATTATAAAATTTATATTTAAATTACAATATATTTATGAATATTAATTATATTATAATTCCATGGGATATATACAAACCACACAAAATTAATGGGTGGTGAGAAAAGCATGTATCTCTTTAAAAAACGTGAGTATAAATACCCTTACCATGTGTCCGGACTCTCATTGTACTCATTCAATAAAAATATATAATAAAAATATATATATTATAAATATTCCATATAACCATATAATAATATCTAATACTATATATGATTTTATTTTAAAATTATATTACCCTATTTTTAACAATCATATGTTAAGGTTTCTAATCGGGTAATATCTGTATTGTTCTTCATAAGTCTCTTAATTTGTTATATACTGGTTGCATATAGATATATAATGATTTAATAATAAAAAAAATATAAATATCATTTAAAATAATTAGAAAAATATAATAAAAATATATATAATAGTTATGTAAGAATTGGAACTTGTAGATAATGGAGACAGTAAGTTTTTTATACACATGAATGATGTTTCCATTTTTATAGCCATATTTAACGAATGAATAAAAATGAATTATATGAATATATGTATATAATATCAATATATTAGAATTTTTATTATATATATATATCACATGATTTGATGAAAGCTATCCTTAATACATTCCATGTAGTGTCTGAATGAATTGCTTCACTTAGAGGGGGTGGTAGCCCACACATAATCAAATGAAATTATCATATTTAAAACAAATGGAATGTAAATATATGTGCAGTAAAAATAAAAAATAATCATAAAACACAGTAAATATTATATATGAAATATATAAATATATATTCCATTATAATATCCATCATGAGATGTTGTAGAGGAAAAACAAACCATCATTGTTTGGGGAGGTGTTAGTTCACTATACACGTATGAAGTATGCCTCATACCCATTTGATGGAGGTGTGTGTAATATTAGGTCTAATAATAAGAATTGAAAATAATAATATATTTGGGATAATTTTTTTGTTATACATCAATGGAATGAAGACAGTGGATAGGTGGAGAAAGAAAATAAAAGAAAGGAACATCAGAGAAGATGATACCTCTTAATCAGGTGACTCATTTTTTGTTCCCGAAGGCTTTATTGGATTTCTTTATTTAAAATTCTATGAATTTGATAATATAGGAGGGATTATAGAAGCTTAATTTTTAAGATGTTGTGAAATTCAAGAATCTTTACATGTGTGAGTAAGCGGGACGAGACAAGGTCTTTTTATAGTGGTAAATGATTGTCACTCTTGTAAATATTTTAAGAGAGAATTAAAATATTTTTTTCATGTCGAATGTTAATCCAATAATATAAAATATTGGATATAATGGATTATATTTTTAAAATATTGAATTAAAATGGATGTTTTACTTGTTTATAGGTCGTTTTTGGTCTTAAATTTAAGGTTTTGTCCTTAGTGATGATTTATTATACTTTAATTAATGTAATTAATATTAATTACATTCACTAATCATTTTTTTAAGAAATATGTTTAAAATATTAAAAATTAGATATTAACATTATTCCAAATATGGAATCCATTTTATGATAACCCAACCATATAATTTGTGTATACTAATTTAAAAATGACACCACTAATGGGACAACACTGGGGGGGTTTTAAAAGTAAAATGATCACATGATTGCAATGTTTTATAACAAATTTTAGTGTAAAATTTGATCCAATGACCTAAATTGTATTAAATGATAATATAATTGAATAATTAAACATTTAAAACAATTTAAAATATAACTTAATATTCTAAATAATTTTAATGAAAAATCCATTTTAAATTAAAATTAGGTATTTTAAACTATACATAAAAAATGATTACATATATAGAAATACCAAAATATTATCCTAATTAAAATTTTATGTTTTTTCCAAATATTATGTAATTTTTGACTTATTATATCTACAAAATTTGAACAAAATGTATTGATAATGGGGTTTTTATTT
This sequence comes from Viscum album, assembly GCA_963277665.1. Lineage (NCBI taxonomy): Eukaryota > Viridiplantae > Streptophyta > Magnoliopsida > Santalales > Viscaceae > Viscum > Viscum album. Next base: position 2,100,781,331 of record OY728127.1, on the reverse strand, counting down.
AATATTTTTAAAACTACAGTTATAAAAATATATTGTTTTTTATGAATAATATTTTATTTTTTCTGATCTTATGTGTATCGAATATATTGAATGAATATAAAAAATTATAAAATATATAACTTATATATTACATTAATATCGCCCAATAATTGTAATTAATTTAATTTGGTAGGTTAATATTACTATGTGACTATAAAAATAATAATAGTTTCCAATATATTCAATCGGTTTTCCTATTCATTTATAATTAATTGGTAATCTATGAATTTATATTATGTTTTATAAACCATATATTTTCATTAATTTTTTATTTCCATTTGTAACCTCTAATTTAACATCTTTTTTATATATTATTATATTAAATAATAACATTTCAATGATATAATATTGTTCAGTAAAAATTTGTCATGCGTGTTGTGGAAGCCATTAAAGAAAGTCACTGTAGAATGTAATGAAAGAAAACCTCAATGTTACAAGAATATAAAGTCAAAATTTCTATTTATTATAATGAATTATTAGAATGGGATTGTGTATATTTAAAGGCAAAATAAGTTATTTATTATACAATAATCTATATTTATTGTTGCATGAAATTGAAAAAATCGATAAGTTTAAATTTATTTGGAAAAAAATAATTCGTAAATTCATTAGGTGTTAGATGTAATGTCATTGAAATATCCTCTTATGATCGTAGTATGTTCCATTTATATAAATGAATCAATTTTTGTCTAAAGACCCCACATTTTCCTTACACCACATTCGAGTGTTGAATTTGTGGAATACTGGGTCTTCTTCAGAGGTTCTATTCAAGAATTCTCCAGAGACTATTGGTAGTGGTCCAAACCAAGAACCATAATATAAAAGGGGATAAATTATAAATTATCACACTAGTATCTTGAGTTTGAAAAGCCTTTCTGGCTATTTTTGGGTACACAATTCCCTAGAGATTGTGAAAAAAACAATGAACATGATGTATCTCATGGTAGTAAGAATAGAACCCATGGAAAAAGAACAATCTAGTTAAAAAAATATGAAGACTACTACAACTAATGTGTATACATGACCATCTACCACCAGGGGTACAATTTATATATCATATATCATAGATTTTGTTTTTTGGTAGAAGAGTATCCCATTATTTTCTAACATTACATCATAAAAACTAGTTGGGAATGTATTTGGATACTTTAGATGGGTTTTTAACCATTGTCACATCATAGGGAGTGCCATTAGAGAATATCAATCATTAAAAAGCATGGTATTTAAAGATTTATGGTTACGATTCATTTTGGGAATCATTAATTCTAGAAATAAAATGATTTGATTTGATTCTTAGTATATATTGGTTAGGTCTATAATGGGATAATATTGAATATTACATGAGTATTTTCACCATCTTATATATAGATGGCACAAATGATTATCAACAGGGTGAGTGGGATCTTCTGGATGGTCATGCCGGACCAATTCCTTGAAGTGTTGATTGTATCACAGATCAAATTGTTAGTATTTGTCTTGATAGTGGTGGAATTATGTAGTATTATTTACCTTCTGTAGTAGACCATTTTCGAGATGTTATTCCTGACTTTTTATATGTCTTACCATTAGATCAAGAGGTTGTGTTAATGACGGAGTTAGTGTCGGGAGTATATAAAGTTTCTATCTCGCCTTTCAAAATATTACCAAGATAAAATTAGGAGTCAAACACTCAATTGGATGATCTAGTATCTAAAGGCTTCATATGATCGAGTACATCTCCTTGGGGTACTCTAGTTCTCTTCTTTAAATGGTTGATGGATCTTTTAACTTATGTGTGAACTATATTGAGGTTAAAATATATGAGTATCAAGAGCTAGTGTCCTCTTCCAAGTATAATTGATATTTACAATAATTTGTGTAGTGATAAGATCATCTCTAATATGGATTATATATCAAGATATGATTAATTATGAGTGAGACTATAATAAAGACTTTAGATATCTTTTTGGATATGGTATGTCTTGTTTGAATTCTCACTAATTCCATTGGGGTTGACTAATGCTCCTGTAATATTCATGGACATAATGAATATGATCTTACATCCTACCGAGGACTAGTTTTTGGTGGTTCGAAATGACTATATAATAGTGTACTCCCTACCATTAGAAGATAATTTTTAACATCTTGACATCATCCAGAGTACATTGAGATGGCATCGTCTCTACACCATGTAAGAATAATGTAATTTTTAGATAAATGAAGTTCACATATTGGGCCACAACATCTCAAAAATAGTAGTGTAACCAGACCCATTGAATTCCATAGACATGATATTTTTGGAACAACCCAATAACCCCTTTTAATTACAATGAATTATAATATATCAGATTATTGAATGTTTTCTATCAAAGATGTATCCCAATTGGAAGCACTAATGTTTGGGATAACAAAGTATGAGGTGATGCGTGTTTGGTCTAATGGTTGTGAAGGATATTTACAAGAGATAAAAGGAAATTCGACCTTAGAAAAAACCCTCACTTTACACATTCTAATTAAATCAAATACCATACAATGTGACACATAAAATGTTGGACTTGGAGTAGTGATGACACAAGGGGTTTGTATTTTTTATTATGGATTCAATAAGCTTAGAATCCTTGAGAGGAGTTAACCTAATAACAAATTTAGATTTATCAGTATTTGGTCATTTCATGATATATTGGAGACACTATCTCATGAGTATGAGGATTGTGGTATACTCACACCAAAAAATCCTTAGGTACGTCTTTTCACATAGAGACCATAAACATCTTCAAAGGATGTGGGTCTTGTATCTACTATATCACAAATTTGAATTTTCGTATACCCCAGGCACGAGAATCATCATTTTGACACTATTATCTAAAATACATGGACATAAGATGTATGGGAGTATTGTCATTTGTTGATGATAATGGCCATTTTGCAGACATGATCTATATATCTAAGAATCTAAGGGTCGAGTCGGTCTGAATTTGAAATATGTTATTCTCTAGCTTTTGGATAGGTATAAGAGTGTGTAGTTGGGGGATCTAGAAGGATAATTTCTAAGAGACAAATATTATTGAAGTTATCTACCATTATGATGATCTCTTTTCATTGAAAATTATATAATTTTATATTTTTGTGAATGGGTTCCTATGGGATTATGCAAGGAGTTAATGAGAGTGTTTCTTGATTCTAAATGTGTGGTGTTTTCTAGTTTAACAAGCATGATTCATAATCTCAATAGAAAGTACTGTATATTAGGAATGTATAAGGATGTTTCAGTATTCAGGGATAGTTTATTCACTTTTCAGTTGGAGATACTGAGTATCAATGGAAAACTGGGATTTAATGCCTTCACCCATCCTTGAGTGGAAATGGGATTATCTCACAATTTGAATTTATTAATGAATTGTACAAGAAAAACATAATGAATGGTGTTTTTTGGGTTTTTTGGATCAACATAATATCATATCCTACATCATACCTATTAGGTAAACCCTCATAAATTCATACATGTGAAATATTTACATGTGAGAAGTGATTAGATTGCACAATTTTCCAAGGAATATCATTTCAGGTAGAGATCATCATTTCACATCCTCTTTATAGAAGGGTCTTTATAATGATTTGGGATCATAAGTAATTTTATTCATAGTCAATAATCTATAGACTTATAGTTAATCTGAGTGGACTATTTATATTCTAGATAAATTGACTCATGCCTATGTTCTGGATTTTAGTATTACATGGGAGAAACATTTTCCACTCATGATATTTTTATATAATAACAGATTATAGGAATCAATCTAAATGGAATATTTTTAGGATTTGTAGGGAAGGTTCTTCTATTTAACTATTTTTGGGCTTGACATATGATAGATTTCAATCGATGGGCCTTGTCTCATGAATGAAATTATAGAAGTTGTTTAGTTGAGCAGAAAGTGGTTGATGCCTATGTAGAGTAGGAATAAATCATATGATAGACATCACAGAAGACATTTGGAATTAATGTATGGCAAAATATTTTCCATCATCTCTCAACTAGTTTGGGTATGCATCATATCATGAAATGGGGAAAACTAGTGCCATTATTATTCGGGTCATTTAAAATAGTTCAAGGGTTCTTCTTGTGTAGTGAGTCTTTCCCTTATATAGAACTATAGTTCAATGAAAGATGTGTTCCTTGTGTAAAAACTATGAAAATATCATCTAGAAAATTATAATTTTATAACATAAAAGTCCATAGACTATTTGTTTATGTGTCCTAGGAGGAGAATCTGATGCATTTTTTGGACCATAGGGTTTTATATCAACTGGTTCTGTAACACCCCAGGTAAATAAATAATATGACATTTTCATATTTATCCATGTTTGTGAATAAAATATTAATATTAATTTAAATGAAATGCAATGCTCGATGGCGTACCCAATACGCAACAACAAGTTTCTTTGAAATCTTAAGTTGCGCTCTAATAATAAAATAATATTATTTTAAATGGTAGTTAATGTCTAGCCGTTTTTATGGCAGGAATTAACGGAACTATCTACAAAATTATTATATATTGTTTTCAAATATATTTACTTTAATACAATAAATGTTAGAGGATTAAAATGCAAACGAATCCAATTTTAAGCATAAATCTTCTAATATTCTATAAAAGGTCGATTAACCAGGTTTTAATGTCGAACCCCTCTTAAATCCTATTTTTTACAATTTTTAATGTCATATTTGAAAAAATAAATTTTTTTTAGAATCGAGATATCAAAATTTACTTTGTATAAATTTTTGGTATTTTTTCGATAAACTTCATTTTTTAATGAATAGTGTAAAATGCTGTATTTTAATTCAAAACCTACTTTTAATATAATTTATTTATATGATTAGATCATATTTTGAATTGGGTTTAAAGTGAAATTAGAATATATTTTTACCATTTAATCCAATGGTGGTCATTGGAATTAAGTTCACTTTGAAATTGGACTTAAACTAGTGTCAATCTTTTAATAGATATTGTTTCATAAAAACACGCTATTTTTTTGACAACGAGAATGAATTATTAAATTAATTAATTCAAAATATATATTTTTAATTTTTTAAAATAGACATTATTTTTAAATTATGAATATCATATATTGCTTAGGGTTAATTTTTGGTAATTTTCAGAATAACTTCAAATTTTCATGAATAGTGAAACCACTAAGTGATAGTTAAAGAAACTGATTTTTCGTTTAAATGAATCTTTTCCACTTCTGTGATTTTATATTCAAAACTCCAACATACATTGTTGTCATTAATAACTAAAATGTGGTTCTATGAGATTAAAATAATTTTTGGTGAATAGTATCTTTTAAGTTTTATTAATCGTGATTAATGGTAATTAGTGTAATTTAAGGTAAAACAAATGTTTTACTAATATGAAATGAACTAGACACATTTCCTAACCTCATTTTATGTGTTGTGGACGACCAAGAAAATCCATGGGTCATCTTGGGGACTCCATGGAGCCAATTTGGTAGGAAAATGACATAAATAACTTTTTATTTAAAGTTAAAATAAAAATGTCAGAAACATGAGTTGTTTTACAAAAACAATTTTTAAATGGGGTTATACAAGTAATATTTTTTACTATAAATATTAATTATAATTATAAAAATATTTCCTATTTCTTGATATTTTTTTATAATTTTTAGACATTACATAAATTAAATTATTTATGACACATTGACGATGCAGTGATTACCTCATTATTTAACAATTTAAATAAAATGTAAAGATAATGTAAAATTTAAGACCTAAAGATGTAAAAAAAGCTAATTTATGGGTGGATTTAGAACTCTTATCACCTTATACTCAAAATTTATAATTTTGGGACCTTTAAAATCCGAAAAGCATTTTATAATAAAGTAACCTTTTATAACTTTCCAAGAGTGCCCCTCCTTTCCTTTTATAAAAGGCCCCCAACTCTACCACCTCACCCACACCTCTAAAGCCTTTGACTCATCCAACCCCTTCCATTTTTGTCTCTCCACATACATCTCTTATGCCTAGAAGCCTCACTTTGGGCATAAGTCTTCCTAGGGAAGCCTTTGAGCTCAAATCAAAAAGAGTTACTCGTTTTAATGGTAATGTATTCCCTAGTGTTCTTTTGTTTTATTTTGCTTCTCCAACCCCCTAAAATCTTTTTATTTTTCTATTTTGTAACAACAACAGTATCTTCAATATACTATGATGTTTTTATGAGGAGGATTCGAGCTACACTAACACACACCTCCGTCTAATGGTTAAAGATCATACTGTTTCAGTGGATGATGAATTACTGCCTCATGAAACGATGATTATCCTATCTTCTCGTAACACCTCTCATGGTGGCCATTATGATGGAACTATAATTATTTATTATATATATTATATTTATTTATACTATATTATTCTTTATTTTATATTTAATACATACATTTTTGCTTTTCATGTTGTGAAAATGCGATAATTTCATTTGAGGAAGTGCGGACTACTGCCCCCTCAAGTGATGTGACTCGTTCATGCAATACATGGAATGTATAAAGAATGAAATTTATGAACTTATGTGATATATATATATATAATATATATTATACTGGAATTAATATATATATATATATATCACTCTCATCTAGTTTTAATTCAATTAATGTGCCAAGGAAATGAAAGTTGCGTTCATGCGTACGTACGGCTTACCGTCTCCATGAATAGTACATTTCATTTCTTATCTCCAAATGTTATGTACTATTATGAGTACATATATATAATGGATATATATGTCATATAATACAAATAAATTATGGATATCATTCTGAAATTATAATATATATCTCTCTCTTTTAACTTTAATTCCAGTAATATGACAAAAAAATGAAAGTAGCGTTCATGCGTACGTACGACCTACTGTCTCCATGAACGGTGATTTTACTCATTTATCTCAAAATATAATTGAATAGTAAAAAATTAATATATACTCTATATATATGATATTTAAAACATTAATACTATTCTGGAGGTGATGTACCTATAACTACATGGAAAATCTTTTCCAACAAGTTCAATTTTTTACTCACGTACCGATCATCGACAAAAACGTCTAATATGAACTCACATTATTAACCAATTATTATAAAAGTATAATATGTGATATGAACTGAATAATAATATTTAAAGGAGGTCCTCAAGAAATTATAAATTGACCAAATTTTATTATTCTGGAGATTAAAGAACGATCGAGTCATGTCGTACACGAGGTAAGGGATTATACCCCTCTTTTTTTTAAAGTACACTCTTTTATGTCATTCCTTTTAAGAACATATTTCTTATGATTGGGATGTTATTTTATATTAAACATACTGTACTTTTTTATTTTCATATTATGAGAGACCCTATTTTCTCTCATCAATCCATTTTGGATGTTTTGAGTGGCGCCGTTAGGCTGCCGAATTTTCGTAAGGGATCCGGCCTCTCTCTTTCTTTTTAAGTACTCTCTTTTATGTCATTTCTTTTAAGCTAATCTTTATTATGTTTAGGGATGTTCTTTTATATTCCTCATACTGTAATTTTTATGTTAATATTATGAGAGATCATATTTTATCTCATAAATTCATTTTTTAATGTTTCAAGTGTCGCTGTTAGGCTACTGAGTTTTCGTAAGGGATTTTTAATCTCACTTTTATTCCCGTGACATTTATGCTACATTTTCCACTATTTCATTTGATTCGTGTATGTACTGCCCATTTTTATACACTTTTTGTAGTATAATTTCATTTATGGGTATTTAAAACTTCATTGTATGACCCTTCTTCCATGGGGTGTACATTTCGAAAGTTACCCAACTCGGTAAGGGGACCTTTCACCCCCCTATTTTTGAAAGACTTCTTTTGTTATGTCTTTTAATTCACATAATATTATATTGGGATATGTTCTTATATATCCTTATTTATGTAAATTTTATGTCTAAGTGGTGAGACACCATTTTCTCTCTCATCAACTAATTTTTTGAATTTTAATGTGATGTCGTTAGGCTGTCGGATTTCTATAAGGGAACTTCTTAACCCACTTTCAATTCATTGGGTTAAACCACTACTTCTTGATTTTATTATGCGAATATTATGTGTGGAATATCTATGTTGTAATTTCCACAAACCATTGTGTGGATATACTATTTCTACACATAATCATCTCATTGACAAATTCTTAAGTCATTTAGAAGAACTTGTATGGTAAATCATAACTCAATCTCATTTCATTGGGTTACATATCTATGTCATTGGTTATGTTTGTCCAATATTATGTGTGAATGACCTCTGATATCCACTTATATAGGGTGTATTCATATTTGTCACACATAATCATGTAATTCATTTATCCTTAATCTAAGGATACCGAGTTTGAAGGGACTTCGTCTTAATCTCCTTTCATTGAGGCATATTTTGTTTTATACATAGATTTCTTTTATACGGTGTATAAACCCCTTTGACATCTACTTTTATTTGAAAGGAATATTTTCTATACGATGAATTTTACTAAACGACAAAAAGTATGTTTCTTTTTAATGTACGCGGTGACAACGAACTTTCCCCCGCCACGAGTATTATCTGATCTTTGGCTTCCTCAAAAAGCCGTTATATTTTTAAAAGTAAATAAATAACATATACTACTTTATGTATTTTGGTATTGAAAATGGTTTTGATAATGGATATGTTATATTAATATATTTAAGTGATATATTGTGCTTGAAATTTGGAAATGTTTTCTTTCCATTATAATTGTTTTATGTGTTATTATTTTATAATGGTAGATGGACATTTGATGGGTGGTTACGTGATAAACCATATGATGGGTGGTTCCATGAATACCAGGACGGGTGGTTACGTTATAACCTCCAATGCATTGGGTATGGAATTCGGTTGTATGGCTATTCCATTAAGTGATATTTGTGGGAGTCGACCCTATGGTTATTCAATTTAAGTATATTTATGTCGCAAATTACCTTTATATGTTATGTGTTCTTTATATGGGTGTTTATGGTAATATTTTGGTTATAAAAGGGGTAAGTAATGATCTTTTATTCAGTGAAGAGTTTTTTTACTAATTCATAATGGTGAAAAGTATTACTTGGATAAAGTATTCTCGGTTTACGTTTTGTTTTGAAAAAAAAATAGTTTTCCTTCTTTTTGTATCCTTTACTGGGCTTTTTATGCTCATCCCAAGTTTTTGAAATGTTTTCCACAGGACTTAAAGATGAATAGGGTCAAGGATGGGATCATGGAAAGACATGCTGTCTAAAACATGGAACTATAAATGTTTCTTTTTAATAGTTTTTATTTTATGGAAACTTATTAGAAGTGTATAATTTGTAACCTTTGAGATATAATAGATATGTCCTAATTCTATAAAACTCTAAACCCGAAAATATCCTCTATGTGAATTATTCATTTAATTCAATAATAAGTAATGTTTAAGGCCGAAGCCTTATAGTTGGTATCAAAGGGAGGTTTAGATAACTTTAGAGGTTAGGGTATTCATTAAGCATAAGTGACATTACCATAATGGATAGGATTACAGAAAGATTCATAGTTTTTAGATAAAGTGAATGAGTAAGTATATCTTAGTGTTTATCTTCCTCATTAGTACATGATGATTTTGTTGATATATGCACACTGACATTTCTGTTTTAGGTAAATGGATGGATCTTGCAGGCACCAATGTGACAATGGGTTTGATGGAAAATGTGGTGGTTCTCTGATTAAGAGACTGGATGAAATGGGGGATTCAATGAGGAATCTCATGTTTGTGATAAAGCAACTATCAAGGAGTTAGGATCAACCACTTGAACCTTGGTGAGTTCTCTAATGCATCATGTACGAGATGACCAACTCGATGTGGAAGTTCAGGTAATAATTATAAAGGTAACCATTAGGGTTTATATGATCCTTACTTTTTAAGTAATTATGGGTTACACTGTGATATGATGGAAAGTGAAAGGCATGAGATAAACTTGAGTTTAAAATATGTTATGATCATTTTTGAAGATTTTATCTTGTTTTGGGGAATGTTTTAAGAATTTTGTAGTTTTGGAAAAAGGACAACATACAGACTGTGTGAAAACCCGTCGCGTCTGACAAAGCTGTGGGACTCGAACCCACAACCAAAGTGCGACAGGTATTTATCGCCTACCACTAGAATACGTGAAGTCCCTTGTTAGTTTGACTAATTCTTTTTAGTTATATTATATTTGGAATCAATAGTAAGTTTATTTTTGGTTATCAATGGAAATGATTAACCTATCATGGAGGATATGTTATTAGGTTAATTACTTTTCAATATGAGACTTTAAGAGAAACTAATGTTATTGGGAGATAAATGTTAATTTTTACCTTGGAAGACTATATGATTAAATCATTCAAATATTTGGGTTTCAATCTTAGTATGGTTTACTTTGAATAATTTTATGGAAAAATTGTTTATTGAATGGTCTTTGTTGAACTTTGGGTATTGTTTGACAAATTTTGGAGATTCAGAATAGATTTTTTTATGAAGGATTATCCATTTTGGGTATTATCTGATCTCATACTAACCTTTTTGGTTTTAGTTTTGTTTAAGGTCTAAAGACATGGGATGTAAGTAATTCTCTTTTGTGGATTATGTGATTCTCTAGAAGTTTATTATAGCTCTCTTAATGCAAACAAGTCATCCTAAATACTCATCTTTTGGAAAAATATGAGTTCATGTAAGAAATATAGTAAAAGATGAAAGTCAACATGAAAAGTAAGTATTTTTACTTATGTTTTAGTTATGCTCATAAATAAATTGCTCAATTAAAAATAACCTAAAAACAAAAATATTTTCTGTTAACTTTTCCTACCGGGGAATCAAATACCGTTTAGCAAATCACCAGTTTGTGATTTTCTGGTGGTTAACTTTCTTCTAAACATGTTTTCTATCACTCTCCATCGGAACATGACCCTTTTTCCCTACATATCCATGTATTCCTACATGGAATCCTGGTATGGGTTAACTATGGTGACCTTTGTACCTCTCTTTCTTATTTTTAATGTGATAGTTTTACTGACTCTTGTTCCGTTGTGGTATTTTCAATGAACTTTCCAAACCCAATTTTAAAATTCCGAGGATGCAATTCCAAAAAGGGGGAAAGGATGTAACAACCCAGGTAAATAAAGAATATGAAATTTTCATATTTATCCATATTTCTGAATAAAATATTAATATTACATTAAAGGTAATGCTATGCTCGATGGCATACCCAATACGCAACAATGAGTTTCTTTGAAATCTTACATTGCACTCTAATAATAAAATAATATTATTTTAAATGGTAGTTAATGCCTAGCCATTGTAATGGTGTTAATGAATAGAAATAAGTACAAAATGATTATATATGTTTTTCAAATATTTTTACTTTTATCCAATAAATGTTAGAGGCTTAAAATGCAAATGAATCCAATTTTATGCATAATTCTTCTAATATTCTTTAAAAGGTCGATTAACCACCTTTTGATGGTGAACCTCGCTTAAATAGTTTTTTTGACAATTTTATATGTTATATTTGACAAAATAAAAATTGTTTTAGAATAAGGACATCAATTTTTACTTTTTATAAATTATTGATATTTTTCCAATAAAGTTCATTTTTTAATGAAAAGTGTAAAAAGCTTTATTTTAATTCAAAGCATCCTTTTAATATAATATATTTAAATGATTAGATAATCTTTTTAATTGGTTTTAAAGTGAAATTATAATATAATGTTACCATTTAATCCAATGGTGGTCATTGGAATTATGTTCACTTTGAAATTTGACTTAAACTAGTGTCAATCTTTTAATAGATATTGATTCTTAAAAACACACTATTTGTTTTGACAGTGAGAATGAATTATTAAATTAATTAATGCAACATATATATTTTGAATTTTTTAAAATAGACATCATTTTTTAATTTGGAGTATCATATATATATTAAGGTGAATTTTTGATATTTTTCAGAAAAACTTCAATTTTTGATGAATAGTTAAACAACTAAGTGGTAGTTAAAGTAACTGATTTTTTGTTTAAATGAATCTTTTCCACTTATGTGATTTGATTTTCAAAAATCCAAGATACATGGATGTAATTAAGAAGTGAAATTTGGTTCAATGATATTAAAATAATTTTTGGTGAATAGTATCTTTAAGTTTTATTAATCACGAATAAAGATAATTAGTGTAATTTAAGGTAAAAATAATGATTTATTAATATTAAATGACCTAGACACATGTCCTAACCTCATTTTATGTGTCATGTCCGACAAAGAAAATCCATTGGTCATCATGGGGACCCCATGAAGCCACTTTGGTATGAAAATGTCATAAATAACTTTTTATTTAAAGTTAAAATAAAAATGTCACAAACATGAGTTGGTTTACTAAAACAGTTTTTAAAATGGGTTATACAAGTCAAATTTTTGACTATAAATATTAATTATAATTATAAAAAGATTTCATACATCATAATATTTTATTTATAATTTTTAGATATTAAATAAATTAAATTATTTATGACACCATGATGATGCAGCGATTACCACATTATTTAATGATTTAAATGAAATGAAAAGATAATGTAAAATATAAGACCTGCACAGCTAAGAAACCTATTTTATGGGTGTATTTCAAACTCTTTTCACCTCATCCTAGAAATATATAATTTTGGGACCTTTAAAATCCGAAAATCATTTTATAATAAATTAACCATTTATAACGTTCCAAGAGTTCCCCTCCTGTCCTCTTATAAAACGACCCCACCTCTACCAGCTTACCCACACCTCTCAAGCCTTTGGGTCGGACAACACCTGCCAATTTTGTCTCTCAACATCCCTCTCTTACACCTATAAGCCTTACTTTGGGCATAAGTCTTCCCAAGGAAGCCTTTGAGCTGAAATCAAAAAGAGTTACCCGTTTTAAAGGTAATGTCTTCCCTAGTGTTCTTTTGTTTTATTTTGCTTATCCAACACCCTAAACTATTTTTATTTATCACTTTTGTAACAAAAACTGTATCTTAAATATACTAGGATGTTGTTATGAGGAGGATTCGAGCTACAATAACACACACCTCCATCTAATGGTTATAGAACATATTGTTTCTGTGGATGGCGAATTACTGCCTCACGAAACGATGATTGTTCTATATTATCATACCACCTCTCATGGTGGCCATTATTATTGAAATATATTTATTTAAGATATATATTATATTTATTTCCTATATATGATTCTGTATTTTATATTTAATACATACCTTTATGCTTTTCATGTTGTGAAAATGCGATAATTTCATTTGAGGAAGTGTGGACTACAACCCCCTCAAGTGATGTGACTCGTTCATGAAATAAATGGAATGTATAAAGAATGAAATTGATGAACTTATGTGATATATAGAACATATATATTATATATTAATTAAACTATATATATATATCTCATCTAGTTTTAATTCCATTAATGTGCCAAAGAAATGAAAGTAGTGTTCATGCGTACGTATGGCTTACCGTCTCCATGAACAGTACATTTCATTTCTTATCTCCAAATGTTTGTAATATTATAAAGTCATATATATAATGTATATATATGACATATATTACATCTAAATTGTGGATATCATTCTGTAATTATAATATATATATCTCTCTCTTTTAACTTTAATTCCATTAATATGACAAAAAAATGACAGTAGCGTTCATGCGTACGTACGGCCTACCGTCTCCATGAACGTTGCTTTTAATTTTTTATATCCAAATTTTCTGGAATAGTAAAAAATGAAAATATAATGGATATATATGATATTTAAAACATTAATACTATTATGGAGATGATGTACCTATAACTACATGGAAAATTCTTTCCAACAAGTTCAATTTTTTATCATGTACCGAACATCGACAAAAATGTCTGATATGAACTCACTTTATTAACAAATTATTATAACATTATAATATGTGATATGAACTGAATAATAATATTTAAAGGTGTTCCTCAAGAAGTTATAAATTGGCCAAATATTATTTTTCAGGAGATTAAAGAACGATCGAGTCATGTCGGACACGAGCTAAGGGATCATACCCCTCTCTTTCTTTTTAAGTACACTCTTTTATGTCATTCATTTTAAGATCATATTTATTATGATTGGGATGTTATTTTATATTAATATCACTGTAATTTATTTATGTTCATATGATTAGAGACCCTATTTTCTCTCATCAATCCATTTTGGATGTTTTTAGTGGCTCCCTTAGGCTGCCGAATTTTCGTAAGGGATCCAACCTCGCTCTTTCTTTTTAAGTACTCTATTTTATGTCATTTCTTTTAAGACCATCTTTATTATGATTGGGGATGTTATTTTATATTCCTCATACTGTAATTTTTATGTTCATATTATGAGATTCCCTATTTGATCTCATAAATCCATTTTTGGATGTTTTAAGTGGCGTCGTTAGGCTGCCGAGTTTTCATAAGGGATTTTTCATCTCACTTTGATTCCCGTGACATTTATGCTAAGTTTGCCACTATTTCCTTTGAGTGGTGTATGTACTGACCATTATTATACAATTTGTGTAGTATAATATCATTTATGGTTATTTAAATCTTCATTGTATGACCCTTCTTCCATGGGGTGTACGTTTCGAATGTTACCCAACTCAGTAAGGGGACCTTTCACCCTCCGCTTTTTAAAAGACTTCTTTTGTTATGTCTTTTAATTCACATAATATTATGTTGGGATATGTTCTTATATATAATTATTTATGTAAATTTTATATCCATGTGATGAGATACCATTTTCTCTCTCATCAACTCATTTTCTGATTTTTAAAGTGACGTCGTTAGGCTGTCGGATTTCTGTAAAGGAACTTCTTAACCCACATTCAATTCTTTGGGTTAAACCTCTACTTCTTGATTTTATTATGCTAAGATTATGTGTGGAATCTCTATCTAGTAATATACACAAACCTTTTTGTGGATATACTATTTCTACAAATAATCATCTCATTGATAAATTCTTATGTCATTTAGACGAACTGGAATGGGAAATCATAACTCAATCTCATTTCATTGAGTTAAATATCTATGCCATTGGTTTTGTTTTTCCAAGATTATGTGTGATTGACCTCTGATATCCACTTATATTTGGTGTATTCATATTTTCACACATAATCATGTAATTGATTTATCCTTACTCTAAGGATACCGACATTGTAAGGGACTTCGTCTCAATCTCATTTCATTGAGGCATATTTTGTTTTATACAGAACATTATATTATACGGTGTATAAACCCCTTTAACTTCTACTTTTATTTGAACGAATTAACTTTTATACGAAGCATTTTACTAAACGACAAAAAGTATGTTTCGTTTTAATGTACACGATGACAATGACCTTTCTACCACTGTGAGTATTATCTGATCTTTGGTTTCTTCAGCAAGATGTTATATTTTTAAAAGTAAATAAATACCATATACTATTTTATGTATTTTGGTATTGAAAATGGTTTTGATATTGGATTTGTTATGTAAGAATAATTAAGTGATATATTGTGCTTGAAATGTGGAAATGTTTTCTTTCATTTATAATTGTTTTATTTGTTGTGATTTTATAATGGTACTTGGACATTTGATGGGTGGTTACATGATAAACCATATTATGGGTGGTGCCGTGAATACCAGGATGGGTGGTTACATTTTAACCTCCAATGCATTGGCTATGGAAGTCGACCATATGGCTATTCCATTAAGTGATATCTATGGAATTCGACCGTATGGTTATTCCAATTAAGTATGTTTATGTCCCATGTTACCTTTATATGTTATGTGTTCTTTATATGGGTTTTTATGGTAATATTTTGGTTACAAAATGGGTGAGTAATGATGTTTTATTCAGTGAAGAGTTTTTTTATGACTTCATAAGCGTGAAAAGTATTATTTTGATATAGTATTCCTGGATTACTTTTTGTTTTGAAAAAATAACAGTTTTCCTTCTTTGTGTATCCTTTACTGGGCTTTTTATGCTCATCCCATGTTTTTGAAATGTTTTCCACTGGACTTAAAGATGAATAGGGTCAAGGATGGGATCAAGTAAAGACATGCTATCTAAAACATGGAACTAGACATGTTTCTTTTTAAGGGGTTTTATTTTACTGAAACTTAGTAGAAGTGTATACTTTGTAATCTTTGAGATGTAATAGTTATGTACTAATTCTCTAAAACTCTAAACCTGAAATGATTATCAATGTGAATTATTCATTTAATTCAATAATAAGTAATTATTAAGGCTGAGGCCTTATATTTGGTATCAGAGGGAGGTTTAGATAACATTAGTGGTTAGGTTATTCTTTTAGAATAAGTGACATTATCATAATGGCTAGGATTTCTGGAAGACTCATAGTTTTTAGATAATGTGAATGGGTAAGTATATCTTAGTGTTTATGTTCCTCATTAGTACATGATGATATTGTTGATAAACGCACACTGACATTTCTGTTTTTAGTAGATGGATGGATATAGCAGGCACCAAAGTGACAATGGGTTTGATGGAAACTGTGGTGGTTCTCTGATTAAGATACTGGATGAATTGGGGGATTCAATGTGGAATCACGTGGTTGTGCTAAACCAACTATCAAGGAGTCATGATCAACCACTTGAACCTTGGTGAGTTCTCTAATGCATCATGTATGAGATGACCAACTCAATGTGGAATTTCAGGTAATAATTATAAAGGTAACCATTAGGGTTTATATGATCCTTACTTTTTAGGTAATTATGGGATACTCTGTGATATGATAGAAAATGAAAGGAATTAGATAAACTTGAGGTTAAAATATGTTATGATCATTTTTGAAGATTTTATATCGTTCTGGGGAATGTTTTAAGAATTATGTAGTTTTGGAAAAAGGACAACATGTAGACCGTGTGACAACCCGTCATGTCGGACAAAGCTGTGGGAATCGAACCCACCACCAAAGTGCGACTTGTATTTATCACCTAAAACTAGAATACGTGAAGTCCCTGGTTAGTTTGAACAATTCTTTTAAGTTAGATGATTTTAGGAATCATGAGTAAGTTTATTTTGGGTTATCTATTGAAATGATTAACCTATCATGGAGGATATGTGATTAGGTTAATTACTTTTCAATATGAGACGTTAAGAGAAACTAATGTTATTTGGAGATAAATGTTAATTTTTACCTTGGAAGAAAATGTGATTAAATCCATCAAATATTTGGGATTCAATCTCATTTTTTTTACTTTGAATAATTTTATGGACAAATTGTTTATTGAATGGTCTTTTTTGAACTTTGGGTATTGTTTGAAAATTTTTGGAGATTAAGAATATATTTCTTTTATAAAGGATTATCCTTTTTGGGTATTATCTGATCTCATACTAACCTTTATTGTTTTAGTTTTTTTATGGTCTAAAGACATAGGAAGTATATAGTTCTCTTTTGTAGATTAGGTGATTCTCTAGAAGTTGATTATAGCTCTCTTAATGTAAACAACTCATCTTAAATACTCATCTTTTGGAGAAAATATGAGTTCGTTTAAGAAATCTAGTAAAAGATGAAAGTCAACATGATAGGTAAGTATGTTTCCTTATGTTTTAGTTATGCTCATAAATAAATTCCTCAATGAAAAGTAACATAAAAACAAAAATGTTCTCTGTTAAATTTTCCTATTGGGGAATCAAATACCGTTTAACAAATCAACTGTTTGTGATTTTCTGGTGGTTAAATTTCTTCTAAAAATGTTTTCTGTTACTCCCCCTCAGAACAAGACCCTTTGTTTTTTCTTCCATATCCATGTTTTCCTACATGGAATCCTAGTATGGGTTAACTAGGGTGAACTTTGTACTTCTCTTTATTTTTTTAATGTGATAGTTTTACTGACTCTTGTTCCGATGTGGGATTTTCAATGAAGATTCCAAACCCAATTTTAAAATTGCGAGAATGCAATTCCCAAAAGGGGGGAAGGATGTAACACCCCAGTTAAATAACGAATATGAAATTTTCATATTTATCCATATTTTTAAATAAAATATTAATATTAATTTAAAGGGAACGTGATGCTCGAAGGCGTACCAAATACGCAACATTGAGTTTCATTGAAATCATATGTTGCACTCTAATAATAAAATAATATTATTTTAAATGGTTGTTAATGCTTAGCCATTGTAATGGAGGTAATGAATCGAACTAACTACAAAATTATTATATATGTTTTTCAAATATTTATAATTTTATCCAATAAATGTTAGAGACTTAAAACGCAAATGAATCCAATTTTAAGCATAAATCTTCTAATATTCATTAAAAGGTCGATTAACCGCATTTTGATGGTGCACACCTCTTAAATCCCTTTTTGACAATTTTATATGTTATATTTGACAAAATAAAATTATTTTTAGAATCGGGACATCAAAATTTACTTTGTATAAATTTTTGGTATTTTTCCGATAAAGTTCAATTTTTAATGAATAGTGTAAAATGTTGTATTTTAATTCAAAACCTCCTTTTAATCTAATTTATTTATATTATTAGATCATCTTTTTAATTGGTTTTAAATTAAAATTAGAACATATTTTTACCATTTAATCCAATGGTGGTCATTGAAATTATGTTCACTTTGAAATTGGACTTAAACTAGTGTCAATCTTTTAATAGATATTATTTCTTAAAAACACGCTGTTTGTTTTGACAGCAAGAATGAATTATTAAATTAATTAATGCAACATATTTATTTTCAATTTTGTAAAATAGACATCATTTTTTAATTCAGAATATCAGATATATCTTAGGGTAAAGTTTTGTAATTTTTTGAAAAACTTTAATTTTTGATATATAGTCAAACCACATAGTGGTAGTTAATGAAACTGATTTTTCGTTTAAATGAATCTTTTCCACTTCTGTGATTTGATTTTCAAAAATACAACATATATGGTTGTAATTAAGAAGTAAAATGTGGTTCAATGAGATTAAAATAATATTTGGTGAATAGTAACTTTTATGTTTTATTAATCCCGATTAATGGTAATTAGTGTAATTTAAGGTAAAAATAATGTATTATTAATATGAAATGACATAGACACAAGTCCTAACCTCATTGGATGTGTAATGGCTGACCACAGAAATCAATGGGTCAACTTGGGGACCCCATGGAGCCACTTTTTTTTTCGAAAATGACATAAAGAACTTGTTATTTAAAGTTAAAATAAAAATGTCACAAACATGAGTTGTTTTACTAAAACATTTTTTTATGGGGTTATACAAGTCATATTTTTTACTATAAATATTAATTATAAATATAAAAATATTTCCTACATCATGTTAGTTTTTTTATTATTTTTATACATTAAATAAATTAAATTATTTATGACACCATGATGATGAAGCGATTACGTCATTATTTAACGATTTAAATAAAATGAAATGACATTGTAAAATCTAAGACCTACACATGTCAAAAACCTATTGGATGGGTGTATTTAGAACTCTTATTACCTTATCCAAAAAATATATAATTTTGGGACCTTTAAAATCCGAAAAGCATTTTATAATAAAGAAACCTTTTATAACTTTCCAAGAGTGCCCCTCCTCTACTCTTATAAAAGGCCCCCACCTCTACCACCTTACCCACACCTCTAAAGCATTTGGCTTGGCCAAAACCTGCCCATTTTGTTTCTCCACATCCCTCTCTTACTATTAAAATCCTCACATTGGGCATAAGTCTTTCCAAGGAAGCCTTTGAGCTCAAATCAAAATGAGTTACCCGTTTTAATGTTAATGTCTTCCCTAGTGTTCTTTTGTTTTATTGTGCTTCTCCAACACCCTAAAATATTTTAATTTGTATCTTTTGTAACAAAAACAGTATCTTAAATATACTAAAATGTTGTTATGAGGAGGAATCGAGCTACACTAACACACACCTCCTTCTAATGGTTAATGAACATAATGTTTCTATGGATGGTGAATTACTGCCTCACGAAACGATGATTGTTCTATCTTCTCATACCACCTCTCATGGTGGACATTATTATGGAACTATATTGATTTATGATATATATTATATTTATTTCCAATATATTCTTCTGTATTTTATATTTAATACATTACTTTATGCTTTTCATGTTCTGCAAATGCGATATTTTCATTTGAGAAAGTGTGGACTACCGCCCCCTCAAGTGATGTGACTCGTTCATGAAATACACGGAATGTATAAAGAATGAAATTGATGAACTTATGTTATATATATAACATATATATTATACTGGAAATATAATATATATATATATATATATCACTCATCTAGTTTTAATTCCATTAATGTGCCAATGAAATGAAAGTAGCGTCCATGCGTACGTACGGCTTACCGTCTCCATGAACGGTACATTTCATTTCTTATCTCCAAATGTTATGTACAATTATAAGTAAATATATATAATGGATATATATGTCATATATTACTTCAAAATTATGGATATCATTATGGAGTTATAATATATATATCCCTCTTTTATCTTTAATTCCATTAATATGAAAAAAAAATGAAAGTAGCGTTCATGCGTACGTACGGCCTACCGTCTCCATGATCGGTGCTTTTAATTTTTTATCTCCAAATTTTATGGAATAGTAAAAAATGAATATATACTAGAAATATATGTTATTTAAAACATTAATACTATTCTGGAGATGATGTACCTATAACTACATGGAAAATTCATTTCCAACAAGTTAAATTTTTACTCATGTACCGATCATCGACAAAAACGTCTGATATGAACTCACTTTATTAACCAATTATTATAACATTATAATATGTGATATTAACTGAATAATAATTTTTAAAGGGGGACCTCAAGGAGTTATAAATTGAACAAATTTTATTATTTCGGAGATTAAAGAATGATCGTGTCATGTCGGACACGAGATAAGGGATCCTACTGCTCTCTTTCTTTTTAAGTACACACTTTTATGTCATTCATTTTGAGATCATCTTTATTATTACTGGTTTGTTCTTTTATATTACTCTTACTGTACTTTGTTTATGTTCATATGATGAGAGACATTATTTTATCTCCTCAATCCATTTTGGATGTTTTGAGTGGCGCCGTTAGGCTGCCGAATTTTCGTAAGGGATCCAACCTCTCTCTTTCTTTTTAAGTACTCTATTTTATGTAATTTATTTTCAGCTCACCTTTCTTATGTTTGGGGATGTTATTTTATATTCCTCATACTGTACTTTATATGTTCATATTATTAGAGACCCTATTTTGTCTCATAAATCCCTTTTTGGAAGTTTTAAGTGGCGCTGTTAGGCTTGCGAGTTTTCGTAAGGGATTTTTCATCTCACTTTTATTCCTGTGACATTTATGCTACGTTTCCCACTATTTCCTTTGAGTCGTGTATTTACTTCCTATTATTATAAAGTTTTTTTAGTATAATTTCATTTATGGTTATTTACATATTCATTGTATGACCCTTCTTCCCTAGGGTGTACGTTTCAAAAGTTACCTAACTCGATAAGGGGACCTTTCACCCTACACTTTTTAAAAGACTTATTTTGTTATGTCTTTTAATTCACATACTATTATGTTGGGATATGTTCTTATATATCCTTATTTATGTAAATTTTATGTCCAAGTTATGAGATACCATTTTCTCTATCATAAAATCATTTTCTGAATTTTAAAGTGACGTCGTTAGGCTGTCGGATTTCTGTAAGGGAACTTCTTAACCCACTTTCAATTCTTTGGGTTAAACCTATACTTCTTTATTTTATTATGACAATATTATGTGTGGAATATCTATTTGGTGATTTCCACAAACCATTGTGTGGATATACTATTTATACACATAATCATCTCATTGATAAATTCTTACATCATTTAGAAAAACTTGTATGGGAAATCATAACTCAATCTCATTTCATTGAGTTAAATATCTATGTCATTGGTTTTTTTTCCAAAATTATGTGTGAATTACATTTGATATCCACTTATATTTCTTGTATTAATATTTCTCACATATAATCATGTAATTGATTTATCCTTAATCGATGGATATCGACTTTGTAAGGGACATCGTCTCAATCTACATTCATTGAGGCATATTTTGTTTTATACACAACTTTCTTTTATACAATGTATAAACCCCCTTGACTTCTAATTTTATTCGAAAGGAATCTTTTCTATATGAAGCATTTTACTAAACGACAAAAAGTATGTTTCTTTTTTAATGTACGCGGTGACAATGACTTTTCTGCCACCGCGAGTATTATCTGATCTTTGGCTTCCTCAACAAGTCGTTATATTTTTAATAGTAAATAAATACCATATACTCTTTTATGTATTTTGGTATGGAAAATGGTTTTGATAATGTATTTTTTATGTCAATATATTTAAGTGATATATTGTTCTTGAAAAGTGGAAATGTTATATTTCCATTATAATTGTTTTTTGTGTTATGATTTTATAATGGTACTTGGACAATTGAAGGGTGGTTACATGATAAACCATATGACGGGTGGTTCCGTGAATACCAGGATGAGTGGTTACGTTATAACTTCCAATTCATTGGGTATGGAAGTCGGCTGTATGGCTATTCCATTAAGTGATATGTGTGGAAGTCGGTTGTATGGTCATTCCATTTAATTATGTTTATGTCCCAAGTTACCTTTATATGTTATGTGTTCTTTATATGGGTTTTAATGTTAATCTTTTGGTTACAAAAGGGGTATGTAATGATCTTTTATTCAGTGAAGAGTTTTTTTTAAAACTTCATAAAGGTGAAATGTATTACTTTGATAATGTATTCTTGGTTTACTTGTTGTTTTGAAAAACTAATAGTTTTCCTTCTTTGTATTTCCTTTACTGTGCTTTTTTATGCTCATCCCAAGTTTTTTAAATGATTTCCATAGGACTTAAAGATGAATAGGGTCAAGGATGGGGTCAAGGAAATACATGCTATCAAAAACATGGAACTAGACATGTTTCTTTTTAAGATTTTTTATTTAATGGGAACTTAGTAGAAGTGTACACTTTATAATCTTTGAGATGTAATAGTTATGTCCTAATTCTCTAAAACCCTAATACTGAAAAGATCCTCAATGTGAATTATTCATTTAATTCAATAATAAGTAATGTTTATTGTTTGGGCCTTATAAGTTCAGACAATACATTTGGTTTGAGAGTATTAGTAGCACAAGAACGTTTATGAGGAGACCTAGTAGAGGGAGTATGATTTGAAAACATAGTATCTATAATGATTCATTGATACCTCACAATGATTCATAGAGTTGCACAGGGATGATCAATTATAAAGTGGGAGGTTATATGATATCGTATTTTCTAGGTGTGTTTCCCTTTATGTTACTTCAACTGAGCCTTAGTGGAAAACACTTAATTAGGCACTAAGAGGCTTTTTTGGAGAAAATTACCAAAATTTTGAGTGTTTATTTTTTAAAATTAATTTTGTCTATTTATAAATGTGATTATGTTTAAAATAGGTTCATGGTATATTGAGAGGCTTTAATGGATGTTCAAAGAGTTAAAGGGAAATTAGGATTAAAAATATACATAAGAAAATTTATACATCATGTAATGGGATTGATGATCTTGTATTTATTCATGTGTTTTAATAAAATAATTATAAGGTGATTGGTTATATGGTTAATAGAAATAATAACAATTATATAATTTGAATCCATGTTACATGTCATGTAAATGATAGGAATTATATTTAAAACATGTTGTATGGATGAAGTGGGTTCTATTTCGTTATAGTTCCTCTCCTCTCAACACTAGGGAATTCACCAGATGATTTTGAGGTTCAAAAGTCCATTCAAAATGATCTTGTTTTGTGAATAATCCCTATTAAGAGTTTTTATATAGGGTTTTACCTTTTTTATTCTCCTCCAACATAGTGTTCTTATATTAAAAACCAAATTTTGATTCTGTATTTTATCTATATTAGATTTGATTTAGGAACCCATTTACAATCATCAAGACATTCATCCTTGTGGGTTATAGATATAAGAGTAATTTTTTATAATTAAGATATGGTACCGGTATAATTCACAAAAATATGGTTTGTTTACTGAAATGATTATGCAATGAAATGTTTGTTTCCTCACTGAGTGCACCAAAATTGATTATATAATATAATTATACTATCCCATTATTTCAATTAGTATATATTAATTTTTAATTGTCTAATGGATTAATGTATTTTGAGCATTACAAGTGGCGTACAATGATTTATTTTTACAGAATACCAAAACACTGGCTTTTTCCAATTTGATATAATTATTAATAAATTGAAAGTTGAATGTCATGTGAAATGTGGTTATATATTACTATAGACTCCATAAATTATGTTTTATTAATTATTTATATAATTTTTAATAACTTTTAAATTTATTTTCATGTGGTATATAAATGAATAATAGAAATTATCATAAATAACCATTAACCTTTCTGTTGTGATATTGGGATATCCATGTTGTATGATAGGGATTGAGTTCCATGGTGAGATTCTTATAAATGGTTCTAGGCATAGGAATGTGAATATAAATATTCTATAATGATTTTAGTGAGTAGGATTAGCCCAATACTATTCCAGAATTCCTGTAGGGATTTGAGCTGAAATATTATAATACTTATACAGATTTGACATGGAAAATGTGGTAATTATTATATGGATTTGATCCATATTGGTTGTTATAACTATATCAGGGTTTTATGTGGGTGTTTGGAATGGTCATATGATATGATCAAAGAAATTATGACATGTTGAAATGTATGTTATTTAAAATGGTTATATATTTGTGGTTGTCTTGGTTTTATGACATACTATGAGATAGTCTGGCAGAAATCTAAGCATGTTGTTGTATTTATTTAATTATTGAATTAATTAATATATCTTTTATCACATTATTGCATACACATTTTATTATACATGTTTGGTTTAGACATTTTAGTGTTATCCTATGAGGTTTTAATCACACCCTATTTATGATTTTTTTGGTACATGATAAGCCATCATGGGTCTAGTGTTGGATAAGGGAAAAATACAAATTTGTTGGTTGCTTATTTTTTATTATACTTCTTTTTACAGATTAGACTAAAGTGGGATTTGGGAACTGAGTCCTTAAGTCTTCCATTTGAGTATTGTTTTGTTACTTTTATTTTTATTCCAGGATATTTAGTTACATTCTCTCTTTTCATTACATTTTACATATTATTTAATATGTTATTAAAATGTCTATTTTTGTCATCCTTATCCATTATTTATTATTATTATTTTTTATTATGATTTATTTCTTCTACGATGTAACATCATTCCAAGGGTATATTTTATCCCAAAAATACAATCCACACCCCCACTACTAGTTGGAAGCCTCCAATGTATGGGGAGGCGTGCATGATGTCTCATAATCAACCCTTTAGAGCCATGTGATATTTTTCTAGATTGGGGACATTTAATTAGTGCTAAACATTTATAGTCATTTGATCATGGGTTCAATCCTCGTGGATTTCGGGACATGCCTGATTGTCCCCAAACATGCGGGTTTCCCTATTTCTAAACAATATATTTAAAACCACTATAATATTCCCCAAAAATTAGGGTCATACATGATATTAAATTTTTCATTAAATAAGCTATATTATATGACTCACAATAAACCATACTTTTGTTCCAAAATTTAAAATAATTTTATTTCACTATTTTTACGCTTTCATCATTGATAATATTTTTTTAAATGATTATAAATAACATCAATGTTATGACTATAAAATTTAAAGTCATTTTCCCGAATGTGATGTTTTTTAATATAACATATAGTAAACTAATGGTTTTTATTGATCTAAATTTCCCTATAAATATCCTTAATCAAAGTAGAATCTGATCACATAAAACCTAAAATGGTTTTTATGAATTCCAACTAATGATAAACCTTAAAATAATAACTTGATACTTGTACACATCACTCTTATGCTAATGAAAACACATATTCTTCTAAAACACAACGCAATACATAGAGATTCAATATTATTTTTACAAATATAGTATTGCAAATATATGTTTACAAATTTTATTATTCAATCACAATAGATAAATATTTCATCTATTATACATTATCATATGTCCTTTATTTCAATAGGATTTAACATTGGTCCTTGATTTCCATTATATATTCAAATCCCTAAAAATGGTTTTTAAATAAAAATTTTATTATCCTATGAATATCCCATAAAATTGACAATCAACATGCAATGTATTAACAATTTTTGATCAATAGGTGACGATCAAGTCAATAATAATGTTCCCTTTCTGATGTTTTTACCCCTATGTGAATTAGCACTAAATCCACATATTGTTATAATACTATAAAAGGGATGTGTTGCAATAATAAACTACAAATTATATTCCTTAAACACTTTTAGTATGATCTTTTATACTTATCATAAATACAAATCATTATGATACCATCCATAATATAATATTATACTAATCTTGTTCTAGAAGATTATATTAAGCATCCTCTAATACCAAATATATTGACCCCAAAACTATTATATAAGATATGGTAATAAACATTATTTCATTAGCATAATATGTAAGTAAAAAAAATGAAGGACTAAATACTTGTAATTATTGGTAAAAACATATATAAATAATAACCATATTATATTTTAATACACACATTGCAGAATTTGTTTTCTAAAATACCATTATTCCATCTTGATTATCCTTGTAAATGAATCATAATACCCTTTATGTATTCTTGATAAAGGAAACAAAATAATGGTTTTCTCAAATGTCCATCAATGGTTAATTACAATAGATTCTTTCTTGAATCAATAAGAACTACCATTAAGGAAATTTAAATAACACAACACACATGCCAATTATGTATCTTGAAAAAAAATAATTTTTTGGGAAAGGTAATGAAATAAAAACACATTCTCTTAAATCAATATATTGTGACTAAAATACATCAATATATAATATTATATTGAAAATATCATGGATTAACATAACTGAATCTGAATAAATGAAATTAATAATTTTCAATGTTCTTATTACCTATCACACTATATATTTACATCCCAAAATTTTTACCATATTATTTGGAACATACCACTTTCATGACCATTGATATGAAATTTTAAATACAATTCGTAACAACATGTTTATTTTTTCCAACTGATATTATCTCATGAGATTACTTGTGCATCAATGGGATTTTTATATGTTGTCCCAATCCTATTTCATAAATTTCAATTGTTTTCCACATATATAGAACAATAAATTTAATATATAAAAAATCTTCCTCATCATAAAGTTTCTATAATGAGTAATGGATAAAACATTATGAATAAATACCGAACAATCAAATAACATTCTATGTATTACAATACATGTAAAAATTATATGTGGTTTAAGAAAAAACAATACCATTGATACATAATATAGATATTTATTGAAAATATAATGTTTTATTATCTTATGAAATAGAGGATATCAGAGGAATGTTATTGATTATTAAAATAAATCATGGATGTGAATTGCTATAAATTCTTTTTTTAAAATAATCATAAACCATTCATATAAATAGTACTAACTATATCAAAAAAATTTATTCCCATTAAAGTATGAATAAAGGGTTTCTTAAATTAATTAATATAAAAACAATAAAAAATATTTAAAAGCATTCAGGAGGAAAATACACTTTTCATTTGGAAAATCATAATGTAAATTAGTTTTTAAAAATAAAAATTTAAAAAAATTAAAAAAACTCATTTAAATTTAATTTAAATTTAATATTGAATCATATAATAAAATCTATAAAATATTTTATTGTTCATGATAGCTAAAAAATATATTCATACCGCACATATGAAAACAGTTTTTATCATTCTTTTTTGGTAAAAGTCAAACAATCATTTTTTTGAAATTAACAAAAAATTAATTTGAAAGAAAAATTTAAAAGTAAAAAATTTGTGAATAAGAATTTAATAAATCATTGTGAATGATTTATAAAAAATTGACAAATTTTTTAGAAAAAAATGGCATTCAGAAAATAGTTTTGTGGATAAATATAAAAATGAAGTCATATTTAAAAAAAGATTCTCTAATTTTTTATAGTACCATGGAGTTAAAAATTTGACATATTATTTGAAAAGATATTGAATAAGAAGTTGATTTGAAAAGTAGTTTTTTTAAATATAAATTTTTTATATAATTTAATTTAACTAAAAGTATAGAGTAAAAAATTAAAGATGAGAATCAGATTGTGATATAAACCATTAAATAGATCATAATTTTTATGTGAGAAAAAAAATAGATTACGTGTATTAACTATAAATGGACATAAAAAAATTGGAAAGAAAATATCATATAATCAATATTAGTTGCACACATAATATTATCATGGATAAATCAATGAACCAGAGGATTAACATAATAATAAAAAATATAGTTGTGAAATTTCTTAGTAATTTATAAACATCGAAACAATAAGAACCATGAAACAGATAAAATAAATTGGAAACATAAAACCCATTATTTTTATGTTTATTCATCATTATATTAATTCATTTTAATTATACTAACCATATAATATACTTTGGTGGTGAATTTTACATGTATCTATTACAAGAAAAAAAGTGGGATTGATATCCCATATCATACGCTTACATTTGTTTGCATATAAATTAACCAACTTTATTGATGTATTAATTATTTCATAAAATTATAAATTGAAATTTTTTTATTTATAACATAATATAGTATCCTTTAATAAAAACTTATTTCCTATTTATTTATAATCATTCATTTTTTTAATTCATTAACGTGAGAATTTCCTTGTTTTCACATTCGTGTTTCGTCATGAACCATCTGAATGTGGAACATATTATATAGTTCAATCATATAAATAGTATTAATAAATATTTATTTATTATACATATCAATTTATTATTTTATTATAAAAAATAATGATATATGGTAATGAAAAATGTTGTTCATTACGATAATGGATATGGTAGGTCATACTTATACATGAATAACTTTTCTTTTTTTTAATAATATTTATTTAACTGAGTGATATAATGTATTAACATAGTGTAATGGTAATATTATCATTTATACCAGGTTAATTATTTATACATATATATATATGTCATGCATGTTGTGTGTTAATGAAAATAGAGTGGCATCGCATCGTGAAGGTTGTAATCTACACGTACAAGTATAATGTTATGATTTTTACATTACTAAAATGGAATGAAAGAAAATGATATATATATTATCATTCCAAAATTATAAATATTTCTTATATATACTAATTATTTAATTTATATATTATAAAATCAAAAAAATTATTTTAATCATTTTAAATGTGTAGTGTTAGTGAAAGATGAATCACATCACTTCGTGAGGAGGTAGTCAACAATTGACATGAGTGACATTTTCAAGTCTCATGTATAAAGAAACATATTATTTTATATACATTATTATTACTCCATATATATATATTTATGTTCTAAATATTTTATATATAGTCTTTATAACCATCATAAAACACATAATTGAGATTCCATAATGGGAAAAATTAATTCCATCAGTTCACGAGGTGGTATTCTTTTGTACAAACGAATGAAAATTTCATAACCCATTTGATGGAAGTGGAGATATTTTTCAGTAGTTATATTATTTTAAAAACAAACAACTATATGGAATATACTATGTATATTATATTATAATGGTTTAATAAGAATTAAATGAGGTATTGAATGGTATAAAATAATGACACTTGTTGTAGAATATTACCTCTTTATTATGTATCCCGCTTTGATTTTTAAAAAATTATTCCCAGGATAGCTTTTAGTAAAAACAAATAGATTGTGGATTAGGCGAGGGAATATTAGATTCTATTTTTCCTAGGATTCCTATTTTATCATTACTTGTGATAATTATTATTAACTTTTATCACTAACCATTATATTAAAACTGATTATAATATATAGATAATATAAATTATTCTAATCACAAATCATGAACCTAATTTTTGAATTTAAATCCAAATAATTGTAATTGTTTAATTTTTAATTAATCCCTATCACATGATGAGATATATGGATTTTAATGTGAAAATGTTCAATAGTTTACAATATTTGTAAATCAAATATCAATAATAAATTGATCCTAATAACCTAAATTACATTAATGGATATATAATTGATTTTGTTTAGTTTAAAACAGATTTTAAATATATTATCTAATTATAAATTTTTCAAAAAAAATGTATTTTTCAATTAAGATCAATTATTTTCACTATACATTTAGAAATGAAACGTAGAAAAATACCCAAAAATTAATTTAGATAATTTTAGAACTACAAATTTTTATAATTAATTAAAATTATTCAAATAACGAGTTTTAATTTTTTGAAGTTTAATTTTAAGGTCTACACAAATTTCCTGATTTAACCATCTTTAAGAAAAAATATTGTTTTTGAAAAAACATTACATTTTATATTAACTGAATCATATTTTATTAAAAATAGATATATAAATAAAAAATTTCTAAAATTTATATTTTCTTATGATATATAGTTATATTCATATAGATCATTCCAGTTCCTAGGATATAACCAACATATTATATAATAATATTGATAATGAATTTGTTTTATTAAAACCCAATAATTCATGGGATAAATGTTATCGATGATACTCATTGTTTCATGTTATGAATGAAAATAATATTATTCTATGAAATTAATTAAATAGATTGAATAAATCACAACGTCCCAAGATTTTGTATTCCATTCTACTCATGGTGTTATGTGTTATATAATCTATTAAATATGATATCCTTATTTTTCAATTTCAGGGTATTACAATGGAATTTTTCAATTTAAAAAAATTCTTGATGCCAAATATGAAATCCATTTATAAAGATTCAATTTTTAGAATTTGATTAAATTAGAAAAGGATAAATATAATTATAACTGATAATAATAGATACTTTCTAGCAATAAAATAATTTAATATCAATATAAAAAGTAATATTTATTACTGTTGAAGTAATTGTATTACTTTTATTAAAAATATATATTTTCCAATTTATCCATTTTCATATTAATATGATAATTTTATATTAACTATGAAAGTTTTTGTTTTAATACAATTTTATATTAGTCACTATTCACTCATAAATGATGTTTTCATAAAAAAACAAAAAATTTACACATACCTAAATTTAAAATAATGATATAAAAAAGTCCATTAATTCAAAATAAATTTCTTATTCACTAAATTTCTATTATAAATAAAAAATATAACACATGAAAAATCAAACTATCAGATAAAATGATTCTTTTGGGGATTTTAATCTTATGTAATGCCATTAATAAAAACCTGATAGATAAGAATCTAAAAAAATTGATACATATTAATCATGAAATTGATGTGTTTATAAGATTACCACTTTTGTAAAATTATTATTCCATTTAAGAAATTTTTTCATCCCAATTTTATTCATTACATATATAATTAATATAATTTATCTCTTGTGATTTTTTCAAAATCACTTGTTTCATCCTTAATCTTGTGATACTTATATAAAACCAATATCTTGTGAGTTAGTAAATAATAGAGTAAAATATCGTTATGATCCAAAATTTGATCTGGAATCCCATTTAACGATTGATTATCACATAAAAATTCAACTAGAAATCTAAAAATTTGTGATTCACATTAAATGTACTTACACAACTATGAAAAAATTAGCAGGTCATGTACTAGATATGAACTTCATGGAATGAACAACATATATTAAACTGATTTCACAGTCTATAAGATACCATATAATCTAATAAATTGTGGGACGATAAAATCGTTTTTACCAAAATGCATTAGAAAATTCCATGGGAATATTCTATGAAGGAAATGATCAGTTATTTGAAAAAAAAATCATTACATTGGTCGTCAACAAAACTCTTTAGTCTTATCTTTCTAACCCCCATGTGTATATGAATTACCAATAATTTCACACACATTTAATAAAACAATTCTAATCCCAAATATTCCCCTTCCCCATTATCATCCCAAAAATAGAATGAAAAAAACTATTTTACATATAATTTCAAATAAATTTTCATATTTATTTGGAAATGAAATTTACAATTATTAAAAAAAATTATAAAAATAAATATTTTATTTTAGAAATAAAAAATAATCTAATAATATAGATCAATTAATTTAATATAACATATTATATATACAATATATATTTCATTGGAGTTAGTATTAGAAAGAAAATATGAATTGTAATTCCCATACCATCTGTATATCTTTTCCCTTTAAAAAATACGAAATAATACATAGAGAACTATTAGATACTAATGATAAGGAAACTCCATATAAATAGGAAATCTATTAATGATAAATAATTTAATGGTTTTAAATTATAAATTTCCAAAAATGGGTATCAAATTCCTTGATTTAAAGAGATCCAATGATAAATTAATTAAAATGGGTATCACATTCATAGATTTAGTAAAGTGATCAAAAAAATCCAAATAAAATTAATACCATTAGTTTAATAGGAAATCACAACATAAAATTATTTCAAATGTTTCCTCATTTCTATTTTATCATTGAAAATTGATGAATCAGCGCTATCGATAGTCAACATTAAATTTTATTCATCTGAAAGTTCAATAATTTCATGGTAATATAATTTATTTCAATCATTATACCATACCAGAATAGATATTCCTTATGGATATAATATATCATACTTTTTTAGGATGTACAAAAAATAGAGATATTATATATTCATATAACTATAATTTTATTCAACTTTAAATCACTAGAAACAAAAAACCAATTTCTAAATATGATTAAATATTTTTTACCCACATTAGTCTCCTTAAATACTATGATGATGGAATAAAACTCTCATTCTAGAAACAATTAACTTCCTTCTGAGCTTTCTTAATTATATACGAATACTATGACTACATTGATACCTACGTAAAAATATATTGCATTTCAACATACAAAATATATTGGAAGACAATTATTAAAACATTAACCAATGGATTATGATCCATATATAACCATATTACAAATGAATTAATTTTTTAACTAAATACATAAAACTAAATTACATTCAATACATATATTTTATTGAAAAATTGTCTTGAAATAATTTTATTTAGATCTATCCATATTCTCTTCCACATGTTCAAATATTTTATTTCAACATATAATATATGAATTTATGATCTTAATATATTTGATATTTCCCTTAAAAAAGATAATGCCTAATTATATTCATAGTAAGAACATTGTAACAAGTTTATTTCCATGTTTTGGAGAATGTTTCTCATGGGATCTTTATTTTTGTGATAAATACATTATAACATGATCGTTCATTCTTAAAGAACAACAATGTACATTCATGGAAGATTCATTGTAGAAAAAAATTTCCATAAATTGTGGCAAATTGTATAACTAAATCATAAACTAGTATTCTATTAAATATTTCAAAACATTCATCATATTTGAATAGATTGATTTTATTCCGTTTGGAGAAAACTTTTTTGGACAAGTTAATTATTAAAATTATCAAAAAAACTATCTTTCGTAACCCAGTATTATATGAATTCATTGAACTATATAATCGTTTCTTGTCTACGTCCACTCTTCCAAAACATTAATTTTAAGAAGAACTATAGTTACTCATAATTTAAAATTAATATTCTTGGTTAATGAATTCTAGGGAAACCAAATTTATTAATTAATGAATTTTTCATAAAAATAATATCTTAATGTTAATATAATAATAATTATAAGTATATCATAGTCTTAAATTATTCTACATTATTAAAATCTATGTTCATAAATAAAACCATTTATGTAAAAAATAAAAAAATAAAAATTCTATTAATTATATACAAAAAATTTGTTGGTGTTTTTTAATAATAAATCGATAACCAGATACTCATAATGGATATTCATAGTATGAAATTACATCATTAAAGTTTTCCCTACAATATGTTTTATTGGATGGTTCTGTGATCTATGATTAATAATCTAAAAATAATATTCTATGTAGAATAGAAGGAGACAACCCATAAGTGAGTTGTAGGTTATATGAAACCATTATCAGTAAATATTACTATCACCCATTTCAATTATAACATCCCATATAAGTCCATTTTATATGGATTTTTTTTAAATAATATGATCATAATAAACTATTTCATAATTAATATAAACATTTATATATGGAATTAAAGATGAAAAAATAATTAAAAAATACATTATTATATTAATTTAATACTGACATATAACTAAATGGAATATTTCCACTATTCCAAACAAATCAATATAACTCTATATTCCATCTTCAGTCGATTTATTTGGTGATTTTTTTATCAAAATTATGAAATATTTCATATGTAATGGTGGAAATTCATTTTGAAATGTAACATCTTTAGCTTGATAATTTATCATTTCATGATAAACTGAACATCATTCCTTCTATATAATATCATAAAACCCGGTTTTAGAAAATTATACACGGTTTATATGTAAAAACATTCCATTAATGATGAAAAAATGACTATTATAAATAATTGTTTCCATTATACCCTTTTTGGGTGTTTTTACCAAAAGATATGGCTTTGCTTATGGGCGTAGAATTTATGTTATATGTACAAATTTATCAAATAGAAATTAATATGTGAGGCCAAATAAATAATATGCATAATCTAAATGAATGAGTAATGATTCAATAACCTTTTCATTTTAAGGTCTCACTTCTATCATACTTTTATGATAGTAATATCATTAACCTTTATTTAAAACCAAATTGTCTCATACTAAGAGATTTGTTCTCTGAACCTGGATTAAAATATTATCCTAACCAAATATAATTGTTACATTACATACCAATTTTTCTATACTTGTTAGACCATTGTGATTTATCTATTCATACCAATCATAAGAATTCTGTAAGACCATACCCCATGAATATAATTTATAAGATATTATAATAAATCATCTATCATGTTTCCCTTAAATCATTTCATATTATGTAAATTAAATATTATAACCATCATGACTAATTGATAAATGATTCCTAAATATATTAATTCTTTGATTCCTATATTAATTCATATTAAAAAATTTATTTCACACCCCAGTTAATGTAAATATGTAATTTTTATTTCCCATTGAATATAAATTTTTTATGTGATTTCTAAAATGTGACACATGGGGGTGGCTCTATAGAATGTTTCTTCTAGATAGAGGATACAAAAGGCCACCAGTTGACTGGTCCGAAGCGATTGGATGGAATGTTTTTTGTGAAAAGTCACCCATTGATGTAGGGGCCACCAATCAGATGGTGGGAGTTGACTAATTTGAATTTGGGGGACCATTGCTAAAAAAATTTATTATTTATCATTCAATAAGCTAACATGCTACCACTAGTCACTCAATGTATTCAATGGGTATATAAAGTAGTCATGGTGTAAATTTTAATGTTGGGAAGTTTTATAATTAAGAAAAATAAATAATTATCCTCTTAATCCCTCTCCCCCAAAGACATTTCTTCAATAAATAATAGAGTCTTTTATTTTTTTCATATCAACCTCAATCATATTTGATTACTTTTTTGATATGATATTATCCATTTATATTTTGAATGGAATGATTAAAAAAATTGAACATTAATCCTTATTCTATTGAATTAAAAGTATACATTTTATTCATTGATCCAATATATCAATATTATGGTATCTTATTTATGGGGTATCATTTTTATACTAAGAATTGTTTTATTAGATTCCATATTTCCTTTGGCAAGGGTACATATATCGTGGTTAACATGTTATGATATCTTATTTCATCCAAATTAACATCATGACAATTGAATTTGATTACTATAATATGGAATTGATTTTTGTGGCCCCATTTCTTCTTCACTTGTGTTTCATTATCACTTGGTATCTGGTTCAATTATTCCCGTTTTATGAGGAATCATTTGAGGTGGGTGGTTTTATATATTTATATTTTAATTATTTATAATTTCTGATTTTTCCCAAAAAATATTGTGAAATCCATTTATTTTAAGAGAACAATGTTTTTTTTAAATCTGACGTGACACACAACCATGGTATTAGACTAGAATATATCACCTGAAGACTTTATGATAAAATTCATTTAAATAAATTTGATCCCCTAAATTGTTTGAGGAACAAGAAACCCCATGTCAAAAAATGAAATGTAATATTATAAAATATAATGAAAAATTAATTAAATATTTTCTTTTGAATAATACTAATTATATTAATTAATTTTTTTCTTATATTTTATAAAAATAAAATATGAATCTTATAAATGAAATATTAATTCTTTACAAAAATAGTGTGTATCTAAAATACTCTTTAGTCATTAATTAAACCCATATTTTGAAATTAAAATATTATAAATTATGAAAACATATATGAAGAAATATCCCTATTTTTTATGTTATAATTTCTCAATTTTATTATATTTATTGATTGGTATATTTCAGAAAATTTCATATTTCAATGAATTGAGAAAAATATGTATACATATTGAAAACTATCTCTTTGAATAAATTTTATTATAAATAGGTTTTAATGTAATATTAGTTCAAATAAAGTTCAATTTAATTTACATATTTAATATTTATTCTTTTATATCATAATGTTTTAACATTAGAACATTGTATAATAATAAGAATTTTATTTTTACAAAACGTATATTTTTTCATTTGTCTAGATGTAATTTCATATTGGATTCATAGAGTTGTATGAAATAAAATTGTAATAATAAGATTCCATAATTTGAATCCATGTAATTTATATTATAAAACATTATAAATGTATGTTTTTACCATAATTAATATTGAAAAGAGTAAAAATTAATTATCTTGTATTTGTTAAAACCTTATTTATAATGTGGATTGACTAATAAGATAAGATATAAAATGACCTAAAAAATTACGAACACCCTTTCCATTACTATATATCAATAGTTTCACATTAACCATTTATGAATTACCAATGATCTAGGAATTTTTTATGATTAAAATGACATTGTAAATTATTTTTTCCCAAAATTATGTGACTTTCCTCACCCGTATTTATAAAATGCAACACCTCTCATATCAACTACAAACATCATAGGAAATGTCATTCATATATATCCTACTAAATTAATATAATTATTCTAGTCATAACATCCTACTAATCATTGTATCATAATAAATCTAACCTGTGATTTTTTTTGGTGAAAATCTAATGAAATTATTTGTAGAATATTTAACATTCTTAAACGAGAACTTTTATATTGATTCTTGTTCCATATCATTGTATCCATATTTTTTTTATAAAATATCATAATTATAATCGATATAAATATTTTTTATTATGTTAATGGATTTATGTGTATCCATCTATTCCTCTACAAAATGGGAAACAAAATTTTCAATCTTGTTTACGGTGGACTATCGACTCATGAACTTATGTAACTATTTTCCCATCAATGAGTCACCTGATTATTTATAAATATTTATTTAATATATATATATATATTATTATATTATTATACATATATAATTATAACATCACATATACCTTATTATTATACATATATATTAAATTACGATAATGTTTCTCATATGCGTGGAAGACTACCACATTGAGAAGGGATGTGATTAGTTATTAAAATATGATCTAAATGCAACATAAAAAAAATTATTAACATATGAGATACATATTACATTATTTTAATTATTTAAAATTAAGTGGTTGAAATTTCCTAACTCTTTCACCAGATAAAGAAATGATAATGTCTCTCATTATCACATACTACCCACAGTCCCCATGAAGTGATATGGTCCAATATCCATGTTAAAATATCAATAATGATTAAAAAATTATATATAATTATATAATTTATATTTATAAAATTAAAATCTGTTTGGAGTTGATGTAGATAAATAATAGTTCGAAAAAACATAGACATTCATAATACAAAAACAATGAGAAAACAATGTAGTTATAACCAAGACCAATAGTAATAATGATTGATTATTAATAAATGAGTGATAATATGACATAAACGTAACATTTAAGATAATATAAACATTAATATGGTATTCTAATAAATTAATAACATGTTCCAAAGAATTATAGATGAAGTTAAATAACATTTATATAAAAAAATATTGTGAGGTATGTGTCTTCATCCCAATTTATCTTTACTGAGAAAATTTTATTTTCATGAATATAATTTCATTTATATGGTGTAAATAATAATCCATATACATCTAAAATCATAAATAAATAATTCTTTAAGGTATTTTATGTCAAATTTAGTTATTTCAAACAATGTGATTTGACATAAAATATACTATATTTTAATGAATTTAAAATATAAATTTCTTTTAATGGGGTTTTATTACTTATTTATGTATTTGATATTTAATGATTATGTGTGTATTATGTTTTGAAAGTATAATTTTTAATATCAAAATTATTATTGTGGATTTACATTTAATACACAAAATGGATTCTTTGGTTAATTGTCACATCAATGTTACATTATTTTTATGATTTTCTACCATAATAAAATTTTAATTAGGATTGTCTATTCATAAATTTTCATTTATGAAAAATATTGTATTATTTCCTTATAAACAAATTCATTTTTAATATCAAATGTTTATTCATGAATTAATCATTTAATATTACAATTTTTACTGTTGTTGGAACATAAAATGATTGAGAAATTATTTTTAATAATATCATACTTAATTTTTCTAATTGGTTAAAAATGAATATTATCCCAAAACCATGATTTCAAAAATATATCTAAAAATAATATTTAAATAATAAAAATGACTTGTTGAATATTTTTTTAAAAATTATCTATTTAAATATTTTTTTTTAATGGAATCGTATTATCATTTTACAAACATGGCCTTTTTTATTTCGAATAAAAATATTATAGATTTAATTTTATTATAATTTATGTATTTTATTAAATTTACTACAAAATTGACCACTCGATTGTATAAAGAGTAAATAATAATATTAAAATTTATGTATCAATGAGATGATTTATTGAAATTATTTTTGATGATTTAGATGTCATTTTATATTAAATGTAAAAAATTATTTTTTCCAAATGAATGTTTTAATGACATTTTTATTATATTAATATTCATTAAAAACAAAAACCATTTTTTAATTATGATCCAATTGATTTATTTTTTATTTTTTACCATCGTTATTATAACATTAAATGGATTTTGATCAGTTTTACCACAGAAATTATTGAAATATATTTTGTAGTTTTTTTATTTATTAACATTTTATATATATAACCACATTCTTATGAACATTTTACATCAGTCATTACAATTTTTTAGATATACATAATCATGTAATATAGATTTTAATATTTCAAAAATCGTATTCTATTTTTTTATAAGGTTTTCAATTTGAATGACATTTGATTAAATGTGGGAATATAAATAAATATGAATATCATACATGATATAGAAATATTATTATACTGAATATTTATTCATGAATTAAATAAAATATTTAATATATGGATAATTATATTTACATGAAGATATGAGTGGGTCGTAGTTGTATTTATCCCCATTATTATTCATTATATATTGTTGATTGTATTGTTATTAAAATGGAATATGTGTAAATTTATCTAACATTCCATCTTGACTATGATTGTTATTTTAGGATATTCATGTTATTTAAATAGAAGTGGAGTTTGGTTTTTTACATTGCATATAGATTATACCATTTATAATAATCATAATGATATAATAGAATTAATGGAATGGGGGTTATGATAATTTCTATTCAATATTTATTATTAATCATTTATAATTATATATTCACTAACCATAGTTTTTGGTCATTACATAACCCTTATTGAGAAACTCATCTCACCATTATTTTATTCCTTTCCTAGAACTCTAGGAAGTTAAATATAAATTATATAAAACAAAAACTAGAAAAAGAACTATTTCCACATTTTGAAACTATGGAAATAGGCCCCAATACCATGTGTATAGGCTACAATCACAGTTTAGGCCAACCATGGCTGCTATCGTCATGGCAGTAGGCCCGAAATATTGCCACGATTTTGAAAACCTTAAAAATAAGCCTGTAAATTTGACACTGTGGAAGTTGACCTAGAGACATGGTTTAAACCATGGAAGTAGGTTGCTATTTCCATAGTCATAAGCGTGCCAATAGCCCCAGAAAACTGTGGCGATATCCTAAATATGAAATGTCCCCATCGGGTTTCAATCCATGCATCTCCACATTAAAATCCAACACTCTTAGCACTAAACTGTGCCACAATTAGGGTATATATATATATAAATATATTGTGATAAATATATTAATAAAAACCATGTGAATATACTCAAAACCGTTGTGGTAGGGCTTACTACATTTTTTTTGGTGGGAATTGTTTTTCCGACTGAAGTGCGGGAATCCTATAGTCACGGTTTTAGAAAATAATGGTTATTGGGTGTCGAAATAAATAGTCATATAGACATTGTTTTTCAAACTATTTCCATAGGCCACAAGACCATGGAATTATCGCTGGGCTATTGGCATGGTTCTAAAATCCATGGTTATAGGCCACAAAAAATAGGCCTATAGCCACAGTTTTAAATCCATGGCTATAGGCCACAAAACCATGGCTATAAGAAATAGAACTGTGGATAAATGCCACAGAACCATTGCTATAGCCACTTATAACCATGGTTTTAAAACTGTGGCTATTGGTATGTGGTAGTAGCTTAATTTTCTAGTTTTGAAAGGGTATGATATATGGAAAAATGATATTATTGAGAATCCCTTTTGTTTCCATATGTGTATTAAAATGTAATATGACAATCATGTATGAATCTTGTTTAAAAATAAAAAAATATTTTTTCATTCATGATGTGATCACATGTACAATGTTCTAATGTAGTAAATAATACAGAAGCATTATAATACCAGGGTCGGGGATTTTATAGTTGGCATCAAGGGATGATATTATATAAACATTGAGAACAATATTTAAGAAATCATAGATTATGTAATATCACCCTACGATAGTTCTTCAACATATATATAGTTGAATATAATAATGATTTCATAATGAATATATTATATGGGGTTTATTAATAATTAGACCATTTATAGTTAATCAAAGTGGTTGTTGTAACAAAATAGATTTACATAGGGATAATAACTCTGAAAAAAGTGATTTTATGCATGGCCTCAGCATTACCGTGTACGTGAAATCATTTCTTTATACAGACATGGTTTGATAGTTTCTAGGGATACATTTTGGATAATTCAAATTATCATTACGATCCATTATGTTGTATTTGAATAAATTTCAATCATTAATATAAGGACCTAACATTAAAAATTACATAATCTTGAGTTAAGCAAAAATTTACATTGGGGATATTTTTAGGTTTTGAGTTTTATGGAATTATTCCATAACTAATAGATTGCATCTCAAATATTAAAATGTAGAAACTTTTACTCAGTATCAATTTTTTTATAAAATGAAAACTCTAAAAAGAAATCAAGAATATTTTCAGGATATAAATATTCCTGAATTCATTCTTTCTCTTTCTGTGACATCCCCAGTAAATAAAAAATATTTAATATTCATATTTATAAATATGTGTTAATTAAATATTAATTTCACATTAAACGGGATGCTATGTTTGATGGCATACATGATACGCCAAAATGGGGTTTTCTTAAAACTTATGTTGCACTCAATTTTTATTCATACTAAAAAATATTAATATAATATTATTATCCTAAATGGTAGTTAATGATTTGCCATTCTAAAAGTGGAAATGAATAGAACTAACTAAAATATGATTATACGTGTTTTTGAAATGTTTTTACATATATCAAATAAATTTTAGAGGCTTAAAATGAGAAAGAATCTGATTTTAAGCATTAATAGTGTTATATTATTTATAAGGTTATTTTAACAACTTTTGATGGGGAACAATTTTTGAATTCATTTTTGTCACTTTTATATGTTCTATTTGACAAAATAATATTCTTCTTTAGAATCGGTCCATCTAAATTTTACTTTGGATGAAATTTTTTTAATTTTCTAAAAATGTTCATTTTTTAACAAATAGTAAAAAATACTGTATTTTATTTCCAAAACATCATTTTAATCTAATTTATTTATATGGATATATTATATATTTAATTGGTTTTAAAGTGTAAATAGATTATATTTTTACGATTTTATTGAATTTTTTCCATTGGATATAATTTCACTTTTATATTGGACATAAACAATTGTCAATCTTTTGATAGTAATTATTTCATAAAAACATGCTTTTTATTTTTGACAACTGAAATTAATTTTAAATTAATTTCGGCCACTTCTATATTTTCATTTTCGAAAACCGGAATCTATATTTCGATTCAAATGTTCCAAATATTGTAAATAGGTATCATTTATTCTTAGACATTATGAATATTTACTTCATAAAATATTTTATTTACCATGGATAGAACATAAATCTAGTAAATAAGGGTAACCAATAAAAATATAATAATATTAAATAACCCTTAAACATTCTTTAACCATATTTTATGAGATAATTCCGACCAAGGGAATATGTGGGATGATTTTGGGTCCCCATGGAACCACTTGGTAGTGAAAATGACAATTATATTAATTAATTTAATATAAAGCCAAAACTGACATAAACTTATATTTTTTTGAATAAAATTTTATATGGGGTTATGTAAGAGATATATTTGACTATAAATAATAATTTGAAATCTAAAAATATTTCCTACATCATAGTATTTTCTTTATAATTTTCTGACATTAAATAAGGATAATTAATTTTGACACCATGGTGATGCGGTAATTGCTTCATTAATAAATGATTCAAATAAATTATTTTATAAATATGAAAATAAATTTATTTTGAAAATTTTTATGACATCCTCGAATTTTAGGGATAATAATGACATGTTATATTCAAATTAATGAAGGTTTTTAGAAATAATAATGTTGATATTTATTTTATAAGTGTTGATTATAATAGATTATAAATTAACATAAATGAGTTTTTAAAACAAATAATATTTTTTAAAAGATAAAATAGACATAAAAATAAAATATTATTATAAATAAAATATATAATATTAAAAATATCATTAACAATAAATTTTGGGTTGATCGGAATTTTATTGTAAATTGAATAACCAAATATTATTAATATATAAGAGGACATGGTAAAGGTTACATAAGTTAACAAATGGTTAAATAAAAAAAATTATAATTAAAAAAATATCCCAAACCTATCCAATTTATATTGGATGATTTTATTTAGAGTTATATCCACCTTATATTATAATTAAATATTTTTTGGTTGTTTTGAAAAGGAAAATAATTTTATACTAAAATAATACTTTCAAACATTCCTAAAGTGCCCCTTCCTCTTTCTTATAAAAGGTCATCTCCCTTTACCCATTACCCACACCGCATAAGCCCTTTGGCTATTCCAAACTCTACTCCATGATTCCCTTAACATCCCTCTCTTATATATAGAACCATTACCATAGGTAGAAGGCACTTCAAGAAATCCTTTTGGTTCAAACCAACTGGAGTTACCCGATATAAAGGTTATGTCTTCCCTCAAGTACTCTTATTTTATTTTACTTCTTAACTCTTTATTCTCATATTATTATTTGTTTACATAAAAAACAATTATCCATTGTCTACTATGATGTTTTTATGGAAATTATCTGAACTCAACTTATAAACTCCTCCGTCTAATGGTTTATGAACATACTGTTTCTCTGGATGGAAAACTACTTCCTCACAAGATGATGATTATTGAATCTTCTCCTACCAACCCTTATGGGAGAAATTAAGAGGAACTGTACATATATGTTATATATTATTTATATATATTGTGTCTATACTTCAATATTTATTCATTTATATCATACAGTTATGGATTCCATAATAGGTAAATATGATAATTTCATTTGAGGAAATGCGAACTACTACCCCCTCAAACTGATATGACTCGTTCATTCCATATGGGGAACATATAAAGGATAGAGTTAGTGAGATTATATATTATATTATCACGGAATTATAATATAGTAATTTATATTATGTTTTCATTCCATTGAAATACAAAATATAATTTAAAGTATCGATCATGTGTACGTATGACTTACCGTCTCCATGAATGATGCATTTCATCTATTATTTCTGAATATTATGTACTATTATAAATACATATATATACTAGATATATATTATATATATGATATCTAAATAATTAATATAATTATGGTGATAATGTAATTTTGACAACATGGATATATTGAAATTATAAGAAGTTCATTTTTGGATCAAGTACCAAATATTGACAAAACGGCCGTTTGTAACTCAAATTATTATGTAATGTTTATAATGTGGTAATAAGGGATATAATAAAAATAATA
This sequence comes from Viscum album, assembly GCA_963277665.1. Taxonomy (NCBI): domain Eukaryota; kingdom Viridiplantae; phylum Streptophyta; class Magnoliopsida; order Santalales; family Viscaceae; genus Viscum; species Viscum album. The sequence goes on along the minus strand of OY728127.1, from coordinate 2,100,736,645 downwards.
AACATCAAAAATTATATGAAGAAATTATAAATTAACTTTTTTTTATTATTGAGGAGATAAAAAACAAACAAGTCATGTCAGACACAAGGTAAGGGACTTCATCACAATCTCTTTTTATTGAAGAATATTTTATTTTATACATGGCATTATTTTATACTGTTTATAAACACATTTGACATTTAATTTCATTAGAAGGGAATAATTTTCTAAGAGTAATTTTACTAAATGATAAAATGTAGTGTTTCTTTTTAATATAAGTGGTGACATCAAAATTTCCACCACCATAAGTATTATTTGATTTCAGGATTCAATAATATGTCGTAATTATTTTAAAAGGAAAATAAATACCATATATGCTTTTTAGTATTCTGGTATTGAAAATTGTTTTGATAATGGATTTGTTATGTCAATAACTTTGAATGATATATTGTGACTGAAATGTAGAAATTTTATCTTTCCTTTTTTATTTTTATGTGTTATGATTATGTTATAGTTCATGGCAATTGTTTACATATACAGGTGGTTCTGTGATAAACCTAGGTTTGGTTAGACTGAGATAGATCTCCAATGCATTGGGTAACATGACACAGGTAAACATTAATGGTTCTCTTAAAATATTTTGGGAATATTCTATGATGGGTATTCTAAATTTTACTCTCAAAATAGTTTTGAAATCTAAAATATAAGTATTTTATGGATTCCACATGATACCATTAAGATTTATGTTTACTATGTTTTATTCATAAATATTATGATTTCTTAAGGTATGTTAAAAATATTATGTTTTTATGGAATAATTTTTTCTTTCTTTATTTTATAACACTAAAACAATTGTATTCTCATCGCATGTTTTGGAATTCTTTTCAAAGGACATAAAGATGAATAAGGTCAATGATGTGATCAAGGAAAATTCATGCTATCTAAAATATATAACTAGACTTTACACTTTTTATAAGAGTTTTTATTTTTTTAATGGAAAAAGAGTATAAGTTTCTAATTTGTAATATTTTAGATTTAATTTAATTTTTATGGAATAATTTTATAATACTCTAAACCTAATAAATCCTCAATGTGAATTATTAACTTAATTAAAGATTATGTAATGATTAAGGATGGGTCTTTATAGTTGGAATCAGAGGTCGGTTTATAAAACATTAGGAGTTATAACATTACTAAATTAATATCCATAAATTAATTTATGAAATGATATATTATTTTCCAATTACCATGATTATTTGAATAAGATATTTTTGTGTTCAGAATGTTTTTTCATAGAGGAAACATGGAAGTTGTGATATGAAGGAATACAGTGGGAAATTTCCTTCAAAATCAACATCCAGAGATGGTGAGAATCTAAATTGAATTGTTTGTTGTAACACCCTGAGATTTTATGAGAAGTATTCTATTTAATCTATTTGATGTCTTGGCTTGTCGGTTGTACCAAGATTATCTTGCACTATATGCAACACCGTTTTAGATTGCAGTATACGTAACACTATTCATGGATCGTGTTACACACAATTGAATGTTCATTTGATAAAAGTTATTCTACGCAACATTGAGTGTATAAATATATATATATATATTAAAAGTATAAATGAAATGTGGTTGGATTCTATTATACACAACAATAAAATAATTTTGCACTACATACAACCCTAACTTAGATTTCATTACACACAATCGTGACCATCCACGATAGCGTGTATTGTACGCAATACCGAGTTTCACAAAAAAATTCATGTTATTAAAATATTATATAAACTAGCCATTATGAATAGTAATACCCACTTTTTGAAATTTTATAATTTTTATCATTCAAATTGGACTTCATTTTTGGATTCAGTATATTGAAATTAGCCTAGTGTGATTTTTTGGTATTTTTCTAAAAACATTCATTTTTTGATGAATAGTTAAAACACTAAATTATTGGTTAAAACCGAATTTTTGTTTAAATAATCATTTTTGTAATTAATATTTTTTTAGATCAAAATAGATACATAATAGCTATATAAGTTAAATGTAATTTGTTGGAGTCATTTTATAATAATATAGATATATAAAAACTTAATTTAATATTTTACTATCTTTTATGCACCTCATAAGAGAATTTGCAATTGTACATAAAACATAATTTTAATGCTTCTGTGAGTTGATTTTTGAAAATACGAGATATACTATTAATATCAAGGATTAAAATTTGTTTCAATAAGATAAAAATAATTTTCGGTTAATAGTATCTTTTGACTTTTATTTACCAGAGTTAAAAGTAAATAGGGTAATTAAGGGTAAAACTGATATTATTATTACCTTAACGCATGTCCTAATTATATTGGATAAGTTTAATTCGACCAAAAACAACCTTAGGATTAAAATATTACCCTTTAGGGCCACTTGGATTAGATTAGAACACTTATTATTATTTTATTTAAAGAAGAGTTAAAAGAGTTAAAATCAAAATTTAACAACTAAATCATTTTTAATATAGGGTTATACATAATATAAATTATACTATTAAAATTAATTATAAATATAAAATTATTTCCTATATAATGGTATTTTATTTATATATTTTATAAATTTAATGATTTAATTTATTTATGACACAATTATGATGCAGTAATTACCTTATTAATGCAATATTAACTTAATTTATATATTAAATACCCAAATAAATTTAATTCGATCCTTTTTTGGACTTAAAATAATTTTATAGTCTAATATAACATATTAGGGTTGGTTAGATAAAATTTAATAGAAGTAATAATACTGTTATAAATTTATAGAAAACAACATACCAAATAGTGTAAAAATTGACATAAAAATGTTTTTAAAACAAATATTATATTATTAATTTATATAATTGTACTAAAAAATAATGTTTTTCCAAAAGACTTATATAATAATATATATGGTATTAATGAACCAATTGGGGTTCTATTGGCAGTTTATAATATGTTTATTTTCCATATAGTATATGAATACAAGAAGACACAGTAAAAGTTAAATTAATTATCTAAGATTTCAAACTAATTGATAAGGTCAAAATGGTAAACTAAACATGACTAAAACCTATCATTTTATAGGATTTAGACCCATCCCAACCATATATTAGAAATAAGTCCCTTTGTAACCAATATTAACTGAATATGAAATTTTTATAAAATAATATTTTATTTTCCTAAGGTTCCACTCACCCCTCTTATAAAAGGGAACCTCCTCCCTCTCCTCTTTACACAATTTTGAGCTTTCAAGCTCAGACAAAACCAACCAATTTCTATTCTCAACCTATCTAGTCATATCATGGATGTATTATTATTCTCAAAATACCAACTCTAGTTACCTAAGAGGATGTTTAAAAGAGGCACATCGAAGAAGAGGTAATATCTTCTACCGATTCATTCAAGTTTATTTCATCTTATACATCCTATTCATTAGTTTTCTCATTAAAAATTAATAATATATGTATTAATTATATACTAATAATTTTCTAGAAATATGAAACAACCCTATTTCAACTTCTATCCATCCTACGAAATAACAAATCACCGTGCATGTGTACGTACGAAATACCGTCTCCACGCAGTGGTGTAATATGTTTTTCAACAACCACCATTCCTGGATGGGTTTAATGGTGTAAAAAAAATTTATATGATTATTATAACATGATATAAGGTCTGAGATATTATATCATCCACTCCAATTCCATTCAATAATTATGGGAACGATATTATGGCTCGTGCGTACGCACGGATTACCATCTCCATGATGTGATGAAATTAATTATACTTGTTAACCATTCAAGAATGATTATAAAGTATATATAATTAATAATAATGAAATATATGAAATAATAAAGCTACTGTATATATGTATATATATATAAATTTCATCTACTTACTTCAATTCAATTTAATAAGGAAAGGAAAACAGTGTTCATGCGTACGAACGTCCTACCGTCTCCATGAATGGTGTATTTAATTTCATTTATATATCTATTATATATATATATGATATATAAATCATTATTTAAATTATGGAAGTATTTAAATCATGATATAAGTTATAATAATGTCAATAACAACAAGTCCAAACACGTATGACAAATGAAACAATTTTTACCCAAAAGACTGCTTTATCATGGAATTGTCAAATGAACAGTTAATATAAAGTCATAACATAATCATATATGATATAATAAATATTTTTATGATTCTATTACATGATAATAATATGATTAGACCAACTATACAGGAGTCCCGGACACATATGGATGAAATTGTACATAATGTAAGGGATAACTACTCTAATCTCATTCATATCCGAGATTATGTATTCGTAAGAATTTACGGGGGTTATTGTTATCATCCATGTACATGTTTTCTAAAAATGATTTCATGTATTTTTAATATCTTTTTTAACCTAATTTTTACTTTTACCACATTTAATGGAATGAATTTTTCTTTTTTTTACCATACGAGGAACTTTTTGACTTTTCTGAAAAAAGTACGAGGATAGTGTTTTTTTAACTTATACGGAATGAACGAATTTTTCTTTTTCAAAATGAATAACTTTCAGGAAGATTCCTCTACATGATTTCATGGATATTTTCCATAAAATAATTTTCATTTAAGATTGTGTGGCATTTTGTGAAAAGAAAATGATTTCGAAGAAGAATGGATACTTTCCTCAAGAATTCATTTAAAGTGCTTTATCAAAACTATTTTCCATCTAGGATGACATTATTTTCCATGTTTATGATTCAAGTATAATGCCTATATTATTTACATGTTTTTATTCTTCTTATGATGAAATTATATCCAATTGTTTTATATGGATTACTTTATGATGGGATGATTTTTATGAAACCCATTTTATTCTTTGGGTTATGATTAATGATTTATGTTTATTTTGTGGAACAAGTAATAATGATTTCATTATTATATGGGTAAGACATATATCTCCCTTAAATTCATTGGGTGAAAATTTATATATCTTGAGATAGACATGGCTGAAATGAAAGGTTAATCTGGTTCAGTGATACAGGACTGAAACAAGGAGTGAACTCGATTCAGTAAGCTACTTTGTCCACAATGATGGTCATGGCTAAAATGCCTTGGCTACTATGGAAATAATATCATGTGCTTAATGGTTTCCACAATTACATGTTTTTTTCCCAATGTTATTTATCTTTATTAATGTTCCTTTATGATCTATGCCATATACAGTGTCAATTTTTCATTCATTACTCAAGATTTTTATGTTTTATGTTCATGTTATTACGTTCATATGTTTAGGGATTATTTTATGTTTCCATGTTTACCCTTAATAAGCATTTGAGCTCACCCTTTTCATGTTTTATATTCCCCCAGGATATAAATGTAATGGATTAGACCCCTCCGGTCCATTCCTTTGTTGAAATCGATGTGGTCAACATGGCGCGCGTAACAATGACATTTATTAATGATAAAAATGAATAAGAATTTATAAAAATATTAAAAGAAGATTTGTCAGTTTATTATATTAAATAATAAAGATGGTGATATAAAGTCTGTGATTAATTAAATTAAAAGGGGTTTTAATTCTAAATAAAAATTTAAAAAATAAGGTGTTTAGTTTAATATTAAATGAGAAATTGTTGCAATTAAATTATAATAATAATAGGTGTTGTGTTATTAATATTATTCATAATATTAATGAGAAATTAATAACATCAGTTATGATATTTATTGAAAACAAATAAATGAAGATGCACAATGGAATCATGGTGGTGCGTTAATAAAATTAAAGGTGAGTTCGTTATTATTATTATGTTAAATAATAATAATAATGGTGGTGTAAAAATATGTTGGGTTTATTAAATTAAATGACTTTAATTTAATTGGTTTCAATTTAATCAGTGTGAAATAAAAATAAATAGAATTAAATAATTAAATTGACGGATGTTATGCGACATTGATGTGGCATGGTTGGATTCACATATCCAACGCGGTGGTTTAATGTTTATAATGCGATGAGCATAAATATTATTGTTATTAAAAATAATAATTGTGATGAGTTAATAAAATAAGTTGATGAATTTTTATTATTATTGAAAAACAATAAATAACAATGATGACGTAAAACTATGTGTGAGAGGTTAATGAAATTAAATGTATTAAAAAGGGGATGAATATGTAAGTTATATTAATTTTGTTTTGACATTTAATTCAATTAAATGAAATGGTTTTGAGTCGCATGGAATGATTTTAGTTTAATATGAGAATAATTATAGTAATCTAATTTCATGGGATTAAATTAGAACATTAATGATGGGTGATATTATTAATTTTATTAATAATAACATTAAAGGAGATTGGAGAGAGAAAGAGTTAAAGGAAATAATGATTTAAAAATTAATGCAATAAAACAAATAAGTTAAAAAGGAAATCAATAAGGGGTGGGGTGTGGTTGACATGGAGCCAAGGAGGCTCCACTTTTGTGGTGGCGTGGGATTGAGGAGGTTCTTTTGTAAGTCATTATTATTATATATTATAATAATGATTATAAGGTATTAATGGGAATAAAATTAAAAGAGAAATAAATGTAAAAGGAGGGAGTGTTTGTTTCCAACGTGAAAGAGACCAAATCACGTTTGATTTGGAGTTATAAAAATAAATAAATAAGTAATTATAATAATAATAAAATAATAATATTATTATTTTGGGTGATCAAAACTTAAAAAGTCTATAACTTCTTCATATGGTGTCGGAATGACGAACAGTCAGCGGCAGTGTAATCCTGTAATTAAGACGGTCATTTTAAGACTAGTGATGGATACCTTTTTATGAGTTATGTCTCAGGTCAACGAAACACACATATTAATAAAATTAACATTTTTTTTAAAAAAACACGTGGAAACTGCGTGACGTGTCGTGTGTTGACCAGTCAAAACACGTAACGGGTGTACAGTCACACAGTGTATTCATCAATACACGTTGCATAATGTTTTACCTATTTGTTGGCTATATAAGAAAGGGTCTCGGATTATTTCCAGACCAATCGCTTCTTCTCCGCACGATGACACTCGTGGATGATCAAGAAGTCTTCCTCCTCTAACTTCTTTGTCCGAGCTCTGAATTACGATCCGTCAGCGGCCACAGGATCGTAGAGACGAGACAAAGCTTCTAATCCCGGACTTGTCACCTTTCCTTCTGGCCTTCCATCTCAAGCTTCCATCCTAGGAGGCGTTTTTCGGGTTTGGCGAAGGCGGAGGACACCGAAGGACGTCATTGGAAGCGGCGTGATCGGGACCTTTTGAGGTAGGGATCTCACCTTTGTCTCTCTAATTTGTGTATCATGTCTGGCGGGTATCCTTTTGTTTTCATGAGAAATGGTTGAACCTTTAAATAAAGATAATAACTGGTTAATGAATGGGGTTGGGAAGTTAGTGATTGTTGTTACCTTACTTTTTATATCTTGTGATATTATATTTGTGAATTGAATGAGCTTCTACCTACTGAAAATCACAGTCGTTGGGGGCATTTGCTTACGCAATTAAATGTTGCCCTCTCCTTCTGTATTTTCTTATGGATGGAAACTTCATGAAATGTGGAAATTGGTTAATCACGTAAAGTTGACTTTTTAAATGAAAATCTAGAACCCTTGTGTGATCACCCCGGTTGAACCAAAATGGAATAATGAACATGTGGGTGTTGGCTTGGTTAGGTGGCATGTGTTGGGGGTGTTTTGTGGGCTGTTGTGGTTTGGGTGAGCAGTGGGGCTGCGACGTTTGGGTGGTTATCTTATTGGAATGGTTGATGGTGGAAACGTGGAGGTGTGAAATGTTTTGTAAACGATGGGGTTGAAATGGGAAGTGGTTGGTTGTGGAAAATGCCTTTATTTGTGAAAAGTGTATTGATTATGAAAAGTTTTTTGAAGTAAAAAGGTTTTTTCAAATGCGGAAATGTTTTGTGTGTGGAAAGGGTTTTATGTGTTGATCTTTGAAATAAATGAATGATGGAATGTTGTATGGTTGTGATAATCTTTTGTAAATTAAATGGCATGTGGTTGCTTGCGTTTTACCTAACCTTGGTTGTGTACGGCAGGGATATTTTTGTGAAAGGTTTTGTCTGGATGATAGTTTCCCAGTAGTAATAATTTGTTAAACCATTGCATGAAACATGAAAACCTAAATGGGGTTGGGGGATGATTTTTTGGTTGTTGATGCATGCTTCGTGGTAGCAGTGCCGAGGCACATGCTCAGTTTCTCTTTTTAAGAAGCCATAGGTTGGGCTGTGTGTTTGGTATATGTATATATATAATTGTATCTTTGTTTTGTCGCACCACACCCATGTCAAGCACCTAGTGCCGAACACTCCCATTTTATGGGAGAGGGTGTTCCCCCTTAGTTACTAGCTCCTTCCTGTTCCTTCTTCCATAGGCTATGATGGCTTGAGGTGACCTTACACCCAAGACTCTTCAGGTAGGTCTCGGAGGTTGTGATGGCTTGAGGCGACCTTTAGCCCAAGACTCTTCGGGCAGGCTTACCGTTCCCAAGAACCTTCGGGATGAGGCCCAAGTGTCTGCAGGTGGTTTAGTGGTTGTGGCCCAGGTGTGTGCGGGCGAGATGCGTGGTTGTGAGGCCCAGGTGTGTGCGGGCGGGATGCGTGGTTTGACCCAGGTGTGTGTGGGCGGGAAGAGTGTGGTAGCGTCAGGACTTTTGCCGTTAGGAAGAGCAGCAGTTAATTAAGTGGGAAATGGTGCGGGGTACCCAATACATTTGTTCTATATATATACTAAACTCATTTGTGTTACTTGGTGAGTGTGACCAGTGCGACTGGGTGGATAGTTTTTCCTTGTTAGTTTCTGGTTCTTCTGTTTTCTCATGGGACCTTAGGGTGTCTCCCCACTTGTGCACGAGAGCTTTAGGTTTCCCTACTGAGTATACTTGTATGCTCACCCTACCTTTACATTCAGGTTTCCAGGAGGACTACCAGGGCCGTTCGGGACCCTACTAGTCGGGCAGTTGTAGTTGTTGCAGTTGTTGTTCTCTTGTTTTCTTTGGCATTGTACTTTTGAGCTTCCTTGTACTTGTACCTTGTTATACAAATTGTTTAAACATGCATGTGGGCTTGGTTTGGGTTTATTTATATACACTTGTTTTTCCCTTTTTGGTGGTTGACTTGTCCTATTTCCCGATCCAAAATAATAAAAAGCGTAACGCCTCCCATATTTGTGAAAACTCATACCCTTGGTGCTAGTCACCAACCCGTGGCCTACGGGAGGCGGGACTCGGGGGTCATTATCTCCCTTCCACCATTGCCAGCTCAAGAGGGGCATCTTTGGTGGGAGGGGGTCATGACAGAATGGTATCATAGGCTGATGGTTGAGAGATAGGATGGATTCTGGAGTTAGGCACAGTGAGGATTGCATGGGATGGTAGGGCAACAGTGTTCGTTAATCTTGGTGCGTGACATAGGCCAGGGAAGACCGACTAGGACACGGGATTTTAGGGCCCCCCGTGATCCGATGCTAGGACTATGAGCCTACCGAACGACCAAGTGAGACTATATTGATTGCAGGGTAGAGACCCTAGGGAAGGTACATGCATCATCATGTTTGTGATTTACTTGATTTGGGTGTTCTGGGAAATAAATTGAAATAAAATGATAATTAAAACTTTGAGTTTTTCCTTACTACTTGGGCTTAGGCGATCATTTTTTACCGTACATCTATGTCACTTGGACGTTAACAGAAATGCAGAGGAGTGGGACGCGGACAATTTCACGCAACAGAAGTGGCAACCCCAGCAAGGCGAAATATCAAGAGATATGTTTCATGTTTTACTTAAATGCTCTCGTTTATGTTTTGTTTAAATCCAGGAGCATCACACTCAATTGTTGAAACTCATTCTTGCCCATGCTTTGGGACTGGACCTTGTTTTTCATGAGTCTATAATGCTATGTTGTTTCCCACTTTTCTTTAAATGTACGTGAAGAGCCCTATCATGTGGGGAGGGTAAGACCTATTCCCTAATCGAGACGCATTAATGTGGATACGATTTAACCCGTGCAGGCGAGTCAGTGCCACCTAAAGCGGATAATATCTCAACATGGGAGAAGGAATTCCTCAAGCCATGTGTCCGGGCAGTGTGTGGGTTGTACGTTGTTGGGTGCAGTGTAAGTTGGAAAAAAAATCCTAAGATATGGGAAATGAAAAACCTGATCCTTAATCAAGACGCATTAATGAGGATGCGATTAAACCCGTGCATGCGAGTCAGTGCTGCCTAAAGCGGATAGTATCATGACATAGGAGAGGGAATTCCTAACTCATAGAGTAGTCGGTTGTTTCTTGTTATGACAAGAGCCCTAAGAGGTATCTTGCGGAGTGGTTGTTTGGATCCTTTCTTTTTCTTGGTTGGTTTTTAATTCTCGAGGACGAGAATGTTTTAAGAGGTATCTGATGTAATGAACCGGACCCCTCCGGTCCATTCCTTTGTTGAAATCGATGTGGTCAACACGGCGCGCGTAACAATGATATTTATTAATGATAAAAACGAAGAAGAATTTATAAAAAAATTAAAAGATGATTTGTCACATAATTATATTAAATAATAAAGACGGTGATATAAAGTGAGTGATTAATTAAATTAAAAGGGGTTTTAATTCTAAATAAGAATTTAAAAAATAAGGCGATTAGTTTAATATTAATTGAGAAATTGTTGGAATTAAATTACAATAATAATAGGTGTTGTGTTATTAATATTATTCATAATATTAATGAGAAATTAATAAAATGAGTTATGATATTTATTGCAAACAAATAAATGAAGATGCACAATGGAAGCATGGTGGCGCGTTAATAAAATTGAAGGTGAGTTCGTTATTATTATTATGTTAAATCATAATAATAATGGTGGTGTAAAAATATGTTGGGTTTATTAAATTGAATGACTTTAATTTAATTGGTTTCAATTTAATCAGTGTGAAATAAAAATAAATAGAATTAAATAATTAAATTGACGGATGTTACGTGACATTGATGTGGCATGGTTGGATTCAGATATCCAACGCGGTGGTTTAATGTAGTCAATGCGATGAGCATAAATATTATTGTTATTAAAAATAATAATGGTGATGAGTTAATAAAATAAGTTGATGAATTGTTATTATTATTGAAAAACAATAAATAAAATTGATGACGTAAAACTATGTGTGAGAGGTTAATGAAATTAAATGTATTAAAAAGGGGTTGAATATGTAAGTTATATTAATTTTGTTTTGACATTTAATTCAATTAAATGAAATGGTTTTGAGTCGCATGGAATGATTTTAGTTTAATATGAGAATAATTATAGTAATCTAATTTCATGGGATTAAATTAGAACATTAATGATGGGTGTTGCTATTAATTTTATTAATAATAACATTAAAGGAGATTGGAGAGAGAAAGAGTTAAAGGAAATAATGATTTAAAAATTAATGCAATAAAACAAATAAGTTAAAAAGGAAATCAATAAGGGGTGGGGCGTGGTTGACATGGAGCCAAGGAGGCGCCACTTTTGTGGTGGCGTGGGATTGAGGAGGTTCTTTTGTAAGTCGTTATTATTATATATTATAATAATGATTATAAGTTATTAATGGGAATAAAATTAAAAGAGAAATAAATGTAAAAGGAGGGAGTTTTTGTTTCCAACGTGAAAGAGACCAAATCACGTTTGATTTGGAGTTATAAAAATAAATAAATAAGTAATTATAATAATAATAAAATAATAATATTATTATTTTGGGTGATCAAAACTTAAAAAGTCTATAACTTCTTCATATGGTGTCGGAATGACGAACCGTCAGCGGCAGTGTAATCCTGTAATTAAGACGGTCATTTTAAGACCAGTCATGGATACCTTTTTATGAGTTATGTCTCGGGTCAACGAAACACACATATTAATAAAATTAACTTTTTTTTGAAAAAAAGCGTGGAAACCGCGTGACGTGTCGTGTGTTGACCAGTCAAAACACGTAACGGGTGTAAAAGTCACACCGTGTATTAATCAATACACGCTGCATACTGTTTTACCTATTCGTTGGCTATATAAGAAAGGGTCGCGGATTATTTCCAGACCAATCGCTTCTTCTCCGCACGACGACACTCTTGGATGATCAAGAATTCTTCCTCCTCTAACTTCTTTGTCCGAGCTCCGAATTACGATCCGTCAGCTACCACAGGATCGTAGCGACGAGACGAAGCTTCTAAGCCCGGACATGTCACCTTTCCTTCCGGCCTTCCTTCTCCAGCTTCCATCCTAGGAGGCGTTTGTCGGGTTTGGTGAAGGCAGAGGACACCGAAGGACGTCGTCGGAAGCGGCGTGATCGGGACCTTTTGAGGTAGGGATCACACCTTTGTCTCTCTAATTTGTGTATCATGTGTGTCGGGTATCCTTTTGTTTTCATGATAAATGGTTGAACCTTTAAATAAAGATAATAACTGGTTAAAGAATGCGGTTGGGAAGTTAGTGATTGTTGTTACCTTACTTTATATATCCTGTGATATTATATTTGTGAATTGAATGAGCTTCTACCTACTGAAAATCACAGTCATTGGGGGCCTTTGCTTACGCAATTAAATGTTTCCCTCTCCTTCTGTATTTTCTTATGGATGGAAACATCATGAAATGTGGAAATTGGTTAATCACGTAAAGTTGACTTTTTAAATGAAAATCTAGAACCCTTGTGTGATCACCCCGGTTGAACCAAAATGGAATAATGAACATGTTGGTGTTTTCTTGGTTACGTGGCATGTGTTGGGGGTGTTTTGTGGGCTGTTGTGGTTTGGGTGAGCAGCGGGGTTGCGACGTTTGGGTGGTGATCTTATTGGAATGGTTGATGGTGGAAACGTGGAGGGGTGAAATGTTTTGTAAACGATGGGGTTGAAATGGGAAGTGGTTCGTTGTGGAAAATGCCTTTATTTATGATAAGTTTTTTGATTATTAAAATTGTTTTGAAGTAAAAAGGTGTTTTCAAATGCGGAAATGTTTTGTGTGTGGAAAGGGTTTTATGTGTGGAACTTTGAAATAAATGAATGATGGAATTTTGTATGGTGGTGATAATCTTTTGTAAATGAAATGGCATGTGGTTGCTTGAGTTTTACCTAACCATGGTTGTGGATGGCAGGGATATGTTTTTGAAAGGTTTTTTCTGGATGATAGTTGCCCAGTAGTAATAATTTGTTAATCCTTTGCATGAAACATGAAAACCTAAATGGGGTTGGGGGATGATTGTTTGGTTGTTGATGCATGCTTCGTGGTAGAAGTGTCGAGGAACATGCTCGGTTTCTCTTTTTAAGAAGCCATAGGTTGGGCTGTGTGTTTGGTATATGTATATATATAATTGTATCTTTGTGTTTTGTCGCACCACACCCATGTCAAGCACCTAGTGCCGAACACTCCCATTTTATGGGAGAGGGTGTTCCCCCTTAGTTACTATCTCCGTCCAGATCCTTCTTCCATAGGCTATGATGGCTTGAGGTGACCTTACACCCAAGACTCTTCGGGTAGGTCTCGGAGGTTGTGATGGCTTGAGGCAACCTTTATCCCAAGACTCTTCGGGTAGGCTTACCGTTCCCAAGAACATTCTGGATGAGGCCTAGGTGTCTGCGGGTGGGTTAGTGGTTGTGGCCCAGGTGTGTGCGGGTGAGATGCGTGGTTGTGAGGCCCAGGTGTGTACGGGCGGGATGTGTGGTTTGGCCCAGGTGTGTGCGGGCGGGAAGAGTGTGGTAGCGTCAGGACATTTGCCATTAGTAAGATCAGAAGTTAATTAAGTGGGAAATGGTGCAGTGTACCCAATACTTTTGTTCTATATATATACTATACTTGTTTGTGTTACTTGGTGAGTGTGGCCAGTGAGACTGGGTGGATAGTTTTTCCTTGTTAGTTTCTGGTTCTTCTGTTTTCTCACGGGACCTTAGGGTGTCTCCCCACTTTTGCATGAGAGATTTAGGTTTCCCTACTGAGTATACTTGTATGCTCACCCTACGTTTACCTTCAGGTTTCCAGGAGGACTACCAGGGCCGTGCGGGACCCTACTAGTCGGGCAGTTGGAGTTGTTTCAGTTGTTGTTCTCTTGTTTTCTTTGGCATTGTACTTTTGAGCTTCCTTGTACTTGTACCTTGTTATAAAAATTGTTTAAACATGCATGTGGGCTTGGTTTGGGTTTATTTATATACACTTGTTTTTCCCTTTTTGGTGGTTGACTTGTCCTATTTCCCGATCCAAAATAATAAAAAGGGTAATGCCTCCCACATTTGTGAAAACTCATACCCTTGGTGCTAGTCGCCAACCCGGGGCCTACTGGAGGCGGGACTCGGGGGTCATTATCTCCCTTCCACCATTGCCTGCTCAGGAGGGGCATCTTTGGTGGGAGGGGGTCATGACAATAAAGGAATCTTTTTGGTTGAAAAAAAAAGATAATCTGTATGGGAGATGTTGAAGAAACTTTCACAATGATTAGAAGATAATGTTCCGAGTTTCAAATGACACTAAACTAATACAGTCCTTGGGCGTTTGTTTTGTGATGTATAATGTATTCTGAAAAATTATTGTAACGTCCATGTATGGCATGCTTTATGTCTCTATAGTTGTTATCTGTGTGAATGTTTAGTCATCCTTTGTAAAATAGGATGTGAGAACTTTATCGATATCCTTGGAGATTTTTATAAGGTATGTCTACAGATGTCTGTAAGGGTATGTATAAAGTATAGGTTACAATATGATAATTATGATAATGGTCATGAATAAACTAGGATTACACCTAATATGTTAGGGATTGAAAGTACCTCCCCTTGATTATTTTGTTTTTCTAGTATGATTTTTTCCTCTTATACTATTCTTTTTGGGTTTTATGAAATGGCAGGAAACATGAGGATTCATGTTAATTGAGTGTATGATAGACAATGGAATGATATTATTCATGAGCAACCAAATGAAACTTGATTTGGAAGTCCAAACATCATTATTATTCCTAATCAGCAATCTCATAATATGATCAATAATATCAACTTTGGTAAGTTTCCGGACTCAGCTCATAAGTGTAATATGGAGTTTCCTGATGATCATAGAGGAAATAATATTAAATTTTCCACATGTAAATCATTTGGGAAGAGGAATCAAGGAGAATGTTTCAAAGGAACTGGAATATGCTTTGGATGTGGAAAATATGGACAAAAAGCTAGTAATTGAAAATTAAAATGACCAGTTAACACAATGGAAAAGGATAATGATACTGTTAAGACATCAACAACAGTTAAATGTTTAAAATATGGAATGTACGGGCATTATTAAAATAGATTCCCTAAAGGATAATCTCCTGAAGATAATAAACATGGTCATATGGGTAGTATTTATGTTGATGATGATGAAGAGACTCCAAATAACATATGAGATGAAAGTAGTGTTGAGAAATAAAATGATGAAGCTCTGTCAATGGATTAATAATGTAGTGGAATGATTGCATGTTTACTAAGAATAATGTACGGTACTATAGAATAAAGACACATATAAGGATTGTTACACTATTTTATTCATAAATTATTTAAAATTATATGTTGAATGGTACCAGTAACCATGAAATTTGATTTTGGAAAGAAGATGATATACGTAAAATGAAGGGATAAAGAGAAAATGAAATAATTAACATTATTCATGAGATCATGACAGATATAAGGACAACGTGATATCATTGTTTGAGTATACCGAAATTTAGGTATTTTGGTATGTGGAAAGACTTAACTTTTGACAGCATTCATGTTTTCACTAAGGTTCTATAGTAATTCATTTTTCAAAAGAATATATGATTAAGGTATTCACATGTTCGGAATGTGTCCAACAAGATATATCTTATAATATATGGTGGATAAATGATGGTATTAACGTGCTTGTTATGTGACCTTTCATATAATAATTTTCCTTATACTATGAGATTGGACATATGTATTTTGGATAAGCCAAAATATTGGAATGGATTATGTTGTATGTAAGATAGTGTTGTTTAAGAATAGAACATTTTTTGATATTATTATCTAGAATGATATAATCTTGTTGTTTTAGAAAAAAGGACATATTGTAGGACGGGCGACAACTTGTCACGTCGGACAAGGTTACAGGAATCCAACCCACAACCAATGTGCGACATGCATTTATCGCCTACCTCTGGCCAACAGGAAGTCTGTGGTTAGTAGATCTATTTTATTAAGCGGTATGATAGATGAAGTATATCTCCATTTTTGGAATCATAAATGATTAACCTCACCATAGATAGACTTATGTATATTTGATAAATTTTGCAAACCTTTTTCTCAGACAGATGGAAGGACCCATCATTCATTAACATACTCTTCTAAAACTTAATGAATGAAAAATTCAACTTCATTTCTTTCATATATAAAGCGGAAATTGTTCACAGAATGACCAACAGCGAGATTGTACCAAAATAAAGGATGTATTTATTCTGATTCAAAATATTCAACTTTAGGGAAATGATATTGAAAATGAAAAATGTTTTCCTAGTACCCTCAAATCCGATGAATCAGATGGTACCTTAGATCATCAAAATTTTATGGCTTTGTGATTGTAGGGTTTTTCATAGCCATGTTCTCTTCCACTCTCTATCTGTACTTGATGGTTAGATTTATCTTCCGTATATATATTTTCACCTATATTTTCCTACGAGGAAACCCAGTGATGAGTTACATTGGGTATTCATTATGTTTCTAAAGTTCCTTTTTAAAATGATGATATAGTATTCATTTTTATGATGTGGGTTCTTATGAAAGAAAATTCAAGTAGTAAACGATTTATAACCCTAACGAATTTTAAGGGAGAAATTCATTTTAATGGGGGTAGAATGTTACAGCCCTAAATTTTATGAGAAGTATTCTATTTAATTTATTTGAGGTCTTGTGCTATATGATACAACATTATTATATTGCGCTATAAGAAACAACATATTACCTTTCAGTATACACAACACTATTCTTGGATCGTGTTACACATAATTTCATGTTCATTTGATAGAAGTTATTCTATGCAACATTGAGTGTATATATATAAATATATAAATATTCCATGTATAAATGAAATATTGTTGGATTATATTATATTCAACAAAAAAGAAATCATGCAATACACAAAACCTTGACTTGGATTGCATTACATGAAATCATGACCTTCCATGATAGCATATGTTGTACGCAATACCGAGTTTCACTAAACAACGCTATGTTATTAAAATATTATATAAACTAGCCATTATAAATATTAATACCCAATTTTTGAAATATTATAAATTTTATCATCCAAAATGGACTTCATTTTTGGATTTAGAATACCTTAAATTATACTAGGGAGAATCTTTGGTATTTTTTTAAAAACATTCAATTTTTTATGAATACTGAAAATACTGAGTTATTGGTTAAAACCGACATTTTATTTAAATAATAATTTATTTTATATAAATTTTTTTTTGGTCAAAATATATAAATAATACATATATAAGTTCAATGTCATTCATTTGAGGTATTTTATAATAATATATATATATATATATAATTTTATTGAACTTTTTACAGTCTTTTACCCACCTCCTAGGAGCATTTACAATTGTACATAAAACGTAATTTTATCGCTTCGGTGAGTTAAATTTTGAAACTCCGAGACACACGGTTAATATCAAGGATTAAAATTTTGTTCAATAAGATAAAAATAATTTTTGGTGAATAGTATCTTTTTACTTTTATTTACCATGGTTAAAAGTAAATAGGGTAATTGAGGGTAAAAATGCTATTATTATTACCCTAAAACATGTCCTAATTCTATTGGGTAAGTGTTATTCGACCCAAAACAACCATAGGAATAAATTATTACCCTTTAGGTCCACATGGATTATATTAGGACACTTATTATTATTTTATTTAAAGAAGAGTTAAATGAGTTAAAATAAATATTTAATAAATAAAACATTTTTAATATAGATTTATGCATAAGATAAATTAAAATAAAAATATTATTTATAAATATAAAAAGATTTCCTACATAATGGTATTTTATTTATATTTTTTAGACGTTAAATAATTTAATTTATTTTTCACATAATGATGATGAAGTAATTCTCTTTTTAATGAAATATTAACATAATTGATATTATAAATACTCAAGTAAATGTAATTTGAGACTTTTATGAATTAAAAAATATTATAGGTTAATATAACATATTTTGGTTGGTTAAATGAATTTGTGGTTATGTAATAATGCTGTTATAAATTTAGAGGAAACAAAATACCAAATAGTGTCAAAATTAACATAAAAGAGTTTTCAAATGAAATATTATATGATTAATTGATATAATGGTTCTAAAAATATAAGGATAGGCCAAAAGACATATATAATTATATATATGTCATTAATGAACCAATTGGGGATCTATTGGCAGTTTAGGGTAGGTATATTAACCATATAGTTTAAGAATACAAGAAGACATGATAAAAGTTAATTTTTTTTAACAAAGACTTAAATCTAAATGATAAGGATAAAATGGTATCCTAAACTTTTCGACAACCTATTGGTTGAAATTATTTCGACCCATACCTAACCTATCCTTGTAATAAGTCACTTTGGAGACATTATAAAACGAATATGAATTTATTCTGAAATAATATTTTAAGTTTTTCCTAAGTTTCCCATCACCCCTCTTATAACAGGGCACCTCCTCCATCTCCTTTGTACACAATTTTGAGCCTTCATTCTCGGTAGAATCCTGACAATATCTCTTCTAAACCTCTATATTTAAATCATAGAGGCTTTTTCCTTCTCATAATACCAACTCTAGTTCTCCAAGGGGATGTTTAAAAGAGGCACGTCTAAGAAGAGGTAATCTCATCTACCGATTCATTCAAGTTTATTTATTCTCCTACTTACTCTTCCTTAGTTTATTCATTATAATGTAATAAAATAAGTATTAAATATAAACTGATATTTTTTTTATAAATATGAAACAACCCTATATCACATTCTATCCATCCTATGAAAAAAACAATCACCGCGTGTGCATACGTACAGAATATCGTCTCCACGCTATGGGGTAATTTGATTTTCTACAACCACAAAACGTTGTTGGGTGTAATTGTGTAAAGAATAACTACATATGATTATTATAAAACGAGACATGTTCTGCGATATTATATCATTCAATCCAAATCCATTCAATAATTATGGGAACGATATCACCGCTCGTGCGTACGCACGGATTACCGTCTCCACGACGCGATTAGATTCATTCTCCATTTAAACCATTCATGAATGATTATAAATTATATATAATTAATAGTAATGAAATATATGACATAATAAAGAAACTGGATTTATGTACATATATATATATATATATTTCATCTACTTACTTCCTCTCAAGTAAATAAGGAAAGGAAAATAGCTTTCATGTGTACGTACGGCCTACCATCTCCATGAACGGTGTATTACATTTCATTTATCTATCTATTATATATATATATATGATATATAAATCATGATTTAATATCTTTAATTAAGTAAATAATTATATAAGTAATAATAATATCAAGAACAACAAGTCCAAACATGTAGGATAAATGAAACAATTTTACCCAAAACACAGCTTTAACATGAAATTGACAATTGAACCGTTAATATAATTTCATAAGTGAATCATATATGATATCATAAATTTTATTATGATTTTGTTAGAAGATAATAATATGTTTCAAACTACAATACAGGAGTCTCAGACACAGACGGAATAAATTAGACATAAATAAAGGGATAACTATTCCAATCTCATTCTTTTCCAAGATTGTTTATTCGTAACTATCTACTGGGGTTATTGTTATCATCCATGTCCATGTTTTCTAAAAATTAATTCATGTATTTTTAATTTCATTTTTTCCCATTTTTGACTTTTACCACATGTTATGGAAGGAATATTTCCTTTTTTACCATATGAGGAACTTTTTGACTTTTCTGAAAAAATTACAAGGATAATGTTTTTTAACTTATACGGCATGAACATATTTTTACACTTTCATAACGCCCAATTTTCATGAAGCTTCATCTAAACTTTTTCAAGGATATTTAAATTAAATCATTTTCTTTTAAAATTTTGTGGCATTTTGTTAAAAGAATATTATTTTGATGAAGAAAGGATATTTTCCTAAAAAATTTGTTTCAATTGTTTTATCAAAACTATATTCCATCTAAGATGAAATTATTTAGCATGTTAATATTTCATGTATAATGTCTTTATAATATACATGGTTTTATTATTATTATGATGAAATGATTTCCAATTGTTTTATATAGATTACCTTATGCTGGGATGATGTTTATGAAACCCATTTTGTTCTTTGGGTTATGATGAATGATTTATGTTTATTTTGAGGCACATGTAACAATGATTTTATTATGAGATGGGTGGGACCTATCTATCCCTCCAATGAATTGGGTAAAGATTTACATCTAATGAGATAGACATGGTTGGAATGGCAGGTTAATCCAGTTCAGTGATACAGGACTGGAATGAGGAGTGAACTTGATTCAGTAAGGGAATTTGTCCACTATGATGGTCTTGGCAGCAATGCCTTGGCTACTATGGAAATCATATCATGTGCATAATGTTTTTCAACAATTCCATGTTTTTTCACATGTTATTTATCATTATTAATGTTCCTTTATTATCTATGCCTTATGAATAGTGAATATTTATGCCATTACTCATGTTTTTTAGGTTTTATGTTCATGTTCTTACGTTAAAATGTTTAGGGATTGTTTTATGTTTCCATGTTTACCATTACTGAGCATTTGATCTCACCCTTTTTATGTTTTCTTTTCCCCTATGATATAAAGGAAGGTTTTAGGAAGGAAAAAAAGATGATCTTTATGGAAGATGATGAAAAATCATTCACCCTGATTAGAATATTATGTTATATGTTTCCAAATAAACTATACTAATATGGTCATTGGGAATTTTTTTTGTTACGTATTAAGTATTCGGTAAAAGTAATATAATGTACATGTATTTAATGATTTGGGTCTCTATATTTTTTGTAGTGATGGCTCAACCGAAGCATGAGATAAATTTTCATTGTGATTATAGTTGATATTTTGGTTAATTCTAAAAGTAAAGAGGATCATGAATGTCATTTAAGGGTTCCGTTGCAAACCATAAATGAAAAGAGACTATATGGGAAATTCATCATGTGTGAGTTTTGGTAACATAAAATTTCCTTACATGGTCACATTGTTTCAAAAAATGGAATTACTATTGATCATACTAAAAAAAGTTTTGTAGAATAATGGCCTAGACCTACCAATATCAAATGGAATCATAGTTTTCTGAGTATTATAGGATGTTACTAGATGTTTTCTGATAAATTTTCATTTTTATCTAGCCCAATGACTAAGTTAACTTGAAAAGGTGTTTAGTTCATTTGGAAAATAGAATGTGATGATTTTTTTTGTAATTTAAAAAGAAAATTCATGAATACATTATTTTTGGCAGTACATTCTAGAGATGGTGAATTTTTTATCTACATCGATACATCATTGAAAGTACATGGTGTGACCTAATACATAATGATCATGTAATTTCCTATTATTCACATTAGTTGAAACCTCTTGATTTTAATTAACCAACATATCATTTGGAATTAGATGGTGTGATTTTTTCTTTAAAAATATGGATGCATAATCTGTGTGGAGTAAAATGTGAAATATATACCCCCCATAAATGATTGAAGTATATATTCACTCAGAACAAATTTAACAGGAGCGATAAATGATGGTTTGAATTAATCAAGGGTTATGATTTCATGATTCATTACCATCTAGGAATGAAAAATAGCATGGATAATGCTTTGATTTGAAATTGTAATGTTGTATTAACCATGTTACATTTGAAACAAGATCAATTGATTAGTGATTTGATGAACATTAGAATAGATGTAGTTGGTGCAATAAATTCCTCTTTTTTTTACAGGTGTCAATGAAATCATCTCCATCAAACAGAATTAATCAATTTCAAAATAACGACAATTAATTTCAGAAAAAGGTAGAGTTGGATCAGAAGGGTAAGATACCTAAATTTAACATTCATAATGACTTATTTTTTTCGGTAGGAAAGAGATTATGTGTGTCATGTGATTTATAGTTGACGAAAGAGTTGTTATGTAAAATTCATAGTTCTCCATTTTCTTTTCATCCCGGCATTACTAATATTCATAGAGATCTTCAGGTGTATTACTAGTGCGATGGAATGAAAAGAGATATTGGTATGTTTTCTGTGAAGTGTTTGACCTATCAACAGTTTAAAGAAAAGCTGCAGTTTCCAAAAGAGATGCAATAATTTTCACCGTTGCCAATGTGTAAATGTTAAAATATATCCATTGACTTTGTTGTGGGATTACCAAAGACATATTGAGATGAACATTGTCAGTTTAATATTAACGAGATGGTTATGTTTCATGGATTTCCCCTCTCTATTATATCTGATAGTTATCCCAGGTTTAATTCTACCCTTTGGAATGGCCTTTAGATATCATTGGGTACTGAATAAAATATTAGTACAACTTTTCAGCCTCAATCAGATGGGCTGTCAGAATAATAAATTCAATCTTTGGAAGAAATTCTAAGAGCTTTCTCTGTGGTATACTAGGTATGTTGTAACAAACATCATTCTTTGGTTGATTTTTCGTACAATAACATTTTTCCTTCAAGAATACAGATGGCTCAATTTGACACATTATATAGAAAGCAATGTCGAACTCCAGATTTTTAGGATGAAGTAGGTGAACAAAAATAGATGGGACCAGAATTGGTGGAAGAGATGGAAGAAAAAGATTAGTTGATTCAGAAGCACATGAGAACAGCTTAGAGGAGGAATAAAATTTATGCGGATAACTAGAGGAAGGATCTTTTATTCTAGGTTGGTGATCATTTGTTTCTCAATGTTTCTCCAAGGAAATGTGTGATGTGTTTTGGTATGAATAGAATCTTGAGTCTGAGGTTTATAGGACCTTATGAAATCCTATAGAAAGTAGGATCATTTTCATACATAGTGTCTTTACCTCCATGTGTATCCCAAGTAAACAATGTTGTTTATGTTTCAAAGTTGAAAAAGTAAATTTCAAATCCATCTCATGTTTTGAGCCCAGAGGTAGTTCAGTAGGAATAAAATCTATCTTATGAAGAACAACCAGTCCAAATACTTGAATGTTGAGGGAAATTATTGCGGAATATGGTAATTCATCAGGTAAAGGTTTTATAGAAAAACAATATGGTTGAATATGCAATGTGGTAATCTGAAAATGATATGAGGGAAAAATACCCCCATTTATTTGATAAGTGAATAAAATTTCGAGGAAAAAATTTCCGAATGTGGGGATGGATGAAACATCCCAGGTAAAAAACAAATATTAAAATGTAATATTTATTATTATTTGTGAATTAAATATTAATTTTACATTAAAGATGATTCTATGTTCTATAGACTACCTGATACACAATATTGATTTTTTAAAACATATGTTGCACACAACTTTGTGTTATACAGAAAAATTTTAATATAATTAAATTATTTTAAATGGTAGTTAATGCATAAGAGAAGTAATTTCATAATTGAAAAGAATTAACTAAAATATGATTATAATTATTTGTTGATTTTTTTTAAATTTATCCAACAAATTGTGGAGGGTTATGATAAAAAAAATCTTATTTTAAGCATAAATAGTCTAATATTCTATAAAAGGTTTTTTTACCGACATTAGATGGAGAACCATTTTTAAATATAGTTTTTATCACAATTATATGTATCATTTGACAAAATAATATTCTTATTTATAATAGGGAAATCGAAAAATTAGTTTGGAATAAATTTTAGTATTTTTCTAATCATGTTCATTTTTAATGAATAGTGACAAATACTCTATTTTAATTCAAAACTGCCTTCTAATAAAATTATTTATATGGTTTGATTATCTTTTTGATTTGTTTTAAGGTGATATTAGTTTATATTTTTAACAATTAATACAATTTTTGTCATTTAAATAATTTCACATTGAAACATGATATAAACAAGTGTCATCTTTTTTATAATTATTATTTCTAAAAACACTCTTTTGTTTTGACATCGACCATTAATTTTAAATTAATTTCATCCATCTACATGTTTTTAATTAAGAATAATGGACTCCATATTTGGAATTAGGATTTCATAATTGTGTAAATAGTTAACTTTTATTTATTCATATTATAAATATTTTCTACATTAAATATTTTATCTACCATGGTTAAATGGTAAGTCTAGAAAATAAGGGTAACAAATATTATTATAATAATACTAAATTAACTATAAAATTCTCCAAACCATATTTTATGAGATATTTCGGACCATGGGAATAATTGGGTCGATTTTGGGACCCCATGGAGCCACTTGAGAGTGATAATGACACTTTATAATAACTAATTTAATGTAAAGACAAAAATGACACAAACTTATAAATTATTGTAAACAAAATTTTATATGGGTTTATATAATTGATATCATCGAATATTAATATTAATTTTAAAAATAAACTGATTTCCTACATCATAGTATTTTATATAAAATTTATAAACATTCAATTAGAAAAGTTAATTATGACATAATGGTGTTGGTGTAATTGATTCATTAATAATGGATTCAAATAAATGACATTATAAATTTAAAAATATATTTATTTTTAAACTTTTTATCACATCCAAGAATTTTAGAGACAATAATTACTTGTTATATTTGACCTAAATGATTTTTTTTAAATTATAATGTTTGTATATGTTCAGTTAAATGTCATTATATGAATAGTTTATAAATTGACAAAAATTAGTTTTTAATACAATTAATATTTTATTAAATGATAAAATAGTCATAAAAATCTATTATTTTGCCAAGTGAAATATATAATCATTCAAATATCATTAATTTTACATTTTGAATATATTTACATTTGATTGTAAATATATTTACCATATAGTATAAATATATAATAGGACATGGTAAAAGATAAATAAGATAACAATGGGTTAAATAATAAAGATACGGATTAAAAAAATTTCGAAAACCTATCCAATTCATATTGGGTGATTTTATTTTTACTTAAATTAACATTAACATCAAATTAAATATGTTTTGGAAAATTTTAAACTGAAAAAAATTTTAATATAAAATAATAATTTCAAACATTCCTAAAGATCCCCTCCTCCCTCTTATAAAATGTCATCACCAATAACCCATTACAGACACCTCTAAATCCCATTGAATCATCCAAATTATTATCCATGAATCCCTCAACATCCGTGTCTTCCACATATAATACTTACCTTAGTAATAAGGATCTTCAAAAAATCCATTTGGTTCATACAAAAGTGTATTTCTGGAGATAAAGGCAATGTCTTTTCTCAAGTTATCTTATTTTCTTTAAATTCTTCATCCCATACTCAATTAATATTATTGGATTACAAAACAAAATCAGTATCCTCAATATACTAGGTTTTTTTGAAGAAAAGGATTTTAACTACACTTACACACACTTCCATGTAAAGGAAAAAACTTACTATTTTTGTGGACGGTGAACTACTACCTCATGAAATAATGATTGTTCAATATTCTCCTACCACCCCTTATGGTGACCATTAAGATGTAACTATAACTATATGTGATATATATTATATTTATATTGTCTCTAAACTTATTAAATTTTCATTTATATCAGACCTTTATGGTTTTCATAATGGGTAAATACGATAATTTCATTTGTAGAATGCGCACAACCGCCCCCTCAAAGTGATATGACTCTTTTATTCCATACATGAAATGTATAAAGGATAGTTTTAATGCAATTATATATGATAGTATACTGCAATTATAATATACTAATGTATAACTAATTTTTAATTCCACTAAAATACTAAATAGATATGAAAGTAGTGTTCAAGCGTACGTACGGGTTACCACCTCCATGGACAGTGCATATCATTTCATATCTCCAAATTTTATATAGAATTATAAATATATATATATATATATATACTCTATATATATGATATATATGATATCTAAATCATTAATATAATTCAATAGATATTGGAATTTTGACAACATGGAAAACATGTAATTATAAGTTCATTTTTGGCTCAAGTACCAAATATCGAAAAAACGACCATTATTAACTCAAATTATTATATAATGGTTACTACTTTGTAATAAGTGATATTAAGTGAATAAAGAACATGAAAATGATTATTATGTAAGATAAAAGTAACATTATTTTATTATTCAGGATATTAAATAACAATCATGTCAAGTCGGACATGAGGTATGGGACTTCGTCTAAATCTCCTTTCATGGAGGCATATTTTTCTTTATACACAACTATATATTACATGGTGTATAAAAACCATTGAATTTTAATTTTATTCAATGGGAATATTTTTCTACGAGGTGTTTAAATAAATGACAAAAAATAATGTTTTTAACGTATGTTGTGACAATGACCATTCTGTCGCTACAAGTATTATTTATTTTTTGGCTTCAATAACAAGTCATAATGTTTTTAAAAGGAAAATAAATACCATATACTCATTTTAGTATTTTGGTAGTGATAATTTTTTAGATAATGGATTTTTATGTCAATATATTTACATGATATATTGTGATTGAAATGTTGAAATGGAATTCTTCCTTTATGTATGTTTTATGTGATATGAATATGTTATAGTTCATGGGAATTGTTTATGTATAAGAGTTTTTCCTTGATAAACCATGGGCGGGTGGGCCCGAGATAGCTCTTCAATGCATTGGGTTACATGATAAAGGTAATGATTATTTTTTCTCTTAAAATGTTTACGAAATATATTGTGACAAGTATTCCAACTATAAATCCCAACGTAGTTGTGAATGTTACAATGTAAGTACATCATGGATGAAACAATGTAACATTTTGTTTTACGTTATATATGTTTTATTCATAAATCATATGATTTCATGAGGTATGATAAAAATCATATTTTTTTGAGGTACTAATATATTCATTAATTCTTTTATAACTCTTACAAATCATTTTATGCTCATCCCAACTATTGAAATGTTTTTTATAGGACAGAAAGATGAATAAGGCCATGGATCCGATCAAGGAAAATTCATGATGTCTAAAACATAGTAGTAGTAATGACACATTTTTTCAAGAGTTTTTATTTTTTGAATAAAAAATTGAATTTGAGTAAAAGTCTCTAATTTGTAATATTTGTGATGTAATGAAATTTTTATGGCATTATTCTCTAAAAATAAAAACCTGAATAGATTTTTAATGTGAATTATTAAATTAATTCAACATTAATTAATGATTACAGTTGGGTTCTTATAGTTGGTATCAGAGGTTTCTTTAGAAGACATTAGGAGTTAGAATATTTCTAAATTAATATCTATAAATTAATTAATGAAATGACCAAGAATTTATATATTACCCTGTTGTTTAGCCTAAGATATTGTTGTGTTCAGAATGTTTTTTCATAGAAAAAATAGTGCAGTTGTGATGGGAAGGAATACAAAGGGATATGATATTCAAAATCAGCATCCAGAGAAGGTCAGAATCAAAATTGAATAGTTTGTTACAGTGATGGATCCATTGAATCTGGTGATAAATTGTGGATGTATTTATAGATGATAATTTTGATTATTCTATGTGTAAAAATGGCCATGAAAGTCATTTAAGAGTTGTCTTTCAAAACATAAAATAAACAAGACTATATGGGAAATTCAATAAGTGTGAATTTTTGCTATAGTAAATTTCTATCCTTCGTCACATTGTTTCCTAAAAATGGCATAAATGTTGATCCTGCTAAAAAAAGATATTGGAGAACGGCCAAGAACTCCCAATATCACAATTAATCAAAGTTTTCTGGGTTTGGAAGGTTATTACTGGAGGTTTGTGGAAATGTTTTCTTAGTTATCTAGCCCAATCACTATGTTAACTCAAATAAGGTGTTATGTTCATTTGGAAACAATAATGTGATAATTGCTTTCAGGAATTGAAAAGATGATTTTTGAATAATCTAGTTTTGGAACTGCTTTGTAGAGATGGAAATATGGTATCTATAATGATACAGTGCTGAATGGACTTGGTGGTGTCCTAATGCAGAATGATCAAGTAATATTTTATAATTCACGTCAGTTGAATCCTCATGAATTAAATTACCCTACACTTCATTTGGAATTAGATTTTTTTCTTATTGGTGTAAGAATTTTGAGGAAACATTTTTATGGAGTAAAAAGTGAAATATATACTAACAACAAATTCTTGAAGTATATATTTTCCCAAAAATAATTGAACATGAGAAATAGGAGATGGCTGAAATTAATTATGGATTTTGATAGCATGATTCATTACCATCATATAAAGGAAAAAAAATAAATGATGCTTTGGGTCAAAAATATAATGCTAGAGTAGATATGTTATGTTTGGAAGAAGATACTTTGATTAATGATTTGATGGAAATTGACATAGAAGTTATTGGAGAAAGAAATTATGATTTTTTTTTTCAGGTGTTAGTGAAATAATATCTAACAGATTGAATTAAGCAAGAATATAAAGAAATTTGTGAATTTCATTAAAATGTATATTTGGTTCAGATGGGTATGACACTTGAATTTAACATTGATAATTATTGTGTTTTTAGGTTTGGAAATAGATTATTGGTTCGTTGTGATTCACAGTTGAAGAAATAATTTTTATGTGATGCTCATAGTTCTTTATTTTCAATTCATCCTGGTAGTACTAAGATGTACAATGATCTTCTATAATATTACTGGTGGGATAGAATGAAATGTGATATTGCTGACTTTATAGTGAAGTTTTTGACATGTCAATAGGTTAAAGAAGAGTGAAAATTACAAAAAGTGATGCTTCAGTATTTACCAGTGCCAGAGTTGAAATGGAAAAATATATCCATGGACTTCTTTGTGGGATGACCAAAGATATATCAAGATCAAAATTATATGTTTAATATTAAATAGATAGTCAGGTTGTATAGATTTCCACACTTCGTTGTTTCTAACAGTTAGTAGAGGATTCCTTCTAACATTTGGAATGGACTTTAGAAGTCATTGGATACTTAATTAAATATTAGTAAAACATTTCATCCTCAATCAGATGGGCATTTAGAATGAACAATTCAGACATTGGAAGACATTCTACGAGCTTGCGTAATGGATTAACAGGGATGTTGGGACCGACATCATTATTTGGTTGTGTTTTCTTATAATAACAGTTATTATTGTAGTATACATATGTCTCTATTTGAGGAATTATATGTAAATTGTTGTTGAACTATAGCTTTTGGGTTGATGTAGGTGAAATGAAATAGATGGGACATAATTTATATAAGAGATTGATGAAAAAGATAAATTAATTCAGAAGCATAAGAGAACAACACAGAATAGGATTAATAGTTATGCGCCTGACAAAAGGAAGGATCATTCATTCGAGGTAGGTGATCATTTCATTCTCAAAGTTTCTCCATGTAAAAGTGTGGTGTATTTTGTTTTGAATGGAAAGTTCAGTCTAAGGTTTATTGGAACATATGAAATCTGGGAAAAAGATGAATCAGTTGTGTAAAGAGTGAATTTACCACCAAGTTTATTCTAGGTACACATTTTTTTTCATGTTTCAATGTAGAGAATGTGTATTCCATATCTATCTAATGTTTTGAGCCTTGAGGTAGTTTAGTAGAAAGAGAATCTCTCTTATGAGGAACAACCAATCCAGATTTCTGATTGAAGAGAGAATGTGTTGCAGAATAAGGTAATTAATCAAGTAATGTTTTGTGGAAATACCATAAGGTTTTTTGAGACACCGTTGGAAACTGAAAAAACTATGAGGGACAATTACCCCCATTTATTTGATTAGTTAATAATGTTTCAATGACACAATTTACAAAAGGGTGGAGAATGTACCATCCCAGGTAAATAAAGAATATGTCATTTTCATATTTATTATTATTTTTGAATTAATTATTACATTCATTTTAAAGGGGATACTATTTTAGATGGCATACCTAATATGAAACAATGAGTTTTTTTAAAACAAATGTTGCACACAACGTTGGGTAATTCTAAAAAATAACAATATATTAATATTATTTTAAATGGTAGTTAACACATAGACGATGTACTACTGGAAATGAACATAACTAAATAAAAAATGATTATAAAAGTTTCTTAAATATTTTTACATTTATAGAATAAATTTTAGATGATTAAATTAATAAATAATCTGATTTTAAGTATAAATAGTCTAATATTCTTTAAAAGGTCGTTTTACCGACTTTTGATGG
This sequence comes from Viscum album, assembly GCA_963277665.1. Taxonomy (NCBI): domain Eukaryota; kingdom Viridiplantae; phylum Streptophyta; class Magnoliopsida; order Santalales; family Viscaceae; genus Viscum; species Viscum album. The sequence continues at coordinate 2,100,706,221 of OY728127.1, read as the reverse complement.
AGAACATTTTTTTAATCTAATTTTTTCATTAGTATATATCTTATTTGAAAAAATATTATTCTTATTTAGAATTGAGACATCAAAATTTTACCATGGATGATAATTTGGTAATTTTCTAATACTGTTCAATTTTTAATGAATAGTGAAAAATACTGTATTTTAATTCAAAACTACATTCTAAAATAATTTATTTATATGGTTAGATTATCTTTTTAATTGGTTTTTAAGTGTAATTAGATAATATTTTTACAATTTAATCCAACTTTTGTCATTGGATGTAATTTGACTTTGAAATTGGACATAAAAAAGTGTAAGACTTTTGAAAGTTATTTTTTCTTTAAAAACACTTTTTGTTTTGATAACATGAATTAATTGTAAATTAATTTATGCCACCTTGTTGTTTTGAATTTGGAAAAATGGATTCCATATTTGGAATAATGTATTCCATGTTTCGAATAAGGATATACAAATTGTGTAAATAGGTAATTTCAATTATAAGTCATTATGAATATTTACTTCAGTAAAAATTTTATTTACCATTGTTAAATGATAAATATGGTAAATAAGGGTATCAAATAATACTATAAATAGGTTCAATTATCCATAAATTGTTCATAACACTATTTTATGAGATATTTCTGTCCAAGGGAATCATTGGGGAGATTTTGGGATTTCATGGAGCCACTTGAGAGTGATAATGACACTTTATATTAATTAATTTAAAGTTAATACAAAAATGACATAAACATTTATCTTTTAGTTGGAAAATTTTTATATGGGGTTATATAACTTATCTCTTTGACTATAAATATTAATCTGAAAGGAAAAAATTATTTCCAACATCATGGTATTTTATTTATAAATTTTAGACATTATATAAATAAAATTAATTATAACACAATGATGATGCAGTAACGGCATAATTAATAATGGATTTAAATAAATGATTTTATAAATAATAAAATGAATTTATTTTGACACTTTTTATGGCATATAAGAATTTTAGGGACGATAATGTCTTGTTATATTTGAATTAATGAAAGTTTTTTGAAATAATAATGTTTTTTATATATTTTTTAAAAGACTTGAAGTGAATAGTTGATAAATTAACATAAATGAGTTTTTAAAACAATTAAAATTTTATTAAATGATAAAATAGTCCTAAAAATAAAATATTCATCCAAATGATAAATGTAATATTTAAAATGTCATTAATGATCCATTTAGATTCGATTTTCTTTTTATAGTAAATATATTAACCATATTGTATGAATATATAAGAGGACATTATAATGGTTAAATAAGTTAACAAATGGTTAAATAAAAAAGATAAGTATTCAAAAAATATCCAAAATCTGTCCAATTATAGTTAGATGAATGTATTTCTACCTATATTCACATTATCTTCAAATTAAATATGTTTTGGACCTTTTCAAAGAAAGAATAATTTTATAATAAAATAATACATTCAAACTTTTCTAAAGAGCCCCTCCTTCGTCTTATAAAAGGCCATCACCTCTAAAAAATTAATGACACCTCTCAAGCTCCTTCGATCATCCAGAATATTCTCCAAGAAGACCTCAACATCCATATATTCTACATACAAGCCTTACCTTAGGTAAAAGGCATTTCAAGAATGCCTTTTAGTTCAAAACAATGGGAGTTACATGATTTAAAGGTAATGCCTCCTCTCAAATTCCAGTCTTTTATTTTTCTTCATAACTCTTTATTCTCTTCTTATTATTTTTTACATAATAATATTAGTATCCTAAATATTCTATGGTTTTTTTATGAGAAGTATTCAAACTAAACATGCACACACCACCGTCTAATGGGTAAGGAACATATTGTTTCCGTGGACGACGAAATACTTTCTCCCGGAATGATGATTGTTCAATCTTCTCTTTCCAAACCTTATAATGCCAATTATTATGGTAATTTATTTATATGTGATATATATTATATTTATATTGCCTCTATAATTTTGTATTTTTTATTTATAGCATACCATTATTTTTTCCATAATGGGTAAATATGATAATTTTATTTGATGAAGTGCGGAGTACCACCCCCTCAAAGTGATAGGACACATTCATTCCATACATGGAATGAATAAAAGATGGGGTTAATGAAATTATATGTCACATTACACTATAATTATAATATAATTGTGTATAATTACATTTAAATTCCATTAAAATTTGAAATAGAAGTGAAAGTAGCGTTCATGCGTTCGTACATCTTACCGTCTCACTAAACAGTGCATTTCATTTTTATCTCAAAATTTTTTGTACAGTTTTAAATACATATATATAATGGATATATATGATATATATGATATATAAATCATTAATATCATTCTATAGATAATTTAATTTTGACCACATTAACTACTTGTAATTATAAGAAGATCATTTTTGGCACATGTACCAAATATCAACAAAACGACTGTTATTAACTTAAATGATTATGTAATTTTTATAATATGGTAATAAGTTATATAAAAGGATTAATAATCTTGAAAATTGTTATGAAACAAGTATAAATTAACTTTAAGTTATTATTAAGCATATTAAAGAACAAACGAATCATGTCGGACACGAGGTAAGGGACATCGTCTCAATCTAAATTCATTGAGGAATATTTTTTTTATTCACGACATTCGTTTATACAGTGTATATGAAAATTTTACTTTTCATTTCATTCGAAAATAATATTTTTCTATGAGGCATTTTACTAAAAAACTTATATTTATTTTTAACGTATGTGGTGACAATGAACTTTCATCCGCTATGAGTATTATTATATTTATGGCTTCTTTAACAAGCCGTATTGTTTTAAAAATAAAAATAAAAACCTTATACTCTTATACATGTTTTGGTATGGAAAATGATTTTGATAATGTATTTTTATGTCAATATATTGAAATGATATATTGTGATTGTAAATTATAAATGTTATGTTTCCTTTATGTATGTTTTATGTGTTATGAATAAGTATTAGTTCATGGGAATTGATTAAATATGTGAGTGGTTTCGTGATTAACCTTGGGCTGGTGAGCCTGATATAGCTCTCAAATTCATTGGCTAACGTGATGGAGGAAAAAGTTAATTTTTCTCCTAATAGATTTATGTAATATAATATGATGGGTATTCCAAATGTAACTACCTATGTAGCTGTGAATACTACAATTTAGGTTTGTTATTGATGCAAAAATCTACAATTAAGATTATAGTTTTAAATATGTTATTCATAAATCTTATGATTTCATGATGTATCATAAAAATATTATGTTTTTATGGAATAACTGTGTCTTTCTTTATTTTATAACACATACTAAGATTTTTTTTCTCATCCAATGTTTTGATATGTTTTTTCGCAGGACATAAAGATGAATAGGTCCTTGGATGGGATCATGGAAAAGTCATGATTTCTAAAACATGGAACAAGATGTGACTATTTTTTTCAAGAGTTTTTATTTGATGAAGAAAATGGTAACTGAGTAGAAGTTTCTAGTTTGTAATATTTGAGATATCACGTAATAGTTATGGACTAATTCTCTAAAACCTTAGTCCAGAAAAGATACTCAATTTTAATTATTAACTTAATTCAAGATTATGTAATGATTAAGGATGCTTCCATATACTTACCCTACCTTATATCATGTGAAAATAATTTCAAAAACATGGGATGTGTATAAAAAGATAAGAAAGGGTTATAAAATAATGAATAAAATCATTATTCTATCAGTGCATAGAAAACATAAGCTCTACAACACACCTCATGAAATAATAATTTTTATGAATAACACATAGAAATCATAAATCCTAATGGTAACTTATGGAACCCATGACATGCATATGTTGTATCTTTCATAGATACGTCGGGAGTTATGTTTGGAATACCCATCACAATATATTCCATAAATATAATTAGGCAAACATTAAAATTTACCTCCATCGTGTTACCCAATGCATTGGAGATAATTCTTGGTATCACCTACCCTAGGATTATCACCTAACCACATGTTTACGTAATCACTGACCATGAATCCTAACACATAAAATAACTATAAATGATAGATGACATTTCCACATTGCAATCAAAATATATCATTTCAAGTTATTGAAATAGTCAAGGATTTCTCAAGTGCATTTCCAATACCAAAATATGTAAAAATGTTTTACGATATTCAAATTTCTGTTGAAAACATTACGGCTTGTTATGTAAACTAAAGATCATATAATTCTCAAGGTGGTGAAAAGGTCAATGTCACTGCATACGTTAAAAAGACATATTCAGTTTTCTTTTTTACTAAAATGCTTTGTTGAAAAAGTTTCATGTTGAATGATATTAAAATTAAAAGGTGATTATACATAGTATTGATGAATGTTGTGTATAAAATAAAAATATTCCTCAATGAAAGGAGATTGAGGTGAAGTCTCGTACCTCGTGTCCAACATGTCCCGTTCTTTCTTTAATGTCATGATTAATAAAATGATTTTAATACCAAACTACATCAAAACCTTTTTCATGTTTATTATTCTTTTTATTTCATTCAATACCACATTATAAACATAAAATAGTAATTTTAGTTAATAATGATTTTTTGTCGATATTTGGTACTTAAGTTAAATATGTACTTCATATAATTACAAGTTTTCCATGTGGTCAAAATTAAATTATCTCCAAAATTATATTCATGATTTAGATATCATATATATAATATATATCCCTTATTTATATATATGTGTGTGTATTTATAATAGTACATAACATTTGAAGATAATAATCTAAATGCACTCTTCATGGAGACGGTAAGCCATACGTACGCATGAACACTACCTTCATTGAAATTTAATATTTAAAATAATGAAAACACAATGATGTATAGGTATATTATATTTCTAGTAAAGTATGATATATATTTTCATTATCTCCATCCTTTATAAGTTCCATGTATGGAATGAATGAGTCGTATAACATTGAGGGGGTTGTAGTCCGCACTTCCACAAATGAAATTATAATATTTACCTACTATGGAAACTATAAAGGTATACTATAAATGAAAAATAAAAATGTTTTGAGACAATATAAATATAGTATATATCACATGTAAATATAGTGTCATCATAATGTTCACCATGAGAGGTGGTAGGAGAATATTGTAAAATAATCATTTCGTGAGGTAATAGTTCACTGTCCACAGATGTTATTTACCCATTAGACGGAGGTGTGTGTATGTTTAGTTCAATTAAATCTCATAAAAACAACATAGTATAATGAGGATACTATTTTTTTATATAAACAATTAATAAGAAGAGCATATTGATTGGAGGAGGAAAAATAATGGAAAGTAACATGAAAGAATTGGTTAACTCAAATCGAGTAACTTATTTTGATTTGAGCCAAAGGGACATATTGAATTTCTTTATTAATAGGGTAAGGCTACTAAAAGGAATATAGGGATGTTGGGAGCTTATTTGGTTAGAGGATGGAAGATCCAATAGACTTTATATGTGTGAATAATGGGTTAGAGGTTATGGCCATTTAGAAGGGGGAGGAGGGGCTCTTTAAGAATGTTCGAAAGTATTATTTTATTATAAATTTTTTTCTCTATTTCAAAAGGTCCAAAACTAATTAAATTCAAAGATAATATGAATATATGTCGAAATAAATTCATACAATAATAATTTTGACAGACTTTGGATATTTTTTAGTCCTTATTATTTTTATATAACCCTTTGTTAACATATTTAACTTTTATCATGTCTTCTTGTATATTCATACTATATGGTTATTATATTTAGTATAAAATTCCAAGAAACCCAAAATGGATCATTAATGTCATTTTTAATTTCATATAAGTAATTTTGATGAATATTATATTTTTAGGACTATTTTATCATTTAACAAAATATTAATTGATTTTAAAACGCATTTGTGTCAATTTTTATTTTATTCATATCATGACTTTTTAAAAATCCTTAAAAACATGAAAAATTCAATAAAACATCATTAATTAAAATAATAAATGTCAAAATAAATTCGTGTATGGAATAAAAAGATTCAAAATAAATTTATTTTAATATTTATAATCTCATTTTTTAAAACATTAATTAATGAGGTAACCATTATATCATCATTATGTCATAAATAAATTTAATTTTATGATTTATAAAAAATTTAAATAAAATTCCAAAATATAGGAAATATTTTTTTATTTAAATTTACTATTTATAGTGAAATATATCAATTATATAACCCACATTAAAATGGTTTTAGTAGAACAATAAATATTTATGATATTTTTATATTAATATTGAATAAAAAGTATTTAATGTAATTATCTTAACCAAGTGGCTTAAAAATGAGATACGTTCTACCCAAAAATTTTAACAGTCTGACATGACTGATCCAATAATTTTAGGACATGTTTTAGGGTAATTTTATAATATTATAATATTATTTTTACATTCAATCACGATATTTAACTTTAATCGTTGTCAATAAAAATAAAATGTTAGTAATCACTAATAATTATTTTCATCCTATTAAACAACATTTTACAAACATAATACAACCTTTTATGATGAATTTTTGAAATTCAATTCAAAAAATCATTAAAAATTCCATTTAAATGAAAAAGTCATTTTTTAACTATAATGCATTTTTTTCAATATTCATAAAAAACTGAATGTTTTCAAAAAAATACCAATTATTTAACCCTGGAAATTTCTGATATTCCATATTAAAAAATGATTTCTATTTTCCGAAATTCAAATAAAATATGTTTCATTAATTAATTTATAATTAATTTCTATAGTCAAAACTATAAAGCATGTTTTTATGAAATAAAACTAAAAAACGATTGACATGTGTTTATTCCAAATTCATTGTGGAATTACTTCCAATACCCACCCTAGGATTAAATGGTAAAACATAATATAATTTCTCTTCATATACAATTAAAAAAATAATCTAAACATGTAAATAAATCAGATGAAAATAGAGTTTCGACTTAAAATGTAGTATTTTTCACTATTCATTAAAAATGTTCTTTATCCGAAAAATTACAAATACTTACCCAATGTAAATTTTGATGTCTCTATTAAAAATTAGAAGTTAATATAGTCATGTAGAATATAAAAAATAGAGAAAAACTAGATTTAAAAGCGTTTCTACTTTAAAATTCCATAAAAGAACCATTTAAAAAATTTGCAGTATTTATGCTTTAAATTAGATTCATTCTCAATTTAATACTCAAAATATTATTTGATAAATGTAATTACATTTTAAAAACATGTATAATAACATTGTAGTTAGTTATGTTCATTCCCTCTAATATAATCACTAGGCATTAAATACTATTTAAAATAATATTATATTATAATTTTTCAGTATGATGCAGCCTTGATTGCAACAAAAGATTGAAGAGAAACTCATTGTTTCATGTTTGGTATACCATCAAACATAGCATCTCGTTTAATGTAAAATTATTATTTTGTTCATAAATATTAATAAATAAGACAATTCCATATACTTTATTTACCATGGATGTTACATCATTCCCCCCCTTTTGGAAATTTCATCCTTGCAATTGTATTCACCAATCAAATAAATGGGGGTATTTATCCCTCATTCCATTTTCAGATTCCCACATTGCCTCTTCAACCATATTATTTTTCCACAATAACATTACCTCATGAATAACCTTATTCTACAATAAATTCTCTCTTCAGTCAGGAATCTGGACTTGTTGTTCCTAATAAGAGATATTATCTTAAAACTGAACTTCCTCAAGACTCAAACCTTGAGATGGATCCAGCATATACTTTCTTAACATTGAAACATGAAAAACATTCGGTACTTGGGATGAACATGGATGACAACCCACTATGTTGGTAACTGAATCGACTTTCTTCAAGATTTTATAGGGTCCAAAGAACCTCAGACTGAAAATTCCCTTCATATAAAAACTTATCACACATTTACATAGGGAAACATTGAGAAATACATGGTCCCCTACCTTGAATGAAATATCCTTTCTCCAATTATTTTCATAACTTTTCTTCCTACTCTGTGCTTTCCTCGTTTGTTTATTTATCAACTAATCTTTCTATGAAACCTCTTCTACCAATTATGGTCCCATAAATATCCTTTCACCTACTTCATCCAAAAAAGATATATTTCGATACTACTTCAAATATAATGCCTCAAATGGTGCCTTCTGTATACATGGAATGAAAACTGTTATTATAAAAAAATTCAACCCAAGAAATATGTCTTTCCCAACATCCATAATAATTAATTAAACAAGTATGAATAATTTTATCCAAGGTTTTAATTTTTCATTCTAACATACCATCTTATAATTTATGAAAATATGTACTAAAATTTAATTTAGTACCCAATGACTTCAGAAGGAATTTCCAAAAGTTATAAGTAAACCTAGGATCATGAGTAGATATAATGGAGAGAAAACACCATGCAAACTGACTATCTTTTTAACATAAAACTGTGAAAGTTGATATGGTGACATAGTATCATGAATTTTAAGGAAATGAGAAGATTTTGTCAATCAATGAACAATAACCCATATTGAATTGTTTACATGAGATGTCTTTGGTAATCACATAAAGAATTCTACGGACAAATTTCAAATTTCCACTCTAGCACTGGAAAAGGATAAATAATCCCACTTGGTAACTTCCACTCATCTTTAACCTATTTACAAGTCAAACAATTAATGGTAAAGTTATAAATAACTCTTTTCATTTCATCCCACCAGAAAAACTCTTGATAATCTATGTATATCTTAGTACATCCAGGATGAACTGAAAATGGAGAACAACGAGCCTCACATACCAACTCTTTCATTAACTCTGAATCACAATCCACACATTATCTCTTCCCAAATCATAATATGCAATCATTATCAATGATAAATTTAGTAAACATAAGAATCAGAATGAACTTATACTTTTTCAACTACTCACCAACTTCTTTCTATGTTTTCTTAATTCAGTCAGATAGAGGTATTTCCCTAACACCTAAATGAAATAGAGGAAATTCCTATACCATCAACTTCAATGAAATATTTCAAGAAATTTTTAACCAAATAATATTATTATCAATGTAACATGGTTAATGTAGCATTAATTTATTCGACTAAAAGCATTAATAACTTTAATTTCCATTCCATGATGGAATTGAATTTTGAATCATAATCCTTGACTAATTCGAGCTATCTCCTCTGTCTCATGATCAATTATTTATTATTGAATATATACATCAGAATTTTGTGTTTAGTATTTATTTAAAAATTAACTCCCTATAGATGATACCCCCAAACATTTAATGAAAAAACAATATTAGCTAAATCCATGTAATGTGTTGGGTAATTTAACTCGAGAGTTTTCAACTGACGTGAAGTATAAGAAATTACCTGATCATTCTGCATTTGGACACAACCAAGAAAATTCAATGAAGCATCACTATAGATAACAAACTCACCATTTATCGAATGTAATTCCAATACTGGAGCATTCTAAAATCTTCATTTCAATTCGTGAAATTAATCATCAGATTCATTTTTCCAAATAAACATAACTCCATTTCGTGTTAACATAGTCAGTGGGATAGATAACCGTGAAATTTGTTTACAAAATCTATGGTCATAACCTTACAAACCACGAAATCTATGAATATTTGTTATATATGTTGGTCTTGGAAATTCTTTAACAACTTTTGTTGTATAAGGATCAACAGTTATGCCATTTTTTGAATGATGGTGACTAAGGATTGAAAGTTATTGTAAACAAAATTCACACTTGAAGAATTTATCATAAAATATCATTTCTTTTAAGGTTTTGAAGACATCCTTAAAATGACATTCATTTTTCTCATTACATTTGAAATAAACCAAAATATCTTCAATAAACAAAACAAAAAATAGATCCACGAACTGACAAAAAAATTCTATTTATAAGATCCATGAATACGCCAGGTGCATTGGTTAAACCAAAAGGCATAACTACAAATTCATAATGAAAAATTCTAGTAAAAAATGTGGTCATCTGAATTTCCACTACCATTATATTCACCAGATGGTACCCCAACCACATGTCAATATTCGAAAAATGTTGATCTCCCAAGAGCCGATCAAATGAATCATCAATATGAGGAAATGAATACTTGTTCTTAATGGTGTTATTATTCCAGGTCTATAATAAATGTAAAGTGTCATTGAACCATCTTTATTTTTAAAAATATTGACTGGAGAACCTCATGATTATGTGCTAGGTAGAATGAAAACCTTATCTAATAAGTCATTTAATTTATTCTTTAAATCTAATTGTTCAATTTGAGACATTCGATATGGGGGTATTGAAATTTTCATAGAATCATGAACTAAGAATACAACAAATTAAACTTCCCATCTAGGTTTGTTACTAGGAAATATATCAGAAAAAACAATAGGATACAAATTTTCCACTAGCACGTCATTAATCTGAATTGTTCCTCTATTTTCAATAATATGTGCATGGTAACATTTGTTTCCATATTTCAACAGTTTCTTAACATCATGATTTGTTATCAAAAGTAAAGCTTCACTCTTAGACAAAAATTGAAATTATTTATGAATTGAAACATCATTATCTCTTCAGTAAATCTTAGCATGGTAAACATAAATCCAATCCAAACCCAAAATTATATAAAAATATACTAGTGGAGAAATAATAAGGGTTGTAGGTAGATTATTTCTGCACACAAGGACATGAAGGTTCTTATAATTTCTTTTCTATCAACATTTCCTACTTGTGTTATTACCATAAGTTATTGATTCATATCTTCTGATGGAATTCCCAATTTACTAGAAAAATTCTCATAATTTAAATATTGTGTAGACCCTGAATGAAACATCACATTGGAATAATCAAAATAAAAAAACTGTGTACCTGATAGTACATCATCAGATTTCCCCACATCTGCTGAAGTAGTTTCAATGGATTTATCCACTCATTTTTGCTCATAGTCTAGTTGCTTCTCATTCTTTCTGTTCGTCATCAGACACTAATTTTCATAATTAACAATTTAATTTCACATAAAACATTGTAATAACTATAAATCATATTTTTTCATACCATTAGCCTAATATTTTTAGTGCAATTACAAGCCTTATTTCCAATTTTACCAAATTGGTAACACTTACTAGAATTCAAAATTCCTTCCCCAGTATGCTTTTTATAACAACTTTCACATACTGTAGACTTATGTTTCTTATCATCGGTCATTTTTGAAGAGTTCATAAATTTATTCTTCCACCTCAACCTCTTATTTTTTTGTTTGTCTAAGAAAACATGTTCATTATAAAACTCCATTTCCACCTTCTCTACACATTGAACATGTTTTTAATAACATTTAAACTAACAAGAAGATAAATAGCTTCTATAATTTGGCATTAATCCTGAGTAAAAAATATTTGATTTTACTATCATGATCTCATATGAAATTTGGATCATACCTTGCAAGTCGAGTGAATTTTACTTCACAAGAAGCCACTGAGTCATCCTCCTAACTCAGTTCCAAGAATTTTCTTTCTATCTTCAGACTATCCTTCATTGGAACATGTTTCTAAAAAAACATACCATTGAATTCATACCAATCAAGAGAATGAATCTCCTCACTATCCCTGATATTTTCACCATCAACTACTACTGATCGGCTTCACCATTAAAATAGTAATCCTCAAGATTATCCTTTTAATGTTTTGAACTCCCCCTAACATCAAATATCATCTCTAGTTCCTTATACAACCCATAAGATACAACAGGGTTAGACGATCCTTTGAATGATGGGGGATATAGCCTCATGAAATTCTTTACTACTGACATGTTCTTATGTGGTTTATATGGCTGATCTCATGCATGGATTCCCCAACTAATTATACCTGAGTCAAATATTCCATCAATAAAAAAACTATTCTGTTGTGATTATGACCGACCCAGGTTGTTGATTTGGAAGATTTTTTTCTTCCTATGGTCATCCCATCATAGTTTCCCTGATTCATCTGTTGAAAACCATTCTGAAGACAGAAATATCATAGGGTAAGGAGAATGGTAATATTTAAATTCTTTATCATTACAAGAATTCCATAAATTAATTTATGTATATTAATTTAACAATAACCAAACTCCTAATGTTGTCTAAACCGACCTGTGATAGCAACAATAAGGCCTCATCCTAATACATAACATAATCTTGTGTTATGTCAAGAATTCACATTTAGTGTAATTTTATGTTTTCTGTTTAGAAAATTAGGCCATAATTATTAAATTATATATCAAATAATACAAAGTAGACACTTCTACTCAGTATCCTTTTCTTCATAATATAAAAAATCTTAAAAGAAAATAAGAATTATTTTCATGATATAAATCATTCTGAATTATTCCTTTCTCTTTCCCTTCCCTATGTCCTGTGAAAAACATTTCAAAAACCTGGGATCATTATACAAAGATCACTATGACTTATAAAAAAAAGAAATAAATCATTAGTCCTTCAATTGATACAAAACCTAATCTCTTTAAAATGCATCATGAAATGGTAAGATTTATGAAGAACACATAGAAATTATAAATCATAAAGTAAACATGTAGCACCTATAACAAATTTACGTTGTGGCTTTCACAGCAACGTAAATAGTTACCTTTGGAATACCCATCACAATATATTCCCTAAATATCATAGGAGAAACATTAACATTTACCTCTATCATGTTACCCAATTCGTTGGATATCTTACCTAGGCTCTCTTACTATAGGTTTATCACTGAATCACTTGTATACATAAATAATTCCAGGACCAATAAAACATAAAACAAGCATATAGGGACAAAAACATTTCCACATTGAAATAACAATATATAATTTCATGATAATGAAATAATAAATGCTTCTTAAAAACCATATTCAACACCAATATAAGTAAAAAGTGTATATGGTATTTATTTTCCATCTAAAAACATTATGTATTATTATGGAATCCACAGATCAATAAATAATCGCGGCAGTGGAATGGGCGTTTTCACCACATACATTAAAAAGAAACATTCCTTTTTGACATTTAGTAAAATGCATAATAAAAAATATTCCATTTGAATTAAATGAAAGGTAATTTGTGTTTACACACCTTGTAAAAGAATCATTTTTGTAAATCAAAATATTACTCAATGAAAGCATATTGAGATGAAGTCATTTCCCTCTTGTCCGACTTCACACGTTCGTTCTTTAATCTCCTGATTAATAAAAGAATGTTAATTTATACATTCTTTAGAATAATTTTAATGTTTATTATTACTTTTATATAACTTATTACCATGTTATAAACCTTACATAATCATTGATGTTAACAATGGTCATTTTTTTGATATTTTGTACTTGAGTCAAAATTGAACTTCTTATAATTACATGTTTTCTATGTGGTCAAAATTCCATTACCTACAGAATGATATTCATAATTAAGATATCATATATATCATATATATCATATATTTCCTATATATATATATATATATATGTATTTATAATGGTATATAAAAATGTTTGATAAGAAATGAAATACACCGTTCATGGAGACAGTAAGTTGTACTTATGAATGGACTCTACATTCATTTATATATCATATTTAATGGAATGAAATCATAATGATAAATAGGTGTATTATAATTACCCTATAATATCATATATAATTTCATTTTCTCTACCCATTATGTCATCCACATATGGAATGAACGAGTCATATCACTTTGTGGGGGAGATAGTCTGCACTTCCTCAAATGAAATTATCAAATTTACACATTATGGAATCCTTAAAGGTATGCTATAAATTAAAATACAGAATCATAAAGATAATATAAATATAATAAATTTCACATATAAATACAGTTCCTTCATAATGGACACTATGAGAGGTGGTAGGAGAAGATTGAATAATCATCATTTCGTGAGGCAGCAATTCGCTGTCCCCAGAAACATTATGTTCTTTACCCATTAGACAGAGGTGTGTGTAAGATTAGTTCGAATCATTATCATAATAAAATCCTAGTATATTGATAATACTCGTTTTTTAATATATATAATAAATAAGAATAGCATAGGGAGTGGGGAAGGAAAAAATAATGGAATGAAACGTGAGAGAAAACGTTACCACAAATCGGGTAACTTTTTTTGATTTAAGGAAAAAGGCTATATTGAATTTCCTTATTCCTAAGGGATGTATTCTAGGTGGAATATATGGATGTTAAGATATTATTTTGGAAGTGTTTGGATGAGCCAAAGGGCTTGAGATTTGTGATTAATGTGTTCGAGGTGAATGCCTTTTAAATAGGGGGAGGATTGGCTCTTTAGAAAAGTTTGAATGTATTATTTTTTTATTAAATGGTTTTACGTTTCAAATGGTACAAAACTCATTAAATTATAACATAATAAGAATATAAGTGTAATTAAAATCATAAAATAATAATTGGATATTTTTTAATATTTTTTAATCCTAAACTTTGGTATTTAACCCTCTGTTAACCTATTTAACTTTTACAATGTCTTCCTGTTTATTCTTACTATATGATTAATAGAGTTAAAACAAAATTAAAAGAGACCAAAAATGGATCACTAATGACATTATTAATATAATATATCTTATTTTACCAAATCATAGATTTTTTGGACTATTTTATCATTTAATGAAATATTAATTGATTTTGAACTACATTTATTTCAACTTTTATACTATTCATATCATGAATTTTTACAAATTCATAAAAATATTATAAATTCTAAATAACACCATTTATTTAAATATAACAGGTCAAAATCATCCATAAAATTATTTTATGGAATAAAAAAATTCAAATACATTTATTTTAATATTTATAATCTCATTTATTTAAAAGAATCATTAATGATATAATCATTACATCGTCATTGTGTCATAAATAAATAAATTTATATTATGTAGAAAGATTATAAATAAAATACTAAGATGTAGGAAATATTTTTAGGTTTGTAATGACTATTTATAGTCAAATATATCAATTATATAACTCCACGTGAATATTGTTTTAGAAAAACATTACATGTTTATGATATCTCTTTTTTTACATTAAATAAAAAGTATTTAATGTAATTATCATTCCAAAAGGGAATCCAAAGGAAAAAATACATACCTATGGATAGTATTTGTAACACCCCAATATTATTGTAGAAATATTATTTTTAATTTGATTCTCTTGCACTATACACAACACCGCATTAGCTGAGAGTATACGCAACAATATACATGGTTTATATTGCACATAATTTGAAGTTCATTCTATTGAATTAATTCCACAAAACACTGAGTATCGATTTTGTTCAGTGTATAAATTAACTAATTTTCTATTATGTTATATTCAACACCAAAGGATTCTTTCACTACACTGAACACTCACATGGCTTATATTGAAGAGCAATGTTCCTTCATAACCTCAGTGGCACACAATTCCAGGTATCATTAAACAATGATATATTTTTAAAATGATATATAAAATAGACATTATGAATAGTATTTAAAACAATTTATATTTTATATAAAATTTTTATTCATCTTACACATGATATGAGAAAAAATTCAATTTTTGGATAAAAGAATTATTTTTCAAAAAATATTTCATTTTTACTAACTTTTGATGGAACACCCATTTTAAATCTATTTGATGAAACATATATAAGTTAGATATGACAAAATTAAATTATTCTTTGGAATAAGAAAATAAAAATTTACATTGGATAAATTATTGATATTTTTCGGATAACATTCATATTTTGATCAATAGAGAAAATAAACAAAATTTTAATTTAAAACAACTTTTTTCGTTGAAATAATTTATATGGTTCAAATATATTATTTAATGTTTTAAAAATACAAATATAATATATTTTTACTATTTAATATAATTTATGTAATAAAATTTAATTTTACATTGAATTTAAATGTAAAAACATTTCAATCTATTGGAATGTTTTATTTTTTAAAACCCATTTTCTCAATAACTGGATTAATATTAAAATAATTACTGAAACTATTGTGTTTTAAAATTGGAAATACAGATTCAATTTTTCAAATATGGAGTCCAAATTGTTTAAATAGGTATTTTTTATTTTTAGTCATTATGAATAGTAACATCATTAAATATTTTTTTACTGTGGTGGAAAGGGAAATCTGCTAAATAATGTGTAAAAAAATAATAATATAATTACCATAAAATGTTTTCTAGACCTATTTTATGATACATGTGGGACCATGGAAATAATTGGGTCGATTTTGGGACTCCATTGAGCAACAAATAAGTGAAAATGTCATTTAATTACTTATAATTTAATGTTTAGGAAAATATAAGCTAAAGATATATCTTTAAAAAACAATTTTTATGTGGGTTATATAAGTGATATATTTGACTATAAATATTATTTAGAAATATAAAAATATTTTCTAAATCATGATATTTTATTTTTAATTTTTGGAAATTATATAACTAAATTTAATTATGATAGATGGATGTTGTAGTGATTGCTTCATTAATAAAGGATTCAAATAAATGAATTTTTAAATAATATATCAAAGGTAATATGGTTATTTTTATGTCATACATGAATTTTATGGATCATTTTGAAATTTTATATTTGGGTTAATGCCTTATATTCGAATGAATCAGGTTTTTATGAATTTTTAAAAACACCAAGTATAGATAGTGTCCCAAATTGACAGAATTCATAACTTAAAATAGAAAATAGTTTATTATATGATATTAAAAACGTAAATTTATAATATTCATTTAAATTTTTAATGTAAGTCTAAATATGTCATAAATTAATTTTTTGGACGTTTTACTTGATATGGTAATTACTCTAACCCATAATATTTAAATAACCTGATATCACAGAAATATTAAAAAGGGTAAAATAATTGTTAAAGAAAAAAGAAAAGTATAAAAAAGATCAAAACATAACAAAAACTGATTATATTATGGGAATTCTAACCAAAATCATCATATATTTTAATTATGTATTTTTTGGATCATTTAAAATCGAAATTGAATTTATTATAATTTATTATTATGAAGAGTTCCCTAAAGTACCCATCTTCTCTCTAATAAAAGGAAACTTACTTCCACTCCTCTTCACTCCATTTTTAGCCTTCAATCACATCCAACCCCATACCATTTTTCTTATAAAATCCTTTATTTAAATTATATAGGTTCTGGTCTTCTCAAAAGACCAACTCTAGTGCCCTAAGAGGATATCTAATGGAGGCACATCGAGGAAGAGGTAATCTCTTATATCGATTCTTTCCAATTTATTTCTTCTTCTACTTCCTTATAATTAGTTGTTTCATTATTATGTAATTACATTTGTATCAATCATATATAGATATATTATTACAAATATTATATATCCCTATTTCTATTTCTATCAGTCCTATGAAAAATGAAATCACCAAGCGTGTGTACGTATGGATTATCGTCTCCACATCGTGGTGTGTTCTATTTCTCACCACCACCATACATGGATGGGTATGATGGTTTAAATAATAATGATATATTATTATTATAACATGATACTAATAATGAGATATTATACACTATCCACTTCAATACCATTCAATTGTTATGGGAATGATATTATCGCTTGTGCGTACATACGATTTACTGTCCCCACAACACGATGAGATTCATTCTTAGTGTTAACCCATAAAAAATAATTATAAAGTATATATAATAAATAATCATGAAATATATGACATAATAATTCTATTGTACTTATATAAATATAATTATATTTCATTAACTTACTTCAATCCAATTCAATAAGGAAACGAAAATAGTGTTCTTGCATACGTACGACCTACCGTCTTCTTGAACAGTGTATTCCATTTCATTTATCTATATTATATAAATATCTATATACTGAATAAAATATATATATATAATTCAAGTTATACACTCAATATGTAATTAATTAATGATCAATGTAATCATATATAGAATAACATGTTCAAACACGTACGATTATTACCCAAAACATTGCTTTAACATGGAATTGTCAAATTAACGGGTAATATAAAGCCGTAAGTGAATAAAATATGATATCAAAAATATAATTATGGTTCTGTTAAAAGTTAATTATATGTTTAAACCAACTATACCAGTGTTTTGGACACATAAAGAAGAAATCATACCAAAGGCAAGGGATAATATTTCGATCTCATTTTTATATGAGATTGTTTATATCTAATTATTTTCATGGGATATATTTATCATCCATGAACATGTTTTCTAAAATGGTATTTATAAAATGTTTACTATTCTTCTATATAATTTTTAATTCATTTTACCCATTTTTTTAATTTTACAACATGTTATGGAAGGAATCATTCTTTTGTTTACCAAACAAGGCAATTTTTAACTTTTCTAGTAAAAGTACGTGGAATTTTTTTTAACTTATATGGCATGAACCGATTTTTACACATTCATAAATTATTATTTCTATGATTAATCCTTTAAATTTTCTCATGGTTATTTTCATTTAACTTATTTTCTTTTAAAATTCCTTGACATTTTGAAATGAAAAAACGCATTTGAAGAAGAATGTATATTTTCCTCAAGAAAAGAGTTCATGTGTTTTCCCAAAATTATCTTACATATAAGATGATACAGGGTTATCGTTCAATCCATGTTTCTACTTTTATTTGATTATTCTTATGATGGAATTATTTTTACAAAGTCCATTTAACTAATATGAATTATGTTATGATAGAATGATGTTTATTAATCCCATTTTATGAAATTGACTATGATACGATTTATGATTTATGATTTTTTGGTAGACATAAGAATGGATTCATTATGAGATTAGTGAGACCTATATCTCCCTCCAATGAATTTGGTAATGATTTATATCTCATGAGATAGGCATGAATGGAATGAAAATTAATTAGGGATCAGTAATATAGGGATGGAACAGAATATAAACCTGATTCAGTAATGGATTTCGTCCACTATGATAGTCTTGGCTGCAATACCTTGGCTACTATGGAAATCATATTAACTGTATAATGGTTTTCCACAATTCCTTGTTTACTGTCCTTATATTATATCTTGTTTAATTTTATTTTGTGATCTATGACTTACGTACAACCATGATGTATTTAATGACTCAAGATTTTGATGTTTAAACATTATTTTTATGTTTTTACATTCAAATGTTTATGGTTTGTTTAATGTTCTCCATGTTTACCCTTAATGAGCATTTGATCTCACCCTTTCTATGTTTTCTTTTCTAAAGGATATAAGGAAATGTTTTAGGTATGAAAACAAAAGGGGAATATCATTATGGGATATATTGAACAACATTCACCGTTATTAGAATATTATGTTTTGAGTATCCTAAGATACTAAACTAATACAGTCTTTGGGATTTTCATTGTGTCATGTACTAATTATTCCACAAAAGTAATGTACCTTCCTTGTACGTCAATCTTGGGTATCTATAGTTTGATTCTGAGCATGGGATTAGTTAACCATTGGAGACTAGGATGTGAAAACTTTAGTGATATTCCTATAGATATTTCTACAGTATGTATAGGGATGTACATAAGGATAAGTACAAGTATATTCTACAGTACTAAAATTATTGTAATGATCGTGAATAACATAGGATTAAACCTAAGATGTTTGATACTGAACCTACTCCCCCTTTTTTATTTTGTTTTCCTAGTATGATTTTTTTTCCCAGGCTATTCTTTTTGGGTTATAGAAAACGGCTGGAAACATGAGGATTTATGTTAATGGATAATATGATAGACAATGGAATGATATTTTTCATGAGCAACCACATGAAATGAGAGTTGGAAAGAGAATCATAATTATTATTCCTAAAAATAAACCTCATAATATGATTAATAATCTCAATATTGGTGATCTTTATGATGCAGATAATAAGAGAATGATGGAGTTTCATGTTATTCATAGAGGAATTAATGTTCAATTTTCCTCATGTAAATCATGTGGGAAGAGACACAAGTGGAAGGATACAAACGAACAGGATGACACTTTGGGTGTGGAAAAAAAGGGAAAAATCTAGTAATTCCAAATGATATTTTTTTGTTAAAATAATAGACAAGGATAATGGTATTACTGAGACATAAACAATGGTTAAATGTTTCAAATGATGAATATACGGGCATTAGGTAAATTGACTCCATACGAGAAAATGTTATGAAGAGAATCAACATGGTCGTATGGGTAGTATTTATGTTGATGATGATGAATAAAGTAGAAAAGATATATGAGATTAACGAAGTGTTGAGGAATAAAATGATGAAGCTCGGTCATTTTTTGAGAAGGTATTAGATTTATTTCATATTTATCGTGAGTAATGTTCTATAAGTAATTTAATGTAACAATGGAATAATGAAAAATATAATGATTTTTACACTACTTTTTTTCCTTAATTATGTGAAAGTATACGTTTAATGGTACTGATAACCAGGAAAGGTTATTTATATATTTTTTGGAATGGAAAAGTTATGTGCATAATGATGGGTTAAAGAGATAATGAAATTTTTTATAGTATTAATGATATCATGAATATTATAAAGGAAATGTGATATCATGGTTTGTGTATAACGAATATTTCATATTTTGGTATTTGTAAAGAGTTAACTTTTGATAGAATTCATGTTTTCACTAAGTTTCTATGGTAATTAATATTTCTATTAATACTTGATAAAGGTATTCACATGTTTGTATTATGACCAAAATGATATATCTTTTGATATATGGGGGATAATTGATGGTATTCACATGATTGATATATAACCTTTATGGTAATTGTGTTATTTTTCCTGTGAGATTGGATAGATGTATTTTCGATAATCCTAATGGTTGGAATGTATTATTTTGGAAATAAAATAGTATTATTTTAGTATAAAACATTTTATTATTATTTTTGTAATGTTATAATAGTATAGTTTTAGAAAAAAGGACAACCCACAGGATGGGTGACAACCTATCGCGTCAGACAAAGATGTGTTAATCAAACCCATAACCAAAGTGCAACAAGCCATTATTTCCTACCAGTTGTCTATAGAAAGTCCCTGGTTATTAGAAATTAGTTTTATTTTATTATGCAGTATAATAGTTTATGTATAAATTCATTTTTTGAAAATTAAGTGAGTAGTCTCTACATAGATGGACATATGTATAATTAAAAACTTTTGCTGGCCTTATTGTGATAGAGAAATAGTAAAAAACATATCTTTCTATCGCATGATATGCTAAGACTTCAAGAAGGTCAAATTCAACTTCATTTAATTAAATAAGAGATGATCTAGAAATTGTTCAAGGCATGGACAATAGTGACATTGTTCCAAAATTGGGTAAATATTTATTATTATGAAAAATACATTGTAACACCCCAAGATTTCAAAGTGTGTTATTTCTTCAAAATAATACAATAACTTGCACTACACGCAACACCGAGTTCAAGCGCACCATGACATACCAAACAAGAAGTTCAAAAGAGGTTATGAATAGTACTAACTAAATTTTAAACATTATATAATCCTTATAATTTTAGAATCCATATTATGAGTTTCTTAGACATAATGTAAGAAAAAAATCATTTTCAGTATTGCACTTTTACTAACTTTTAATAGTGAACCCTTTTTAAATACAATATTTTAAACTTTTTGACTGAATGGGGACATCAAAAATTTAAAATGATAGATCCCAAGCTTCCACGGTACGCTTTCCTTTGAATAATACAGTAGTGTGTGTTGTATGCAACTTCGAGTTCTAACACACACCACAACCAATCAAACTAGCCGTTATGAATAGTAATACATACTTTTTGAAATTATATATATTTTATATTTCAAAATGGACTTCATTTTTGGATTCGGAGTATCGAATTTATCCTAGGGTGAAATTTTGGTACTTTTCGGATAACATTAATATTTTGATTAATAGTGAAAATTACTAAATTTTAATTAAAAACAACTTTGTTAATAAAAATAATTAATGGTGAAAAATTATGAATTTGAGTGGTTTTAAAGTATAATTAGATTATATTTTTACCATTTTATCCAACGGTGTTCATTATAATTAATTTCACTTCGAAATTGGACCTAAACAATTGTCAATCTTTTGATATATATTGTTTCTTAAAAACACGCTATTTGTTGTGATAGTGGAAATTAATTATCAAATTAATAATTCAACTTATATGTTTGTAATTTTGTAAAATAGATATCATTTTTTAATTTGGAATATCAATTATAGCTTAGGGTGAAATTTTCGCATTGTTTTGAAAAACTTCAATTTTAGATGAATAGTGAAACTACTAAGTGGTAGTTAAAAAAACTGAATTTTTCAGAAAACGTAATTTTACCGCTTCTGTGAATGGAATTTTGAAAATCCGAGAGACACGGTTAATATCAAGAAGTAAAATGTGGGTCAATGAGATTAAAATAATTTTTGGTGAATAGTAACTTGTTACTTTTATTTACCACGATTAAAAGTAAATAGGGTAATTAAGCGTAAAAATGATATTAATATTACCCTAAAACACGTCCTAATTCTATTGGACTAGTTTATCTCGATCAAAAACAACCTTAGGAATAAAAAATTATGAATTAAGTCCACTTGGTTTAGATTAGGACATTCATTATTATTTAATTCAAAGAAGAGTTAAAAGAGTTAAAATCAATGTTTATTGTCTAAAACATTTTTAATATAGGGTTATACATTATATAATTTCGATTTTAAATATTCATTAGAAATATAAAAATATTTCCTACATAATTATATTTTATTTATAATTTTTAGACATTAAAACATTTAATTTATTTATGACACAATGATGATGCAGTAATCACCAAATTAATGAAAAATTGGAATAATTGATATTATAAATACACAAAAAAATATAATTTGATACTTTTTATGAATTAAACTAATTATCATGGTTAATATGAAATGTTAGGATTGATTTAATTAACTTTGGTCGAAGTAATCATTCTGTTATGAGTTTCACAAAAATCAACTATTGAATATTTTCAAAATTGACATAAAAGAGTTCTTAAAACAAATATTATATTATTAATTTATATTAAATTCTTAAAAATCTAATTATCTGCCAAGAGACTTATATCATGATAGTTGTATCCTTAATGGACCACTTTTGGGTCGCTTGGATGTATATAGTAAGTTTATTAACTATATAATATAAAAATAAAAAGTGACACGGTAAATGTCAAACTAATTAACTAAGAGTTAAAACTAAAAGATAAGGTTAATATAGTAATACAAACCTATCTAAATTCTATTGGTTGAATATTTTTCTACCTATACCCACCTTGACCTTTGAATAATAAATGTTGGAGCAATTAGAAACCGAATATGAATTGATTATAAATTAATATTTCAAGCTTTTCCCAAGGTGCCCCTCACCCCTCTTATAAAAGGGCACTCCCCATTCTCATTACTTCACACCTTCATAGCCTTTTTGTTCGGCCAAAATCTGCCCAAAGACTCTCCCAACTTCTCTCACTACATCCTAGAGGCCTTAGTTTGATCAGAAAGCCACCCTATGGAGCCCTTTTGATCAAATCAAAAGGAAGAACCCGAAGAAGAGGTAATGTTTTCACCACCCTTTTTCAAATTCATTTCTTTTTCAACTTCTTCTTTCTTTGTTTTTACCATTATAAAATAATGAATCCAGTATCTCTTATATACTGTAATATTATTATAAATATGGTACAAACATATTCAGTATTCTATCCACCTTTTGAATAACATGTCACCATACGTGCGTACGTACGGCTTACCGTCTCCACGTCGTGGTGTAATTGTTATTCAATAAATTATTATTTGGATGTGTATAATAATGATGTGTAATTCATCTAAATAATAAATATAACATGATAATTATTCTATATATATGATATACCATCCATTTATATATTATTTTAATATCAAAAGTGATATTGTTGCTCGTGCGTACATACGGACTACCGTCTCCACGAACGCGATGAGATTCATTCTCTATCGTATCCATTCAATTATAATTGTCATTTGATGATTTAAAAATAATGTTTATGGACTTGATATCATTCTGGATATGAATAATATACAACCTATCCATGACAAATATGGCTTATGTAACAAAACATATAAAATAAAACGAGTAAGTTAACACCCGAACCGAAGATAATTCTAAGATATTATTAACAAAGCAATGTTAAAAGATCATATATGATATCATATTAATGTATATGACTATTTAATAATTTAATAACAATTATTTCACCATTATACAGGAGGTTAACCTACCCCAACCAAGGATAATTACAAGGTAAGGGTTTATTTCACAATCTCTTCATTATCTGAGGTTGTTTATACGTAATAATCTACTGGGATCTCGTTATCATCCACATCCAAGTTTCTTGAAAGTGTATTTCAAAACATTATTAATATTTTACAGAATATGGGTTAAATTTATTTATACCCTTGTTTTACTTTTTATAAGATATTTATAAAGTAATCTTTCCGTCGTTTTCAAAACAAGGTCCCTTTTTAACCTTTTCGACAGAATTATGGTAAGAATGTTTTTTAACTTATACGGCGGGTGCGGCTATTTTCCACCATTATAAAATTTTCAAAGCTTCCCTTACAAGATTATAAGGATATTTTCAAAGTAAATGTTTTATTTTATAATTATGTGACTTTTATATGATTTCAAAATGAATATTTTAATAATTTCTGAAAGGTAAGCTTTATCAAAATCAGAATTTTAAACGTTTTAGTGATTTATCTTTATAAATATTTTTAATGAATGTCAATGATTTAAAAATGATTTTAAGTATTTATTTATGTGGTAATGAATGTTTGGAAATGATATTTCTTTTCAAAAGTTTCAATGTGGTATGGAACACTTTGATTAAAAAATCTCTTTTAAATTACTTCCTCAATAAATGTGTGACTTTTAAATGATTTTAAGAAAAGAGGTATTTCTCTCAACTAGTTTTGATTTCATCTATGTCAACATCCTTTGATCTATTTTACGCTTATTTGAAGTTGATTTATTATGATACAAAACTTCTATATTGTATTGAAGGTTTTGTGATATGTTTGACTGTGGATGTTCTATTTTTATACCATTCATGGTTTATGGTGAAAGTATTCACATTTCGTATGCTAGTTTTAATACGAATGTTTATGTTATGTTTAATCCTTTTCATATGGGAATACATTGGACATAATATGTGATGGGTGGAGCCTTCTATAGCTCCTCGATTCATCGGTAGGTCTCATGAGACAAACTAGTGTCTTAGCACAATGCCTTGTCAAAATCTTATTTGTAGTCTTCGCACAAGGCCTTGGCTATGTGGTTATGATAGTATGGAATTATGCATTCCATCATTATGAAAGTGGTTATTGATATTGCATGTGATTATTCGATTAGTAGATTATTCATGTGAATAAGTAAATGGCATTATTTCATTTTATTTTTTCCATACTATGTTGAAGTTCAAGTTTAAAAGTATTCTGTTTTAAGTTATACATTTCCTTAAATTTTTATTCTTATGAAAGTTTCCTCTATATTGTTATCCTTACTGGGCATTTGAGCTCACCCCTTTTCTATGTTTTATTTTTCCCAGGATGTGAAGAAGTAATTTATGAATGACCTGCAGGGATTGTATGTGGGGATATGAGTGTGGAATATGGAGACCATGTTGTTGTAGTTGTTTTTTACTTTATGATGTAATGTAAAACTTTATGAATATATCTCGTGTTTCCATGGATACTAAACCAATCGGTCTTTCGAGATTTGATCTTTCTTGTGATCATGCCAATGTTATGTAATAATGCATCAACTTTGGGTAACTGGGGTCAGGGCGTTACATACATCCACTTTATGGAAAGGATCATGAAAACCAAAATGTTATCCTAGTACCTTATTATCTAATGAATCATATGATCCCTTAAATCATCGCAAATTTATGGGTTTTTGGTAGTTAAATTTCTCTAATCCTTATTATCTATCACTATCTTTCAATACATGATAGTTAGATTTGTCTT
Organism: Viscum album; assembly: GCA_963277665.1. Lineage (NCBI taxonomy): Eukaryota > Viridiplantae > Streptophyta > Magnoliopsida > Santalales > Viscaceae > Viscum > Viscum album. The sequence goes on along the minus strand of OY728127.1, from coordinate 2,100,680,039 downwards.
CCATATCCATGTTTTCACATCCCACCTATGTTCTTCTGTATTGAATCCCAGGGATATGTTAATGTTTGTATCCAAATTTTTTAACTTTCCCTTTTAAAATTAATTCATTGTATCACTTTTAAGGATGTTGGTTTCAATGAAAGAAACATTAAAGTAGAAAACCATTTATAACCCTGAAAAAAATGTTGGGTGAAATTTATATTTAGGGGGTATAATGCAAAAAACCGATATTTAATTATATAGATTATTTTTTAATATGATTTTTCTTGTGCTATATTAAACACCGTATTTTCTTACAGTATACGCAACAATATACATGGCTTGCGTTGCACACAATTTCATGTTTTGTTGATATAATTCATTTCACAAAACACTATTTATATATTTTGTTCAATGTATAAATGAACTAATTTTGTATTATGTTATAAGAAACACCAAAGGAGTCTCTCATTACACACATCACTGACATGGCTTGTGTTATACGAAAGAGAGACATTCCTTGATAGCTAAAATGGTACGCAATACCGAGTTTCTCAAAACAACGATATATTATTAAAATATTATATAAAATAGACTTTATGAATATTATGAATCTCATTTTTAATTTTATATAACACTATAATTAATATTGAACATGATACGGGAAGAAAATCAATTTTTCAAATAAAAGAATAATTATTTCAAATATAATGTAGTTTTACCTCCTTTTGATGGCGCATTCATTTTAAATCTAGTTTTGACACTTTTTAAAAATTTTATTTGACATCATAAACTAATTCTTTGGATTAATGAGATAAAATTTTACAGTGGATAAATTTTTGTCCTTTTTCTGATAACATTCATCTGTTGATGAATAATGAAAATACGCTATATTTTAATTGAAAAAACATTTAACATCAAAATAATTTAAATGTTTAAAATATATTACAGCTTTTTTAAAAGTATAAATAAAATATATATTTTCCAATTAATATAATATATGTCATTATCATTAATTTTACAATGAATTCATAGGTAATAATATTTCAATATTTTGAAATGATTTAACTATTAAAACCTATTTTCACAACAATGGGATTAATTTTTAATAAATTACTGCAACTTCTGTGTTTTCAATATGGAAAAATGTATTCCATATTTGGAATCAGGTGGTCCAAATTTTTTAAATTGGTAGTTTTTATTTTTGGACATAATGAATATTAACTTCTGTTAATATTTTATTTACGATGGTTAATGTGTAAATATGATAAATAAGTGTAAACAATAATTTTTTAATTATAGTAACATGTGTCCCAACCTTATTGTATGATACATGTCTGACCATGGGCATCCATGGGCCGATTTTGGGGCCCAATGGATCCACTTTGAAGTGAAAATTGCATTTAATTACTTTTGATTTGATGTTGAAGAAAATATAAACTTAACATATATATTTTACTAAAATAATTTTTATAAGGGGTAATATAAGTTATATATTATTAAATAATTAGTAATTAGAAATATATATATTTTTTATACAAATTAATATTTTATTTTAATTTTTTAGACATTATATAAATTAATTTAATTTTGACACAATGATAATGCAGAGATTTTTCATTAATAAAGGATTGAAATAAATGAAATAATTTTTTTTTTAAAATGTAATTGGGTAATTTTGATGTCATGAATGAATTTTAAAGATGATATTTTCATATTATATTTGGGTTAATGATGTATATTTTAAGGAATTATGTTGTTATGAATTTTTAAAAAATACATGTATTAATAGTGTCCAAAATTGACACAATTCGTAACATAACAAATAAAATATTTTATTAAATGATAATAAATTCCTAAAAAATAATAATTCGGCAAAATGGTTAATATAAGTCCAATTATGACATAAATAACTTTTCTTTATCTTTTTAAATGATAGGATAATTACACTGACCCAAAAGATATAAATAGCATGATATCATTGTATGATTTAAAAATAAAAAATAACGGTTAAACCAAAACGATAAGGATATAATAATACTAAAAACAAGTCAAAAAATTATTGGATGATGGGTATTAAAACAAAAATCATCTTATATTATAATTACATATTATTTGGATCATTTTAAAGCTTAATTTAATTTATAATAATTTCTTATTTTTAATATTTTCATAATGTCCCCCAATCTTCTCTTATAAAAGAGAACCTCCTCCCTCTCATCTACACTCTATTTAGAGCCTTCATGCTTGTACAAACCCTAAAAATTTCTCTTCTTAACATCTATAGTAATATTCTATAGTTTTATATCTAATAAAAAGTGTAACTCTAATGTCTTAAGAGGAGGTTTAAATGTGGCATGTCGGGGAATAGAAAATCTATTCTACCAAATCCTTCATATTTATTTCTTCTTCTACATCCTCTTATTTAATTGTTTCATTATAAAGTAATAACATAAGTATATATAATATAATTAAATGTTATTATAAATATTAAGAAAACATATTTCACGATTTATCCATCCTATGAAAAAAAAATCACCTCACGTGCGAACATATGGATTACAGTCTCCTCGCCGTGGTGTAATCTATTTCTCACCACCACATTAATTTGATGGGTATGATGGTGGAAATAATTATTATATATGTTTATTATCATACGATAATAATTCTGAGATATTATACACCATCTTATTCAATACCATTAAATAGTTATGGGAATGATATTATCACTTGTGTGCATATACGGATTACCGTCTCCAAGACACGATGAGATTAATTATCTATGTTAACCATTCAAGAATGATTATAAAGTATATATAATAAATATGAGTGAAATATAAGACCTAATAATGATATTTTATTTATGTATATGTATTTATCTGTCATTTAATTACTTCCATCCAATTCAATATGAAATAAAAACATCGTTCATGCGTACGTACGACCTATATTCTCTATGAACGGTGTACTCGATTTCATTTATCTATCTATTATATATATTCATATAGTGAATATATAAGATATATATATGTAATATTTTACATTATAGAAGTAAGTAAATCATGATCTATGTTATTATATGATGAATAACAGGTCCAAACATGTACGATTATTATCCAAAACGATGCTTTATCATGGAATTGACAAATGAACGTTTAATATAGTGTCGTATGTGAATCATATATGATATCATAAATAATATAATGGTTCTGTTACAAGTTAATAACATGTATAAACCCACAATACAATATTTTTGGACACATACCAAAGAAATCGGGCCTAATTCGTTGGATAATTTTGCAATCTCAATTTTATCTGAGATTGTTTATACGCAAGTACTTTCTGAGGATATATTTACCATCCATGTCCATGTAATCTAAAAAATGTTTCCATTTTTTTTAATAATCTTTAATGTATGTTAAAGTCATTTTTACCCCTGTTTTACATTTACTACATGTTATAGAATTAATGTTCCTTTAGTTTACTAGATGAGTTACATTTTTATTTTTCCGGTAAACGTACGTGGAGATTGTTTTTTTAAATTATATGGCATGAATGGATTTTTAAGCTTTCATGAAATTTTATTTCATAAAGCATACATTACAAGTTATAATGTATATTTTTTATTAACTTCTTTTCATTTAAAATTTCATGACAATTTGGGAAAACAAAATATTTTTGAAGAAGAAATGATATTTTTATCAAGAACTAAGTTCAAGTGTTTTATCAAAATCATTTCCCATCTACGATGACATAGAGTTATTTTTATATCCCTAATATTTCATTTATTTTGTTATGTTTATGATGTAAATATTTTTATAGAGTCTATGTATCTTATATGGATTATGTTAGGATGGCATGATGTTTATGAATCCCATTTTATGACATGGGTAATGCTATGATGTTATATTTATGTTTTTGTGAAACACAATAAAAATGGTCTCATTATGAGATGGGTGGGTCCTATATCTCCCTCAAATTCATTGGGTAACAAATTATATATCATTAGATAGAAATGGCTTGAATGTAAAGTAAATTTGGTTCATAAATACAAGATTTCAACGACATGTAAACCCGGTTTAGTAATGGGCATCATCCACTATGATGGTCTTGGTAGAAATTCTGTGGCTACTATTGAAATCATGTTATGTTCTAAATGGTTTTTCAAGATTACATGTTTTATTCCCATGATATAATATCATGGTTAATATTCTTTTATGATATATGACTTTCATACTAAAATTATTTTTTTCATGACTCACGATTTTGATACTTAAACATTATGATCATGTTTTTTACATTCAAATGTTTATGGGTTGTTTTATGTTTCCAAGTTAACCCTCACTTAGCATTTGAGCTAACCCTTTCAATGATTTCTTCTCCACATGATATAAATAATGGTTCTAGGTATGAAAAAAAATAATAATATATTTATGGTAAATATTTATGATCATTCAACATGATTAAAATATTATGTTATGAGTTTCCAAAGACACTAATCTAATACGGTCTTTTGGAATTTGTTTGTGTAATGAATTTAGTATTTAAAAAATTAATGTAACATCCTTATTCATAAATCTTGGGTATTTATTGTTTTGTTCAGTCATGACTCATCCAATAAGGTTAGAACTAGTGTAAAGGTAATTTTATATTATTTGAATATTATTATTACCAATAATTTCCCTATTTACCTATAACTGTAGTAAATAAAAATCAAAAGTTACTATTCACAAAAAAATATTTTCATTCTACTGAACAACATATTATATAATAATGACAAAAATTTAGGTCAGATATTTGAAATTCAATTCATAGAAGCCAAAAAATTAAATTAAATGAAAAAGATGATTTTTAACTACTATGTAGTGTTTTTTTAACAATTCATAAAAAAGTGAACGTTTTTAGAAAAATACCAAAAATTCCCCCAAAGATAATTTTGATATTTTGATTTCAAAAATGATTTCTATTTTAAAAAATTTAATGATATAATTTTCATTATTTAATTTTAAACTAATTTCCGTAGTCAAAACATTAAAGCATGTTGTTATAAGTGAAAACTACAAAACGATTGACATGTGTTTATGTACAATTATAAAATAAAATTACATCCAATGAACAAAGTAGGATTAACTGGTAATAATTTAATCTATTTATACATAAAAAACCATTAGAAATATAATATAACCATTCAAAAAAATCAGATGAAAATACAGTTTTGACTTAAACTGATGTATTTTTTACTATTCATTTATAAATTAAAATTATCAGAAAAATACCTAAAATTTACCCAATGTAAATATTTATGTCCTTATTCTAAATAAGATGTTTATTTTGTCAATTGGAATATATATAAGTCAAAAAATAGATTTAAAAGAGGTTTTCCATCAAAAGGCTGTAAAACAACCTTTTAAAAATATTAGAGTATTTATTCATAAAATAAGATTCAATATTATTTTAAGCCTCTAAATTTAATTGGATAAATTCTCAAACATTTAACAAACATTTATAATCATATTGTAGTCAGTTCTGTTCATTCCCACCAATATTACATTAGGTGTTCAAGACCATTTGAAATAAAATTATATTATTATTTTTCAGTATGAGTCATCCTAATGTGAAAAATATGATTTCAGAGAAACCATTTGTTGAGTGTAAGGAATTATATCGAACATAGAATCCACTTTCAAGTAAAATTAATATTTAATTCAAAAATATAAATAAATATAAAATTTTTATATTCATTTTTTAATTGGAATGTTACAATTATTGACTAAGGATTTACAGAGGATATATTCAATTTAAAATGAGTTTCCATGATTAATTAATCTTATCAATTATTATATGTGTTTCCAACTATAATTATTGTTTCTCACAACATTATTTTTTGTTTTAGTAAATTGATGAAAACTAAATCAATCTGGATAAAGATGAACATAAATTAAAATGTGTTGTCTAGGAGAAACCAAATAGGATGATTAATGAATTGAAATATATCGTGACTCTGAAAGATAATTTATCTTGAATTATGGTTCAAAAAACTTACATTAAACAAATCCCACACTAACTAAAGGCAAATATGATTCCATTAACTATGTTCATGATTTATAGGGACCATATAGGAAAGAAGGATCGATCACATTCATGTTAGTAATGTTGAAGGAGACACACAAGAATGTTTCTAAATGGATTTGGAAAAGTAATTTTGTGTGTAAATTTATGTTATAATAAAATTTATTAAAGATTAATACAAAATATTATGATGGTTTTGGAGAACTTTTATCCCATATGTACATTTATAGTATATTTTCATAAATTATGAGAATCTCGTAATAATATAAGTCTATTACCTCATTGAATGCTTAACCAATAGAAAAAGGAAGGGCCTATATTGCAATAAAACATTTGATGTATTTATGTATTTGGATTAAATAATAAAATATTAGAAGTGTTTTTATTGAGGGAATATTGGTTATAATAATGATGAATCATCATTGAGGTGAATTTAATTATAGAATACTTTATTTCTTACTTAACATAATTTTTATGTATGCCATCAGGGGATTACGAGTCTAATTTTAATATTATGGTCAATTAAATAAAAACCCAATTTTCAAATTTTTTCAATGGGAGTATCATTGGAATATGGAAATTTTGGAGACATTTATGTTAATACGACCCATTATGTTGGTATATTTTTTAGAAGTAAGGTTTTTTAAGGAATGATAACCTTTCATTTTTTAGCCATATGTATAATGGTATTCATAACATTTAGGGTTTATCTTATTATTTATTTATTTTGGTAATTTCTTGTTATTACAATTTATATTGTTATAGTAATTTATTAAATATTGTTTTAGAGAATGTTCAACCTTTAATTATACTAGAAATATGTCTCCTATGGAAAGGCTTCCCATAATGATATTTTTACCAAAGAGAGACAAGAGTGTTCTGCCAACCACTAGCTCGAGTAATGTTATGTTTTATATATTATTAATATTATAGAACTTTTCTGATGGATAAATACTAATGGGTAATTTGTGGTGTTACTATTGATGGCTAGAGATTAATGTTTTACATTTGATTACTTATGCTGTCAATATTGGATTTTGAAAATATTTTGAATTAAACTAAAGCACTATTATCTCTTTGTTTTTAAAATGTAATGATTCCCATATATTACAAGGATTTATTTCACTTCAAATTTGATGCATTTTAATTGAAATATATAATAATTCCATGATAGGACAATATAGGTATAGTGTATTTAAAAAATAGGAAACATAAACCAGTGGATCATTAAACATCAAATTTGTTTCCTGTTTATTTCTTCATAACTAAGCTAAATTTTTGGAAAATCATACTTAATAAACTTCTTCATGAACTGGGGAAAAGAAACATATGAATGGGTGAGAATATATTATATTTAATGGTAAACAAGGGAGAATATAAATCATATCTCAATTTTAAGACATAATAAAAAAACATTTTGTGGTCATATCCTACAAATGAAAGATCATGATGTCCTGTCAAGGGATAGAATTTCATAAGAATTAATTGATATAATCTCAAAAGGAATAACAAAATACATGCTGTTTTTTGGAATAAAAATAATAAATGTAAATCATTTTCATATTAGCCCATCCTAATAGAAAAGAACATCATAGTAGACAAAGAACATTACCAAACCGAGTTTACATGCCATTCCAACACTATATTATTGAACTATATTTACATTATATACCAATCATGTCTATCTCCTGAGATATAAATTATTATATAATGAATTGGGGTGAAAACTTTGGTATCACCCGTCTCATACTGAAATAATTCTTATTATGACACAATAATATAAATCACATAAAAACTGACAGAATAAAATGGGAATCTTAAAAATCATTCCATCATAATTAATATAAATCAAATAGAGTTTATAAATAGCATTCATTAATAATATAAACTCAAATCAAAATTATAATAGTGATATTAACTAAACCCTATTCAAATAATGTCATTATAGATGGAATGTTATTTTGATAATATATTCGAAAAAAATTCTTTACAAAAATATACTTTCTTCTTAAAAAATATTTTTGTTTATCAAAATACAATGAAGTTTTAAAATAATGTAATTTAATTTAAAATAAACATTAAATAATGTAAAGTATGATTTTTGGAAATAAGGAGCTATGGAAGAACAATTATCCATTCATTTCGTATGTTTTCAAAAACATTTTTCTTGTACACTTGGCTGAAATTTCAAAATGTATGTTTTATAGAAAGCGAAGGAAATATTCCATCCATACCATTTAATAAAAATTTTAAAATTTGTAAAGTTAAGATTAAACATTATAATAAGAATAGATGTAATATTATATATTTAGTAAACATGGACGTGAATGATAAGTATATTGCAGTAAGTACTTACGAATATACACTATCAGATAATAATGAGATTTTAAATTATATCATACATAATGTATGATATCATCAAATATATCTTAACCTCATATATTAAGATTTAAATAATGTTATTAACTTATAAAAGATTAATAATCATTTTTATGATATCATATATGATTATATTATCGTCCATTTGTTATTAACTTTTCACTATCACTCGTTATTTATATATTAAGTACATTATGTTCTTATACTTATTTTTTTTGAGTATGTTCATATTCCACATATTATGTAATATTTATATCATCTAAATAATTTTTTATTATAATATATAACATATTTATTCATTCCATTCATTTATATAATCACGGTATAATATATATCATGTTGAATTAATCACATCATATCACGGATACGGTGGGTCATCTGTACACATAAGCAATGATATCATTAAATATATGGTTAAATGATTTGGAAATGAATGGTATATTAATTAAAAATAATAATTATAATGTTATATTAAATATATAAATAAATTATAATAATCATTATACCCATCCAAATAATGTATTGTTGAAAAAAAAATTACACCATGAAGTGGAGATGGTAAGTCATACGTACACACACATGGGGATATTGTTATTTGTATTATGGATTAAAGGTGGTATAATGTTGTCACATAATTATAATAAAATTTAATCATTTAGGATATACTATATTTATTACATTATTATGGAATAAACATAAAAATGGGAAGTAGAAGACTAAATTTTTTTAATGATGAGATAAAATAATTACATATTTTTTATGAATATTCATTTCATTAGCTTAATAGGTATCCATATGATGTATTTATGATCAATTTTCGGACTATAAGTGGATGGAAAAGTTTTTGGATCTTATTTGTGAAAATTTTGGTTGATGTAAGGTGTTTAACATGTGTGAGTAAGGGGGTAGAGGCCGTGGACATTTATAAGAGGGAGTAGTGGAACTATAGGAATGCTTTTGAAATATTATTTTATTAAATAATTTTTTTAGAATATAATTGTTAAATTTTGAAAACATTGTAGTATAATATGTGTATGAGACTAATTCTTCACAACCAATAGGTTTTTGGAATGTTTAGATCACAAAATAATCCTTACCTTTTAGCTTTAACCCTTAGTTCAAAACATTAACTCCCACCAAACATTATTTTATTTTTATAATATATGGATACTATATGTAAGAACCCAGTTCATATTTTTGAGGTATGAGTTTCTTCTTTTCCCTCTTCGATAAGTGTTTTTGAGAAAATAAGGAAAATGGGGGAAAATCCCAATTTTTTTTCGATACACGCTGTTTACTTTTCCACACGTCGTGTACTTTTGCCATGTGGGATGAGTACACAGGTCATGTTTCCATGTTAGTGATAAAGGGTGTAAAAACTACCTACACACCATGTACTTCGTATTTACATGCCGTGTAATCTGCCGGAAGGTGACCAGTAAGGCAGTGGGGGCATCCGCTTGTGGAGCGATAGTACACACTATGTAATCAGTAAATCATGTTGTGTACTCTTGTCGATGGATGAACAGTGACACGGTGGAAAGAATCCGCTAGACGAATAGTTAGATAAATGAAAAGTACATGCCATGTACTTGAGAGTAGATGTAGTGTAGTCTATTTTTTTACATTAAATGGGCAGTAGCCTCCTCTTTTGGAAGAGGAGGTAGTGGGTTAATTTGGAGTGCGGGAGAGATGACCTGATCTTGGAAGAGCTCTCGACCGCACATTGGGAACCCGATTCCTACACCGTCGATCTCCTTTTAATCATACGTGTATGACCTTATGTCACCAATAGTGGTTCTTTCCAATTCATTTCCAAGGTAATGTTATTTGAGGTTGAATGTGTGAACTTTTATCCCTGATCTCCATTGTTCTTGGGTGTTTTTGGAAGCTCTTTTCACATATACCGATCAGAGACGATCGATGTAGGTGGTATGGTGTTTATTTTCAACTGGTGTGTTGAAATTGTGTATCATTGTGCTATGCGACCATGGTTGGTGTGACGTATGGATGATGCCTTTACTGAAATATACATAGAATTATATGGATAATCTAATTATAAGTTAAAACTGTTGTTTGGGATCACTTCCTGGATCCACGACCACCACGGGGTGCATTCCTCTGTTTAGTCGTTTGGCCAGTATACCCGTGGGTATGCCATGATTATATTTTGCATTGAATTTTCTTGAAAGAATGTGTATATAAATTCTTTTTTATGCGTTGGGCTCGACTCAGTTACTTTATCCTGAGGGTAGTGTTCTATTAGCTTGAGGTCAGTGTGCTATTTTGCCTGAGGGTAGTGTTTTCATAGACTGTGGGCAGTGTTGGTTATCCTGAGGGTATCCATTGTTTATGCGTATGGGCAATAGTTTCTGTGCCTGAGGGAAATACCTTTTATTCCTGAGGGCAATGATCAATACGCCTGAGGGAAATAACCTATGGTATTTGATTCTATTACCCGAGGGTAAGGATAGTATGTCTAAGGACACGCATATTTAGAATATTCACTATTGTGATTTTCATGGTTTACCTACAAAACTAAAGCACAAGCTTGGAGGTGATAAGTATTAATTAAAATGGCAATGAAACTGGTAGTGATAGTTACTTTTGACTATTGACTAGTTTACTGCATTTTCTTTTGCACACTGATGTTGCACATTTTCATTGATAGTTGAGAAGGGGCCTTTGGTGTGTTCCTACTATGATTTTTTTCACATACCCTATTTGGGTCATGTCTTTATCCCAAACATAATATATTTTTGTAGGTATCGATAGGGGCAAGAGTACCTATATAGGTACATGATTTTAGTAGAGGAGTAGGAGAGCATGAGACCAAGCTAAGGATTACGATGTTGTTGCATTCTATTCACTGTATTTTGTCATGTTTTGTTGTACCTTGTACTTTGATTTGTGTTGTACTATATTTCTTTGTATCCGGTTTTGGCTACATTCATAGAATTAGCGACATGATACATTTTTATATATAACTGTTGGTTATCTTTTACTATAGTTGTTCATTTCTAGTTCATATTTTTTACTTCTTCCACTATTGAATATTATGTTTCTTTATCCACTACGATACACTTTGAAAAATGAGGGCCTAGTTTCCCCACTTTCAGACCTAGGCCCTTGTGATAGTTGGCAGCCTCTAGCATTTGAGGAAATGTGCTTGAGGTCATGTGACCAACTGGGTTGGGGGCACTTTTTGTGTGGCTTCTAGATCCAGGACATTACAAAGTTGTATTAAAGGATTTATTTTCATTGACATACCATTTGGAGCCTTATCCAGGGATAGGAAGGAATTGGTAGTTGGTAATATGCTGTGCTGGGGAGTAACTAACCTGCATACAAGGAAAATCCAATCAACCTCGTTATTGCAATTATTCTGATTTTTTAAATTTTACAGTTGTTTTGATTTTCCCCGTTGGGTGACGCACTTGTAATTGTGATGTTTATATATTATACATGGGTTCTATTTAGTTTCAACCCGATGAGATGAGGGTTTTCTGTTTCATGCATCATTTAGGCACATGCTAGAAATCACATGTCATGCATTCCATAAATGCCATGTAGGTGCATTAGAAATTGCATGTTGTTGTCAGAGTTGTTGTGCTAGAAGAGCATGCTGTTGTGATATCTTCTTTGATAAATACCTGCTTTTATTAGGGTATTTTGGTGTGAGGTTTTAATTGAATGAACGCTAAACATTTTTTCTTGAGGAGTATGGTCCCCCAATGATTGTAATTTGGTGGATCATCGACGTGTTTATTTTATGAAAACATGTATAAGATGCCAAGCATTGATTTGCAGGGAGTATGGACCCACAAGGATAGGAAGTTGTCACATAGGTGTTTGTTACCGTGTTTTTCTGGTTCTGGAGTTATTTCCAAGGCTTACTATCCAGATAACCCAGCATACATGCAATGTATTTCTACGAACACACGCCATGTGTTCCTTTGTTCAGGAAGAAATGAAAACTTTTTACGTACACATCGTGTAGCCTCTGTACATGTTGTGTAATCTCTTCCCATGTCATAGGCCGTGTGGGTGGGGATACGGGGTTGGGAATGGATTGGGGAAACACGTCGTGTACCAGTTTTACACGTCGTGTAGTGTTCACCTGTTGTCCGCCATGTAACAATCAATATTGACAGAGGAAACCTTAAGAGATACATGTCGTGTCAACCTTGAAAATTTCGTGTATTCTAACCCAGCTACGCAGCCGTGTCAGGAACAACACGGGTCCGTGTTATCCTTCCTAGTACACGTCGTGTCTGCCTGGAACAGGCCGTGTAGTGTCAGCAGTGTCCACGGCTATGTAGCGGGAAACATTGGTCGGTCTGGGGCTTCTTTGTACAAGCTGTGTCTTTTTTGAACATGCAATGTAGTGTGACCTAGGTACACAAGTCGGGACATGAACAAAACGGGCGGGTGAAAGCCTGTGTAGTACACGCCATGTCTACCTCTGAACATGCCATGTCATTTTGTTTTAGAAGATCCATGTGGCTTAGCCATGTAGAAGGACTCCGGAAGGGAAAGGGGATTAAAGTACACTCTGTGTATTCAGAAGTCATGTTGTGTGTTTGGGGTGCTACACTACCAGTTTTAGTAGGAGTACAGGCCCACATGGATGGCCTGTAAGAACACGCCATGTAGTATTTATACATGTCATGTAGTCATGTTTTGTAAATATTGAATTCTTTTCATCTCATGTTCCCTTCTTGGCCTCCTCATTTTCGGTCATTGATAATCCTCATCTGTGGTGTGTGTTTGACAATGTAGAGTCATGCCACGGAGATGACCACTGGTTATTCTCCATGAGAGTGGTGACGATTATACTCTAGAGGTGATAGGTCATGGTCTACCGATGGATCCTCCAGTTCTGCCAAATACGGCACCAGCCGTTATACCAAACAGAGGTGTTGATGCGCAGTTCCATTAAGGCTTCATGTTGTTATTGCAGACCTTCCATAGAGCACCACATGCCACCACATCTATAGCAGAGCTAACTAGTGTCTTCCTGCGGCAGCGTCCGCCTATGATTTCATGTGACGGTAGACAACATGGTGCGGAGTCATGGCTGGATTCGATGCTTTTGATATTTGAGCATCAGGAGATTCCTCCTAGGAGGAGGGTCAAGCTGGCTACATACGTACTGCATGATTCTTCCAAGAGGTGGTGGGATGTTACCACCCACTCTGAGCATCACTAAGACATGGCATAGGAATATTTTTAGAAATCCTTCTACGTCTTCCTCTTCCCAGATATGCAGAGGAAATATTGAGCTTGAGAGTTCATGAATCTTCAGTAGGGCTCCATGTAGTGGTGGATTATTCCGCAAGCTTTACCGAGATTCAGTGTTTTGCACCCATTCTGGTTGGTGATGAGGCGCTAAGGGTGAGATGCTTTGAGGATGGTCTTCGATGAGACATCTGAACACTGGTGAACGTTTTCAAGTTTCCTAGCATGCATTATTTTGTGAACCATGCACTGATTTATGAGCAGATCATGTAGGAAGCTAGCAGTGTGGTCCATGGCGGTTTGAAACTATTTCCTGGTAATATTTCTACAATTAAGAGGAAGAGACAGATGGACTTCTCTCATGGTGGTAGTACTAGTCAGAAGAATAATTCAAGTGGCCAGGTTATGTGTAACTAATGTGGTATTGAGGGGCACAAGAGACCTCAGTGTTTGTGTGACCTAGTGGAGTGTCGATCTTGTAGAAAGAGGGGTCATCTCCAGTATTTTTGCAGGGTGTAACTACCCGTGGCTAGTGAGAGTGGTTCTGTTCAGACTCTGCATGCGGGAGCAGGACCGGTAGATTCTTAACTGTCAGGAAACTGCAATATGTTAGGGATTTCAGGAAAAGATGGTGGTTATGGACATGGTAGCTAGACACCAGGATCTCAGAGGAATTAGGGTGATTAATCTCTGGGTAGCCAGGTTGTGTCACAGGGCCATGGCATTGGGAAGGCATATGCAGTGCAACATACCCAATCAGAGCAGGATCATAAAACTTCTACCATCATAGGTACTATTTTAGTAGCTTCTTTTTTATCATTAGCACATTTTGATACGGGTGATACACATATCTTTATATATATGCCCGTTTTGGATAGCCTTGGGCCTTGTTTTTCTTCTTCTTCTGATGTTATGAGGCTATACACTCTGTTGGGAGCAAGGAAGACAGGTGATCGTCAGTACAAGGAGTGCCCCCTTGAGGATGGTGGGTGTCACTTCCTATGGGACCTCTATGTGTTAGAAATGAGGATTTATGATGTCATTCTCAGGATAGAGTAGATGGTACCTTTTTTATCCTTTTGGGATTACTATCATTGTAGGGTGAGTTTCACATCACTATAGGGCAGAGAGATTCTGTACAAGGGCGAGTGGGATGTCCAGGCGAGCTGAGCTAGACTCGACCATCATTGGCGAGGTGGACTGACAACCCAGGTAGTGAGTTTATATCTGGATGATCAGGGGACTAGTCAGAAATATTTCCCTCCAGTAGTTGACCATTTCCTGGATGTCTTCTTCGACTACTATTCCGTACTTCCGCTAGAGGGAGAGGTGGATTTATCCCTTCATCTTGTTCTAGGAGCAGCACCGGTGTCCATAACCCCTTATAGGATGGCTACACCTGAGTTGCAAGATCTCAAGAGGTAGTTAGAGGAGTTACAGGAAAATGGATTCATCTGACACAGTACTTCTCCATGGGGTTCGGTGGTCCTTTTTGCGAAGAAGGCAGATGGTACCCTCAGAGTCTGTGTGGATTATCAGAAGATGAACCGGTTGACGATCTAGAATAGATATCCCATAACAAGGATTTATGATCTTTTTTATCAACTTTTGGGAGCATGAGTGTTCTAAAAGATTGACATTAGATCCGGAAATCATCAGTTACGCATTAGACCATCAGACATATCGCCAACATCTTTTTGGAGTAGATATAGTCAATACGAGTACTTGGTTATGTCGTTCGGACACATGAATACACCAGATGTTTTCATGGCTCTGTTGAATCATGTGTTCCACCCTTATTTGGATTATTTTGTGGTCGTATTAGTGGAAGATATATTGGTATACTATCACACTCAACACGACCATTCCACCCATCTAGAGATTGTTTTGAGTACACTGAGAGAGTATCAGTTATATGCTAAGATCTAAAAGTGCCATTTTTGGATGGACCAGATTCACTACCTGGGTCATATTATCTCAGAGGTAGGAGTTTCGGATGACCCAAATTAGGTGTGAGAAGTAGTTTCCTGAGAATATCCTAAGAACGTGTTTGAGATACACAGTTTTTTGGGGATGGCTAGTTACTATAGTCATTTTATTCATGTCTTGTCCTGCAAAGCTACATCGTTGACGGGGTTGACTACGAAGGGTATGAATTTCATCTAGTAAGAAGCTTTCAAGACAAAATTTTAGGCGATAATGTGTAGGTTGACATGAACACCAATCCAGATACTTCTATAGCAAGGGAAGAGTTGTACAGTGTACTGTGATGCATCAGGTGTTGTGTTGGGAGCTGTGTTGGTGCATGGCGATCGAGTTGTTCTGTAAAGGTCTCGGCATTTGAGGCCCCATGAGAGTAATTACCTGACGCATGACCTCGAGTTGGCTACAGTTTTTCATGCATTTCGTTGTTGGAGACATTATCTCACTGGAGGTCATTTTGTGGTTTTCGCTGACCAAAAAAGCCTCAAAAACATCATTACTCAGTTTGACTTGAACCCGAGATAGCGAATGTGGGTCCAATACCTTAATTCATTCGACTTTGAGCTTGCATATTCACCTGGTAAGGGTAACACAGTGGATGATGCACTGAGCATGAAGACTATGATATAGGCAGTTCATGAGGCCAGCGGTATGTGGAAGTTAATGGCTTTGTTCTCTGAGATGCATTTGGAGGTGCACGATTGTTAGGGGCAAACCTATATTTCTTACTTAGCTCTGACTTCTACCCTCATGGATAGAGTGAGGAAGTGAGAATTATCAGATTTTGAAGGCATAGTTCTACGGGAGTTCGTGGCAAGTGAGGACCCTCCTCCTGATTGGACGATTGACGATGATGAGGTACTATGTTTCCATGGTTGTGTGTGGGTTCCAGGAGATATATGTGAGGTGATGATGTTGGAGTTTCATGCATCAGCTTGGGAAGTGCATCCTAGAGTTACTGAAATGTACCGTGACTTGATACATTAGTATTGGAAGCCGGGTATGAAATGAGATGTATCTAGATTATTTGTGAGATGTTCCACCTGTCAACAGCTGAAGACAGAGCATCAGAGGATAACCGGAAAATTACAGCATTTACCAATTCCAAAATTGAAAAGGGATGATGTCGCGATGGAAATCATGACTAGGTTACTGAGGTCACCTCGATGTAATGATGATGTGTGGGTTGTTCTGTTTAGACTCACGAATGTGGATCACTTTTTGCCGATCAAGAAGACCTTATGTGTTGATGAGCATGGGAAGTTGTATATATGAGATGTAATATGTCTTCATAGGGTACATCATTCTATATTTTTTGATAGGGATGTGTGCTTTACATCTCATTTCTAGTAGAGTTTTCAGAGGGCACTCGGTACACAGGTGCTTCTGAGCATAGCTTACCACCTTCAGACAAATGGCTAGTCAGAGCATAAGATACAGGTGCTAGAGGACATGCTGCCTGCCTACATCCTTGACATTGGGGGCTCTTGGGAGAAATATATACCCCTAGTTGAGTTTTCCTATAATGATTTTTTAGGCAACTATTGAGATGTCACCTTATGAGGCATTATATGGTAAGTCATGCTGATCACCCTTGTGCTAGTTGGAGGTAGGTGACACAGCATTACTGGGACCACATCTCATGAAGGAGACTTAAAGTAGTTCTAGTAAATTCTGAAGTGGATGGATAATTCACAGTCTCATCAAATGACTTAAGTTGATTTCCGTAGATGGACCTTAGAGTTCGTGGTCGAGGACCATATATTCATACATTTTTCGCCGAGGTTGTGACCTAGATAGATCATGAGACATAGTAAAATTTTTCCGAGGTATGTGGGGCCATTTGACATTCTGGAAAGAGTCAGGCCGGATTCCTATCGGTTGCATTTACCAAAGAGGTACTGGGACTTGCATGACGTCTTCCATGTATCTCAGTTGCGTCATTATCATTCAGAACCATCTCAAGTCTTTCAGCCCGAGAAGGGTGAGATTTAGGTTAATGCATCCTTGTCAGAACATCCTATTCATATTGAGGAAAGGAGCATGAAGATTCTCTATGGCTGGTCAGTTCCCCTCGTACGAGTGCTATGGCAGTATGACCGAGTGTAGGAATAAACATTGTAGCGGGAGACTGACATACATGCTCAGTGGCCATAGTTGTTCACAGATGTATCTTCACCACCATTGGAAGGGAAATTTGGGGACGAATTTCTTTATGAGGGGAAGTTTGTAAGAACCTAATTCTTATTTTTGAGGTACGGGTTTATTCATTTCCGTTTTTCTTAAGTGTTTTTGAGAAAATAATGAAAATCGGGAAAATCTAAAATATTGTGGGTACACGCCGTGTAATTTTCCACGCACCGTGTACTTTGGCTACGTGGGATGAGTACACAGGGTATAAAAACTGACTACACACCATGTACATAGTATTTAGACGCCATGTATTCTGTCAGCAGGTGAACAATAAGGTAGTGGAGGCTTCCGCCAGCGGAGCGATAGTACACACCATGTAATTAAAAATACATGTTGTGTACTCATGTCAATAGATCAATAGTGCCATGGTAAAAAGAATCCACCAGAGGAACATTTAAAAAATGTAACGTACAAGTAGGGTACTTGAGTGTATATGTCGTGTAGTATGTTTTTTTCACATGAAATGGGAAGTAGCCTCCTCTTTTGTTAGACGAGGCAGTGGGTTCTTTTGGAGCATGGGAGAGACAACCGGATCATGGAAGTGCTCCTGACCGCACACTATGAACCTGATTCCTACGATGTCGATCTCTTTTGAACCGTACGGGAATGCCCTTCCTTCAGATTGAGTAGTTCTTTCCAATTATTTCCTGAGCTAATGTTATTTGAGGTTGAATGTGTGAACGTTTATCCCAGATCTCCATCGTTCTTGGGTGTTTCTAGAAGTGCCTTTCATGTATACCTATTAGTGACTATTGAGGTAGGTGGTATTATGTTTATTTTCAACTGTTGTGTTGAAATTGTGTACTTTTGTGCTACGTGCCAATGGTTGGGGTGTCATATGGATGAGGACTATTGTGTAAGATATCTAGAATTGTATGTATATTATAATGATAAGTTAAAACTTTTTTTGGGATAACTTCCTGGATCCTGGACCACCCCAAGGGTGTGTTCCTCTGTTTAGTAATGTGTCTTGGATACTCGATGGTATTCCACGATTATATTGAGAATTGAATTTTCTAGAGATAAAGTTTATATAAATTTCTTGTTTATGCTTTGGTCTCATCCTGGTTCCTTTTGCATGAGGGAATTGTTCTATCAGCCTGAGGGTAGTGTTCTATTTTTCCTGAGGGCAATGTTTTCATAGCCTGTGGGCAGTGTGGGTTATCCTGAGGGTAAACATTATTTATCCCTATGGGAAGTAGTTACTATGAATGAGGGAAATACCACGTATGCTGGAGGGAAATGATCATTATGCCTGGGTTAAATCACCTGCGGGTAATTGATTCGGTTACGTGAGGGTAAGGATAATATTTCTGAAGAATCAACTATATTGAATAATCAGTATGTTGATTTTCTAGGTTGAACCTTCCATGATAATGCACAATCATGGAGGGAATAAGTAATAATTAAAATGGAAATGAAACTAGTAGTGATAGATACTTTTGAGTACTTACTACTTTACTTAATTTTATTTTTCACACTACTGTTGCACATTTTCACTGACAGTTGGGCACATGCCTTTGGTGGGTGCCTAATGGGATTTATTTCTCGCACCATGTTTAGGTTATGTCTTTGGCCAAAACCGACTATATTTCTGTAGGTTTTGATAAGGGAAAGGGTCCCAATACATGTACATGATTGTAGGAAAGGAGTAGGATAGAATGAGACTGAGCTTTGTCTTGCGATGCTGGTACATTCTGTTAACTCTGTTTTGTTCTGCTTTGTTGTACCTTGTATATTGAGTTGTATTGTATTGTATTGCATTGTATACTTTTTTGACTGATTTTATAGATTTAGTGACATGCCGCATTTTTATATTTAACTATTGGTTATCTTTTACTACAGTTGTTCATTTCTAGTTCATATTTTTTACTACTTCCACTGTTGAATATTATGTTTCATTTTGTGATGCGCTACACTTGTAAAAATGAGGGCATAGTTTTCCCACTATCATAACATTTCCCTTACTACTAGTCATTAGCCTCTGGCGTTTGGGAAAATGCGTTTGAGGTCATGTGACCAACCGGGTTCAAGGAACCTGTTGTGTGGCTTTCGGATCAGGGACAATACACTGTAGTCACTATAAAATGTCAAACGAAACAAAATTTGATAATTAATGTCATTTTTAGCATTATATTAGTCATTTTTCCAAATCAAATATTTTTTTGACTATTATATAATATAATATAATATTATTTTTTATACAACTAATTTTTTGTCAATTTTTTTCACAATTTAGTAATTGATTTCTCATAAAGTGATAATAAATTTATTAATTAAATAAATAAATTAAGTAAATAAAAACATGAAATGATAATCCAGAAAATTATTGGATGGTATCAAAATATTCAAATATCATTTATATTCATATTTATAATATCATTTATTTGAATATTTCATTAATAAGGTAATCACTACATCATCAGTGTGTCCTTAATAAATTTACTTATTAAATGTATAAAATTTATAAATAAAATATCATGATATAGTAAATAATTATTCAATTATAATTAATATTTATCGGAATATAAATCAGTTATATAAATCTATATTAAAATTTTCTATTAAAAAATACATGTTTATATTATATTTCAGTTTACATGAAATTTAATATTAAAAAACGTCACTATCACACCATAGTGGCACCATAGGGTCTCAAAATCAACCCAAAAATGATCAAGGATATAAATATACCATCATATAGGATTATTTAATGTTTTAGGGTCGTTTTAAATTTTTATAATATTAATTTTTACCATTATTTACTAGATTTTTTTCTTTTAACCATGGTAAATTAAAAAATTTACTATTGTTGCAATTCATAATGTCTTAAAATAAAATATAGATATTTACATAGTTTGGACCTTCCAATTACAAATATGGAATCCATTTTTAAATATCAAAAAAAAATATTTTTAGAGATTAATTTAAAATAAATCACGTTGTCGGAATGAGATGGCATGATTTTAAAAGTTAAGAATTGCAAAAATTGGAATGTTTTTATATATGAATTCAAAGTAAAATTAATGATAATGACATAATTTATATTGAATGATAATTTTGTTTTTCTATGTATAACATGAACACATTAAATATTATAATTTAACCATATAAAATATTTCGATGAAAATATTTGTTCTCAATTAAAATATACTGTATTTTTACTATTCATCAAAACTGGAATGTTATCAGAAAAATATAAAAAATTAATCGAAATTAAATTTTTTATCATTCATTAAAATAAAATATTTATTTTTTCATATGAAAACTATTAATATGTCAAAATTATAATTTAGTAGGCATTTTTCATTCAATTTCATAATTTTACACTAAAAATATAGTTCTTTATACAACAAATTGAGTTTATTCACAACATATTATTAAAATATCCATTGTATGAATATAAAAATAATTTATATAAAATATATATATCATTAAATTCATTACCGTTAAAAATTCACTAAAAATAAAATTATCTATTTTATATTTTCCATAAATAATTGATAGCCAATGAGTTCACAAAGAATTTTCATAAGTCAGTTATACTTTTTTCTGCTAAACTAATAGCTAGGATATGTTGATATTTATATTATAAAGCTATATTTCAGTTCATATAAACTAGTGATTTAATGTAACAAAAGAAAATACAGAATAAAATATATTAATAAAAATTCATCAAACATATGGCTATTAAATTATACCCCATTAAAATGAACATCACCCTTGAAATTAGTCACATAGAAACAAAACGACGCTGGTACATTTCCTTTATCGTATCATCATATTACCATGTATCTTTATATAGTGTTGGGTTCCACCATAAAAAATTAACCAAGAGAGTGGTCTTGTTTCATTGATCATTTTCGCATCGATCTACAGTCACTATCAGTAATTCTTTATAAGAAATATATTGCTTCATCAGTATAACTTCTGAATTTAGTACATGTGAAGGATTAGGTATATACTTTATCATGAGATATAATGGAAGACATCATGAATTTGAGAGAGATTTCGTGGAAGCGCCAATCAATAAGCTACCTTCCAAACAAGATCTAGAATTTCAAATGGACCAATATACCTTGGGCCTCACTTGTCCTTCTTTACATATTTAATTACTCTCTTCTAGGGATATATTCATAGAAAAACATAAACCCCACTTCAATATCTATTTCCTTTATTTATTTTTCAACATAATATTGTTTTTCAACTCGGATGTACTCTTTTGTGTTGTTGGATAAATTTATTATTTTATACCATTTAATCAATATGATTAGGTCCTTATAGCTTTGTTACCCCAACTTTATCCCATCAAGTTGGTGTTCTGCAGTTATTTTCATATAGGTATTTACAATTATCCATTTAAAGATTGGATTGAAATATATTATTTTATTAAAATACCAAAAATGATATATGTTGATCCCAACCCCCATTTATGTCCATATAGAATGCTTTAAACATGTATTAAAGAGTTTGAATTTTCCTCTTAGACTGATCGTTTGTCTGAGGATGAAAAGAAGTTCTGAAAAATTATGTCATATCTACTACCATTTCAATACATTGCCTAAACCTAGAGTTAAACAATGGATCCCATTAAAATATAATGTAATGTGTTAGTCTATTCCATCTTATGACTTCCTTTACATATATCCTACAATTCAAGTCAAGGGGGAAATATCTTCTAATAGTAATAATTTGTGATGACTTCATATGGTGATCAACTATAACAGAGATATCATTATTGCATTTGGATGTTCTGGGAAGTCCGATGAAAATATCCATAGTGATGTATTCCAATTTCCATTCAGGTGTGGGTAATGGTTATAAAATCCCTTTAGACATAAATCTCTAAACCGTAACTTGCTGACATCCCATGAATCATGATACATATTCAGAGAAATAACTTTTCATTCAATACCCCCAAAATAATTTTTTAGGACCATATACATCATCGTGCTTCCAGTTTGAATATAGAGTGAAGAATTACAAGTCTCATCCAATATCCCTTTCTTCAATTCTGTTATGTGAGAAATATAAATCTAGTTCCAAAACCATGTTATTTAAACAAAATCAAAGACAAAATCAGGAAAATTTATCACCTTCTTTTATATCTTTACATATTTCATATGATCTTACATAATTTTCACTTGTATTGATGGTTGAAAATTCATCTAATAAAGATATGATTTCCCCCCCCCCCACCATTTAACATTTCATGATCCATCATTTTAAAATCAATATATATTGGATCTCATTTGATAATCATTATGGATAGTCTTGCATGGTCTTATCGACTCCAATCATCTTCCACCTTTTTTATATTCCCAGTATGGTATTGTATTCAGGAGTCATAATATTCAAATCAACTATAACTATATTCATTGGCACAAATTATGATCCTTTTATGAGAAAATATACTTTAATAATGTATGATTAGTATAAATAACAAACCTTCCACCATAATGATACTGCCTCAATATATTTAATTAAATGATTACTATAGGTAACTCCAAATCCTATGTATGGACATTTCTATCAGGAATTTTTTACTATATGTGGCAAAAGATATCACCATATCATTTTTTATTAGAACCCAACCCATCCCCTTTATAAATAGATCAATGTAGATCACAAATCATTCTACACTAGAAGGATGTGTGAGAATATGTGAACTTTCTAACCTTTTTTTAGATCTTGGAATCTATCTTCACATCCATCCATCCATATGATCATAACTCCTTTTCAAGATATAATTTTGAGTGGATTTTATTATTGTGAAAAATAATTAAAAAAAATCAATAATATCTATCCAAACCAAGAAAACATCAGATCTCAATTACAATTTTTGGTATCAGATAATGTTCATCAAATATTTTTTTTGATGGATCCTTGGATATCACATCTCTTGAAATAATGTGACCCAGATATGATTTATTATAAAGCCAAAATTCACACGTAGTATATTTTTAAAAATGATTACATTTTCTTAGGGTCCCCGGTAAAATCCTATAGTGGTCTTCATGTTCATCATTGCCTTTCAAATAAACCACAATATCATCAATAAATACTACCAAAAACTGACCAATATAGTCTCTAATGACTATAATAATTAGTTTTATGAAGATAGGTGGAATTACTAATACAAAAAGGAATCAATATAAATTCATAATATTTATAACTTTGGCGGAATTCCATATTTGGAATACCACCCTTTATGACCATTAATTAATGATATCACAAATGAATATCAATATTGGAAACGTATTGAGCTCCATACAGATGGTTGAATATGTCATCAATTTGCGGAAGAGGATATTTTTTCCTTATAGTGATCTTTTTATGATTTGGATAATCAATGCAGAGTCTCATTAATCAATATTTCTTCAAAACAAACACAACAGGAGCTCCCCACGACAATGTACTGGGGTATATGAATCCCTACTAAATTTTAGCTTGGATTTTATTCATCAATTCCTAAAACTAATTTGTGTCCATTCTATAAGGTGTATTTGAAATATGCATATCACCCTATACGAGTTCTATTGAAATCACAACATCTTTATTTGGTGGTAGACCTAGAGATTCCTCCCGAAGGATATCAACCATCTCTAGTACATTGGGATTATTCTTAATCATGAGTTTCTCCCTAACCATTTGAGATAAGCAACCTTTATTTATAGGAATCAAAACCCATAATATAGAATAAATTTCAATTAGAAGGATATATTCATCTTTTCATCGATATATGATCATATATTGATATATAATATTAAATGTGGCTTCCCTTCCTTGGTAATTGATATGATATCCATATAGAAAAATCCATTCTATGCCAAGAATTTCATCAAATTCCTCTATAGGATAGATCAAAAGATTAATAGGAAACATTTTTCCACAAACTTTAACCAGAGAAGAATTATGATGTTTTGATGTGACTATTGTTCCATTAATAGTCGTCACAACTATCTAAACATTATATTGTTGAGGTAAAAGGTTGATACCCTTAGAATGTACTTCAAAAAAAACAGTGATTGGATCCATTATCAAATTAAAAAATTCTACCTCAGAGTGGATTGTATGGGTACCGTGAGAAAACTCCATTATTATACTGCACGTAACCGATATTGATTGCATGTGACATTCCTTTATAATTGGGCATATGATTTTGTTGACAGTTATCATCAACAATAACCCCTGGATTATGGAATTAATTTTAAAAATGTGCTATTTCATTGGAATTATTGTATTCAACTGTAGGATGTGCATTTTGTGTATAATTTTTTCACAAAAATAGACATATTTTTTCTATCACATATTAATTCAATTACTTGATTTCCCTCTTTTTCAATACATAAAACATTTAATAGTTCCTTTAAGAAATATTCTTATGTGATTCTTTCTAAACATTTAGTATAAGGAAAAAGTCATCATCATTTATGTGTGGTTATTATATTTTCATTTGAATTACATTTTTCTCTTCTCTTCATACCCATATGACTGATGGGTTACTCCAATATCCATATCATCTTTCAGATCCCTTTGAAATATTACCACATAACTGTTAATGTCTCTTATGTCCAATTACATTCAGAGATGTGGTTTTAAGACACTAATGAATCGTTCAATTTTACTCTCTGGTTGGTTAATAATTCTATAAGAGTAACTAGCAAGTCATGTATAATTGTATTTATAGGTACCAAAGGATTTTTCATCCATTTTATTATGTTCAATGAACTGATTCTCCATATTTGTTTTGATGAATAATATGAAATTAATTACTAAAAAATATGTTTTTTAACTCATCCCCTTCAATGGACATAATTTCATATCATTCCCTATTATTCATTATAATATTCCACATTTAATCAGATTCAACATCAAAATTATTGACAACTATGGTGAATTTATAATGATTAGAACATTTTATAATTGAAAATAACTTTTCAGTGGTACTGATCAATTTTTCAACAATTAATGAATCAAAAGACCCGCTGAATGGAGGTGGATGCATCCTCATCAAAGAGTTAATAGAATGTTTCTACCTCAATTCCATGTTTGGGCGTCCTTCTTGGTTAATATCCTTAGAATGTTGTTTGAATATGGATGGAATAATTTTCAATCCATATATCATAACATTTTTTTGGTCTTGGGGGATTATTACATTACCTGTTTCATTCATAATTAATGCGGATTATTCAGGTTCCAGCCATTGACTAAAACCCTGAAGCATAGTTTAAAAAACAAAAAACATAATAGGAAAACTACACAATTTAGAATAAAATTTCAATTTAAGAAACATTATTTTTATAATAGGTTATTCATGGTCATATCTAAAACACTAGGATTGTATCCTATTCATTGGAAAATCCTCAGGGTTTTGATTAAGGATTTATCAAACTACTTTAAAAATTATAACTATACCATTCTTCTGATACCAACTATAATCACCCATACATTACATAGATTCATATTACATCTAAATTGAATTATATTAATTACAATATATAAGAAATAAATTACTAGAACATATAGGTATAGTATCATTTGAAACTCAGTAACAAAAACAGTTGTTTCATAAAACATCTATATTATCTCTCTATTATTTCTTCATAACTAGACAACTTTTTGAAATGACATTCTTAATACCCATCTTAATGACCTGGGGAAAAGATACATAATAAAGGTTGAGATAAAATTCTCAATAATGGTAAATAATGGATAATATCAATCATATGAAAATAATAAGACATTACATCAAAATATTTTGTGTTCATATCCAATATATGACAGATTGTGATATCTTGTAATGGAATAAAATTTATAAGAAATAATGGACATAATCCTAAAATTGAAAACATAATTCAATTTGATTTGGGTTATAAACATATGGAATGAAAATAATTTCCATATAATCCAAATCTCATAGCAAATACCATCATAGGGGACCAAGTCTATTAATGAACTAGGATTACTTGTCATTTTAGACATGTATTATGAAACTAGTTTTATCTGTCATTCAAGTCATGGTTATATCATGAGATATAAATCTTTAGCAAATGCACTGTAGGGATATATAGGTCCCACCCATTTCTTAATGAAATCATTTTTTCATGTTCCACAAAAAACATTAACAATAGAATAAGTGACAACATAAAATGGTATTCATAAACTTCCTTCCATCATAATCCATATTAAACACATAGTGATCATAAATAGAATTCCATCAGAAAGAAAACTAAAATCATAGTGATTATATGGATTGAAACATAACCCTATTAAAATAATTTCATTGTATATGTAAATTTGTTTGATAAAATATTTGAAATTATTTCATGAGGAAAATATACTATCTTCTTCAAAAATGATTCATTTTCTCAAAATACCAATCTATTTTGAAAAGAAATGAATTTAATTAAAAATTACTCTTAAAATATTATAATATAATATTCATGGAAATAAGGAATTATGAAATCATTAAAATCCATTCATGTCATATAAGTTAAAAATAAAATATTCTGGTACTATTGTATAAAAAGTCAAAAAAGTACCTTTTATGGAAATTAAAAGAATGATTCCTTCCATACTATTTAATACAAATTTAAAAATGGGAAAATTCAATTTACACATTAGTATATGAATAGTAATAATATTATATATTTTTTAAACATATAAAGTAATGATAAATATACCCTAGTAAATACTTACCAATTGAAAATCTCGAATTATAATGAGATTGTAAATTATCCCTTACATTATGTCTAATATCGTTCATATTTATTCAAACCTATGATATAATGATTTAATAATGCTATTGAATTATTCCAGATTCATAATAGTTTTTGTTATATCACATATGATTATATTTTCTTCTTTTTTTAGTAACATTTCATTGTCACTCATTATTCAGATATTAACTGATTTATGTTATTATGCATGTTTTTTAGTGTAAGTTAATGTTCCACTTCATAGGTTACTGTTACATCATCTAAATAAGAATATTATTACAATATATATTATTTATTCAATCCATTATTTTACATAATAAGGTTTTATGTAATATCTTTTACAAATAATTACATCGCATCATAGATATGATAGGTCATACATACGCACAAGGGATGATATCATTCACATAATGGATAAATGATATGGAATTTGATGGTATATTAATTACACATAATAATTATCATTTTATATTAAATATTTATATCCATCATTCTCATCATTATAACCATCCAAATAATGTATCATTGAATAATAAATTACACCATGATGTGGAGACGACAAGTTGTACACACACACACACATAGTGATATTTTTGTTTTTAGGATGTATAAAAAGAGGTCTAAAGTTGAACCATTATTATAGTAACATATAATAATGTATAAGATAATATATTTATTACATTAGTATTTAATCAAAATAAAAATAGGAAGTATAATAATAAATGAATATTAAAATAGGTGATAAAATAATTAACTATTTTTCGAGTATCTTCTTTGGATTTGTACAAAAGGTATCCATATATTGGATTTATGACCTTTTGTGGAATATAAAAATTAGGGAGGGAAATTTGGAGCTTCTGTGATTAGAATTTGGGTGATATAATGGGCTTGAGTGTTTTGAGTAAGTGGGTAGAGGTGGTGGTATTTTATATGAGGGAGGAGGGGCACATTAAAAATGTATCAGAAATATTATTTGATTATAATATGAATTTTTAATTTTAATATTATCAAAGTGATAAATTTCTAGGATCATATTATTTTGGGATTATAACCTCTAAAAAACTCGGTTATAGACATGTTTAGGTCACAAAATTAACCTTATCCTTTAGCTTTAACCCTTAGGTAAAAACATTATCTTTTACAATATCATCATCTATTTTAAAAATGTATGGTTACAATAGTTAATATAAAATTTCAAGAGAACCCCAAGTGGATAATTAATAATATATTTAACATTATATATGTTTTATGGGATAATACTAGGTTTTTATGACAGCTATATCATTTAATAAATTACAATTTGTTTTAAGAAGTCATTTATGTCAATTTTTTCACTATTTACTAATTGATTTTTATTAATGTGATAAAAACATTATAAATTTAAAAACAAAATTAAATAAAATATATAATGTGATAATCATCAATAAAATTAGTGAATTGCATCAAAATTTTCATATTATATTTATTTTAATATCTATAATATCATGTTTTTTAATCTCTTATTAATAAGGTAATCACTGCATCATGATTGTGTCATAAATAAATTTATATATTAAATTTATAAAATTTTTAAGTCAAATACCATTATATTGGAACTAATATAAGATTTAGATGAACTATTTATATTCATAAAAATCAGTTATAAGACCGTTTATTAAAAAAATAGTAAAAGATATATGTTTTTGTTATATTTCTCTTTACGTTAAATTAAATATTCTAAATGGTTATAATCACTCCCAAGTGGCTCGATGGGGTCTTAAAATAGACCCATGTGTTATTGTTGTCATAAATATCTCATCCAATTGGTATATGACTCAATTTAGTGTAGTTTTATATTATTATAATATTATTTTTCCCCTTATTTTCCATATTTACACTTTTACTATGCTAATGAAAAATAATTTTGGACATTACTATTAATAATAACAAAAAATAAACGGTACATGCTTACAATATTTTTACCTTTTGAATCCAAATATGTAATCAATTTTTCTAAATCCAAAACATGTAATAGGATTAAATTATTTTAAAATCAATCCCCTTTTCAGAATGAGAGAACATATTTTTAAAAGTTAAAAATTGAAAAAGATTTAAATGTTTTTACACATTAATTTAATGTAAAATTAATGCTAACGAAAAAAATTATATTGAATGAAAAAAAATTATTATTTATACTTGAATATTGTTCAATATGAAAACTTATTCAGATAAATTATTTCATTGAAAAATAATTTCTATTAAAAATTAGTGTATTTTTACTATTCATAAATACTCTAATGTTATCAGAAAAATAATAAAAAATAAAAAAAGTCATTTTTTAAATACTAAATTAAAATAAAATGATTATGTTGTCATTTAAAAATTATTAATGTGTCAAAATAATAATTTAAAAGTGGTTCTCGTGTAAGGTTTCCCTTAAAAAATATAGGTTTTATACAAATAATACAGTTTACTCACACCCTATCATTAAAATATCCATAGGATGAATATCAAAATATTTTATTTCAAATTTATATCTCCTTAATTTTATTACCAACGGTAATTTAATAAAAAATGAAAATATCAAATTTATATTTTTCATTAATAATTTATAGCCAGTGAATTCATAATGCAGTTAATACGTTTGTTATAATTATTCAAACTTACCAAACAACTATGATATAATGGTAATTTTATAATAAGGGAATCTTACTATTAATTTTTATTCACAATTGCGTGAGACACAATAAATAGAATAATAAAAATTATTTAAATAAAATATTTCATAAAAACATCCGAGTGTTACATAATGATACATCAAAAGTTAATTTACTCATTCATGGATAATTAATAATTCATAGACAATATTTTCATTGAGTAAGTGATAATTTATATATTTTTTTAATCAAAACCAAAAGATATTGTTGTTAATATGAAATACAATCATAACAATTATTTATATTTTATATTATTGATAGAAATCAAAAATAATTAATCAAAAATAATAATCCGATCAAGAAAATAACAATAAAAATTACATTCATATACAATGAATAAAATGTTAATTTAAATAAATATAGATCTATGGTTTTTAGATCTATAACATTCCCTTGTTTATTCACATTATTGTGATCAATGATCAAAATCTCTCTCTATAATTATGTTTTTCTTACATATCTATATCATCAATTATCAACTTTGTTATCCTATTCAAAAAACATTCATGTGTTATCTTAGACAAAATTCTTATTTCCATTTCTCTCTTATAAATAGGTTGATTTATTCATCCTTTAACGTTGTTATTTTTTTAGTAATGGTATTTCCAAATTTCAAAACCATTATTTACGAGATAATGTTTAAATTGAAAGGGAATAGTTTATGGAAGGTGGGATAATGTAAAAAAACGTGATTTAATAAATATTTTTTCATTATATAGGGTATATGATAGAACAAACTATAATTAGGTAATAATGTGACACCCAAGACACTAGGATATATTTTTTGAATAAATTTTATCTCTTCGATAGCTAGAAGAATTTGAAACTAGAATTATTAATGAACAATAATATATAGTATAGTTATAAACTTGTCATTTTATTTTGTGATATGAACTTGAATAAATAAATAATGAAAAATATTATAATATAATGATTACATAAAATATTTGAATCATTTTAATGAAAAATAAATGTGTTTTCAAAAAGATTATTTTCTTAAAAAAATATTCAGTTGTGCCTCCCACACAAAATTTAAATTAAAATTTTTATCACATATATTTAATTTAATTCAAATATAAACATCACTATTAATATTAGTAGATAGATAATTTTAATTAAGGGAATTATTATGATTTTATTGAAAACGTTCAATATTTAATGAATATTTAAAATTACTATAATTTATTGAAAAAATTCATTTTATTTAAATAATTTAAATTGATAAATTAAATGTTATACTGATTATAAATTAGAATTACATCTATATTAATTATATTTAAGTAATTTTGGTAAATAGAATAACATTTATGTTAAATATTTTATAAAATAATTCTATATTTTTGAGAATTTTCTCTTTGGAAACACACTTTTTCATCCCATTGTCTTGTATAATATTAAAATGGATTTTGAAAATTATGGGAATTTCATTAGTAAAACTTGATGAAAAATGTCATATTAGAATAATTTATATTATCTATTTAGGTGAAAATAGTTTTTAATCATAATGAATAGTGTAAACAATAAATATTATTTAATGTGGTTACGTTGAAAACTGATTTTATGTTGGTTGAGATAACTAAGATGATAATGGATAAAAATGTCTTATCAAATTAAAAAACCCCATATTATTTAAATATATTTACTTATATCCTATAACTATCTACAATGATCCATTATTTAGGCTTTTCATAGTGATAAAAACATATGTGAAATGTATTCTTTTATATAATTAAATGTGTGTCCTCTCCCAAATTATAAATTTACACCACATGTCCTTCAATTTTCATACATCCAAAGAAATTTAATTTCTCCCCAAACCAAAAAATATAACATCCTAAATATCCTACCAAAATCATTGATCTGTTGGTTTGATCGTAAATCCTTTGGTGGAATGCTTTTGGAAAATTCCTAATGAAGTTGTATGAAAAATAGTTATTGTTCTTAAATTAGTGTTTTAAATTTTTTCTCATTGAAAATCGAATAAATATTATTATAACATTATTATAAAATACACCTAGTAACATCCTCATCTGTAGTTTTTATTTTGTAGTGTTCATGACCTATATCCATATCATCCTCAATCATATTAGAAACACAATTGTCAATCGTGTGTACAATATACTACTTACTCATGAACCTCTCTTTCTAGTTTTCATTAATGCATATAAATACTAAATATAATTATTGATTTATGGTATAAATACATAATATATTCTATTTTATTATACTCATATAATTATAATATCATATATACCGTCTTACATTGAAATTTGGTAGAATTATGATGACGTCACTCCTATGTATGGTGTACTATCACTTTGTGATGATTTGTTATTTGTTCATAACATATGAATTAAAAAAAGATTATTATGGATAAATTTAATAAATATATGTGATAGAAATTAAATTATATTTATTATTTATAAATATCTTATCAGCTACTTTATTACACATTAACCCATTACAGTAATGATATTGTCACGCAAGTGTACGTGTGGCCTACTGTATCCATGAAGCATTGTGATTCATTCACTATGGTAAAATCTAAAAATGATTCTAAAATTTTATATAATGAATAAAAATGATATATATATCAAATTATTATCAGTCTATATATGATGGAACTATACAAAACCCTCAATAATCATATCATTCGTGTCAATACAAGCAAGAGGAGACAACGTGGTTATAACTCAAAACAACTATTACAATGATTGATTGTTAACAATTGCGTGATACGATCACATAAAAAGATCTTATATGATATTAAAATATTAAAATTTTTATGAAATAAATTAATTCAATTATTAATCTGTTATTCATTACGTTAAATGAAAATCGAAAAAAATGATGAATGTGGTAAGTGACATCGACTCAATTTCCATTCATTTGTAATTTATATATATCTATTCAACTAATTTAATTTTTATTTTGTACATAAGTCCATTTTCCATGTAATATAAGGAATATTTTTTTTATTAAAATAATATTAAATAAATGTTAATAAATTAATTCAAATGTACCTGATATAAATGTCACCTTGTGGTGTATAAATTCATTACTCGTTTTCCTTTAATTATTTTATATTTGTTATTAATTGTATTAAATATTCTAGGATTATGTGTGTATTTCATTCTAAATATATTGGGTTCATATATTCTCATTTTATGTGGTATTAAATTTTATACAAATAATATATTCATTTTTTAATTATCACATCAACATTATGAATTGTTAAAGGTTTTATTACACAATCTCAAAAAGAATGTGATTTTTTCCTGCTTGAAATTCCATTGAATGAAATTATTTGATCACAGGAAAATAAAACACTTTAATTTTCTCATCATCCCATTATTCATTAATTTTACAAGTAATAGTATAATATATTATATTTTGGTTACATAAAACTGTTCAAAAAATGTTTATAATAAATCTACAATTCATTTATCTCTTTGGTCGGACCTAAATATTCTTCTAAAACCATGTTTTCTAAAAATGATATAAAAAATTTTCAAAATAATTTAATAATGTATTTTTTATAAATTCTTTGACATTTTAACAAAAAAGTAGTTGGAATATTTCAATCATTTTCCAAACATGGCCCACATGGATAAAAATAAAAATGGGGAAGAAACCATTATTTTAACATATATAACATCTAAGGAATCTACAACAGTCATAACAAATATGTTTTTCATTGATTCGTTTATATGATTCAATGATTATTTTCAATGAAATGAATATAAAAATTATTTTCTCATATTTTAGTATTAAAAATAATTTCAAATTTGAAGAAGGATAATTTCCTCAATAATTCATTTATTGATATTTTAATGGTATCTCAGTAAATTAATTACAATAATCCTTCATCATTCCAATGTTTTACTATGGTCATGTTTTATTTAAACCAATAATATTTTTTAATCATGATGATATATGGCCAATTTTACATGGGAAATTATTTATATTAGCATTCTTGATTAGTTTTTGTAATCATTAAATTTCTGTTATTATAGTCACTCACTAATGATTGTTTTTATTGGACATTAAAATTATTTAAAATATATATATTCTTGTATGATGCATATAAATATTCCCTAAACCACACACTATATTAAATTAATTTTTTTAATTTAAATTGTAATTTATTTACTCAGGAAATATTGATAAATGTATATATGATACACTATATAGAAATATCTTGATAAAGTGCAAAGATTCATTAATTAAACCAATTAATCAATATTTAAGGGATGATATTGAAATATATATAATCATCTAGCCCTATTATAAATATACCCTTGATGCATTAGTTATCTCATTATACAAATATGTTTGTTAGAATTTGTTGAAATAAATTCACATGTATTCCTACACATCACTTTTATATTATCTTATATATGTTCCTTATAATTGAGGAATCATGATGTCTGAGATGATGATAGATAATAATAATGTATTTCCTTTGTCAAAGTTGATTTATTATTGGCCATGATATTTTATCAATGAAAATAAATATATATACATTTTCAATCGTATTTTATTGATTATTTGTTATTTTTTTCTTTAATTAACATTTCATATTGATTATACCAAATATAATCATTGTAGCCAAATTATTCAAATAGAATGTGTATTTATTTATTTTCATTACCAGATTGATATTTCGATATTTATTCACAGTTTTCATTTTATTTAAATATAATTTTTGTTTATATATGTAACATTTCATCTTGATTATGACTTTCCTAATCATGATATTAATTTTATTGATTTAATATCATGCGTGTGAAGATAATAACTTTCAAATATTGATTATTCCTTATTTAATATTCATCATTTTCTAATGGTTTCTTATTCATTGCATATCTTATACTATTCACCTGATCTCACAATTATTTTCTTCCATTGCAAAGAATCTTGAAAATGTTCTTTTATTGATATGAAAATATATTCTTGGAAGAATAAGGATAATCTAAAAAAATGTATTTACTATTTTTACAAATATAATGGAAGACTCATGTATATATCTATGTTACTAATACATAAATATTATTTGGTCCATTAAGAGGTGATCACATATATCACATTTTAATGTAGTAATGCTGACATTTTCTCTGTGATATTGGTGGTAGGGTTGTTACACACTATTTATAGAATATAATTCAAAGGATATGTTAATCGAAACATATATGTCTGTTATTTTTTTATAAAAATATTCTTTATGCTTAAAATATTTTAAAAGATGAATTATTTTAACACACAAATTATTAGATATGATTTTGTTTAAAAGTCATGGATTTGGATGATGAGAAAAAATTTAGGCACTTTTTTCAGGAATTTTTAAGAGATATTTGAGTTATCTAGATATGTTGTTAACATTGGATCCTTTTATAATTTCAAATTGATTAGGTAATAGTACATGCACATAATTATTATGGGGTCTTACACTTCTAGGATTCAATATACTCATATAGAGATCATGTCATTAATTGGTTACGTGAAATCATTGGGAGTAATTACATAGTTTGGTATTCTTTTAAACCATCTATTTTTATGATGGAGACATGTTTAGTGTTCAAAAGTGATGACTGGTCACTTTACAAGAAAAATATATTTGTTAGACATATATTATCCAAGGGTAAAAATTTAATATTCATGATTATTCATTGGATTTATAATGTATTCATTTTTGAATTTGAAAATTTTAATTTATTATACATTGAAAATATTCAAAATAACCTATATTAATAACTCATAAAATGGGTTATTTACATTTTTTGATTAAAAATATTAAAAATTATTAATATAGAGTTATTATCTATATTTCAAATATTAAGGATTCAATACCACATAATACATATTGAACACATCGTGTCATCCTAAATGGGTTGTTTTTCTATCACTATTCATATACCCTTGGTTATCTATAGTCATTTTATTATTATTATTTATTTAATTAAAATTCATTATAGAATACCAGGTTCATGGTCACAGGAATACATAATAGTATGTGATATGGTGGGAACATCAACATTATCACATTTCATATAAATTATATTATTTCATTATAATTAGGTTTTTCTTCTTGATAATGATTTTTTGGAATAAAATTTGTAGATATTTTTTAATCATGAAAAATTTTTCCTTTAATTTATATTGCAAATTTCAGCAACTTTTTCTAGTTTTTAATTCTATTATTTAAATGATTTATTTTTTTAATTTGGAAAACAATTATTTGAAAGACATGTTCATGATACTCAGGTCCATCACAATAGCTTGTAAACATCAATAATTCTCATCATGACATTCTGTAGACTGGTTATAATCCAGTTATTAATGGGTATCTATGGATATTTTTAATAAAATGGTCTCAAATGATTTTATTCTCAATGTTTTCATGTCTATATAGGCATAATAGGCAAGATATACAAACTACATGTCTAATTGTATAGTTTATGCATGATGGAATGGATATATTCAATCATAATGATTATTGTGTGACCCAAAGATATTGGGATATGCTTCTCTATATTTTAGTTTTAATCTAAGCAGTTACCTATGATTTTTTTCCCTTGATTCAATATGAGATTGTTTCTCATTTAATTTCAATCTATCATTATTTAATGTGTGGAATCATTCACACCCAATGACTTCCTAGAATTATTTTGGAGGGATCTGGAAATGATAATTCATGAGAGAACCCTCTTATATATCAATAGCTTTTAGAAGATATTGTATATGTAGAACATGTAGTGTAAAAAAAATTATTGGATGCTCAAACTCAGGTCAGAAAGATTCACACATGATTCTGGGAATACAATGAACATGATCAAGTGTTTCTCATCAATAATCATCATTCCATTAAATATTTGAATGATCCTTATGTGTTTTTTAATGGATAAGTAATATTTAAATGAAATTTTTTTTGGATGAACAAAAACCTATAATACAAAAAGTGCTATATTTATGATCAATGAAACTATTAAATGTAAGTGGTAAAACATTGATAAAAAATTCTAAGAAGGATTGGAATTGAAGAATTCATGAATGTCACCATTAAGTAAATTTTTCTAGAATCCACGTAACAGAAAATGTTAATGGTGTTTCTCCGAATTTAAAATGGATAACTATAATACCCATCCTAGCGTTTTCTATAGGGATCCCGAATAGATATTCTATAAGGCATCATGTCTCCCTCCCCATGTACAAGAGGCATTCTACGGGAGATAATGTTCTATAGAACATGTTGTATAATCTATACCTAATATACTGGAATGTCACATGTAAATTTAACATTAATATATGCCAACAAAACCACAAAAGATAAAACTTCAACATGTTATGTAATAAGTTTACTGAATAGAATATATAAATAAAATTAACTTTGCTTCCAATGAGCTAAACCAAACAAATTTTCATGATTCTATATAGAAACAAAATTATGTAATATTACTCTAGTTAATTTTTCAGCATCAACATATAATCCTGTCATTTTCTTCCTAATGTGAATACATGTGTACCATTTCCCTTCACTATATCCAGGTTAATGAATTCTTCATTAACATTGATATTACTTTATAGGGTGTTAGTAATAAAACCTAGTATGACACCCCCAATTAATCAACAACAAGAGTGAACAAGTATAAATATCATTTTCATTGATAATTTAAATGATAAAACAATATTTAAAATTAATATTTGTTGAATTCGTGTGGTAATAAACATACCAAAACTGTCGTTCATAACCACATTAACTCTACATCAGATTGATATCAATATTGGATTATTAGAGTGTACATGATAAAAAAAATAATTCATGGGAAATATATCCTTGACTTCAAAAGGAAATGTGTTAAATAATTGAATATTTTTATTATATCCTTCCTCCCACATGGGTTAGGCCACATGTGCCTTAAACCAAATCCCAATCTTATATTAAGACCCAATTAAATTATTCCATTCTACTTCATGGTGTAGTCCATAAGACTATGATTCCATTTATTCTTCCACAAGTATACCCATATTCCCATCATACCTATGAATCACCTCAGGCCTCTCCTCAAATATTTCATTCTCCAATAGAATTTTATGTTATGCCTTCACTATTATCAAATGTCATGTTCACTATCCCACGTAGGGGATGACAGTGTCATGATGGTCCACTAAATTTGAGTACCATTACAAATACCTTCCAAGGAATTAAATCACACATAATATGGTAGAACATATTATATTATTCGTTGAATTATGGTAAATTTACAATTACATATTATAAACATCATACATATTCTAAAAAGATACACAGTTATAAACAAAGAATAATTCATCATTTAAAAGCATCAAATGGTATACTCACACACACATGTGATCACGTTATGGCATGGATAATCATGATATATCTATATATTTATCATAGAAAGCAATTAATGTTCTATAGGCCCAAAATATTAAGAAATTACTATGTATCATCCCTCATTTAGTCACGAAGTAGTATGTTATTAATGTTATTGATATTAATATATACATATGTTGGGAAACTAGTACAATGTTTTTGTAAAGGGAAGGAGGAATTTAGATGAGTGGAAAGTCCATTGGAGTTAGTTACATGGTTCCAGAGTGCCATCATCTAGTCAGGGGAATCCTAGATTAGTTGAATTCCTATAGGAGTTCCATTAAATAGTCAGTGTTCCTGACAATAGTGAAAGTATTTAATATACAACAATAGTGTGGCAATTGGTATCACCCTATATACCAGGTTGAAATAATAAATTACATATTAATGAGTTGATCATTAGTCATTAAAAACTATGAACCTGATGATTAGTTTTTTCCTCACTCCATTATACCCTCCTACGTACATTAATATTACAGGGGCTCAACAGCTTTGGAATGAGCTATCCCCATATACTTGATGTATCTCTTTGATCTATTGTTGGTTGGTTACTCCCCTTCTGATCAAATTTGTGATTATCATCATGGTGTGGGTTTTTAGGTCCATTTTAGTGTTTCTATTATGATTTTTGATGGGATACTCTCAAATTATTTTTCATTATATTTCCATCTTGTGTCTGTGTATCACAATGTGGGTAATGTAAAAACTGATTTTTATTTTCAAGGATTCATGTATAGCTTGTTTCTATGAACCATGAAACTATTAGGTTTTTAAATTTCCTTCTGAAAGAAAATTAACATGATACATGATTTTTTTGACATTCATGTAAAAGGTGGGTTTTGATAATTAATGTTTTAACCCATTTGGTAAATAAAATTTATATTCATTGAATTTTTAATGGATTAAGAATGTTCATTGTTTTTTTGATTAATTGTCTATTAAACATTGTTGTGAAATGTTATATGAATTTTTATAATTGATTGATATCATCAATATAGGGGTGCCCTGTGATCTGAGGGTGAGGACTTATTGTTGGGATTTTATAACCAAAATATATAGTTGTTCAATTAATAATTTTTTATTCTGTGATAGTTGTGCATGATTTTTCTCTATGAACATTAATGATGTTATAATGATGTTCACTATATGATGTCTTCAAGTATCTATAGTGTATGGATTCATTTACACTAGTTAAATGGTTGTGAAGTCATATATTTATTATTTATGTATTACTAACCAGGATTTTACAAAATTATTATCATTGGGGTGTTTACCATTGTGCATTATCTTATATAGTCATGTCATTCCTATGATATGATACATTTATCGATAATTTTATAATCATTTTATGTCATTATTATTCTAAATATTATTAGCTTTATCTGAGATAATTTTTTAAAAATACAAATTATATATAATGAATTAGAAAAAATTAATATATTTCTCTGTTTTTATTTAAATAGATTATATCGGTATAGTTATGTAGAGATATAATATTGAAAAAATTGGAGGGACTCTACTAATTCTCTTAAGATC
The DNA here is from genome assembly GCA_963277665.1 of Viscum album. NCBI lineage: Eukaryota > Viridiplantae > Streptophyta > Magnoliopsida > Santalales > Viscaceae > Viscum > Viscum album. The sequence continues at coordinate 2,100,639,846 of OY728127.1, read as the reverse complement.
ACACCATGAACAATCCATTGGTCTATGTAGACCATCTATTTTATTTTAAGGAAGGAATTGCATTACTCTATAGTGATGTTTGGAGGGTTTTTCTAGAGAGATTTGGGGTATTATGGTGAGATTGTGTGATGTTTCCAATGTATCATTTGGAGTAAAACTGTATAATTTTCATTCTCTATTAAATTGGTTGTTTTTAGGACAATAAATTTGGAGTTTTGTAAAGGACCAAAAATTACATATAATTTTTTAGTTACATTGGCTTATTAAATGTCTGCAAAAATTGACGGCTCTTGATTCTGAGGCCTGGTGTTCCGGAAACTGAATTTTGAACATTTTTTAGGTACGTTCGGTAAATGTGCGGGTGCCATTTTCTATATTTTGAACTGGTTCCCAGGATAAAAATCCAAGGGCACCGTCGAATCCACAATGTCAAGATTCTCTTAAGAGAGTATTAACATCAACCACAGTAGGATATGATAAAATTAGTGTTTTGCGGACTTTTGGAAGAATAATAAAATAACATAAAATGTTATTTTATTTTCTACGAATGATAAACTGGTGGGGGCCAAATTTATAGGTTGTCGAACCATTTAATGGTTGATTATTTGGTTTTTTAATCATGCCATTGATAGTAATAGGGTCATTAATTAAAAATAATTAATGAACATCATTAATTATTACGATGCCTTAATCACCCCTCTTCTCTATTAAAATGAAGCTCAAGATTGGGTTTTTGACACATAAGTGAGGAACCTCTAACAAAGTAGTGCAATGTCTTCCACCAACGAAGAACAGATTTTTGGATGACTATGATGGAGGAATCAATCCGAAAGCAAAAAAATACCAACGACTTCATCAAACATGGATTCTTCTTCCACAACTGTTACATCTCCTCGGAATCTGTTGTAGGGGTTGCTATTAAATTCAATTAATCTCTCGATTCTTTTACTCATTCATGAATAGCATGACGATCACTGATCAACCAAAATGAGTTGATCTGCTATTCATATGAAACATCATGTTCTTGTTTCAGGAAGAGAATGAATGTGGTTTATTATTATTTTATGTGATTTATTATTTACTCCCAATTTATATGATGCTAACCCAAAGGGCCTAGATAAAACGAAAAAGGCTCAGACCCTCTGCCGCTTCAGTTTTTTACACGTTCATTGGGGGAGAATTTTCGAACCCAAATGAATCCTTAATCCGGGATCCCTATAGTGACGGGAGTAACCTGGGAACCTTATAGGCATGTTTGGAAGGGAAAAGGGACCATAGGAGCTCACCCGGGGGGCCATAGAAGACCCCTCGACACAACACCGGTGTGACAACACCGATGATGGGTGAAGGAGGATGAAGAAGGCGGCTGGCTTTCACTGGCCAAGGAGGAGAGGCACTACTATAATGCACAATGACAGATCAGCGGAGTTGTTGTCCATTTTGGTAGTAGGGGGAACATTGTCATGCACCACAGGAGGGATTCGTGGCTTCGAAGCTGTGGTGAAGGGAACCTGATCCCCATGGGTACCATTGACAATGAGGGGTCACCACGTGGCACCACCATAGCCATACCAAACGGATTTCACCTATTTGGGATGTGGGAGAGACCACCCCACACAAACCACCTAGCTAGGGGCTGTGTCAGCTAGTGTGGCGGGCCTCCCTGCAGGTCAGACCCAGCCATGGCGGGTCGGGCCAAGCCCACTACAGTAAGCCAAGCTAGATCGGGTAGGGTCGGGTAATACCCGGGTCATACCCGGACCAGATCAGGTCTACCTAAACTGGGTCGTTTCATCCTAGGATGGGGTGGGTCGAGTTGAGTAGATCGGTTCAAACTACACCCAAACACCTTATCGTCCTAGATATGCTTAAACAGTCATATCACAAAAAAACAGACTCCTAATTGATGAACATTCTGCGACATTGGATTCCTTAGAAAGAGAATAAACTTTTTTGATAATCCATGTATGTTTTAGTTAATTTTGGAATATGTACAGGTTGGATCGAACCCGAATCCACCTAGGCACTCGGTACTAAAATGCCTATAACTCACAGATAGGGAATTCAAATTATGTGTTTTCGGATGCGTTGGGACCCTTACGACATTGATTAACATTGGGTTACACATGTTTGAAAATTCGTAGATGTTGAGGCATGAATTATATCATGTGGAGTAGAGACTATTCAACTGATGCACTCTGAGTGTGGGGAATCCAGTCGCTGGCTGTCAGCATCATAGCAACCCTATGTGGATCAGAATTATAGTGACCATGTTTGCATCAGCATCATATAGACTGTGTGTTTATCAACATCATTGCGACCATGTGTGGATCAACATCGTAGCGAACTTCTGTGGATCAACATCATAGCGACCCTCTATGGATCACCATTATAGAGACCCTCTGTGGAATAGCATTCTAGAAACCCTGGGTGGATCAGTAGTGTGGGACCCAATAAGGACCAGCCTTAGAGAGACCCATCATGGATCAATGACATAAGACCATGTTTGGATCATAAAAGGAATTACATTTTCTTAGTTCAGTTGTTGATACTTTTTAATAGAATAAAATTAAGTCGCACAAGACTAATCATCTTCAATCCTGATATCTGAGTTGTATAACTAGTTTGAGATGACTCTTTTTCTTTGTCCCTTGTGATTGAGATAATTCTATGGGGGTTTACATTATGTAATTATTAGATAAATTCAGGGGTCTCTAGGTCCCTATTGGGTATTGGTATACTCACCCTTTCATGGGCTTCTCCCGAACCTGCTTTTGTCTTGTGCATACTACAACCATCTTGGTTAAGACTTTAGGGTGACAGCACCAAGAGGGTCAAAGAGGTGATAGGTTGAGGTGGAGATTTGTGGAGATGAGATGTACCTACCTTTCAAGTATGATCTATGGTGGATGATCATAGTAGATACTTTTTATTTTGGTTGTATCTTTTTAGTTGGGATTTTTTTCTGGACCCTTTACTTTCAATACAAACTTTTACTACTGTAGTTTTTCATCGTGGTTATCTTCTCATGGTGTCCTTGGTTTGTTTGATTGTAGGTTTAAAGGGAATTCCTTCACACATTCAATGATATTCCATTTCAGTGGTAGTCTCCAACCCCTTGTCCTATGAAAGGAGGGCTTGGGGGATGTCACAAAAAATTCCCTAGGGGATTAGTCGTGACGATGTGGTATCATAGGAGTTAGTTCTTCTGATGAACTAAGACTCTGATCTCTCTAATGTAGTAATAATGATAAGTGTTTTCAGTGTGGTTTTCAGTTCGAGGAGCATAGTGTTGGTTTTTTGATCGACGTATCCATTTACTAGGACCGTATATTATGTTTACTAACATAGTGCATGAAAACACTAATTTTGTTTGTTTTGGGAATGTTTTACTTTTGATCTCTTTTTAGATAGCTCACTAGTCATATCTTTTTTATCATGGGACACCAATTTCATTTTAGGATGCATCCACATAGACAACCGTCAAGGAATATTGAGAGATTTCATGATGATGGCCCAGTGAGTGATGAGGCGTTGTTGTAGGGTCTTCTTACAGTGATATCACCTTCATGTGGTGTACTAGAAGAACCACAACCTATTGGGAAGCAGTTTCCATCAGCCCCACTGGCAGCTGGTGCATTCCAACTAAGCGTGTTGAGTGAGTTCCAATGATTGAGGCCTATGAGGTTTTGAGACATGATAGACCCCAAGAAGTTGAGGACTAGCTGGAGGCTGTAGCACTAGTTTTTTACTTGGCTGAGACAATAGTACATCAGATGGTGATCCTAGCTGGTAGCCTCTTACAACGCACAACAAGGAGATGGTGGAGCATGAAACTCTAGTTACATGATGAGGTGACCCTCACTTGGATAGACTTCGAGAGACTCTTTAGGGAAGTCTACATTCCATTGACTCTAAGCATTGTGCGTATTGAGGAGTTCCTACACTTAGAGAAGGGAAACCTGACAGTAGCCCAATACTCAGCGAGATTCACTGACCACTTTTTCTACTCTACCAATATGGTAGGAGACCCATTCTTCTATACCTGGACCTTTTTCCATGGTCTCTTTTGGTAGACTACAGTGTCGATGAAATCTCTTAATATCCCAACATAGGTTAGAGTGCCCGAGAGAGCTTTATTGGTGGAGAGGTTCATAGATGAGTAAGCACTAACAGTGATAGCCACCACCGAACGACAGGTTTATGAGTAATCTATAGTAGGCAGTAGGAAGATGACACAGAGGTCCAAGAGGGATAGATTATCCAGATGATGACTACGAGATGCATGGTCTGAGGTGCGAAACTCACATGGTAGATAAGGCCAGCAGAGGAGCCGATTATGCTTCATGTGCGGCGGGAAGGGCTCATGGATCCTGACTGCCCGACCTACCATATCAATGATTTATAGACTGTCGATGGACTACTCAGGTTGAGATAGATATTTGATCAAGGAGGTCCGTAGGGCTGCAAACATGGAAGGGGATATGGTCATGCATCAGATGGTGGGTGTCTATTTGAGGTTGTACCGTCACCACCTCCAGGTGGTCCACCCCAACCATATAGAGAATGAAGACAATGATGAGCTCATCTACGGTAGTTTAGGCGTATGACCATGGGTCTCTAGAGATTATTTGAGGTACGATCTATGTTTACTCCACCCTACCTGTAGTCCTTATCGACATAGATTCCAATAACTCTTTCATCGACATGGATCTCATTCAGACATTTGAGATTCCAGTAAATCCATTGGATTGATCGTTATGATTAGATACTCCTACGAGAGAGGATTATAAGATTAAAAATTTGCGTAGGCTATTTTATCTTACTCTTATAGATGAGATATTTGGCTAGAATCACCTAGAATCAGTTTCGTGGCCTTATGATTACATCTTGGGTATGTACTAGTTATCCACGGTCCATTCTCAGATTGAATTTCTTAGGCACAATGTGTGTTGTGTCTATGAGGATAGGATTAGGTTTTCCATCACCAATGAGAATGGTACATTTTCATAACAGGATGGACATTCTCAAAGGATGTTGCAACCAATCCCTCATCAGTTGGATCACCTTACCCTTATAACAGTTGGTGTGAGGAGTCTGAGTTATCCTATATTGGGGGAGTAGTATGTTAATTCCTTTCCTATTGATGTTATGATACTAAATCCTTGTAGAGAGGTAGACATATACATTGACATGTAACCTGGAAAAATCTGATATCTACACTGGGATATCGGATTTCTCCTTTGGAGCTTCGTTAGTTGAGAGTACATTTGGAAGACATGTAGAGAAAGGGGTTCATAAGGACTAGTGTTTCTCCATGGGGATCCCTATTTTTTCACCATGAAGGTAGATGGGAGTCTAAGGATTTACGTGGACTATCGGTGCCTGATCCTAGGGACCGTGAAGAACTAGCATCCACTCATAAGGGTTGATGATCTATTTTACTAGCAGAAGGGAGATAAATGGTTTTCAAAGATATACCATAAATTAGGCTATCATCGGCTAAGGGTATGAAACGAGGTTGTATTGAATATAGCTTTCTATTTTCAGTATGGTTATTACGAGTTCTTTTTTATGCCTCTTATCATGGCCAATGTTTCAGCAATTCTCATTGGACTCATGATTAGGATCTTCTAATAATACCTTGATATCATTGTAGTAGTCTTCACAGACGACATCATGGAGTACTCAGCATCAGAGGAGGAGCATGACACACACATGCAGATAGTTCTAGATACACTCAAAAAGATCATATTTTATGGAAATCTCTCAATTTACTAGTTCTGGATATGGGAATCCCACTTCTGGGGGAGCTTTATCTCGAAGGCTAGAGTTGTAGTGGTTCGGGCGATGATAGAGGTGGTGCATGCTTGGGAGCCACCTAGGAGTGTGACTCTAGTGCAGTATTTCCTATGATTGGATGGTTACTAAAGAAGATTAGTAAATGACTTTTCTAGAGTTTCTAAAACCTTGATAGCTTTATGAAATAAGGTACAACCCATCATGTGGATGGAGAGATGCCAACATAGTTTTCATGAGATGCGGTAGAGAATGATAAGTGACTCCATCTTCAAGATACCAGATGAGGGTGTTGGGTATGTAGTTTACTACAATTCATCATGAACCAGACTAGGTTATGTCCAAATGCAAGCATTAGCATTGATCACCTATGAAACATGGATATTGATACAACATGAGTAGAACTTTTCTACCCATAACAAGGAGTTAGGAGCAGTGGTCTTTTTCACTAAAGATGTGGTGGTACTATATGATTGGAGAAGATTTTACAGTATACTATAATCACAAGAGTATTAGGTATATCTTCTAACCAAAGGACCATAACCTGAGACAAAAACAATTTCTATAGTTTTAATAGGACGTTGACATTGAGATTGTCTACACTCTTGCGAAGGGAAATATAGTAACAGACGCACTCAACAGGATGTATGGTCTATTGTTACTGAGTGTGGCGACAAAGCAGCTACCAGCCTGTTTAGATGACACACCATGTTAACAGTGATGCTATGAGAGGAGGAGTTGAGGTAGTTCTACATATCCCCTTTGTTGGTATATGATGGTGTGGATAAGATATACTAGGACTTCCATCCATTATACTATTGGTCAGGGATTTAGAATGAATTGGAAGAGTTCATATCACAATTCTGCACTTGTCAGCAACTAAAGGACAAGCATCAGCTACCGGACGTCTTAGCTCAGCCACTTGAGGTATTGGAGTTGAAGTGGGTTGGTATATCCATGGACATCATCAAAAGGATACCACATACAACCAATGGCCATAATTCCAACTGGTTGGTCATTGAAAAACTCACCATGTCATCCCACTTTCTACCCATTCGAGAGATGGGATCAGTAGAGAGCTAGGGACATCTCTACAAACATGAGATTTTACGGCTTCACAGGGTGACATAGAAGATTGTCTTAGATCATGATGATAAATTTACATCACATGTTTGGATGGGATAACATGAATCATTCAAGAGTTAGAACCTCCTGAGAACTTCCATTCATCCTCAGACAGATGGTTAGAAGGATTGGACCATACAGACAATCGAGGACATAATTCGTGCTAATTTCCTTGATTTTTTCAACTGTTGGGATAACCACCTTCCACTGGTGGAGTTTTCTTACAACAAAATTTATCACTCCACCATCAGTATGGCTGAATTTCAGGCCATGTGCGGGCAACCTTGCAGGCCAATGCTATGATGGAATGAATAAGGGGAGTCTTCTCTTAAGGGTCCAGAGTTGGTACATGATACTACGAAGAAGGTGAATATCATCTTGGAGAGGATGATGACATCGCAAGGATGACAGATGACTTATGCTGACTGGAGATGGAGACCACTAGAGTATGAGGAGGGAGAAAATGTCATCCAACGTGTCTCACCCCTAAGAGGATTACAGAGTTTTGTATGGGGTGGAAACCTATCTCCAATATTTAGCAGACATTTCCAGATCCTCAATAAAGTAGGAGAGGTGGCGTAGCATCTATCCCTCATCCCACATTATGCCCCAGGTACAAAATGTTTTCCATGTGTTGTTATTGAGGAGGAACGTGCATGATCCATCACACGTTATTGACTTGGGTGAGATTGACATCAAAGATGGGGTGATGTTTCTATAGTTACCAGTGGAGATAGTGGATAGACAATATTGGGTCATTTTTGGGTGGTCGATTCCTCTAGTTCAAGTTTATTGGTACCATGGGATCCTCCAAGACAAAACCTGGGAGTGGGAGGTTTAAATATGTGATCAGTACCCCCATTTGTTCCCCTAATTTTGTTGCCTCTTTAGGGGATGAAAATAACTAAGTTGTGGAGAATGTAAAGTCCCAAAAATTCCAAAGACATTTTATAATTGGTTTGGATTATAATGAGTCTACAAAATTTGACAGCACTTGATTATGAGGCCTGGTGTGCCTAGAACACAATTTTGAACTTTTTTTAGGTATGTTCAGTAAATGTGTGGGCATCGTTTTCTATCTTTTGAACAGGTACATGGATTAAAAATCCAAGGGTACCGTCGAATCTACTGCACTAGGATTCACAAAAGGATGGCTTAACTTCGATTGTAGTAGGTCGGGATAAAAAGATGGCTTTACAAACTTTTTTCAGTATTATAAAATAACATAAAAATGTTATATTATTTTTTATACCAATGTTTGAATGGCATTGGCGGGACTATTGGGTTGTTATACCATTTAATGGCTTGACTCTACCATTTTGTAACCACACTGTTGAGAGTTAAGAGGATCATTAATTAAAACCCATTAATGAACCTCGTTAATTCTTACGGTGAATTAATCACCCTTCCCATATATTTAAATGATGACCAGGCTTGGGTTTTATACACGACAGTGTGAAACATCTGATGAAATACCATGAGATCATCACCCAACAATAAACATAGGCTTGGATGATAACGTTGGAGAAATTAATTTAGACATGATGAAAACCGACAGCTTCATCAAAAGTTTATTTTTCTTCCCCTACCTTGACGTCTTCTATGAATCCGAGGTACGAGTTGTTATTAAATTCAAGTAATCTCATTATTGTTTTCATCATTCATGAAAATCATGAACAATGAGAATCTACCAAAATGTGTAGATCTGCGATTCGTATGAAACTGCTAGTAGTTGTTCCAAGAAGATATTGAATTGGATTTATCATTATTTTATGTGATGTATAATTTGACACCCACATGGTATTATGCTAATGTGGAGGGAGTGAGAAAAAAGATCAAGTCCTAGGCCCTTTTCCACCTTGGTTTTTGATGGGTTATTTGGGGTTTAATTTTCAACCATATATAATCCTGAATCTGAGAGCCACGTAGTGGTTAAAGCAAGCCAGGAGGGCTGTAGGTGCATTTAGAAGGGACAAAGGACCACCAGAGCTCACCCAGTAGCCCACAGAAGCCCCGTAGGCATGACACCGATGAACGATAGTGGTAGCTGGCTATCGTCTGCTGCCTTGGAGAGGCAATACCCGGAGGTTCCCCGATGAACTAGTTGGGAGGCCAGCGTTGGCCAGTCCTAGTGGTAGTAGGGCAGTTCACTACCCCATTCCATGGAAGGTAGCCACGATAGAGGTGACCTGCTCCCCGTGGTGAAGGGGTCCCACACCTCACAATTCCCTCTAACAAGGAGGCAACGCCATGTGGATCCACTATTGAAAAAGAAAATGTCTTTCTGCCATTCCGGAAGGGGGAATGATCCACCCCCCATTCATTGGCCACCCAGATGAGGGCCTTGAAAACTAAAGTGTGGGGCCGACCGGTGGGATGCGCCCATCCAAGTGAGCCGAGTTGATCCGCGACCCAGTGGGCTAAGCCCACCATGACCCAACCCACTCGGGATACCCTAGAAGGTTCAGGCTTGGCCGAGTTCGACCAAGGTCAAACCTGGACCATTTCACACCCCAATAGTCAACGATACACTTATAAATTAATAATAAAATAACTTGTGATGTACGCAACTTCGAGTTCTAGCACACCACCATAAATCTAATTAGCCATTATAAAACGTATTTGCGAATAGTAATACCCACTTTTTGACATATTAAAAATGGGATTATTTTTTGGATTCAGAATATCCAAATTAGCCTAGGGTTAATTTTTGGTATTTTTCTAAAAAAAATCAATTTCTGAAGAATATTGAAGAACACCGTGTTATTTTTTTAAACCATCAATTATTTAAATAATAATAATTTTTATTTAAATTTATTTTAATGTAAAAAAATATATATAATATCTATATTTGTCTAATTTAATTCAATATATTCATTTAATCATAATAATAGACATATATATTTTTATTGAACTTTTTAACGCCTTTTACGCACCTTCTAGGAACATTTGTGAATTTTCATAAAACATAATTATACAACTTCTTTGAATTGAATTTAAAAAATATAAGAGACACAGAAGATATTACTAAATAATATGTGGTTCAATAAGATGAATATAATGGTTCGGGAAGAGTATCTTTTGAAATTTATTTTCCACGGTTAAAAGATAATAGGGTAATTTAAGGTAAACATGATATTTTAATTACCCTATCCCATTTTCTAAATCTATTAGATAAGTGTATTTCAACCAGAATATTCCTTAAAAACAAAATATGATCCTTTTTGACACACATGGATTAGATTATGACATTTATTATATGTTATTTAAAGAAGAGATAAAAGTGTTGAATTTAAATTTTAATAACCAATACATTTTCAATATAGGGTTATACATAAGGTAAATTTGACTATAATTATTACATAGAAGATAAAATGATTTCCTACATCATAGTATTTTATTTATTATTTTTATTCATTAACTAATTATATTTATTTATGACTCGATTATTTTTTAGTAATTACCTGATTAATAAAAGATTAAAAAATTGATATTTTAAATATCAAAATAATTGTAAATTCAGACTTTGTATGCATTCCAAGAATTTAATAGGATAATATGACATTTTAGGATTGATTTATTGTATTATTTCTGAGGTAATCATGTTTTTTTGACATTCAAAAAAACCCAAATACTAAATAGTTTCAAAATAAAAGAGTTTTTAAAACAAATCTTATATTATTAAATGAAAAAATATTCCAAAAAATATAAGGATCTGAAAAAGGACTTATATAATTATATATGTGTTATTAATGAACAACATGAGGTTCTATTTTAATTGTATAGTATGTTTATTAACCATGTAATATAAAAATACAAGAAGATATTGTAAAGGTTAAACAATTTAACTAAGAGTTAAATCTAAAAAATAAGGTTAACATGGTCAGATAAACTTGTATAAAACCTATTGATTGAGATAATTTCATCCCATACTCACCATAGCCTCTAAATATATCCATTTGGAGCCATTATTATCTGAAAATGATTCTATAACAAAATAATATTCCCTGATTTTCCTAAAGTGCCCTTCACCTCCCTTATAAAAGGGTACTTTTTCTTCACTCAAAATGACTTCTAAAAATACATTTGTCTCAGCCAAACCATTATGAAATATCCTCCCATGACCCTCATATAATCTTAGAAGCCTTAAATTGATCATAAATCCATCTAAAGGATCCCTTTTGATCAAATAAAAAAGAAGCACCCTAAGAGGTGGAAATAATTTCATCACCTCTTTTAAAGTTATTTTCTTCACACACTTCACCATTATTTGATGTTTCCATAAAAAAATAATAACTAGAGTAACTTATACATATACTTATGTTATTATAAATATGTTACAACCATATTAATTATTCTATACATCCTATAAATGAATAAGTCGCCATATGTGCGTACGAACGGCTTACCGTCTCCATGTCATGGTGTAGTTTGATTTTCAACACATCATTATTTGTACGGTTATGAAAATGATTATAATTGATGTTAATAATAAATAAAACATGTTTATTATTCATTATATAAGATATTCCATCCAATTATATTCTATTTTACCATCAAATGAATGATATTGTCACTCGTGCGTACGTAAGGATTACCGTCTCCCTGAATGTGAAAGGATTCATTTCACCATTGTATCAATTCAAAAAAAATCTTTTTTTATGATTAAAAATAATTTTTAACAACATAATATAATTATTTATATGAGTAAAATACATCCTATCCATAACAAACATGACTTACCTAACAAAACATATATAGGAAAATAAATCGGTTAACTTCTAAAACAATGGGACTAATGAAATGTTATTAACAAATAAATAATAAAAGATCATATAGGATATCATATTTATATATGTGGTTCTTTCATAATATAATAACAGTTATTTAATTATTACATACGAGTTTAACATACCCTTGTCTAAAGAAAACTTTCAACGTAAGGGTAATTTTTACAATCTCTTTATTACCCTAATCTGTTTTTACAATTGTATTTACTGGGACATCTTTATCATCCACCTTTGTGTTTCTTATAAATGTATTTCAAATAATTTTTACTATATCCTAGAATATGGGATAAATTCATTTAAACTCTTGTTTTACTTTTTATAAAATATTTTGAAAGGAATCATTCCATTGTTTTCCAAACAGGGTACATTATGTCCATTTCAGCAAATTACAGTGTGAATGTTTTTTTAACTTATACAGTGTGTAATGAGACTTTGGGACATTATAAATAATTTGGAGCCTACATTATGAGATTATATGATTATTTTAAAAATAAATGATCTCTTTTGTAATTATCTTACTTTTAAATGATTTCAATATAGAAATAGATATATATCTCATATAGTTTTGATTTCATCTATGTCAACGTCCTTTGATGGATTTGACTCTTGATTGAAGTTTATTTATTATGATAAAATATTCAATTTTGTATTGAAGTTTTTTTTATATGTTTGACTATGAATGTGTTATTTTTATACAATTTATGGTTTATTGTTAAAGTATTTATATTTCATATGCTTGTTTTGATATGAATGTGTATGTTATGTTTCAACATTTTCATATGAGGAATAAATTGGACTTTGTAAGTGATGTGTCGAGCCCTCTATAGTTCCTCGATGCATATGTAGGTATCATCAGACAATCTACTATCTTGGCATAAGTATTTGAAAAAATATTATTTGAAATTTTGGCATGAGGCCTAGACTATGTGGTTATGATGTCCTACATTATGTATTTCATTATTATTAAATACGCTATTGATATTGAATTTGATTATTCGACAAGTAAAATTACTATGTCAATAAGTAAATGGGATTATTTTATTTATCTTTTCAATAATAAGATGAATTTTATGTATAAAAATCGTGTGTTTTAGTCTTATACTTTTCCAGAAATGTTTAGAAATATTTATGATAGATTCCACTATATTGTTATCCTAACTGAGAATCAGATCTCACCACATTCTATGTTTTATTTTGTCAAAGAGTCAAATATGTATATTTTGATTAATCAGTAGGGATTGGATAAAGGATATGAGTGTGTTCGAAGGGGAAATTTTTTTTCTTTCATGATTCAATGTAAAACTTATGTATGTATCTAATAATTCCAATCATACTAAACTGAACAGTCTTTAGGGATTTTATCCCTTATTATCATTCAAATGTTATGTAATAATGCACAAACACTTGGTAACTAGGATCAGGGAGTTATATTTGATATCATAGGAGGTTTATTATAAACCTTGGATTCAAGATTTAGAAAATCTCTGATTAAAGAACATTACCCTATGATAGACTTGGAGGATTAGTATTGAAGATCATTATGGAATTTGAGTAATGTATAGATTTTATGTATTTTACTAGAAATATATCATTTTCTGGATATGAGAATGTAGAGGAGGGTCTGGAAAAGTTCATCCTAGCAGTGAATAGTCTTACAAGGTGTTTCAGGCATGACCCGAGGTATCCTGGTACATGAAAATGGGCATTACTAGACCCTTGTTTACCAAACTCTTGAGGGGTATTCTTATGACAATTTTCATTTTCTTTACAAACCATTTTGGAGGATTTATGAGTAAATATTTCTCAAAGAAAACATTTTTGTATGATTATGGATTATATGCATAAACTGTTCAATTTATTTTAGGTATTTTACAAGTTTGGAATAATGGATTACGATTCATAAACCGATCTACTATGTGATATTGTTTAAAAATGGAACCTAGTGTAAAGAATGAAAACCATTTCACTGTATGTAATCCATATGGGGATTTCCCTCCTACTCAAGATAATTATAGTGGATATTGTGATGAAATCGGTGCGTAACAACTTATAACCCTACTAGGATAACTCACTCAGGTTATGAATAATAACTTTACACATATGGAGCACCCTGATCCACAACACAGAGGATCAATGTTAAACCGATTCATAAGGTAAATCCCACCAATATTCAATGGTAATACAATTCCAGTTTTAGTAGAGCACTGAATATGTTCCATAGAGAAAATATTTCATGCATTGGGTAGTAGAGAATGGGAAAAAGTTGAGATGGATGTTTATCACCTCACATGAGATGCAGATCCAAGGTGTTCATTATTTCAAAATAAAAAGGACGATGAAGATGTATCAAACATGGAATGGGAGGAGTTTAAAAATATTTTCATAGAAAAATAATTTCTCTAGGACAATTGAGCAGATATGAAAAGAAAATTTCTACGTCTAAGGAAAAAGGAGGATAAGGATGTCACAATGTATGAGGCTAACATTACAAGGTTATCAAGGCATGTTGAAGATTATATATGTAACCTATAGCATAATATTGAAAGATTATTTGATGGGACTGAATTTTTCAGGTTTAAAGGCATTACCATCTAACTTTCTAGGATATGCCTTTCTGGTGATAGTCTCCAACCCCTGGCCTATGGAAGGTAGTCTTGGGGTAGTCACAAAACAGGCCCTGGGAGGTGGGTCGTGACAAATTTATCCTTCTATATTTTTCTAATATCTCTATCATTTTAGCTCATTTATTTATTTAATATTTATTCTATTGTTTTTTCATTGGAATATTCCATGTATCACGTACAAGGTTAGTAAAACCATTCTCTATATTTATTATCCGTTTCCCATTTTTTAGTCTCTATTTAATGGGAATTTTCAACTCCATTATATTCATTTTAATTCGGTTTTAATACAATATTTATTGATTGAACAAGATAGTTCAAAAAATATTTTCAATAGTTTTTTCCCCTAAAGACTTCTAATAGTTGAAAGAGTTGTTAAAAATAGATAGTATATTTTCAACATGATAGGTAGGACTTGGTGAATGATTGGATATATATTTAAATAAATTGAATCATGTAAAAATGGATTTTTAGTGATAATATCATGTGATGGTTACATATCATGATCTATGTTTATCCATTTTCTCTATGGTTTAAACATTTATTGTCACCATCCCTACTCATTTTCATATATTTATATTATATAGATTCATGAATCTAAGGATTCTCCCAAGGGTTCATTAGGAAGGTGTAGTGGGATATGAATTCAAAGTAATCCTCTTAATGATCAATATATCAATAATTATATCATTTATATAGTTTATGAAATGGTATGGAATGTGCTATATATTCCTGTATAAGATATTGTAGTGAAACTTTGTTATTTTGGAGACATGCGACTAGATCAAGAGTTTCTAAAATATATTATTTTTTATTAATAAAATGAATGCACTAATAAAGGTAGAGTATTAGAAAAAACAATATTTACCAAGTCAATAAGTGAAATCAATTTAATATTTTCCTTATTTAATCTTAAGTGTCTTCTAAATTAATCAATTAATTTGATGGATCTGAAAACTAGATTCTAGTATTTTACTGGAAGGGATACAACAACAATTTCATTAATCATTTCTTCATAGGATCGTTTATTATTGTGTTTTGATTCACATTAAGCTCATTTCAGCATGTAGATCATTCATTGGTAGAGTACAACAACCATGATGAACCGTTGGTCTATTATTCTAATGAGTTGGGAATGAATGATCACCTCAAATCTAATAATTTTTTTATGGTTGTATAAAAATAAATATCCTCAAATGTATATATTATGGAAAATACAACTTAGGAAGATATATTTTAATGTGATATGATTGGAGAAATGTGCATGAATGGAATGATTTGATTATCCAACACCTCTCTTATACATAATTGAAGATACAATGATGTGCAGAAGAAGAATATGATGTTCAATAAAAATAGGATGGGTAGTAGAGGACATACTCAGTAGCATCCTCTACATCACAATCACTAATATTCTATATTATTCCATTGAATTAGTATCATTATTGGTATGTATGAATCAATTGATGGTCATGTACCATATTACTAAAAATTACAACCCATTTTTCAATTATGGCCATCTATAGTGGTTCTGTATGTAATTTTTGGTCACCTAATTTAGTCTACAATATTTATATGTAAATATGAAAAAAATAATTCATAGTGTTCAGTTCCATTGGACTCTTAACACATACATCATTTATTGATCACCTTCACAGAGTGGAAGAGTATCCAATAATGGATAATGCGAGGCCAAATACAGTGAGTTGTAAAAAAATTTGTCACATCTTTACTACAAAATACTATTATTGATAGTAGTTCCTCTAAAGATTTTATATCTTCTTGAACTTTTGTTGTCATTAAACATCTACAGGAGCATATATTTATTGTTATAGAGCTAGTGGTGCCTATTTAAAAGAGGAATGAAATGATGTTTTGTTGTCCAATATTAACTATTTCAAAAGTGAATTTATAGGTTGTTTAGGATTTCATTTTTTTGATGGGATTTAATTTTATTTCATCAACATGATCTATTTTATGGTTTCCCACTATGGAATTTTTAATTTCTATCATCGACATGTCATAATGATTGAAATTAAAGGTAAATTTAAAAACCCACTACATTACCTCTATTAAGGATCTTCCCCTTGTTTTCTGACACTTCCCCAAGGTAGTTATCTATTATATGTATAGAGAGTGGTAGATTTATCGATTGATCATGTTTAAGGTAAACAAATTATTTATGTACCCTATTATATAATAGTCCCAATAGAGCTAAATGAACTCACGAATATAGTGGAATATAAGTTTTTGGAATAATTCATTTTTAATATTCTCTTACCTTGGTATGATTTCATTCCCTTTTATAGGAAGTATTATAGTTCTCCAAATCACTCTGTAGACTATCAAAAGATTAACTAGGGGAAATTAAGAAAAAGGTCACTTTTAACCATGTTGATGTATATTAAGATCATTTAATTGTGGAAATGTTGTTTTGAAGATCCATCATAAGTCATGGTATTATTAATTAAGGATTTCATTGTGTAATTTATTAAATTAATATTGATTGATTAGGTTTTTCAATTATGAATACCTTATTTTTCCTTTTAGCATATCTAATTATCAAAAATTTGTTACAACTTTGATGAACTGAATAATAATTTTGTGTCACAACAACATTATCAATGTATTTGTGGGTGATATAAAGGTTTATTAGAGATATATGAATGATAGTGATAACTATGACAATTGTGAATTGTAAATTTGATGAATCACCATCCTTATATGGAGGATTTGAAGTAACGTTTCTACGTACAAGAGATGAAGTTCATTTTGAATGTGATTTTGGAACATGGTCTCTCTATTGCTCTTGAAATATTGATATTCAATTTATAATGGGAAGAAACTTGAAACAACAACGAGATACAACGATTTCTATTAATAGTAAGAAATTATTTTTTTCAAGGATATTAAAAATCTACCATAATATTTGATAGATATTAACATAAATGGCTGAAATTCTTTGTAGATGAAAAATATCAAGACTCGTGATGATTTGAGATGATATGTGACATCATTCACTTTTACAATCATAATTAAATGGTTTATTATTATTAATCTAGTGTTCTTCTAGGTTGGGTACTTATGGTGCACAATCCTATTATAGTGAAAAGGATATTTTATTACTATACCACATGACATGAATCATAACACGTATGATATTGTGATTATCCCTAAGATAGATGAACATAAATATTGGTGATAATATATATCCTGTTAGAGTTAGATGGTCTGTTATTACCAAAAGTGCACTCAATGTATCATTTTAAATATGTACTTGAATGTTATATAGAGGTGATGTGGGTAACTTGTAAAAGAATTACATTTTAAACACTAATAATCCATGGATGTGGAATGTAGTTTCTAATATTCACAGAAGAAATGTTACTTATTATACTATCATGGAATTGAAATGGGAGTGAAAATTATTTGGATTCTAACTTAGACACATATGGATGTTCATGAGGATTATTTAGTTCCTATTTTGAAGTGTTTCGTATTTTTTATCATCTCTGATTGTTTCTTGTCTATTATACATGTAGGAGGATGATGAGTTCAAAGGAATATGGGAATAAATAAATTCATGGAAGATCATTTTTACTTAATTACATTGAATAGATAAAATTATTTCATATTTGAATTAATGATTTATTAAATAATTTATGAGGATTTATCTGTCTAATAATTGAAAAACATATTCTTTGTATATAAATATATACTTTCAAAAAACTTTGTGTTATGATTAAGTACAAGTTTTCAGTAGTTTGATGTGAAGAATGAAATTATTAGTCATTTGTCCCAAAATTATAGATTCATGTAGATTATGGAATACTGCATTAATCATTTTATTATTCTCTAGCCTCATACATTCCTGTTTTGTATATTTGAAAGTGTGTATAAGATTATAATTGTTGAATTACTATAGGCGCCCTATGGAATGAATTATATCTTTTTTGTGATTTATCATTTCATGAATAATCTCATTTAATTATGATCAAATACACTGACATGGTTGAAGATATATGTCTGATGTACATTCCATAGATGTTGAGGATTCTTGGGTCCAAATTATCCAAATTCTCAAACTTGGATCATAGGCTTACATCGCATCTCTCGAGGAGTCTCTACGTGGTTAGGTGACACATATCTGTGTAAGAATATATTACCATTCTATGATAGAATGTTATATACAGAATCTATTGAATATACTCAATGCCAACACCATGAATTTCAATTGATCATGGGATAACCATCTGGTATTGGTCATGTTTTATAATATTTTCAATCACCATTAATTACCATAAATAGATCCATTAATGGAATTGTTATGTGTGACGGATCTTATACCCTGTTTGTTTTTCTAGAATAGGAGAAGCCTCTATTTTCTGGATGATTCTCAATTAGTTATAATATATGAGGATCCATTATATGAATTTACTATATTGTATAGGTAATATTTGGTATAAATAAAATATAGATCATCCACTCTATACATAGTAGTTTTCAATTAGTAATTGGGTTTTTGTGAATGGTTCACCTCAGTTGGGTAGCCATCTGCTTTGTAATCATGTGAGGCTATATTTATGATATTAATAGCTATACCAGGTCATTGAGATATTTTAGCATGATTTATATAGAATATATTGAACTAAATTTTTGATAGGTATCCTTTATTTTTTTAAAAAATTTATCACCATAAGTAAATCCATTATCTATATCATGGTTCGAGATTGTTGGAGATAGATATGGATCAAGATGTTTCTATTGTGGAGAAATAGGTTGATATCATTGATTCCAAAGTGAATGTAATGTTTGCGGAGTCTATTCCATTATTCAAAGTGTAATAGACCCATAGAATAGATTCCCACAAGGTATGGGATTGTGAATTATCATTGACATAGTAGTGTCCTTACCTTTTCTGACATCAATTATATGGAATATGGCCTTATGGTGAAAAAACATTATATGGTGTGAAGAATGGTAAGATATGAACCTTTTGGAATTATGATTACCTATTTAATGTTCATGATGATAAAATGATCATCTATTTTAAAAGCAATATGATAGTAAATAAATTGGGGTTAGGAACTCATATTTGTGGTAAAGCCATTGGAAGCAATTATTTTTATTATATAGTTACACCTACCTACTTGTGAAATAAGGATTAATTGAAATTACTACAAGAATTCCTGTATATCACTAATGCGTTCTTAATAGCATGATGTAAGGAAACATAATTATTCATATATTTTACTTTAAACCACTTATTAGTTGATTATTTCCACTAGGCTTCTCGTGGATTCATCCCAAGCTATGATAATGTGGTGTTGTTTAATTAATAATCCCATTAAGACCCTGGTGAAAAATATTAATAACTCTATTGACCGTAATAAGTCTATCATAATTCTAGAGAACCTCAATAGTTGTAATGATGTATCCCCTCCTCCTTCACATAGTGGGGTTTCCTCTAGATGATCATGTTCTCTTTATTTAATCCAACATTTGATGTTCATCGATAGGATGGTTCAATTTTCAGATGTGGTGAATGTGGTGTAACTCCAAAAGCACACTTATATTCTTCATGTATGATAGATCATGGGTTTTTCCATCATAAATGTATGTGTTGGTATTTATTTAATTAGATTTTGTTTCCTAGTTTTCAATTTTTTAATATTTTATTAAGAGATTTCACAATAATCATAACATACACCATTATTATAAAGGGCCTCTATTTTGAAGGATATTTTTGTAATTCCCATTAACCAATTATTTGGATCTCTCACATGTGTATGAGAAATAACTATTTGAAATTATTGGTGCCTTTAATGGTGTGTGAAGATAGTTTAAGAGAGAACAATAATGACACCGACATGGTGATGGAGATATAGACATATGGTATTTTTTTTATCTCATGTCAATTATGGTATAAGTGGTTACTTCCCCTAGGTCGTAGGTTGATTAATTGTATGATAATTTAATAA
Source organism: Viscum album (assembly GCA_963277665.1). Classification (NCBI taxonomy): domain Eukaryota; kingdom Viridiplantae; phylum Streptophyta; class Magnoliopsida; order Santalales; family Viscaceae; genus Viscum; species Viscum album. The sequence goes on along the minus strand of OY728127.1, from coordinate 2,100,619,530 downwards.
AACATTAAATGAAATAATGATATGGTTATTTAATTATCTATTTATTTTATATGAAATGAATTAAAATTATATTTTTTGATGAAAACCCCTAATCAAATAAACGAATTAATATGCAAAGAAGTAATTTTAATTAAATTGATTATGAGTTAATGTTTTATCCAAACACGGTTATATAATTAATAAAATATCCACTTGAATATTAATAAGACATGTAATGGATAAACTAAAATTACAATTTATGCACAACAGAATAAAATCCCTCAATATAGTATTGTGTAATAATAACCATTCTTTTAATTAATTTGGAATAAAACACAAATGAAATATGTGTTTTACCACCCATGTTGGGAATATTTGTTTTATAATGGGTGTTATTATGATGAAATCAGGTTGAATTAACTATTTTACATCAAGATAAGTACACCTTGAAATACATTGTGTCATTTTGGGGAAATTGTTGAAAAAATCCATGTTCATGTTTTTTGATTAGTATGCCCACTAAACTGATCAAGGAGCAGCAAGCTCATTGTTGGTAATGACTTGACTACCTGAATACTATAAAAATAGACTGACCAACACTTTTTGGGGTTATGTGATATGGAATATGGATCCTTTCAAAAATAATATCCTATCAACTATAAATCTCAAGTTAAATGGTGATATCTATTGGGACCTGATAAAATTTTTCGAGATTTACTAAAATAAATTAATCTCTTCTACCGACTCCTTCAAGTTTCCTTATTCTTCTACTTCATCTTCTTTAGTTGTTTCATTATGAAGTAATAACATCAGTATCACTCATATAATGTAATGTTATTATAAATATGAAACAATCCAATTTCTATAAGTCCCCGACCTTAAACCTTACTTAATATTGAATTAAATTAATAATTCACATTGAGGATCTTTTCAGGTTTAGAGTTTTAGAGAATTAGAACATAACTATTACATCTCAAAAATTACAAAGTAGTCACTTCTACTAAGTTTCCATTAAAAAAGAGAAACTCTTAAAAAGAAAGATGTCTAGATTCCATGTTTTAGATAGCATGAAATTCCCTTGATCCCATCCTTGACCTTATTCCACTTTAAGTCCTGTGAAAAACATTTCGAAAAACTTGGGGTGAGCATAAAAAGCTCAGTAAGGGATACAAAGAGAATGAAAACTGTTAGTTTTTCAAACATGAAGTAAACCATGTATACTATATCAAAGTAACACCTTCACCTTCATGAAGTAGTAAAAAAAATCTTCACTGAATAAAGTATCATTACTTACCTTTTTGTAACCAAAGGATTACCATAAAACCCATATAAAGAACACATAGAATATATAAAGGTAACTTGGGACATAAACATACTTAAGTGGAATAACCATATGGTTGACTTCCACACATATCACTTAATGGAATAGCCATACGGCCAATTTCCATACATACTTAATGGAATAGCCATACGGCCGACTTCCATACCCAATGCATTGGAGGTTATAACGTAACCACCCGTCCTGGTATTCACGGCACCACCCGTCATATGGTTTATAACGTAACAACCCGTTAAAATGTCCAAGTACCAATATAAAATCATAAAACATAAAACCAATATAAAGTAATGATAACATTTCCACATTTCAATCAAAATATATCATAATATAATCCTTTATCAAAACCATTTTCAATACCAAAATACATAAAAGAGTATATGGTATTTATTTTATTTTAAAAACATTATGGCTTGTTGAGGAAGCCAAATATCAAATAATACTCGCGGCGGCGGAAAAGGTCGTTGTCACCACGTACGTTAAAAAAACATTCCTTTTTGTCGTTTAGTAAAACGCTTCGTAGAAAAAGATTCCTTTTGTATAAAAGTAAAAGTCAAAGGGGTTTATACACCGTATAAAATAATGTTGTGTATAAAACGAAATATGCCCCAATGAAAGGAGATTGAGACGAAGTCCCTTACCTTGGGTCCGACTTGACTCGATCGTTCTTTAACATCCTGAATAATAAACTTGAGTTAATTTATACTTGATTAAGAACCTTTTTAAAGTTCATTATTCCTTTTATATCACTTATTTCCATGTTATAAACATTATGTAACCATTTAAGTTAATAATGTTTGTTTTGTCAATATTTGGTTCTTAAGTCGAAAGTTGACTTCTTACAATTACATGTTGTTCATGTGGTCAAAAGTTCTTTATATCCAGAATGAAATTCCCGATTTGGATATAATATGTATCATATATATCCAGCATATACATGTATTTATAATATTAAATAATCATTTAGACGTAAGAAATGAAATGCACCGTTCATGGAGACGGTAAGCCGTACGTACGCATGAACGCTACTTTTATTTTCTTTGTCATATTAGTGGAATTAAAACTAAATGAGAGGTATGTATATTTTAATTCCAGAATTATATTCATCATTTAGATATATCATTAATTATATATATACATTATATACATGTAATTTTAATAGTACATTACATTTGGGGATAAGAAATGAAATGCACCGTTCATGGAGACGGTAAACCGTACGTACGCATGAACGCTACTTTCATTTCTATCTCATACTTTAATGGAAAGAAATAATAATGATATAGAGGTATATTATAATTCCAGTATAACATCATATATAATAACTTTAAATCCATCCTTTACACGTCCCACATATGGCATTAACGAATCACATCACTTTTAGGGGGCGGTAGTCCGCACTTCCTTAAATGAAGATATCGTGTTTACCCATAATGGAAACCATAAAGGTATGCAAAAAATGAAAAATACAGAAGCTTAAAGAAAACATAAACATATTATATATCATATATAAAAATAGTGACATCATAATGGCCACCCTTGAAGGTGTTAAATGAGTATTGAACAATCATCGTTTCAGGAGGCAGAATTTCGCCATCCACAGAAACCGTATGTTCTTTAACCATTTGATGTAGTTGTGTGAGAGTGTAGCTCAAATAAATATTATAACAACATCCTAGTATATTGAAGATACTGGTTTTGTTACAAAAGAAGTAAATAAAAAGAGTTTAGAGGGTTGGAGAAGCAAAATAAAACAAATGAACAAGAGAGAATGAATTACCTTTAAAAGTGTAACTCCCTTTTGATTTGAGCCTAAAGGCTTCCTTTGAAAGGATTATGCCCAAAGGGAATCCTCTAGGATGAGGAGAGGGATGTGGAGGAGTAATTGGGCAGGGGTTGGCCGAGCCAAAGGCTTGAGAAGTGTGTGAAATGAGGTAGAGGTGGGGGCCTTTTATAAGAGGAGAGGAGGGGCACTTTTGGAAAGTAAAGAAATATTATTTTATTTGAAAATGTGTTTCGGTTTTAAAAGGTCTCACATTGATATAATTCGTGGATAAGGTGATAAGGGTTCTAAATCCACTAATCCAATTGGTTTTGGCCATGTGTAGGTTCTAGATTTTTCATTATCTTTCCATTTTATTTAAATCGTCAAATAATGATGTCATCGTTGCATCATTATTATGTCATATATAATTTAATTTATTTAATGTCTAAAAATTATAAAAAAAGTACTATTATGTAGGAAATCTTTTTATCTTTCCAATGACTATTTATAATCAAATGTTGTACTTGTATAACCCCACTCAAAAAGTATTTTAGTAAAACAATTTATGTTAGTGTTATTTTCACTTTAACATTAAATAAAAAAATATTAATGTCATTTTCCAACTAAAGTGGCTCCATGGGGTCCCCAAGTTGGCCCATGGATTTTCTTGGTCGGCCATGACACAACCAATAAGGTTGGGACATGTTTCTAGGTCATTGCATATTATTAAAGCATTATTTATACCTTAAACTACACTAATTACCACTAATCGCGATTAAAAACTTAATAAGTTACTATTCACCAAAAAATTATTTTAATCTCATTGAACCACATTTTACTTCTTAATGAAAACCATGTATGTCGGATTTTCAAAATTCAATACACATTATTGGTAAACATTCATTTAACTGAAAAATCAATTTGCTTGATTACCACTTAGTGGTTTCACTATTCATCAAAAATTGAAGTTTTTCAGAAAATTACCAAAAAATCACCCTAAGCTATATTTGATATTCCGAATTCAAAAATGAAGTCCATTTTACAAAATTCAAAACATATAAGTCAAATTAATTAATTTAATAATTAATTCCCGCTGTCATGACAAATAGCGTGTTTTTGTGAAACAATAAGTATCAAAAGATTGACACCAGTTTAAGTCCAATTTCAAAGTGAAATTGATTCAAATGACCACCATTGGATTAACTGGTAAAAATATTTTCTAATTTAACTTTAAAACCAATTAAAATAATAATCTAATCATATAAATAATTTAGATTAAAAAGAGGTTTTGAATTAAAATACAACATTTTAGACTATTCATAAAAAAATGAACTTTATCAGAAAGGTACCAAAAATTAACACAAAGTAAATTTTGATGTCCCGATTCTAAAGAAGATTTATATTTGGTCCAAAATAAATTATAAGAGTGATAAAAACTATATTTAATGACAGTTCACCATTAAAAGGTGATAAGTGAACCTTTAATGAAAATTAGAGTATATATGCCTAAAATTGAACTCTTTCTGTATTTTAAGCCTTTATCTTTTATTGGGTAAATGTATAAACATTTAAAAACATATCTAATCATATTTTAGTTATTTCTATCCATTCCCGCCAGTACAACGGCTACTTGTTAATTAACATTTAAAATAATATTATTTTATTACTAGTGTGCTACGTAAGTTTCAAAGAAACTCATCGTTGTGTATCGGGTACGCTATCAAACATAGAAACCCCTTTAATATTTAATTCGTAAATATTAATAAATATGAAAATTCTTTATTCTTTATTTACCTGGGGTGTTACAATTTCACCTTCTATCCTTCCTACGGAAAACGAAATCACCGCACGTGTGTACGTACAGAATATCGTCTCCACGCCGTTGTGTAATCTGTTTTCCACCACCACCTTACATGGATGGTTATAATGGTGTAAAAAATACATATATCGGATTATTGTAAAGTGATACTGATTCTGAAATAGTATACATAAACTTCAATATAATTCCACGATCATGGGATTGATATCATCGCTCGTGCGTACGTACGACCTACCATCTCCACGATGTGATGTGACAGGTTCTACATGATCTTAGTTTAATATTGATTATATAAATGAATTAATAAATATGATATATGTAATAGTAATAACATTATATAATTGAAGTATCTAAAACCTAAAATTGAATAATAAGAATTTATTCGACAAGACATTCATAAGAACATAAAGCAAAGAACAACTGAATAACACGGAGCAATAAAATATTACTGATAAGAAGATAAAAATATGAACATGTATGATATCATAACAATGAATATGATTATGTAATAAGTCAATGACATTATTTAAATCAATATATATGAGGTTCGGATACGTATGAAGCATATCAGACCTAAGGTAAGGGAAAATCTCACAATCTCATTTTTATCCAAGATTGTATATTCGTAAGTATATTCTGGGTTTATATTTATCATCCATGTGCATGTTTTCTAAAAATGGTTTCATGTATTTTTAGAGTCCTTTTTACCCATTTTTGACTTTTAATACATGGTATGTAAGGAATCTTTCATTTTTTATCATACGAGGTACTTTTTGACTTTTCCTTCAGAAGTATGAGAAGAATATTTTATTAACTTATACGGCATGAATGGATTTTTTTGATTTCAAAGAACATTATTTCCATGAAGCTTCCTTTACAAGTTTTCATGTTTATTTTTAATCAACTTCTTTTTTTAATATTTTATGACTTATTAGAAAAGGAATTTTTTTTGATGTATATAGTATATTTTCTTCAAGAATAGAGTTCAAGTGTTTTATCAAAATTATTTTCCATATAATAATAATATAGGGTTCTGTTTCTATCCCAATTTTTACATTGATTTGATTAGGTTATGATGGAATTATATTTATGATGTATTTTTATGGATTATGTTATGATGGAATGATGTTTAAGAATCCCATTTTTATAACATGGGTTATGCTATGATGTATGATTTATGATCTTATGGCACACATAATAATGGTATCATTAAGAGATGGGTGAGACCTATATCTCCCACCCATGCATTGGGTAAATGTTTATATCTCATGAGGTAGACATGGCTGGAACGGTAGGTTAATCCAGTTCAGTGTAACATGACTGAAATGAGGAGTGAAATCAGTTTAGAAATGGACTTTTTTCCGCTAAGATAGTCTTGGTAATGAGTCTTGACTACTAAGAAATGATTCTCTATGATTATATGTGTATGACACAAAGTTTCATGTTTTATGTTATGAATATTGGGATTAGATTTCACTACTATGATTTATCCCATGTTTTGATATTATGATCTCTTTTGAAGGTTATGATTTTTGAAATGCTACATTATTATGAATATGATATTTCCTTTGTTTACCCTTATTGAGCATTTGAGCTCAACATTTTGTATGTTTTCTTTCCCAGTGTCAAGAATATGGTTATTATGTAGGACATTCCAAAGGGACTCTAGATGTGATGAAATAAACGGGAGACAATGTAGATACTTTATGAACCAGTTTTTTATGTTTCTCGGTTTTTAAAGACACTATACCTATACGGTCATACAATGGTTTTGTTATATATTGTAATAACTATGCTTCAATTATGAAGTAATAACAATGTATGTAATGTATGGGAAATTATATTAATGATCTTCTTCATGAGGGCCACAAATATGTCCTAGGAATCCACTAAATTGAAATAAATAAAATAGTACCAAAAAAATCCATTTTCAATCAAAAAAACATCTGATGGATTTCATTTTCACTAACATGAATCTAATGGTGCACTGATATAATATCATCCATTTATAAAAACAAGGATCCAAATAATTAATGGAAAATATATTCATTCCTTAAAAATAGTTAAAATGTATTCACAATCTCCTAGTTTTATAGATTATAGTTCACAGAAAACTAAATACTGTTATATTCAGTCTTCACGAACTACACAATATCATTCTGAGAATATGTACATAGTCTAATAAAAACATTCACATCCAAATCTCCATGTTATACTATAACAAGCTGAGACACTACAATATATATTATTCAATTAAATTGAATGTCGTTGATTATTTCTAATACATGAATCCTCATGGTCGAAATTACCTTAAAATAGTTTACCATGATAACCTAGTTTTAATTTTTTTTCATGCATTAATATTAATAACTAAATAATCAGACCTTAATGGTTGACAAAATTATTAAATAAAGTCCTTATCAATCAATAAAAATAATAAATATTTGAATGAAATTTTTTTTTTACAAAGGTTTTTTTTGTAAATTTTTCAACCATTTTTGGTCTCTTAAGATAGATATAATTTTACCACATTTAGAAATAATATTTGAGGAAATGAGGTTCTTTTATGAAATCCTCTTGTAAATATTAACTTATAATGAATTTTTATGTAATTTATGAATACTTTATTTTTTGAGGAATTGGGAATATAAAATGGTTATTATTGAAAACATCCTTTCAATTATTATTTTAATTTTTACATATTTTAAATTTTGTATAATATTTTTTTTAAAAAAATATTATAATTAATCTAATTTGTTCAATGGATTCAATTATCTATCCAATTTAGTGTGTTAAGCTCATTAAATTATCAACGAGTTCAATTTAAAACTAAATCATGCCACATATCTAAATTGTTTTTACTATTAATTTATTTATGACATAAAATCATAATATAAAGTACCATATAATAATACAAAATTATATTTTTGTATCAATGAATAGTAAAAACATTGAAAATGAATTATTTTGGTTAGGCTTAAAAATGATTTACCAAGGGTTAAACTATGATGACAATAGTTGAAATGACAATTTTTCCATATTCTATTTGACATCCAAATTTTTTCCATATATAATATAAGTTATGATAATTAAACTGTTTTTATTACTTATTCATCATATAAACCTAGATAAAATTAATTCATTTCATAAATACCTTGTGTTTAATCTCCTAGTCTTATAATACAGATTCCCATATTATCTCTACATAACACATCAAATGACATTTTATTAATCCAATATCAACTGAAATACCTTCATTACATCCCTAACTAGGATCTAGAGTCCTTGTTTTTATCAAATAACCACTATTGTGGGGATCTTGGTATAGACATAATGAGGATCTACAAAGAAGAGTTATTATTCATATCCACAACTCATCATTTTATATCATCCAAAAACATTATAAAACAATATAAAAATATAATAAATTAATTAAATAATAATATTACTTATAATAGTATGTCATCAGGTGAATGGAATTACTTATATCACTCCCCACATTCATAAAATCTGAAATTAAATTTCAAATCATGTTTATAGACGAATAATACATCGCAAACTAATTAAATTTTTTGTCTGTCACGGCCTATCAGGGAATGATAAAATGATGTATGTAATTATTTTATTTGATATTTAATACTTAATTATTATTCTATATTTATAACCTCGAATATAATTAACAACATTCCAATCCTTTGGAAAATGATAACATCACTTGTGCATACAAGTGGACTACCTCCTCCACGTAGGGATATGAGATGTTATTCAATATATTTTTCCATGGCTAGTAATATGAATTTATTCAATGAATTTTAATGTTATATTTATTTATAATACTGTAACAACCCGATATTTTATGAGAATTATTATTTTTATTTTTATTGATGTTTTTTTGTACATTACTCCAAAATTAGTATGTTTTATATGCAATACCGTATTAGCTTTTAGTATTCGCAACACTATTATTCGCTTGTGTTATAAACAATTTCAAGTAAATTTTGTAGAAATTATTCAACGCAACAATAAGTGTAGATTTCTTTTAATGTATAAATGAAATGAGTTTTGATTATGTTATATGCAACAACAAAGGGATCTTACACTACACGCAGCCTTGACTTGACTTGCATTACATGCAATCACGACCTTCCTTGATAGTGTATGTAGTACGCAATACCAGGTTTCACTAAACAAACATATATTTTTATAATATTATTATGAACTAGATTTTATGAATAGTATTGACTACATTTTTAATGTTATTATTCATATTACACATTTTCTAGAACATAGTGTGAGGAAAAAATAAATTTTTCGAATAAAATAAGTATTTTTCAAAAAAATGCAGTTTTGCCGCATTTTGATGGCGCACCCACATTAAATAAAGTTTTTGACATGTTCATAAGTTCAATTTCACAAAATAAAATTCTTCTTTGGAATCAAGATATAAAAATTTACTTTGGATAAATTTTTCATCTCATTCTGATAACATTCATATTTTAATAAATAGTAAAAACACGCTATATTTTAATTAAAAACAACTTTTTTCATCGTAATAATTTATATGGTTAAATTATAATATTTAATGGTTTTAAATTATAAATAGAAAATATTTTTACCATTTAATATAATTTATTTCATTAGCATTGATTTTACATTGAATTTATAGGTAAAATCATTTCAATCTTTTGCAATGTTTTAACTTTTAAAACTCGTTTTCATAACAACGAGATTAATTCTAAATTAATTTCTACACCTTATGTGATTTGAATTTGAAAAAATTGATTACATATTTTGAATCAGTATGTCTAAATTATGTTAATAAACTACTTTTTATTTTTAGTCATTATGAATAGTAACTACGGAAAATTTTATTTACCATAGTTAAAGGTAAATCGATGTAATTAAGGGGAAATATAATATTTTAAAATTACCATAACACTTGTCCTAATATAATAGGATTATTATATTTTACCCTAAATCATACTTGGGTGGAAATGGAATCTAATGGAACCCACTTGTATTTCATTAAGACCTTTTATTTAGTTTATTTAAAGGAAAGAGAAATGTCTCACTCAATCATTAATAATTATATTATTATTAATATATAGTTATACATAATATAAATTAGATTATAAATACTAATTTGAAAGAAATTTCTTTTATCTTTATCATGGTAATTTATTTGTAATTTTTAATAAATATTGTATTACCCTAAAATCTTATACATTAATGACGTAGAAATTATTTATTAAGTGAAAAATCATTAATATAGTTTTTATTAATATAATAATACCTATCAAGATGACCATAAACATGAAAAATTTAATTTTCAAGTATATCGATACCCTAATAATCCAAGAGTCTATATTTGGACTATTTGGAGGCTTATAAAACTGATTTGGGAATTTATATTATTTTATTTTAATTGATGTCAAAGAAGTCACCTTCATAATTTAATAAATATACAAATTTAAATGTTGTTATTTTAAGATGCTAAATTCGAGTTCAAATATTATTATGAAATATATTATATTTATATTTATCATAGGATTTTATTTTTAATTTTTAATCATCTAATAAGTATATTAAATGATTATACAAAAATGATGTAGTAATTGTTTTATTAAGAAAAATATCAAATAAATGGTTTTATAAATATTAAAATAAACCTTATATGAACTAATTAATGTTCTCCATAAATTTTATTGATGAATATGACTTGTTATTAATCTATTAAATAGGTTCTTTAGAAAATATATTCTTTTTGTATTTTATTTAAATTCAAAATAATGAATTGTGTCAAAATTGACACTATTGATATTTTATATAATTAAATTGTTTAAAAATCCCAAAAATATTTAAAAATTAAAAATTAAAATTTATATGATCTAAAATGTCATTGGATATCAAATTAGGTATAATAAATAACACATAAGTAATTATTTATAACAATATAAAATTTATAACATTAATAACAAAAATAAAATTAAATAGATTAAATAAGGATAAATCCAAATGATAAGGTTTAAAATAAAATAAAAACATGTATAAATTTATTTTTTTTGGTGAGATTACAACCATATATTATTTAATATCTGAATTTGAGTCACTTTAGAAGTTTTTATGTGGGGATTGGGTTTAATATAAATTAATAATTTAGAGGTTTCCAAATGTCACCCTCTCCTCCCTTATAAAAGGGCACATCCTCCCTCTCCTTTTCACATCACATTGAGCCTTCATGCTCAGACATCCCCTAAAAATTTCTTTTCTAAACCTATATATTTATATCATAGAGGTTCTGGTCTTCTCAAAATACCAACTATAGTTCCCTAAGAAGAAGTTTAAATGAGGTGCGTCGACGAAGAGGTAATCTCTTCTACTGACTCCTTCAAGTTTCCTTCTTCTTATACTTCCTCTTATTTAGTTTTTTCATTATAAAGTAATAAAATCAGTATTAATTATATAATTATATGTTTTTATAAAAATTAAACAACTCTATTTCATCTTCTATCCATCCTATGGAAAATGAAATCATCGTGCGTGCGTATGTAAGGAATACCGTCTCCACGTCATGGTGTAATCAGTTTTTCCACCACCACCTTACTTGGATGGGTATAATGGTGTAAATAATAAATAAATATGGTTATTATAACATCATACTAATTATGAGATATTATATGATCCACTCCAATTCAATTCAATAATTATGGGAATGATATCATCGCTCGTGCGTACGTACGGATTACAATCTCCACGACGCAATGAGATTCATTATCCATGTTAACCATTAAAAAATGATTATAAAAAGTATATATAATTAATAATATTGAAATATATGACACTATAAATCTACTGTATTTCTGTATATATATATGTGTGTGTGTGTGTCATCTACTGACATCCATTCAAGTCAATAAGGATGGAAAACAACGTTCATGCATACGTATGGCCCACCATGTCCATGAACGGTGTATTTCATTTCACATATCAATCAGTTATATATATATATATATAATGAATATATATGATATATAAATCATGATTTAAATTCTGGAAGTAATTAAATCATGATATAATTAATGATAATATCAATAACAACAATTTCAAACATGTATGATAAATAAAACGATTTTACCCAAAACGCTGCTTTATCATTAAATTTACAAAAGAACGGGTAATATAAAGTCATAAGTGAACCATATATAATATCATAAAAATTAATATGATTCTTTAATAATTCAATGAAATTATTTAAATCATTATATAGGAGTCTCATACACATATGGTAGAAATTTGACATAAGGTAAGGGATAATTTTGTAATCTCATTTTTATCTGAGACTCCTTATACGTAAGTATTTACTGGGGTTATATTTTTCATCCACATCCATAAAAATATTTTCATAAAGTGTATAATTTTATTCCATGTATTTTTAATTTCATGTTTACCACTATTGACATTACTTTGTTTTATGGAAGTAATCTCTCTCTTTTTTACCAAATGTGGTACTTTTTGACATTTTGGTTAAAAGTGCGAGGAGAATGTTTTTTTAACTTATAGGGCGTGAACATATTTTTACGGTTTTATAATGCCTTATTTTCATGAAGCTTACTCTACCTGATTTCATGACTATTTTCAACAAAATCATTTTCTTTTAAAATTTCATGACAATTTTTGAAATGAAAATGATTTTGAAGAAGAAAGGATATTTTCCCCTAGAATTTATTTCAAGTGTTTTATCAAAACCATTTCCCATCTAACATGACATTATTTCATTTGTGAATATTTCAAGTATAAGTTCTCTTTTATTTAAATGTTTTAACTTTTCTTATGATGAAATGATATCCATTTGATCTATATGGATTATGTTATGATGTGATGATGTTTATGAAATCCATTTTAATATTTGGGTTATGATGAATGATTTATGTTCATTTTGTGGCACAAGAAATAATGATTTCAATATGAGATTGGTGGGACCTATATCTCCCTCAAATCCATTGGGTAAATATTTATATCTCATGATATAGACATGGCTGGAATGGTACGTTAATCCGGTTCAGTGATACATGACTAGAACGAGGATTGAACTTGATTCAGAAAGGGACTTTGTCCACTAAGATTGTCTTGACAGCAATGCCTTGGCTAATATGGAAATTATATCATGTGATTAATGGTTATCTATAATTACATGTTTTATTCCCATGCTATTTTATCATGATTAATGTTTTATATGATCTATGCATTATGTACTTTCATGTTTTATGTAATTGTTCAAGATTTTGATGTTTAAACATTATGTTCATGTTTTTAAGTTCCAATATATATGATTTGTTTTATTATATCCATGCATACCCTTACTGTGAATTTGGGCTCACCCTTTATATGTTTTCATTTCCCTAGGATTTAATGAAAGGTTTTAGGTAAGAAAACAAATAGAGAAGATCATTATGGGTGATGTTGAAGATCTTTCACCACGGTTAGAAGTTTATATTCCGAGCATCCAAATACACTAAACTATTACGATCCTTGAGTTTTGGTTTTTGTTATGTATTAAGTATTCCACAAAATTAATTTACTGTCTATGTACATCAATCTTGGGTCTCTATAATTCGTATCAGAGGCAAAGGAGGTAGGAATGAATTTGATCCTTGGGAACTCTCACATGTGAGCGTTGGACAAAGCATGTCTCTCCGCCCAAGGGCTTCATAAGGAAATGGTTGCCACTGGGGATGGTGGTGTGTCCCACCCAGGGGGTGTAGCCACCCATGGAGTTACCTGATAGGTATCAATTATAGTCCACTGGATGTAATTCCATACCACTACAGTTGGTATCAGAGGAAAGGATTAGTCAACCTTTGTAAACTAGGATGCGAGAACTTTAGTGAGATCCCTAGAGATATTTCCAAGGTATGTCTAGGGATGTCCCTAAGGACTAGTAAAACTATATGATACAGTCCTATTATTATGTTTATGATCATGAAAAACCTAGGGTGAACCTAGGGTTTCATGGATTAAAGAATGTTTGATAAGTTAGACATCTCATAAGTTACTTTTTATGATTAGTTGGTTCCTTGTTATTTTAACTATTTCTTAAACCATGGGATTTGGTTTTAGTCAATGGAGGGATCCAGAAGGAATTGGGTCAACATTGAATTTAATGGAAAAATTGGTGACTATGAGCAACAAAATTGCGTAATTCCTAGAAACAACGATTTTTTGATTATGTCAAATCTTTCATCACGATATATGATTAATAAGGTGAACAATAGTGGAATTCCTAATTCATCAAATAAGTGGAAGATGGAATTTTATGCATATTCACATGGTGAGGAGCATAGAGAAAGGAATATTGATATATCTAAAGAAATAATGGAGAACCTTGATGAATACATCAAATGTAGGGGAAGATGTTATCTGTGTAGAGAGAAGGTTTATAGAGTGACACACTGTTATGGAGTTAAATGTCTTATCTGTGGTGAACATGGGCATTACCCAACTCAATTCCCTGACCTAAGAGGTTACTTCTAAATCAAGGAAGGAATTATTCCTAGGAAGCCATTGAAGATAATGGATTAAAATTTTTATGTATTGGGATTCAAGAATTATTTTGTTGAGGTACTTATATAGTATATTGGAATATCAATGTATTGGTCCATTGTGGTTTTAAAAAAATTATATTGTACCAGTAATAATGAAAAGTGATTGAAATATTTTTAGAATGTAGATGATATACGCATAATCCAGGGATAAAGATAAAATAATATGTTTGATAGTATTCATGAGCACATGACTAATATATGGATAAGTGATATAATGGTTTGAGTATATATAAATTTTGAGAGTTTGGTATGTGGAAAGAGTTAACTTTTAACAGCATTCATGTTTTCACTAAAGTACAATGGGTATTCATATTTCAAGAGAATACATGATTATGTTATTCACATGTTTGGAATGTGACCAACAGCAGGATATATTTTATGATATATGAGGGGGAAATGAAGGAATTCACATGCTCAGTAGATGAAATTTCAAGTATTCAGACAGAAGTATTTTTGATAAGCCTAAAGGATCGAATGGACATCATATAGTATTGCTTATGTCTATAACTTTTTTTATTTCTGAAATGTTATGATATTTTAGTTTTAGAAAAAGGAAAACCTACAGGACAGAGGACAACTTGTCACGTCGGAAAAGGCTGCGGGAATCAAACCCACAATTGAAGTATGACAGGCTTTCATCAACTACCAATCACCTATAGGAAGTCCCTGGTCAACAGAAACTAGTTTTATTTGATCAAGCGGTATGATAGATGAAGTATAATTCCATTTTAGGAACCATATATGATAAATCTCACCATAGATGGAATTATATATATAAAATTTGATAACCTCGTGTTTGAGACATATGGAATGTTCTTTCATTCTATCGTATGATCTGCTAACACTTCATGGAAGGCAAATTCAACTTCATTTCATTATGGTATGAAGTGGAAATTGTCCAAGGCACAAACAACATCGAGATTGTACAAAAATAAAGAAAGTATATCTTATATTTCATATTTTTTCAACATTAGGGAAATGATATTGAAAACAAAAAATTCTATCCTAGTGCTCATATATCTGATTAATCAGATGGTACCATAGATCATCACAAATTTATAGCATTGTGATTGTTTGCTTTTTCATAGCCATGTTCTCTACCACTCTCCATAAGAAATTGATAGTTAGATTTTTCTTCCATATCAATATTTTCACCTATGTTCTCCTATGTGGGAACCCAATGATGAGTTAATTTGGGTAACCGCTATGTTTCATACTTCAATTTTTTTTGTGTTCCTCTTTAAGATGCGGGTTTCTATGAAAGAAACATTCATGTAGTAAACCATTTATAACCCCGACGAATTTCGAGGGTGAAATTCCTTTTAAGAGGGGTAGAATGTAACAACCCGATATTTTATGAGACTTATTATTTTTAATTTTATTGATGTCTTGTGTTGTGTGCTACACCAAAATTAGCTTGTTCTATATGCAACACCATATGAGCTTGTAGTATAGGCAACACTATTTTTCGTTTTTGTTACACACAATTTCATGTTCTTTTTTAGAAATTATTCTACGCAACATTAAGTGTATATATAGTTTAATTTATAAATAAAATAAGTTTTGATTATGTTATATGCAATAAAAAAGGGATCTTTCACTACACGCAGCCTGGACTTGGCTTGCATTACACGCAATCACAACCTTCCTTGATAGCGTTTGTAGTAAGCAATACCGGGTTTGACTAAACAAATGATATATTTTTATAATATTATTACGAACTATACAATATGAATATTATTAACTAAATTTTTATTTTTATTATTCATCTTACACATTTTATTGAACATCGTGTGAGAACAAAATAAATTTTTCGAGTAAAATAAGTTTTTTTTAAATGCAGTTTTGCCACCTTTTCATGGAGCACCCACATTAAATCTTGTTTTTGAACTTTTTATAAGTTAAATATGACAAAATAAAATTATTCTTTGGAATCAAGATATATAAATTTACTTTGGATAAATTTTTCATATTATTCTGATAACTTTCATATTTTAATGACTAGTAAACACATGCAATATTTTAATCAGAAACACCTTTTTCATCATAATAATTTATATGGTTAAATTATAATATTGAACGGTTTTAAAGTATAAATAGAATATATTTTTTTCATTTAATATAATTTATTTCATTATCATTTATTTTACATTGAATTCATAGGTAAAATCATTTCAATCTTTTGCAACGTTTTACTTTTTAAAAATAGTTTTCTTAACAAATGGATTAATTTTAAATTAATTTATGAAACTTCTGTGATTTGAATTTGGAAAAATGGATTCCATATTTGGAATTGGAAGGTCCAAATTATCTTAATAATAATTTTTTTATTTTTAGTCATTATGAATAGAAAATACGGTAAATTTAATTTTCCATAGTTAAAGGTAAATCATTGTAATTAAGGGTAAATATAATATAATAAAAATACACTAAAACATGTCCTAATATAATTGGATGATTATATTTTACCCTTAATCATAATTTGGTCGTAATGGAATCTAATGGAACCCACTTGTATTTGATTAAGTCTTTTTATTTAGTTTATTTAAAGGAAAGTGAAATGTCTCACTCAAACTTTAATAATTAGATTATTTTTAATATATAGTTATACAAAATATAAATTCGATTATCAATACTAATTTGAATGATAATTTATTTTCCTTTATCATGGTAAAAAAATTACAGTTTAATAAATATTTTATTACCTTAAAATATTATACATTAATGATGTAGAAATTATTTAATTAGTGAAAAATCAATAAAATTTCATTTATTAAAATAATAATACATAACAAAAGTACCCGAAACATGACCAAACATTTTGGGTCGAGTATATATATACCATAAACATAAAAGGGTATATATTTGGATCATTTGGAGCCTTATAAAATAGATTAGGACATTTACATTATTTTATTTTAATTCATGTCAAAGATGTCACCTTCATAATTTAATAAATATAAGAATTTAAATGTTGTGATTTTAAGATGATATATTCGAGTAAAAATATTATTATTAAAGGTATTATATTTATCTTCATCATAGGATTTTATTGTTAATTTTCATTCAACTAGTATGTATATTAACTGATTATACAAAAATAATGTAGTAATTGTTTTATTAAGAGAAATATCAAATAAATGGTTTTATATATTTTAAAATAAAAATTATATGAACTAATTAATGTTCTACAAAAATTTTATAGAATAATATGACGGGTTATTAATCTATTAAATAGGTTTTTTCAAAAATATATTCTATTTTGATTTTATTTAAATTCAAATAAATGAATTTAGTCAAAATTGACACTATTGATATTTTATATTATTAAATTGTTTAAAAATCACAAATTTTTTTAAAAATTACAAATTAAAATTTATATGATATAAAATGTCATATTCTACCAAATTAGTTATAATTTAAAACACAGAAGTAAGTATTTTTATCAATATAAAATTTATAACATTATTAGCACTAATAAAATTATATTTATTAAATAAGGATAAATCAAAATGATAAGGTTTAAAATAAAATCAAAACATGTCTAAATTTTATTTTCTGGTGAGATTACAACCCTATCTTATCTAATATCCTAATTTGAGTCACTTTTGAAGTTTTTATGTGGGGTTTGGTTTTATTATAAATTAATATATTAGAGGTATCCAAAGGTGCCCCTCTCCTCCCTTATAAAAGGGCACCTCATCCATCTCCTCTTCACAAAACATTGTGTCTTCAAGCTCAGCCAACCCCTACCAATTAAACCTCTCATCCTCTATAGTTATATAATAGAGGTTCTTGTCTTCTCAAAAGACCAACACTAGTGCCCTAAGAATAAGTTTAATGGAGGTGCATCTAGGTAGAGGTAATCTCTTCTACGGACTCTTCGACGTTTCTTTCTTATTCTACTTCCATTTCTTTAGTTGTTTCATTATTAAGTTATAACATCAGTATTACATATATACTGATATTTTATTATAAATATGAAACAAACCTATTACAACTTCTATCACTAGTACAGTCATGTCCTTTAGCAGCTGCCAAAATCCGTCGCTAAAGGTCTATAGCGGCCGCCCAGCGTCCGCCAAGTGGCGGCCGCTTTTTCCCCGTCGTTGTTGCTATTTGAGACCGCCACTTGGCAGACGCTATAGGGAAACTGGGATGGGATTTAGCGGCCGTCGAATGGCGGCTGGTAAAGGTGTCCATGGAAACAGCTATAGCGGCCGCCAAATGGTGGCCGCTATATGCGATCCCTTTAGCGGCCCCTTTAGATTTTAAATTTTCTAAAAAAAATTCAATTACAGAATAATATATACCCAAATAAATATAATTAGTCATCTTCCATTCTCCACATGCATCATCAAATAAATCTACATAACAAAATTTAATAACCAAATTAGAAACGAATAATAATTAGAATGATTCACGGTGATTTCAGGTCAATCTGTGGTCGTCCGCTATGAATTTGACCGTTATACGCCCGTTTTGGCCATTTATGACACCAGAACTGCGTTCTCGGACACTGTGGGCACACGGAACATTCTATTGATGTTCCGTCTGCTCGACCACTTCCAAAATCAGTCACCCGTATTTTTCGTCTGATTTCAAGCCATTACGACTTCGTTCGGCCCATTTGAACCCCCCCCCCCCCCACGCGCGTTTTTGAAGCGCGCGCATCACTTAAAACACGCATATTGTGGTCGTCCTCTATGGATTTGGCCATTTGACGCCCGTTTTGGCCGTTTATGAGACTAGAACTGCATTCTCGGTCACCGTGGGAACACGGCATGCCCGATTGACGTGTCGTCTGCTTGACCACTTCACAAATCACTGACGCATATTTGTCGTCTGATTTCAGGCCATTCCAACTTTTTTCGGCCCGTTTGGTCCCCCCCCCCCCCCACGCCTGTTTTTGAAGCACACACATCACTTAAAACACGAATATTGAGTTGAACCGCGCAAACCGCATGTCTGATTGATGTTATGTCTGCGCGTACACATCACGAATATTAATTAGAATGTTTCACGGTGGTTTGAGGTTAATCTATGGTCGTCCGCTATGAATTTGACCGTTAGACGCCCGTTTTGGCCGTTTTTTACACCAGAACTGCAGTCTCGGTTACCGCGGGCACACGACACGTCCTATTGACGTTCCGTCTACTCGCCCGCTTCCAAAATCACTCACCCGTATTATTCGTCTGATTTCAAGCCATTCCGATTTTGTTTGACCCATTTGGACCCCCCACACGCGTTTGTGAAGCACCTGCATCACATAAAACACGCTTATTGAGCCATACCGTGCAAACCGCACGTCCGATTGACCTTCCATCTACGGGTAAACGTCATGAATAATAATTATATTGATGCACGATGGTTTTATGACAATACAAGGTTGTCTGTTATGAATTTTACCATTTGACGCCCGTTTTGCCATTTGTGACACCAGAACTGCGTTCTAAGTCACAGCGGGCACACGACACTTCTGATTGACGTGCCGTCTGCTAGACCACTATGAAATTCACTCACCCATATTTTTTGTCTTATTTCAGGCCATTCCGACTTCGTTCGGCACATTTGGACCCCCCTCACGTGCATTTATGAAGCGCGCGCATCACTTAAAACACGCATATTGAGCCTTACCGCGAAAACCGGACATCTGATGGACGTGACGTCTGCGCGTACACATCAAAAATAACAATTAGAATGTCTCATGGTGGTTTTAGGTCAATCTGTGGTTGTCTGCTATTAATTTGACCGGTAGACGCCCGTTTTTGCCGTTTAGGACACCAGAACTGTGTTCTCGGTCACCGTGGGCACACGACAAGTCCGATTGATGTGTCGTCCGCTCGACCACTTCGCAATTCACTCACCCATTTTTTTTGTCTGATTTCAGTCCATTTTGACTTCGTTTGGCCCATTTGGACCCCCCTCACGCGCGTTTATGAAGCGCGCACATCACTTAAAACACGCATATTGAGCTTTCCTGTGCACACTGAACGTTCGATTGACGTGTCGTCTACGCGTACACATCACGAATAATTATTATATTGTAGAACGGTGGTTTCAGGTCAGTTCGAGGTCATCCGCTATAAATTTGATCATTTGACGCCCATTTTGGCCGTTTATGACACCAAAACTACGTTCTCGGTCACCGCGGGCACACGACATGTCCAATTGACGTGTCGTCTGCTCGACCACTTAAAAAATCACTCATCCATATTTGTTGTCTTATTTTAGGCTATTCCGAATTCTTTCGGCCCATTTGGACCCCACCACGTGCGTTTATGAAGCGTGCACATCACTTAAAACACGCATATTGATCCGTACCGCACAAACCGCACGTCTGATTGACGTTCCGTCTGCGCGTACACATCACGAATAATAATTAGAATGTTTCACGGTGGTTTCTGGTCAATCCAAGGTTGTACGTTATGAATTTGACCATTTGATGCCCGTTTTGGCCGTTTAAGACACCAGAACTGCGTTCTCGGTCACCACGGGCACACGACACATCCGATTAACGCATCGTCTACTTGACAACTTTGTCATTTACTCACCCTTATTTTTTGTCTGATTTCAGGCCATTCCGACTTTGTTCAGCTCATTTGGACCCCCCTCACGTGCGATTGTGAAGCGCACAGATCACATAAATCACGCATATTGAGCCTTACCGCGCAAACTGCACATCCGATTGACGTGTCGTCTGTGCATACACATCACGAATAGTAATTATATTTTTTTCACGGTGGTTTTAGCTCAATCTGTGGTCGTTCGCTATGAATTTGACCATTTGACACCCGTTTTGGACGTTTATGACACCAGAACTGTGTTCTCGGTCACCGCGGGCACACGACACGTCCGATTGACGTGCCGTCTTCTCGACCACTTTAAAAATCACTCACCCGTATTTTTTGTCTGATTTATGGCCATTCTGACTTCGTTCGGCCCATTTGGACCCCCACGCGCATTTATGAATCGTGTGCATCACTTAAAACACGCATATTGAGACGTACCACACAAACCACACGTCCGATTGACGTTCTGTATGGGCGTACACGTCACAAATAATAATTAGAATATTTCACAGTGGGTTTAGGTCAATTCGTGGCCATCTGCTATGAATTTGACAATTAGACGCCCGTTTTGGCCGTTTATGACACCAGAACTACGTTCTCAGTCACCGCGGGCACACGGCACGTTCGATTGACATGTCATCTGCTCGACCACTTCTCAATTCACTCACCCGTATTTGTCGTTTGATTTCAAGCCATTACGACTTCGTTCGGCCCATTTGGACCCCCCTCACGCGCGTTTTTGAAGCGCACGTATCACTTAAAACACGCATATTGAGCCTTACCACGCAAACCGAACATCCGATTGACATGTCGTCTACACGTACACGTCACGAATAATAATTATAATGTTACACGGTGGTTTCTGGTTAGTATGTGGTCGTCCGCTATTAATTTCACCATTAGACGCCCGTTTTGGCCGTTTATGACACCAGAACTGCGTTCTCAGTCACCGTGGGCACACGGCACGTCCGATTGACGCAACGTCTGCTCGACCACTTCGCAATTCACTCACCCGTATTTTTTGTCTGATTTCAATCCATTCCGACTTCGTTCGCCCCATTTGGACCCCCCTCACACGCGTTTGTGAAGCGCGCACATCACTAAAAACACGCATATTGAGTCTTACCGCGCGAACCACACGTCTGATTGATGTATCGTCTACGCGTACATCTCAAGAATAATAATTACATTGTTTCACGGAGGTTTCAAGTCAATCCAAGGTCGTCCTCTATGGATTTAACCATTTGACGCCCGTTTTGGCTGTTTATGACACCAGAACTACATTCTCGGTCACCACGGGCACACGGCACGTCCGATTGAAGTGTCATCTTCTCGACCACTTAAAAAAACACCCACCCGTATTTGTCGTCTGATTTCAGGCTATTCCGACTTTTTTTGTCCCGTTTGGTCCCCCCCCTCCACGCCCGTTTATGAAGCACGCACATCACTTAAAACACACATATTGAGCCGTACCGCGCAAACCGCGCGTCCGATTGACATTCCGTCTACGCGTACACATCACGAATATTAAATATAATTTTTCACAGTGGTTTCAGGTCAATTTTTTGTCATCCTCTATGAATTTGAATGTTAGACGCCCGTTTTGGCTATTTATGACACCAGAACTGTGTTCTCGGTCACCGCGGGCACACGGCACGTCTGATTGACGTTCTGTCTACTCGAACACTTCCAAAATCACTCACCCATATTTTTCATCTTATATCAAGCCATTCCAACTTTGTTTGGCCCGTTTGGACCCCCCCCCCCACGCGCGTTTATGAAGCACCCACGTCAATTAAAACACACATATTGAGCCTTACTGTGCAAACTGCACATCTGATTGATGGCAGCGTACATGTCACAAATAATAATTATATTGTTGCACGGTGGTTTCATGTCAATTTGAGGTTGTATTCTATGAATTTGACCGTTTGACGCCTGTTTTGGCCGTTTATGACTCCAGAACTTCGTTCTTGGTCACCACAGGAACACGACACGTCCGATTGAGGTGTCGTCTGTGCGACCACTTCAAAAATCACTCACCTGTATTTTTCGTCTGATTTCAGGACATTCTGACTTCGTTCGGACCATTTGGACCCCCAAATGCGTTTTTGAAGCACGCACATCACTTAAAACAGGCATATTGAGACGTACCGCGCACACCGCACGTCCGATTGATGTACCGTCTATGTGTACACATCACGAATAATAATTAGAATGTTTCACGATGGTTTTAGGTCAATAAGTGGTTTTTCGCTATTAATTTGACCATTAGAATCCTGTTTTGGCCGTTTATGACACCAGAACCGTGTTCTCGGTCACCGTGGGCACACGGCACGTCCGAATGACGTACAGTCTGCTCGACCACTTTTCAATTAACTCACATATATTTTTCATCTTATTTCAATCCATTCATTCTTCATTTGGCCCATTTGGACCCCCCTCACGTGCATTTATGAAGTGTGTGCATCACATAAAACACACAGAATGAGCCTTACCGCGCAAATTGCACGTCCGATTGATGTGTCGTCTACGCGTCCATGTCACGAATAACAATTATATTGTTCCATGGTGGTTTTAGGTCAATCTGTGGTCGTCCACTATGAATTTGACCATTTGACGCCCGTTTTGGCCATTTGTGACACCATAACTGAGTTCTCGGTCACCTTGGGCACACGGCACATCCGATTGACATGTCGTCTTCTTGACCACTTCCCAAATCAGTCACCCATATTTTCATTCTGATTTTAGGCCATTCCGACTTCTTTCGACCCATTTGGACCCCCACTCACATTTATGAAGTGCGCGCATCACGTAAAACACGCATATTGAGCCTTATAGTGCAAACTGCGCGTCCGATTAATGTGTCGTCTATGCGTACACATCAAGAATAATAATTATATTGTTTCACGGTGGTTTAAAGTTTATTAGAGGTCTTCTGATAGGAATTTGATAGTTTGACGCCCGTTTTGGCCGTTTATGACACCAGAACTGCGTTCTCGGTCACGACGGGCACACGACATGTCCAATTGAGGTTACATCTGCTCTTCCACTTCAAAAATCACTCACCCATATTTTTAATCTGATTTCAGGCCATTGCAACTTCGTTTGACCCATTTAGACCACCCACGCGCATTTATGAAGCGCGCATCACTTAAAACATGCATATTGAGCCTTACCGTGCAAACCGCATGTCCGATTGGTGTGTCGTCTATGCGTACATGTCAGGAATAATAATTATAATGTTTCACGGTTGTTTTAGGTCAATCCGTGGTCTTCCTCAATGAATTTTACTGTAGACACCCGTTTTGGCCGTTTATGGCACCAGAACTGCATTCTCGGTCACTGCGGGCACACGACACGTCCGATTGACGTGCTATCTGCTCGACCACTTCCCAAATCAATAACCCGTGTTTGTAATATTATTTTAGGCCATTCCAACTTTGTTCGTCTCATTTGGACCCCCACCCCCTTGCGCATTTATGAATCACACATATCACTTAAAACACGCATATTGAGCCTTACCGTGCAAACCACAAGTCCGATTGATGTTCCTTCTGTTTGTACACATCACGAAATAAATTATATTGTTTCACGGTGGTTTCAAGTCATTCTGAGGTCATCCTCTATGAATTTGACCATTTGACGCCCGTTTTTTCCATTTATGACACCCGAACTGCGCTCTCGGTCACTGTGGGCACATGGCGCATCTGATTGATGTGACGTCTTCTAGACCACTTCAAAAATCACTAACGTATATTTTTAGTCTGATTGAAGGATATTACGACTTTGTTCGGCCCGTTTGGACCCCCCACACATTTTTATGAAGTAGTCGCATCACTTAAAACACGCATATTGAGCCGTACCGCGCAAACTGCACGTCCGATTGACGTGCTGTCTGGGCATACATGTCATGAATAATAATTACAATGTTTCCACGGTGGATTTAGGTCCGAAATAATAAAACAAAATATTATAGGTAAAAAAGGAAAATTACATTCACTAAGGATATAAAAACTTCTAGAGAATTCATCAACACAAATGAAATTACCTCATGCATGGGGTTCATTCTCATCTGGATCACCAATATCACTACGAAGTCCACCAGCTGTATTCGGAGCCTACAATATATATTAATATTATGTATATTAGACATATCAATAAAATTCAATCTGAGTACGGTTTGTTTTATTGTTTACCTGTGGCACCACTTGTTGCGTCGTCATATCATCGATACGTGATGACATCTGTGACAGCCTCTCCTCATATTCTGCATGTAACTACTGAAACTGTGCATCAAAATTGCGCTGCATAAACTACATGGAAGAATCTATCTTAGCCTGTGTGCACATCCCTGACTCTCTTCATGAATCCATGACATCTTCTCTAACAACTGCACGTTATGGGACACCACCGCCATAAGTCAAAGAATAACCATGACCATCACGCCCCACGACACGGTGAAATATTTGATCTCTACACACAATACAACGTCGTTGATCATCTGGAAACTCTACCAACTGAGCGTCAAACTGTGCCTGTTGAATATAATGAATCAATGAACAAATATTAATAATTTATATAAAATAATAATACATTTATTAGTAAATAATTTTCTTACTATAACACCGGCAACATCGGGATCACCCGCCCTACGAGTCCTCATCGATATGGAAATCAGATCGATTGGCTCACCCCGTTGGTGTAACTATAAAAAATGGGTTCACCATGTTATACTAAAATATTTTTAAAATATGAATGAAATAGTGAATTCTAAACTTACATCATGTCGGAGTTGTGACACATGTCGAGTGCCCAGTTTGGAAGGCGTGCCCTACATTGCCTGATTATGTGAATGACGAGAAGACACAGTGTACATTCAATGTATTGACATAGTAGAAATTTAAAAAATTAGTCATTTATCGATTAAAAGTAATAAATCATACCATCCCTGCCTCACTCGAACAAAACTCAACCAAATCTTACCACTGCGTAGGAAGAATGCCTAGAGGGACTCGCTGTAGAATGTCTGGCACACCGGAAAATGGTGTCCAGTGATCTCTCTTCACCCTTGACTTGCAATCCTTAAATAATTTTCGGCATTTGGACATACATACAGCCCAAAACTCATCAGGACAGGATGTCAAATTATCCTTCTAAAAACAATTGTCAGTATATGGGACAATAATAATAACAATATATCATGAAAAATTAAACATTGAATTTACCTGAACCTCCCTCCATAATCATTCCATCGTATCTTGGGGGAAGAACTCCAGTCACAAGTCTTCAAATGGAATCTGTGTGAGTCTCGTATCATATTCCCAAACAGACGACCCAATGCAGTAGCACCATCTCCAACTGGATGAAATGTGTCGTCAAATAAC
Source organism: Viscum album (assembly GCA_963277665.1). Lineage (NCBI taxonomy): Eukaryota > Viridiplantae > Streptophyta > Magnoliopsida > Santalales > Viscaceae > Viscum > Viscum album. The sequence continues at coordinate 2,100,593,070 of OY728127.1, read as the reverse complement.
ACATCTAATTGGGCTACCTAGTTCCAGGATCGAACCCCTCTACCAGGACCCCAACGTCTTCTAGAAGAAGCATTATATCCTGATAAACATAAATTCATAATTCAATTACAATATAAATTAATGATTAGAAACAATTATGGAAATATACATAGAAAATTACAATAAATTAATTTAGAAAAATGAAATCATACATACCGACAACATCAGGTGAACCACTATAACCACCCTGTGACATACCTACATTAAATGATATTATAGTTAAATCATGAAATTTTCATATATATAACACATAAATATTTTTAAAAATAATAACTGGGGATATAATTACAATTTTCACTAAAAATAAAATTTGAACAATAAAAAACACATATCATTAACATCTAAAAACCAAATTTTAAGGATAAAAAACATTACCTGCGGAGGACTCGACCGTGGGTAATGGGGTGTGACTCGATTGCAGATCCCTGACGGCGTAGTGACTTGACGACATGGTTTCGTTGGCCGAGGCATGGGAGGGTTCTACACGGCAGGGCACAACGGACCAGGAGGGTCCAACGGAGGCAGGAGGACTTGTCGGAGGGATGCAATGAGGCCGGGAGGGGATGACGGTGGTAGGACTGTCCAAAGGGGCAGCGCGAAGGCAGGGGGTGGGGATTGTATGGTCGCGGGGGTGTTGGGGTCATGGGGGTGCAGTGCGGAGGCATGGTGGTGGGGGTCGCTGGGGTTGTGGGTGCCACAACACAGAGGAACGGGGTGGGGTCTGTGGGGGTCGGGGTCGCCGGGGGATGTCGGGGTCGCCAGGAGGTCTGGGGTCTGGGGTCGGGGTCGATGGAGGTCAGGGTCGCGGGAGGTTGGTGGTCGAGGAGGGGTAGCTGGGGGTCCGGGAGGGGTCGCCGGGGGTCGGGATCGTTGGGGGGAAGGGGTCGGGGTCACCGGGGGTCGGGGTCGGGGTCGCGAGGTCGGGGAGGGGCGGTCGCGGGGTCGGGGAGGGGGGAAGGGAAAATTTAGTTTTCTAGATATTAAAGTGCAGCGGCCGCCATTTGGCGGCCGCTATTAATAATATTAGAGGCTGCCAATTGGAGGCCACTAAAAGTCCCTTTCCTCGAAAACCATAAATTCTAGTAGTGTATCAATCCTATGGAAAACGTAATCACCGTGTGTGGGTACGTACAGAATACCGTCTCCACGATGTGGTGTAATCAGTTTTCCACCACCACCTTACTTAGATGGGTATAATAGTGTAAAGAATAACTATATATGGTTATTATAACATCATACTAATTCTGAGATATTATATAATCCACTCCAATTCAATTCATTAATTATGGGAATGATATCATCGCTTGTGCGTACGTACAGATTACCGTCTCCATGACGCGATTAGATTCATTCTCCATGTTAACCATTCAAGATTGATTATAAAGTATATATAATGAATAATAATGAAATATATGACATTATAAAGATACTGTATGTATGTATATATATATGTATATTTCATCTACTTACATCCATTCAAGTAAATAAGGAAAGGAAAACAGTGTTCATGCGTACGTACAGCTCTCTGTCTCCATGAACGGTGTATTTCATTTCATTTATCTATCTGTTATATATATATACTGAATATATATGATATATAAATCATTATTTACATTCTCTAGGTAATTAAATCATTATATAATTAATAATAATATCAATAAAAACAAGTCCAAACATATAGAATAAATAAATTGATTTTACCCAAAACGCTGCTTTAACATGGAATTTACAAAATAATGGGGAATATAGAGTAATAAGTGAACCATATATGATATCATAATAATGAATATAGCTCTGTAATAAGGCAGTGACATTATTTAAATCATTATACAGGAGTATCAGACACAAACAAAAGAAATTGGACATAAAGTAAGGGTTGATTTTGTAATCTCATTTTTATCCGAGATTACTTATATGTAAGTATTTACCTGGGTTATATTTTTCATCCATGTCCATAAAATTTTTTTCACAAGGTTTTTAATATTATTCCATGTATTTTTAAAGTCATTTTTACCACTCTTTACTTTTACTTTTTGTTATGGAAGGAATCTTTCTTTTGTTTACCAAACGTCGTACTTTTTGACTTTTTGGTTAAAAGTATGAGGAGATTTTTTTTTACTTATACGACATGAACGTATTTTTACAGTTTTATAAAGCCTCATTTTAATGAATCTTACTCTACAATACTTCATGACTATTTTCAACAAAATCATTTTCTTTTAAAATTTCATGACATTTTTTGAAAAGAAAATGATTTTTATGAAGAAATGATATTTTCATCAATAATTCATTTCAAGTGTTTTATCAAAACCATTTTCCATCTAAGATGACATTATTTCATATATGTATGTTTCATGTATAAGTTCTATATGATTTAAATGTTTTCAGTTTTCTTATGATGAATTGATATCCAATTGTTGAATATGGATTATGTTATAACAGCATGATGTTTATGAAACCCATTTTAATCTTTGGGTTATGATGAATGAATTATGTCTACTATTTAGAACAATTAAGAATGATTTAAATATGAGATGGGTGGGAACTATATCTCTCTCAAATGCATTAGGTAAAGGTTTATATGTCATGGGATAGACATGGCTGGAATAGTAAGTAAATCTATTTCCGTGATACAGGGCTGGAAGGAGGAGTGAACTCGATTCAGAAAGGGACTTTGTCCACTAACATGGTCTTGGCCGCAATACCTTGGCTAATATGTAAATAATATCATGTTAATAATGGGTTACCACAATTACATGTTTTATTCCAATTCTATTTTATCATGATTAATGTTTCTTTATGATTTATGCCTTATGTACTGCCATGTTTTATGTCACTGCTCAAGATTTTGATGTTTAAACATTATGTTCATGTTTTTAAGTTCAAATGTATATGATTTATTTCATTTTATCCATGCATACCCTTACTGAGCATTTGAGAACACCCTTTATATATTTTCTTTTCCCCAGGATTTAAAGAATGGGTTTAGGTATGAAAACAAAAGGGGAAGAACTTTATGAGAGATGTTGAAGATCTTTCACCACAATTAGAAGTTTATGTTCTGAGTTTCCAAAGACACTAAACTATTACGATCCTTGAGTTTTGGTTTTTGTTATGTATTAAGTGTTCCAAAAAATTAATGTACTTTCTACGTACATCAATCTTGGATCTCTACAAATATTTATTATGAAATTATGAATAAATAATTATATTTATTTAATTACTTGTTTTCAAAATATATTATAATATCATTATTGTGCATGTAGGACCTACCATCTTCATTAATGGTGTAAATCATTTTTCATTCTCAATCATTAATGGGACACTAAAAATACATATATAGTTAATATATAAGATAATTATATAATAGTGAAAAATATAAAAAATATGAACCATGATAAATATAGGATGAACAATACTACCAAACCAAATAAAAAAACAATGCAATTATTTACCATATGTTTAAATTTATCGAAAGAGTTGTTAATTAATGGGTGATAAATAATTATAAGTAAATAATATTTTGAGTGATATATATTATTATAGTTATATAATATATTTATATTATGTGTGTATTTATTATAATGTAGTTTAAAACAAATATAAATGAAATATGAGTTGACTTAATGGTTTCTTGTCTAACTTTTAATTTCATGAGACATATTTCATATTTACCACTTATTTCAATTTAATACTGTATATATACATCACCATTTATATTTAATATCATGAATATATATATTCAATTTATATATGGTTTCCTTTGATGTTATTTCATTCATAAGGGTTATTATTAAACAGTTATCAATGCGATAGATTTTTAATTCACAATATCATCATTTTTCAATTTCATTTGTTTATGACTCTATTGGGTGAATTATTTAATTATTATATACTATAAAAATATATATATTATTTTTTGTTGTTATTAATTAAATTTTCAGTAAAAAATACCATTTTATTGTCCTAGGTACATAAAATGGAAGAATTTTTTTCCAAAAAAGATATCAATTAGCACTCCCTTCAGACAATAACCCATTTTATTCCATTTCCATGAATTCTAAATATATTAATATTAAAATTTATTTAAAATTCCTTAAAAATTTAATCAATTTCAATTTGTCCTTAGTTTCAATATTTATTAAATGTTTTGAAAATAATTTTATTTCTATTTTCCGAAAAGTAAATTTTTAATTTTTATAATGGATAGAATGGATAAGTTTTTAACTGCATGGATGAATTTTATCATATCCATGAAAAATAATAAAATTTAATCACAAATATAATTTTAAATTTTTATTTTCAAAAATAATTTTTTGTATAATATTTTGGTTATTTTAATATTTTATTGAATTAAAATCACAATTTAAATTATATATTCCTTAATATAATTTAAAGATATTTTTTTGGAATTTCAATTCATCAACGATAACAACATTATTTTGACATTTTCTCCATTGGGAATATTTAATAATCACAAAAACCATATTATTTATATAGATGGTCTATAATCTATTTTAATTGGTATATACTACTTTTGATACCATCTTAATTATTTCTTTAGATGGTTTATGATTTTTTAATGATTGTGAGAGGTATTAATTTTTTTCATCTTTTAATAAGAATGTTTACATTGATTATGTCTCTACTATTACATCTGAGTAACGAATTGGACATTTTATGTGAGGGTTGGGGCTTGCTATATCCTAACAATACATCATTAGGTCACATGAGATAGAATAACTAGGTATTTCACTAAGGCCTTACCGATTTATGTATTATGTGTTTTCATGATGCCTTTATGGTATGTTTATGTTATATGGTGTTCTTATTTCCCTTATTATGACATGAGTTAATTATTTACATGTTATTATTGGATTCATTGTTATAACCATGTATAATATTTAATCTCCAGTTATTATTCATATGGTATGATGTAGTTATCATTTATTTCAGCCACCTAATTATTCATCGTCATGTTATGTATTAAATTGAATACCGTTTGGTTATATAAAATCCCATATTGATTATTCCATATTTATTCATGATATATTAGGCTTTATGAATTATATTGTTGAGAATTTTAACTCACCTAATTCTGATTTTCCTTTCAATATGATCCCAATATTTGAATAGTCATTGATTTGAAATGATATTCTAAAAACAATTACAGTGTTCTGACTGTTTTTAATATATAATGTTTTTAATTGTAATGTGAGATCTGTGTCTATATTTTTTTAACTATATGAATAATATATTATATTATTCATGATTTGGTTCATTATTACTACTACCAATTTTACAATGTGACCACAAACTCTAGGCTACAGTAGTAGGGGTCTTTATAGTTGGTATTAGAAGAAGATTTGTAGAATCCAAAGGAACATGTTTTATGAAAACATAAAATAGAGAATGTAACATGTAATAGTCTAGTGAATCCGAAAATCATGATATTTCCCACTTTGGTCCTAGCCAATGCGGTTTTTATTTCCCTTGGATCTAGAGCTCCATCATCCCCCATGAAAATCCCTCATGATGATATATGTATCCACACCACCTTATAAATGGCTGATTCATGGTCATCCTCCTTCTAAGTTGGATTTTGATAATCCACTCTGTAACGACCTGGAGCCGGCCAGCCACCCGAACAGTGCCGAACGGGTCCGATGATTCTACCTTAGGCGCACCTCCCCTATACGCCAAAGGCTTCCGACTAGCAGCTAGGGTCTGAATAGGTATAGTGGGGAGGCTATACCCTCTCATACGAATTAAAGGTGCTGGTACAAGAAATAAACTAAAATATGCAGTGGAAATAAATGACTCAGAAGACTCGAACCATACCTACATAGCGGAAGCACATTCAATAAAAATAAACAGTGGAAGCAATATAAAAGCAATAGCAACGAATATTAAACAAAACATCATGCCAGGAATCAACTACAATAACTTCCAAAACAACCAAACATGCATCCAGGAAAGTCAAACAAACCAATACATGTATGATGGCGTCAATGGCTAACCATTAGTAGTTACAATATAATGTAAACATGCTGATTTAAGAAAAAGAATACTGAACAAGTAACTCCAGTATGGCACGACCTCAAGGTCCATGCCAGTCTCCAAGTCAACAGAACTAAAGTCCAGCTCCTGAGGCTGACCCTATACCTGCACGCAATTTCATAAAGTCTACACGCATCCCAAAGGGCCCATGTAGGGTGTGAGACAAGTCTCAGTTGGATACCACCCAGAGGTTCGTACCTAATATAATTGTTTAGGAAGACATGCTTATATAAGAAAAACAATAAACATTGCAATGCCAAAAAATTAAACAAGGACTTCACTGGTGCTCAGCAGCCACCAGGAAGTGTCACCTACTTCGGCCAACACCGAAAAGTCTGATCTGCATCCTGACACCTCGTGCAACCTGACACCATGTGTCTCAAGTACCGACATCCCGAAGGCACGCCCATCCATCGTAACCCAGCTCGAAAGCTCAACCTTACCATAGAAAAACATCCAGAGGAACAATGATACCTGTCCTTAAAAGATTACCAGAGGGACAACAATGTCTACCCTCAAATCACGGTGAGCCTCTACCCCCAACTTGACCACCTCAAAGTTGTCTCCCGAAGGCTCCTCACCTTCCACGTGGCTTCCTATGGTAGGCACCCCAAACCAAATATACCTAACCGCATCTACCGGGGGTCTCTACCCAGAGAGTGGTCGTACCACCTCATCTCGGAGTCTATCTATGTGCACACTACTCAAAAGTACCCAGTGAGCGGTAATCACGTCATTATGTCCCAAGACACAACACCTCTGACACCTCTTGTCCCTGCGAACCTGTCCCTCAAGTCAGATGGCCTTGCCATCCAAGTAACCCGGGCCAAAGCCCAACCTGACAGTCCAACTACCTCAACCGACGTCCATGATGCCCAATCCCGTTGTAGCAACCACCCAAAGTATCCCAAGAAAAAGCCCCAACCAGTGATCCCCATCACTCAACAATATATCCGGCCATGCCCAACACAATGAGCAGTTCAACACAGGCAATAACACACATTGTATATTCATACATGGAAGCATCACATTAAACATGCAATTACTAAACAGTCAAATTGTACTAACCTGTGCTATCCCATACCATCACATAACTCATTCACGATTTAACAATTAAACTGAACAGTTTAACTCGAGACATTCAATAAGTAGTATAAACACAATAGTTTAAACAATGGTCCAATTCACACACATTTCGGCACCCCCGACCGAATTTCCCCAAACGAGCAACGACCTCTAACCTTGTCTCTCTCAATCGCAATAGGGTTAGGGAATACCCAGAGGCATTCCACAATGCATATAATTAAATAAAAACAAATAAACAGGGTCTTGATCAACACAAGACGTCGCGCCCGAAGTTCTCAACCCCCAAAAGTCTACAAAAACACAAAAAAGGTATACACCACCTACCTCATACTCATATAATGCCACTCCTTTGATTTCAGCCTCTAAATCGGACTGAATCGCGGTAGATCTACGTTTTCGTCCAATCCGGGAATTCTGTTCCGATGTAATATGCGAAGGAACATGTGAGGAATCAAGGAAGAATAAGGGTGCGCGGGGTTAGCCTCTTCGATGCGGTCCTGTTGCCTCTGACGGATCGAATAATGGAGGTCGTACAGCATAACTAGAAGGATTTGTGTTCGTGGAGGTCTTTCGGACAGACTGTTCATCTAAAGGGGAGAGAAGAATAGAATTCTATGAATGATGCACAATGACTCCTCAGTCGATCATATAAAAAAATACACAACGTGTATTTCCCAGGTACACGATGTGTAGTCGTCTTCCCATACTCCGACATAAGCGGAGTCTGGCACATGGTATGGACCGTGTACACGGTCAGCACACAGCCAGGGTCTCTACTGCTATATCGGGCATGGGTACATGGTGTGTCAAGGAAGGCTACACGTCGTGTAGATGGAAATTTACACCTGGGCACCACACGACATGTACCTAGCCTCACATGGTTAAGGGATACACGACGTTTCTATAAATACAAGACGTGTAGTAGGAATGTTCTAAATGGTCTTCACACGGCATGTACTCGGCGAGAACACGGTCGGTCACTCGGGTAACTCATACACGGCGTGTACTTAAAATACACGGTGTGTAGTCTGGAAATTTCCAGAAACTGCCCAGATTTTCCAGATATCTCAAAAACCAGTCAATAGTTTAAACAGGGTCAGAATTTGACCCGTTTTCAAAAACCCGGGTTCTTACAAACTCCCCACCTTAACATAGATCATCCCTGAGCTACCAAACGAAACCAGTAGGTGGTACCGGACACGCCCATCCCGGTTAAACAACCCAGACTACCCCGGTCTCAATGTTCTGGATAAATTCCTAAAAAGGTCTCCCCACCATAGGAATCGCCTACTCGGTCTTGACTCGAACAAGGTTCAAAGAAAACAATTAAACAATCAAGGCCCATCGACCTATTTCCCATACCCACGGTCCTCCCGTGACGCATCGTCACCCATGAACCTCCTCGGTGCTCACTTGTTGCTTCTGATACCCAACGTAACTCTCACCGCATCGGCGTCCACCTTCCTGAGGTCCAGAATCTAATAGATGCTCAATTCAAACCTAGTGCCATGCACCTTCAGTAACCCACATCCACGATGCCCCGATGCCCACGACACCTCAAGTAACATGCATCCTTGATGCTCTTGATGCCACACATCTCAAACATATAACACATCTAATATGATGCCAATCCCACTAACTAAAATCTAGTCAGTCCACAAGTATCATGTGCAGCCTGTGCACTTAACCAGACACGCCTCAAGAGGCCATTCCAAAAATAAAGTAAAGAAACTCACGGCCACACCCGAGGTGTACCTGCCAACGTCGTCGGCTCTCCAGCCAGCTCAATCCCTATCAGCTCTACAGCGTGCACCTGGCTTGAAGCCCGACTGTCTGATGCCTGACCTCCCTGCGGTGCTACTCTTGTCACTGGCCACTGGCCCCTTAGCTGAATCCGGCTACCCCGGTCATGTCCTCCGCATGCAGCTGAACCTTGAATACACTCTCCTTGTACCGAACATGGACCAGCTCCGGACGGCACTATCTGTCCTGGTACCTGCCTGCCGACTGTCTTAGAAGGCTTCCTGCAAAACCTCTCCGAATTCCCGACATGTCCACAGGCCCAACACTCCTTCAGAGGCCTATCACACTGATCCTGAACATGTACATGTTTTCCGCACTAAATGCAATCCACCGTTGAACTGCCACGAGGTGGACTAGTTGAGTTCTTGGCCTGCCCGCCCTACTGGAACTCCCCTCTCCCTCGCTTCCTGCTGTCTGAACCGTCACGTGAATCCGTCACCCTGCCAAAACGATATTTTTCTCTCTCGTTTCCCTCGGCTATGAGCGCCTGGTTCACCACCTCGAAGAAGGAACCCAGCCTGAAGATGTTTACCTGAACACGAATGGCGTGTCGTAAGCTAACCTTGAAGCTCCCCACCCTAGCTGCATCATCGCTCATAATAGCAGGTACAAAGTGAGACAACTCTGTGAAAGTAGTTGCGTTGTCCATGACAGACATATTTCCATGTTGAAGACTCAATAACTCCCGAGCTCTCTCTGGCCTCAGCGTCTCCGGATAGAAGTGCTCGAAGAACCTATCCTCGAAGTCCTTCCACGCCAGTCCCTCGTGCCTACGAGCCTGTACCTGCACATCCCAACAACATTTCACCGGTCCTCTCAGCATGTACGTTTCCAGTTTGACCCTCCACCCAAGAGGCATCTAAAGCTGCTTGAAGATCATGTGCATACTCTCTATCCAGTTCTCTACTGCCTGTGGACCTCCCTCACCTTGAAAAAGAGGCGGGTGATGTGACTGGAACTCCCATGTCAGATACACCTTAGAAGGCTCTATACCCTGCACGCCTCTGTCAATCCCCTACAAGACGCGTACTCGGCTAGCTCGGAGCTGCTCGTCATGCCACGATCTGGATGTTGTCAAACCCGGCTGCTGCCCTGCCAGCACTGGATCCTAAACCTGATCCAGTCCATGAGCCTGTACCTGCGACTCATGCCCTGCCTGCATCAGATTCTGAACCTAATCTTGTGGTACCATATCCTTTCATGCCTGTCGCTCCATTGTGTCGTGAATAAGTAATCCACTGAATACCATAAATGGTCAGACAAACCACATAAATCAATATAACAATATATTCTATGCAAATAAGAAAAGCAGTAAAAGGCAGTGCATAACAACTACCCTTACTCCCCCTCACCGCAACCCATGCCCCATGGTATCCCGGCCTCTTGTCCTCTTTACCCGCCCTCAACAGAGCCGAGTATCAAAAGTACCTCAGGACATGCCTATCTTGACAACCCATGTTGCCTCAAACTGAAGACCATATCACCCAATCCTGACAGTTACACTGCCTCAATCACAGTACATGTCTTCTCTCATAAGAGCCAGACCCAAATATCCTGCAACATGCAATTCTACAAAAGTACAAAGCATGACATATACATTTCCATAAACAAGCAATTCTATCGGGAGTTTTACCTATATACATTTGAGAGCATACATAGCATGGAAATTGATTTTATTCACATGGTATTATCACTTCACAAAGCATACGTGCAGTTATGAAATTGAAATACCCTAAAATGTGCCTATCAAAAGCCATGCAAGCAGCCCTTTCCATACCGGCCAAGGTTTTCATATCATAATAAATAACATCTCACAGAAAGTGAGCCACCGAGGTGGAAATCATATCAACTATAATCTGAGAAAAAAGAAAACAACAATTCCCACCCCCAGCAACTCAATCCATCGCTCGTACATGGGGCTGCAGGAACCAAATCACAAGATCAAAAATCCAGTTCCAACAACAGCCTACCTCCATTCTACCATATCCCAAATAGTAATACCAGATAAAAATAAAAAGAAAAGTCTCAAACTCATTAGTAGCCAGCAAAGAAGTGCTACTAAATCCTTGCCATGAAGACTCCTTCTAATACCACTTTGTAACGACGCAGACCCGTCCAGCCACCCGAACAGTGCCGAACGGGTCGAGTGTTACTACCTTAGGTGCACCTCCCATGAACGCCAAAGGCTACCGACTAGCAGCGAGGGTCTGAATAGGTATAGTGGGGAGGATATACCATCTCGCTGGAATTAAATGTGATGGTCCATGTAATAAACTAAAATATGAAGCAGAAATAAATGACTCAGCAGACTCGAACCAGACCCGTAGAGCGGAAGTACATTCAATAACTATAAACAGTCGAAGCAATATAGAAGCAACATCAGCAGAGAGTAAACAAATCATCATGTCAGGAATCAACTGTAATAACTACCAAAACAACCGAGCATGAATCCAAGAAAGTCATACAAACCAATAAGTATATGATGGCGTCAATGGCTAACCAGTAGTAGCTACAATATAAAGTAAACATGATGATGGAAGAAAAAGAATACTGAACAAGTAACTCCAGTACGGTATGACCTCAAGGTCCATGCTAGTATCCATGTCAATAGCACTAAAGTCCAACTCCTGAGGATGACCCTCTACCTGCACGCAATTTCATAAAGTCTACACGCGTCCCGAAGGGTCCGTGTAGGGTGTGAGACAAGTCTCAGTAGGATACCACCCAGAGGTGTGTACCAAATATAAGTGTTTAAGAATACATGCTTATATAAGAAAAACATTAAATAGTGCACTGCACAAAAGTAGACAAGGACTTCACTGGTGCTCAAAAGCTACCAGGAAGTGTCACCTACTTCTTCTAACGCCGGAAAGTCTGATCTGCAGCCCATCACCTCGCGCCACCTGACACCATGTGACTCAAGTATAGACGTCCTGAAGGCACACCCAACCTTTGTAACCCAGCTCGAAATCTCAACCTTCCCATAGCACAACATCCGGAGGAACAACGATACCTGTCCCCAAAAGATAAATGGAGGGACATCGATGTCTTCCCTCAAATCACGGTGAGCCTCTACCCCCAAACTGACCGCCTCAAAGCTTTCTCTCGAAGGCTCCTCACCTTCCACGTGGCTTTTTATGGCAGGCACCCCCAAACCAAATATACCTAACTGCATCTACCAGGGGTCTCTACCCAGCGAGTTGTTGTACCACCTCATCTAGGAGACTATCTATGTGCACACTACTCAAAAGTACCCAGTGAGCGGTAATCACGTCAGTATGTCCCAAGACACAACACCTCTGACACCTTGTGTCCCTGCGAACCTCTCGCTCAAGTCAGAAGGCCTTGCCATCCATGTAACCCGGGCCAAATCCCAACCTGACAGTCCAGCTGCCTCAACTAATGTCCATGATGACCAATCCCGTGGTAGCAACCACCCAATGTATCCTGAGAAAAATCCCCAACCTGTGATCCCCATCACTCAACAATATATCTGTCCCCACCCAACACAACAAGCAGTTCAACACAGGCAATAACACACATTGTATATTCATACTTGGAAGCATCACATTAAACAGGAAATTACTAAACAGTCAAGTTGCACTAACCTGTGTTATCACATACCAACACTTAACTCATTCACGATTTAACAATTAAACTAAACAGTTTAACTCGAGGCATTCAATAAGCAGTATAAACACATCAGTTTAAACAATGGTCAAATTCACACGCATTTCGGCACCTCCAACTGAATTGCCCCAAATGAGCAATGACCTCTAACCCGGTCTTTCTCAATCACAATAGGGTTAGGGAATAACCAGAGGCATTCCACAATGCATATAATTAAATAAAAACAAATAAACAGGGTCTCTATCAACACCTGACATTGCGCCCGAAGGTCGAAACCCCCAAAAGTCTAAGAAAACATGAAAGAAGGTATGCACCACATACCTCGTACTCGTACATGCCACTCCTTTGATTTCAGCCTCTGAATTGAACTGAATCGCGGTAGATCTGCGTTTCCGTCAAATCCAGAAATTCCGTTCAGATGGAATCTACGGAGGAACAGTTGAGGAATAAAAAATGAAGAAGGGTGTGCAAGGTTAGCCTCTCCGATGCGGTCCCACTGCCTCCGACAGATCGATGAACGGAGGTCGTACGACAGAACTATAAGGATTTGTGATCGTAGAGGTCTTTCGGAAGGACTGTTCGTCCAAACGCGGAGAAAAATAGAATTCTAGGAATGAGGCGCGACGACGCCTTAGTCGATAAAATAAAAAAAAGTACACGACATGTATTTCCAAGGTACATGCCGTGTAGTCGTGTTCCTGTACTCCGACTTAAGTGGAGTCCGGCACACGGCCTGGACCGTGTACACGGTCAGCACACGGCCAAGGTCTCGACAACTACATGGGGCATGGGTACATGGCGTGTCAAGGAAGGATACACACCTTGTAGATGGAAATTTACCCCTAGGCACCACATGACATGTACCTGGCCTCACACGGGTAAGGGATACACATCGTGTCTATAAATACACATCGTGTAGTAGGAACGTTTTACACGGTCTTCACACAACATGTACTCAGTGAGAACACAATAGGTCACTCAGGTAACTCATACAAGGCGTGTACTTAAAGTACATGGTGTGTAGTCTGGAAATTTCCAGAAACTGCCCAGATATTCTATACTTCTCAAAAACCATTCAAAAGTTTAAACAGGGACGGAATTTGAACTGTTTCCAAAAACTCGGGTTCTTACACATCCCCTAGAAGGGCCCAATGTCCTCACTGGAACACAAAATGGATATGATTTTCCCATTACGTTGGGTTTTCAAAAATGATTTTCTTGGTAAATTGGATGTAAATATCAAATAAGATAAATAATTTATTATTATAAACAAAGTAAATATTTTATAACAAATCACCTCTATCAAAGTTTCCCTATCTATAAGATAAAAAGTACTGATATTTGTTTATACCATGCATTTTTATGGATTCAGTTCTCAGACTTCCTTATTTTTAGGGGTTGTTAAGTGGGCATATAGTATTTTTCCACCATTGAAAAATGAGGATTGTTTTTCCTGTCTGGTTAGTTTAAGTGGAATGAATTAAATTGCTTGTTTTAAATAGAACTAAATTGGGTGGCACAACCACACAACTGAATAATTTAAATAGAACCACTTATGAGATATTAATGGTTTAAAAGGATGACATGTATGAGGATGGTAAAACTATTCATTTTGTTTTGTGTAATTGAATTATAAAAATGGGATTGATGTGGGTTGTCTAAACCAAATCCATTTATGTGATGTAATTATTTAAAATATATGATATATATTTGATCATGTTGAACCACCATACATGACCAAATATACTGAATAATACCTATTAATTTTTAATTTTTAATTTCAAACCATCCATTGTATTCTATTAGTTTTTTATGTATAGAGATTGAGACTTGCAACCAACTAATCAGTGTTCCAGCCTTGGAAATTATTATTTCATGGTCTATTTGAAATTAATTCCCTATAATAAATTGGATTAATAGTTTTATAGAGAGCTTAGTTTTTTTATGTTTCATAATAATAATTTTAATGATTAATATTTCTACTATCACCATGGATATAATATTTAATTAATATTAACGACCATAGGTTCATATAATTAATTTAAAATGTATTATATAATTATGATAATAATTAAGATCCTGGAATAATGAACTAAAATGGTTGATAGATGGTATTCATTTTATAAATTTATTTTTGAGTTATATGATGGTCAATATTGTATGCTTCATACTACATTGAAGATTTTCATTCCTATTTTTTGAGATTATGTGATATTGATGTGATTCACACATGATGGATTGATACTCTTTGACATGTTGATTTTGATTCAATACACCTCATTTTTAATGTTGAAGCTAGAGAGACTAGTGGTTGTTTTCCTAAAAAATGTGGGATTGGTGGACTGTACTGAAAGCCTAATGCAAGATTATAATTTTATATTAGATGAATTTAGGCTGGATGAATTGTCACATGATGCTTGATGGGGAGATTATAATGATTCCTAAGGTCATGGTTCTTGTTTTTAGACCGCAGGAGGGCTAGGCTCACTTGTATTGAATGTGTGAGGGTAAATTTTATAATTATATTGGTTTCACTCGGGAAAGATAAACAATCACATGATTCTTGTGGGATATATTCTAGATATTCTTAAGGGTGATATTTGGGTTCGCCTAAGGGTATAGGACCAATGTTATCATATTGTTCTAATTGAGTCATCAACAACAAGAAAATTCTACAAACAATTTGGGTGATCCATCATAATGCTATGGGGTCTACACACTGACATAGATACTCATTAGAGTGCCGAAGTAGGTATATCCTCTATGTATATCTTATGAACAAGGGTGGGATATTTTTCTATTCTAAATAACATGTTTATTAGTTCCATATACCTTCACACTGTTCATATTTTATTCACTATCTGGAATGGGATACACACCAACGGGTCCATATTATATATATATATATATATCACACACATCTCAGGTTTCCATATCACTAGGGCTCTATAGTAGAACATTAATATTCACCTAAAATGGACTGTGGTTTATTGAATATATCTATATTTCTTGGACATGAGTAGTTAGGACAACATGACCATGTTGTAGATTAGGATGCTCGAGTAGACCATCTTTGGACTTTTTAATTTTTTGTTTACTGGAGTCAGGTATTTTACTGTATTCTTAATCTTGATATATTGTTTGAGGTTTTATATTATGTGTAATTCCCCAACCCTATTTACAATGAGTAAGAGAATTATTACATAACATTGGCATGGTTACAAAGAATCAAGTCCCAAAGGATAGACCAATTTAGTGGTCTTAGAAAATTGATTACAAACGTGAAGTTCAACATTACAACTTGGGAAAAAAACAACTGTAATTTATTCCATTAGAAACGTACAAGCCTCCTAGATTATGTCTGAAATTAAGTCATAAATAACTTATTCATATCCTGGGAAAATAAAACATATGAATTGGGTGAGCTCAGATTCCCATTAACAGTAAATCATTAAGTGGAAGCTATATAATTTTAAGGAAATATGTGTAATAAAACAAAAACCCATTAAATATAAACAGGAACATAATATGGAAAAAATAAATCAAACATTACCATATAAATAGGAACAGGGATATTCTACTATTTGAATAATCACATGTAATAACTAATTTCATAATAAGGGAATGTATAGTACCAGACATTAATTTCAATGTCAAGGCCTTGTGCCAAGACCTATGGTCTAACTGTAACTGGACCTAAACATGGAGATCCTCTGTAACCGAACACCATCTCGAAGAGCCTCTGTAACCGGACTCCAACCCGGTGAGCCTCTGTAATTGGACTCCGACCCGAAGAGCCTTTGTAACCGGAATCTAACCCGGAGGGTGTGCTGTAACCGAACCCCTACCCATAGAGCTTACTTTTCCCAGTCCCCATCCCAGAACATACTAGTACAATACATTCATTATAAGAAATGGTTGAAATATAATGTAAAATTTCGTATTAAAACAAGAATAATAAATATCAATACATTATCCATAATCAATGAATGGTATAAAAATAACACATCCACAGTTAAACATTTCACAAAACTTTCAATAAAATATGGAAGATTTGTATCATAATTAATCAGCTTTAAAAAAGTGTAATATTCATTAAAAGAGGTTGACATAGATTAAAATAATCAGTAAAATGCTTTGAGAGAAATACCCATTTTTCATGAAATCATATAAAATTACCACAATTTATAAAGGTATTCATTTAAAAGAGATTTTTGAATCAATGTGTCCCATACCACATTGAAATATTTTAAAATAATTATCATTTTAAAAAATTTATGTCCATATAAATAAATCCATAAAATCATTTTGGAAACATGGAGATTAATTTAAAGGGTTTAGAAATATAAATCATGAAAACATTTAAAATGATGACTTAGTTAAATAGAACCTCACATAAAACCTTAAAAGATTCATTTTGAAATAATTTTTATAAAATATTGGTGTCTATGCTATGTATGACCCAAAAAATACTTACACATAACGAATATATGATAATAATGAGATTGAGGATATATCCCTTACCTCATTTTAACAAATCGAGTCGTATGAAGAATAGTTAATAACCTCAAAATTAATCATATAATTTAACTAATAAAAGTAGAATCATGAAAATATATATCAAATGGTCGTACACAATACACAATATGCAATAAATAAGTGGTGAACAACCACACACTTTTATTTGGGCGAGGGTATGTTTAACCTCCTGTATAATGACTATTGTATGTTATTAGATTATAACAGAATGATATTAATATTTATTATATCATAGATGATTCATTTATGACATTATACTACCCAATTAATAATGATTTTTATGTTAAATTATCATTTCAGGTAATAACTGCTTTCTTTATCATACATATTTAAACTTGTTCATATAAATCGTATAATTTAGATCATGTTTTAAATACATATAGAATATAACCCATGTTTTATAAATAATATTTCTATATAATATAAATGTTTATAATATATAGATATATGAAATGGAAAACATCGTTTATGGAGACGGTAGGCCGTACGTACGCATACACGATGTTTCTATTTTCATATCGTATAGAACAGATGCAAGTGAATAAGATATATGTAATTACATAAATAAATATACATATATATATATATATCAATTATAATTATTATGTTATATATTACATACTTATTAGTAACATATATTCTTATAATCGTCGATGAATGGTGAACATGGAATTTAATATCATCGTGTCCTGAAGGTGGTAATCTGTACGTACACACGAGTGACAATATCCTTTCCTTAAAAGTGTGTAATTGGCTGTTATATTTATTTTACTGATACATTATCATGTTATTTTGATAATTTATTTAGATATTACTCTTCATTACATCAATCACAATAACATAGTGTTTAATAAAAAATTACACCACGGCGTGGAGAGAGTAAGTCGTACGTACGAACGCATGGTGACATTATTATTCATATGATGGATAAAATAATGAATATGGTTGATAAATATTTTTAATAACACAATATTATATATAAGGTACTGGAGTTATTATTTTGGTATAGTAATAACAAAAAAGCGTAAGTAGAAAGACAAAAGAACTTGAAAGAGTGGCGAAATCATTACCTCTTTTTTGGGTTTTCAATTTAATTTGATCAAAAGGGCTCTTTAGGATGGATTTATGATCAAACTAAGGCTTCTTGGATTAAGGGAGGATATTTTGGAGGATATCTTGGCATGGTTTTGACAAGAAAAATGGCTTGGGAGGTGTCAATATTTGAGAAATGGAAGTGGCATTTTATAAGAGGGGTGAGGTGAAACTTAGGAAAAACAAAAACTATTTTTTTATTATAAATTCATCTTCTGTTTCTAATGGATAAAAATGAATTATATATCTAATATGGTGGGGATGGGTCAAAAACCACTCAACTAATTGGTTTTAGATAGTTTTGTGTCACTATATTAACCATATCTTTTAGATTTAACTCTTAATTAAATAGTTTGACATTTACAGGGTCCCTTTTTATTTATATATTTTATGGTTAATAAACATACAATAAAACTCCATGATAACCTAAATTGGTTACTTATGACATATATAATATTATTTATGCTTTTGGACGATCCTTATATTTTTAGGAATTGAATACCAATTAATAATATAATATTTTTTTAAAAACTCTTTTTTGACAAATTTGACACTATTTGATATTTTGTGTTTGCTTAATTCATAAAAACATTATTACTTAGAGAAAAATTCATTTAATCAGCCTTAATATGTCATATTAACCTAGAAAATTAGTGTAATTCATAAAAATTCTCAAATTACATTTATTTGTGTATTTATAATATCAATTATTTTAATATTAAATTAATAAGGTTATTACTACATCATCATTGTGTCTTAGATAATTTAATTATATAATTTCTAAAAATTATATATATAATACCATTATGTAGGAAATATATTATCATTATAATTAATAATCATATTTGAATTTATTTTATGAGTTACCCTATATTAAAAATGTTTTAGTTATTAAACATTGAATTTAACACTTTTAACTATTATTTGAATTAAATAATAATAAAAGTCCTAATCTAATATAAGTGGACCTAAAGGGTAATATTTTCTTATTAAGTTATTTTTTGGTCGA
Source organism: Viscum album (assembly GCA_963277665.1). Classification (NCBI taxonomy): domain Eukaryota; kingdom Viridiplantae; phylum Streptophyta; class Magnoliopsida; order Santalales; family Viscaceae; genus Viscum; species Viscum album. Next base: position 2,100,573,812 of record OY728127.1, on the reverse strand, counting down.
ATTACACATAAAAAATAGAATTAGGACATGTGTTATGGTAATAATAATATCATTTTTACCTTTAATTACCCTATTTACTGTTAACCGTGGTAAATTAAAGTCAAAAGTTACTATTCACCAAAAATTATTTTTATCTTATTGATCCAAATTTTACTCCGTGATATCAACCATGTTTCTAAATGTTTTGAAATTAAATTCACAGAAGAAGTTAAATTTAGTTTTATGCAAACTTGCAAATGCTCCTAGGAGGTGGGTAAAAGACAAAAAAATTTAAATAAAATTTTTATATATCTAAACATATTATAAAATGACTCCAATGAATTACATTGAAAATTTATAGGTAATTTGTATCTATTTTTACCTAAATTAAATTTAAATGAAATAATTAATTATTTAAATTAAATTTCAGTTTAAACTAAAAACGTAGTGTTTTTCACTATTCATCTAAAATTGAATGTTTTCAGAAACATACCAAAAATTAACCCAAAGATAATTTTGATATTTATAATTCATAAATGATGTATATTTTATAAAATTAAAAACATATAAATTTATTTTATTAATTTAAAATCAATTTATGTTATCAAAACCAAAAAGAATATTTTTATGAAATAATATCTATCAAAATATTGACACTTGTTTATGTCCAATTTCAAAGTGAAAATACATATAATTTGATTAAATGGTAAAACAATAATCTATTTATTCTTACTAACCATTAAAATGTTTAATTTAACACTATAAATTATAATGATTAAAAAAATTCAATTAATATTTAGTATTTTTCATTATTCACCCAAATCTGAATGTTTTCAGAAAAACAACAAAAAAAATTTTGAAACTAAACTCTTATATCCCAATTATAATGAAAAAATTTATTTTGTCAAAATAAATATATAAATGTTTGAAATATTGGATATAAAAGGGTTCTCCATTAAAAGGCAGTAAATTTTCATTTTTAAAAAAATACATCTTTCATCTGAAAAAAGTGAATTTGTTTTCACATTATGTATATGAAACTCAAAATATGGATTCTAAAATTATAAGGATTATATAAAGATCAAAATTCAGTTAATAAAATTCATATCCACTTTTTAACGGCTAGTTTGGTAAGTCATGTTGTGCTAAAACTTGATGTTGCATGTTGTGCATGTTATTGGATTACATTGAAGAAATAACGTACTGTGAAATCATGGGGTGTTACATTATCCCCTCCTTTAGTAAATTGTGTCCTCACAATTTGAAAAAATAATTCATAAATAATTGGTTGAAAATAGAATATACCTTTGTGGGAAAACCCACATCAGAAATTGGGTTCATAAAATTTTGTCTTAATAAGAGGAAAAGGGAAATGAAAGGGTCATCACTAAATTATGATCTCGATTAGGAGAACGTTGGTGTAAATTAGAGACACATAATTGGATGTAAATCATAAATATTTATAGGGTGTGATTGAGTTCATCCATCACAAAGATGTGTAAAATTAAGGTCATCAAATACATCAATATATGGTGATTTGTAATACAATCGATTAAAAAAAACGTAACGTATTAGGATAATACAATTTTGGTTTTTAGATCCCATCCCTAAAGTTTAAGAATTTATTTCCCCAGAGAATAAAATGGAAAACCTTATATATATATATATACATTCTTGACTAGTAGAGTTTCATCCTTCAACTAATTGTACAAGAAACATATCTTCCACTAGAAAAGATTTCAAAAAAATATTCTATTAATCCTAATAGTATAGGGTTCCAATAATAATGAATTTATAATTCACCTATTAGACCCTTAAAAAACTAGATTATACAATCCAGGGAATTCATGTAGTCCAGTGGCAGGTGATAAATCCCAATCGCAATATGGTTGTGGGATCGATTCCCACAACTTTGTCTCACACGACCGATTTTCACACGGTCTGTGTGTTGTAATTTTTATAAAAATTAAAAAATAATCATAAAAATAATATCCTATTTCAATATTAATCCATTCCAACCTTTAGAATTATCCAAAATACACTTATAAAAACTCACAAAAAAAATTTTATAAGGACGTTAAACATGGTGAAGATACTTTTTTCCATGTATTAACATGTTAAAACCTTCCTCATGTATTATTTTAAAATATGGTAACACCCTTAATTTCCATAAAACGTTATTGATTACATTCATCCCCTGTTATCCATCATATAATACTGTATACATTCCATATATCAAAAAATATTGAGTATTCCAACAAATGATGAAATAAAAAAACTATTAATCAGTTCCAATGAAGTCATGAATATCCAATATAATTTATCCAAATCTACTATCTCATTTCCAAAATCCCTACTCATTTTTAGGACCATATTACGGATTCAATTTCCCTCAACCATGTATCTTCCCAAAAAATTGAAGCATATTATTAAGTCACATATCATAGAACCATATAATCTCAAATCCTCATCAAAATAGTACTGCAATACAATACATATTTATCTATGTAATTCATATAACCAGTATAGTGTTGATACAACACTGAAATGAAATAATTCTATAATAACAACATAAGAACACTAGTCATTCCTATTCATAAGAGGTAGTATCATAACATGAATATTATCTAATATAATAATTTAAGATATTCTCTTATGACTGGGACATTGATTCACATAGTGTCCCAATGCTTTGCAGATGAAGCATTGTATATTTAAACCTTTTTTCTTACCCTTACATTCAAGTACATGGTATCCTTTTTCTCTACACTTATAACAGACTCCAATTTCCTTCATGAATTTACCAAGGTGATTCTTTCCACAATTATCACGTATTGGAAAATCCTTATTTTCCCTCTTCCCTTTATCCATCTTTCTCACTTCCATCATTTTCTTCTATTGATTCCCTTTAAATACATATGACTCGTAGAATTCCTTTCTTATCGTATTAACACATGATACTATTTCTTCATATGTTGAGAATACATGGGAGACTAATTCCCTTCTAAATGTTAGCTTAATACCATGAAATATATTATCCTTCTTATTCTTTGGATCATACATATTGATGGAGTTCACATTCCTTCTATTGGGTGCAATTTATATACAATGGAATACACTAGGTAAGTTTATTAATTTCAATGTATAATTCCTAACATGTAAAATACCTAATGTAAATTGAATAGTTTATGGATATAATCCATAATCATAAAAATATTTTCTTTGAGGATGTATATGTAACAACCCGATATTTTATGATAAGTATTATTTTTAATTTATTTGATGTCATGTGTTTTATGCTACAACAATATTTTCTTGTGCATTACGAAACACCGTATTAGCATGCAATATATGCATAACTATTCTTAGATTATTTTACGCACAATTTCAAGTTCATTTGATAATAGTCATTCTACGAAACATTGAGTGTATATATATATTCAATGTATAAATGAAAAGTGGTTGGATTCTGTTATAACGAAACAACAAAGGAGTCTTGCACAACACGCAACCCTGACTTGGTTTGAATTACACGCAATCGCGACCTTCCTCGATAGCGTGTGTTGTACGCAATACATGGTTTTACTAAATAACGATATATTATTAAAATATTATTTAAACTAGCCGTTATGAATAGTAATACCCACTTTTTGAAATTTTATAAATTTTACCTTTCAAAATGGACTTCATTTTTGGATTCGGAAAATCAAAATTAGCCAAGGGTGAAATTTAGGTATTTTTTCAGAAAACTTTCAATTTTTGATGAATAGTGAAAACACTGGGTTACTATTTAAAAACCGAATTTTTATTGAAATAATTATTTATTTTATTTAAATTTATTTTAGGTCAACATTGATACATAATACCTATATAAGTTCAATTTAATTCATTGGAGTCATTTTATAATAATTTTAGATATATAAAAATTTTATTGAACTTTTGACCTTCTTTTACCCACCACCTAGGAGAATTTGCAAATTTACATAAAACATAATTTTACCGCTTTTGTGAATGGAATTTCAAAAATCCAAGATACACAATTTATGTCAGTAAGTAAATTGTGGTTCAATGAGACGAAAATAATTTTTGGTGAATAGTAACTTTTTACTTTTTTTACCACGGTTAAAATTAAATAGGGTAATTAAGGGTCAAAATGATATTATTATTTCCCTAACACATGTCCTAATTCTATTTTATAAGTGTAATTCAACCGAAAACAACCTTAGGAATAAAATATAACCATTTAGGCCCACTTGGATTATATTAGGACATTTAATATTAATTTATTAAATGAAGGGTTAAAATAGGTAAAATCAAAGTTTAATAAGTAAATCATTTTTAATATAGGGTTATACATAAGATAAATTAGACAATAATTATTCATTATAAATCTCAGAATATTTACTACATAATGGTATTTTATTTATACTTTTTAGACATTATATAATATAATTTATTTATGGCACAAAGATGATGCACTAATTATATTATTAATTAAATATTGACATAATTGTTGTTATAAATACTCAAATAAATGTAATTTGAAACTTTTTATGAATTCCAACAATTTTCAATGTTAATATGACATTTTAATATTAAATTATGTAACATTGTTCGAACAAATATTTCTGTTATGATTTTCACAAAAATCAATTACTAAATAGTTTCAAAATTGACATAAAATAGTTTTGATAACAAATATTATATTATTAATTGTTATTTTATTCCTAAAAATAAATGGTTCGGCCAAATGAAATATATAGGGTTATATATATTATTAATACACAACTTGGGGTTCGATTGGCTTGTTATAGTAAGTTTATTAACCTTATAGTGTAAGAACACAAAAAGATGCGGTAAAAGTAAAATTATCTAACTTAAACTTAAATCTAAATGATAAGGTTAAAATAGTAACCTAAACTTGTACAAATTCTATTGGATGAGATTATTTCGACCCATCCCCACCTTATATTTTAAATAAATCAATTTGGAGTAATTTAAAACCGAATATGAATTTATAATAAAATAATATTTAGAGTTTTTCCAAAGGTGCCCCACTCCTCCCTTATAAAAGGGCACCTCCTCCCTCTCTTCATCACACCACATTGAGCCTTCATGCTCAGCTAAAACCTGCCAAATTCTCTTCTCCACTTCCCTAGAAACAACCTAGAGGTCCTGGTCTTCTTCAAAGACCAATTTTAGATCCCTAAGAGGAGGTCTAAAAGGGGCGCTTCAATGAAGAGGTAAAGTCCGTTACCAATTCTTTCAACTTTATTTCTTATTCCACGTCTTCTTATTTAGATGTTTAATTATGAAGTAATAACATCAGTATCACTAATATATTTATATGTTATTATATGTATGAAACAACCGCATTTCACCTTATATCCATCATACGGAAAACAAAATCACCGTGCGTGCATACGTACAGAATTCCATCTCCACACCGTGGTGTAATCTGTTTTTCCAATAACACCTTACTTGGATGGGTATAATGGTTTCATGAATAACTATACATAGTCATTATAACATCATACTGAATATGATATATTTTATCATCCACTTCTATTCAATTCAATTATTATGGAACCGATATCATCGCTCGTGCGTAAGTACGGACTACCGTCTCCACGACGCGAAGAGATTCATTCTCCATGTTAACCATTAAAGAATGATTATAAAGTATATATAAGAAATAATAATGAAATATATGACATTATAATTCTACTGGATTTATGTATATATATATATATTTATGTCATCTACTAAATTCCATTATACTCAATAAGGAAATAAAAACATCATTAATGCATACATACGGACTACCGTCTCCATGAACGGTGTATTTCTTTCCATTTATTGATCTATTATATATATGTATATTCTGAATATATATTATATAAAAATAATTTTTTTTATTTTGTAATTAATTAATCATGATCTATTTAATCATATGAATAATTACGAGTCAAATAATGAACCATAAATGAATCGATTTTAACCAAAATGCTACATTAACATGAATTTACAAAAGAACGGGTAATATAATGTCATAAATGAACCATATATGATATCATAACAATGAAAATGATTATTTAATAAGTCAATGACATTATTTAAATCAATATAAAGGAGGTTCGGATACATACGAAGCATATCAGACATAAGGTAAGGGATAATTATTCCAATCTCATTCTTATCCGAGATTGTTTACTCGTAAGAACTTACTGGGGGTTATGTTTATTATCCATGTCTATATGCTCTCAAAATTTTTTCATAAAATGTTTACTTTACATCCATGTATTTTTAAGACATTTTTACCCTTTTCTCACTTTTACCACATCGTATGGATGGAATCTTTCTTATGTTTACCATACGAGGTAGTTTTTGACTTTTCCGAAAAAAGTATGAGGAGAATGTTATTTTTAACTTATACGACATGAATGGATTTTTACGGTTTCATAAAGCCTTATTTTCATGAATCTACCACGAAATGATTTTATGACTATTCTCAACAAAATCATTTTCTTTTAAAAATTCATGGAATTTTGTGAAAAGAAAATGATTTTGAAGAAGAAATAATATTTTCCTCAAGAATTCATTTAAAGTGTTTTATCAAAACCATTTTCAATCTAAGATGACTTTATTTTATATGTGTATGTTTCAAGTAAAATGTCTCTATGATTTACATGGTTTCAATTTTCTTATGATGAAATATCCATTTGTTTTATATGGATTATGTGATGATGATATGATGTTTATGAAACCTATTTTATTATTTGGGTTATTATGAATGTTTTAAGTTTATTTTTTGGCACAAAATTGAATGATTTCACTATGAGATGGGTGGGACCTATATCTCCCTCCAATGAATTGGCTAAAGATTTATATCTCATATGATAGACATGGCTGGAACAATAAGTTAATCCGGTTTAGTGTTACAGGACTGAAATGAGAGTGAACTCGATTCAGAAAGGGACTTTGTCCATAAGATGGTCTTGGTAGAAATGCCTTGGCTACTATGGAAATCATAACAAGTGTTGAATGGTTGCCACAATTACATGTTTTATTCCCATGCTATTTTATCATGATTGATGTTCCCTTATGTTATATGCCTTGCGTACTTCCAAGATTCATGTCTTTGCTAATGATTTTGATGTATAGATTTTTTGTTCAAGTTTTTACATTCAAATGTTTATGGATTATTTTATGTTCTCTATGTTTACCCTAACTGGGAATTTGATCTCATCCCTTTAATGTTTTCATTTCCCTAGGATATAAAGAAAGGTTCTAGGTAAGAAAAAAAGGGGAAGATCTTTATGGGAGTTGTTGAAGATCTTTCACCATGATTAGAAGATTATATTACGAGTTTCCAAAGACACTAAACTATTACGGTCCTTGTGTGTGTGTTTTTGTTATGTACTAAGTATTCCGCAAAAGTAATGTAATGTTCATGTACGTCAATCTTAGGGTCTCTATAGTATATAAATGTAAATCCTTCATAATGATTTGTTAAGAAAATGAGAATTATCCTATGAATATCCCTAAGGAGTATCATAACCAAGAGTGCAGAAAGGCTCATTGTTATGCACTAGTTATCATTCGAGTATAGCTCAAAGTGGTGTTTTCGGGTTTTACCCCTAGGTACATCTATGCCAGAGCCACATCTACCTTCTTGTATCATGAAAAGGATGTATTTTCCTGGAAAACTCACAAAAAATCTACATTACCAATATTCTATGAAGTTCTTCTATAGTAATCCTCAAATTCTATCTTAGGGTAATGTTCCCTAATCAGATTTTATCTAAAACCATTTTCCAAGGTTATTTTTATACTTCCTCTGATACCAATTGTAATGCCCTAACCCCAGTTACCCATAGTCGGTGCATTATTACATAACATTGGAATGATTAAATGGAATCAAGTCCCGAAAGACCGATCAGTTTAGAAGTCTTGGAAAATAGGTTACATACATGAAGTTCATCATTACAACATGAAAATAAAAACAATAGTAATTTATTCCATTAGAAACGTATAATCCTCCTAGATTATTCTATCAAGTCACTCATAAATAACCTCTTCATATCCTGGGAATATAAAACATTTGAAAGGGGTGAACTCAGACGCTCAGTAAGGGTATATAATTTAGCAGAAGCTATTAAATTTTAAAGTAAGATATGTAATAAAAAAACACCCTTTTAAAAATATTCATGAATATAATATGGCTAAAATAAATTGAACAATACAATATAAACATGAACATGGAAATTCTAATAGTAGAATAATCACATGTAATAACTATTTTCATAATGGTGGAATTTGTAGTACTAGACATAAATTTCTATGTCAAGGCCTTGTGCCAGGACCTATGGGATAACTGTAAATGGACCCAAACCCGGAGAGCCTCAATAATTGGACTCAATCCTAGAGAGCCGCTATAACCGGACTCCATCCCGGAGAGCCTCTGTATCCAAACTCTAACCAGGAAGGGCCTCTGTAACCGGACTCCAACCTGAAGGGTCCACATTCACCGGACCGAAACCCGAAGGGCTAACTTTTACCGGTCCCTAACCCGAAACATACTAGTCCAATACATTCATCATAAGAAATGTTTGAAATATAACATAAACATTCGTATTAAAACTAGCATATGAAATGTCAATACATTATCCATAAACCATGAATGGAATAAAAATAACACATCTATCGTCAAACATATCAAAAAACTCTTAATACAATATTAATGATTTGTATCATATTAAATCAACTTAAAACAATTTTAAAATCCATTAAAGTCAGTTGACATAGATTATAATGATTAGTAAAATGCATTGAGAGAAACACCACTTTTTCATAAAATCGTTTAAATTTTTTCCAATTTATAAAGGCAGTAATTTAAAAGGTATTTTAGAATCAAAGTGTCCCATACCACTTTGAAACAATTTAAAATAATTATAATATCAAAACATTCATGTCCATATAAATAAATCATAAAAATCATTTTAAAAACATGGAAATTAATTAAAAGGGATTAGAAAGATAAATTATTAAAACATTTAAAATGATGATCTATTTAAATAGACCCTCCAATAAAACCTTAAAATTTTCTTTTCAATATAATGTTTATAAAATATGGTTATCTATCAACTGTATGTCCCAAAAAATACTTACATATGAACAATCTTGGATAATAATGAGATTGAGGAAATAACCCTCACCACGTTGTAATCAATATAGTCATATGAAAAATATTCAATAACTACAAAATGAGTCACAGAATATAATGAATATAAATAGAATCATGATTATATATATCAAATTGTAGTACAAAATACACCACATGCAACAAATAAGCGGTGAACAATGGAAATCTCATGGAATTAAAAGTGAGAGAAGAAAACCTTTACATTGCACTTTCCTTTGGTCAAGGGAACGTTTAACCTCCTGTATAATGACCATTATATGTTATTAGATTATATTAGAACCATTTTCATATTTATTATATCATACATGACTCATTTAAGACTGTATACTACCCATTTAATAAAAATTTCATGTTAAATTATCATTTTAGGTAATTACCGCTTTCTTTATCGTATATATTTTAACATGTTATTCTTGATCATATCTTATAGATCATGATTTAAATACATCCTGAATATTAAACATGATTTATATATCATATATATATAGAATATAAATATTTATAATAGATATATATATGAAATGGAAAGCACAATTTATGGAGACGGTAGGTCGGACGTATGCATAAACACTATTTCTATTTCCATATCATATTGAATGAAAGTAACTGAATAAGATATATGTAATTAAATAAATAAATACACATGTATATATAAATATATATACCTCTAGTATCATTTTTATTTCATATATTACTTACTTATTATTAATATATATTTTTATAATCATCGATTAATGGTGAACATGGAAATGAATCTAATCACGTAGTGGAGATGGTAATCCATATGTACGCACGAGTGACAATATCATTTCTATAAAGGCATAGAATTGGATAGTATAAATATTTTATATATATATTATACTATTATTTTCATTATTTATATAAATATTACTCATCATTATATCCATCCAAATAACATAGTGTTGAATAACAAATTTGACCACGGCGTGGAGATGGTAAGTCGTACGTATGCACAAATGGTGACATTATTATTCATAGGATTGATAGAACAATGAATATGGTAGTTTCATATTTATAATATCATCACATTATATATAAGGTACTATATTTATTATTTTGTTATGGTAATAACAAAGAATGTGTATGTGGAAGAAGAAACTAACTTGAAAGAGTGTGGCGAAATCATTACCTCTTCTTCGGGTTCTTCCTGTTGATTTGATCCAAATGGCTCCATAGGTTGGTTTTCTGATAAATATATGGTTTCTAAGAATACTAGAGGATAATTGGGAGGATATTTGGTCAGGGTTGACTGATTCAAATTGTTTTGGTGGTGCGAATTTGAGATAAGGTGAAGTTCCCTTTTATAAGATGTTTGAGGGGCACCTTAGAAAACACATAAAATATTATTTTATAATAAATTCATCATCGGTTTATAATTGCTAAAAAAATTATTTAAAGGATAAGGTTTTTATGGGTCAAAAACCACTCATCCAATAGGTTTTATATTGGTTTGGGTCACTATATTAACCTTATCTTTTAGATTTAACTCTTAGTTAAATAGTTTGACATTTACCATGTCTCTTTGTATTTTTATAATATATGATTAATAAATATAATATAAACATCCAAGAGAACCCCACATGGTTCATTAATGACATATATAATATTATTTAGTCCCTTTGTCCTATCCTTATATTTTTAGGAAAAGAATACCAATTAATAATATAATATATATTTTTGAAAACTCTTTTACATCAATTTTGACACTATTTGGTATTTTGTTTTTGATTAAAAAGTAACAGCACTATTAATTCGAATAAAAATTAATTTAATCAACCCTAATATGTCATATTTACCTAGAAAATTAATAGAATTCATAAAAAATCACAATTTAGATTTATTTTGGTATTTATAATATATATTATTTTAATATTTCATTTATAAGGTATTTACTGCGTCATCATTGTGTGATAAATTAATTAAATTATTTAATGTATAAAAGTTATAAATAAAATACCATTATGTAGGAAGTCTTTTTATATTTCAAATTAATATTTATATTCGAATTTATCTTCTATGTAACCCTATATTAAAAATTGTTTAGTTATTAAACTTTGATTTTATCAATTTTAACTCCTCTTTAAATTAAATAATAATAAATGTCCTAGTCAAATCCACGTGGCCCTAATGGATCATATTTTATTCCTAAGATTGTTTTTGGTTGAATAAAACTCATCTAGTAGAATTACGACATGTTTTAGTGTAATAATAATATCATTTTTACCTTTAATTATCCTATTTACTTTTATTCTTGGTAAATTGAATTCAAAAGATATTGTTCACCAAAAAATATTTTTATATTATTGAACCAAATTTTACATACTTATATATACCATGTCTCTTGGATTTTTGATATTCATTTCAGATAAGTGGTGAAATTATGTCTTACAAGAAATTTCAAATGCTCCTAGGAGGTCGGTAAAAGAAGATAATTTTTCAATAAAATTTTTATATATATAAACATATTATAAAATAAATCCCATGAATTAAATTGAACTTATATATTAATTATGTATCTATTATGGCCTAAAATAAATTTTAATGAAATAAATAATTATTTATATGAAATGTCGGTTTTAACCAATAACGCAGGGCTTCTCATTATTTATCAAAAATTGAATGTTTTTAAAAACATACAAAAATTTCACCCTAATATAATTTTGATTTTATAAATTAAAAAATGAAGTCCATTTTACCAAATTAGTAACATAGAAATTTTATTTATTAATTTAAAATTATTTCCCATTATTAAAAACCAAAAGCGTATTTTTACGAAATAATATCTATCAAAAGACCGACACTTGTTTATGTCCAATATCAATGTGAAATGACATACACTGATAATAATTGGATTTAAAGGTAAAAATTTAATCTATTTATAATTCAAAACCAATAAAATGTATAATTTTACATTTTAAATTTATTTGATTAAAAAAGTTGTTTTCAGTTAAAATATAGTATTTTTTATTATTCACCCAAATATGAATATTTTCAAAAAAAACACCAAAAATTAATTCAAACTAAACTCTTATGTCCATATTCTAAATATGTAGTTTATTTTGTCAAATTTAATATATATATGTTTCATAAATTTTATTTAAAAAGGGTTCTCCATTAAAAGGATGTAAAATTTCATTTTTTGAAAAATACTTCTTTAATCTAAAAAAATGAATTTGTTCTTAAATTTTATATAGGAAAGTCCTAATATGTATTCTAATAATATAAGGATTATAAAAAGTTCATAATTTAGGTAATACTATTCATAACCTCTTTTGAATGGCTAGTTTGGTAAGTCGTGGTGCATTTGAACTCAGTGTTGTGTGTAGCGCATGTTAGTGGATTACTTTGAAAAAATAACATACTATGAAATCCTAGGGTGTTACATTATGTATAACCATTTTCATTCATTCCTTGTATAAAATTGATTTTACACCTTTTATTGAGGTTTTATATTCATCAACTTCCTCGTAATTTATTTATTACTGCTTCTGCATTTTTCATTTATATATCATATGATAAACTATTTTTCTGCCAAAATATAGAGGGTACAATCTCCCAACCATAACATTAGTAGACCCCACTGCAAGTCCATAACGTCTTCAATACAATGAGTCATGCTTAAGGCTATATAGAGGCCGATCTAGTTACTATCTTAGAGGTTATCCTTTTCCATAAATTACATAACCTTATTAATGCATTAGAAGATTTGTATAAGTACATGATAAAATCGTAATCATTTTTTATATTAGAGATTATGTTATTTTCATAGTAATAAATTTCTCTTTGTATACTATAATTCGATGTGGGGAATGTAAATGAGTAACTATGTTGAATAAATATGAAAATGGTGTATTGGGATTTGACTTGACAGTCACCATGTGCATGAAAATATGCATTGCTTTCTGATTGCATTGAAACTCTACGTGGATCCCATGGGCCCCATTCATTTTTTTATTACAAATAATGTATAATTACATGAATATAATTGTATGATTTGTATACATTACAAAAGAAAAAATATCTATGAATATGAGATTAACCGTAAATAAAATTATCAATTTATGTTTAGTGTATAACATGTTTTGTGGTTGTATAGTTTAATAAATATTTTTATACTCTAATATCATTTTTGAACATGTTTAGAAAATATTCTAAGTGATTGGAATAAGTGTCTTATAAATTCACATAATCAATGTATGAATTAACCTAAAGTGTATTTTAATGAAGCAATTATTTGAGATGCATCTGGAACAAAATAATAATAATATTGGAGTAGATAAATTAGGTTATGGACAATTACATGGATCATATAGATCATCCTTTTTATCATATCATGATGTAAAAATTATGGAACTCACTATGAATCAACAACATCCATTCTTCATTGAAACATTAAATCCACAATTTGTTAACATTATATAATTTCCATAGAGAATATGTTACTCAATTTGGGATGTAATTAAAGGGAGAATGTTGTCATGTATGTTTATCATATCAAAGTGGAAACAAATAGATAATGGTTATTGATAAAAATTAGAATGTATGTTGAAGAAATAATGAAAATGGAGTGGAATTATTTTAATAAACTCTTATAGGAAAATTATTTCCTTTACGAGGAATAAGCAGATATTGTCTGAAAATTCATCATCCATTGAAAAAAATATGTCATTATTTATCTAAATGAATCCAATATTATATGGTTTGAAATGAATGCACCCGAATTCATATGTGGTAAAATGATATTTAAATTCCATTTTGATGATGGGATTAATTGAATCCTTCAATTTATTCTAGTCTGTAAAACATTCTAGTCATACAATGATACAATTATTGGTGTTGGTTCCCACGAACCATCATCTTTTTTACTTTATGATAACTAATTTTCTAGGTTTTGAATATTAATAAATTACTTATCACATAATTATTTCTCTTTTTCTTAACATTATATGTGATAATGTCATAAGAGTAATTTCCACACTAAAAGGTCATATTTGATCCCTTCTATGATGAGAAAATGGATTTTCTATGATAGTATTCATGAATATATGTTCTATGGCCTGATGAAATCATTTTAGAGACACAAATGATACATACTATGAATTGTGGAGACTCATAGGACATTGAGAATCCTTTTCATGGTGTACGCCCATGGTGATATCAATTAATATATTATAAGAATGAGACCCGACAATAGTAAATACACATTTATAAGTATATTTGTACGACCATATCCATAGGTGTGTGTTTCACACCTTATTCACTAAGATTATTATTAATGGATTTTATGAGTCACACATTATGATGTATTGAAAAAAAACTATGTAGAGATACATACACTGTGGGGTATGATATGTTGCGTGTGTCACGAGTAATAGTGCATTACTGAATAATGCAAGAAAGGATTTATCCCTTATATTCATTAATGAAAGATAATATCTATAGATCATTTATTTAAATAATATTTCCTAAATAAATCACATGATATAGTGATCAATAGGAATGGTCTACCTTGGAAAAGCGAAAGAAATAGATATCAGGCATATAGGTTGATGGTACAAGCATGAAACCTGATCGATTATAGATATTTTGTTAATGGTATTATATTACATGGTAGCAATTAAAATGATGTGGAATGCCATTGTTTAATTTTCTTCTTTTTATATAGGTTCCTTTTCATGTTTCACGACGCTAATCATAGACCTTAGGCAGGTTCAACTAATGCCACTAATAAAGAGGCCTAGAGGGTCACACACAAACTGTATCTAGTATCTTCATTAATTAATAATTTATTTCACAAGTTGAATAAATATTTTCCACTATGTTGTTTAATTTTTATTCATATTTTCCTAATATCATTTATTCAATATCTAGTTATTCTTGAGAATATATTTTGAGGAGAATAATTAACAAGTATTGAGGAGGATTGGAGGACATTGTTTTTATGTTTAATTAATAAATATTAATATTAAATATTATTTGATTAATAATTTTCAATAACCACTCACAACATAAGGTAATTTCAAGAAATAATAATATTTCTATTATTATTTCACATCGAGGATTCTCAAGGATTCATGAAATTATTAAAGGCATTTTGAAAATTATTTATTCTTGAAATAGAAAAATAAATTCTCAGTAATGTAATTATCTCATTAGCAGAGGGAAACCCAAGAAGTTTCTTTTGGGTTGTTCACAGTGAATTAGAATGATAACACAATCATAGGGTGTTCATACTTCAACAATAATTATCCCAATAATGAGAGATATCATCCTCCGCCAGATAAAAGAGAATAATTTGGAAGTCGTTCTCAAGGAAATCCATGACGGACATCACTAGCACACGGATCTTCTGTGCTGGAACCCAGAGAGTCCTTTTTTGCTTTTAGAAGATATGTGGAAAATGTGTGGATCACCACTATTGGTGATATACCCTATATATCTACAATGAAATGATTGAACACCTGTAGATCTATGGCTTATTGCAACTATAAATAAATAATCACCTTAGAGGTAAATATAATTTATTTAAATAAATTATAAACAAAATATGTGAATCCCCTATTGTGGTTCTATGTTTATTTGATTCTTCTATATTTCATTTATTCAATTCCAAGGATAATAGTACTCATCATCTCATGGGTCTCAGATTGTTCATTGAATATGAAAAAAAGCTAAGTTGGTCACCATCCCTCCCGCGATTCCACTGGGCCCAGAACCTACAAATGGTATCAGAGAAGTATATTGTTGATTATAATTATTTAAAAATCATTGATTATTTTCATTTTTATAATTTGTATTTCAATTCATGATTAATCATTTCCTTATAGTCTGAATGATGAGATCTACTTCTTCCTATATAATTTCTTATAGATCAAATAGAAATGATTAATTTTATGATTTAAATTATATTGAGGATGTCATCCCAAAGTTCCAAGTATTATTTACAAGTAACATAGTATTACAGTCCATGTAATCACAATTAAATGACATGTAGTTGTGATTGATGTAGGAATAGTTTTATAGAAATTACTCAAAATGTGTGCATTAATAACACCCAGTGTAGTTAATTATTACACCTCTTGTTTTCTAGGATTTACTACTACAAGATCATCTAGACTACTTTCCATGTGGTCCAATTTACATGGTTTTTAGTCTCTTCAGTTCATGGTTGTGTTATGTATTCTATACAAAGCCTATATAACCATTGATTGTGTAACGTAGAGTCAACACAACAAGTTTCCCACTAGACATGCCATGTATATCGGATCTACATGTCCCATACTTTTACCAATTACATATATTGAAAATTTATAATATTATGAACACAAGACACAATTACTTGTGTGTGGGAGTAAATATGGGATAGAACATGTGATAGGCATTGATACTAGTATATAAATGTTTTATTCACCTTATGCATAATATTCATGATCTAAACATCATGTATATGTTGTATTGTATTTATTATTCTATGATCATACTATATGTGACAAAGAAGAAATTGTTTAAAAGTAAAATACATGATGGGTAGTTTTTTATGGTCATTCACCAAGCTACCTCCAATAGACAAGTTATGTACATTATCAATTTTAAATGAATTTATCAATTTTAAAAAAAATATTATGGATGAGAATCATAAGAAAATTCATAAAAAGGCTTATGAGAGAAGGATTGATTAATTAATGATAATAATTAATTTATTAAAAACAATTTATCTTAGATAATCATTATTAATACATTGATTACTAGTTCTAATAAATATTTTATTCATTGCATGCATGTGGATGATCATGAGCTAGACCAGACCTTTCTATGTAATTGATTTCCTTTCAATTACTAAATTAATTTATTGAATGGTGTTCCTTTACTCCTCATTAATATGTATGGAGTTCATTCCTGTTGTTTATTTTATGTAATCCCCATTTTACATGTCACTTGCGTGTGAGTAAAAGTATATCTAATAGATGTAGATCTCATGCTAGTGGAGGTGGTTGAGGATTGTAGTTGTGGTTTAACATATCCTAGGAAATACAATGTTTGATCGGAGGAATACTATAAAAATAGGCCATAAATGGTTAAAGATGTTTCTTCCCAATTTCATTGGTCCGTTTATCAACCACTATAAAATATAACCATTAAAACCAGATTATGATCATACCCATTATTTTATTTCTTTCATATTTCCTTGTTGTAAATTATAGTTGTTTTTTAACGATCCCATAATTAAATAATTAACATGAATTAAATATGGAAGTAATATAATCTAGTTTATGCATAAATATTATCCAAGACATGGTAAATAACTTAATTATTTCAACCATAATAATAACAGGCATGTGAAAAGATAACAATTTGAGGCTTATACTTAAAGTATAAAATCCCTAACTAAAATATTATGTTGGTATAACGTTCCAATATTTTGGTCAGAATCGAAATGTAGTTCAATTTTCAGGAGCAACCAATGTTGCGGTGATTTAACTTATCACGGAATTCTAATTTTAGGATTCAGGTTTACTTGACATTGTTGACATCAAGGGTAGACTGCCAAAGTATGACTTCGTGTAACTAAGAAAAATGGTTCAGAAAATCTATATTAATGATTTTAGTATTTGGGAGACCAATAAATGGATCACGGAACTATGATATAATGTATCTAGGACTTTGATTTCCAACCTAAAACCATACATGATTCTTGACCAACCAATGTTTGAGTAATTAGAAGGGGAATATATATCCATTCTACTTGAATGTCTAAAAATATTATATTGTGAACCAAATGGTGAGGGTTATTGGTTTTTGATAAAATAGTTGGATACTAATTCATATAATATTTATTTATATTTCTATATTTTATTACATAAAATACTAAAATTATATTCATTTAATTTTTAGAAACAACATAAAAAATTACATGAAACATATCATTGTGATCCATACACAAAAAGGAAACCTTCTCACCCGCACTAATTTCTAGGAGTGGTAAATGTGCCTCTGGGGCATCCATCACCATGAAATCAAATACTTTGTGTTAGGAGAACCTTTACAAGTTTCACATGGATTTGTGGAGAGTGATAATGAGTTCTCTCTGAATGAGAAACATCTGAATGATGCTATAGATGTTTAGTATTTATGGTCTCATCCATGTCTAATGAGATCTTAATGAAATATGAGGATCGTATGTTTATATAATTATTTCACACCTTTAGGATATCTACTATAAGATGGTGATACTAGATAGGTATGAGATCTCCAACGCTTTGTTCATGACTAAGCATGGAGTGTCTGTTCCATCTAGGCCTTAGGTAGTCATGATTATCGGCTATATTGAGCATCTGGACATCTTAACAATTAAATTCCTAGATGAGTTTCATTTAGATATCATAATTTCACCATATCCAATGAAATTAACTTGTTTTATTTTTAGTTATAATATGATGAATAATGAGAAAATTATATCAGAATATGTGACCAAGATTCACCAAGTGGAAAGGGACATGTGGCTTAAAACCCTATAGTCCATATGGTGAATAAGTAGAGGAAGGAGAAGGGAAAGGGTCATAAGACATATAAACATACTAAATACCCTGAGAAACAACTAATGAAGAAGAATAATATTGAAAGGAAGGGTATGGAAAAGGAGGCAGTATGTTTTCCATGTCGAATGTCAGGAAAATGGAAGTGGAACAAAACCAAGAGCCATGGAGAAATGAAGGGGTATTTGTTATCAAGTGTAATGTATCCATTTATACACAATGGGTATTAGATATAGATTGTGGTGAACACATACAAACTCAAATGTAAGAACCAAGTATATTTTTGAAATTTTATTGAGGGGATGTGGTTATGTGAGCTGCCAATGGTTTGGGGATGGCTTCTCTTGACATTGGAGAATACCACCATTCCTTAACAATGAGAAAGATTTCAGTTTTTACATTATTTTTATTAAGTACCAACTCTTAACAAAAACATAATTTATAGACAACAATTATAAACATCTCAGTATATTTTGGTTCTCTGTAATACGTGTTGCTTATTTTAAAAATAAAACATATGTTTTAGTATGGAACATTTATATAACAAACATTATGTATTAAATTACTAAAACCATGTGTTTTCAATTAGTAACAAATGAGGTTCACACCACTCGTATACAAAACATTTTAGTCCTCACAACCTTGGTCATGTAAACGATATGTTTTTGACAATTCTTTGTCAACATTTATGTTTAGACACTTCAAGAAAAAACCATATAAATGATTTCACAATTATTTACAAAGGAAAATGACCAAACCACCATTTTTTTGACAGGGGGAAAGGCCCACATAGCTTCTAGGATTTTTACACACTAATGTGTGTGGAACATTTATAGTAGAGTCCATTGGTGGATATTCTAACATAATTACATTTACTAGTAGCTTTATTAGATATGGTTGTAATAATTGTATTTGTTATAAGTCTATGTACTTTGAGAAATTCATAGAATTAAATAGTGAAGTAGAGAAATATCTTGGTGAGAAGATAATGAAGCTTAGATTAAATCAAGCTAGAGAATATCTTAATTTGTCAATGTAATAGCCCGGACCTCTCTAGTCCATTAATTCGTGAAAATGTGGTGTTGGAGGTGTACTGGAAGGTCAAGGTGGTGTGGGGTGCGTTTTGGTGGACTTTTAAGGAAATGTAAAGGGTTATGGCCCTCACACAGGAGGCACACAGTTTTCCTAAACCGTGTGGCCAAACCGTGAAAGTCTTTTCTTTGAGGCAGTGGCTAACGCACGGTTAGCACATGGTTTGTCTAACCGTGTGGACTAACTGTGCGAGGAGTGTTTGTCGAGGCAAAAGCTAACACACGGTTTGTTAAACAGTGCGGACTATCCATGCTGGCACTTAATTTTAGATCATAATATTGTGGATCTAACTCGTTTTACCATTAATCACATAGTTTAAGCCCCTAATAGGCCATAACTCGGTATTACCCTTCCTTGGAGGTAGAAGAACCTCTCCCAATCATTTTGGAGGTGATTTAGAGGCTTCTCATCGCGGATCGATGCTGGTTTCTCAAGGAATGTGATCCTTTTGTTTGGTTTCTTAGATCTACCTAGATATACTCTATTTATCCTCTCAGTTTCTTAGATCCACGGCCGTTATGGGTAGATCTAAGAATGTGGAAGTAGAATATGATGAGCTTTGGTCTTGGTTGTGTTAGGAGAGGAGATCTAATGAGGATTCGTGGAGAATCGACCCGATTTCTTGGGCGTTCATCGACTGTTGTGGTTTTCCTCAAAAACATTTGAGGTAGGGGATTCGTGGCTTCTCTAATTGATTATGTGCAATTGTAGAGTTTGCATGATTAAGCCCTTTGGATCACAGAGGAATTGACCTAATTAAATACTTGATCCACCTTAAAGGAATTAGTTTGATCGCATGTTTTTTGGTTTGTACCATGATAACATTTTGCCTCATGATTTTCTAGATAGTGTAATATATATGACTTTCTTGTTAAGAATGTTGTTCTGGAGGAAATTGACAAAGAACATGAAGCCGGAATTAATTGATAATTGGTTGGATAAATATAAAGAGGCATGAAAAAATACATGGTCCTTGTTGTAATTTGATATTGATCAAATTTGGCATTGTAAGCATGTTTAATCTTCAGTGATATCTTATTGAATTGGTTCATGATCTTGGAACCAAATAATTGAATATTATAATTCAATATGGATTAAATAACTTGATTTAATTTCATGCTGGGTTCTGAGTTACCCACTTGTTGTGAATTATGGTTAAAAGCCCATTAGATGTGGTGTTTTTTTCCAACTGCATGTGTCGTGATGTGACCCTAGAGGGGTGTTGTGATATGTGGAGGCAGAGAGGCCTTGTGTATGTGGTATCAGATGATGCCTAGTGTGGTGAGATGCATCGGTTTATGCATGTGGGAGTCAAGGAGGACAACAGGGATGATGGAATGGTGTGGATGTGGTTGTTGGATGCTTGGTGATTTGTTTGGTTGTTTATCTATTTTACATTACCAACTACTCAAGGCAGCTGGTCTTGCTTACCCTTCTTCCGAAGGAGGCGAAGACACGTGTGGCATGTCACGTAGTATCCGGGTTTATCCTCTTAAGGGAGAATGGGTCTACATTCTTTCTATAGGTGGAAAATACGTGACGGGTAGTATGTTTACTCACTATGTTGAGCCCCCATGTGTTTAGTATCATAGGTTGTTTTCTAGGAAGCCTGGGAATATGGGAAATTAATTCTGTAATGAATGTTTTAATAAATGATGTTAACCCATGGGGTTGGAGTTTTATGAAACTTAATGATGAGGTTGAGAACTTTGAAGGGACAATGGTTTTTGGATGTTATGTTAATGGAAATTAATGTGGGATTGTTCTTGGTTTATTAATGTTCAAAGAATTAATTAATGTACCGTGAAATTGATAAACAGAGGATGAAGTAATCTAATAAATCCCTTAAATGGTTGTGTGCTTATAGGATACCTAGTCTTAGAAGTGGAATCTTGGAGTCCTAGAGACGTTAGCTGCAGTTGTGTCTAAGACTAGGTTATACCCATAGTGTGGTTGTGAGTTATATATATTCTGTAATTTTTGTGTTCTATACGCTACTCCACCCTGTCTGTAAGGGAAACTGACACCATGGGGATTCTGAGCCCTCGGGGGGGGGGGGGTGTTTTACCCTACATTCTGATGGGAGGTTGAATGGATGACTACCCACATTATCCCCACTCTCTTCTCTTGGTAGATACTAGTGCAATTGGCACAATGGTTATTTTCCCACATATATGTGTGTAGAGGGCTGTAAGGGCTTGTGGTTATTTCACAATCATATATTCTAGATATAGTATCGTATGTACCACTATAGGTGTAACGTGTATAGGCTGTGATGGATTGAGGATCCTTACTCGGTGTATGGGCTGTAATGGATTGAGATATAATACCCGATGTATGATACACAATATTCGAGTTGTGGTTGCTCTCGGAAACTACTTGGTTACTTATGGTTGAGATGATGATGTGGTGCATAGCCCAGGTGTCTCTAGGCAAGCCTTTGTGGTGCACGTGGTGCAGATTATGGAGCTTAGCCCAAGTTTATATGGGAAAGCCATTGGAGAGAGATGCACAAGACGTATGTCATTGGGGAAAAGTGGAAATCCAGTGGGGAAGTAGAAGCATGGTACCCTTGATATTATTTAATATAAGATATATTCTTTTATGTCTTACTTGGTGAAAGTATCCATGGTATTGTTGAGAACATTGTATACCTATTTGGTGACTAGTTAGTTTAACTGTTGTTCACTTTTCTTTAGCATGCTTTCTTTACTTTTGCACAAGAGGATTCAAGGAGGATCCTTCTGAGTATACTTTTATACTCACCCTATGTATATATAAACTGTTTTTCAGGTCACATGGTGTTGGTTGGAGATCAAGCTGGTTTCTACTATCTTTTTTGTTATAGGAGTTGTTCGGGATTGAGGTTGCTGCTGTTTTACTTCCTTTTCAGTACTTGCTGTTTTTCCCTTCCATTTGTAGTACTTTTTTTTATTATTTCATATGTGTACTTGGTTTTATCTTATATTCCAGTTATGATTTCGAGTTGATTGATATCTATCTTATCTCTCTCTTTCGCAAGTGTTATCTTAGAGGGAAATGCCTCCCATTTGTGTGTTTACAATACCCTCGATGCTAGTCTCCAACCCAAGGCCTACCGGAGACGAGACTCGTGGGTCATTATCTCCCTTCGCACATTGTCGGCCCAGGAGGGGTAAACATTGTGGGGAGGGGGTCATGACAGAGTGGTATCAAAGGGATGTTGAGGAATATGATGGTGTTTGGAGTAAGGAACAGGTGAGGCTGCATGGGTTGGTAAGGCAACCGTGTCATTCATGTTTAGAAAGTGAGGTAAACACTAGAGACAGGATGAGACATAGGCATTTAGGGCCCCCTATGATCTATTGTATAGACCTTTAAGTTTACGATGGCTAATAAACAGTGTGATACTAGTTTCAGGGTGGAGAACTATGAAAGGATCATGCATCATTCTTCTTTGTGAATGTGTTTGAATGGGTAGACCTTGGGATAGGTTAACATAACATTAATAAAAGAAAAAAACTAATTAATTAATGTTGAGTCTTCCATATTCCAGTATTAGGAGCTCCAATTTTTTGTTATTTTGTTGGTATGGCTCCAGGTTGACGTCCTAGTCAGGGTTGCGTCGAAGATGTCTAGTAGGTTGTTCCAGCAGGTCGTCATAGGGTAGAGGTTGACAACGACGACACTTGGAGGAAGACTCTCCGAGAGTTTTAGTGCCAGAGTCTGCAGAAGTATGAGGGCTCGATTTCAGATACTGTCACGGAAGACTGGTTGAAGGAGGTCTAGATAGGCTTCAGTTCGATCCATGCTCGGATGGAGCACTGTGTGTCTTTAGATGTGACGATACTATATGGAGCAACAAGGCAGTGGTGGTTCTTATTCCTTGGGGATCGTGAGGAGTCAGTGATCTCATGGGAGGAGTTCTGAGACAAGTTCAGAGTCGAGTTCCTTTCCTCAACTGCAAAGGCGTCCAGTCGCCAGGAGCTTCTTACCCTTCGACATGGGATCTCCACTGTTCGGGAGTTTGGAATTTGTTTCATGAACCTTTTACAATATGGTTCAGACCTGTTACCATATTAGGAGTGCAGGGTGAGGAATGTCGAGGAGGATTTGCGTATAGAGATCGAGTTCCTGGTCACCCCATTTATGCTGAAGACATATATTGAGGTGCTTGTAAGGGCGGAGGTTGTTGAGTTGACATTGTCTAGGACCAGATCATCAAGAGAGGGGAATCAGCATGGTTCCTCACTATGTAAGGTTGTGGTTTGGGGTTCTCTGTTTTCAGGGAAGAAAAGTTTATGTTCAGCTGAGGTTAGGTCCCAGTCCTTCATGTCTTGTTTCTCCGGAGGTAGAAACTCTCAGGCCTATTCCAAGGGATCATGCGCATGTTTTTTTTATGGTGGTTGTGGTCATCAGTAGTGGGAGTGCCCAACCATTCAGGGTTGTCATTGTACGTCGGGCGCTCCACTCAAGGTTCCTTCGTTTAGGCAGTTCCAGTGGAGGCAGTAGCAGCTAGTTGCACCATATTTCGATTAGTAGAGGTTAGATGAGGCAGGTAGAGGATAGCCCCTTGATGCTCCTCATCCTCAGAGAGCAGAGAATAGCCGTGGTGGTGGTCGTTATCAGGGTCAGAGAGGCCTTGGAGGAGGTCGTGGTCAGCTTCATGCCCAAGCGTTGCAAGCTCTAGACAATTCAGACGTCATTCGAGGAACCCTTTTCTTGTTTTCTACCTTTGTTTATGTCTTGTTTGATTCAAGAGCGACACACTCCTTCAAATCACGAACCCTTGTCGATGAATTGGGAATTGAGGTGGAGAGGCTTCTAGTGCCCTTGACGTTGACTACGCCAGATGAAGGTTGAGCTAGCTTGTTTCATGTATGTAGAGATTGTGAGCTATTGTTTGGGCAACACCGCTCTTGGATAGATTTACTATGATTACAGATACAACCATATGATTGCATCCTTGGCATGGATTGGTTGTATTCAGTGCAGACTATCGTAGACTTCTTCGGGAATAAGGTCATTTTCTTTGGTGTGGATGGAGAGCAAGGGGTGTTTGTTGGTGAACGAGATCCTCGGAGGGGTCACAGGAGAGTTCCATCCTTATCAACCATGGCGGATGATATGATTTTGAGTACTTTAGAGGATAGTTAGTTGGTGTTTCCTAGGGTCATAGTGGAGTAACCTGATGTTTTTTAGAATAGGTTGTAGCCTTACCCCCTTCGACGAGAGATCATGTATGGGATCGAGCTACAGCCAGGAGCATCTCCTATATCTATGTCTCCATAATTGATGGCCCATTCTGAGTTATGAGATCTATTTATACATCACTATGGTCTGTTGTAGTGTGGTTTTTTTGACCATGTGTGTCACCATGGGGTGCACTAGTTATGTTCGTGAAGAAGGCCGACGGCAGTTTGCGGTTGTGTGTCAATTATTGTTACTTAAACAAAGTGAAAATAATGAATCACTATCCTATTCTACAGATTGATGAATTCTTTGATCAAATGAAGAGTGCATGTTGGTTCTCAAAGAACGACTTGCGGTCAGGATATCATCAGATGCGTGTGAAGGATGAGGATATCTAGAAGAATGGTTTCCATTGTCATCATGGGCATTATGAGTTCGTTGTAATTCCATTTGGGGTTATGAATGCTTCAGCTATTTTCTTGGGTTTGATGAATGTTGTGTTCCGTGAGTTCCTATAAAAGTTCATGGTAGTTTTCATCGACGACATCCTTGTGTACTACACATCTTAATAGGAGCATGCAGAGAATCTACGAGCCATTTTGGGATTTCTTCATCGACATCAACTGTTTGGGAAGTTTTTAAAGTGTGAGTTTTGGGCTTGAGAAGTCCATTTCATAGGGCATGTTGTGTCCCAATAAGGAGTAGCTGTGGATCCATCGAAGATAGAAGGAGTTGTGTCTTGGGAAGCCCCCAAGACAGTTTTAGAGGTGCGATGTTTCCTTGGGCTTGCAGGATACTACAGGAGGTTCGTAGCCAATTTCTCATGAGTTGCGACTCCAATGACAGCTTTGACTAGAAAGGATCATGATTTCATATGGATTGATCAGTGTCAGGAAACTTTCGAGTATCTAAAAGAGATGTTATTAAGTGCTCTAGTTCATTGTCTCCCAGCTGAGGGAGTTCAGTTTGATGTTTTCTGTGATGCTTCGCATCTGGGGAAAGGATGTGTTTTCATGCAGCAGAGGTCTGTTGTTTCTTATGGGTCTCGATAGTTGTGTCCCCATGAATGCAACTCTTCCACTCATGACCTTGATTTGACATCTGTAGTGTTTCCTCAGATGTTTTGGATACATTACCTCATTGGTGAACACTATTTGGTTTTCACTGATTTTAAGAGATTTTGGTATGTTTTCACCCCGCGTGACTTGAACATGGGACATCATAGGATGATGGAGTTCTTGCAGGAATACAACATCGAAATATCATAAACACCTGGAAAATGGAATGTTGTGGCAGATTCGCTAAACCAAAAGTCACGCAGTGATGCTGTGCATGAATCCGATGATTCCTGGAGAGTAATGGAAGATCATTCAGCATTACATCTTGATATGGGATAAGATGGGTGTAGAGTCTCTCATTTTTAGATGACGGTTTAGTCATCCTTGGTGTAGAAGGTGATAGAGTCCCAGTTGGGGGATCTTGAGTTGGAGGACTGGTGAGACCACGTTTTTTGTGGTGAGGCCCCTGATGGTTGGTCTGAGGATGAGCAATATAGAGTGTTGTATCATGGAAGGCTTTTTGTTCCCTTGGAGATATGTGAGATAGTCCTCAGAGAGTTCCATGGTTCTCCTTTAGCGGTGCGCCCCTGATTGACAAAGATGTACTGATCCCTGAGGAGCCAGTTTTGGAGGCCTGGGCTGAAGCGTGCTGTTGCAGAGTTTCTGTCACGATGTTTATTCTTCCAGACAGTGAAGTCTGAAAACCGTGTTCCTAGTGGTCTTCTCTATCCATTAAATACTCCTCAGGAGAAGTGGGAGTAAAACTTAATGGGCCTTGTTACTGGCTTACCTCGAGCTCCGAGGGGATGTGGTACTATTTGGGTGTTAGTGGATCGTTTAACGAAATCAGCCCACTTTATATAAATCACAGAGTCATGATCAGTGGATGTTTTGTCCAAGAAGTATCTAGAGGAGGTGGTGAGACTTCATGGAGTCCCTAGGATGATCATTTCTGATCGAAATCCACATTTTACCACCAGGGTGTGGAGAGGTCTCCAACATGATTTTGGTTCTCAGCTATCCCCTAGAACTTCTTTTCATCCTCAAACGGATGGTTATACGGAGAAAACCATCAAAACACTTGAAGAAATGTTGCGCTATTGTATTCTTGATTTTGGATGTTCATTGAGGAGGCACTTACCCTGGGTGGAGTTTTCCTACAAAAATAGTTTCCACTCCAACATCGGTATGGCTCTGTTTGAAGCCTTGTATGGTCTTCCTTGCCATTCTCCATTGTACTGGACTGGGGTTGGAGAGTCATAAATTCTAAAACCGGAACTAGTACAGAATACAACAGAGTGGGTTTAGGTGATTCGTGATAGTATGAAGACAGTGCAAGATTGTCAGAAATCATTTGCCGAAGAAAGAAGGAACCCCTAGAGTTTAATGTTGGGGATCATGTGTTTCTGAAGGTGACTCCCCTTCATGGGCAGGGATGTTTTGGTTGTGGGAGTAAGCTTTCTCCCAGTTTTGTTGGGCCTTTCAAGGTGTCAACTCCTGTTGGAGGTGTGGCGTATCGAGTGGCACATTCCCCACAGATGAGTCTGATGCATGATGTTTTTCATGTATCACAGCTCTGTCGTTATCTTCATGATGACTCTCACATAATCGATTGGGGATAGATCGATGTTGATGATGATTTCACCTTTGAGGAGGAACCTGTGGAGATCCATTACTACAAGGAGAAGGCTTTGCACGGGCATTCCATTCCTTTAGTTCGTGTCTTGTGGTGACACAGTGGCATGGAAGAGAGTACATGGGAATGTGAGTCACAGATACGTGCTTGTTACCCAGAGTTGTTTGATGTTATCTCTTATCATGTATCGTTAAAGCTAATGTGGTTTTGAAACCTATATGTATATGAGATGGCTCCCTTTGTTGCTTTTGTGGCTTGCTCCCTTTTGAGAGCTATCTCAGTGGGTGGTTGTTCAGAACCTGTTTCATTTTCACTTTAGGTGGGTTTTGGATTCTTGAGGATGAAAATGTTTGGAGAGGTATTTGATGTAATGTCTTGGACCTCTCCAGTCCATTATTTTGTGAAAATATGGTGTTGGAGGTGTTCTGGAAGGATAATGTGGCTTGGGGTGCGTTTGGGTGCACTTTTATGGAAATATAAAGGGTTATGGCCTTCGCATGGGAGGCGGACAGTTTGCCTAAACATTGCAGCCAAACCATGCAGGGCCAGTCTTGGAGGCAGTGGTTAACGCACGGTTAGCGCACGATTTGTCTAACCATGCGGACTAACCATTCGAGGAGTGGTTTTCCAGGTAGAATCAAACGCACAGTTAGCGCACTGTTTGTTAAACCATGCAGGCACATAAAGTTAGAACTTAAAATTGTGGATCTAACTCGTTTTACCTTTAATCATCTCGTTTAAGCACCTAATACTCCATAACTCGGGATTACCCTTCATTTGAGGTGGAAGAACCTCTCCCAAGCGTTTTGGAGGTGATCTGGATGATTCTCTTCGTCAGTCAAAGTCGATTTATCAAGGTATGTGATCCTTTTGTTTGGTTTCTTAGATCTACCTAGTTCTGCTCCCTCTCTTCTCTTAGTTTCATAGATCCACACTTGTTATGGGTAGATCTAAGCATGTGGATGTATAATATGATGAGATTTGGACTTGGTTGTGTTAGGATACGGGATCTAACGATGATTCATTGAGAATCAACACGGTTTCATGGGCGTTCCTAGACTGTTGTGGTTTTCCTCGAAAACCATTGAGGTAGGGGATTCGTGGCTTCTATAATTGTTTATGTGCAATCATAGAGTTAGTATGATTTATCCCTTTAGATCACAATGTAATTGACCTAATTAAATACTTGAACTGGATTAAACGAATTGGTTTGATCGCATGTTGTTTCTTTGTACCATGATAACAGTTTGCCTCTTGATTTGCTAGATAGTGTAATATATATGCCTATCTTGTTAAGAATGTTTTTATGGAGGAAAATTGAAAAAGAACGTAAAGCCAAAATTAATTGATAATTGGTTGGCTAAAAATAAAGAGGTATGAAAACATACCTGTTTCTTGTTGTAATTTGATATTGATCAATTTTAGCATAGTAACCATGTTTAATCATCGGTGATAGATTACAAAATTGGTTCATGATGTTGGAAACAATGAATTGAAATTGTTAATGCAAGATGGATTAAATAACTTGATTGAATTCCATTAAGGGTTCTGAGTTACCCTATTGTTTTGAATTAGGGATAAAATCCCATTTGATGTGGTGTTGTTTTCCTGCTGCTTATGTTGTGATGTGACCCTGGAGGGGTGTTGTGATATGTGGAGGCAGGGAGGCCTTGTGGATGTGGCAGCATATGATTCATAGAGTGGCGAGATGCATCAGTGTATGCATGTGGGTGTCAAGGAGGACACCAGGGTTGCTGGAATGGGATGGATGTGGTTATTGGATTCTTGGTTCTTTGTTTTGTTGTTTATCTGTTTTACTTTCCCCGCTGATCAAGGAAGATTGTTTTTTTACCCTTCATCCAAAGGAGTCGAAGACACGCAGGTATGCCATGTGCTTTCTATGTTTAGCCTCTCAAGGGAGAATGTATATAAACTTTTGCAATATGTGGCAAAAACTTGATGGATAGTAAATCAACTCACCGTGTTTACCCCCCTTGAGTTTAGAATCATAGGTTGATTTTCTAGAATGCCTAGGAATATGGGAAAGTAATTCTGTAATGAATGTTTGAATAAATGATGTTAACCCATGGGGATGGAGTTTGATGAAACTAAATGATGAGGTTGAGAACTTTTAAGGGATAGTAGTTTTTGGAAGTGATGTTAATGGAACATAATGTGGGATTGTTCATGATTAATTAATGTTCAAAGAATTAATTAACATATAATGAAATTGATAAAAATGGGATTACGTAATGTAATAAATCCCTTTAAATGGTTGTGTGCTTATAGGATACCTAGTCTTAGATGTGGCAGCTCAGAGTCCGAGAGATGATAGATGTAGTTGTGTCTAGGACTAGGTTATTCCCATAGTGTGGTTGTGAGTTATATATATTATGTACTTTTTGTGTTCTATACGATACTCCACCCTCTCGGTAAGGGAAACTGACACCCCAGGGATTCTGAGCCCTTGTGGGGGTGTTTTTTCCAACATTCTGGTGGGAGGTGGAATGGCTGACTACCCCCTTTAGCCTCGCTCTCTTCTCTTGGTTGATACTAGTTCCATCGGCAAAACGGTTAGTTTCCACCATATATGTGTGTAGAGGGATGTAATGTCTTGTGGTTATTTGACACACATATATTCTGGATATTGTATCCTATGGACTACTATAGGTGTAATGTGTATAGGATGCGATGGCTTGAGGTTCCTTACTTAGTGTATGGGTTGTAATGTCTTGAGGTATAATATTGGATGTATGATACATGTTATGAGATATGTGGTGGCTCCCATAAACTACCTGGTTACATTTGGTACTGAGGATTGTGCGGTGCATATCCTAGGTGTCTGCGGGCAAGCCTTTGTCGAGCACGTGGTGTAGATAGTGGAGCTTAGACCATGTTTATTCGGCCAAGCCTTTGGAGACAGATGCAAAGAATGTATGTCATTGGGGAAAATTGGAAAACCAGTTGGTAAGTAGTAGTGGGGTACCCTTCATATTCGTTACTATACAATATATTCTTGTTTGTGTTACTTGGTGAGCGTAGCCATGGTGAGGTTGGGAACAATGTATACCTGTTTAGGTGACGTGTTAGTTTCACTATTGTTCACTATGCTTTAGCATGTTTTTTTTACTTTTTTACGAGAGGCATCATGGAGCATCTTAATGAGTATACTGTTATACTCAATCTATGTATATATAAATTATTTTTCAGGTCACTTGGAGCCGGTTGGAGATCAAGATTATTTCTACTAGCTAGGGGTTACAGGATCTGTTCGGGCTTGTGGTTTCTACTGTTTTACTTCCTTATGGGTACATGTAGTTTTTCCCTTCTAGTTTTAGTACATTAGCATAACATTTCATATGTGTACTTGGGTTTCTCTTATATTCCAGTTATTATTTAGAGTTGATTGGTGTCTATCTTATCTCTCTCTTCTGCATGTCTTCTCTAAGAGGGCAACACCTCCTATTTGTGTTTTTACTATTCCCTCGGTGCTAGTCGCCAACCCGGGGCCTACTAGAGGTGGGACTCGGGGGTCATTATCTACCTTCTCACATTGTCAACCCAGAAGGGGTACACTTTGTGGGGAGGGGGTCGTGACAGCTAGATTTCTACAGGTGTTTGGTATTCTAAAACAACTCACTCCACCTTTTACCGCACAATGGAATGGTGTTAGTGAAAGTAGGTATTGTACCTTGTTGTACATGGATATGTTGATGATGTATCAGGATGATATGATGTTATCATTTTGGGGATATTTATTACAAAAAATGAAATACACATTATACAGACTACTAACTAAAGTGGTAAATGGAATTTCCTTCATGCTATAGAGTTGGATGAAACCTGTTTTGTTCCACACTCATGTTTGGGGATGCACGATGCATATTTTTTTATTTCATAGGAAAAATACTATCACCTTAGGGAATGAAGTGTATCTTTATTGGGTGTCCCTTGGTAACAATGGGACAATACCAATATAACCCCCTAATAAGAATGTGAGTATTTCTCGTCAAGACGCCTTTATTATGTGGGAGAAAACCTTCCAAATGGATAGTGGGTGAACAATTGATTTTCATAAAGTTTATTCCCAACATACATAGGAGTTGGTATATGAATAATTTCCAAAGGTTCACATAGAATATGTTGTTCATAATATACATTTAATGTATAGGAGTGTGCAAAAGGTATGATAACTGTAAGAACCTGAGTTTTTAGAAACGGGTCAAATTTCGACCCTGTTTAAACTTTTGACTGGTTTTTGAGAAGTCTGGAAAATATGGGCAGTTTCTAGAAATTTCCAGACTACATGTCGTGTACTTTAAGTACACGCCGTGTATGAGTTACCCGAGTGATCGGCCGTGTTCTGGCCGAGTACATGCCGTGTGAAGACCGTGTAGAACCTTCATACTACACGGCGTGTATTTATAGACACGTCGTGTATCCCTTACCCGTGCGAAGCCAGGTACATGTCGTGTGGTGCCCAGGTGTAAATTTCCATCTACATGGCATGTAGCCTTCCTTGACACGTCGTGTACCCATACCCCGTGTAGTGGCCGAGTCCTTGGCCGTGTGCTAACCGTGTACACGGTCTAGACCGTGTGCTGGACACTGATTAAGTCGGAGTACGGGAACACGACTACACAGTGTGTACCTGGGAAATACATGACGTGTACCTTTTTTATTTGATCGACTAAGGCGTTATCGATCCTCATTCCCAGAATTCTATTCTTATCCCCCTTTAGACGAATAGTCCGTCCGAAAGACCCACATGAACAAAAATCCTTCTAGATCTACCGTACGACCTCTGTTCTTCGATCCGTCAGAGGCAGCGGGACCGCATCAGAGAGGCTAACCCCGCACACCCTTCTTCATCCTTGATTCCTCACCTGTTCCTCCTCAGATTCCATCTGAACAGAATTTTTGGATTTGACAGAAATGCAGATCTACCGCGATTCAATCTGATTCAGAGGATGAAATCAAAGGAGTGGCATTGTACGAGTACGTGGTAGGTGGTGCATACCTTCTTTCGTGTTTTCATAGACTTTTGGGGGTGGTGACCTTCGGGGGAGACGTCGGGTGTTGAGCGAGACTCTTTTTATTTTTTTTATTTAATTATATGAATTGTGGAATTCCTCTCGGTATTCCCTAACCCTGTTGTGATTGAGTGAGACCGGGTTAGAGGTCGTTGCTCGTTTGGGGCAATTCGGCCGGGGGTGTCGAAATGTGTGTGAATTGGACATTTGTTTAATCTGTAGTGTTTATACTGCTTATTGAATGTATCAAGTTAAACTGTTTAGTTTAATTGTTAAAACATGAATGAGTTAGGTGCTGGTATGGGATAACATAGGTTAGTGCAATTTGACTGTTTAGTAATTGCCTGTTTAAAGTGATGCTTCCAAGTATGAATATACAATATATGTAACTGCCTGTGTTGAACTTCTTTTTGTGTTGGGAATGAATGGATATATTGTTGAGTGATGGGGATCACAGGTTGGGGATTTGGCTCGGGATACTTTGGGTGGTTGCTACCATGGGATTGGGCGTCATGGACGTCGGTTGAGGCAGTTAGACTGTCAGGTTGGGCTTTGGCCCGGGTTACATGGATGGCAAGGCCATCTGACCTGAGCGACAAGTTCGCAGGGACACGAGGTGTCAGAGGTGTTTTGGCTTGGGACATAATGAGGTGATTAACACTCACTGGGTACTTTTGAGTAGTGTGCACACAGATAGACTCTGAGATGAGGTGGTACGATAACTTGTTGGGTATAGACCCCCAGTAGATGCGGTTAGGTATATTTGGTTTGGGGGTGCTTACCATAGGAAGCCACGTGGAAGGTGAGGAGCCTTCGAGAGACATCATTGAGGAGGTCAGGTTGGGGGCAGATGCTCGCCATGATTTGAGGGCAAACATCACTGTCCCTCCGGTTATCCTTTGAGGAAAGGTATCGATGTTCCTTTAGATGTTGTGCTATGGGTAGGTTGAGCTTTTGAGCTGGGTTACGATTGTTGGGTGTCCTTTCGGGACGTCAGTACTTGAGAAATATGTTTTCAGGTGGCACGAGGTGCCGGGCTATAGATCAAACTTTCCGGCATTGGCCGGAGTAGGTGACACTTCCTTGTGGCTGCTGAGCACCAGTGAAGTACTTGTTTACATTTGGGAATTGCACTGTTTACTGTTTTTCTTATATAAGTATGTCTTCCTAAACACTTATATTAGGTATGCACCTCTGGGTGGTATCCTATTGAGACTTGTCTCACACCCTACACAGGCCCTTCGGTACACGTGTAGACTTTATGAAATTGCGTGCAGGTAGAGGGTCAGCCTCAGGAGATGGACATTAGTGCTGTTGACTTAGAGACGGGCATGGACCTTGAGGTCATTCCGTACTGGAGTTACTTGTTCAGTATTCATTTTCTTACATCATCATGTTTACTTTATATTGTAGCTACTACTGGTTAGCCATTGACTACATCCTATATGTATTGGGTTGTATGACTTTCTTGGATGCATGCTTGGTTGTTTTGGTAGTTATTGTAGTTGATTCATGGCATGATGTTTTGTTTACTCTCTGCTTTTGTTTCTTCTATATTGCTTCCAATGGTTATTGATATTGAATGTGCTTCCGCTCTGCGGGTTTGGTTCGAGTTTCATGAGTCATTTATATCCACTTCATATTTTAGTTTATTACTTGTACCATCACCATTAATTTCACCGAGAGGGTATAGCCTCCCCACTATACCTATTAAGACCCTCGTTACTAGTTGGAAGCCATTGGCGTTCAGGGGAGGTGCGCCTAAGGTAGTAACACCCGACCCGTTCGGCACTGTTCGGGTGGCTGGACGGGTCCCGATCGTTACAATGTGGTATCAAAGGGAGTCTTCATGACAAGGATTTAGTAGTGTTGCTTTGCTGGCTACTAATGAGTTTGAGACTTATCTTTTTATTTTATCTTGGTTTTACTATTTGGGATATGGTAGACTAGAGGTAGGTCTTTGTTGGAACTGGATTTTTGAACTTGTGCTTGGGTGCCTACAGCCCCATGTACGAGGGATGGATTGAGTTGTCGGGGTGGGAATTGTTGTTTGCTTTTTTCTTAGATTACAATTGATATGATTTCCACCCTGGTGGCTCACTTGTTGTGCGATGTTATTGATTATGATATGTAAACCTTGTCCAGTATGGCAAGGGTTTCATGCGTGGCTTTTGATAGGCACATTTTAGGATATTTCAATTTCATAACTGCATGTATGCTTTGTGAAGTGATAATACCATGTGAATAAAATCAATTTCCATGCTATGTATGCTCTGAAATGTGGATAGGTAAAAATCCTGATAGAATTTCTTATTTATGCCATTGTATATTCCATGCTTTGTATTTTTGTAGAATTTCATGTTGCAGGATATTTGGGTCTGGCTCTTATGAGAGCAGACAGGTACTATGATTGAGGTAGTGCAACTGTTAGGATTGGGAGACACGGTCATCGGTTTGAGGCAACGTGAGTAGTTGGGACGAGCATGGCATGAGGTACTTTTGATACATGGCTCTGTTGAGGGCAGTTAAGGAGGCCATGAGGCCGGGATGCCGTGGGGCATGGGTTGCAGTGAGGGGGATTAAGGGTAGTTGTTATGCACTTCCTTTTACTACTTTCCTTATCTGCGTAGAATTTATTGTTATATAGATTTATGTGGGTTGTCTTACCATTTATTGTATTCAGCGGATTACTTATTCAAGACCCAATGGAGCGAAAAGAAGGAGAGGATATGGTACCGCATGATCAGGTTCAGAATTCGGTGCAGGCAGAGCATGAGCCGAAGGTACAGGCTCAGGGACAGGATCAGGTTCAGGATCCAGTGTAGGCTGGGCAGTAGCCGGGTTTGACAACGTTCAAACTGTGGCTTGACGAGCAGCTCCGAGCTAGGCTCGTACGCGTCTTGCAAGGGATTGACAGGGGTTCGCCGGGTACTGAGCCTTCTATTGCGTATCTGAAATGGGAGTTCCAGTCACAGCACTCACCGCTTTTTCAAGGTGAGGGTGGTCCACAGGCGGTAGAGAACTGGATAAAGAGTATTCACATGATCTTTGATCAGATCAAGATTCCTCCAGGGCATATGGTCAAACATGAGACGTACATGCTGAGAGGACTGGAAAACCGTTGGTGGGATGTGTAGGTACAAGCTCGTAGGCATGAGGGACTGGCATGGAATGACTTCGAGGACATGTTCTTCGAGAACATCTATCCGGAGACACTAAGGGCAGGGATAGCTCGGGAGTTCTTGAGTGTTCAGCAGGGAAATATGTCTGTCATGGACTACGCAGCTACTTTCACAGAGTTTTCTCACTTTTCACCTAGTATGTTGAGCGATGATGCAACATGGGTGAGGCACTTTGAGGATGGCTTATAACACGCCATTCGGGTTCAGGTAAACATCCTCTGGCTGGGTTCCTTCTCTGAGGCGGTGAACCAAGCGTTCATAGCCGAGGGCAACGAGAGAGAAAAATCTCGTTTTGGCAGGGTGATGTCTTCATGTGATGGTTCAGACAGTAGGAAGCGAGGGAGAGATGAGTTCCAGTTGGGCGGGCAGTCCAAGGACTCAGCTAGACCTCCTCGTGGCAGTTCAGCGGTGGTTTGCTTTCTGTGGGGATAGCCGGGACATGTTCAGGCTCAGTGCGATAGGCCACACGAAGGAGTTTCGGGCATGTGGATAGGTCGGGCATCTGGAGAGGTTTTGCAGGTAGTTTTCTCAGACAGTCGACAGGCAGAGACCATGATAGACTGTGGCATCAGGAGCTGGTTTAGGTTCAATACAAGGAGAGGGTAGCTGAGATTTAGCTGCACGTTGAGTATGTGACAGGAATAGCGGGATTCAGCTAAGGGGCCAGAGGCCAGTGACTGGAGCAGCACCGCATGGCTGTCAGGCATCAGGCAGTCGGGCTTCAGGCCAGGTGCACGCTGTGGAGCTTCCAAGGATTGAGTAGGCTGGAGAGCCGATGACGGTGGAAGGTACACTGCGGGTGTGGCTGTGAGTTTCTTTACTTTCTTCTGGAATGGCCTCTTGAGGCATGTCTGGTAGAGTGCACAGGCTTCACAAGATACTTGTGGACTGAAGAGATGGTAGTTAGTGGGATTGGCATCATATCAGATGCGTTTTATGTTTTATCTATATATTTGAGATGCGTGGAATCAGGAGCATCAAGGATGCAGGTTACTTGAGGTGTCATGGGCATCAGGGCATCGTGGATGCGGGTTACTTGAGGTGCATGGAACTAGGTTTGAATTAAGCATCTGTTAGATGCAGGAAATTAGGAAGGCGGACACTGATGTGGTGAGAGTTACGTTGGGTATCAGAAGCGACACATGAGCACCGAGGAGGTTCATGGGTGACGATGTGTCACGGGAGGACCATGGGTCTGGGAAATAGGTCGTTGGGCCTTGTTTGTTTAATTGTTTTCATTTAACCTTGTTCGAGTCGAGACCGAGAAGTCGATTCCAAAGGTGGGGAGCCCTTTTGGGAAATTTAGCCAGAACATTGAGGCCGAGGTAGTCTGGGTTGTTTAACCAGGATGGGCATGGTCGGTGTAGTCTACTGGTTTCTTGTGGTAGCTCGAGGATGATCTATGCTAAAGTGGGGAGTTTGATAGAACCCGAGTTTTTGGAAACAGGTCAAATTCCGACCCAATTTAAACTTTTGACTGGTTTTTTAGAAGTCTGGAAAATCTGGGCAGTTTCTGGAAATTTCCAGACTACACGCCGTGTACTTTAAGTACACTCCTTGTATGAGTTACCTCAGTGACCGGCCGTGTTCTCGCTGAGTACATGTCGTGTGAAGACTGTGTAGAACTTTCTTACTACACAGCGTGTATTTATAGACACACCATGTATCCCTTACCCGTGCGAGGCCAAGTACATGTCGTGTGGTGCCCAGGTGTAAATTTCCATCTACACGGCGTGTAGCCTTCCTTGACACACTGTGTACCCATGCCCCGTGTAGCGGCCGAGACCCTGGCCGTGTGCTGACCGTGTACACAGACCAGACCATGTGCCAGACTCTTCTTAAGTCGGAGTACGGGAACACGACTACACGGCGTGTACCTGGGAAATACACGCCGTGTACTTTTTTTTATTTGATCGATTGTGGCGTCGTCGTGTCTCATTACCAGAATTCTATTCTTCTCCCCCTTGGGATGAATAGTCCATCCTAAAGACCTCCACGAACACAAATCCTCCTAGATCTGTCGTACGACCTCCATTCTTCGATCTGTTGGAGGCAGCATGACCACATCAGAGAGGCTAACCCCGTGCACCCTTCTTCGTCCTTGATTCCTCACCTGTTCCTCCGCAGATTCCATCCGAACGGAATTTCCGGATATGATGGAAATGAAGATCTACCGTGATTTAGTCTGATTCAGAGGCTGAAATCAAAGGAGTGGAATTGTACGAGTTTGAGGTAGGTGGTGCATACCTTATTTCGTGTTTTTGTAGACTTTTGGGGGTTGCGACCTTCGAGCGCGACGTCGGGTGTTGAGAGAGACCCTTTTTATTTGTTTTTGT
The DNA here is from genome assembly GCA_963277665.1 of Viscum album. NCBI lineage: Eukaryota > Viridiplantae > Streptophyta > Magnoliopsida > Santalales > Viscaceae > Viscum > Viscum album. Next base: position 2,100,535,565 of record OY728127.1, on the reverse strand, counting down.
TTAATTATATTCATTGTGGAATGCCTCTGGGTATTCCCTATCCCTGTTGCGATTGAGCGAGACCGGGTTAGACGTCGTTGATCGTTTGGGGAAATTCGACTAGGGGTGCTGAAATGCATGTGAATTAGACCATTGTATAAACTATCGTCTTTATACTGCTTATTGAATGTCTCGAGTTAAACTGTTTAGTTTAATTTCTAAATAATGAATGAGTTAGGTGCTGGTATAGGATAGCACAGGTTAGTGCAATTTGACTGTTTAGTAATTGTTTGTTTAAAGTGATGCTTCCAAGTATGAATATACAATGTGTGTTATTTCCTGTGTTAAACTACATGTTGTGTTGGGCGTGGCTGGATATATTGTTGAGTGATGGAGATCACAGGTTGGGGCTTTGGCTAGGGATATTTTGGGTGGTTGCTACCACGGGATTGGGGGTCATGGATGTCGGTTGAGGCAGTTGGACTATTAGGTTGGGCTTTGGCCCGGGTTACATGGATGACAAGGCCATCTGACTTCAGTGATAGGTTCGCAGAGACATGAGGTGTCAGAGGTGTTGTGGCTTGGGACATACTGATGTGATTACCTCTCACCGGGTACTTTTGAGTAGTGTGCACACAGTTAGACTCTAAGATGAGGTGGTACGGCCACTATCTGGGTAGAGACCCCCGGTAGATGCGGTTAGGTATATTTGGTTTGGCAGTGCATTCCATAGGAAGCCACATGGAATGATAGAAGCCTTCGGGAGATAGCTTTGAGGTGGTCAGGTTGCGGGAAGTGGATCTCCATGATTTGAGGGCAGACATCACTGTCCCTCCAGTTATGTTTTGAGGAAAGGTATCGTTATTCCTCCGGATGTTGTGCTATGGGCAGGTTGAGCTTTCGAGCTGGGTTACGATGGTTGGGTGTGCCTTTGGGACATCAGTACTTGAGACACATGGTGTTAGGTGGCACGAGGTGCCAGGCTGCAGATCAGACTTTCCGGCGTTGGCTGAAGCAGGTGACCCTTCCTGGTGGCTGCTGAGCACCAATTTAGTCCTTGTTTACTTTTGGGCATTGCACTGTTTACTATTTTTCTTATATAAGCATGCCTGCCTAAACACTTATAGTAGCTACACACCTATGGGTGATATCCTACTGAGACTTGTCTCACACCCTATACGGGCCCTTCGAGACACGTGTATAATTTATGAAATTGCGTACAGCTAGAGGGTCAGCCTCATGAGCTGGACTTTAGTGCTGTTGACTTGGAGACAGGCATGGACCTTGCGGTCGTACCGTACTGGAGTTAATTGTTCAGTATTCATTTTCTTGCACAACATATTTACTTTATATTGTAGCTACTACTGGTTTTCCATTGACGCCATCCTATATATATTGGGTTGTATGAAATTCTTAGATGCATGCTTGGTTTTTTTGGTAGTTATTGCAGTTGATTCCGGGCATGATGTTTTGTTTACTCTCTGCTGATGTTGCTTCTATATTGCTTCCACTGTTTATTGTTATTGAATGTGCTTCCGCTCTGCGGGTCTCGTTCGAGTCTTCTAAGTCATTTATTTCCACTACATATTTTAGTTTATTACTTGGACCAACACCTTTAATTCCTATGAGAGGGTATAGCCTCCCCACCATACCTATTCTGACCCTCGCTGCTAGTCAGTAGCCTTTGGCATTCAGGGGAGGTGCACCTAAGGTAGTAACACCTGACCTGTTTTCCACTCTTCGGGTGGATTGCTGGGTCCGGGTGGATACAATAACAATAGATATATTATTTTCTATTGAATGGGGATAGAGAATCATTATTTTTGTAAAATTACAAACCTCACTCCTTTATGGAGGATGTAACGAGCTCAAATGATGCAATGTGGCTAGATCCTATGAATTTTGAGATGTATTACAAGTATCAGAACCATGTATGGGTTCTAGTCAATGTTCCAATTGATGTATAACTTGTTGGGTGTAAGTGGATATTCAAGAGGATAAAATACATCAATGGTAATGTATGTACCAATATGTAAAGGCTAGTAGCTATATAGTTTACTCATCAATAAAGAATTGAATATTATGAAACCTTTTTACCAGTTTCCATTATTAAATCCATTAGAAAATTTATTTACATAGAAGAATACCTTGATTATGTGATTTGGAAAATATATTTCAAAACATTAATACTTAAAGGGATACTTCATGAAGATTTCTATACGATAGAACCAAAGGGGGTTTTCACCCCAAGTGATTCTAAATGGATTCTCTTGTTTCATTGACCATTTATGGATTGAAGCAAGAATCCAGGTCATGGAACATTCAATTTGATTGATCCATAAATTAATTTTGTTTCATTAAAAACAAATGCTTTCCAAGGGCTTACAAAATGTATAGTGGGAATTCGATCACTTTCCTATTGGAATATGTTGCTGACATATCACTTATTGGAAATGACATTAAAATATTACAATATATTAAGTAATAGTTGAAAAAATTATTCTCCATGAAGTACTTTGTCAAATTATCAGACATTATAGTGATAAAGATAATTTTTGATTGATCTAAGAGGCTACATGGACTAAGCCATGTACATATATTGATCAAACACTTAAGAGATTTATTATGGAATAATCCAAGAGGGGGTTGATTCTAGTGTAACATGGTTTGCATCATTCTAAAAAAATATATCCCCAAAAAAATAGGAGAAATATATAATGAATGAGATCCCATAATCATCAACAATATGATTAATAATTAATTCCATTTTATGTTCTAGATTTCATGTTTCCAATTAATTGAGAATATTAAGAATATATCAAGAAGATATAAGAGGACTGCATTAGATAGTTGTTATGACTATACAAAAGTATCTGAGAAGAACTATGTATTTTTTATTGGTGTATGGATGATATGAGTTGCTTTTCATTAGAGGGTATTCGGATTCTAGTATTCTGATAGACCATAATGATCTGAATTGCAATGAGTATATGTTTTATACCTCTAAGAAAGAGTTGTGATCTATAAGATTTCAAAGCAGCATTTATATAATTTTCTACCTTGGACTCTGAGTACATATCATCTTTTGATGTATCCATAGAATAAATCAATATATGGATCATTTTCCATGATATTGGTGTGGTATCAAGTATTAAATACCCTATCACACAGTATTGTGATAATACTAGAGTGGTGGCTATTACAAAAGATCAAAGCTATTTTGAACGTATAAGGGAAATACTCAAGAAGTATCACCTCATAAGGGAATTTTATCAAAATGGTGAAGTTATAGCAAGAATATTATCTATAAAAGAGAACATGGTGGACCCCTTGAATAATGGAACATCTCCATAGAATCATGAGTATCATTTGGGAGCTAGCGGAATGAAGGTCATTAGAAGTTTTCTATAGTGCAAGTGGGTGTCTATTGGAGTTGGTTTCCTAAAAAGATATTATGTTTTACTTGATGAAAACATATATTCATGGTCTTTATTTTTAATAAATTCATTATCACATCATTATTTTTCTTCTATGTAACATTTTATGTGACAATTTTTAATGAGCAACTATCGCACTAAATGGGCCTTGCATATCCATATTACGATGAGAACCCAAAAGTGCTATAAAACTATTCTTGAATATATCTATTATAGTTAGATGATATCAATTGTGGGACATAAATGTTACATTATATCATGTTTGTAGACTGATAGGACATTGATGAACCTTGTTGTGGTGTACTCCCTTTTTGATATTTTGTAGTATATTATGAGAATGAGACCCAACTGTAGGAAATCCACATTTATATGGGTCATTGGATGTTCCTATCTAGATACATTTTTATTAGTCCTTGTACATTATGAGTTTGGATAATTGATATTATGAGTTAAAAAATTATATGTATTGATAAAAACCATTATGATAGATTTTCAAACTGAGGTTTGATATATTGGGTGTGTCATGACTAATGTGCATTAATGAATTATGAGAGAAAGTGTTTATCCCTTAAATTCATTAATGGACGAAAATATCACTTGACTATTTATGGAAATTATATAGCATAAATAAACCCATTTTCATGGTGATCAACAAACAGGTTCTATTTCCATAATGTCAAATAAAGAGATATTGACCATATAGTTTAATTGCACTCTCATGAAACCTATACAATTAGTGATAATATGATAAAGGGATTTTATTATAATATATGCATTTGTATGAGATGGGATGACATTCCAGCATTAAATTATTTATCTATTGGTACCTTGGAGTGTTTCTAGATGCTATCCATGGACTTCAAGTAGGTTCTCCTAGTTTTCATATGATCGAGGCCTAGAGCGATACAAACTAATTGTATCCAGTATCTCAGTCAACTAATTTAATTTTTAACTTTTTAAATAAATATTTTTTATGGTTGGGGCCTAATAAATACTAATTTCTTCTTGATCACATTTATTCTATCATTAATTATCTAGGATAATATATTTTTATTAGAATAAATAATAAATATTGAGAAGGATTGGGAAAACTATTTTAATGATCTAGTGATAAATATTAACATTGAATATTATTTTATTAAAAAATATTCAATAATAACCTTAATGTTACACACTTGTTGAGAAATAATCATATTTCTATTATTATTTTACAGGGGTGTTTCCATAGGATTAATGAAATAATTAAAATCACTTGTGCAAATATTTAGTATTACCATAGTCAAAAAAATTACCATTCATATTTTCTCTCATTAGCCAAGGGAGAGGCTACATGCACCTATTGAACTATGAAAAATAAATTAAGGAAAAGCTATCCAGTCTACAATATTTATACCTCTACAAGAACTCGACAATAAATGAGAGAGATCATACCCAGACAAATCACGGAGAATGATTTTGATGTTTTATTCAAATTGATCAAAAGAGGAAATTGCAAGTGAAAGGATAATCGATGTTAGAACCCTGATACTCCTTCAGCGATGTTTAGAGATACATTCAAAATGTGTGGATAACAACTATAATATATCAAAAATTGATATCTACAATAGAATAATGGAACACCTGTAGATCTGTGGCCGAATGCATCAATGAAGAATGAATCCCCATTAAGGTAATTCTTATATAATAAAAATAATTATAAAAAAATATGATGATCCTCTATCTTGGTATCAAGTTTATATTCTTTTATCATGTTCCATTGATTTAATTCTGTGGATCACAATTTTCATCATTGAATATATACCGGATTTTTCATTGAATATGAGAGAAACCAAAATTGGGAATAATCCCTCCCACACATCCACTATGCCAAGAACCTATAAAAATGTAATATCTATGCTGACAAAAAAGTAATTCTCAATATCTTAGGTATTTTTTAGGAATAAATAAATGAAAAAGAATATTATGCACTCTAAAAAATGAAATACAAAAGTAGGTAATATGAGAAGGTTGTAATTATCATCAGGTCATTAATATGGAATGAAAAATCCTGGTAAATTATTTCATGTAATGATATGTTTTGGAAACTATCTTCAGAAATTAACTCATTCTCGTTATTTAAAGGGGATTACCGAAGTTGCAAATGTGGAATGATTCAATTAAAAGAATATGGTGAACTATTTAAAATATATTACCTATCATCAAGCGAATTACCCCTATAAACTTTAATGTGAAAAATCACAATATTATATAGTCAGAATGCTTGTGGTGGATGTTCCTTATTATTGTTTGGGGGGATCATTATTTGTATCCCATAAATAAATAAATATTTTTTAGATTATGCATAATTTCACCCCTATTAAATGGTACATCTTTTCAAAAGGAATAATATATTTACCTATCAACTCATGTACACTGTCATCAGTTTGTAATCCTAGTGGAGGTATCACTCAAGCATGAATACTTCATGAAAATTAAATAATGACTCATAAACAAGCCCTATTTTATGAAATTATTATTAATTATATGCTTAATTTTTATATAATATTCTTTATAGAATGTATTGAAATATGTTGTGACAAAATTTATTTTATTTAGAATGAGGATAATATTTATGTTGAAAATGTGGAATTACTTATCTATAGGTAGGAGAGTTCATTCCATGATTCATGTAAAAATCCAACCTCAATATCACTTCTGAATGAGATCTATATGGATGATTAATTGGCACAAACTACAAATTTAGAAGGTATCATTCATTTTTAAAATTTATATATTGAGCTATAATAAATTGATGTGTTTCATATAAAACAGACTTGTAATCCACGAGTGTGTGAATTTGAGTTTTCAATGGATTTAATCTATAATTCAAGACCAATATGAAAGACTCCCATTTTAATGGGCACTGTGGAATTATTGGATTTGAGTAAAAAAACATAGAGAGTTCTATCATAAAGGATTTATACCCTCTAGTTTTTCACATTGAGGATCCTCTGTTCTTTTTTATAATTAGAATTCTGTATCAATATGTCAATGAATTTATTATACAAAAATAAATTCTATTATAATAATGAAGATGTATCTTATACCTAATATTTATATCTTCTTCGATTAATGTCATTGTGATTGATATAATTCAAAGTCTTATCATTGATGTGTGTATGATCAAATATAGTAAAATTAGGAAGATATCCAAAAGTTATAATTTTCAATAGGGTATTGAAATTTCAAGTTAAAACTTATGCCACTTGGATTGATTAATTAAACCATTGTATTCATGTCCATAATATGAATATTATTTAATGAGTATGCCAATATAATTAATATTTTATTAACTAATGGTATCTTGATGTTTTCATAGACTTATGATAACTATGGAAACAAAATTCAAATTAGTTTTGAGAATACTTTAACAAAATACATTTAAAGGAAATTTATAATGTGTGAATTATGGTTTTTGGATGTTACATTTCTTATACATATTATCTACAATTATGGAATCATACCTGATCTACAGAAGAAAAATAAATATTCAGAATGTTCTTCAATAAAATTATAAACTAAGTATATAGCTTCATATTGTGTATAGGATTCAACCTAAGATTTTTAAAATCATATTTCATACATGATAACCTATTAATCATGAATATTTATAAATGGGTTATTTGTTATTTTATAATTTAATATAAAAAATGTGTTGAATAATTGATTGTGTTATTGGTGAATTGTCTAGGGAATTTATGGATTTTTAATATATAATGATGCATCGATTAAGGAACATGCTTTTTTAATTATGAAAAATGATAGTCATCACATATGAATCATAATAGTAAAAAATTACTGAGAAAACTATCCAGAACAGGATCATGATACGGTTGTCATAATCACAACATTGTTGATATGGAATCGTTTTCTATATGGTAAAATGTGTGAGATGTATAATGATCATACGAGTTTTAAATAAATATTTTAATTGGAAGATCTCAACATGTTAAAATGGAAATCGATCGAGCTAACCATGGACTAAACATAATCCATACACTACTTTCTAGTGGGGGAAATGATGTTAACAGATGCATTGAGATGAAATTAACATAGACTAGTTTTGAAAATTTGGACAGAACAGGATCCTATGTTGAGTGATTTAGTAATAGTGGATCAAGGAATCATTAATTAACGTGATACAATAGTCTATTTTCTAATGATTTATAGACCACCATCTTGGAAAAAAGGTTAAATATTCAAAACATTGTAATGATAATTTCAAAAAAAAATTAAATTACTAATTGAGGTATAATTGGTAGAATTTATTTTTAATGATGATGATATAAAATTCAGGAAACGTAAATCTGTTCTACCTATACCCAAGATGAAGAAAAAATTATTGGATATTTCATATTTATCAAATTTCTCTATACAACATATTATCACCATGATATATATATATATATATATATATATTTGATGAATCATTTTTAGTTGGACAATATTATGTGGTAAATTGATGATTATGTGTCAATATATTTGAATTCATTACAAGTTATGGTCCAAATACAACATTATTTAGGAGTCATGAAACCGATTCTGATTCCAATGTAAAATTTTGATTACTTTACTCTAGATTTTGTCACATTAACAAAAAAAGTCAGTGTGAAAAAAAATTAACCTGGTTTATTGTTTATCACCTCACCAAATATTCACCATTAATTTATATTAGTGTTGATATGGATTTATAACTAACTGGACAAATATATATTTATAATATGGTATGACATTATTTTCTCACCTCATTCAATTTTTTAACATGATATATGGTTTATATAACAACTATTAAAAATAATTAAAAATTCGCATGATACTGAAATGTATTTGAGAACTAAATATCACAATAAAATCGGTCTATAGTTATAATGGATCATTCCAACATTATATTTCATGTTGATTTCATGATCACTTCATAGTCATGGTATGTGGGATTCATAATTACCTTTTGTATAGTCTACATTTAAAAATAGGTTCTATTAATATATTTGTAGTCTTTGAAATGATGATTTATTTGGAAAGAGATGTTGTAATATAATATATCTGTTTCAAATTCATGAATGTATGCATATAGACCTAGTAAATTTTGTTGATATATTAAAAAACGTAAGTTCATTTTAGTCAAAAATTAATGATGATCAATTTTAGGAAATGTGGAATAAAAATAACCACCTCAATGATTTTTTTCTAGTGCAAGATCAGATTTTTAAGAAACTATCTCTATAGTAGGGTGCTATATTATTTAGTATGAATGGAAAAAGGGATCCCCAACTCCATAATATCTTTTGGGATCCTTTACTGAATTGTATTTATGGCTTACAATTTCCCAATTCCTATAAGTATCTCTAATGTAAATGATGTGCTACATATATTTTTTTCATTAATTGATTTATACACCAAACACATGTTATAACCTCTAAATTAATATATTTGGATACAAATCTATCTTACTATAAAGGTAATATAATTTATCTGGACACAAGATACTAGATTTTTAAGAATCACAGTACTCATCTAGTTAATGTAATTTAGAGAAATCATAATATATAAGAGGTTATGTGGGAATATGATGAAGTTAAGATAAAAAAAATAACCAATTATATTTTCCATGTGACAGTCATGTAATATAATGGAATATGTTTCATATGGATGTAATATTTTTGGGCCACAAGGCATTATTTATTTTAATTTAAATTTATTTATTCTCTTTGATAGCCTATGATACACGCATCCTAGAGCCAAATAGAACGTAGAATAATATATATATATATAATAATTCCATTAAATTGGTGGGTATGAATATGAATGACTAAATTATGAGAAGTGAATTGTTTATAAATATATAAAATAAATTCATTAGTTATCAATAAAAAATGAAACTCACTTGTATGAAAATAATGGTTTTCAAAAAAAATTGTTTTTTTGATTTTTAAATAACATATATTAAATTTTACTATAAAAATATTATAAAATATATATATATGAATTTAAATTTTTTTTAATCAAATATTTAAAATTATTGGAGAATATAATTTTCAGAATTTTCTAAATTGATAACTTTTTTATTGAATACCAAAAAATGGTGAAATTTATTTTAAATTGCATTCTCAATTAATGTGGTTAGAAGTTGAATTAATTTTTTAAAATTTATTTATGAGAATAATTTATACACAAATATTAAAAAAATTATCTAATTTATGATATTTAAATCAATTACATGTATAATTTTGATATAGAAACATTTTATAGTTCTAATAACTATTCTTTTTTAATACATTTTTTCATCTCATCTATGGATTTTATTTATATTAACTTGTACCAATTATATGTGTTGATGATGCTAAAATATAGTATATATTTGAAATTATAATACATAACATTATATAATTTTTTTAAATATATTTTTGGCCTAAATGAATTGTCAATGAAGTAAAATCTAATTACCATTGTTATGGATAAACATGTATATTAAGGTTAATCTATGAAGAGAAATGATATAATGTCCTAAAAAAATTTATATTTTTAATTAAATGGACATATATTGAACATATATAATCTAAGGTTCATTACTTTTATATTTTTTATGAATTTTTATTGGGGAAAGATGGGTATAATTAATTTTTTTTTTAAATTTCAATTATGTCCTCTCCCCCACATATTAAAGGGACCCCGTCTCCTATCATATTGAAACATAAAAATTTATTCTTTTCCTTAGTAACCCAAATACGATCAATAAATCCATCAAATATTTTATATTACATATTGTGATCATGAAACCATTCTAGGTAGTCTTTAGTTATAATCATAAAGAGGTTCTCAAATAAGATACAGTGTTCAAAAGTGTGTGTCTTCATTTATTTCTTCCTCTATCACATAAAAATAATAAAAAACATGTTAAAAAAATAAATTATGTTTACTAAATAAAATTATATGTTATTATGTTAATTTAATAACATATATTCACACCCACATACATCAATTGTGAATCAGTAATATCAAAAAGGCCCATGGCGGACTATCCCCTTTTGAACAGATTTAAGTCATCTTCCATTACCATCTCACAAGGATGAAAATATTGATAAAATAATTCATATATATATATATAATATTTACTAATAAATAATATTTATTAATATATTATTTCAGATATATTCTTACCATCTGATCCATTTAAATGTATAACGTCCCCCGTGTGTATATGTGGACAACTTCCTCCAAATACTGATGTGATATATTTTTCATTTTATTTCTTAATTTATTATAATAAGGATATATTTAAGGAATATATATTATATATATGGTATAATAATTATTTTTTAAAGGTAAATTATAATATAACATTCTTTTGGTCCATCCATCAAAAAATGGAAAGAATGTCCCTGCCTATGAATGACATGTCATCTTTATAAATTATGTTACTGATTGTTCTATCAAAAAAATTAATAGGAAATATAAAAACCATATATATTGAATATATATTACCTATATATGATGGATAAAATAATTCATATGATGTAACCATTATCAATGTATAAGGAATAAAACTACTGAACCAAAACATGAATGGAAAATAAATTTATTACATGTAATAGTGAATTTCGAAAAAAACCAATATATATGAAATAAAAAATTATTATAAAATAAAATATAGAATTATATATATGATTAGAGATATGTAATATAATTATAATAAATATTTATTTATCAAAATAATGCTCCAAACTATTATTAATTAAGTCAATCATAGGGTAAGGGTTTATTGTAACACCTTGACCCCAGTTACCCAGTGTCGGTGCATTATTAAATAATATTGTCCTGATACAAGGAATCATGTTTTAAAGGGCCAATTAGTTTAGTATTTTTGGAATCATGATACATACATGATTTCAACATTACAGCATGGAAATAAATAAAATAATAATTTGTTCTATTAGAAACATCAAAGAATCCTAGATATTCCTGCAAGTCACTCATAACTAACTTCTTCATATCCTAGGAAAATGAATCATGATAAAGGGTTGAGCACAAACCATCGGTAAGAGTAATAAATACAATGAAAGATAACATAAACATTAGGTGTGGTGAATAATTGAAAACACATGCCTTTACAAATAATAAATTTGAATTATTTATGGAAGGAATATGAGCTGAGTAAACAATTCCATAATAAAACATAGTCATGGGTAATATACATGTCGATTAACCACATGAACCATCAATTTTATTTTCCAAATGATGGAATTATAATGTTGGAAAGTCTAAATTTTTTTCAAGGCCTCGATAAAGAAGTTTAAAAATGATTAAGTAATTGGCTAAAACCACATATCAAAATTCGGAAAGGCCTTGACCAATTCCATGTTTAATTGTCTCATGATACCTACCGATGCACTGAAGAGCAATAGAAGGCTCCACCCATCACTTAATATATCCAATACATTCATTATATGAAAATTTAGAATCGTAATATAAACATTATTATTAAAACTAGAAAAATAAATGTCAATGAAATACCCATAAAAAATGAATGGTATAAAAATAAAACAACCACAGTTGAACATATCACAAAACCTAAAATACAATATCAAATATTTTTAAACCATACCTTATACATTTCCATTTTCAATGGTATTCTATTCTATTATATAATATTAAAATTTTTGTTATTATATTATTCACGAATCATATAAATAATTATGATATCTTATTTGATCTATCAATATTTCTTTGTTAATAATATTTTAGTAGTATCATTGTTTCATGTGTTAACTGATCCATTTTCTTTATATGCTAGGATTTTAAGACATTTTTGTTTTCTATAGGAGTATTTAAATCATATCAAGAATTATATTATGTTCGTAAACATTATTTTTAAACCTAGAATGAATTTTTTTTCTTGAATGATTATGATGGGGAATGATTCTAATCACGTTCGTGGAGATGGTAATCCCTAGGTACGCATGAGTGACAATAAGATTATATTTATGGTGAACTGTTATGTAATTGATTTTTCTATAAAATATAGAAAATAATTAACATGTTATACTTATTATTTACATTAGTTATACTAATTATTATACCCCTCGAAATAATAAAGTGTTTTAATAACAAACTACACTACGAAGTGGAGACGGTATGTCGTACGTACGCTGGTTTGGTGACTTTTTAATTTATAGTATGGATAGAATAATGAAAATTGTTTCACCATATTTATAATAATATCATAGTATGTATAAGATACTGTATTTATTAATTTGGAATGGAATCAAAAAATAAAAAGGCATCGGAAGAATAAAATAACTAGAAAGTGGGTTGTGAAATTATTACCTATACTTCAGGTGTTTCTTATTTATTTAATCAAAAGGGATCTAGAGGATGGTTTTTGGATCAATGTAATGACACTAAGATGAAGTTAAAGAAGTTGGGAGGATATTTGGCCAGGGTTTGGCTGATCTAAAAGGCTTTGGAGGTGTGAAATTAAGATAAGGGGATGTGCCCTTTTATAAGGGAGGTGAGGGTCACTTTAGGAAATGTTTGAAATATTATTTTATATTAAAATGATTTTCAGTTTCCAATGTCTCCAAAATGAAATATTTCGTGGATAATGTGGGGATGGTTTGAAACCATTTCATCCAATAGGTTTTAGACTGGTTTATTTTATCATATTAACCTTATCTTTCAAGTTTAACTCTTAGTATAATAATTTGACATTTACCATGTATTCTTGTATTATTATAATAAATTGTTAATTAAAAATCTATAAAATTACTTGAGAAAATCAAGTGGTTCATTTATTATATTCCTATCATTTTATATGTTCTTTTTCCAAACCATAAAATATTTGGACTATTACAAAATTTTATTATATAATATTTGGTTTAAAAACACATATATGTCAATTTTAACAATATTTATTATTTGGTATTTTGATAAAGTCATCAAAACATTATTACATTGAAAAAAAATATTTAATAAATCATAAATTGTCATATTCACCATGAAAATTCGTGGATGTCATAAAAACGTTGAAATTATATATAGTGGAATATTTACAATACTATTTAATTGATTCTTTCATTTATAAAGTAATTACTGCATCAACATTATGTCATAAATTGATTTAATTATTTATTGTCTATAAATTATAAATAAAATACAGTTATGTAAAAAATATTGAAAATTTATAATTATTATATATACTCGAAACGATAACTTATATAACACCTTGTAAAAATTGTTTTAGAATAAACTATATGTTTATGTCATTTTAGTTTTTACATTAAATTAATTAATATAATGTGTGATTATCATTATCAAGTGGGTCCTAGTAGTTCCAAAATTGACCAAAGGATTTCCATGGTTAGAAATTTATCAACCAATAGGAATAGGACACATTTTAGGGTAATTTAATATTATTATAATAATATTTGTTTCCCTTATTTATGAGATATACTATTTAACCATTGTAAATAAAATATCTATTGAAGTAAATATTAATAATGTATAAAAATAAAAGTTACCATTTTAAACAATTTGGACATCCTGATTCCAAACATGGAATCAATTTTTACATATTCAAAACACAAAAGTGGCCAAAATTAATTTAAAATTAATTCCCTTGGTCAAAACAAAAAAGCGTGTTTTTAAGAAATAATATATATGAAAAGATTACCACTTGTTTATGTTCAGTTTAAATGTGATATTAAAAAAATTTCCTAAATTAAATTAAATGATAAATATAAAATCTAATGATACATTAAAACAACATGAATGTATAATTTAACACTATAAATTATTTCGATTAAAAATGTCATTTTTAAATAAAATTTAGTATTTTTCACTATTCATCAAATTCTAAAATTTATCAGAATAACTCCAAAATTTTATCCAAACTATATTTTAATGTCCCTATTCTAAAAAAAAAGATTATTTTGTCAAATTGAATATAAAAAATGTGTCAAATATTGTATTTATAAAGGGTTCTCTATTAAAAGGTTGTAAAAATGCATTTTTTTTAAAAAAAATTATCTAAAACAAGGAATTTGTTCTTATATTATGTCTACAAAACAGAATATTGATTTTATTATTATATGGATTATATAAAATCAAAAATCTAGATAATAATTTTCATAACCACATTTTTAATGACTAGTTTGGTTGGTCGTGGTGTGCTCAAACTCGATGTTGCGTGAAGCATAAGTTATTGAATTTATTTGAAGAGATAACAAACTAGGAAATTATAGGGTGTCACGTTATCCTCTCCTACAATAAATTGAATCCTCACAAATTGATATTTTTCTTAAAAAAGGATAATAAATACCATTGTGGAAAATCCACATCATAAATTGGGTTAATAAAATTTATTCTTAATAAGATGGAAAGGGAAATAACAAATTCACCACCAAATTATGATATCAATTAAGAGAAAATTTGTTGAAATTAGAGACATAAATGGAGAGAGAATGTAAATATTTATATATATTGGTTGAGGTAATCTATCCCAAATAAATGTTAAATTTAGGGCCTCAAATCCATCAATCTATGGTTAATTAAAATATTATCGGTTCAAGAAAACATAAGGTATTAGGAAAACACACATTTGGTTTTAAGATCCCTTATGTAATGATTTATAATTTATTTATTCATATAATAAGGGGAAATATATATATATATATATATACTTTATAGGAAGAGTTTCATCCTTTAACTAATTCCTACCACAAAATCATCTTTCAATCCAAAAGATAATAGAATTAAGAAAATATTGTATTTATCCTAATCGTATAATAGTCCAAAAATAATGAAATTATAATTAATTTCACTGACTATTTTAAAGAAAATACATTACACAATCCAGGACATCATGTAGGCCAGTGGTCGGTGATGCACCCTTGTCGCCCTTTGGTTGTAAGTTCAAGTCTCGCACCCTTGCCGGACGTGACAGGTTGTCGCCTGATCTCCAGGTTGTCATTTTTATAACAATCGAAAAATAATCATAAGAAATTATTTAACCTTAATAATATTATCCAACATCAAACATTATCCATTCCATCCTTTATACTTATCCAATATACTTATTCCCTAAATCACAGTCCAAAATTTATAAGGAAGGTAATCAAAATGATGATATCTTCTTCCACATAGTAACATATGAATACCTTTATCAGGTATTCTTTTAAACATGGTATCCCCCTAAATTAACAAAATACTTATTTATTACATTCATCCTCCCTTATTCCTTATGGAATACTAGACATATTCCATATAGCCAAAAAGTTTGAATATTCCAATAATGATGGAATAAACAAACCATTAATCAGTCCCAAGGTAGTCATGAATATCCAATATAATTTATCCAAAGAAAACGTAGCTTATTAAAAAATCACAACCACAGTATCAGACCATATTTAGGTTTATCATTCCTTCAAAAATTTATTTTCAAAAAATATTAACTTGTTGTTGATTCACTTTTCGTAGTACCATGTAATGTCAAATCCCCAATAAAATTGTACTGCAATACAATACATATTTATTTCCAAAATTCATATAACTAGTACATCGTTGAAACAAAAATCAAATGAAATAATTATTTTAAAACATAATAATAACAATAGTCATTCTTCTTTATCTGTGGTAGTTTCATAACTTGATTATTATCCAATAGCATCATTTGGGGCACACTCTAATGATATGGACATTGATTTGTGTGGTGTCCCAACTCCTTTCAGATGAAGAATTGTTCATTTTAAATATTTTTCATATAATATAAATCATGTTCATGGTTTCCTTTATCTCCACACTTATAACAAACTCCCATTCCATTCAAAAATTTACCATGGAGATTCATTCCATAGTTCTCACATATGGGAAAATCCTTCTTTCCCCACATACCTTTATTCATATTTTTCTCTACATTCATTTTATTCTATTCCTTCCCTTCAAAGCTAAAAGACTTAGAGAATTCATTACACATCTTATGAACACATGATACAATTTCTTCATATTTTGAGAATGAATGGGAGAATATTTCCCTTATAAATGTTGGGTTAATAAAATGAAAGATATGATCCTTCTTAATCTTTTGATCATATGTATTGTTGAAATTTAAATTAATTTTACTAGTCACCAGTTCTAAACAATGGATTACAACAGGTTAGTTTATGAATCACAATTCATAATTCAAAAATTGTAAAATTCCTCACCTAAATTGAAAAGATTATACATATAATCTATAATCATAAATTTTTTTCTTTAAGGAAGTATTTAATCCTAAATCTATAATAATGTCTTGTAAATGAAATGTGAAGTTCCTTAAGAATATCCCACAAGAGTATCGTAAGCAATAGTGCAACAAGGACAGTTGTCATGTATTAGGATACCACGGGTCATGCCTGAAACTCCTTGTCAGAGTGTTCAATCGTAGGTATAATTGTGACACAGCTGGCTCTACCAGCTTATATCCATACTAGAATGTATTGTTTGGAATATTCACAAAATATCTACATTACCAAAATTCTAGGAAGTTATTCTTTATGAATAATCAATGTATATATTAGGGTAATGACCTCTAATTAGAGTTTATCTAAATCTTGTTTCCACAGTTTGTACTAAACTTCCTCTGATACCAACTATAACACCTCGACCCCAGTTACCCAGAGTTGGTGCATTATTACATAATATTGGAATGATACAAAGATTCAAGTCCCAAAAGACTGATCAGTTTAGTATTCAAGGATACCAGACACATACACATGTTCAACATTACAACATGGAAAGTAATCAAACACTAATTTATTCCATTAAAAACAACCAATCCTTCTAAATATGCCTGCAAGTAAGTCATAAATAACATCTTCATATCCGATGAAAATGAAACATAAGATATGGGAGAGATAAAATGCTCAGTAAGAGAAAAAAATAATGTGGAATATTACATAGTCATTAGGTTTGGTGAATAATTGAAAACACATGCTTTTACAAATAATAAACATGAATACTTTATGGAATAAATATGAGCTATGTAAATAATGAAACAATAAAACATATTCATGGGTATTCTACAAGTCAAATAACCACATGACCATCAATATGATTTTAATAATGAGGGAATATATAATTCTATACATTCTGAAACATTTTGTCAAGGCCTCAACCAAGTTGTCCAAAAATGATTAAGGACACTCCCAAAACCATATATCAAAATTTGAAAAGGCATCGTCCAATTCAATGTCTAATTGTCTCAATACACCTATCGATGAACCGTGGAGCTGTAGCGGGCTGCACCCTTCACATACTATTTCCAACACATTTCTCTTATGGAAAGGTTGAGACAAAACATAAACATTCTTATCAAAACTATAATACAAAATGTCAATAAATTAACCATAAACCATGGATGGTATAAAAATAACACATACAAAGTCAAAAATATCTAAAAACCTTAAATAAAATATGGAATATTTGTATCATTAAAAATAATCTTCAAATAAGTGTAAATTTTATCAAAGGATGTTGACATAGAAGAAAACCAAACTATTTAGGAGAAATATCTATTTCTAATTTTAAATCATTTAAGAGTCTTATAATTTTAAAAGAAAACATTTATTTTTAAAATATTCTTATAAAGTTGTAAGGGACTCATTGATGATGTTATAATGGTGGAAAATAGCCACATATTTTGTATAAGTTTAAAAAAAATTCTTACCTTAATTTTGTCGAAATGTTCACAATGTACCTTGTTTAGAAAATGGCAGAATGATTCCTTTACAAACATATATGGTAAAATAAGGTTATAAATAATATTATCCCATAGTCTAGTAAATATTAAAAAAAATTGAAATTCATTTTTATGAAAACACGATGTGGATGATAAAGAGGTCCCAGTAGATACTTATGTAAAAACCATATCGGATAATAATGAGATTGTGAAATTCACCATTACTTTGTACATTTTTGTGATCGAGCGTACAATAACGTCCTATATATTAGTTAAATAATTTTTGTTAAATTATACATGAATCGTATACATATATATTATATCATATATGATCTTCTAATATTTCTTTGTAAAAAAAATTTAGTAGTATCATAGTTTCGGGTGATAACTGATCGGTTTTCGATTACATGTTTGGTTACACAAGACATGTTTGTTCTAGATATGATGTATTTGATTCATATATAGAATTTTATTGGGTTATTAAACAATATTGTTAATCATAAATGTAATATTACTCTTTAATGATTACAATTTGGAATGAATGTCATCGCATTCATGGAGAAGGTAATCTGTTCGTACCCACGAGCGACAATATCATGACATTAATGGTGAAATCGTATGTAATTGGATGGTATATAATATATAAAGAATAATTAAAATTTTATACTTATTGTTTACATATGTTATAAACGTTATTATCCACATCCAAATAATGATGAGTTTGAATAACAAACAATGTATGACGTGGAGACGTTAAGTTATACGTACGCACATATGGTGACTGTATCATTTATCGGATGGATAGAATAATGAATATGGTTGTACCATATTTATAATAACATCACATAATTTATAAGGAACTGGATTTATTATTTTTGGTATGGAAACAACAAAGATTGAGGATGTGGAAGAAGAAATGAACTTGAATGTGGGTGGTGTAATTATTTCCTCTACTTCGAGTGTTTCCTTTTGAGTCGATCAAAAGGGATCCATAGGTTGGAATTATGATGAAATTAAGTCCTCTAAGAATAAATGAGGGATTTTTGGAGGATATTTAGGTAGGGTTTGGTACATAAAAAAGGACATGGAGGTGTGAAATTATGAGAAGGGGAGGTGACCTTTTATAAGTGAGATGAGGGTCACTTTAGGAAACTCTTGTAATATTATTTTATAATAAAATAATTTTCGGTTTGTAATGGCTCCAAACTAAATTATTTAGATGATAAGGTGGGGATGGTTCTATATCCTCTCATCCAATGGGTTCTGTATTGGTTTATGTCATCATATTAACCTTATCATTTAGATTTAACTAATAATTAAATAGTTTGACATTTACCTTGTATTCTTGTATTATTATAATAATTGGTCAATAAACATACATTAAAAGACCAAAATAACCTTAACTGTTTAATTAATGGTATAAAAATAATTACATATTTTATTTGGAAAAACCTTATATTTATGGGGCAATTATATAATTTAATAATATAATATTTGTTTGAAAAATTCATTTATGTCAATTTTGACACTATTTAGTATTTGTTTTATTGTGAAAACATGAATACTTTATTACGTCAAAAAAATAAATTTAAATACTAAAATGTAATATTATCCAATTAAATTCTTGGATTTCAAAAAAACATTGAAATTATTTTTATTTAAATATTTATAATACCATTTATTAGATTAATTCATTAATTAGTTAATTAATACATCATCATTGTGTAATAAATGAATCATAGTATTAAATGACTTAAAATTATAAAAAATATACCATTATTTAGGAAATAGTTTTAGCTTTCTAATTAATATTTATAGTCAAAAAGGAAATTTATATAACACCTTTTAAAAATTGTTTTTCTAAAAGATATATGTTTATGTCATTTTTTCCTTTACATTAAATTAATTAATATAATGTGTCATTATAACTCTCATGCGGCTTAAAGTGGACCCCAAATCGAACCAAGGATTCACATGGTCATAAATTTATCATCCAATAGTAATAGGACACATGTTAGGGTAATTTAATATTAATATTAGAATTTTTTTTTACCTTTATTTACTGTATTTTTCCTTTAACCATGGTAAATAAAATATTTTCTGAAGTAAATATTCCTAATGTCTAAAAATAAAAGATAAATATTTACTCAACTTGTACCTCATAATTCCAAATATGGAATCCATATTTCTAAATTCATAACACAGATGTGGCAGACATTAATTTAAAATTAATTCCCATTGTCAAAACAGAAAGCGTGTTTTTATGAAATAATAAATATCAATAGATTAACACTTGTCTATGTCCACATTAAAATTGAAATTACATCCAATGACATAAATTATACTAAATTTATAAAATATAATTTAATGGTACTTTGAAACCACTCAAATATATAATTTAACGCTAAATTATTTCTATTAAAAAAGTAGTTTTTAATTAAAATTTAGTATTTTCCACTATTCATCAAAATATGAACGTTATCAGAAAAACACAAAAATTTTATCAAAACTAAAATTTTATTCCCCAATTTTAAATAAGAATTTTATTTTGTAAAATTGAATATAAAAAAGTGTCAAATATTGTATTTAAAATGGGTTCTCCATTAAAAGGTGGTAAAATTGCATTTTTTTAAAAATACTTCTTTTATTTGAAAAAATAATTTTTTTCTTATATTAATTCTAGAAAACCTAATATGGATGATAAAATTATATACATTATATTAAATTAAAAATTCATTTAATATGATTCATAACTTCTTTTTGAACGACTAGTTTGGTAGGTCGCGGTGTGCTCGATCACGGTGTTGCATGTAAAGCCTATTATTAAATTTCATTGAAGAGGCGACGTACAATGAAATATTGGGGAGTTACATTCTTGTATTACATTAACATCCATGAAAAATATTACACATCCACCTATAATATAATTTGTCTTTGTTTAATATGTGACACCTATGAATTTAAAAACAATTAATCTAATTATCTTACTAATATATAAAAATTCATTTTATGTCATTTATTCAATTATTTTATGATTCAATCATTGAAAAAGTATTAACTATTTAATTAAAAATCTAATCATTATTTGGGAGTATTTATGTTTTGGTATCCTTTTGAGGAATTATAGGATATTTCTTTTATAGATGGAATAAAATTTATTATTCCCAGGTTTATCAAGATCATTCCAGTGAATTGTACAATTTTTTCCTTTTTATGTGAAATTATTGCAATTATTTTCAATAAAATTATACATTATATTTAAATTCATTCAAAAATCCAAATTTATCAATGTCAATGTTCTATAAAAATAGAAAAATATTTTTCACATTATCCAAATTATTTATTAATCATATTGATAGATAATTTGGATTTTTATAAAAAAGGTTTTATAAGTATCTTATTTCCAATATTTGAATGTGTCACTTATTGATAGTTTTATAGAAAAAATAAAGGGTTTTGATTTTAATGGAATGTACTAAATTACCAGCCATCATTACAGAAATTTATTTTGATGATTTTTTATATATATCTGGAGTTCTATTCATATAACTTTTATTATTTCACATTTCACATTTTTATATTTTAATGATGTCATTTCAAAATTTTGATGATTCTTTTCATAATCAAAATTTATATATATTTTAATGGAATTTATATTGATCGACACAAAACTGTTATTTCACTTATGATAATTTTGGAATAAGATATTATTATTCTATCCTCAATATTTATCTATATTGTTTTGGTTGAATTTTATTGGGGATATACTATTTTGATTCTAAACTTACTATTTCACATATTAGTTATTGATTATGTTTATTGATTGGGGAATGCTTTAACATTTCATATTATTTTTTTCAATATGATTTCATACATTTATTATTTTTCTACAATTCTTATATAGAATTAATTGGACTCTCTATGTTATCGGTGAGCCAATGATACACCACATATTAATCTATTGGTCTCATTAGACAGCTTATATCGCTATTAAGCTGAGGCCTTACCCCACAAAATAATATTAATTAAAATGAGGCTCTATATTATTTTTTTATGTACAACATTATGAATTCATCCATAATGAGATTATTTATTTATTTCCATTTTATTATATTTTTTGTTTAAATATGCATGTATAAGTATCATACCCAAGTGATTATTTAAATAAAATTATATTATGATCATTTATTTAATCCATATTACTCATCATTATCATGTTACTAATTTACTAAAACATGTTTCAATTATTTATATTTCCATATTGATTTTTAAATATTTACTCATGATAGATTTTCTTGTATACATACCCTAAATGAGAATTTTAGCTCTCCAACATTTAATATATTTCTATTCCCCATGATGCGAGGAAGTATATCATGATTAATATATTGGGATTCACAAAAGGGAATAATTTTGTTTCCAAATATAATAAATTTTTAATTTTATCATTTTCAATTGTAATGTGGGAGTAGATTAGGTCTATATTTTAGTAATATTATTAAAATTTACTATCATTTAGCTTGTTATTCAATTTATCTAGTTCTGATTTAATAATGATACCAACCACAATGGGATAGTAGTTTCATAGTCATTAAATAAATCATTATTTCCTACTTATCAATAGGATTTATGAGATAAGGTGGAATAATTATTTTTAACTTTGATGTTATAATAAAATTATAAATTTCAATTCATCTATTTGGTAGGATGACATTAGAATTCATCTGCAAAACAATTCATATATTGATCCTATACATGTGTAAATATAGAAGGGTTTGGGTAATCCTGATTCAAGTTCCATTCTAGAAACATGTACCATCACCACACTAATATTAATTAATTACACTAATTATCCATTCTCTATGATACCGATATATAGTTAATAAGAACATATCACATCCAAATGATTTAATGTTTGCGTGGTCCTCAAATTATAGTCGACATTATCTGAATACAATGTCATCATATCAGTCCAAAAGAACACATCAAAACTATCACTCATAGAATATTAAAATCACATAAATATATATAAAAATAAAAGAATATTTGACAATCTTAGAATCGTTAGTGATTATGAATATTTTCCCCTATGGGTATTTTGACAAAATAAATCTAATGAAGAAAACATATTTTGTATTTTAGTACTTGTATCCACATGAGTATATATGAAGTAATTAAGAATCCTATATTTATGAAAAATTTGTATAAATCCCATACATGTATGTATGAGCTTTAGAAGAAGATCAATTTCAAACATCCTATCATTTTGTGCCTCATTTACCAAAACAAATAGAATAGAAAAAAAATCTCTAATAAGAGATATTAGTAGACCAAAACCCTATTCATTCCCAAGTGATTGTCATTAAATTAATGAGTTTGAATATAAATAAATTATTCTTATAAACATCCTAAATAATTAATCCATGATGGACACACATCCAATACTCCCATTCCATTCAACCAATCCCAATACATGACACTACATTTTAGTTGGAACTTGAAGAATAATTCCTTTAATAATTTCCATAAATATCCAAATGAGTCTCCAATGGGTAAATGATTATGTAAATGATAGGAAAGGAATCATCAAATTCCTGAGTACACATATTATCCTAGAATTTTGACTGAAGCTACAGTTGAAAATCATGGGCCATATTGACTATAATCCTCTACACCCCTTTACCCCATTATGGGGAAATCTATAAGATCACATGCTAGGGAACATTCACCACCACACCTACTGATTTAAGAGTCGGATCCTGCTAAGGATCTTCCTAAAACATATACTATGGATCAATAGACAATTTATCCTAGGCATGAACATACTAAATTATCCATTGTGGAATTTTTATTTATTATCAAATAATCATTTGTTAAACACAATAATTCCTTTCCAATATTAAAAACTAAAGCTAGTATGAGACAGGCAATATAATCTACTAAAGAAATATCTATCTATATAGACACACAAAAATACATATTTTTTAATTTTCTTATTGAAATTTTAATGTTTCGATTTCAAACATTTAAAAATTATTAACAGATAAATTCGTCAGGAGATGAAAACTACCACAATCCTCCTACTACATAATATTAAAACTATTCCATCAAATAATAATTTTCAATTTTAAATATCAAATAAAACATATGAAAATTGTTTCCCCATGAAATATGCATCAGGGTCCCACCTAATTGGGTTTAAACGATGGAATATTCCATCCATTTTATCATAATGATCATGAAACCTTACTATAAAATGCCCCCAAATAAATGAAATAACCGTTTAAAAATTTAAATTAAAAAAATAGTCAGACCATCATCATGTTTGGGTTATCAAATTGCCTTGAGATTCACACTGTGTAACTGAATACATCATCCAAAAGCTCATTTTCATGATTCATCCATCACAAACCCCCTTTATCATGGTCATCATCTTTGTTGTCACCATTTAGAATCACTAGAAAACATTATCAACACTTAAAGACCACTAACAACACTGTTGATAGCCACCATTGGAAATATTAATATACCTTAGAGAAGTCATAATCATCACCACGGAGACACATAGACTCATCATTTAGGATGTTTTCTATGTCACAAAGACACCAAAGACATTAGAATTAGAAGCATGGACTAAGATTCTACACTTGCAGAACATACTGAAGCACTAGTCACCCCAGCTCCAAATTAATAAAACACCATCGACATTGGAACATTAATTGGAAAAAACCCTTACCTTGATGAATTGAACAAAACTAATGTGCCTCCCAAGGAACACATCACTGCACTATTCAAACATATGCCACCAACGCCCACTATGAAACACCAACACAAAAATGTTGAAGAAAACCACAATGGAATATGATTATAAGAGACAACCCATCATAACCTAAAACTATATAAAAGGATAAATACATAATTTTAAAACCAAACAACAGGAGAAACCCTAAAGGGAACTAAGAATAAATGATTATGAATTCCTAAAGGAAAATAGGGATGTATTAATAATAGAAACCATAACCATGAAGAAGGTGGAGAAACCTTGGAATGAAACCATAATTACATAGAAAAAATTAATAGAACCTAAAAAAGGAAGAAAACTGAATGGGGGAGGGGAAAATTGGATTCAAAACATAAAAATAATTATGTATTTAACACCAATTAGAAAAAAATAATCCATAGAACTGATGTAAGAAGCCACTGAAATGGAGAATCACACATTGTTCCGTCCCCCACTACCATAGTCCCAAACCCATCTCAAAAACATATTCTCCCACCCATGATAGAGATGACTCTGTTAGACCAGATTGATTGAGTAGGGAAGGGAGAGAATAAAGAAGATACCTCCATAGAATATGATGATAATTAACATGTTAAGTTGAAGGTTGAAGTAGTTGGATAAGGAGAAATTAAAATGGCCCAGACCCCTATGGTCTATTACCTTGTTTAAATATGGTGGTTGATGTGTTTGGGGAGATCAATGCGACTCATTTCCAACACTTTTCTAAATTTCTAGTTCTGTGAACTATGTTTCCAGTTATATGAACAGTGTCACAATATCCTAGAAATGGAAGATCCAAAGTGTCACATTGTCACATTAATCAAAGATCTACAATATCACGAATGATCTACTGTTTCATTGTGTCACAGAAACATAAGACCTATAGGTTCATTGTGAGTCTACAGTGTCATGGTTTCAATGAAATGGTATATTTAAACTATCATAGAGTCATAGAAACAGAAGGTCTACAGTTTCACGGTGTCACAGAAATTGAAGATCTATAGTGTCACATAATATCTTTAGTGTAATGGTGTCATAGAAATGAATGATTTACAATGTCACATAGAGATAATAGTGTCACTGTGTCATAGAAATGGAAGATCTACTGTGTCGAGGTGAGTCTATTATTTCACAGATGATCTATAGTGTTTCTAGAGCTGTTTCATATTTCATTTTCCAAATGTCTTGATTTATCAATTTTTGGTTATTTAATGTTTTCTTTGATGTAAAATGCATTCAAAATATTATATTTTGGTATTTATGTCAGATTCAAATCCCATAACTCCTATATATATTTAACTGTGGTTCGGGATTCCTTTACAAGTTAAAATATCGTGGTTTACTTCCACCCTCTTTTAATTGAAAATCCAACTTTTCTTAAATTGATGCTCCATTAAATATTCTAAATGGATGAGAGATATTCCTCCCTTTTTCATCCAATTTTTTTCTAGTGTGAGGCACTCGAACCATTTCGTCCTTCCCATAGGATTTGTGTGATCAACCTTACCTCCTCGGATTGGTTATCCTTGAAGTTCATCATGCTCCAAGTGCACCACTGTTTTTTTTAATCCACGAAGTATCGATCAATATTTGATATAATATATAATCTACCATCATTATTTTGGGTTTATCTTCTCATGTTTCTCCTTTCCATGACATGTCATCTATCTCTATCAACTTAATGTACATTTCATGGGTTTTGGCCGATGTGGTGGCATCCCTGCTTCCACGGGTGCATGAATTCCTCCAAGAGAGGTGATCATGTGATCTATTTTTTTGCTTCTTCTCATATAAAAATGTAAATAACCTTTTTAGGTTGGGGATTGATTGCTTCAGTATTCATTCACATGAAAATGTAGTGTTAGCATTTTTAGCCACTGGATCAGAATGTAATTGACATAATAAATATTTGAACTTGTAAATACATTGAAAAGATCATATGTTGTTTCATCTAATTGATTCTAGATAGTGTTTTATCTATTCTTTTCTTCTTAGCATGTACTTCATAATGAAATTTTTGGAGAACTTAACTCTAGAATAAATTGATTATTATTTGGATAAAAATAAAGACTCATCTAAATGAATCTATTTGTTGTTGTTGTAACTAGATTTTAATCAAATTGATGAAGTTTGTATGTTTAATCAATTTTTTACAGTTATTATAGCATGATGTTTTGGTTACTCATAGTTGTAACCTACAAAAATAAAATCAAATAATTTAAGATGGATAAAAGAGCAGGTTGTCTGGTAAAAATATAATACCTCAATGGATTCTAAGGTATCCAGTTTTTTCAAAAGTCGATGTGCCTTATTATTAGAGTTGTGTGAGCTCATTGTGACAAAAGGATGTAATCCTTATTTAAGGACCAAGACCAAAATTTATATGATGTTTTTTTCCTACTACTTATGTTAGGATGTGAGCCTAAATTGCTTTTGTGATATGTGGGGGCAGGGGGGTCCATTGTTTGTGGCAGAATTTGATGCCTAGAGTGGAGAGATTCATTGGTTAATGCATGTGGGTGTTTGGGAGGGCACTATGGATGATGAAATTGGATGGATGTGAATGCTTGGATGCATGATAATTATTATTCGTTGTTTATCTTCTTTATATTCCACACTAATCAAGGTAGATGGTTTTTCTTACCCTTCATATACTCTTCGTGTTGATCCCCTTGTGTTTAGTTTCTTATAATGTTTTTCTATAATTCCTGGTAATATATGATTATATTAATGCTATTAATAAATGATAAAATAAATCATGTTAACCCATATGTTTGGATCTTCCTAGGACGCAATGTTGAAGTTTCAATTTAAAGAAACAATGAACTTCTGGTGTGTTTCTAATGAAATATAATGTGGAATTGTTAATTGTTAATTAATGTTTAAATAATTAATTAATGTAAATTGAAACTGATAAAAAGGGAATGATGTAATATAAAAATCTATTTAAATATTTGTGTTCTGATAGGATACCTTGTCTATGAAGTGGAAGTCGAGAGTTTGAGAGACATTAGCACCAATTGAGTCTAGGAATTGGTTATACCCATAGTGTGGTTGTGTTCTATATTATATTATATACTTTCTGTGTTTCTATATTCAACTCCACCTTGTCAGTTAAGGAAACTGACAACCAGGGACTTTTTAGCCCTAGGGGGTGTTTTCCCCAAAATTCTGGTGGGAGGATGGATTGCTGGCTAACCACTTTGGCCCCACTCTCTTCTCAGTATAGTTACTTGTGCTGGTAGGCATAGTGGTTAGTTTTCCTCATATATGTGTGTAGAGGGTTTCAATGGATTGTGGTTATTTACAGACATATATTCTGGATATATTTTCTTGTGGACTGCTATAGGTGTAACGTGTATATGCGGTGATGTCTAGAGGATCCTTAATGAGTGAATAAGATATAATGGATTAAGGTTAAATACCCGATGTATGGTCCATGTTATGTGAGATGTGTTGGATCATGTAAACTACATGGTTACTTTTTTGTGTAGATGTGGTGGTTATAATACATGAGGTTCATGTTGTGGTGCTTCACCCAGGTGTCTGCGAGCAATCCTTATTGAAGAGAGAAACATAGGATGTGAAACATTTGGGCATAGTGGCCAACTAGTGGGGAAGTAGTAGTGGGGTACCCTTGATGTTATTCATTATATTATATACCCTTGTATGTGATATTTGGTGATAGTATCCAGGGTGAGGCAAGTAACATAGTATACTTGTTTAGTTGATGAGTTATTTTCACCTTCTGTTCAATGTGCTTTAGGATGCTTTCATTACTTTTTCATGATATGCTCTGGGTAGAATACTACTGAGTATACTACTATACTCACCCTATGTATATATAAAATATATTTTAGGTCACATGGAGCAGGTTGGAGAGCAAGTTGCTTACTACTAGCATAGGGTTGTAGGAGCTGTTTGGGATTCATGGATGCTGTTGTTTTTTCTTTGCTTTGGTGCATGTAGTTTTTCTATTTTAGTTGTAGTATTTTTTATTAAATTATATTTGAGTACATGGGATTTATTTTATATTGTAATCTGAGATGGATTAGGTTGGTGACTATCTTATATCTATCTTTTTTATGTGTTCTTTTAGAGGGTATTGGGTCCCATGTGTGTGTTTACTATTCCTTCAGTTCTAGTTTCCATCCCAGGGCCTACAGGATGTGTGACTCGGGGGTTACTATCTCCCTTCTCACATTTCCATCCTAGGTGGTGTACAAAACTTGGTGAGGGAGTTGTGACATAGTGGTATCCGAGCCAAGTTGAGGGATAAGTTGTAGTTTGGTGTTAGGCACATGTGATGTTGCATGGGTTGGTAGGGAAATGGTGTCAGTAATGTTAAGTGATGTAAACACTAGAGACCAGTTGAGACATAAGTGTTTAGGCCCCAATGTGATCTGATGCACATACGTTTATGTTTACAATGGATACTAAACAATGTGTTTCTAGTTGTACGTTAATAACCAAGGAAAGGTCCTTGAATTATTATTCTTTTTTTATGTGTGTGAATGTGTAGATCATTGTAGATGATTAACTAAAATGAATAAAATAAAATTTACTAATTAATGTAGAGTCCTCCATATTTCTTGTTTAAGAGCTCCACCTATTTTTT
This sequence comes from Viscum album, assembly GCA_963277665.1. Classification (NCBI taxonomy): domain Eukaryota; kingdom Viridiplantae; phylum Streptophyta; class Magnoliopsida; order Santalales; family Viscaceae; genus Viscum; species Viscum album. The sequence continues at coordinate 2,100,505,998 of OY728127.1, read as the reverse complement.
ATTTTTCAAGTACAACACCAGATTTATGTACTCATCATGTTCACATAGAAGAGTTCCAGTTGGATGCACCATCAATTCACCATAGGGAAGATGTTGACAATGAAAACACTTGGAGGAGGAACCACCATGAGTTTTAGCACCAGATTCTACAAAAGTATGAGGGCTCTGTTTCAGATGCAGTCACGAATGACTAGCCAGAAAAGATCGAAATAGGAATCAGTTTGATCTATCCTTGTAATGAGCACTGGGTGTCAATGGTTGTGATTATGATATGTGGATTATAGATTTAGTGGTGGTTCTTGTTCCACGAGGATCATGAGTAGTTGGCATTCTCATTGGAGGAGTTTTGAGACATGTTCAGAATCTATATTCTTTCTTCGACCATGAAGGCATCTAGACGTCATGAGCTTCATACCCTTCAATAGGGGAGATCCAATGAGAAAGAGTACAAAATACACATTAGGAACCTTTTACAATAGACTTTGGACCTGTTTCTAGATAACTAGGATAGGTTGAGGTATTTCAAGGAGGATTTTTATCCAGAGATCTAGCTCCTGGCCACCCCATTTATGTTGAAGTCATATTTTGAGGTACAAGTTAGGGAAGAGGTTTTTGAAAATACATTGGCCTGAACCGAATAATATCTACATGGGTTTCTCCATGATGCCTCATGAATTAGAGCTCTGGTATGGGTTTTTCGATTTTCTGGGGAGAAGAGTTTCCATTCGTCTAGGGGTAGGTCCTAACCCTCAAAATATCATTTCTCTAGGGGTGAAAACTATAAGGGCTATGAAAAGGGATCAAACAATTGTTTCTCATGTAGAGAGAAAGGTCATCTGTTTCAAGATTGCATGACTTTTCAGAAAAGTCATCGTGCCCCAGGAATTCAACTCCAGGTTTCTCAATTGAGGTAGTTCCAGTTGAGGCAGAAGTAGCTAGTTGCACAAGCGTTGGATCAAAAAATGGAAGATGGGACAGGCAGAGGATAGCCATGTGATGATCCTTGTCCCCATAGAGTAGATCACGATCGTTGTGGTGGTTTTCATCTAGCTCAGGGAGGTTGTGCTGGTCGTTGATGTCAGCTTCATTCTTTATCTTTGTCTGTTCTAGGAAAACTTGACATCATATGCGTAACAATATTCTTGTTTTTTTACATGGGTGTATGCCTTTTTTGATTCCTGAGAGACACACACCTTCAGATCACCTTCCCTTTTCCATTATTTGGCACTTTAGTATGAGAGGATTCATGGACCCTTGGCATTGACGACGCCATTTGGAGTTCAAGATGACATGTTTGAAGTATGTAGAGACTATAAGCTAGTTCTAGGGTTTCCCCGATATTGGGGAGATTTCCTATGTTTTAGGCTGAAACCATATTATCTCATCATCAGCATGGATTGGTATTATTTAGTGTAAGATATTGTATATTACTTCAGGAGGCATGTAGTTTTCTCCAATTCGGATGGAGAGCCAGTGGTGTTTGTTGGAAAGTGAGTCCCTCGGATGGGTTAGATATGTGTTCCATCCCAATCATCTTTGATGGATATGCTGATGCTGATTTCATCAGTGGATCAATAGTTGTTATTTCCAAGGGACGTATAATGGTACCCTAATGTCTTTCAGAAGAGGTCGGAGCATTACCCCCTCGATGGGAGATTGAGTTTGTGATCGAGCTACAAACAGGAGCATCTAATATGTCATTGTCTCCATATTGGATGGAACTTATGAGTAATGATTCCTATATATAGATCCTGATGGTCTGTTATAGTATATTTTTGTTCGACCATGTGTGTCGCCATGAAGTGCACCAGTTTTTTTTCGTGAAGAAGGCAGACGAATGTTTGTGGTTGTCTATCGATTATCATCTCTTATACAAAGTGACATTGAAGAATCGTTATCCTCATATGTGGATTGATGATTTTTATCTACTTTAGTTTTCATGTTGTTTCTTGATGATGGACTTGCGGTTAGGATATAATCAGATTCATTTGAAGGTTGAGGATATCCAAAACACTTCTTTCTATTATCGTCCTGGGAATGAAGACTTCATTGTAATGCCCATAGGTGTGACGAATGCTCCTGTTGTGTTCATGGGATTCATGAGCGTTGTGTTCTGTGAGTTCCTGGATATTTTTATGGTGGGATTCATTGATGAAATCCTTTTGTAGTTCACATATGAGGAGTACCAGGAAGAGAATTTACACTCTGTTTTCGGAGTTCTTCAACAATAGCAGTTGTTTGGGAAATTATCATGAGGAGAATTTTGGGCTCCAGATGTCTGTTTTATGGGGCATGTAATGTCCTAGTAGGTTGTAGTTGTGGATGCATCAATGAGATAAGTAGTTGTGTCTTGGCCATCCCCCATGAAAGTGGTAGAGGTGTGATGTTTCCATGGTCTTGGAGGCTGCTACTGGAGGTTCATAGTCACATTCTCTCGGGTTGTGACTCCTCTGACAGCATTGACCTTGAAGGGTTAGATGTTTCTGTTGACTAATCAGTGTTAGGAAACTTTTGAGTATCTAAAGGTGAAGTTGGTGTGTTATCTGGTTCACTTTATTCCCAAAAAGTGAGTTATGTTTGATGTTTTATATGATGCTTCACATCTAGGGATAGGATATTTTTTGATGTATTAGAGATTGGTCGTTACATATGGGTCTCAGTAGTTGCATCCCCATGAACGTGACTATGCCACCCCTGATCATGAGTTGGAAGTCATGACATTTTCATTGATTTTTTGAGTCCTTACCTAATTGGTTAGTGTGTGGTGGGTTTCATCGATCATAAGATCATGAGGTATGTTTTCTACCAGCGTGACATGAACTTGAGGCAGCTTCGGTGGATGGTGTTTTTTCCGGAATATGAATTCAAAATATTGTATACACCTGGTTTGTGGAATCTTTTAGCTGATCTATTGATCCAAATGTAACATATTAATGTATTTCATGAATCTCGTGATTATAATAGTGTAATGGAAGAACAGTCAGCATTACAACCTGATATGGGATATGTTGGTGGTAGAAGATGTCTTTTTTAGATAATGGTTTAGTCCTCTCTGGTGAAACAGGTCATAGAGTCCTTGGTGCATGATCTAGATGTGGAGGTCTGCAGAGACCATGTTGTATGTGGAAAGTCCCATAATGGTTGGTTTGAGGATGAACAACATCTGGCGATGTATCATGGAAGGATATTTGTTCCTTTGGAAATGTGTGAGATGATTCTTATAAGGTTCAACAATTCCCATTTAGTGGTTCATCCTAGCGTGACAAAGAATTATTGAGGATTGAGGAGCCAGTTTTAGTGTCCTGGGATAGAGTGCATTTTTGGAGTTTGTGTGTCAATGTTTTTCCTTCCCAAAGGTGATAGCTGGGTACTGTGTCCCTTTTCGATTGCTCGATCGATTATGTATTCCTCAGTGGAAGTGGGGGGAAATCTAAATGGACTTAGTTTCCTGTTTACATATAGATTAGGGATGCCATGACACTATTTGGGAGGTAGTGGATCATTTAACAAATTCAACCCACATTATAGCGATCAAGGAGTCAAGCACGGTAGAAGATTTGTCAAGGCAATCTCTAGAGGAGGTGGTGAGACCCCAAAGAGTCCCAAAGATGATTATTTATGATTGAAATCCTTGTTTTACGTCTAGTTTTGGGATAGTTCTCCATTATGGTTTTGGTCATCAGTTATTCCTTAGAACTACATTTCACCCACATATGGAGGGTCAAACAGAGCAGACTATCCAGAGTCTTGAAGACATGTTTCCCTCTTCTGTCCTATATTTTGGTGGTTCATGGATGAGGAACTTTACCTTTGTGGAGTTCTCCTAAAATAATACTTTTACTCCACCATTGGTATGACACAGTTTGAATCCTTGTGTGGGTGACTATGTTGTTTTCCATTATGCTGGACTGGGGTCAATAAATCTGCAATTATCTGATTAGATGTTGTGCTGATTATAATTGAGATGGTTTAGGTGATTTGTTAGATGATGAATATATCCCAATATCATCGGAAATAATATGACGATCAAAGGAGGATACCATTGGAGTTTGATATTGGGGATCATGTGCTTTTGAAGGTAACTCTCCATCATAGGCACTGGAGGTTAATCATGGTAGTATAATCCTCCTTTGTTTTTTGGACATTCAGGGTGTTGGATCATGTTGGATTCAAGGCGTATTGAGTAGCACTTCCACTATAGATGATCAAGAAACATTATGTCTTTCATGTGTCACAACTTCATCATTATCATCATGATTACTCTTATGTTATCAATTGGGGAGAGAGAAATGTTGATTATGAATCAACTTTTGAAGAGTATCCTCTGAAGATCTATGAAATCAAATAGAATGAGTTTCATAGGCATTATATCCTTTTGGTTTGTGTCTTGCATTGACATGGTGGTGTGGAGGAGAGTAATTGGGAACGCAAGTCACAGATATGTGCTTTTTACTCCAGGTTGTTTTTTGATTAATTATTTTTAGGTAAATATTTTCTTTTTGTGGTTACTGACAGTTCTTGTTTATAATATGTTTTATTTTCCTTCATGTGGATTTCACTCTTTTGATGGGAATCCCGAATTTTGGTTGTTCAGAACCCTTTTTTATTTTCCATTTCGTTTGGTACTATATTCTCGTGGATGAGTATGATTTGAGAGATATCTGATGTAGTATCCTGGACCAATCTAGTCCATTATCGTGCTGAAATCTACTGGTTGAGGTGTTCGGGGAGGTCATGGTGACTCATCACCAACACTTCCCAAAATTTCCAATTATTTGAATTGTGTTTCCAATTTTATTAATAGTGTCATGGGGTCATAGTAATGGAAGATCTAATGTTTCACGGTGTCTTCAAAAAGGAAGATATACAGTGTCACACATGATCTATAGTCTCACGGTGTCACAGAAACAGAATATCTATAGTGTCACTGTGAGTTTGAAATGTCATATTTTCCCATAAATGAATGATCTATAGTGTCCATTTGTGACAAAAACTACAGATCTATAGTGTCTCAGAAGATCTATAATGTCATAGAAACGAATGATCTATAACATCATGGTGAGTCTACAGTGTCATGGTTTCAAAGAAATGGAAGATCTACATTGACACTGTTTCATAGAAATGGGAGATCAATAGTGTCATGACCAGTCTACAGTGTCAAGGATGATCTACAATGTTTCTAGAAGTATTACTTATTTCCTTTTCCAAATATATAAAATTTTCTAGTTTCACAGATTTATCATTTTCATAGACGTAAAACACATTCTAGGCCTTGTTTTAAGGGATTAAAGGTCGATTATAATTGCATAACTCTGATATTAATTTTCCTATGTTTTAGGATGCCTTTACTTGGACAAACCTCGTGGCTTAATGTGACCCTATTTTAATGGAAAATCCAGTATATCTTAAACCGCTGATCGATTAAATCTTCTAAAGGGATGAGATATATTTCTCTAATGTTCTTCCACCATGTTCTCTAGTACAAGATGCTTGATCCATTAAATCCCTCCCATTAGAGTGGTGAGATATGACATTCCTCCTTGGATTGGTTCCCCTTTATTTTCTTCTTGCCGCATGTGCACCCCCTATTATGGTGAAACAAAGTAGTATCAATCAATCATCGATATAAGGTATGATTTATCATCATTATTTTGGGATTATCTTCTCATTTTTATCATTTCCATGTAATTGAATGCTATATCCATGTTCCAAATTGACTTTTCTAAGGCATTGGCATGATTGGTGGTGTCACCGCATCATTGAGTGGATGTAGTCCTCCAAGAGAGGAGATCTTGTGATCTGTCTTGTTGGATTATTATCATGTAAAGAACCTCAAAAACCATTTGAACTTGGGGATTTGATTCTTCTCAATTATTTTATTAGAAAATGTAGAGTCACCATGTTTTAGCCCCTAAAGCGCAGTGGAATTCACATAATAAATACTTGAACTAGATAAATAAATAAATATCGATTATTTGTTACTTCATCTCATTTTTTCCCTATAGAGCATGATATCTATGATTTCTTGGTTAACATATCCTTAGTAAAGAAATTTGTAAAGATCATAAATCAAGAAATAATTGATAATTATTTTGATAAAGATAATGATTCCTGTAAATGAATCTATTTGTTCTTGTTGTAATATGATGTTACTAAAATTGATGCAACAAGAATGTTTTATAAATTTTTTATATCTATGGTAGCTTGTTTTTTTGTTTACCAATTGTTGGAAACTAAAAAGAATAAATCGGTTAATTCCAGATTGATTAAAGAGCATGATATTTCATAAAAAGATAATACACTGTAGGGTTCTGAGTAACTCTCATGCTTGTAAAGTCCATGCCTAATGTTTGGAGTTGTGATGTCTCATTATGATTAAAGTATGGATTCCGTGTTTAATGGCCAAGATCCCAATTGATATGATATTTGTTTTCATATATCTTTTGTTGTGATGTGATGCGGGAGGGATATTTTGATATGTGGGGGTGGGGAGGCCCATTGGTTGTGGCAGCAGTTGACATTTAGTGTGGCGAGATGCATCGATTTATGGATGTGGGCATTGGGAAGTATACTAAGGGTGATGAAATGGGTTGGATTTTATTATTTGAATGATTTTTGATTCTTGTTGGTGTTTTATCTAATTAACATTCCCCACTTGTCAATGAATATGGTCTTGCATAGCCTCCTTCTAAAATGGGTGAATACGCACGGGGATTTCCACGTTCATTACATGTTTTGCATTTAAAGGGAGTATGGTTCTATGATCTTGTTATAGGTGGAAATTACTCGACAGGTAGTTCACTTACTCACCTTGTTTATCCCCCTTATGTTTAGTATCATAGAATGTTTTTCTAGAATGAATGGGAATCTAGAAAAGTATTAATGATGTTAATAAATGATTGAATAAATGATGTTATCCCACAAAGTTGGAGCTGTCTATGACCTAATGTTGAGGTTAAAATTAAATGGAATATTTGACTCTAGGTTTGATGCTATTGAAATATTACATGGAGTTGTTAATGGTTAATTATTGTTTATTTAATTAATTAACATATAGTTAAATTGATAAAAATTGAATTATGTAATTCTATAAAGTTCATTAAATGGTTGTGTTCTTATAGGATACCTTGTCTTAGATGGGGGAGTCAGGAGTTCGAGACACGATAGTTGTAGTTGAGTCTAAGACTAGGTTATGACTATAGTGTGGTTGTCATCTATATTATATTCTATATTTTTTCTGGTTTCTCTATGCTACTCCACCATGGTGGGAGTATTTATGGTTGACTACCCCCTTTGGCCCCACTCTCTTCTCTTAGTAGTAACTTGTGCTGGTAGGAACAACAATTATTTTTCCTAATATATGTGTGTAGTGGGCTTTTATATCTTTTAGTTATTCACACACATATATTTTGGATATATTTTCCTATGGACTACTATGTTTGTAACATGTATAGGATATCATGGATTGATAATCCTTACATGGTGTATGGGCTATAATGGCTTGAGGTTTAATACCCGACATACAATAGACATATTGTGAGCTGTGCTGGAACCCATAAATCACTTGGTTACATTGGTTATATAGATTTGATGGATGTAATACACGAGGTGAATGTTTTTTTGCATCACACATGTGTCTTCTAGAAATCCTTTTGGGAGAGATATGCATAGGACATGCGACATCGGGGAAACACGGAAAACCAGGGGGGAAGTGGTAGTGGGGTAACATTGATATTCATTATTATATTATATACTTTTATATGTGAAATTTGTTGAGAGTACCCCTGGTGATGTTTGTAAAATAGTATACCTTTTTAGAAGATGAATTAGTTTCCTGTGTTGTTCAATATTATTTGGCATGCATTCTTTACTTTTGCACAAGAAGATATTGGGGGATCCTATTGAGTATACTATCATACTCACCCTTTTTATAAATATACTATTTTTCAGGTAACCTGGAGAAGGATGGAGATCATGTTGGTTACTACTATCTTGTGGTTACAGGAGCGATTCGAGATTCATGGCTGCTACTATTTTTATTTTTCAATGTTACATTCTGTGTTTCTATTTCGGTTGTAGTAGGTTTGTATGACGTTACATTTGTGTACTTGGGATTTCTTTTATATTTTTGTCTATGTTAGATTTCGTTGGTGTCTTCATAATCTATCTATTTCACATGTGTTCTCTTAGAGGGTAATGCCTCCCATTTGTGTATTTACTACACCATCAGTGCTAGTGTCCAACCCGAGGCCTATAAGAGGTGGGACTTAATGGTCACTATCACCCATCCCACATTACTGACCTAAGAGGGGTACAACTCTAGGGTGTGGGTATTGATAAAAATGATATGTCTCTATCAGGATGGGATCAAATCTGTAAGATTATAATGGTGAACCAAGAGCCCGAGTGCGGATTCTAGGCATGCGAGGTGCTATCCTCCCATCTATCATTTTATATATAAACCTATAATGTATAACCATAACTATTATACCCATGGTTTAAGGCTAGTCATCCAATACATCATATTATTCCAAATGTTATATACATTTATAGCATAACTATATTAATATATATAAAAAATTTAATCCATTATATAAATCAATAAATTTTGGAGTATAAATATTACAATAAATATTGAATATTGGTCTACCTATATGAGATAGTAAAAAACAGTTAATTTAATTAATAAAATAATATACATCATAGTAAATTAATTAATATTTTATGGGTTCCTATGTTCATAATCTCGATTCATTAATGCACCACTGTAAAAAAAACTATAACATCAATCCCATAGGTAGTAACTCATTGGTCCATTACAAATGGGTTGGGAAGGCGCGAGGAAAACCCCTTACTCACATTCCCTAAATCCTATATACTATCTACAATAAAATAAAAAGGAATAAAGGTGTCCATATGAAATTTCAACCATTTTTTAATTATAATATAGTGATTTTTAAAAAATATATATATAAAGATCCAAAAAATCTTTGTGTGCTTTCTCATTCACAGGATGCATTCATTTTGCTTTTAGGCTCTAAATTAAAATAGGAATACTACACCACAAGTTACCACAAATATCCCAAAATAAAAAACAACAACAATATAATCACATACATCAAAATATTTGTTAACATGAAGAACTGTCATAACCTGTGGCAGATTATAAATAAATAAAATGAACATTAATCATAATGGAGTATTCCTAACTTTGTATCATGAAATATTAAAATAAATAAATATCACAGTAAAATTTTAAATAATTATTCTACATTGCCTCTGACTGCATCACCCATTATTCTTAGATCCTTTTCATAATTTCATTTCCCTTATCATTACCCCTAGTTTAAAATCCTAAATGTGCATCATGATTCCCATGAATGGTGTGAGTAGGATAAAGGGGTTGTGGACAACCAATGATTCTTTATCATAAGTTCACATGGATTACAAGATTGATACTATATATTTTTAATGTTTTAATGTGAAATAACAATAAGATGTTGACTATTTGTGTGCTGAAAATATTACTAAGATCCATATCCTCTCTAACATTGACAACATACTATAGGTACAATAATAAGACAATTCATGAGAGATCATTATTTATCCACAATACTTTTAAAATATATGTTTATAATCACAATGCACAAGGTGGGATCCGGCTACAACGCAATCACATATGGCCTCCCTCTAAAGTCCAACCCTAGATTATAAGAACCCATCCTAATCATAGGTCATGAATCAAGGCTTTCATATACTATCTATGTGTTCAATCAAACAAGAAGGCCATCATTCTAATGTTTTTACTTCATGGAAAGCATGATAATAGTCATATCATAACATTTCTGTGGGTCTTTCCTATTGTTCATAATTCTGAAAACCTCCATTAAGGTCCTTATATATCATCATCATAAATAATTTTCTATCTCCAACAGTGGTATTTTTATTTTATTACATGTGACATAGTTTGAATAAAATTATCAATGCCTCTAGAGGTAGGACAATCACACGTTACCGAGAAAATATCATATCATGATGAAATTACGCAAAAATATACATGCATAAGTTTTAACATAAAAAATATTATTAAAATATAGAATGAAATAAAAATGTATATAATCACCATATAAAGGAATAATGGGTTACACACACTCACTTGTGATCATTATCACGAGTAATAAATCAATATATGTCAAAACAAGTATCATAAAATGGAATTAGGTAAATATAGGCACATAAATTGAAAAGAACATTATATATAAATCTCAACACTATAAATTTCACTGTTATCCATAAGTATAATCCTAGGGTATATGTTCACACACTAATCGGAACAATTCCACACACCAAGAACATCCTATAACTGCCTTTAACATAACATAATAATGGTTTTATGAGGTAAATTGTGTGGGTGATCAAAAATTGATAAATTATTCTCGCATTCCCAATGAAAATAACTTAAAATGATATAATTTAACCCATGAAAATGAAAAGGAAAAATGTATACTATAATAGTGACTAGAAATTTGGAATTCCAAGTATCTATTATTGTAGATAAATTTGAACATTCCTTCTCTCAAATGGTTTTGTCACCTATATATGATGAATAATTTAATGCGATGATATGAATCGGGTAAATCCAAGATGAAACCTTATCCAATTGTGTTCCATCAAACATAAACTAAGTTCATATAGAGTGTTGGGAATATGTATAAAACTTAAAATAATGATCATGTGAGTTTAATATTTCAACTGATTGTGGTAACTATTGAATTAAAATCACATTCAAGAACCATCAATTATGTATGATGAATTTAATTTTTGGAATATTCATGATACATGAATAATAATATCCATTTCAACTATTTGAGGTATATAAAAATAGTCACCATTGGTTCCAACAAACTATGGTGCATTCGAATTTACCAGCCTTAAACTACTACCCTAATGGCTTGCTTCATTAAATTTTTCTAACAATTCCAACCATTATAACTACTGTATTAAGAAATGGTCTCTCATTCAAATGAAAATGAAATGAAATTGATCACTCCTCTCTTATGGTTATTCCTTTGTGTCCCATGTGTCATAAAGACCATTTTCCATAAGGATAACCTAATACAACCACATCATGTACAAAATCAATAATGTATTATATGTATACTCAAAAGGTTAAAATTCATTTCTGATTTTTTAGAAACCCCATACACATCCCATACCCATATTTCAACAATTACATGGAATGAAATAAATTTGTAAATAAATTAATTTAACATTGCCATTTTTAAATGAAGATGTTACATGATCCATCATCGATAGAGTATTCTAATACCATAGTTGGGAAGATTCATATTTCATTTGATGTCATAATGAATGAAAAGATAATCGTAAAAGGGTAATGTATGGTCCTAAATCCTAGTATTAATTTTTAACACTTCAAGATAATTATATATTCTTATATTATGTTTATAGGAATTCTGTTAATTAAGGGTTTGTCGGAGTGGGGAATGTTAGGTTTTCTTGGTTACGATGCCACAATATGTGGTAACATCAGTAGATCAAATGGGAGGAAAAGAAATATAATGAGCATCGTAGAGGTGAGAAAAGTATAAAGTTTTAGTTCTAATATTCATCCACAAAATCAGTCTTTTCTTGTAGGGTTACATTGACATATTTGAAGTGTGTGAGTAATGGGAACATCGTGTATTGTTTACATACACCTAAATATATGTACATATCTTGTTTTAGTTGATAAAAATATTATTGGTTCATTTGTTATTATTAGAAATCAACTAATTATTCAACATCATTAGATGATAATGATAATTTATCAAAAAAATGTAATAATATCATATAAATGTCAATGAGTGACTAGAAATAGTGATAAAAAATATTTTTATAATGTTTCATATATTTATTTCTTTGTTTCATAATGTTATAAACCATCATTTATATTTTTCAATATATAGAACTTATAAAACATCCATTGGGTATCTGGAATTTTTATATGTATATATAGGTACATCTTGGGATGAAAAAGGGAGAAGGATTTGTATATCCTTTATATATACACTACGTATTTGATTCTAATATTAGATGTGTCTTTTATGGTATTAATCAAGATTTCCGTAATTTTTTTTGGATGTATTAGATTATTTATCATAGATCACAGATTTATTGTCATCATTAGCATTTATCTTTCAATACTCCTAATAAAATATCACGAGTGTTTTTTGAAGGTTAAGATTGGATGTCTAGTTATGAAGTAAATTATTTTCAGAAGTATATCGATTATTTATCTACTAATTAAGTATTAATTATTATTTTATTTTCATTTCATGTTCCCTGATTCATATTTTTGGACATGTCATTGTTCTCATAGATGACTTTTTTAAATTCTCCACACAAAATGGATGTTGAATTTGCTATCAATATGATGCCTAATACCCATATGAAATTACTTATTGTGAAAAATAAGGCATGATATCAATTTAAGGTTCCAAACTCCTAGCTTATACAATAAACATCTATTTGAATAATGCAATATCTTGTGTTGTACACATCATCGAGTTCTAGCATAGGACGACCAATCAAACTAGCGTTTTAGAAAGGAGTTGTAAATAGTAATACACAATTTTTGAAATTATATAAATTATATTTTTCAAAATGGACTTCAATATTTGAATTTAGAATATAAAAATTATCTTAGGATGAAGTTTTGTTATTTTTCTGAAAACATTCATTTTTTGATGAATAGTGAAAATCACTACATTATTGTTTAAAATTGAAATATTTTTAAAAAATTATTATTATTTAAATTTATTCTAAAAAAATAGATACCTAATAACTATATTAGTCTAATATAATTTATTTAAGAAATTTTATTAAAAGATTATATATATAAAATTTTATTGAACTTTTTAACATCTTTTACCCACCTTTTGGGAACATTTAAAATTTTTCCTAAAACCTAATTTTATTCCTTTTGTAAATTTATTTTCAAAAAATTTGTGGAAAAAATATAAATAATTATGTAAAATGTTGTTCAATAGGGTGAAAATAAATTTTTTTAAATAGTAACATTTGATTTTTATTTATCACGGTTAAAACATAATACAATAAATAAAGGTGAAAATTATATTATAATTACCATAACACAGGTCCTAATTCTATTGGATATGTGTATTCTGACCAAAATATACCTTAGGAAAAAACATGATCCTTTTTGATCCACTTGTTTTAGATTATGATATTTATTATATTTTATTTAAATAAGATTTAAAATTGTTCAATTCTAATTTTAATAAATAAACTCATTTTTAATATACGGTCATACAAAAGATAATTTTGACTATAAATATTTATTATAAATATTAAAGGATTTATTGAATCATGGTATTTTATTTATAATTTATAGACATTATATAATTAAATTTATTTATGAAAAACTACTGATGTAGTAATTACCATATTAATTAATGTATAAAATAATTGAATTATAAATATTCAATTAAATATAAATTGAATCTTTTAATGCATTACATAAATTTTCTAGGATAATATTTCATGTTAAGATTGGCACAAATTCTTTGTTGAAGATATAAGATATTTATGTGTTTCAAAAAATCCAAATACTAAATAGTGACAAAATTGGCATCAATGAGTTTTTGAATGAAAAACTATTTTATTAAAAGATATAATATTATTAAAAATACAATATTTGGGAAAAAGACTTATATAAAGTATTATATGTCACTAATGAACTAATTTAGGTTCTGTTGTAATTTTATAGTATGTTTTTTAACCATGTAATATAAGAATACAAGGAGAGAGTTTAAATGTTAAACTATTTAAACAAGAGATAAATTTATATGATTTGGTTAATATGGTTACCTAAATTTGTATAAAACCTATTTTTGGGAGTATTAAGACCCATATCCATCTTATTCACGAAATAAATCCATTTTGATCCATTAGAAAAACAAACTTATTTTATAATAAATTAATATTTCACGCATTTCCTAACGCGCCCCTCAACTCTCGTATAAAAGGGTACTTCCCCTTCTCTAAAATTCACACCTCCAATGCCATATTTCTCCACAAAAATATGCTCAAAAATCTTCCCAAATATCCAAATATAAACCTAGATACATTATTTTGATTATAAATATAATTTATGGATCCTTATTTCAAATCAAAAGGAAGAACCCGAAATAGAGGTATTTATTTCATCACGTCTTTCAATGTTTTTTCTCCATACACTTCTTATTATTTTTTGTTTTTATATGAAAATAATAAATCTGTTAACCTATAAAATCTATTATTTTATTATAAATATGTTTCAACAATAATAATTATTATATCCATACTATGAATGACAAATACACAATACATGTGTTCGTATGCCTTACAGTCTCCGCGTTGTTGTGTAGTTTTTTATTCCACACATCATTATTTGGAGGGGTATAATAATAAGTATAGTTTATGTTAGTAATAAATATTAAATTTTAATGATTATGTAAATATAATATAACATCCATATTAGATATTATTTCACAATCAGTATAATGATATTATCGCTAGTTGGTACGTATGACTTACCATCTCCATGACACGATGAGATTTCATTCCCCATCGTAACCATTCATGAATAATGTTCATTTTATGATTAAGAAATATTTTTTAAGAGCATAATATCATTATAGATATGAATAAAATACATCCTATACATAACAAACATTACTTACATAATGAAACATATAATGGAAAACAAATCAGTTAACACCCGAAACAATGATACTACTGAAATATTAACAACAAATAGATATTTGAGGATCACCTATGATTTCATAATTATGTATATGGATATTTAATAATTTAATTATAAATTATTTAACCATTTTATAGGTTTTTATTGTACCCTGTACTAAGTAAAATTATAGGGTATGGGTTAATTGTACAATATCTTCATTATTTGAGGTTATTTATACATAAGTATCTAATGGGACCTCTTTATCGAAAACATATGTGTTTCTAAAAAATTTATTTACAAACATTTTTACTATTTCCTCTAATATAGGTTAATGTATTTTATATAATTTTTTTTTTAACTTTTTATAAATTTCATTGAATGGAATCATTTCATCATTTTCCAAACAAGGTACTTTTTTACATGTTCAAATAATTAAGGAAAAAATATTTTTTAAGTTATACGGCAGGTGCAACCATTTTCAACTATTATAAATCCTTTGAATCATCCCATAAAAACTTATAAGAGTAGTTTCAAAATAAATATAATCATTAATTTTAAATTATTTCAAGGTAGAAAGAGATATTTCACTAAAAATACTATTTGAATTGATTTCATATATCTCACCATCTTTGGTTTGATTTTAGTATTTTTTAAAGTTGATTCATAAGGGTAAACTATTCCATATTGTAATGAATATTATGTGATATGTATGAATGTGGATGTATTATTTTTATACCATTCATTGTTTATGGTTAAATTATTAACATTTCATATTCTAGTTTTAATACAAATGTTTATTTTATGTTTCAACCTTTTCATATGATGATTTCATTAAACATAATAAGTGATTGGAGGGGATTTTTATAGCCCCTCGATGCATCAGTTTGTCCCATGAGAGAAATTATTGTATTGGGAAAGGCCTTGAAAAAAAATTTATTTTTAGTCTTGGCACGAGGCATGACTATGTGGTTCTGATGTTCAGCATTATGCTTTCAATCATTATGAAATTAGCTATTGATATTACATGTGATTATAAGACAAGTAGAACATCCATGTCAGTATGTAAAAGGAATTATTTGATTTATATTCTCTGTATTATGCTTAAATTTATGTCTAAAAGGCCTATGTTTTGGTCTTATGCATTTTCTTAATTGTTTGTGCTTATTTATGATAGTTTCTACTATATAGTTGTCCTTACTGAGAATCTATGACGACCACATTCTTATTTATTAGTTTTCAATAGATGCGATGAATTATATTATTATTGACCTGTAGGAATAGGATATGGGATATGAGTTTTTCCAAAGGGGACACAATGTTGTTATTTTTCCATTTAATAATATAATTTTACACTTATGTTTGTATCTATTACTTCCTTGGATACTAAACAAATAGGTATTTCGGGACTTGATCTTTAGTGATCACGATATTGTTATATAATAATGCACCAACTATAGGTAAATGGGATCAGGGAATTATAGTTTTTATCAGAGGAATTTTAGTACAAACCATGGAAAATATATTAAAAAAACAATTATTAGAGAATATTACCCTAAGATAATCTTTGGGGACCTGTATAAAAAAACATACTAGAAATTTTTTAATGTAGTGGTTTTGTGTATTTTCCAAGAAATGCATCCCTGACTAGATATGAGCAGGTAGAGTTCACTCTGGACAAGATGTATCTAGGGGTAAAAATTGAAAACACCACATTAATATAGGCTTGAATTTGAACTGGTGCACAAATATGGGCCTTACTGCACTCTTGGTAACGATGCTCCCGAGGTATATTGCTTAGGATAAATCAAATTTTATTTACAAACCATTATGAACTATTTTTTATTAAATAAATCCTCAAACAAATTCTATTTTTATTATTACTGATTATATTTATAGAGGTTCAATTTATGTTATGTATTTTAATAGTTTGGAATTATTAATTGTGATTAATAAACTAATCTAGTGTATTCCATTGTTTATAAATGGCGCATAGTGGAAGGAATGGAAACTGTATAACCACGCGTAATCCATGTTGGGATTCCCCTCCTACTCAAGATAATTATAGTTAATCTAATGATGCCCCTAGTGCCGAACAGTTTATAACCATTCTAGTACAACAATCTTAGGTTATGAAAAATATCCTGACTCATATGGAGGACCCTGATCCCCAACGTGGATGATCAATGATAGGCCAATTCAGATGGAAAAATTTCACCAGAATTCATTGGGACTACAAATCCATTTGTAGCTGTGAAATGGAAAATTTCCATAGAGAAAATAATTGATGCTTTGGGGAGCAGCGAAAGGGAAAATGTAATCATGGAAGTTTATCTCCTCACAGGAGATACAGATCAATAGTGGTCATTAATTCAAAACACAAAGGAGGATGAAGAAGTATCAAAAAATGGAATGGAGGGAGCTTAATGAACATTTCATAGAAATATACATTCTTCATGGGCATCAGGCAGATTAGAAAAGGCAATTTCTGAGTCTGAGGCAAAAAGTTTATGAGAATGTCTCAATGTATAAGATGAACTTTAGAAGTATATCAAGGAATGCTGCAGATTATATATGAATCTATAAGAACTCGAACATTATTTTCAGGTATGTTTTTCTTTATCTGGTTATTTTTTGGAAAAAGAGGAATTTCTAGGAACTTTCGAAGTACATGTCGGGTACTTTATGAATACATTTCATGTACTTTATGAGTACATGTCGTGTACTGCCTTGCTGTAGGAGGTCGCGTGCTGGTCATTTATTGGCAACACACACGTTTGTGTGAGGATGTTTTGGATTTCGCATAAAGAACAGTACTTAAATGGAGACAACACGATGTGTAATTCAAAAGTACATTCCATGTAGTTTTTTCTATTAAACTTACAGGGGTTGCGTTTATTCACCATGAAGCTCTTCTTTTAGGTCTCGTTCGACTGAGAGCTTCATACAACCGTGGATCATTGACGAGCCCTCAAGAAAGCATTTTTCCTCTGAATCGTACATCGTCAGTTGCATTGGAATTTCATTGGTATGTTCTCTCTTCACCTAGATCACTATCTTCTGATTTCTCATCTCTCTTAAGATAGGATATTTCTGTGGAACAGTGTTCATGACACAATTCATGTACTCAAATATGAATAAATATAACTGGAACCAGATATTTCTTATTGTGAAGATCCTATTAGGATTCTTGATACTAGAGAACAAGTGTTGAGAAACCAGAAGACTCATCTGGTAAATGTTCTTTGGAGAAACCAAAAAGGGAAAGAGGCAATGTGGGGACCAGAGGAAGTTATGATGAAGAACCACCAAAATATTTTTTTTGATATGGTATTATAGAATGTTTTACGAAAAAATTATTAAATGTAGGGAAGAATGTAAAGCCCCAAGAATCTATGGAATGATTCACTTTGAAAAATGAAATAGCTTGTGATGTATGCAACATCGAGTTCAATTACACCATGAACAATCAATATAGCATTTTAAAAAGAATTTATAAATAGTAATATACACTTTTTGTAATTTATGAAATTTTATTTTTCAAAACGGACTTCATTTTTGGATTCATAAAATCTAAAATGGATTTGGGTTAATTTTTTGTATTTTTCTAAAAACGATCAATTTTTTATGAATAGTGGAAAACACAACGTTATTGTTTAAAACAAAATTTTATTTAAATAATTATTAATTTAATTTATATCTATTTTAATGTAATCATTGATAAGAAATTCCTATATTAATCCAATTTAATTCATTACAATCATTTTATAAAAATATTAGATATATAATTTTTTTATCTTTTTAACATCTTTTACCCACCTTATAGGCACATTTGCAAAGATGCATAAAATGTAATATTATAACTTCTGTGAATTGAATTTAAAAATTCCAAGACACAAGGTTGACATAATTATGTAAAATGAGGTTCAATGGGATGAAAATAATTATTGGTGAATAGTACATTTTTAATTTTATTTACCATGGTCAAATGTAAATAGGGTAATTAAAGATATAACCGATATTATTATTACCCTAAATTCTGTCAAAATTCTATTGGAGAAGTGTATTTAAACCAAAATAAACCATAGGAAAAAAATGTTACTTTTTATCAACATGGTTTTGATGAAATCATTTATTAAATTTTATTTAAACAGGTACTAAAAGTTTAAAATTATAATTTTGATAAATAAACTATTTTAAATATATGGTTATAAATAAGATAATTTCGACTATAAAGTTTAATTAGAAAGATAAAAATATTTTGAACATCATGGTTTTTTATTTGAAATTTTTAGAAATTATATTATTAAATTTATTTATGACACAATTATGTTACAGTAATTATCTTATAAATGAAATACCTAACTAAATGATATTATAAGTATTAAAATAAATGTAAATTTATACTTTTAATTCATTAAAAGAATTTTATATGTCGTTATGACATTTAATTGTGGATTAAATTTATTTTTTCTAAGAAATAATATTGTTTTGACTTTCATCACAACCAAATACTAAATCGTGTCAAAATTGGCATAAATGTGGTTTTAAATAAAATAATATTTTATTAAATGATATAATATTACTAAATATATAAGATTCAGACAAAAGACATATATAAGGTTGTTTATGTAATTAATTAACATCTTTAGTTTCTCTTGGAATTTTATTGTATGTTTATTAACCATTTAATATAAGAATAATGGAGACATGGTAAATGTTAAACTATTTAACCTAGAGTTGAATAATTATGATAATGTATATATTGTCACCTAATTATGTATAAAAGCTATTGTTTGAGGGTATTAAGACCCATACCCACCTTATTCTTTAAATAAATTCATTTTGAGCCATTAGAAACTGAAACTGATTTTATAATAAATTACTATTTCAAGTTTTTCCTAAAATTCCCCTCGCCTCTCTTATAAAAGGGTACTTCCCATTATATAAAATTCACACCTCCAAATCCATTTGGATCCACCTAAACCAACTCAAATATCCTCCAAGCTACACTCAATTAAACCGAGACTCCTTAAATTGTTCATATAGCCAACCTATGGTTCCCATTTTTTCAAATCAAATGGAAGCACCTGAAGAAGAAGTAATTACTTCATCACCTCTTTCAATGTTCATTTCTTCATCCACTTCCAGATTCTTGGTTTTTTCCATAATAAAAGAATAAATACAGTTACCTATTCAAACATTGATTTCATTGTTAATATAGTACGACTATATTCATCATTCTACCCATCCATGAATGAAACTGTTACCATACGGGCATACGTACGGCTTACTGTCTCCACATAATGTTGTAGTTTGTTATTCAATACTCCATTATTTAGATGGGTATAATAATGATTATTATTATTGTAAATAATAAATATAACATGTTAATTATTCATTAAATATTATATACCATACAAATTACTTACGATTTCACCATCAATAGATTGATATTATTGCTCGTGTGTATGTATAACTGACCGTCCCCAAGACACGATGAGATTTTATTCCCCATCGTAACCATCCAAGAATAAAGTTCATTTGATGAATAAATTTTTTTAGGAACTTAGTATCATTAGGGATTTGAGTAAGATACATCCAATCCATAAAAACACGGCTTATGTAAAAAAACATATAAATTAATACAAATCAGTTAACAACTAAAACAAGGATACTATTGAAATATTATTAACAAAGAAATATTATAATATCATATATGATATTATTTTTATGAATTTGGATCATTAATATTTTAATAACAA
This sequence comes from Viscum album, assembly GCA_963277665.1. NCBI lineage: Eukaryota > Viridiplantae > Streptophyta > Magnoliopsida > Santalales > Viscaceae > Viscum > Viscum album. The sequence goes on along the minus strand of OY728127.1, from coordinate 2,100,485,487 downwards.
ATATTTATCCATTATATTGATGTTTAATGTACCATCTACTAAGGAAAACTACAATGTAATAGTTAATTTTACAATCTCTTTATTATCTGAGGTTGTTTATATATAAGTATCTATTGGGTCCTCTTTATCATTCAGAACCATGTTTCCAAAAAAAATTAATTTTTTTACGATATATTATAAAATGTGTTAATTAAATTTATACTATGGTTTGACTTTTCATAATATACCTTTAAAGGAATCTCTCCAACATTTTCCAAAAAAGGTACTTTTTTGAATGTTTGTCAAATTAAGGAATGAGTGATTTTTAAACATATAGGTCCGGTGAGGAAATTTTCAGTTGTAATAATAACATATAATATTCCCTAAAAACTTATAAGAATAGTTTCAAAAAAAATTTCATTAATTTTAAAATATTTCATTTTGGAAAGTTATATTTCAATCAAAATTGTTTTTGGATTGATTTTATTTATGTTAACATTTTTTTTGTACTTTACGATTTTTTATTGTTTATTCGTATTTATATAATAATCAATATTATATTGATTTTTTGGTGATATGTTTGAATGTGGATGTACTATTTTTATATCATTCATGTTTTATGGTATGAGTATTATCATTTCATATGCTACTTTTAATAAAAATGTTTATGTTGTGTTTCGACATATTCATATGAATAATGCATTGGATATAGTAATTGATGGGTGAGGCCCACTATAACCCCTCGATGCATCAGTTGGTCTCATGAGAGAAATTAGTTTCTTTGCACAAGGCCTTGACAGAAATTTTATTTGTAGTCACTGTTTGAGGCCTTGACTATGTGGTTGTGATGACCGGCATTATTCATTCCATCATTATGAAATTAGCTATGGATATTACATGTGATTATATGACAAGTAGAACATCAATGTGAATTATTTTATTTATATTTTCCATATTATGATGCTTTTTATGTTTAAAAGGTTTGTGTTTTAGTCTTTTGAATTGTTTTAGAAGTTTATGCTTATTTATGATAGTTTCCACTATATTTTTATCATTATTGTGTATCTGAGGTCACCCCTTTTTTATATTTTATTTTTTCCAAGATTGGAAGAATTATAATATGATTGACCCGCAATAATAGGCTATGGGATATGAGTTTGTTTAAAGGGGACACAATTTTGTTGTTTTTCCATTTCATAATGTAATGTAAAACTTATGCATGTATCTAGTACTCCTAAGGAGACTAAACTAATCAGTCATTCAGTACATGATCTATTCTGATCAGTCAAATGTTATGTAATAATGCACCAATTTTGGGTAACTGGGGTTGGGGTGTTACATAAGGAGCACAATGTTTTATTATGATATCTGTTAAAGAAATTTTATATCCTTATATGTGACTCACCTTGTGAATCCCATATTCCCTTTTACCAGATTTCTGATATATAGATTCATTTATCCATTTAAAATCACATGCATAATCTAGTTATGAAAAATAATAAATATCATCTTCCCATATATAAGATGTTTCTGATCATTTAATGGGATGAAATTTTGTTTTTATAATTAAACCAGTAGTTTGGATATTAGTAACTATAGGATATGTATTCAAAATATCCCCAAAAGGCGAATTCATGTGTAGGTATTTCTATTATGAATATCTCATGATGATACTTTTCCTATCAAATTATCACATTTTTTTGATAACCCAGATAAATTGGACATGTCTTCATTTTCATGATAATACTTATAAGGTCTTTTTGTATGATAGTCATTTTTAATAAAGATTTCTGGAAGAAGATGCTCAACAATTTTTTTTTCTGATTCATGATTAATCATCTACATTAGACTAAAATATATGTGTCATTTATGTGATTAAAAATTGATTTTCATATTTGAGGTACTTCAAAATATTGTATCTTTTTTTATTCTAGAAAATTAATGGTTTTCACTCAATTAGATCGCCCAAAAAATGTTTTTTGATACATAAACTGTTGGGTATTGCTGGATACTATCAGTGTTTTTTGATTGAAATAAAAAATATTACATCATCATTGATGACACCTACCAACAATGTTGCAAAAAATAATTATGGTATACCAGGTTATAATCATCCTCTAATTTCATGAAAAGACAGTTGAAATCCTCTCCACAATTGACTTTTTAGAAGTTGGTATGGGGAACATGATGTGTTAGGATGAATTAGGGGCATATCATGGCCATGCACTTAAGTAGAGAAATCATGCATTAGTGTATGATTTCCCTCGGATTAAGCACATGACAATAATTATATTATAAAATAAACGGAATAATCAACTACTATGTACAGTAAAATGTGTTTCAAAAACAATATTTTCATCATGTGTATGAATAAAATTTTTGAATATTAATTTATATACTTTATCCAATAAAAATTATATTAAAAATAAGGAGATGTTATGGAAATTGTACATTCAAACTCTTGATTATCACATCAAAAATAATCGGAAAGGGTAATGATTTTAAAATCACCCATACCAAAATATTTCATTTAGGAGATTCATACAATCAAATGAGTAGTGGAATATCATAGGCCACATTACATAGAAACCTCACGGTAATTGGTATTATGGATTTATGATTTTATTGATTACTATGCTGTTGAAATATTACTTCCTCAAATTTAGTCTCAATGATAGTTTTAGGATGATTATTTGAATGGAATTACTAATTATTTAAATTGTTGAAAGGCCATTTTCATGTGGAATATATCTTTTGATGTGGTTATATTTTTCATAGTTATGTTTATATCCCCTATTTATATTAAATTCTCAAGCTTGTTTATTTATTATGGTTCATCATGGGTTTCTCATCCTAGAACCATTGAAATGTAATATGAACAATGTTTCTATTTCTATTATTTGATTTTAAATAATGTAATTGCTGAATTTTTTCTCATTGTTATACCAATAAATGAATTTTTTAGTAAAAAAAAATCTTTTTTATGCTACAATATCCTCTACTAATGGTGTACAAAATTTAGAAAAAATTCATAAAATTCCATTTTTGGATTTCAAGTAACTCGATATGGAAGGAATTTCCTTTTAATGGTTGTTGATCATTGAAATAAGATATCTCATTTCATTATAATTCTGGAAAAAAACATTCTTGTGGATTTGGAGATATTAAAAATGAATGAAATTAAGTGGATTCATGGAGAACCAATTATTATATTCTCAGAGACAAATTCTAAGATTATATAACATTTCTAGTAGTCTTCCTAGAAGGTAATGAGGAATCACATATAATTATATAAGGATTACCATATGTAGAAATATTTTCAATGAGAACTCAATATTCAGATTAAAATTCATATTCGACATTCTTATATCAAGGATTTTGTTCTACCCTGGTATTACAATATGATACATTTCATGTTTTCATATAATAATAGAAAATTTTATTCTATCAAAATTTCCCATTTTTTGACAAATGTAGTATCCCATGTAAATAAACTCATTGGTAGTGGATGATGTGTGGGGGAATCACTTGTTAAACTGAGTGTTGGCCAAGATAAATAGATGGTGATTTATGTTGTATGATGAATCATACTTATAAATCATACTCATTCGAAATCACATTCTGATCATCAACTTCATCCTTTGGAATTCACTGTTGGTGGAATCATTTTCTAGAATGGATCGCCTGATTTTGGCCACTATTATCAAATGAAGTAGGGAATTTGGATATGAGATAATATAGGATATTTTGAATGTCCAAGAAGATAAAAAGGTGGTATATGTATTCTAATTAAAATCAAAATTTTATTAGATTCATGATGTGTTTCACATATCTAATATTATGAATTATATTCTAGATTTATCCAATGTTATAAAATTTAAAAAATAATATTTTTAATATAATATATCAATGGAAGCAGAAATAGTTATGATAATTGAAATAATTAAAACATTTCTATTTAGGAATTATATTATGTTCAAAAATGTGTTATGGAATGAAAATTAAGGTTTTCATGAGATATGGGAGAGTGAAACTATAGTGAGGGTTCCTTTGACTCATATCATTTCACATCATACCATATATGAATAATTTTTTACTAATAGGATTTCATATAGTGTAGTGTTTCATCTCATGATGGATGAAGTATATCTATAATTAATTTTTAAGAGGTTTTCACCACATTTTGAGGGGTGAAATATTATTTCACTATGTTTGTTTTGAGTATTTGTTTCATTGAAGGAGATTTTAGAATGATATATAGTATTTAGATGTAGGAAATAAATCAGTCAGTGTCTTCATATGGAACCAACAATGGATTTAGTGGACATCGTCCAACCTGTGGAAGACCACCAATTGTTCGAAGAGGGTCTTAAACTATAAATTTTATATATGGAGTAACCTACAAGCGTACATGCCCATACTAGAATCATGTGAAACAAATGAAATGTAGGTTTTATTATTTTGGTAGTTTTTAGGTTTTCTATGATTTTTATATCTATAAATAATATCAACAAAAACTTAATATCTACCCCCATATATATTTTTAAATTCTATTTGGATAGTCTTCTCTATAATATTTTTTGACCCATTTATAATCATTGTTTGTGATTTTATTAATGATAAATATGTTCACTTCCAAATTTTATATTCAATAAATTTTTCATATAACATAATTCTTCTATGTCATTGGAATAATTTATTTTCATTTATTCATCAGATCTATCTATGAAAAGGTTTCTACATAATGGGTTCTCATAGATCTGATATGTTTCATCATTCTCGAAGGCCATGCCACTACTAGTCAAGACATAGATCTTAGGATTGATGTTGTTTGTAATTGTATATACTATATATTGGCTTGGATATCACATAGAATAATTTATATAATACAAAATTAAAGTTTAGGGATTATATTTTTCTTTTAATAATATCCCATTATTTTTTAGCTTAATTAAGGATATAATTTGGTAACATTTAAGTTAAAGTTTATGGTTCCATTAAATTAATTTGATATTTAATTTAATGTGTTCATTCATTTCAATTTTCCTTTTATTAATGATAATATCAAGATTTAAAATGACTAAAGTACATGTATAATAAAATTATTTAATAATTATTTCTACCATTAATAGTTAAAAATGAAGTATGATTTCAATTAACTGATTCATGTTTATGTAAATTGGGTTTCAATGAATAGTTTGATGCATATAATGATTTTATGGAATTTTATTTTGAATTGTTAAATTCCACTAAAAATTTATGATTTTGAAAACACAATACATCATTGGATACATAGGAGGGGTTTGGTAAGATGACATTTTTTTGGGTTGGTGTGTGGAATTATATAAATTTATATTCATTTTCCCTATTTATTGTCATATCATGGTCTAATTTTCATCAAATGAAAGTGTTCAATTACACAATAGGGTATTACTCTATTCTATTGGGAATCATTCCCATGATATGATTAATAAAAAATAGTTTTTAGTGATCATTATGTGGGTGTTCATGGTGTCATTGAAAAATTTTATCCTTTTCATAGTGATCATTGCCCAATATTGTGTTGCATTTTTTTAAATAATTTATTGAAAAATAGAAATAAGTTTATCATTCTTTGAAAACTAGTTATTTGAAACTTTTTTCATATATGAAGAATGGGATTATTTCAATGGATTTTATATAAAATAAAAAATTTATTATCCTTTAATTTTATATTTTTTTATATTTGGATTCATCTAATTAATTCATCATTTGAAGCACTTTGTGGGAACATACATGACTTGTTTTCCTCAAACAATATATTTACCTATGGGGTTTTGTGTTTGTTGATTTATATGATATATTCATTCGAGATTATCCGATTCAAATAAATTATAATCCCATCCCGCTCACCCACATCCTGATTATACTAGTCTCACTATATATGAAAACAAATGTGCCAGATGTTGTATTTCTATAAAAGAAATTTAAGCATTAATATTTTAAATCTATCACTTTTAAGTAAATTTTATATTTAATATCCTCCATAAATCTGAAAAATAATATGAGTAAAAGACTCTATCAATATAAATTTAATCTAAATTTATTTATTAAATTGAATATTAATTATCTGTCCTTCTCCCTTTTAAAAATAAGATCAATGATCATGTTATGGTTGGATAACCACCTCTATCAAAATCATACATTTGTTGTCTCTAGTAAATTTTTATGAGTATTTATGGATTATTAAAATTATAATGATTATTATTTTTATTATATAATTTATTTTAGGATATTTAATGTGTAAAAATAATTTAAATAAAATATAATCATGTTTTTTATGGAAGGTGATAATGCCTATGTGAACATACAATATAATGATAACATTTATAATAATTGAAATGTATCTTTGTAAGAAAATATCAAAACATTTTTTATCATTTTAATATTTATATGGTCATTAATATCAGTGAATTCACTTTTGAATTTTGATCGTAGTTTTACAGAAAAATCAACAACCAACTTCAAATGATTGGGCCATAGAACTAGGAAATGAATACCATGTGACAAAAAAATAAACATTATATATCATTAAAAAAGTTGTTGATCAACATAATATTAATATAGTTGTAAAAAATATAGATGGAACTATTTATGGATTATAAAATTCTATTGTGTAATTTCATTATCACTGAATTTAATTTCTTGTACATGACAATTCAATAAACAATAGTAACTCTCTAAACAACCTTTTGATCCTTGGGAAATTCTTCCTCTCTCTCTTTTCCTGGATATTTATATTTATTTTTATTATGTATTTATTCTATTTATATTTCATTTTCATATGAATCATGGTTAATCTATTTTATATTATGGATATATAAATTCTTTTACAGTTCCCCTCTCTGTATTATTTGATATGAAAAATATACAAAACTATAAAATATCTAAATCTTATTTAATTTCATACACTAGATAATAAAAAAATTTAAACCTTTCAGGGTATCCAGTTTTTCTCACATTATTATTGAAATTATATTTTAGTTTCTTTTCATTAAAATAAATATTCGATTTAACTTTTTCTTAATTTTTTAATCATTTCCTTAAAACCCTAGTTATGTGATTTGTATAAAATTATATATATCTAGTATTTTTCTAAACATAATCATAGATGGACAAATTGTTTTTCTATATATTATTTTATTTAACCAATTAATGTAAAATTATTTATTATGTAGATGTTCGGTTGAAACCATTAGGATAAGATATTTGGTTATGATGAAATATATGATTATGTATCCCATTTATTATCATGGGTAATTTCCATGTTTTTGGCATAGAAATTATTTATATCTGTTACAGAAAAAATAATGTATATGATATGATGAAGGTGAATAGATTTCTCTCAGATTCATTAGGAAATATTTATTTCTCAAGTAATAATAGTAACGACCCAATAATTTATGAATAAAATTACAATTATTTTATATTTATAAGTATATAGAAATCAGATGAACTCTTATTATTATTATTATTTGGATTATATGACCATTAAGTATCATTACTTTTGGTAAAATTGATATTGAAACAAGATCACAGGGATGATATAAATATATTGTTTTTAAAAAATATTTTAGTCATTCAATAAGAGAGGATGGCCTCATCCAGTAGACTTGAGGCATATGATGTTCATTTGTTGGAGATCAGAAAGGAGGTAGTGTCACTGGTCATCGCTATTGACCAAGACCAATCCAATATTCAACACATTAAGAATTAATTGAATCAAATACGAGAGAAGATCATTTTAATAGAGATTACCACCCTAGAAATGTTATCCAAGTATCTCCAATTGTTTATCACCGTCACACACCTTACCCATAGGTCATATTCAATTTTCATAAGAGGTTATGTAATAAAGTATTATTTAATTAATGTGTGATCCCATTTTTTATATTAATTTTGCATTCCATAAATACTTTTATGAGAATATTCTTTCAGAATATATTGATAAATTTAATAAATTGATTTTTAGTGTTAAAATGGAACATTTGAGAATTATATAATTTATAAAATTAAACTATAGTATTTATTAATAATATTAGAAAACAATTCTTATAAATGAATAATATATCCTTTTCATATCTATAAATGAATATGTAAACAGTTTGATAAGAGTTGTATTTTCATACGATAAAATAGAAACGGTATTTTAAAATAATTTATTTTAAAATGTTATTTAATTTTTTAAATAATTAATTTTTAAAAAAATTATTCATAAATGAATTTTATTAATAATAAATGTGTTTATAATTCTTATGATGTAAAATGTAATTTTTATTATTTGAAAACTATTTTTGTCAAAACCCTTGAATTTTCAATAAATTTGAGTTATCATTTTAAAAGTGAAAATTCCCATATTTATAGAATTATTTAGATAAAATGAATATTATTTTTGAAATCAGGATTTCAATCTTATCCAATGGGGGATTTTTCATAATTTTTTGAGACTCTGGAATTGTTGGGTAAAAATTAGATATCGTACAAATAAAATATATGTTTCATGACATCATAATGACCCCAAAATTATATAATAAATACAATAATCGATATTTTCAGCCCAAAAAATTTTTACCATTAAAATATATTATTTTATCTTTATTTTAAACATATTATACAGCCTTTGTGAATCCTCCAAAATGTAAAATATATTTTATGATTTTAAATTAATTTCATAAATAATTTAACTCACCTCCACATAAGAATGGTTAATATTTTAATATGTTCAGACAATAGCCTTATAAAATAATGTTTTAAACATCTATTTGAAATAAACCATGAGAATGTTTGTGGTTTTGAATATTTAATTATTTATATTCCAAAACCAATGATTATGAAATATGAAAGAATTCCCCTATAATTTCCTACATAAAGACACCCAAGCACCAATTACACTTCAACAAAAATTCATTATTCTCATCATCACTCTTATATCTACTCCCTAGCGATCTCCCATTTATCCCCCAATATCCCCATAATCCTCACTAAATCATTTGGGATTAGAAATCCATGAAAGAATTTCCATCCATTATCATTTTTATCCATGTTTCCTTATATTGTGACAAACTATTGTTTTCAATTAAAAAATAAGTGGTGTGTTTTAAAACCTCCCATGTTCTTAAATTATTCTTCTTTTAATATGGGATACCTATTATTCACTCATTAATCCCTCCCATGAACACTTGTTACCATACCTAATTATCATAAGAGTTATTTCATTTCCCATCTTTATTCAAATTTTGTTAATATGATATGGATTTTATTTCCAATTACTTGTGTTGAGACATGTATTTATATGAGCCACATACATACCATTTAATTTATATATTATTAGATACCCTTTTCACTACCATCAACCATATTTATAATTTTTTATATCACGATGTCTGGCTGCTAAAAATGCATAATGATTTTCCTGGTCCAAATTGGCGCGTAGAAAATGCCAAACCCATTCACTTATCAAGGGTATTCACCATTGTGAACATATAACATTTTTTATTTAGGTCATAAATTTATTTATTCACCACTCCTAGATCATGGAAAGAATGATTATGAATAATTAATCCACGTTATATGATCTATGTGGCACACTTAAGTATGAGATAAAAATTTTCATGAAGGATGCACCTTGGTAGCACCCCAATGAATTGGATAGTACTTCGTATCATGATAAATCAAGTTAGGATTGGGTTTTTACTGATTCCTTTATAGTAATTTTTTCCATCATGTTAGTAAATGGGATTACCTGATTCCATTATGTTAATTATTTAGTATTTTATGTTGTCGCCAAATTTCAATGTTATGATAGTGATTCTATATCAAGCCTTTATGTTCATTTCTCACTAGTTCTCCAATGATATGCTTATTTACTAACATATATTATATTCATCATTTTATTCCTTTTTTACCTCATTACTAGTATTTAATGCTCACCATTTTCATATGCATGTCCTTAGATTATCCAATTCAATGCTAAGTACGAATGAATTTGGTGTTCATGTAAAAGATGTTTTCAATAATGATGTTGTATTTTATGTCTAAACAATACATTTAATTTTCATATTCCCAAAATACACAATACCTCTTGATCTTATGGGTTGCATTACGTTCATGATTCTTCAATAAACCATTTTTTCAAGTGTAATAAAGTCTAGGGATGTTATAGTTGGCATTAATGGGAGGTTTAGAGATTTTTGGAATTATTATTTAAATACCCAGGAGAATGCCTTAGGGATAAGCCTAATTATATGAAAAAACATCACTTATGATTGGCGAGTATAAGGTAATTGGTTTATCAGGAAAAATCATACATATCTGAATATGAACAAGTAGAGATGGCTTTGGTAGCGATGTATCTACAAGTAAAACATGAAAACACCAATTTGAGCTAGACTCAAATTAGAACATTTTCCCAACAATAGTCCTCACTGCACTGTTGGTTTGAAACTCATTAGGGATATGCTTCGGTAAATTCATAAGCATATACTATACCATTATTGAGGGAAAAAATAATTCCCTTAAAAATATATGTTAGGATTTAGATCATGGAAAGAATAGATCATTGATTATAAATTCATATGATTAGGAGATAAATGAAATTTAGACCTTATCCCGTTTTCACATTGGATTCCCCTTTAGGTTTATCACAGTATAAAAGTGCCAATATCTAAGTCAATAATGGATAATATGAAACCATTATAAAAATGTTCATGTTAGGGTTATCATACATAGTTCTAAACATTATTTTATATCTTAAATGTTTAGTAGAACGATCCAAAAATCACCTGAAGGAATAGAAATAAATTTTTCATTGAAAACATCAAATGGAGAAATTATTGTATGCTACGTATATAACTCCTCCCCTGCCACAATTTATTGATTTAACATCTTAGAAAACCTCATCATACATACCTTAGTGGAATTTGATGAAATTTATGGCATGGATTGGCATTCCATATATGTATCCAACATAAATTGTAGTGAGAGATAAATAACTCTCCATATGGTCAATTAACTTGTGATTCTATACAAGTGCAAAGAGAATGATGAATTTTATTTATCACCATTATCTCATGAATGGATATTACTTCCATATGATTACTTGTATCTTTATCAGATTATTGATTATAAATATTGAACCATCCTCAATGACATGCCTCTTGCGAGGGAATTCGCTGAGGGGTTTCTCGATGAATTTATGTGACTTCCTTCATGAATTGATATTTATTTCTTGATTGATATTATAATTCGGTAATTTCTAATATCCAATACTCCATATAGAATGGATATTGTGGAGTTTGAGGATATAAAATAACCACTAAAGGGTAATATTGAAAAAAGGTTTATACACCCAACTGCTTCACCATTTGGTTCACCAGTCCTCTTCATCGAGAAGTAGGATGAGTTAATGCATCTTTGAATTGATTATTGTGAGCTCAAAAAATACTCTATTAAGAATAAGTATATTTTTCCATGAACTCATGACTTGTTCAATCAGCTGCGTGGAGGACAATATTTTTTCAAGGTGGATCTATAGTTGGGATATTACCAGGTAAGGTTGAAGAAATAGGATATCCCCAAGACAGCTTTTGCTACATGTTATGTGCACTTTGAATTCTTATTAATGCATTTTGGACTCACTAAATCTCCATAAATCATTAGGAACATTATGAATATAGTCCTTAGATATCACCTCAAAAAATTTGTGTTATTCTTTATAGGTGATATTATAATATATTCTATAACCATGGAGGAGCATGAGGAGTATCAAAGCACTTTACTAGAGATCTTGTATAAGGATTAATCTATGAAAAGTACAACAGGTGTGAGTTCTAGTTGATGGATGTCTCCTTCCTTGGCCATATTAGAACAAGAAATGTAATATCCATGGATCCTTCGAGAAAAATGAAATTGAGGGATGGATGAGGTCAACATCAACGAAAGTAATCTATAGCTTCCATGGGTAAGATGGATATTATCTCTGATTTGTGAGAAATTTAACATGATATTCAAACCGTATAACTAATATAAATCAATGGGATTCATTTTTTCATAGATCTATGAACGTGTAGAAATCATCATGGAGATGAAAATTATACTTATCACTAAACTCGTGCTCACACTATACACATGTGAGGAACCTTTTGTGGTATTCAGTGATTATTTGAAGAAGGGAATGGGATTTTTGTTGAAGAAAAATGACAAGGTCATCACCTATACCTTAAGGAATGTGGAAATTCAAGGAAAAACCTATCCCTTGCATGATTTGGAGTTGGAAGTTGTGAACATTGCATCGAAAATATGGACACATTTTCTCTTTGTGGGAATAGTGTGAAATATATACAGACCACCAAGGACTCAAATATAAATTCAAATAGAAAGAGCTAAACCTGAACCAATGAAGATGGTTAGATCTCATCAACCATTACGACTGCTCAATCCATTACCACCCTGGGAAGGTGAACCAAGTAGAAGATTATCAATGTATAAAGGACCCATCAATTCTATCATTATTGAGAATTTATAGGGTTCTAATATCATTATACTTGAAGAATATAGGCATGGGAAACAGAAAATAAGTAACATCTATAATTATTTGACAAATGATTTCCTAACCTTATATTCTAGAAACTTAAAGGATTATCAATGATATGATTTAGTAATTTAGAAGAATGTGGAATCTATTTGAAATGCTAAATCCTCATATTTCAATGTAAATGATGAATTAATTGTGAGGTTAGGGTCAAGAATATATATTTTATCAAATCCAAAGTCAAATTACCAACATTTGGACTATTAAAAAATTTGAATTTTTCTATTCACTTAGGAAAAAAAGATTTATGCGGATTCCGAGAGTGTTATTGGTGGGATAACATGATGCAGGAGATCACCGAATAGTAATAAATGTGCCTGATATGTCATCATTTGAATGATATTGGGTATAATTCTAAAGGGATGATGAAAAAAATTACTCTTTTCAATATGGAAATGGGAGAAAATCAACATTGAAATTTTCACCGGACTTCTAAAGACATCCAAAGGAAACACTGCCTTTTGGGTTGATGTGGATTGTCTTATAAAGACTACAAACTTCAATACAATTATAGTGTAATTATAAATGGATAAAATTGAACATATATATATCCATGAATTCGTAAGGATGCATGGTGTACCACTATCAATTGTATCCAATCGACATCCAAGATTCAACTCTATGTATTGGATGTGTCTCAAACATGCTCTCAATACTGATCTAAACATTAAAATGACTTTTCTTCCTCAAACTGATGGCCAATCTGAGGGGACTATCCAGACACCTGAAGACATGTTGAGAGAATTCTCCATGGACATCAAAATAATATGTGATTGACGTCATCCTAGGGTTGTGTTCTCTTAGAACAATAGTTTCCACTCAAGCATTCAAATGGATCCTTATGAATCACATTATGGGAAATGGAGATGAACACCGACATGTTGGGACAAATAATATGGGAAAAAGCTTATAGGACTATAAATGGTCGATGAAATGGTGGATAAGGTTATGATCATAACGCATCACATCAAATATACTCATTGTCATAAAAAAGTTAATGATTTCATCCATCAATGGTACCTAGAGTTTTATTTTGAAGATATGATTTTCATTTGAAAATCTACTTGGACGATAATGATGATATTTGGGAAGAAGGGAAAATTTCTCCAAGGTACATCGACATTTTTAGATCCATGATCATATTGGAGTAGTGTCCCATCGAGTATCACTGCCACTGAACAAGTCACATGTACATTATCTATTCTATGTATAACACATGAGGAAGTACATAACTAACCCACTGCATGAACTCAATCCAAATGTGGTACCATTGGAAAATGATCTTTCCAATGAAGAGAATATGGTGAGGATATAAGATCCTAGGAAAAATGTTCTACGATATAAGATGATGCCCATTGTCAAGTTTTCTTGCTGAAATTACATGTCTGAAGTAGCATCATTAGAACCAAAGAATGTGAGGAGGTAATGTTTCCCCCACTTTTAGTGTGGGAAAAACAAATTTGGTGGGAAAAATTTCTTAAGGGGGAGGTTGTAACAACATTATCATTTAGGAAGAATATTCCAATTTTTTAATGTATTAATGATATACAAAACACATGAAATAAATTTATTATTATTATTGTGTTTAAATGAAATTTATGTATAATTACCATTGATAATGTAGACATTTATCAGTGATTACCAAATTGATATAAATATAATGTTTTAAAAAAATACATTCATTGTTGTCAAAAGAAAGGATGACTTCATCCAGTATACTATGTCAATATGAACCTCATTTTGTAGAGATCATAATGGAGGTAAGATCATTGGGCCTCGCTCTTGACCAATCTCATTCTATGATTCATCATGTTAATCTTGAATGGGATATCATGTGGTAAAAGTTCTAAATAATAAGTATTACGACCCGAGCGATGTTATTTGAGCCGCCCCAAGTGTATGTCCCCATCAATCACCTTAACCTCTAGTACTAGACTAGTGTTATAAGAGCTTATGTAATAAGGTAATAGTTACTTAATATGTAATAACTTTTTATAAATAAATTTCTTATTCCGTAAATTCCTTTATGAGAATGTTATTTCATAAAAAAATGATGAATTTGATAAATTGATTGATCAGGTAAATATTGTACTTTGGAGAAATAAATAAATTATTACATTAAATTTTATTATTAATAATAATATAAAAATAAATCTTATAAATTATTATTAAATCAGTTCTTTTTCTTAAAATGAATAGGTAATCAGTTTGATAATAGTTATATTTTTATACCTATAACTTTATTTTTAAAGAATTTATTTTAATGAATTAAATATTTTTTAAATATTTAATGTTTTAATAATATAATATTAATAAATTCATATTATTAATATGAAAAGATTATATAATTTTTATGATGTGAAATGTAAATTTTATAGTTTCAAAACTAATATTTTCAAAACACTTGAATTTTCAATAATGGTCAACTTTTATCTTAAAAGTGATTATTCACATTTTTATAAATTTATTTAGATTAAATGAATTTTATTTTTGGAACCATGATATTGAAATTATGCGGTAGTGAATTTTTCATTATTTTCTAAGATTGTAAAATTTTTGGATCAAAATTAAATATCTTTGAAATAAAATACATGCTTTATTGCATCATAATGTCCCCAAGATTATTTAATTGAAACTATAATTTGTATTAGAGACCGAATATATTTTTTCCCATTAAAATTATTCTATTTTATAATTTTTTACTTATTTTTTAGAAGTCTGGAATTACATCCGGTGGACTATAATTGATACCTATCAGGGCACTCCATGGGCGGCTACACCCCCTAGGTGGTACACACCTACATCCCCAGTGGAAGCCATTTCCTCAGGAAGACCTTGGGTAGAGAGCCATTCTTCATCCAATGCTCACATGTGAGAGTTCCCAAGGATTGGATACATTCCTACCACCTCTGCCTCTGATACCAATTTTAGAGATCCAAATCATGATGTAAATGGATATTACATTACTTTTGTGGAATACTTAATACATAATGAAAATAGACACACAAGGACCGTAATAGTTTAGTGTCTTTGGAAACTTAGAAAATAATCTTCTCATCGTGGTAAATGATCTTCAACATCTCCCATAAAGATCTTCCACTTTTTGTTTTATTACCCAAAAAAATTATTTAAATACTGGGGAAAAGAAAAAATTTAATGGGTGAGCTCAAATGCTCAGTACGATTAAGTATAGAGAACATAATACAATCCATAAACATTCAAATGCTAAAAAGTGAACATAAAATCTAAACATCAAAATCATGAGCAACGACATAAATCTTGGAAGTACACAAAGCATAGATCATAATGGAACATTAGACATGATAAACTAGCATGGAAATAAAACATGTAATAGTGGAATCTATTAATAACATTTTATGATTTCCATAGTATCCAAGGCACTGCTTGCAAGACCATCCTAGTGGACAATGTCCTATTCTGAATCGAGTTCACTCCTCATTCCAGTCCTGTAACACTGAACTGGAATAACTTACCGTTCTAGCCATGTCTATCTCATGAGATATATATGTTTACCCAATACGTTGTATGGAGATATATTTCCCAACCATCTCATAATTAAATCATTCTTACATGTGCCACAATATAAACAGAAATCATTTATCATAACCCAAAGAATAAAAATGGGTTCCATAAACATCATCCCATCATAACATAATCCATATAAAACATATGGATACCATTTCATTATAAGAAAAGTGAATCCATGTAAATCATAGAGACATTATACTTGAAACATACACATATGAAATAATGTCATCTTATATGGAAAATGATTTTGATAAAACACATGAAATGAATTCCTGAGGAAGATATCCTCTCTTCTTCAAAATCATTTTCTTTTCACAAAATTCCATGCAATTTTAAAAGAAAATTATTTTTCTGAAAGTACTCATAATATATTGTAGAGTAAGATTCATGAAAATGAGTCATTATGAAACTGTAAAAATACGTTCACACCGTATACGTTAAAAATAAGATTCTTCTCGTACTATTTTCAGAAAAGTGAAAAAGTACCTCACATGGTAAACAAAAGAATGATTCCTTACATACGATGTGGTAAAAGTAAAAAAAATGTTAATAAGGACTTTAAAAATACATGGAAGAAAAGTAAGCATTTTTTGAAAACATTTTGAGAACATATGGACATGGATAATAAACATAATCCCAGTAAATACTTACGAATAAACAATGTCGGATAAGAATGAGATTGGAATAATTATCCCTTACCTTATGTCTGATATGCTTTGTGTGTATCCGAACCTCCTGTATAATGATATAAATAATGTCATTGACTTATTACATAATCATATTAATTTTTATTATATCATAAATGGTTCACATACGTATTTATATTACCCATTAATTAGTCAATTCCATGTTAAAGTAGCATTTTAGGTAAAATTGTTTCATTTAATGTACATGTTTGGACTTTTTGTTCTTGATATTATTATTAATTTTATCATGATTTTTCATACATACATAATTTAAAACATGATTTATATATCATATATATTCAGAATATATATATATATATATATATATTTAATAGACAGATAAATGAAATGAAACACACCGTTCATTGAGATGGTAGGCCGTACGTACGCATGAACGCGGTTTTCCTTTCCTTACTGAATTGAATGGAAGTAAGTAGAAGACATATATATATATATATATATCCAGTAACTTCATTATGTCATATATTTAATTATTATTCATTATATATACTTTATAATCATTCTTGAATGGTTAACTTGGATAATGAATCTCATCGCGTCGTGGGGACAGTAGTCCGTACATACGCACGGGCGATGATATCATTCCCATCATCGCGGAATTGTATTGAAGAGTATGTATAATATTTCACAATAAATAACACCTTAAAATAATCATATATAGTAATTTATTTACATCATTATTCCCATCCAAGTAATGTCGTGGTCGAAAACAGATTACACCACGACGTGGAGACGGTATTCCTTACATACGCACGCGCGGTGATTTCATTTTCCATAGGATGGATAGAAGGTGAAATAGGGTTTTTTAATATTTATATAACATATCAATATATATGTAACATTGATTTCATTAATTTATATTTATACAACTAATGAAGAATAATTAGAAGAAGAAATAAACTTGAGAAAATTGGAAGAAGAGATTACTTCTTCTTCAACGCACCTCCTTTATGCTTCTTCTTATGGAAGTAGTGTAGGTCTTTTGAGAAGACCAGAACTTCCAGAATGTTTCTAGGGAAGTGAATAATAGAAATGGTTAGGGGTTGGCCGAGCTTCAAGGTTCAAAAGGGTGTTATGAGAAGCGGGAATGGATTCCCTTTTTATAAGGGAGGAGAGGGGCACCTTTGAAAAAACATAAAATATTATTTTATAATAATGTCATATTCGGTTTATAATAGAACTAAATTGATTTATTTTTAAGATAAGGTGGGGGTGGGTAGAAATACTCTCATCCAATAGAATTTAGAAAATTTTTGGTTTCTATTTTAACCTTATAATTTAGATTTAACTTTAAGTTAAATAATTTTACCTTTACTGTGTCTTCTTGTTTTCTTACACTATAAGGTTATTAAATGTACTATAACAAGCCAAAATAACCCCAATTTGTTTATTATTAATATATATAACATTATCTAAGTCATTTTCCGAACCTTATATTTTTAAGAATAAAATAACAATTAGTAATATAATATTGTTTTTAGAAACTATTTTATGTCAATTTTGACACTATTTGGTACTTGATTTTTGTGAAACTTATAACAGCGTGATTAGTTCTAAAAAAGTTAATTAAATCAATAATAATATGTCATATGGACCTATAAAATTAGTGGAATTCATAAAAATTCTCAAATTACATTTATTTTAGTCATTATAACATCGATTATGATAAAATTTCATTAATAAGATTTTTACTTAATCATCATTGTGTCATAAAAAAATTAAATTATTTAATGTCTAAAAATTATAAATAAAATACCATTATGTAGGAAATAATTTTATATTTATAATGAATATTTATAGTCAAATTTATCTTATGTATAAACCTATATTAAAAATTTTTTAGTTAATAAACATTGATTTTAACTATTTTAACTATTCATTAAATAAAATAATATTAAATGTCCTAATCTAATCCAAGTGGACCTAAATGGTAATATTTTATTCCTAAGGTTTTTTTTGGCCGAATTAAACTTATCCTATAGAATTAGTACATGTGTTAGGCTTAAATAATATAATTTTTACCCTTAATTACCCTATTTCATTTTAACCTTGGTAAATAAAAGTAAAAAAGTTACCATTCGAAAAAAAATTATTTTCATCTCATTGAACCACATTTTAGTATTTGATATTAACCCCTTCTCTCGGATTTTCAAAATTCCACTCATAGAAGCGGTAAAATTATATTTTATGTGGATTTCCAAATTCTCCTTGGATGTGGGTAAAAGATGGTGAAAAGTTCAATAAATTTTTTATATATCTAAAATTATTATAAAATGACTCCAATGAATTACATTGAACTTATATTGGTATTATTTATAAATTTTGACCTAAAATAAATTCAAATAAATAGTCAGTTTTTAAATTGTAACCAAGTGTTTTTACTATTCATCAAAAATTATATGTTATTAGAAAAATACAAAAAAATCACCCTAGGCTAATTTCGATATTCCGAATCCAAAAATGAAGTCAATTTTGAAATTTAAAATTTAAAAAAATCCAAAAAGTGGGTATTACTATTCATAACTGCTAGTTTTAAACATATTTTAATCGGATATTGTTGTTTAGTGAAACCCGATATTACATACGCCTCATGCTATCGAGGAAGGTTGCAATTGCATGTAATGGAAGACATGTTTGGGTTGCGTGTAGTGCAAGATGCTTTTGGTGTAGCATACAACACAAGACATCAATGAAATTCAAAAGAATATTTTTCATAATATCTCAGGGTGTTACATTCTACCCCCCATAAAATGAATTTTGCCCTCCAAATTTGTCGGGGTTATAAATGGTTTACTACACGAATGTTTCATTAATAGAAACCCACATCGTAAAAAGGAATACCAAAAAATATCTTTAAAAACTAATGTATGAAAAATAACTGTTATCCAAATTAACTAATCACTGGGTTTCCACGTAGGAGAACATAGTTGAAAATATGGATATGGAAGAGAAATCTTAACATCGGGTTCTAATGGAGAGTGGTAGAGAACATGGATATGAAAAAGCCAACAATCACAAATCCATAAATTTGTGATGATTTAAGGTACCATTTGATTTATCAGATATAAGGACAATATGACTACATTTTTTGTATTCAAGATCATTTCCCTAAATTTGAATAATTGTTTAAAAGAAATAATTTCTTTATTTTGGTACAATCTTAATGTTTTTTGTTCCATGAACAATTTCCACATCATCTCTTAAAGAAATGATGTTGAATTTTTCCTCTGTGAAGTGTTAGAAGATCATGTGATGGAATGATATGTCATTCCATCTTTCTCAAACAAAAGTATAGTAATAGTTATTAAATATACATAAGTCCATATATAGTGAGATTAATCGTATATGGTTCCTAAAATGGACGTATACTTCATATATCATACCTCTTAATATAATAAAATTAACATCTACTAACTAGGGACTTCTTGTAGGCCAGTGGTAGGTGATAGAGGACTGTCGCGCTTTGGTTGTGTGTTTGATTCCCACTACCTTGTCTGGTGTGATGGGTTGTTGCCCATTCTGCATGTTTTCCATTTTCTTAAACTACACTATTTTAACATTCCATCAGTAATATCAAAAAAGTTCTATCCTGAAACAATACTAACTTATTTCCAACATAATTCATTCCAATCTTTAGGCTTATCTAAAATACTTCTATCCAAGATCATAGTATAAAGATAAAAATTACTAGAAATGTCATCTACCGATCATTGGAATACAATCATTTATCCCTCATATATCATAATATAAATCTTTTTGATCACATTCCAAACATGTGAATACCTTAATCTTCTATTCTCCGAAAAAATGTATACCCATTGTACCTTACTAAAAACATGAATTCTATCAAAAGCTAACTCTTTCCACATACCAAAATCCCAAAAATTTCAATATACTCAAACCATGGTTTCATGTTGTTCTTATATCAGTCATGAGCTCATGAATACTATGAAACATATTATTTTCTCCTTATCTATTAATTATGCACGTATCATCTGCTTTTCAAAAATATTTCAGTCGCTTTTCATGGTTACCAGTACCATATTCTTATTGAAAACCACAATTGACCAATACATAGATATTCCAATATACCATAAAACTACCTCAAAAACATTATTATTTAATAAAAATACATAAAAACATCAATCCATCCTCTTTACTGATTGTCATGGAATACGTCCATACTTGATTTAGAAGTAACCTCTTAGGTCAAGGCATTGAGTTGGGTAATGCTCGTGTTCTCCACAGATAAGACATTGAACTCCATAATAATCGGTCACTCTATGAACCTTCTCTCAACACAGATAAAATCTTCCCCTCCATTTTATGTATTCATCAAGGTTCTTCTTCCCTTATTTACAAATCTCAATATTCCTTTCATTATGCTCCTCAACATGAGAACATGCATAAATGTCTATCTTCCTCTTATTTGATGAATTAGGAATACCACTAAATTTCACCTTGTTAATCATATATCGTGATGACTGATTCGGCATAATCACAATATCATTCTCTCTATGAATTAATAAATTTCATTGCTCATAGTCACCAAATTTTCCATTGGATTCAATGTAAACCGAGATCTTTCTGGTTCCCTCCATTGAGTAAAACACAAAAAGAATTCTGTGAGAGGAAAAAATCATATGAGGAAAATAAATTAATCAAGTGGGATTACCTTAGACATCTAATATCTTAGGTTTAATTCTAATATCATTACCGTAATTCTAGGACTATGACTTATACTTATACTTAACCTTAGAGATATCCCTAGACATACCTTATAAATATCTCTAGGGATCTCATTATGTTTTCGCATCCTAGTTTCCAAA
The DNA here is from genome assembly GCA_963277665.1 of Viscum album. NCBI lineage: Eukaryota > Viridiplantae > Streptophyta > Magnoliopsida > Santalales > Viscaceae > Viscum > Viscum album. The sequence goes on along the minus strand of OY728127.1, from coordinate 2,100,463,795 downwards.
GGTTGACTAAACCTTTTCTCTGATACCAACTATATCGGTCTGGAATTAATTCCAGTGGACTATAATTGATACCTATCAGGGCACTCTATGGGCAGATACACCCCCTAGGCGGGACACACCATCATCCCCAGTGGTAGCCATTTCCTCATTTGGCCCTTGGGCGGAGAGCCATGCTTCGTCCAACACTCACATGTGAGAGTTCCCAAGGATTGGATACATTCCTTCCTCCTTTGCCTCTGATACCAACTGTAGAGACCCAAAGCATGGCGTACATGGACATTACATTAATTTTTTGGAATACTTAATACATAAAGAAAACAAACACACAAGGACCGTAATAGTTTAGTGTCTTTGGAAACTCGGAAAATAATCTTCTAATTGTGGTGAAAGATCTTCAACATCTCCCATAAAGATCTTCCCATTTTTGTTTTCTTACCTAAAACCTTTCTTTAAATCTTGGGGAAAAGAAAACATATAAATGGTGAGCTCAAATGCTCAGTAAGGGAATGTATAAATAACATAAAACAATCCATAAAAATTCGAATGAAAAACCAGAACATAAAATCTAAACATCAAAATCATGAGCAACGACATAAATCATGGACGTACACAAAGAAGAGATCATAAAGGAACATTAGTCATGATAAACTAGCATGGTAATAAAACATGTAATTTTGTAATCCATTAAGCACATGTTATGATTTCCATAGTATCCAAGGCATTGCTGCCAAGACCATCTTAGTGGACAAAGTCCCATTCTGAATCAAGTTCACTCCTCGTTCCAGTCCTGTAACACGGAACCAGATTAACTAACCGTTCCAGCCATGTCTATCACATGAGATATAATTATTTACCCAATGCATTGGAGGGAGATATAGGTCCCACCCATCTCATAATGAAATCATTCTTACTTGTGCGACAATATAAACATATATCATTCATCTAACCCAAAGAATAAAAATGGGTTTCATAAACATCATCCCATCATAATGTAATCCATATAAAACAAATGGATATCATTTCATCATAATAAAAGTGAAACCATGTAAATAATAGAGAGATTATAATTGAAACAAAGACATATGAAATAATTTCATCTTATATGGAAAATTGTTTTGATAAAATACTTGAAATTAATTCATGAGGAAAATATCCTTTCTTATTCAAAATCATTTTCTTTTCACAAAATTCCATTCAATTTTAAAAGAGAAGAATTTTGTTGAAAATAGATATAAAATCTTGTAGTGTAAGATTCATGAAAATGAGGTGTTATGAAACTGTAAAAATCCATTCATGCCGTATAAGATAAAAATAACATTCTTCTTGTACTTTTGTCGGAAATGTCAAAAAGTACCTCATATGGTAAACAAAAGAAAGATTCCTTCCAAACGATGTGGTAAATGTAAAAAATGGTAACAATGACTTTAAACATACATGGAAGAAATGTAAACATTTTATGAAAACATTTTGAGAACATATAGATATTGATAATAAACATAACCCCAGTAAATACTTACGAATAAACAATCTGGGATAAGAATGTGATTGGAATAATTATCCCTTACCATATGTCTGATAAGCTTCGTGTGTATCCAAACCTCATGTATGATGATTTAAATAATTTCATTTACTTATTACATAATCATATTTATTTTTATTATATCATATGTGGTTCACTATGATATTTATATTACCCGCTCATTTGTTAATTCCATGTCAATGTAGCGTTTTGGGTAAAATTGTTTCATTTACCGCACCTGTTTGGACATGTTGTTCTTGATATTATTATTACTTATATCATGATTTAATTACTTACAGAATTAAAAACAAGATTTATATTTAATATATATTTAGTATATATATATAAAATAGATAGATAAATGAAATGAAACACACCGTTCATGGAGACGGTAGGCCGTACGTACGCATGAACGCAGTTTTCCTTTCCTTGCTGACTTGAATAGAAGTAGGTAGATGAAATATGTATACATACATAAATACAGTAGCTTCATTATTTCATATATTTATTTATTACTCATTATATATACTTTATAATCATTCTTGAATGGTTAACACGGAGAATGAATCTCATCGCGTCGTGCGGATGGTAGTCCGTACGTACGCATGGGCGATGATATCATTCCCATGATCGTGGAATTGTATTGTAGAGTATGTATAATATTTCAGAATCAATGTCACTTTAAAATAATCATATATAATTATTTATTTACACCATTATTCCCATCAAAGTAATGTGGTGGTCGAAAACAGATTAAACCACGGCGAGGAGACGGTATTCCGTACGTACGCATGCGCGGTGATTTCTTTTTCCGTAGGATGAATAGAAGGAGAAATAGAGTAATTTTATATTTATAATAAAAAATCAGTATATATTTAATACTGATGTTATTACTTTATATTGATAAAACTAAAGAAGAAGAAGTAGAAGAAGAAAGAAACTTGAGAAAATCGGAAGAAGAGACTACCTCTTCTTCGACGCACCTCATTTAAGCTTCCACTTATGGAAGTAGAGTTGGTCTTTTGAGAAGAACAGAACATCAAGAAATTTTATTGGGAAGTGGAGAAGAGAAATGGTCAGGGGTTGGCCAAGATTCAAGGCTCAAAAGGGTGTGAAGAGAAGAGGGAAGGGGTGCCCTTTTTATAAGGGAGGAGAGGGACACCTTTGAAAAAACATAAAATATTATTTTATAATAAAGTCATATTTGGTTTATAATAGTTCCAAATTGATTTATTTTGAATATAAGGTGGCTATGGGTAGAAATACTCTCTTCCAATAGAATTTAGACATGTTTAGGTTTCTATTTTAAACTTTTCATTTACATTTAACTGTAAGTTAAATAATTTTACTTTTACCGTGTCTATTTGTTTTCTTACACTATAAGGTTCTTAAACGTACTATAACAAGACAAAAGAACCCCAAGTTGTTTATTATTAATTTACATAACATTATCTAAGTCATTTTTCCAAACCTTATATTTTTATGAATAAAATAACTATTAATTATATAATATTGTTTTAAAAAACTATTTTATGTCAATTTTGACACTATTTGGTACTTGATATTTGTGAAAATTATAATAGCATGATTAGTTCTAAAAAGTAAATTAAATCAATGATAATATGTAATATTGACCTATAAAATTAGTTTAATTCATAAAAAGTCTCAAATTACATTTATTTGAGTATTTATAACATCAATTATGTTAATATTTCATTAATAAGAATATTACTGCATCATCATTGTGTCATAAATAAAATAAATTATTTAATGTCTAAAATTTATAAATAAAATTCCATTATGTAGGAAATATTTTTATCTATCTAATTAATACTTATAGCCGAATTTATCTTATGTATTACCCCATATTAAAAATGATTTAGTTATAAAACATTGATTTTATCGGTTTCAACTATTATTTAAATAAAATACGATTAAATGTCCTAATCTAATCCATGTGGACCTAAATGGTCATATTTTATTCTTATGGTTTTTTTTGGTCGAATTAAACTTATCCAATAGAATTAGGAAATGTGTTAGGGTAATAATAATATCATTTTTACCCTTAATGACCCTATTTACTTTTAACTGTGGTAAATAAAAGTAGAATGTTACTTTTCACCAAAAATTATTTTCATCTCATTGAACAACATTTTAGTCCTTGATATTAACCATGTCTCTCAGATTTTCAAAATTCCACTCACAGAAGCGGTAAAATTAAGTTTTTTTTGAATTTCCAAATTCTCCTAGGAGGTGGGTAATAGACGGTGAAAAGTTCGATAAATTTTTTATATATCTAAAATTATTATAAAATGACTCCAATGAATTAAATTGAACTTATATTGGTATTATTTATATATTTTTACCTAAATAAAATTTAAATAAAATAAATAATTATTTAAATAAGAAGTCGTTTTTTAAATAGTAACCCAATGTTTTCACTATTCACCAAAAATTGAATGTTTTCAGAAAAATACCAAAAATTCACCCTATACTAATTTAGATATTCCAAATTCAAAAATGAAGTCCATTTTTAATGTTAAAATTTACAAAAAATCAAAAAGTGGTTATTACTATTCCTAATGGCTATTTTAATAATATTTTAATAGCATATCGTTGTTTAGTGAATCTCGGTATTGCGTACGACACATGCTATCAAGGAAGGTCGCATTTGTGTGTAATGCATGCCAAGTCGGGGTTACGTGTCATGAAAGATCCTTTTGGTGTAGCGTACAACACTAGACATCAATGAAATTAAAAAGAATATTTTTCATAAAATCTCGGGGTGTTAAATATTTTATATATGTTTATGAATCCTCAAAAATCTATAATATATTTTATGATTATAAAATTGTTTATTTAATAATGTGATGCACCCCCACATAGTTAATTCAAATATTTAAATATGTTCTTCCATTGGACATATTAAATAATGGCTTTAATTCCACTTTGGAAAAAACCAAGTATAACAAACCAGGGTAGGGTTAGTGGTTTTGAATATTTAATTATATTGATTCGAAAACCTATATCTGTGAAATATTAAATAATTGCTCAATCCTTTCCTAAAAACCCAACTTAAGCACCCATTAATCTTCACTTGAACTCGTTCAATATTATCCTAAATGTTCTCTCCAGTCATGAGTGTCCTCTAATGACCCCATAAAGCTTCCATGATGCCACTTCCTACCCTTTGGGATTACAAATCCAAGTAAGGGTTTCCTTCCATTCTCATTTTTATCTATGATTCCTTATATTGTTACACCATTATATTTTCAATTAAAAATTATGGCGTTTGTTTTAAAACCACCTACATAGTTCCTTTATTATGTTTTTATTATTGGGGACCTATTTCACTCTCATTAGTCACTCCCACGTAGACCCGTTACCGTGCCGAAATTTCGTAACAGTTATCCCATTTCACCTCCTCCTTCAAGTTTCATTATATTGTGACCCCTTATATTTGATAATTAATTGTGTTGGGATACGTATCTATATGGAACAATTAATTTCAATTTATTTAATATATAATTTTATACCACTCTCTCTATAATCAACCATTTTTATGATGTATTATGTCTTATTGTTAGGCTGCCAGAATCGCCCCATGATTTTCCATGAAAAAATCAACGTGTAGTGAATACCATACCCATTCCATTATAAATTGTATTCAAATTTATGCACGTATACATATATTTATTTATGACATATATTTATTTATTCCACACTCTTTAATCGTGGAATGAATTATAATGAGAAATGAATCCATGTTATATGGTCATTATGGCACACTTAAGAATTAGTTAAACTGTTCGTAGAGGGTTTTCCTTGACATAACTCCATGGAATTGGGTAATTTTTAGTATCATGATAGGTCATGTTTGGACATAAATTTTGATGAAAAATTTATTTTAATTTTTTCATCATGTTGGGAGAGGGGTTTACATAATTAATTTTTTTTAATGATGCAGTGTTTTAATTTGTTTCCACATTTCCATGTTATGAAAGTCATGCTATATAATTCATTTATGTTAATGTTTCTCTTATGCCCCATTAATATGAATATATCCTAAAATTTATTTTATACATCATGTTATTCCATTTTCAATCCATTATGGGGCATTATAAATCTGTAATTTTTATGTATGTCCTATGTTTATACCATGAAATGCAATGTACGAAGTAATGTTTTGGTCATGTAAAAGAAGTTTTCAGAAAAGATGTTGTATTGTAGGTCTTTATTTGTCATTTAGTGTTCCTGAGACCTAGAGATAGTATACCTCTCGATCATTGGGGTTTTATTATGTTCAATGTTTTGTAATAATTCATGTTTAAATGTGCAATAATTACCAGGGCTTTTATAATAATGAATATGAGATTAGAGAGTAAACCAAATCTATAATAGGGTTGTGTTCACCATGTGATTATTTAATTGGATTTAAAATTGAATTATGCATATTTCATGTAACTTACTATTTTAACATTATTTTTTCCCATGATCATATGATTACATTTTATTTTTTACATTCTCTTATAGGATTAAAAAAAGGACTAGTTTTATGATAACTTTTTATTACTTATTACTAAAATGATATTCTTATTAATCATGATAATTTTTTATTCCACTAGCTCAACTAATCTCTTTATGAATGAATTTTGTATTCTACGATGTTACCAGAGCTCAAGGGAAACATGAGATAATTTTATAGAATATGATAATGATTGTATATTTTAGTTACATTAGAGCCATTGTGATCTTAATATTCCAAATACCAATAACCTTAGATGCTTTAGGTTTTGTTTAATGGAAATTGTTGTTAAAATTAAAGTAATATTATTTGAAAATGGAATGAGTTTTAATATGTGGTGTCAATGAAATGACAATCAATTTTTAGTTATTATTAAAATAATTGATTTGTGAAAAATCTATGGTTACTATTTTAGAAATACAATGTTGAATATTGGGGATTTATAAGTGGTTTCAATTTAATTATATAACATAATGGATTTTATAACAAGATCTATTAATGGAACTATTTATCTTAGAGGTGTTAACCCATAAAAGGGTGGATTTAGTGTTGACTTTCATATCAACCACTATTTTGCAAATATAACATTATATAAATAAATATTGATAGCACTAGGTGATATTCAACGAAAAACACCAATACTATTTAAAACCCATAATGATGGAATTCAATAGATAGTTAGTTCATAAATCCTAACTTGAAATTTACTAGGGAATCAAGGAATGAAACAAAGAGACTAATAAGTCATTATTTATGTTTCATTTATATCATATTCCATATATGATAATAGTTTTTTAGAGTATTTTTATATGATTACCAGGTTCTATAATTTTTCATTTTTAATTTAGTGGTGGGAAATTTCAAAAATCATTTAAAAAATAAATATGATAGGAAATGAGATAACCTCCATAATGAGATACCTATATTGATGGAAGTGGCAGTAGATATTTTTTTACCATTGGAATCAAAAACTATTTTTTTGAATAATTACATGAATTAATGTGAGGATCCACCATCTAATCCAATAGAGAATGTTTTTTTTGATTATAATTTTTGAGAAGTACCTCCATATTTTAGTAGTTCTTCTGATCCCCTCATCTTATATTTATTGATTAAATCCACTAGAAAGATAGTTATCGTTTTCCAATTCATAGTACATGAGAAATTTAGGATATCTATATATATTTTTGATTATTATTCTTATCAGTTTAAGAAATTAATCATTAAAATGATTTTGAAGGATGGTATAGATTCCATGAAATATGATTTGTTTTATATAATATTGTGTAATAAATGTTTTCTTTTTAGTATACATATTAAAATGAATAGGTATTACAATAATGTAATGCATAACCAAAATGAGGATGGCCTCTGAGGGGTGTCTCCACCCTCCCTCCAGCACTCATAGGGATTACCCTTCATTCTATTCTTCTCCCCTCCATTAGTGAATTAGTATAGGTTGGCATCTTTTCTCTCGAAATTGGATCGGTGTCAGTGTGGTCTGATGATGTTTGAAGTTATTTTTTGGCACTGTTATGGTCATGATCTCAGCTATACAAGATCTGGTGGCCTAGATCATAGCGTCGGCATCCGATGGATGGATAATTTCATGGTCTCTGTGTGGAGAAGCATTTCAGCTTCGTGGTCTCCTCATTGAAGTAGTGTGCATCGATTTAGATTGGAAATGTTTTTAGGACATGGGATCTGGTCTCTGATAACATTCAGCTTTGGGTGTGTTCTCGTGTGACTATGCATCTATTCCAAAGTGACTCAGAGGGAAGAAGATTTGTTTAATTTTGTGTATTTTAATTTTCTTGTATTTTTGGGGTTCTAATGGTGGTGCCATCACCAGAGGGGCCCTTGTCTTCCCTGGTATTCCCATTTTCGTTGGAAATAAGAGTGGGTTCTTCCACAGCTTCATTTTGATTTACTGCATCCCTGAGTGGAATTTCCAGCCCAGACCATCTTAGCTCCCCTCAAAGGCGATGCTCCATCGACGTGATGTTGTATGTTATAGTCCTGGGTGATGAAGATATTTCGTCATTGTCCTTGGTTTGTCATCCTTTTTAGGTTGATGTGGATGTGTTCAAAGGGTGGTTTATGTTAATGATGATGTTCTTCTAGTTTCAGTTCCATCGGTGATTTATATGTGATATTTTGACTTGGAACTAACCATTGTATTTTGATGTGTTGGATGTAAGTTTTTCTGTTCATTTGATTTGATCAAGGTGGTGGGAAGTTAGTGTATCTAGGCTCTATCACTTGGAATAGGCATATTGGATGATTCAAAGTTGACAGTTCACCTTTGATGTGATTTCAAATTTGGATGTTAGAGAGGATATGGTGTCATCCATTCGATCAGACCTGTTCTTTAACACATGACACTTTCTTGCTATTTATCCTTGCAATATTGGAGTGGTTAAATGTGGTTTTATGCTAGGGAGGGGATTATTTGGTTTTCTGTTTGTTTTCACCCTACTTGTCTTTATGTTGTAATTTTCCTATGTCTATTATGTGCTTTGGGGTTCCCTCTTAATAACATAATAGAGAGATATATCAATAAAAATATATATTTAATGGCCTTCAGGATGTTGGATGTAATCCATTACAGTGTTAAATATATAAGGTTGTTCATGCAATACAACACAATGCATTCATTATAAAACTCTTACATTATCATTTACACTAAATGTAATGTCGGAAACATAAATATAGTAATAAATCGAAATATATTGAGAAAATTATTTAATGAATACATTGATATTTATCAAGATATTTTTTTATTGATTGTTGAGATATTAATTTGGAAATTATAGTAAAATCATGGGGAAGGTGATAAAATTGTTTAATATATATTTTTTATGGATAAATTCCATGGGGAATGAAATTGAAACTATAAATATGTATAAAATATTTCAATAATCAACCCAAAAAATATCTACATGGAACCAAAAGATAATTCATTTTTGTAAAAGTGTGTTGTTAGGAAAATTAATATTAATAGTAGATTTAGAATCCCCTTAATGTATTGAAGTAAGTTGAGTTTCATATTAACACTTAGTTAATGATCCAATTTTAAAAATACCAAGAACAATAACAATATGGGATCAAATTATCAATGAAAAGTGTTGTGGGAGATAATTATTGAATAATATCTTCAAGACATATAGTAAAATGATGTTAATATGATATCACTAGGTTATAGGTGAATGAAAACAATGATATAGTGATTTGTACACTAGATATTCATTAGTAATTTGAAAAAAATGCTATTTTATTCTATATATATTAATTTATTCATATTAGAAATATTGTTTATAACTATTCATACATAACCTCAAATGGCAGGGGATGATATATCTATGTGAATAGAAAACAAATTTATTATTAAAACCATGTCTAATACATCTCAATACTAAATGTTTCTGTAGTGATTCTCCTAATAAATCTTACCAAATATCAGTTATTTTAATTTGATTCAATGTTATGAAATTATTTAGTGAACTTATATAATAAAAAAATATATAGGTAGGGGGATATAATAGATCACATCCCTATTCCATCCTCGAATTCAATAAATATGTATTTAAGGTGTTCAATATCTTTTGGAATCTTCATAAAAAAGTGGTATTATTTCCTTATTAGAAATCATATCATCCACAAATTTTCACAAACAAATGAGAGAATATTAATTGAGGACATGCCCCATGTGAGGAGGAACCTTATTTATTCATTGAATAGTTTCCTATTCTTTCACCTAACTGAGTTTATAGGTTGTTAGTCATATATAAATATGGATATTTATTAATATACAAGAATGACTCCATAGTGTCCTCTATTGAGTTAGAAAAAATAACTATCTATATTATAATCTATCCAAGGATTTCATGTGATAACATTCATCCTCATGGAGGGAACTACTCCTCTTATTTAAGAAGTGGGATGATTCAATATAACACTACATTTATTATCATCAAATAAAAAAATAAAATTGAGAACCAATAATCTACCACATATTGATGAATTTTTACCAATAATATGGGACAATTTTATCTATAATTTGGACCATATATTGTTATATCACTAATTAATGCATGTAAAGGGGATATTCCAAAAAAACATCCATTATGTAATAAAATGCTGTTTTGAAGTTCACATTTATTCCCTTAAAACAAATTGACAAAAATAATCACCAATGATATATTGAATTAGGATTTACAAGATCACCACAACCATATTTTGGAATTATTTAAAGATGATATTCTAATATACCTATGAAAAAGGAGTAACCCTTTGTGAATTTTAATAAAATGCTAAATATATTTTAAATAATGAAGCCCTATTATAACTACTATAAATGTTATATTAAGATGGATGATGTTTGAATCCAGGGGTTAAGATATCACTTGAAATGATATTGATATGGGACATTATATGAAGAATTTAAATTTGAGTGTGCCATACAAAAATCTAAAATGGTTATCCATTTTTGATTTGACTTGTAGTATATTATATATTATTTATGAAAAAATAATCATTTTTGTAAAACCCACAAACAATGATGTGTCTGAAGAGAGGATTGTTTTTCATGACTATTTAATTCGAATAATCCTTCAATGTATTGAGAATGAGTGTTATACCTACACCGATATTCATAGATTTAGTATGCATAGAACTATTAATTGTATACATCAATTATTAAAATAATTTATTTTGAATTTAACTAATAAAAAGGAAAAAAATTACTATATACCTCAAAAAATTTAATATCTAATAGAAGAACAACCCAACATATGATTTACAGTTAACCGATATGATAATAAAACTGAATATTTTCCATCTTTATCATGATGGGTAAAAGTGTGACATATAATTGGATTATTAGAGCCTCAAACAAATATATACTATGAAGGATCTCAATATGTGCCAAAAAATGGTTAGACCTTATAATGGACTGTGACTACTCAATCTAATAATATAATGTGAAATAAAATTGGGTGGAATATTAAATAAGTGGATCGGATCATACACAAATGTTTTATTTGAGAATTTTTGAGGTTCTAATAGTCTTAGTGATGAAATTTATTGAGAAAAGGAATCATTAGTGAAAGAAGAATCCTCATTTCTTTCAATAATAAGTGATTAATCACCCATTATAGAGAATATACATGATTTTCAAAGTGATGATATGGAAATTCATAAGAAGGTGAAATCAATAAGTAATGGAAAATTTATAGAGTTTAATATTGTTGAACAAGTTGTTATAAGATTTTTTCTAGGAAAATTTCTTCCATAAAATACATATTTTAAGAAAGATCAGTTTAATGATCCACATAGCTAAAAACATCATATCAATGTATAGATAATAAATTAATATCATAATAATTAGTAGAACTTTCTTTTGGATAATATGATGTATGATATGATAGAATATGAATAAATGTTCCTTCAATTTCAACAAGTAATTTTAGGAAGTAAATATATAATTAGTTGATTTAGACATTAAAAATATACATATTGAAGTTAGAAATCATTAATTGGGATATTATCATTATTATTACAATGACATCTAGAATAATGTATATGTTATGGGTTTTGGTCGATCGTCGTATAATTAACTCTCAATTCATTATAATTTCATGGGACAAAAAAATTAATAAAACATCATGTACTTACATAAGTGATGTGGTGAGGCTGGGCAGAACAAAACTGTCGATTGTATCAATTCATGATTAATATATCACCTCTACTTTCCTTAAAATTTTCCAATATTCTCTAAAAACTATATTGAACATTAAAATGTCCTATCACACAATATTTAATCTTGAATATGAACTATATTTATTTAAAATTGAGGGAATGTGGAGAATATTATCAATGGTCATAAAAGGATGATGTGATCAGGTTCATCATCATATTTTTTTCTAATAAAATAATATCTTATACTCATGAATCGAAATTGATTTATATGATCTCCATTATTGAGAGTGGTTTAGAACATTATTTTATTTGAATGATGTTGGTGAAATATATCATCAATGAATTGAAACGGTCAATGAAATATTAGAATATGTTTAGACCATTCTGAAACACATGCGTGCTGCTCAATGTCTATAGAACAACCATGTTGAAAATTTTTAACAAGAACAATTGGTTAATGTTGGAGAAAATTTTATCATGTGGTATTCACTAGGGATTTGATTCAATTTATTTGGTAAGAATTTATTTAAAATTCCATGTCATTTCAACTGTATTTTATTCTTGATTGGATCAATGTTGTGGACTATCCTCCCACACTACCACCAAAACAATATCATGTAAATGATGTCTTCCAGATGTCCCTCTGATAGATTTAAACTCTAGATCCCATACAAGATATAAAAATTAATGATTTATAGTACACAAATTATATATCATATGAAAAAAAATGATTTAATACTTTGGTATGTAATGATGAGGATCAATACTAAAAAACCACCCGTCTAGTGAATATACTATGGGGGAACCTTAAGTACAATGATAGATCCTTGGAATATGAGAAATAAATGATGTAGAATGACCCTATATTCTCTTCACATTATTATATAATATGAAATTTACATGATTATCATTCTCAGGGGTGAATTAAATTAATGACCCATAATTTATATCACTGGTATTCCCATTATTATTTTTGATATGTAAAATAAATTTATACATATTAAAATATAATATAGATTGATATATGTTAATTATTTTATCCTTCATTATCATATGAATAATGTATTACACATATATATTAGGATAAAAATAATGTATGGAATAAAGAATGAGGATCCATTAACGATTTAAAATTTCTGTAAAAGAAGGTTTTCCTTGATATATGATGATAATAGGAAGCATCTGGTGGTCATTACATATAAAAAATGTTTTAATGGAGATTAAACCAATTGTATAATTCCAATTACATATTGAATAAAATATAGTAAAACAATGTAATATATTGTGTCAAATTAATATGTGAAAATACAACAAATGGAGGAGGGGCCATGAATTTCACAATGTGTCTTTTTCTTCAACACCATGAATGTTTCTAGAATTTCCATGAATCATATTTATTGATGTTGAATCCTATGGTAGATTATCATTTATAACCTGAAATATGTTGATACACTAGGATTAAACTGGGGATACTTTATGATTATTTTATTTAAGAAATTATTGAATCTTTAAAATAGATAATATCTATAAATAGAAGATCTAGTGGATACATTAAAGGATTGATCTAGAAAATAGATCCACGAGTGAGTTGTTGTGGTGATATATAGACCTCCACTATAATTCATGTCAATATACATTCTAGTTATCTTTTGTTATATTATGTCTATTTTACTACATATTTATTAGATTGATGTTGTAACTCTCACTATTTTTTAAAATTATATAGATATAGGGGAAGTGTCATTTCTTTAATTTCATTGTTTTATTCATGTACTTTTTAACAAAATTAAAAATTAAATTTTTATGAAATTATATTTTATAAATTATTTAAAATTCATTTATTAATAAAAAAATGACAATTTTAAAGTTCTTTCCGATTATCCAATATAGGGCACTGCCATTGAATGTTCCAAGGACATATTTTTAAAAATATTATTTATACGAACATAATCCATAAAACGATTAATTTACCTACCAATATGAATAATGATATTTTAATATCTTGGAGAGGATAAATTACCACATGATATCTCACCACAACTCTAACAAAAATGATGACTTCACAAACATAGATATAGTTAAAATTAAAGAAAAACATAAATATGAAAAAAAGCACCCCATTAAATAATATTTCAAAATACAAACATACTTTATTTTATTATTCCTTTTTATAGGAACTACATTCAAAACCAAAATATACTATTCACTCCCAAATCATCAAAACATATATATAATTTGTTTTATCTGAAAATTTATAAAAATTTATTACATTATCTTTCGATATATGAACTCAAAACCTTAAAATACTATATTTTATTAAATAAATTTGTTTTATTTTCTTTTTTTTTTGAATAATTATATATTGTTAGACCCATAATAAATTAACAATGTTGTAAGATCAATCAAATTACATCCATAGTTTCTGATGGTGATTTCAAAATATATTTTTGGTTTTCAATTTTTTTTAAATCATAATTACTTTACATTTTTCCATAGTGGGTTGATCTATTGGGAATCATTAATTTTAAACATTAGTAACCCCCATTGGACTCAAGAATAATGTAATGAAATCTATTATTCTATCCAGAATCATGATAAATACTTATTGAAGATCAAATAAGATTTAAACTTGGATTCAATTAAATAACATTATAAATTAATTAGAGGTTTTGGATTGCTTTCATTGAAGAAAAACTATATATCATAATAAATTAGCATGTTAGAAAGATTGAATTTATATCCTAGATCATCATTTATCATTGAGATCAATCCATCGATCATTCAGATTATTCCAACGTGGTACACTTTTCTTGGAAACTTAATTAGGATCTAAAAATGTACTTATAACGTTCTCTCAATATCCATGAAACACTATACTTTTACGGTGTCTCATTTAATGTTGGTAGGATTTTCATTTTTTCATGTAATTTATCAATGTTATCTCAAGTGTGGATCATATGAATTCCAGGGCATTCTATCAGTATATGGGAAGAACTAGAAATAAATTTCATAACATGATTCTTATATAATACAATATCCATTGATATCTAGATATGTATTTAAATTTACAATATGTTCAATGATGGATATATAGTATCTTCTTATGTGAATTTCCATGATATGTTTCATAAATTCTCTAATCACAACATCCAAAGGTGGTTACTGATTTATTATGTTTAAAAATTATATTATTATGGAAATATATGAACATTCGATGCTACTATTTGATATTCATTATTGAAAAATCAAATTATTAATTATATATCTTGAAGGAAAAGATGGCTAGGAATAGCTTCCAATGATAGTTAGAAGGTAAACCGTGATGAGTCATTCACATGATCCAAATAAACAATAAGATGGTTTCCATAATGGAACCAAGTACATCAAATATGGGCATAGATATTTCTCTACTAACCCCCCAATATATGTATATGGAAGATGAAAATTAAATATATTATCAAAGAAAAAAAATCAATTTTTGGGGTGCATGAAACAAAAATCGCAGCCCCAATTGTACCAAAAAATGAAAAATGTATATTAGGAGAACAACCAAAAATGATTTCATATTCATGTAAGATCCATACAATCGATGAAAAAATTTCCACATTCATGATCATGATTGGGGTTGCTAAAAAATTGCTAGGGGAATGATTAATAAACTTGAAATCCACGATATAAATTCTTGAATTCTCAATTGGAAACATTTTAGAGATGATTAGAGAGAGGCCAAGGGGAGTATGGCCAATAAGGCTTGATTTTCAACCACGTGAGGATTTTAATTAAATTACCATTATAAGATTAAAAAAATCTAATGGTAATCCCAAACCATCAAATGTGTATTATGAGAATAATAAGATATGGAATATAGTAATGAAGAACTGGTAGCTAAATAGGAACTGCCATAGTATATGATGATGATAATTTATCAATAGAGGGAAAAACAAGGGAAATTACATTGAGAAAAAAAACTATATATATAAATACTATTTAAATTTGATTGTAACTGATTTTTTTTACAAATTTCAATCATTCATGACGTTCCTCAAGGAATTGGTGACCAACATGAAGATGATGGAATAAATTCAATGTATTGCACTCTCAAGAGAGTTCTAAATAGTGGTATTGAGTGACTCATTAGTGATGAAATAAGACACATATATGATTTTAATTCCAATTTATATCTGTTATAAACAAATTCGGTCAAGAATTGTGTTGTAAAATTTCTATCATGATCATTTTGTAATATAATACATTAAATATCCATATCATAGGGATGTTGGAATTGAAAATAGTTTCACTCCACCGTGATTATTCAACAATAAAAAAACCCTATAGGAAAGATGATAGGATCGTCATTAATTTTGAATAATTTTACATCCCAGTGGATTTATAAGTGGATAAAAAGGGATAAAATTATGATTACATCATTTTAGAAGGATATTCATAAGTACTGGGTGTGTGTAAATTGACATAAAATGTGGAAAACATGATCTTATAGATTGTAGTGAACAAGTAGGATTCTACATTAACTATGGAATTATGATCCATAATGTGAGGTCTGATGGTTATATAATATAGGAGGATATACTCTACATTGATGATGTTTATGTAGAAGAATATGTACTTGAGGTGTCTTTTATCATATAATATATTATACAATGTAAGATTAATGAGAATATTTAAGATAATATAAAGAAATGAAATAATAAAACCCAAGTGGAATGCAATTGATTTATGTTTGAAATGGGATAATAGTTATGGATAGAACATATCATTTAATTTAAATTTGTTTATTAAAAAACAACATTTTGGATTAGCCTAATGGATATTGGAAAAGCCCAACTAGTTGAGGAGTTATTTAATTTATAAAATGAAGAGTATGGAAAAATGATGTAAATACTCCACATAATATATAATATATAAAAAATAATAATTTAAAACCATTTAAATAATCTATCTCCTAATATGAAATGGTATGGTTAAGAAAAAAAAATTAAATGTTTTCTTCTTGGTGGCAAACACATTTTAGGATTTTATTTTTCTAATAATTCAGCATAAGTAATCTTACAGAAATATTTTTTCTATATTTTTTTGAAAGAAATCATACAATATTAACTATTTAATTACATTTTAATGTTTTACTAAAAATAACTAGAAATTTTTTAGTATGATGAAATGGATTTTTTTGTTGTAGAAAACACACATCATGGTCTAAACTACTACCTTGACATCAATTTAGACTATAAAACCGAAATTCATGATGTGGATTGGATTAGTAGAAATTTTTTCATCCAAACCCATATTCATGATGCAAAATATATTAAATGATAAATTCAATAATTTTATACAATAAAATCCATGTTCATTTTTATAAATGGTTTCAAATTTCAATTGGATTCCATGTGTTTAATATTTTATTTAATCAAATCGTCTTGAAAAAAAAATATTATATATGACACATTCTATGCCATATTTTTTAAATTATTTTATAATAATTATTAATGAAAAATATTTTCAAGTTAATAAATATGGATAATCAATAATTTTGTTTGTTTTTGGAATCACGAAATTGGGTTGGCTAGTTCATTTTTATAAATGTAATTGTATATGATATTTAGCAGTATTTAATTGGAATCTTATCAATGTTATGACTGAAAATAAACATTTTCAATATTATTAGGGAATATTTTTTTATTCATTTATCATATAATAATCTTTAAACTAATCTTTTTCAGGAACACAAAAGAAATGAATTTCATTTTTATTAAAATTGATGTCTTATATTACTATTTTATCTATTATTTAAATCATTTAAAATGTCTTCCATGATTGTATAAAATAAGTGTGATGGATATTTTTTCATGGTTAATATTATTATTTTTTACATAAATTGTTATAATATGGGAGTTTTTTCTTTGGGATTGATGAAAGATATTTATTTTCAAATGATATATTCACTTCACATTGTCTATTCTTAAGAAAAAATAATCAGATTATTCATTGGGAAGATACAAAATCTCCTCTTTTAGACTGCTTTTATTTTAATCATATAGGGTTATGGGGTTATAACTTTATTTTTACCAAAAAAATCTATTCTATAAAAATTAAAAAATAATATAAAATTAAAAAGTGTTTATTTTTCAATATATTTAAATGTGTAATGAAATAATATTTAGATATTGGGGATGGGCTGAAATGACTTATATAGATGACGATTTAAATGAATTATTCATTGATTATCATTTAATATTCTATAAGTAACATACTCATTTTTTATGATTAATTATTTTAAATTAGTTACCTTCATACCATGGGCCTCAGAATCATTTGGACATACTTATGAATCCCTCTTTATTATAATTTTTTTTATGTGTTGGATATACAAGATACCATATAATCCTTTGTTATATGAAATATTAATCTGTTTGAAGATTAATTTAACATACATTTATAATAATGACCTTATGAAGATTAAATAAATTGTAGAAAAATAAAAATTGAATGAATATTTATAATGAATTTTATATAAAAATAATGGTATAATTAAAAGGCATGGAAAATTTGAAGTGGGTAGAGCATGAAAATATTTTTTCTTATTTCTTTAAATGAGATGTGACTCCATTTTACTATGTACTTATTGAACATTTTGTATTCCTCATTTGATCAATTTTATTTATTGGAATTTATCATTACGCATGGTATGTTGTCTTTCAATAGTATTATTTTGATATTTAATTATTGAGGAAATTGTTAAATTCCTTTGTCGGGGGTTTTATACTTATATTTCATTCAAAAATATTATAATTGTAATAAAATATATTATTACTAAACCGGTGACCATTCATGGAACATTATTTAATGGATTCTTTATCTATGTTCTTATACAAAAAATGCCTGGGAACGCGAAAGGGCATTTGAAAGGTATTTGGATTTACATTTAAATAAGTACTTCAATGAAAATCATAGATAATAGGATGATTTGGAGGGTTGGAACTAAAAAATACGAATTAAAATGAGGTTCAAATGATATAAGAAATGTAATCCATGTCGTGAATAGAGATCACGACTTTAATGGGATACTTAGTGTGAACACATGATGTGATAATATAAAATAAAAAGAAGTTGGAATAAGAAATTCACATAATGACTACATCATTCATGCTATTAATGTCTCTATAAATTATTTGATTTAGCTTCTTATAAGTTAAATTTGATGATAGAATCCCATTTAGGACAAGGAGTGACTGCAAACAACTAGAATGATAAAAGCCTAATTTATAACCATATCAATTGTTAATTAATTCAATACTGGGAACTATGGGAATGAATTAATTTATGTTTATGCTATAGTTTATATTGATCAATCTTGAGGAGAATGATTGGAGTAAGTAGTTTTACTTTTACATAGTCCTTCACCAATCATTATATCCCTTTTATTAAAAGTTAAAATTTATCATTTTACATTCATATATTTCCTAAAATAATATATTGAGGGGGGAAATCCCACCACGTTCTAAGGTGATTTATATAAATGGGGATGTACTTATTGATTCTATCT
Source organism: Viscum album (assembly GCA_963277665.1). Classification (NCBI taxonomy): domain Eukaryota; kingdom Viridiplantae; phylum Streptophyta; class Magnoliopsida; order Santalales; family Viscaceae; genus Viscum; species Viscum album. The sequence continues at coordinate 2,100,444,493 of OY728127.1, read as the reverse complement.
CATTTTTTATTTATATATTTGGGTTTTTGTGATAATAAATTATTTTATAATCTCTTTATCAATCAGAAATACATTTCACGAGTTTTTTAATATGAAATGTAAATTTTAATTGTGAGACTTTTTATCCATGATAATCCATGAACATTGAATTGTCCATGGTAATACTATTTAATAATGATATCGAGATAATGTTGATTCATTAGGTATAAAAAAGAACCTCTTGATGAGAAAAAGAAGATTTCCATGTCAAAGAAAGTACGATACTACCATTTTAAATGATCTATATAGAAATTGACACAAAATCTTCAATTTCCAAATAATGTTTCACCTAAACCCTAAATATATAAAACCATTGAATTATTTTAAACTAATTATCTAAATTTAATGTTTCTTCCTCCATATTCACCTCCAACAAAAATAAATTAATTATTTATATATCATTTTAAAAAACTCAAAAAAAAATTTATTTTAAAATGGTTTAATATAATTTAACAATAATATGGGTTCAACATTAGTCACTCTTCAATAGAAATTTCATTTAATCATTCATTATTTTTTCAAAATTTAAGTGGTGAATAATATAGTTGGGTTCTAAGGGTAGATATTTGAACTGGAGTAAAACAAAGAGGGATGGATTTATTTCAAAATGTAGATAGAAAGGATGATATGATTAATTATAATTAAGGAATATGTATAAATTAATTTAGAAATTTGATTTGTGAATTCCTATTTTGTTTCGGGGTTTAAACAAGAGATATCTAACTTTTATGGTATCTTATACTCAACTGGGCAATCACATATACCATGTTTTGGTTATTTAAGGAATTTAAGAATCATTATATTATATATAATATTTCTAAACCATATTTCCCTTGATTATTAAACAGTAATTCATAATCAATTATAGTCATTTGTGAAAATAGAAATTACTTTTTAGATTCAAAAATTAGTGATAAAGATTTTTTGCAATAGAAAGATATTAAAAAGTAATTTCTTATTGTGGAAACCTAAATACATGAGTACAATAATGAAATAGATTCTAGCACACCTTCCTCCTTATCTACATCACCTATAATAGTTGTAGGTTTTTCTATTTAATTATTGTAATTAGGGAGTAAGGGGATGTAAAATAAATAATGAAATGAATGAAGAAAAATGAGAAGAAAACTAGTGGAGGACTCAACAGTAGTGTAAAAAAGTTCCTTAGGACATGGTCTATAGATTGATCATTATAATTAGTATCTAGGGCCTTCATTTTAATTTAATCTTGATTATCTTGATTTATTTTTTTCAAGATTAATCCATTCATAAAGAGGAATCATATTAACCCTAATGTGTAGTATATTTACAGATCATAAAAGGGACTATATTTTACAATTCCATGTCAATGTAGCCAAATATAAGCATGACATAAATTTTTCATTGAATAAAATTTAGAGTCACACTATGAATTTCATGTACCCTTTTCCTTTAGTTATTTTTTACTTTTTATTACTTCATCCCTTTTCTTCCATTTGTGACTTAAATTTTAGTCACGATTTGAAGTCCATTTTCATGTGTTTGAACCTGTATTTCATCTTGATCCATCTATTAAAGATCATGAAATGTATCCTATGATCATCCAATGTCATGGAATTCCTTTAATAAATGTATATCATAAATACATATGATTCTATTTGACAATTTCAATATGAATTTTTAATCCTTCAATAGATGAATAACAATTAGTTAAGTGGTAAAAATGACGATTAACTAATAAAATAATTTAATAAATATCAATATTTGTATTCATTAATCATATTTATCAATAATATATTTGTTTTATGTTTTTATTTTTTTAATTTTATAAATCAAATACACTACATACTATTTTATTAAATACATAATTATATTAATTGAAAAATATGACATAAAAAATGATTTTATTATATTGTGATAAAAATTTGAAAATAAGATAAAAATAATACAAAAATGGGTATATTCTCAATCCACCAGAATAATATTAATAGAAAATTGAAATCAATAAATGAAATGCAATATTAGTAATGAAATTTTAAATTTCCAAATTAAAATAGACATAACCACGGTAAAATATTGAAGTTAATAAATAATTAATGAAATATTAAAATGTAGTTAACCCGTAATACATTTACAAATCTTACTCTTTGATTTTTAGTATTTCAAATTTGAATAGTATCCAAGCCATTATATTAGTATCAACAATAATGGAATATTAAAAAAAATTATTTATGTTATAAAATTTTTATAGGATATATATATACCATGATACATATAAATATATGTAATAAATTAATAATAAATGTGTTTTCATTTATCTGAAACCAAATTTATTGATTTTTATCCTTATAAATAAATAATTAATTAAAAATTTATTTTCAAAAAATGGTTTTATAAGATAATAAAATTTTTATTATAAGAACAATATAATATTCTAGGACCATAAATACATTTCTAAGGGTCATAAAAAAGATATTAATTTGAATATTAGTATTTTTCCATCAAATAGTTGTTTTATATTAAGAAAATAATTATCCAATAACTTAAAAAAATATTGAAATGGATAGAATTTTAGGAATCTGAAAATTGAAAATTATAAATTGGATTTTTTTAATTGTTGATTTTATTTAAATAGTAAAATACTATAAAATATATTATTCAAATTTATTTATTAAATAAACTACTTATTACACAAATGGTGTTGATTGTTCCCATTACTTGAAACTCACATATTCAATTTACTTTATATAGTCATAAGATTCATCACTTATTTTATTAATGGGAAAAAAATAAAAAAAATTATATTAAAAATAACCCTTCCCCACCCAATATTAATTACACCCCGCCCCTGTAGAATTTATACACCATAGTGATTTCCAAATTTATTTCAAACTATGTTCCAAAACAGATATTGACCCATTCATTTTATTCACAAATATAAAAAATTGAAGATGAATTCTTTTACCCAACAATACGAACAATGATTGAACTATAATGGGTTGTTATCTTTAAAACATGGATTCATAATAAACTGATACATAAATGATCTATATCGTCTACCATTAAGTTCATCGCAACTAGTACTATTCTTAGACATTTAATATATTAAATCCTTCTTTATATCCTGGGTAAAAGGAAATATAATAATTGGTGAGATCAGTTGCTCAATATAGATATACTTGGGAAATATGAATTATAATTTAATAATTTAATGATATTATGGAAGTGGTAATATGATCATAGGAATTGAAAATCAATCCCTTTAATTCATACATCCAAATCATGAGTATTGGTTCAAATCATTGAAATTCATTAGTCATGGACCACAATGTTATTTAAGAACATGATCCTTAAAAGAATAAAATTGTCCATAGATTATGGATTAATATAGAAGAATAAATTGGGGCATAATAATATTCATTGAAATATAGAATCAAGCCTACCCACCCAGAAATTAATGAAATTTAAGGTGTGATAAGAATAACCATATAACTATATCAATCGTTTTATAAACTCATTTGTAAAATCTTTTTTTATCTGATAACATAGTGTGTACCTTCCTTTTGGATTGTGATAACATAACATGTACACACATTATATTTCACGATAACCTTTTATGTTTCTTTTATGCTCATAAAACTGAAATATCTACCATGTTATTTAGAGATGTATATAATTAATGGCCCATACATTAGAAATCTATAATATTTTTACATGAATGAAAAAATATAATTAAAATGTTTATAATGTGACAAAAAACACATAGAATAGAATAAATGTTTTGTTGATATTTCATTATCAAAACCATAAACCATCTAGATATTGAATTGGATGGAATCCTAAAATCTTTTCCCAAATGATTGTATGAAACATCAATGGTTGAAATAATTTATAAAAATATTCATCTACCAGAACAAATGGAATACTAAGTGTGGTAAATACCATTAAAATTTTGATACCCCTTAGATAAAATATATATTTTATAATATTAATGAAAAATATTCAATAAAATGAAATGTGGATACTTCATTATTATTCATCAAATCATCATGTTATCATGTTGGTGAGAAATTACATTCATGATGTTTATGTTAAAATAATGAATCCATTCACGTATACATATTATTTTCAATAGTAGCTCAGCCTAAAAATTAAAAATATTGAAATATCAAAAATATCAATATTATGTTCAACATGGTGAACTAGGGATATCAAAAATAATTTATTAATGGTAATAAAATTCATGAAAACACATGTTTCAAAATCATTATCATGGAAGAAAATGTTTTTCTGACTAAATATATATATATATATACACAATTATTCTCCATAAATATATTCATTATACATAATAATTATTTGTTTAGTAAAAAATAAAAAAAAATCTTGTAATAACTAGAGGAGAAGAATGATAGTGAAATTCATGAAATCTATTTTTAACATATCATCTTAATGAACTTAATCATACAAAATTCATGTAATTATTGTGTTTGTATCATAAAACTATTACTACGAGATGAGGTTGTATTATACATGCAGTACAATATTATATAAATATGTTACAATTATTATAATAATATACCAAAATAATAATGAGAATAATAATAGCATATATTAGAAAAAAACTAAATTTGAATACTGATTTACTTATAATTATATAAAATAAATGTTACTAGGTGATTACTGTTTCATATTTCATCAAACGTGTAGTTTAGCATTTCTAATTCTTATAAATTGATCATTATTAAAATTTATTATGAATATTAATGATTATAAATTTATATATAATTATATATTATATAAATATTTCAAATTAACCAAACATGTGAATGAATGAAAAAAGGATCACATAATTCAATGACACATTAATCAATATTTATACTCAAATACTTTTTTCATTTTATAAGTACAATAATAAATCAAAGATGAATAATAAAATATTATTAAAGAATTAAACTATATCCCAATTATCATATAAAAACTTTTTACTCTTCTAAATAACCAACCATGATTATTGGTGATGGACTATGAATTATATCCATACATGGAGGAGGTAGTACAAACATACATATGATATCTACTTTATCTATTAATTTATTTCAAAATTGGATGGATACAATTTTATAAAAAATCATAATAACATATTAGAATATTTAAGAAACTAGATTAATTATCATATGATTAATTCTGGAGATTTTGATTTGGTATAAAATATATAATAATAATGTTTTCAGGTTGGACAATTACCTCTCAATAATTTTACATCATTTAAATTAATTCATAATGAAATATTAATTGGACATTTGAGAATAAAACAAATCTAAAACAACAATATTGATGTTATGAATAGTTTTGGAATTTTGTTTTCAGCCTTTGTGGCAAATAATGTGGAAAATAAGGGAATGTAGGGGTTTCCTTTTGTAATTGTGGGGGAGGACAGACATGGATTTTCAAAAAAATATAAAATTAAAAAACTGAATAATCCTGAACAATATTTCCAAATGTTGTCACAATCAAGGATATGATGAGATAAAACCAATTTATCTTCATATATTTGGATTTAGATATGATTGAAGTTATTTCACAACTTAAATCATTATATTAACCACTATTAATCACTTTTAACATTTACAATAGTAATGATTTTTTACCTAAGTTACTCTTCATTATGACCAGAAGATAATATGATGTTATTTTATAATACAAAAAATCATGATTCCAAATTTAGAATCCATTTTACCCAATTCACACTCAATATGATTTTGAATTTCATTTTATAACAATCCATCGATGATGAATAAAACCAATTTTTTTATAAAATCAATTTAAAAAAATGAATTATTGCGAAAATATTTTTTATTATATAATATAATAAAATTATATTAAATATTACTAATAATAAACATGAAATATTATATTATTTTTTTTGAAAAATTGTGACCTTTAAATAATTTATTTTCAGTTGTAGTTTTCTATGAAATATATATTTTTATCCAATCACTGATAAATATATATTTTTAGAAAATGCATAAAAATAAAAAATCTTGTACTATTGAGATATTGATTTTTATGTTATATCCATTTAATCAAAAGGAATTTTGTAATGTTGTGATATATTAAATATATTATTTTTTTAGAAAAACAAAAAACTCTATGTTTGAAGAAAAATTTAATGTCCAAGAAATTCTATGTATTTTTTTATTGAAATTATATGGAATTATTTTGAGAATATAATCCTAGAAGATAGTTGATTCTAAGGTATATTGAGCCCAAAAATAAATTTTTGAACTTTGTTAGTTATTTAAAATAGCACAAATGTGTTGTTTTTGCGACTCTAAATCGAAACATGGATTAAAAATTTAAGGGCACCGTTGTGCCTAGAATGATGACCTTACGTAATTAAGGACCTAACCACGACTAGACTGAGTCAGGGGTTAAAGATACTTTTTTCATTTTAAATAATAAAATAAAAACATATGAATGTTTATTTTACTCAAAATTGTTTCCCTATGACACAACATTGAGAAGGCTAGTTCTTTTCATAAATTAAATATCATAACGATACTAAAACTGGTGCATACCAAAAATATAAGTTAGCATTACAAATATGAAGAAATGCATTCCATTAATTAAAATCCTAAAAGGAAATCGAGATCCTGGAAAAGATCTTGTTGTTTTTCTTGGAAGCTCTACAGAATTACCATTAGTGTATAATGAATGAAACATGATGATGAAAACCTTCATTCGTTCTTCATTGGAGGATTCTTCCATCAACAATAGTTACAGATCAAGGATCAATGAACAATTGCAGAATGAATCTGTTCTTCACCAAAAAAAATTTATTTTTCTAGGTAGGTGTTTTGTTACTTTATATGTGATTTCCCATTTCCCGTTACTGCTTTTCCAAATGATTAATGTGTATATAACCACATATATATTTATCTGTGGTCAATCATTCATTCAGGATTTGGATTTCAATCACAGAGACTAAAAAGGGGTTAGATCTTTTTAATTATCCTTTCATTCATTTTAATTAATTACGGATTGAATCATAGTGATTTTAGATTTTTGTTTCATAATAATGCTGACAAGAACATATCTAGAACGACATGAACAAAGCATAGAATCATTCATCAAGTGTTCTTGTGCCACTCCACATCACCATTTTTTATGTTCTTCAGCATGTAGTGAGGCCAATGGTTGAAGAGACACCAACTCAGTGGAAAAACTGGGTCAAGATGAAGGACATCGACATGAGAGTTAGCGGTGGAGGAAGGCTAGGGCCTTCCAAGTCGTAGTATTGGCAGAAGACCGTGGAAGGGACGGCTGCAGTGTCTGGAGAAGGTTGTGTCTTAAAGGGCCATTGTCTTGATTTCTGGTGGTGGGTTGTGCCATAGAAACAGCCATGGGTGGGGGAGAGGGGTCATTGAAAGGCGGTTGCTGCTGGCATCAGTCGATGTGGAAGTAAGCCACGGTCGAGAATGATAGTGACGACATGACCCTGTAGCGACCCTTGGGGTGGTTTGAAGATGTGACACCAGCCGAGTCCTAGTCCACAAAAATGGAAACATTTCAGAAGGCCGGGAATGGAATGTGGGCCAGGTCGACCCAATAGGTCATGTCGGGTTGGTTTGACCATTTCATACTGGACCCACACCCAACCGTCCTCGTCTCAATAAAATTCCAATAACATCTAAATTTAACATTAGATATACGATCAATTTTTGTATATGGGACCCTTGGAATGAGGAGGTACTTTTTATATTATCTAAGTGGGTTTTTATAGTATTCGAGATATTACCAATGGCATGGGAAGTATATTTTCCCTAAATCAAGCACACCATGTACTGGAATCTTGTGGCTGCCTTTGATGAGTAGACTATGAAAATGGGTCCAGTTGACACAACAAGCCTAAGTGAAAAGTGTGTCTAGGTGACCGAAAATGCCTATGTTATGAGTAGGTCTCGGTGACCTAGTAGACCTAAGTGATATGAAGGTATAGGTGACCCAGCAGTCCTAAGTAACTTATTGGGGATGAGTGCCCCTGCAGTACAAGGTGTTCAATGTATACAACTAATTGTCATTCTTTTCATAATTTATATTATACCTACATGATTTAAAAAAACGTTTTTCATACATTCCTTGGGGTATTATAAATGTGTTTTGGGGTCCTTACTAGGTATTGTTTTACTCACCCATACATGGGCTCCTCCTGCATGCGTCATGTCTTATATAGGCAATAGAAGATTTTATAAAGTCATTGGTGCTCTGAGACTAGGTGGTTCCCTGTGAAATCTGATAGATGAGGCACACATCTATGTATTTTGGAGTAATCCCCTTCATTTACCCCTTAGGTAGTGTTTACAACAGTTGGAATCAAGATATTTTAATTCACTTTTGTAGGGATTTTATTCGAGATAGTTTTTCATTTAGTGTGGCACTATAACTCCAAATGTTTTTCTTTGGGGAATGCATGTTTAATTATAGCATTTTTGGCCTGGTGATGTGTGTGTGTGTGTGCATACAAGTACTTTGGAAATGCCTCCCACCTGCGGATAATATATTTAGTGCTAGTTTCCAACCCTAGACATTTGGGCGGCCGGCTTGAGGTAGTCATGTAATGGGCCCTGAGGGATGGTTCATGAAAGAGTTGTATCAGATGAGTTCAGTTCTTCATTATGGACAAAGATTCTATGGATTTATTTTTTGGAAATAGTGTTTAATGATTCGAGTTCAAATTTTATGATTGGGAAGTCCCGTTTTGGTGCTACGGCTGACATATCAATACATGAGGACCCAGAATTCTTCTTTTTGACTCCATACATGAAAACACTTGTGGAATTCATCTTATAGGATCTGAGAGTGTTTTAATTTCTTTCTTGTCTTAGATTCATCTCACAAGGTATAATATATTGAATATGGTTCATCTTGATCGATTACAGTATTCCACTATATAGACATCTAGAATGGTTTCCATTACACATCGATAAGGAATGTATGCCCTGAAATGAGGCATCAGTTCAAGTACAAGTGCCCTAGATAGCCCGCCAGGGTGGTGTACCAGTGTTACCACCACCCTTCGATCACTAGTTACAAACAACACCATCGAAAGAGGATTCATGCTGGCTTAGTGAATTACTCAAGTTCTAGAGGAAGTGATCACACTCGTTCTTGGGTGAGATTGAACACATAGAGGTTGAGGATCGAATTGAGGTGGTCAATTGACTATTTATTCAATTGGGGAAGCCTCTTGATGATATGGTTGTCTTATCGACTAGCCAACATTAGGGATCGACATGAGATGTTGTAGATTGATGATCTAGACCCATAACAAGGTGACTATCACTAGGATTGAATTTTATATCCTCATTAGGGAGTAGTTCATTCTGGATATGATACACTCTATCTGTTTAAAAGATCTTTTGTGCCTACAATAGGGTAGCATGATAGTAGCAGAGTACTCAGTGTTGTTGATTGATATTTCTTGCTACTCCACAATCCTAGTGTGAGATATGTTCTTCATGGCTCGAGATTTTAAGAAGGGACTATGCCAGGATATCAGGGAATCCATGGTATCTCTTAGAAACCTTACTCAGAATGTGGTGCTAGAGTGAGATAAAAACAAAGAGATACTAGTATACACTAGTTGGCAGAGTCATTATAAGTGGGTAGAATGCATTAGACCCAGGGACCCATGATGGTCCAGACTTTTAGGGGATTAACTTAGGAAAAAGTGTCAATAGTATGAGGATCCATGGGAGGAGGGAGTCAAAAGAAGAACATGGTTTTCTATTCAGGCCACGGTCATGGACATATGGATCACGATTGCCTGATTTTTTGTGAAGATGACCAGATAATGCTCCAAGTACCACTAACGAATAGCTTGAGGGTTGAGAATGGTGGTCCGTGAGGTGGTGGACATTGTAGGGAAGTATACTGAGTTGTAGGAAATGAGTGGAGGTTTGAGGTACTACCACCACCTCCTGCAGGTTGTCCACCATAGGTTCCGGGAGATGGTGGATAGGGGCATTACCAACATCAGGTGATAGAGGCCTATGATACCAAATCTCCTTAGATGATTAGATGTACTATATATGTATTCTCCACCCTAGATGTAGTTTCATATAGGTACAACATCCAGTCACATTTTCATTCAACAGACCTTATTTGGAGCTCAAGTATTCCATTAGAGCTATTGGCTTGACCCTTGGGAGTAGAGACTTCTATTGGAGGGGATTCCATGATTGCACAGTAGTACTGGTAGGGGAAGCATACTGCTAGAGATGAGAAATTTTGCTGGGATAACCTATTAGCAGCATCGAGGCCTTATGACATCATTATGGGTTTGGAATATTTATCTAGAGTCCAAACTCAGAATGAAATTTTTAGGCACAAAGTGCAATGTGTCCATAGAAATTGATCTAGGATTTCTATTCCCAGTGATAAGGGAATGCTTGTAGTGCATGAAATACTTTATTGTATGAGGGTGTAGGTGATCACTAAATAGTTGTCTAGCCTTACCCTCGGTGTAATGGATGGGAGGATTCCTCAATTTCCTACAGTGGTGCTTGAGTACGATGACATTTTTGATGAGGATGTTTTGGGATTACCTCCGCATAGAGATCATAACTTCAACAAGTACATGTATCAAAGGATAACACCGATAACCCTTCTTGCGTATTGTATGGATCCGGATGAGATTCATGAGTTAAGGGTACTACATGAGGAACTTTTGAGGAATGGATTTGTAATGAAAAGAGTATCACATTGGGAATTAGTAGTTATGTTTTCCATAAAGGATGGTTAAATCTTAAGATTATGTGTAGACTATCTATGCCTAAATCATTTGACCGTAATGTATAAATAGACACTACGAAGTCTAAATGAATTCATCGACCAACTAAAAGGTGATAGGTGGTTCTCAAAAAGAAAGTTCTCAGGTATTTCTATCATCTGTATTGTGTACTGTATAATGATGTACAAAAGAAAAACATTATATGTGAGTATGGACACTATGTGTTCTTGGTGATGACATTAAGTATAACCAATTCCCCATAAGTGTTCAAGGGAATCATGAACTAGATCATCTATCCATAACATTACCTACTCATCATGGTGTTTATTTATGATTTCATGGTGTACATGGTGCCAGAGGAGTAGCATGTGACACACCATTAGATAGTTATGGATACACATCGAGAAAACCCGATTTATTTTTATCTCTCGATGTGTCTATTTTGGATTCAGGAACCACATTATAGGAAACACCATCTGAGAGGCTAGAGTTGTAGTGGATCTAGAAAAGATAGAGGAGGTGCTTGCTTGGGATCCCCCCTTGATAATGACTGAGTTGTAGAGTTTCTTGGGATTGGATGGATACTACTGGAGCTATGTAATTATCAGTTCTAGAGTAGTTGAGCCCATATCAGCATTGAAAACAATGGGATAACCGTTTATGCAATAAAATAAGTTCTAGAAGAGATTGTACTAGCTGAAATTGATACTAACGAGTGCCCCTATCATTTGACTACCATAAAAGTGGTGTGGTATGTAGTGTTCTATAATGAATTAGGGATCAGACTAGGTTGTGTCCTGAATCAAGGAAAAGTGGTGATTTCCTATAGTTCAAGATATTTTATACATAATGAGTAGAATTATGCGACCCATAGTCATGAGGTAGCAGTAGTGGTATACACATTGATGATATGGAAGAACTACTTTATGGGTTAGCTTTTTTCTATATAATACCACCCAAAAAGTATTAATTATATCTCTTCCCCAATGGACCTGGTCATTAGGCATCGGTGGTGGCTATATTTCACCCAGGACTATGTCATCGATATATTTTATACTATTGGGAAGGGGAACATTATTGCAGATGGACTCAGCAAGAGAACATGGTTGCATATATTGAGTGAGGGATCACAGTAGTTAGCTATGATGAATATATCATTCATAAATGGGTATAGATAAAGTTTCCTTTAGATTATGGTTGGAACACTCCCCTTTACAATGTGTTAAAATGAAAATCTAGGGGATATAAACATTGAGACCTATCATGATCAGTTATCCAAAGGTCAAGGGCTAATGAATATATTTTAGGTGGGAAAAAATCATCATTATCATAGGGTGCACTGTTTTACCAATGGAATTGAGGGAGGAGTTTGTGAGATAGTTCCATACCTCCCCATTGGTAGTTCATGATGTAGTGGAAAAAAGTACCATGATCTCCGACGTCAGTACTGGTGGCTGGGAATGAATAAGGAAGTTGCAGAGTTCGTTTCTTAGGGAATCACTTCTCAACACGTGAAGGTAGAGCATTAGGTTCCATCATGCGTAGATCAACCTCTTGAGGTGCTTGAGTGAATGTGTTATGGTATATCGATGGACATCGTGATAGGTTTACCAAACACATATAGGGTATAGGACACTATATGTGTGATCATGTACTGACTATACATGTAGACCAACTTCCTACCCATCAAGAAGTAATATTCATTAGAGGGATCAGAATGCCTCTATATTCAGGATATTTTTTCATCTTTATGGGGTTTCTATGATCATCATGTTATTCCATGATTCTCACATCACATCCCATCTATATATGTGATTGTAGGAGGCGTTTGGGACACATTGTTCAAAATCATCACATTTTATCCTAAGATGGATTGCCCTAGAGAGATGAGTATCTGGGTTTTAGAGGACATGATTTGTTCTTGTATCCTGGACTTTGGTCATAGTATGGAGGTGCAAAAAACACTGGTGGTGTCTGTGTACAATATCAGATTCAACTCCACCATTATTATGGAACCGTTTGAGGAACTGTGCTGGAAACATTGTAGGTCGGTGCTAATATGGAAAGTCCAAAGGAAGTCAGAACTCATGATTTCAGTGTTGGTATGGGAGACCAATGTGAAGATATTGATCATCAAGGAGTGGACGATGACTGAAAAAAGTAGGTAGAAATATTATTCTAGCATGAGACATAGGTATTTGGAATTTTGGGATAGAGACCATATGTTCATTCTGATATCACCTCAGTAGGGATTTTAGGGATTTGGTCGAGGATTCTAGTTGTCTCTGAGTATTATCACCCCTTTCCAAATTCTGAGCAGAACTGGAGAGGTGCCATATAACCTAGTTCTTCCCCCAAAATGCATTGGTTGAATAATTTCAATAACATCTTGAGGATGATGAGGTACATTCATGACCAATAGCATGTCATCCACTGGGTAAAGCATGAAGTTAAATATAAGTAAACATTTGCAGGGTCCCCGAAAGAGATTGCGGATCGACAGGAGTTGGTCCATCATGGGAGGTTGATTCCTCTGGATCACATTCAGTGCTAGAATGGAAATCTCAAGAATATAACATTGGAGGGGTAGGATCATATTCGGGATCGGTACCCCTATTTGTTTGTTTAGCCTTATTTTGGCTTTTGATGATGTAAATCCCTAAGGTGGATAGAATGTAATGTCCCAAAAATTACATTCAAATTTTTCTAAAATAATTATGAATTATTTATAGACTAGATACTTAGACATCATTCGATTATCAGGCATGATGATCCCATCATAAATGTTTCATTTTTTGTTAATTTAATATAGCGTGTGTGTGTGGTTTGAGAAACATAAAAAAGATTACTATATTAATAAATTGAGATAAATATTGCTTCTATATTGATGAAATTAACCATGGTGGCACCAAACCATAACTGGAGCAGGATAGGGGTAATAAATAATTTTTCAGCATTTTAAAGAAAAATAAAATATACATAAGAATGCCTATTTAATTCCAAATTCTTTCACTACAATGCAACGTCGAGCTGGCTATTTCATTTCATAAATGAAAGAACATGACGAAAAAAAAACAAAAGTGTAACAGTGTGGAATCTCTGCGTAAGAAAAATTCAGTAACACATTACATCAATTTAATAGCCTGACACGAATTTGAGATCATTGCCACGATCTTGGACAATTTCATAGAGGCTCTAGAGAATTTTTGTTCACAAATGATGAATCACCTGTGATGATGAACACATTCATTCCTTCCTATTCGATGTATTTTTTAATTGTTGAGAGTTTTGAGTTGAGGATCAACGTATAAAGGCAAAACCACTATGTTCTTCACTGATATGTAATCCTTTTTTCGGTAGGGTTTTTTTTGTGTGATTGTTGTTTCCCCCATTATTCTTTTTTTAAAATATTAACACATATCATCCCACAAATAGGTTGACTTGTTGGTCGATCCTACTTGATCGATTGGGATTACTAGCGTTGGGATAAAAAGGGGTTGGATCTTTTTTATTATTCTTTCATTCTTCTTGATAATTCGGCATTGAATCATAGTTATGTTTATTTTGTTCTTTCTGATCCTGGTTTTATGAACGAATTAGGGATGATACGAAAATAGGTCCATATAATTCATTGGATTTTATTGTTCCTTTATTATTACCCATTATTCGTGTTATTTAGAATGTGATGAGGCAAACGGTGGAAGTGATAGTGGCTCGACGGCCTGGCCAGACCATGAAAACAATCGCTGGCATTGTAGCTATAATTTGGAGAGGGTTACAGCCAGGTGGGCTACAACAGCGATGGAAGGACATGAAAAGGTGGGTTGGAGTGTTGGTAGAAGACCGCTGCTGGGAGCACCACAATGGTCATGGAAGGTTGTAGCCAAGAAGTCTATGATGGTGGCAAGGACTGGAAGCTCGAAGGCTGGCGGTGGTGTTCCCTATGACAACCACCACTAGAAGTGAACATGCGACACTGATAGGCTTCCTGCATCGGCTTTGGTGTGTGTGGCTAGAGAGCTGCAGTCTAGTATTACCATAGAAGAAGAACCACATGTTCAGTCATGGGGTGGTTCAGAGACGCGACACCCTCCGCCTCCTGGGTGAACAAATTTTCCCTATTTAGTGGGGCGAGCCTAGAAGGTGTGTGATGGGCCCTATCAATACAAGTTAGTTTTTGTATGTTGGTTCGACCAAACATATCCCGTAGGACCCGACAGGTCGGGTAGGTAAACCCTAGTTTGGGACGGGGTGGTCCAAGTAGGTAGGCCAAGACCTCGACAAAACCTTCCATTTTCCTTAAAATGCCTATAACATCTAAAATGTATGTTTGAATTATGAGTTCTTTGCAGTGATTGGACCATATCAATGAGGAGGTCCTTTTGAAATCATCTTAGTGGGGTTTTATGGAAGTTGAGATAGAAATGATGGATTGAGGAGTATATTATCTTAGAATCAAACATGATATGAGCGTTAATCATGCAGCTAGTTGTGACGAGGAGACAATGACCCGTGGGTCTAGGTGACCCTGTTGGCTTAAGATAATAGTGGGATAGGTGACCCTTTAATTCTATGTTATGAGTGGGTCTAGGTGACCCAGCAGGCCTATGTGATGACTAGGTCTAGTTGCCCCCATGGGCCTCAATGACTTATCGGAGATTTGTGCCTCAGTAGTATGAGGTGTTCAGTGTATAAAAATGAATGAAACACTCTTTATACTTTATATAATACATGTGTGAGATGAAAAGAATTTGTTCATACAATCCACTATGCTATTACCTATATGGTTTGTGATTATGATAGATTATTGTGTTACTCATCCATGTAAAAGAACCACACACACATGTTGTGTCTTGTAAAGACAATAGATTCTTTAAAAGAGACCATGGTGGTCTCAGACTAGGTGGTGCCCAGTGAGATCAGATAGATGAGGTTTACTTCCAAGACATCAGGCAGAATCCCCTTCACCAACCCATCAGGTTGGGTTTACCAAACATAGATAACATGAGATTGTACTCGACTTTTTTTGGGCATGTATTTTGTCCCCTTTTTATTTTACTTTTGTAATGTTACAGTCAATGTTTGTCCTAGAGGTATTCATGTTTAATTTAAAAAATTTTAGGATGTGCATGTGTTTTTTCATTTGTATGGGTACATAGGAAAATTCTTCCAACATTCTGGATAATTTCATTGGAGATAGTGCCCAGCCCTTGGCCGCTGGGATTCAGACTTAGTGTAGTCACAACATGGGCCCTGGGGGAATGGTCCTGACAAAAAATGTTTTTCCAGAAGAATAGAATGACATCACTAACATATGAGTTCAAAATTTATAAGTTTATATTAGTAAATATTTATTAATTATGAATATTATAAATTTGTATCCTATGTTTTTTAATCCACATAATACCATACAATTTAATGGATATGATATAATGATATATAGTATTATTCTTACTTTAGGCTCCTAGTTTTTTACAATTATAAATGTTGAATACATCATGCTTATTTCCAAATAATATATACATATATATAATATTGTGGTGATAAATTATACTCCGTAAAAATTAATTCCACCCTAAAAATTACATCATGCTAATAAATATAAACTAGGATAGGTCAAATTCATCATATCCTTGGTGTCTAATATATTTATCTATAATATATAATTCCTCTAGAGAACATTAACTAGGTATAAAGTCTTGTTCTGTAAAACATTATCCCTATGATATAAAATTTATATAGTTTTTTATATATTGTAATTATTATTATCTTTTTTTATAACTATTGAGTTATGTACATAGGATGAATCATATATGAAATTATTTATTAGAGATTTTCAAAACACAGTTTCCATTTTTAAATGTTCAATGGAAGATCCATATGATAAGATAACATTCCCAAAATATCAAGAATATAGAAAGGGAATTTATTTATGGGGTAAGTATTTTATTTATAATATAATAACCACATAATTTGTATAAATTCATATGAATACCATCTCACCTTCTTAATATTCAATATTTTTAAAATAATTGATCGATTTACATTTCTATCAACTATGATTAGTCATTATGTGTTTCTAAATTTCTCTTACCTTATATTATATTTCCTCCTCGAACATATGTCTCAATATATTTAGTTTACATAATTTATCACAGAATGATGGATTTATTAATATTAATCCATAGATGGATTAAGAAGTAGCCTTCTATATGCATTGTGGGAGTCATTTTTTTCTGTGAACTGAATATGGGGAATCTATTGATCCCAATCACATTTAAAATCCTTAAAACATGAAAACAAATGGAAACCAATTATAATGGTACTCACATGTGGTCATTATTTCAATGGATCATATGAAGAATAGAAAATGAATTTTGTATCCTTATCCTATTGAATAATTTTCCAAAACATTGATGTAATACATTGTTATCATATATATGTAGTAAACTCGGGAACTCCAATCAACCATAAAAATTCCATAATAGATATCAATGAGACCCTTTCAAGATTAATATTTTTTTATTTAAATTATTTTTAATGAATAAATAAGGATATCAACCACAAATCAAATATAATTGCATCTATTAAATGTATTCTGATGTCTGATGAAGATAAGCATGGTCATGTTTTCTATTTAAATTATACTATGGGTAATGGGGTTAACATTCCCACACTTTTTTATATCAAAATAGTTAAATAAAAATATACCAATAACCAATATATATATATATATTATTCTATAAATATCTTTTTAATAACCCATAAAAAATCATATTTAGATCTCCAGACAAACTTTAACTGTAAGGATGAATATAGATTAATTAACGATAAAATTTAACGATTAAATCATTATTAACATCCTTTAATTATGTAACAAATACCTATTTACAAAACATTAAAATTCCATATCAATAATGTATGATCTTCTAAACATTTCTGAAATTCTTTTGATGTTTTATAGATAAATTCTATGCCTCTATATTCTTAACATGGATACACAGTTTCAAAAACAATTTTTAGAGATTATATTTCAACAATTAATTTAATATTTAAATATACTTTCCTTATAAATTATGAGATATTAGATATTTTATATCCTCATAAATGATAATATTGCATGGACCTTTCGAATCAAAGCATTTTCTACTCAGTTCACATTCATGTAGTGGTCATTTATTGAGTTATCATAGTCATTAATCAAATCCAAAATTCATCGAGGATATATATATATATATATAGAAATCATTATTTAAGAATATATAAATTTTAGTTTTACGATATGTATACTCAAAAATGTTTCTTGGAAATGAGAAATCTTCTATATCATTAACTAATAAAATACCCTAACTAAAATTAAATCTGGAGGTTGAAAATTATTATTATCAACATTAAATAACAAATTGGCCTAATATATTTCCATGCCATTCTTTTTTTGGAATCATTACATACCCTTGATTGATTCATCACTGTATATCCTAAATACATTACCCTTATATTGATAGAGTGAGAAATGGTTCACTAGCCATCCTTCATTTCAGGTAAATGAATATATCATCCCATTTATTAGTCAAAAAAATTAATCTCCTCTATGAATACGTTTAATATGGATTAGATATTGATGAAAAAATAATTATTAAGAAATAATATTGTCTATCCAAATTATGAAAAAGTTGTACCTTACTCACTTTTTTTATCTTGGTAAATTATTCCATATGTTCCATCTTTGATAGATATATGGATATATCTTCACATAAAAATATATTCCACAATAATTAAACATTAGGATGCCAAATTAACACATGATAAATGTTTTATAAAATCAACATGTGTTGTTTATTTCGTATAATACTCATGTTAAATTAATGCTCTATGTTTTACATGGAATATGTAAGAATATCATCAATAATAGGTACTACAAACAAATCATTGTAATATAAAATTAATATATTTAATACAACAATGACTATGATATGAGATTTATTATAGAAAATGTCATTTTGATAATTTTGCAGTGTTTATACCTGATACACATGGGTTTCATGAATATGTATTCATATTTAACCATTAATTGATTGTGTCCTGTTAAAATATCAATTCAATAACAATACAAATCTCATCCTAATAGATCATATAAATTAAACATACTTGGAAAAAGAAAAATATTTACGATTATGGTCAAATTTTTTTCCTAATAAAAAAAATTAACTAGTGATTAATGTTTATTTAGAACAAAAAGAACATGTGAAACCCTTAGTGATGCACTGGGTTTAATGAATAACTTATATATATTCTCCAAAATTTTCTCTTTAATTACTATAAATCAATAAGGTGTATTCTATATAGATTAAACGAAATGGGTGTAGAAATAGGTATGGTTTATATAAATAACATCAATTCACAATTTAGAGAATGATAATAAACAATTTGATTTAAATATCTACATCCTCCTCTATAATATGAATATCATCAAGTTTCAGATTCCCCCAACCATTCGTGATAAACACATGCTTTGAATATTAATCATTTTACATACCATTGAATGAATTTCCATATGATTTTAATGATTATATAAATACATGTATGAAATTATATTTTGGTTTGAAATTTCAAATTTGAAATCACGTCCTATATAACATATATGGGAATTACATTACAAAATCCAATCTATTCACTAAATAACATATAATTAAACTATAGGGAAAATAAATAAATATTATCAAAAAAATTACCACAATCATCAATGATATATTAATCAAGGACATTGTATGAGGTCATCATACAATTATGAGTCTTCACTACTCATTCATCATCAAATAAAGAATCTGGTAATTTCAAAAATTGGAAAACAATTTTCATATAATGTTTTCATTCATTCCAAAATTATATATGATAGAAACTGTTCTATAGTTTATGGTATGTGTACCATTCAAAACATTGTTATCATAACCCACCTCGAAAATATTTATTGAATTATACTTCAAATCTTCTATTCAATTGATAGGTTACCAGGATCAATTATATTTTGTAGCCCTAAAATTTGAGAATGTGTTAGCATAATTGTCATACTCCTTACATTTAAATCATCATAGTGTGGGTGAGGCATTTTCTGGATAATAATCTCTATTCACATTATAAACTAACATATTACCATCACATAAACATTTGATATCTCAAGGACCATACTTTAAACAAATAATGTATTTACTTATCCCTATAACATTGTTCCTCTACATATCCTTAATCAATTTTAGCATAAACAATGACTAATTTTATTATATCCATGATTTCATTTTTATAATTCCCATCACATTCCATTCATTATTCCATTTCAAATCGTTGATATTTATATATAACAATAGTCTCCCTTTATACATTGTTAGAGTATATAAAAATTTCATAAATTAATTTTTTTCCATTATAAATAATTTCTATATGAGATTTTATTTTATTCCTTTTAATAATTAGGAAATAAAATATATATTTTTGTTCACTGATATGACCAAAAATATACCTCAATTGTGTTGTAAAATATTCCTCTGACGTACTAAAATTTTCATCATCAATCATATAAACATTATGGAATTCGGTATCTATTTTCATGTAATTAATATATGGAAAGTAATTAATTAAAAATAACATTCTAATCTCATCCAAATATCTAGTATAAATTTAATAATGATTAATTATATTCATTATTATAGAACAAGACAGACTTTATTCACCATCAAAATAATAAAAAGTGAAAAAAATTTATTCAGTCTTTGATAACTAGATGATGGAAAATATCATATTTGTTGTACTATTTTTTTGTATCTTGTGGATTTATAGACCCTATCAATACCTTTGGATGTAATGATATGGAAGACTCTGTAAAATTATGTCTTTTATTTTGATCATTTGTAAGGAAATATTTTATCATGGATTCATAATGATAAATTTTAATAAAAATAAGATTTTTTATTGGAACACCAAAAATATATTGTTTCTTATGTAAATAGTCACGTCATTATCAATCACAATATCAATTAATATGGTTTCTTTAGGTTTCATTCATTTATTAAAAATAGAAGAATAGTGTAAGTATTAATAATTATATTGATAATCATTATAGTCATGAAAAATCATTCATGGGATGTCTAAATCATGACACATTATTTTAAATCAATGACACATTTTTTAACCTAGTTAATTAATGGTCATATTCTATTGAAACCCTTTTGTATTTGTTTGTAATGAAAATATGAATTATGAAATTCATATTTATTTTGAGTAGCTTGATTTTTGTATCATATTAGGCCCACAAGTATTTCATTCTTGAGGATTATGATAATACATAATCTTCCCACACTAATTTTTTACCCCATTTTGAATCTTTTCTATAGCCACATCCTCTTTATAGTATCCATATATGGATGTTTTTACAATGAAGACCACATGTAATTAATTACCACAACATAGAAATTTTTTCTGTATATAGGCATATCCAATGTTTTATAATAAAATCTTATCTATGCTTGTAATAAAATGTAAAACATTCAATGATACCAATTATACCAACCCAAAAATTTCATAAAAAAATATAATAAGAATATTGACGTGGTTTCATTACTAATCACTGTGATAAACAAGATAATAGAAAGCGATTTGGGTCATTGTAAATAATGAAACCAAAATAACTGGTATATAAATGAATCATGTCATCTCACATTATATTCTTCACAATAATAAACCCACATATACATATCAACATTAAAATCATTCTTCGTATACTATGGATTAGGAGACATAACAATGGTTATAATTTGATTCTTAATAAGGGTAATCAATTGAGATAAAAATGAAAAATTATTAATAATATGAGACTAATGGTATGAGAATATTATCTTAACCATAAAAATCATACCCAAAAAATCATATATAAAACATGAATCATTTTATAAATGATCTCAATATATAAGAAATAAATCATAAAGGAATAAAACAATATTACCTATAGCACCAAAATAATAGAATTAGAGCATGTAATAAAAGAGTTTCATAAAATGATTCATATATTTTTCATATATATAATATATCATGAATAACCACCATTAAATTAATCACATTTTAGGCTTTGTGTTACTACTTATCGACCCATATCGAGTATAGGATAAACATTTGTGTACCTCCTTTAGAGCTTATTATAAGCTATTGTGTGGACTATATTGGGATTGGGACAACCAAATGAATACCCATTTTCCTAAAAAATCATTAATATCATTCTAATTTATTAGATAAATATATAATTATAGGCACCAAAAAAATTGTTACTTAACACTCGTATGCAATACACAAGATTTTGTAAATATTTATCATTCTATCATAAAATCATATACCAAAAAAATATAAATTGGTATTTCTCGGCAATAAAACTTAACCAAAAAGAAACATAATCAGATGGTATCAAAGAATCTTATATCTTGTTTAACATAATTAGCCTTAATTTTTTATAACATAGATAAATTATTCTTTTTAATAATATGATATAAAATTTATAGAGAAAATGCACATATTATATAAAAATTAAATAATTAAAATAAAAATATTTAAAAAGAATTATTGAAAATTATTACCCGAAATTTAATAGTGTAAAATCTAAAAGGGATCTTCATATTATTTTGGGGTCATGATAGAGGGATGTTATAGATGTTACGTGTGTGTAATAATAGTTATTCTTTTCACATATTCAATAAAATGTGATAATTAAATTGTTTAAAAGAAGTAAAAATGCCCAATATAATATATTTTTTATAAATTAAATAATTGGAAAAAATTTATTTAAAGAATCATACTATAATATTAAATATATTATTGATCATACTTTTACATAATATGTTAACCGAATAAAAATTTCAGACAAAATAGAATATAATTTTTTTCTCTATAAAAAAATATTTTGATATCTTTATTACTTAAAGATGAAAAATGAAATGAAATAGTGTATTCAATATAAATTAATATATAATAAGAAAATTTATTTTCTTTTATTCATAAATAAACCATGTATATAATGGGATAATAACATAAAACCAAAAAATTAAGTTTTAATTTCTTAATAAGATCATTATACTACATTATAGAATATAAAAATATATTAAACTAAAGTAAAAAAATTAAAATCATTTAATATCATATATTAACCAATTCAATCCTTCTACAACCTATTAATTGTTTATATCAAAAAAATCGCTTCTTTGTGTGTAAATAATTTTATTTTTTCTGTAAATATTCTATTTTGTTGTTCCGGTCCATGTACATTGATCATGGATCTATCATTATCAAATATTTATTAATAATATATATATATATATATTAATTATATTAATATTTATAATTATCAAACAAATTTTTCAGTGACTAATGAATATAACTTTCCTAGATAATGTTTTTCATTTATATGCATGAATATAGTTTTAATTTTCTATTAAAAATAATGAAATACAGATAAATGCTATTTTAAAATTACATAACTATAATTAAAAAACTAAAAATGTCTATAAATATTTAATCCATCATAATGAACACACTATAAGGGGATTTGTGTAAAATTAATTGTATCTCTATGTGGAGGCGGTCGTACAAAACTATGTGTATTGATACTTACATTTTCAACATGTTGGAAAATTTGTTTGATATAATTGGTTACATAATAATAATATTATATATGAATATTTATTATAATGAATTTACTATTTTAGGATAAATAAAATTTATGTAGATGAGGATTAATAAGAAATAAACTGAAAAAGTTCATTAGAATGACTATTCTTCAATGATATACCTCCTCTATATTGATTCAAATAAAATTTTGAAAAGTCATTTATGAATAAATAAACTTATAAATATTGACCATGTATTCTTATAAGAAATTTAAGATGACATTAGATGATCTTGGTGGCATATATTACTGTCAAATTGAGTGAGTATTGGTGTTTATTTTATTCTGGGTAGATGACCGAGGATGAATTTCATAAAATAATAAAATATATTAACTGCATACTCAAGAAAAAATGGTCCATATTGGATCATGATATAATATTATATGTGATTGAATAATAATATACTATGGAAATATGATCCATAATTTTTTATCAACTAATTGAGCCCATATATCATTAGATTAAACTCCCATTAAACCCATTTTAACAATTATTATAGTAAAAAAATATCCTAAGGTACTATTTATTATGAAAAAAAATTATTTCATACATACTAAGTAATATCAATTATTATTATTAAAAATATGGATTCCATTTAAACTAAAACTATATCTATAAGTGGATGAATTTTATATTATATTAATCCAAACAAATTTTAAGAAACCAGTTTTCTTAAAAATTGTTTTTTAAAATTATTATTATTACAAAATTAAGAATAATATCAACGCTGATGACATTAATAGGATAACATTTAATCAAAACGTTTTATTATTATTTTAAATTCATCTCAAGAAATTTGGGCCTTATAAATAACTCATGGATCAGGTATTATTTTAAAAAAATTTGTATTTCAATATCTATTTTAACATTTAATATATTTAGAAATATCTAAAAATGTAAAAGTAATATAATTATGAATTGTTTATTTTAAAAACTTATCATTTTTATGAATAAATTTTCCTAGAATTTGAATATATAAATTATAATATTTTATAACAAAAAAATTATTTCAATAATAAAATATTTGTTTGGAACATAATTTGGCTTCGCTATAAATTTACTGTCTAATTCAATGAAATCAATAAATAGTTATCTATCATGTAGTACAAATATACATATATTTAATAATTTTTTAATCCTATTCATGGATTCAAATCTATCATCTTGTTTATAATTATGTAATAAATCTTTTTTCTTTTAAATATGAGGTTTAATATATAAAATTCTATCGAATACAATATATTCACTTCAATGTAATAAATAAATAAATATATGTGTACATATTCTTATTGTATTAGTATCCTTATACCCAAAGTATAAAATTTTCTTTTCTCACTTAAAGTAAAATATAATATGCCTTAATGTGTATTTACAAGGATTATATTTATGATGTAATATTCACAATAAATCACTTTTAATATTATTTTTCTCCGACACAATCCACACACCCAAAAAAATGAAACAATGTAACCAATATTATAAATATAATTTAGTTTTATTGGGTAAATTTATTAATCATTATCTAAATAAATTTCTTGAAAATTGAAAAAAAAATCATATAATGATTGGTACACCTCCTCAATGAATAATTCAAATCATTTTTCTTGACCAAATTCATGGATTAATATATATTTTTTAATTTATGTTAAATATATGGAAAACTAGTCTAATATATTACATTCATATTCTATGATATTTTTCTTATCATTTAATATTATAACCTGAATATGATTCATGTCGGTCAGTAAAAGTAAATAAATGGACTAATCATGTAACACACCATGATTTCATAGTATGTTTTCTCTTTAAAGTAATTTATTATTTTATATTGCATGCAACATCTACTAAGCTTGCTTTATTTGCAAGATTTAGTTTTTTTTTGAAACAATACATTAGTATTATAATTATTTAAAATGATATATTTATTTTCAATTAAATACTGTAATATGAATAGTGAAAACAAATTCAAATATTATTTATAGTGTTTTCATATATATAAAAAATATTTATAAAGAAATTTATATGTTTTGGTAAAATAGTATTATATTATGAAAAAATATTTTCCTAAAAGAACTACTTTTTATGTCTTTTAAGAATAGTTATAAAATTAATATTAGAAAACGTTAAAAATTTAATTTGGTAATATATAATTCATTATTTAATTTGGAATATCAAAATTAGAATAAGGTTATTTTTTTAATTTTTCAAACAACATTCAATTTTTGATGAATAGTGAAAAATACTACATAGTATATGAAAAACTGACTTTTTGATTTACATAAATATTTTTAATCAAAATATAACTAAATTTAAAAATATATACGTATTAAATGTATTAACCCAATGTAATTCATTGGATTCATGAAAAATGGATATTCCTCCCAAATTGTTTTACTGATCAATTTCAACTATGTCCACATCATTCACTAGATATTTTTCATGGATGAGGTTGATTTATTAAAATTTTATCATCTATATTGAGTTATTATATGTTTGTCTATGGATGTACTATTTTAATAACATTCATGGTTTATACTAATGTATTTACATTTTGTATTCTAGTGTTAATATGAATGTTTGTGTTATGTTTTTCCCTTTTCATATGTGTCATTCATTGGATATGGTATGTTAAAGGAGGGTTCATCTCTAGACTAGATGTGTCGGTAGGTCTAATGAGACAAACTTGTGTCTTGGCACAAGTGTTTGGAATAATATTTGTAAATATTCTTGGAACAGGGCCATAATGCAGTAGTGATTATGTCCGGCATTATGTATTACCTTGATATGAAAATAGTTATTACATGTGATTATTTTACTAGTAAAATATCCATGTGCGTGTTTATATAGTAATTTTTTATTTATTTGTTTCCATATTAGGTTCAATATTATGTTTATAAGTATGTTGTTTTGTATACATCTTGACATAAAATTTTCTAGGTTTTTCTAAATCATTTACCCTTAATCAGATTCAAATCTCACCCCGTTCTTATATTTTATTTTCCCAAGATACCACGATGTGTATAATTATTGATATTAAGTGTTATGTTAGGGGAATAATTTCATTCTATAAGTATTATATATAAATATCTTACATAAGAAATTATAATGTAATGTTTCTGTATGTAATCTATTTTATAAGACCACTAAAACATTTGGTCCTTCGGGACTTGATTCCTCATGATCGTACCAATGTATAAAAATAGTGCACCTGCTTTGGGATTCTGGGGTTGGGATGTTACATTTGGTATTAGTGGAAGATTAAAAACAACATGTAAATTGATTTAGAGATATTATATTAGGAATTATAACTCAATGTTTGACATAGAGGATAAGTATAGAAGAACCTGTTGAAATTTTGGTAACGATCATAGATATCCATGGATTAATCCTATGATGTTATAGTTTGAAAATACCTTACTTTGATATTGTGGTTTTTTTCAAGGAGATATTTTCACACCCTGTGCTTTCTGGTCATTGTTAAAGAGGTTAGCTAGAAGGCTTTGTATTAACATTGATTTCGATTGAAATTATGGTGATTTTAGGAATCAAAATTAGAAAATGAATGGAGAGAATGATATTTTGATTAGGCTGAATTCGTTATCACAATATATTATTAATAATTTCATCATTGGTGAGAGCACTAACTCACTTCATAAGAGTAAGATTAATGTCTATAAATGATTAAATAGTATAAATCATAGAAGAAAAATTATTTTGTTTCCAACATGTCAAAAGGAATGGAAGAAGAACCCTGAGGAATAACACAAATGGAGGGAAATTTGTTATCCTTGAGGGAAAAAGGGTCATAGAGTATCCAATTTTTATTGTGTTCAATGTCACATCAATGGATATCATGGGCATTACCCAACTCAATTCTCAGACATAAGAATATAACTCTGAACTAAGAAAGGACATGTTCCATTCCAACTATTAAATTACTAGGAATGAATTATTTATGTATTTGGATACAATAATTATGAATCTTCAAAACCATTTTGTGATGTATTTTTATATTGGTATCAGATTATATAAGGATTATTCAGTTTATTTTTTTCAGTACGGATTTTCATGATTATGTTGACTTCATAAAAAGGACAAGAAATATAATTTAAGGTTAATATTATATTTGGAGAAAATATGAGTGTGGTAATTATATCCCTTAATATTTTACTTATCTTAAGAAAATAATATTATGTTTGAATAAGAAAATTGG
Organism: Viscum album; assembly: GCA_963277665.1. Taxonomy (NCBI): domain Eukaryota; kingdom Viridiplantae; phylum Streptophyta; class Magnoliopsida; order Santalales; family Viscaceae; genus Viscum; species Viscum album. The sequence goes on along the minus strand of OY728127.1, from coordinate 2,100,416,766 downwards.
ATAAAGCATGTTTCTTGAGAACTAATTTTAGATTATCTGACAAGTGGGTTATGCTATCATTAATGATGTGTACAAATTTTTTGGACCTAATGAATACTCATATATGTTTTGGTGCAAGGAAATATGCATGTTTTCAATAACGATATCTGATAATTCTAGTTGTTACCTTGACCCAAGAGAATATATGATGAAGGTGTTCACATGTTTGGAAGGTGACAACCACGAACTCCCTATGGGATATGGAGGATAAATGCTAAGTAGGATTGGTTCACCTATTTCTAAAGTTTTAGGTTTTCATTTTTTTCAAGGATTGTAAAATTATCAATTATTGGAATGTATATGTTATACTCTAGTTAAAATTTTGTTATATAAATGTAATGTCTCGCTATAGGTGGATTCTGCAAAGGTGATAACTTATTCTAACAATTTTTTGTGACAAATGGAATGAACTATCATTCTATTTATACATATCATGATCTTCCAACATTGCAAGAATGAAAAATTCAGCATAATTTCCTTTTATAATAGATGGTGTTTAAAAAGATCAAAGTAGAACCTAATGATGATAATAAGAATATGATAGGTAATGAAATAAAGTATAATTTATTATGTTCTTATATTGATAGTAATCTAATCCCTCCAATTCAAGAAAAATATATCCAAAAATTGTGTATTCCAAATTCCTTTTTTTGTGGAATAGTTTATATTTTAAATCATCATAGATTTATGTCTTTGAGGCCTTAAATTTTCCATTTATTGTTCAGTTGTTTTTGATTAATGACTACAATCACTCCCTATAAATATATTATTTTCCTCTAATTATGTGTCTATAAATAACTAAAATTTTCTCTAATTAGAAACCCTAATTTTGTGGTGATTTTTTAATTTCCCTTTACCTATGATTATGAAAAATAATAATTAACCGTATTTCCAAAGTGGGATTTCCACAATGGTTTTTTTTCGATTTTCAACCTTTTATTTTCGAAGAACAATTTAAAATTGATAGGGAAAATTTTATTGAATTAGTGGATAATGTAAAAACTCCATATTTCATAATACGTTATAAATTTAATGTAATTTAGTAGCATATATTTTACACAACACCGACATGGTGTTAGTTATTTGCAAGATTGAGTTTCTTGTGAAACAACACATTTGTAATATAATTTTTTAAATGATATATTTATTTGTAAAATAAAAATAGTAATATGAATAGTGAAAAATAAATTATAATTTTTATTAATAATTTTTTCACATAAAGAAAACATATTTATAATCAAATGTATATGTTTTCTGAAAATAAAAAAATATTTACAAAAATTACCTTCTTAAAATAACTACTTTTTATGTCCTTTTGTGAACACTAATAAAATTAATTTTACACCCAACCAATAATTTAGATAGGTTAAATAGACTTCATTTTTAATTTTGAATACCAAAATTAGTTTACGGTGAATTTATGATTTTTTTATGAAATCATTAAATATTTTATGAATTCTGAGAAATACTGCATAGTATTTAAAAAACTGACTTTTTCATTTAAATAATTATTTTTATTAAAAATTTATCATAATGTAAAAATAGATACATATTTAATATATTAGTATAATGTAATTCAATGGAGTCATTTTATAATTATATTAGATATATAAAATTTTATTGAACATTTTAATGTCTATTACCCATCATCTAATCACATTTGTAATTTTACATAAAACGTAATTTTACCTCTTCTGCGAATTGAATTTAAAAAATATAACAAACAAGATTGTAATAAGTATTTATAATTTGGTTCAATTTGATGAAAATAATTTTTGGTGAACAGTAATTTTTTATTTTCATTTACCACTGTTAAAAGTAAATATAGTAATTAAAGTTAAAAATAATATTATAATGCTATAAAAATACCCCAACACATGTCCTAGTTTTATTGTTTAATTGTTTTTTCCTCAAAAATAAAACTCAAGACAAAAATAAGAACCTTTTTGATTTATTTTGTTATGATTATGATATTTATTATATTTTATTTAAAAAAGTATTAAAATTGATAAATTCAAATGTTAATAAATAAAAATTTATAATATAGGGTTACAGATAAGATAAATTTGACTATTAATATTTATTAAATAAATAAAAAAGTTTTTTTTTCATAATATTTTTTTATTTGAAATTTAAAATCAATAAATAAAAAAATTTATTTTTGAGACAATGATGATGGGGAAATTATCTTATTAATGAAGGATAAAAATAATTGATATAATAAATTTTAAAATAAATGTAAATTGCAAATTTAAATTCCATAAACAAATTTTCCAGGTGAATATGACATGTTAGGGTCGATTCAATGTACTTTTCTCGAAGTAATCATATTGTTATGACTTTCACAAAAAAGAAATACTAAATTGTATCAAAATTAACATAAATGAGTTTTTAAAAAAAATACTATTTTATTAAATGCCATAATTTTATTAAAAATCTCATATTCATCCAGATAACATAAATAATATTAGATATTTCATTAGTGTACCATTTTAGGTTCTCCTGTCATTTTATTGTAACTATATTAACCATGTAGTATAAAAATAGAGGATAACCTGGGAATAGTTAAACTATTAAACAAAGGGTTATATCAAATAGAAAAAGATAATATGTTGACCTAATCATGTCTAAAACCTATTGGAAGAATGAATTTAGGCTCATCCCCACCTTATCCTTGAAATAAGTCCATTTTTATATTGTAGAAATGTAAAATAGCTTTGTAATAATTTAACATTTCATGATTTTCCTAAAATGCTCCTCATCTGTCTTATAAAAGGGTACTTCCCCTTCTCTTATCTTCACTCAACCAAAGCCACTTGGCTCTACCATACCCTACTCAAGTCTCCTCCTGACTACCCTAACATCATCCTAGAGTCCTTAAATATATTATAAATCAAACCTAATGATACCTTTTGTTCAAATCAAAAGGAATCACCTAAAGAAGATTTAATTATTTAATCACCTCTTTCATATTTATTTTCTTCTAACACTTCCACTTTCCTTATTATTTCTATAATGAAATAGTAAATCAAGGAAAATCTATATTCTATGATATTATATTAATTATTATACATCCATATTCATCATTCAATATGTCCTATGAATAATAATGTCCCCATGTGTGCATACGTATGACTTACCGTCTCAACATCGTGGTGTAATTTGTTATTCAACATAATGTTAATTGGAAGGAGATAATGATGAGTTTTATGTATATAAATAATTTACATAACTTGATAATATTACAATATAATTAATATACCATCCAATTCCATAGCATTTTACTAGTATGTAAATGACATCGTCGCTCGTGTGTACGTACAGCTTACCGTCTCCACGATGCAATGCAATTTATTTACACATTCACCATTCAAAGATGATTATATATATATATATATTTATATATATATTTAACATGTATGTAATATATGAAATAATAATTCAACTATAAATGTGTGTGTTTGTGTGTGCGATTACATATATCTCATTCAAATACTTCCATTCATTATGATATAAAAACGAGATAAACTTTTATTTGTATGTACGGGCTACCGTATCCATAAACTGTGTATTCCATTTCATATTTCTATCGGTTATATATATTTATATTATGAATATATATGATATATAAATAATATTTTATATATTTAATGTAATTAAATCATGATATAAGTGATACGCTCAATAGTAACAAGTTAAAACACTTACGATAACGAAATTGATTATTACCCAAAATGATACTTTAACATTGAAATGATTATTAAATGTGTAGTATAATGTCATAAATGTATCATGTATGACATCATAAATAAGGATATCTTTTTGAGATAATTTAAAAACATACTATGGTCGTTATATAAAAGGTTAAACGTAACCTTGACAAAAGGGACGTACACAATAAGGGTTAATTCCTCAATCACATTATTATCATAGATTGTTAATGTTTAAGTATTTACTTGGACATATTTATCATCCAAGTACAAGTTTCAAAAAAAATTAAAAGGAATATTTAATGGTTTTATGGAAGGTACTCTTTAAATTGATCATCATTTTAATTATTTTAATGATTTATTTTTATAATTATTTTTAATTGATGTCCATGTTTTCAAAATGATTTTAAATATTTATTTATATGGACATGATTTTTTTAAAATGTTTATTAATTTGAAAATCATAAAATCTGTATTGGAAACATTGAATAATGAATCTCTTCTAAATGAATTCCTTTATAAATTGTTTGACTTTTAAATGATTTCATGAAAAAGGGAAATTCCATTAAAAAGGTTTTACAGCTAAATTTATATGATGTAAACATCATTCAATTGATATTATTCATTGTTGAGGATGATTTATTATAATATAATCTTCAATATTGAGTTATGATATGTTTTACTATAGATGTTCTATTTATACACCATTCATGGTTTCATGATAATGTATTGACATTTCAAAATATTGTTTAATACCAATGCTTATGTTCTGTTTCCCCATCTTCATATGAGGAATGAATTGGGAATAGTATGTGACTCTTGGGGCTCGCTATAGCCCCTTGATTCGTTGGTAGGTCTCATGAGACAATATTGTTTCTTTGGACAAGTCCTTGATAGAATATTTGTGAATGCTCTTGCCACAAGGCCTTGACATAACAGATATTATGTCCCAAATTATGTATTCCCTTGTTATGAAATTAGTTATTACATGTGATTATTCATCTACTAGAATAACCATTTTATATTTTTGTTATAATGCTTGATTTATTTTTTCTAAATTATGTTATATTTTATTTTTCAAAGGATTTTGTTTTTGTTATATATCTTACCATAAAAGTTAATATCTTCTGATAAATCAATTACCCTTACTATGCTTCTGAGCTCACCCATTTCTTCTGTTTTATTTTCCCAACATGCCACGAAATGTATTATGATTGATATACATGGTTAAGATAAGGGAATAAAGGAATTCTCATAGTATTAGATATGAAATATTTTATGTTATAAATTGAAATGTAATGATCATGTATGTAATATATATTCCAAGAACACTAAATAAATCATCCTTTGGGACTTGATTCCTTGTAATGATGCCAATGTATTAAAATAATGCACTAACTCCTGGCTTCTGGGTTTGGGGTGTCATAGTTGGTATCAGATTAATATTATCAACAACCATAGAGATATATTTGGAAAAATTATATTATGGATCATAACCCTACGATTGAATTGGAGGATATGTATAGAAGAACCCCATAGAATTTTTGTAATCATCATGAAAACCCTTGTATTAAACCTATGATTTTCAAGATTTAAAGTACCTAGCCTTGATTATGTGGTTTTCTTCAATGAGAGTTTTCCTCACCCAATTCGTTCTCATCTTTTTAAATTGAGCTTACTGGAATTAATTTTATTAACTTTTAGTATAATGTAAAATATGGTGATTTTTTGCAACAAGATCAGATAATGACTAGAGAGAAGGATTATGTGATTATTCATAATTAATTATCATGATATATGATTATCAATGTGATCTTTGATGACATTTATAACTAATTTCCTAAGGGGATGATGAACATCTATAAATGTTCAAATTTTAAGAGTCATATAGAAAAAATGATTTGGTTTCCTACATGTTAAGAGGAATGGAATAAGAACCCTATGGAATACCTCTAATGGAATAGAAGATGTTATCTCTCCAGGAAAAAGGGTCATATAGTGACCAATTGTTATGGAGTTCAATGTCTCATCTATTTAAATTCAGGAAATTACATAACTCAATGCCCATACATATGAATCTACCTCTAAACTAAGGAAGGACTTCTTCCATGAAAAACATTAAATTGGAAGGATTGAAGTAATTATGTATTTGGATATAATAATTATGGATCGTCAAAAATAGTTTATGAAGTTTATATATATTGGAATCAGATTATATACATACTATTCAGTTTATGTTTTTATATAATTATTTATAAGAATATGTTAATTTTATTTAAAAATAATATAATTGATTTATGGTAAGATTATATTTGGTTATCATATGACTAATGTAAATATAACACATATTATATTCCTTTTGTTAAGATAATTATTTTATGTTTGAATAAGTAAATTTTCTGATGCATGTTTCTTGAGAATGTTTTTTTAGATTTTCCGAGAAGAGGGTTATGTTATCATTGATGAAGTGTACCGATTTTTTGGACATAAGGAAAAATCATCTATGTTTTGGAATCAAGAAACATGTCTGTTTTCAACAAGGATATCTGATAATTTTGGTTGTTACCATGAATCAAGAGAATATATGGTAAAGGTGTTAACATTTTTGAAACGTGACAACCAATAACTGTCCAATGTGGTTTGGGAGATATATAACCAGCCAGTTTAGTTCACCTCTTTCTAATGTTTTAGATTTTCAGTTATCGTAAGGATAGATATGTTATCCGTTGATTGATAATATAATTTATGCTCCATTTTATCTTTTTTAAATTAATTTATTATATCACTATTGGTGTACTTATGAATATGTGATAAAAGTTTCTAACTCATTTGGTGTGAAAAATGGAATGAACAATCATTCTATTTATGGATTGATCGTACCACGATTCACTGTTTTATTCCACCCTTACACCGCAGTTTTAAACTAGTTTTTACTGAATATTCCAAATATAATAATTAATTGAACTTTATGTTTGAATCAATCAATTAGTTTTAATCAATATTATAAGGGGAAATGTTTCTTGTTTTTATTATTTCAATGTAGGTGGAGATTATGGAGGGTCTTGGATGACGTGGAAGAAAAATGGGCCAAAATTGCATGTATCCATGAACATATGTCCACTGTTTTGCATAGTACACGAAATCTGTGTATCCAAATGGGCTGAAATTTTGTGGACCTGTCCAAATTTTAATTGGATACATTTCATATTTAGGAACCCAATTCTGATTCGGCTTCTATGGGATTCATCCGAACTGATCTGTCCAAGACACCGAATTTGGACCAAGTCAAATGCAGTGTGCTGTATTTTATCAATATCGTTATCTGTAATTGCCCAAATGGTGCCACAATTTCAGTGGAGATAGTAAAGAAGTAGGGGTGAAACTTTTCAGTTTTCACCAAAGCGATATAAGACTGTCTGAAGGCTGAAACGCGTGGCACAATTGGATTGAAAAAATATGTGTGCCTAAAACCAACTTCCAAATTTCCTATAAAATGGCACCTTGAGATCCCCATTTGCATGTTCGACCAAGAGGTAAGGTTATGACATTTTGGAGTCCCCAAGAATTCTTCTCAACATCCCTAGAAGTTCTGGAGGCTATGGGAGTTTCTACTTCAACATCATCTTCTTTTTCCCCTCCCATGTGTTTCTAAACCCCTTGTGATCACCCGGGGAGGAACGTGTTGTAAATCCCAAGATTCATGTCGTAATATTTGAATGATATTTTTAATTCTAGGTTGTTGTGTTGTTTTCATCATCCTCTATTCTTATTTTATTGAGTTATGTACTGGTATGTCATCCTCAACTCATATGATCATGTTTGGGGGTACCCTTTCATGTGATGTTTCACACACCGTTCACCACTTTCTTTTCCCCCTTTCAATTGCGGTGCTTGTGTGATTCATATTGGTCAATAGAACTCACAAAAGATCTATAAAGGACATGTACATTTTTTTCATCGTATAAAAATTAAATAACATGCAAACCTGGTGAGCACATCAAATTCTTCATGTGTTTCCTTGGTGAGTTACGGTTATGATGTCGAACACAAATCACCCAATCATCGACGGTGTCTGGTGAATCGTTATGTGTTTTCAACTGAACCCTAGGAGGTATCCTAGTACACACTTAGTAACATTCATGTTCTAGGTGGTAAAAACCAGGGATTAAAATATCACAACCCCATCCCTTGAAGCGATGAAGGATGAGCATCACGAGGCTTCCCCAGGTTGATCACGTTTAATCAATCATGTTCATTTTTTTTATCGCTTTAATTTTCTATTTTCATCAATAATCATAAAACCCCCAAGTTTTAAAAAACCTAATTCAACTTCTACATTCATAATCTAAGACATATTTTTAAATTAATGATCTAAGGATCCATAGAGAGACGACCTAGGGTTGCTGTTATACTGTAGAAATTCTAGTCAAAATTAAACAACTAATTTGACGCGCTCGACAACGCGATTAAATTTTGGCTCCATTGCTGGGGATCCAAGATCATTTTTTTCTTTATTTAATTTTATTTAGTTATTTTACGTCTTAATTAGTACTCCTCTAAATACCCCACCCCCATTTTATTTTTTTTGTTTTGGGTTTTGTCTTTATTTTTTGTTGTTTTTGGTGTGTTCTTTCTCTCTCTCTGTCTCTCTCTCTTCTTCTCCATCTCCCTCTCTAATTCTATAGTATAAAATAATATTCTTCTTTCACCTTTCGTAAGTTTGTTTTATTTTATCCATATAAAATAAAAAAACAAAAAAAATCAATCATTCAAACTGGACATCATTGTTGCATGACAAGATCTAGTAAAGATACACTACTTGAATTTGACCCTAAAATTGAAAAGTCACTTCACACACAAATCAAGGCATTTTGAGAAGTTCAATCAGGTAAAATTTAGGAACACCTTGTGATATCGCAAGTGTTCCAAAACCAATCAATAATTAAACCAAATCAAACCCCAAAGATCATGGCTGTAAATAACAGAACATTAAAAGAACTGACGACCCCAGATGTGGAGTACCAACCTGTGTACATCCAATATCCTGAGGAAGCGGCCAATTTTGAGCTATTATTAGGACTCATCCACCTCCTTCCAAAATTCCATGGTCTTCCCGGAGAGGACCCTCACAAACATCTAAAGGAGCTTCACATAGTGTGCTCCACCATGAAACCCCCAAATGTGTCTGAGGACCTCATTAAGTTTAGGGCCTTCCCTTTATCGCTTGATGGTGTATCCAAAGATTGGCTATACTATTTTTCTACCACGATTGGGGGATGGAATGACCTTAAAAGACTCTTTCAAGAGAATTTATTCCCTTCCTCCCGAACTGCGTCAATTAGGAATGAAATTTGTGCCATTAGGCAGTTACAAGGAGAGACCTTCATGAATATTGGGAGAGATTCAAAAGACATTGCTCAAGCTTCCCCCACCACCAGATTAGTGAACAACTTTTAATTAAATACTTCTATGAGGGACATATCCCCATGGATTGTGGAATGATTGATGCTGCAGCTTGTGGTGCCCTAGTGGACAAAACTCCTTCTATCGCTCATGACTTAATAGCCAACATGGCTCAAAATGAACAACAATTTGGTACATGATCTATTGCACCAACCCGAGGAGTTCATAAGGTAAGTCGTTCAGCCTTATAAAAAAAGGTAGATACTAAACTTGATGAGATGCATACCCTTATAAGGCAATTAGGTCAAGCACATGGTAACTCACACTCTACTTCTATTCCATTTCATTGTGGTATTTGTTCTGATAACACTCATTTTTCTGACCAGTGCCCACAACTTCAAGATTCATCTAAGTCCTGTGCAGCTTTGTTCCTAGGGCATCCATTCCAATAAGAACCTCCCATCATGCAAGAACCATTTAGGCCAAATCCAAACCCCGGGTGGTAAGCACACCCACAATACCGTCAAGGAGGAAACTCAAGCTACCCCAAGCAAAACTGCTATCAACAACGCCAAGGTATGAAACCTTCTTATCCTTCAACATCTCAAAACAATCATCCTCATCCCAAGTCTAAACCAAGCCATGAGGATATGTTGAAGAAAATGGAAACCCAGAACCTCCAGTTCCAACAAACCACACAATCATCTATTCAAGACCTATGAACCCAAGTGGGGAAATTGGAAAACACCATCAGTGAGCTTAAGATGCAAGGATCTGGACAACTACCATACCAACCCATTGCCAATTCAAAGGACAAAGGTAATGTATGTGCAGTTACACTTCATAGTGGTAAAAAAGTTTCTCCTTCTACTGATTCTGCACAGCAAGCATGTCCCCCTAATGAAAACTCTCTTTCCCAACCCTCAAAAATTTCATGTAATGAAAAACAGAACAAAAAGGGCAATCAAATTATCATTGATGATTCAAATGAACAATCAATGAATCTTCCTTTCCCTCAAAGACTCTCTAAATAAAATAAGAACTTTGATAATGAAATTGACAATGAAATAATGGATACATTTAAAAAAGTTCAAGTTAATATTCCATTGTTGGATGCAGTCAAGATAATTTTCCATTATGCCAAATTTCTTAAAGAGAATTGAAACCATATAAGGTGGTTGAAGGGGAATGAGAGAGTCCACCTAGGGAGGAATTTCTCGGCCTTGATTCAACCAGCAATGCCAACTAAATGCAAGGATCTGGGCACATTCACGATACCGTGTACCATAGGGGAGACCTTCTTTTCAGATGCTATACTAGATTTAGGTTCTTCCATTAATGTGATGCCTCACTCTGTGTATACTTCTCTACAGGTTGGAGAGCTTCAATCAATAGGAATTATCATGCAACTTGCCAACCGGAGTACAACGCATCCAAAAGGAGTGATTGAGGATGTCCTTGTTAGAGTGAAGAATCTTATCTTCCCTACTGATTTCTACATTCTTGAGAGGGAAGATACCCGGACCCAAGGACACACTCCTCTCATACATGGGAGGCCATTCCTCAAAAAAGCACAGACGATCATTAACATTCACAATGGTACATTTTCCATGGAATTTGGTGGAGAAAAGGTATGTTTTAACATCCTTGAGGCTATGAATCGCCCCGTTGAAGAGCACTCCACTCTTCCTGTCTATTCGATGGAAGTGCTCTCAAACGATTCACACACATACAATTTTCTCCTCAACCCAAACTCTGATTCATTTTTGTTTTCCTCACCCTTGGATGATTTGAGTTTTGATCATGTTTTGAGTGTTGTGTGGGTTCGGAAAAATGTAAACTTTGTGCTTTAATTGATGAGTGTGTTTATTCTGAGGTACCCATGACTATCGATGATTCTACAAATCTCATTTCAATAGATTATCTTTCCTTTGAGAATAAACATGAGAAGATAGATATTTTCATGTACCTCACTCCCCCTAAATCCACTCCCTCAATCCAAAAACCCTTGGTGTTGGAATTAAAACCACTTCCATCAAATTTAAAATATGCCTATATTGAGGGTATTGACCATTTTCCTATCATTATTTCCAATAACCTCTCTCCACAATAGGAATCGAAACTGGTCAAAGTTTTGAGAGAGTTAAAAAAGGAAATAGGATGGACATTGGCTGTTATTCCCGGGATTATCCCATCTATTTTTATACAGAATATACTTTTGGATGATGAGGCTATGCCCGTAAGGCAGGCTCAATGCCGGTTGAATCCCACTCTCCATGAAGTGGTAAAATTGGATGTCAGTAAATTACTTGTTGCATGGATCATTTATCCTATATATGATAGTAAATGGGTTAGCCCATTTAAAATTGTGCCTAAAAAACAGGAATAATAGTTGTGTCAAATGAAATGAATGAATTGGTTCTAATGCATGTGCAAAATAGTTGGCGAGTCTGTATTGACTACCGTCGACTGAATCAAGCCACACGAAAGGACCACTTTCCTTTACCTTTCATTGACCAAATGTTAAAACGATTGGTAGGTACATCCCATTATTGTTTCCTTGATGGCTATTTGGGTTATTTCCAAATCCATATATCCCCTGAGGACTAAGAAAAGACTGTATTTACCTATCCATTTTGCACATTTTCATACATAAGGACGCCATTTGGTCTATGTAATGCTCCTGGTACATTTCAGAGATGTATGTTGAGTATTTTTTCAGTGTACCTTGAGATTTATATAGAAGTCTTTATGGATGATTTTACAATTTATGGTTCTTCTTTTGATAATTGTTTGGAACACCTAGGTTCTGTCCTCCACCGCTGCATTGAAAAAGATCTTGTTTTAAATTATGAGAAATTCCATTTTATAGTTGAGCGGGGGATAGTTCTTGGGAATGTCATATCATATAAGGGAAATCAAGTTGATAAATCTAAAATTTAATTAATTTCAACCCTTCCATATCCAAAATTTGTTCGCGATGTGCGATCTTTCTTGGGTCATGCTGGTTTTTACCGCCGATTCATTAAAGAATTTAGTAAGATTTCATTTACATTGTCTCGGTTATTAAAAAAGGATTCTGAGTTAGTTTTTGATAAAAATTGTGAGGATGAATTCAATTGACTAAAAAATAGTCTCACATCACCTCCCATAATCAAACCACCAAGGTGGGATCTCTCCTTCGACTTCTGTGTGATGCCTCTAACTTTGCCGTTTGGGCAGTTTTATCACAATGGGTTGAAAAGGATCCTCATGTATTTGTGTATGCCTCGCGTACCCTTGACCCTACCCAGTTAAACTACACAACCACTGAAAAATAACTCCTATCTATTATTTTTTCCTTGGAAAAATTTCGTTCATATCTTCTTGGGTCAAAAGTGATTGTGTTTTCTGATCATGCTGCCCTTCGTTTCCTCTTAAGGAAACCTGAAGCCAAACCCCACCTCATTCGATGGATGCTCCTCCTCCATGAGTTTGTCCTTGAGATTAGAGATAAGAGAGGTGTATAGAATGTGGTAACTGACCACATTATTAGGATTTCCCCACCATTGGACCATCATGTTGACTCACCCCTACCCATTGGAGAATTCTTCCCTCATGAGAACCTTTGTGATGTTGTGGACCATACCCCCTAGTATGCAGACATTTTTAATTTTCTAGAAACATCTAGGGTCCCCCCAGATTTTAGCACTTCACAGTCCCAGAGACTTAAGCATGATTCTTGTTGGTACATTTGGGATAACCCATACTTGTGGAGAATTTGTAGTGACGAAGGAGTTTGTCGGTGTGTCCCTGACCATGAGTTCACCTCTGTTTTGACCTTCTACCACACTTTGGCATGTGGGGACCATTTTGGATCTCAACATACAGCTCGAAAGGTCCTTGAATAAGTGCATTATTGGCTAACATTGTATAGGGATGCCCATAGATTTTTCAAGTCATGTAGTCGTTGTAAATTTACATGGAATATCTCCAAGAGGAATGAAATTTCCCAACAGCCCATGTTATTTTGTGAGATCTTCGATGCATGGGGAATTGACATCATGGGGCCTTTTCCAAATAAATTTGGCTTTGTGTACATCTTAATGGATATTTACTATGTATCTAAATGGGTGGAAGCAAAGGCCACCAGGACCGATGACTCTCGAGTGGTTGTTGATTTTGTGAGGTCCCAGATTTTAAGAAGGTTTAGTCTACCAAGATTCATCATTAGTGATTAGGGTTCACATTTTTGCAATCGTAATATGAAAAACATGCTTTGTAAGTATGGGGTTGTTTATAAAGTATCCACTGCATTTCATCCCCAAACTAACGGACAAGCAGAAATTTAAAATCGAGAAGTTAAACGAATCTTGGAAAAAAAGGTATAATCCAATAGGAATGATTGGAGTTTGCGCTTAGATGATGCACTTTGGGCGTACCATAGAACTTTTAAAACCCCAATCGGAATCTCACCAGAGAGAATTGTGTTTGGAAAGGCTTTTCACCTCCCAGTGGAGGTATAACACCATGCATATTGGGATGTTAAACAATGTAATATGAACCTTTCAGATGAAGGTGAGAAAAGAAAGCTGCAATTCAAGAGTTGGAATAAATTCGATGTGATGCATATGAGAACTCCCAGATCTATAAAGAGAAGGAAAATTCTATTCATGATAGCCTGATTCACCAACGAAAGTTCAATATTGATGAGAAGTTCCTCATGTACAATTCCAGGCATAAGCTCCACCCAGGTAAGCATCGTTCTCGATTGCCCAGTCCTTATACTATTACTAATGATTACCCTTTTGATGTAATACAGGTTTTGCATGAGCAGAGTGGACGAAGTCTTACCGTCAATGGGCAGCGACTTAAACACTTCTATGAGGATTTTCCAAAGAATCTGATGGAGTAAATCCACTTTCTCGATGTATCATACCAATAAAACACACCAGGTTTTATCCTTCCTACTCACATTCTCAATTATTTCAGTGATGACACTGCACATTCTAGGTGGGGGGGGGGAGGGTGGATACATTCCTGGGTTAGTTAGGAATTTTCCGTGTTTTCTCCTTTTGTTTTCTCTTTTTGGCATTCTTTATGGTATTTTCATTTTTTCCCCATCAAAAATTTTGATGTTCCATGATTTGGCGACTGTAAAGGGGGGAAAGTAAAAATACCATAATGAAGGATAAAAAGAATTTTTGTATGAATTTACCATCATGGAGTGATTTTCTTTTAGTGAATTGGTTTTATGTCAATGATATAAATGATCATATCTATGTGAAACCTTTGAGATCATTGATGCCCTTTGTGTGAGTAGTTTTTTTGAAAACTGTGTCACTAATATCTCCACAAATATTTTCACCAAACCACAAAGTTTGATTATTTCTTACATAATATAAGGTAAATATATGTTGGGTTAATATTTTTCAACATTAAATGATATTTCCATATGTTCATTCCTTATCCGATCTGTTTCATTACTGTACCAGATTGACCTATGCGTGTGTACCTAATTTTCGACTATTGTACGCCCTCAAAAAAAAATTTTTGTGTCTTTGGAATGTCAAAAACCACTCCTCCTCAACCTTTTATCTTGTTATAGCTATTTCAATTAGTGTCTTGAGGAGATCAAATAAGGGTTGAGAGATGAGTGTGAGATTTTATCCAATTGCAACTTCAAAAAAAAAAAATAAATGAGGGGAGTGATGAAATGTGCATCATATGGGGATATCGAGGTCGAGAGCTTATGGTTTGACTTCTGGGAATGCTTAAATGAGTGGGTATTGAAATATGATTCCAATGTATGTAGGACAGATTAAGTAAAAAATCATTTAAAGCTGAATAATATTAAAATAACCTATATTTATTTGATAGGAAGTGGAAAGAATAGCATGGAATGGTTTTCAAACACACGCATGGAGAGTTAGTATCATGGATTACTTCTGAATTCTTTTCTCAATTTGGTATCATGAATCTTTTTCAATTTCACTATGATATGATTTATGAGACATCTTTTTTCTCTTTTAACTAGGAAGAACTCCTTGTTGTGGTTCTTCCAATGATTACATAACATTAATAAAATTTCCTCAAATATTAAATCTTAATGATGTGGTAAATATATATATGCATCATTTATTCGGATAGGTGACTGTGCCCAGGAGTGCAAATTTTTAGGTGTGGGGGTGTGATCGTACCATGATTCACTGTTTTATTCCACCCTTACACCACAGTTTTAATCTAGTTTTGTAATAAATATTCCAAATATAATAATGAATTTCACTTTATGTTTGAATCAATCAATTATTGTTAATCAATATTATAATTGGAAATGTTACTTGTTTTTATTACTTCAATGTAGGTGGAGATGATTGGGAGGGCCTTTGATGAAGTGGAAGAAAAATGGGCCAAAATTGCATGGATCCATGGAAATATGTCCACTGTTTTTCATATTACACGAATTCCATGAATCCAAATGGGCTGGAATCTTGTGGACCTGTTCAAAATTTAATTTTATACATTTAATATTAAGGAACCCAATGATGATTCGGCTTCTATGGGGCCCATATGAACTGATCTATCCAAGCCACTGAATTTGGACCAATTCAAATGTGGTGTTCTGTATTTTATCAATAGCTTGAGCTGTAGTTGTCCAAATGGTGCCAAACATTCAGTGGAGACATTCAAGTGGTAGGGATACAAAATTCATATTTTATCCAAAGCGATATAATACTATCTGAAGGCTGAAACCTGTGGTACACGTGGATTGAAGAAATCTATGTGCCTAAAACCAACATCCAATTTTCCTATAAAATGGAACCTTGGGCTCCCCATTTGAAAGTTCGGCCAAAAGGCAAGGTGCTGCCATTTTGGATTCCTCAAGGAGTCTTCTCAACATCCATAGAGGTTATGGAGTCTATGGGAGGTTCTACTTCAACATCTTCTTCTTCTTCCCCTCCCATGTGTTTCTAAACCCCTTGTGATCACCCGGGGAGGAATGTGATGTAAATCTCATGCTTCATGTCGTAATATTTGAATGACCTTTTGAACTACAGGTTGTAGTGATGTTTCTCATTATAATATATTCATATTTTATTGATTTATGTAATGGTATTTCATGACCAAATCATATGATCATGTTTGGGGGTACCCTTTCATGTGATGTTTCACACACCGTTCACCACTTTATTTTCCCCCTTTCAATTGTGGTTCTTGTGTGATTCATATTGGCGAATAGAACACACACAAGCTCTGTCAATGACATGTAAATTTTTGTCATGGTATCACAATAAAATAACACGAAAACCTGGAGAGCACAAATAATTCTTCATGTGTTTCCTTAGTGAGTTTCGATTATGATGTCGAACACAAATCACCCAATCATCGGCGGTGCCCGATGAATCGATATGTGTTTTCAACTGAACCCTTGGAGATATCCGAGTACAAAATAAGTAACATTCCGGTTCTAGGTGTTAAAAACCAGGGATTAAAAGATCATAACCACATCCCTTGAAGCAATGAAGGATGAGCATCACGATACTTCCCTGGGTTGATCACGTTTAATCAATCTGGTTCATTTCTATTTTGTTTTATCACTTTCATTTTCTATTTTCATCATTAATCATAAAACCCCCACGTTTTACAAAACCTAATTCTCCTTCTAATTTCAGAATCAAAACCCTCTTTTTAAATTTATGGTCTAAGGATCAGTCGAGAGACAACCTAGGGTTGCTGCTATACTGCAGAAATTCTAGTCAAAATTAAACATCTAATTTGACGTGCTCGCAACACGATCGTGGATCACATGATCTACCAACAAATCAGGAATGAAACATTCTAATTCATTTAATAGTGTAACAGATGAAGTGAAAATAGGTCGATGCACAACCAAATGATTTGAATATGATTATGATAGGTAATTAAATCAAATATATTTTCTTTAGTTCTTATCATGATAATATATTAATCGTTCATTTAAAAAATATATCTACAAAAATGTGTTACCCTATTGCATTATGTTTTGTTGAACCGATGATATTTTAAATCATCATAGATTTATCACTTTGGGGCCCTCAATTTTTAAATTATTGTTCACTTGTTTGTGATATGTCCTCAATAACTCCCTATTAATATTTAAGTTTTTCCTCCATTTAGGTATCTATAACTTACTCCATTGTTATCATATTCAAAATCCTCATATTTTTCTGAATCTTCCATTTTTCTCTCCCACTTATTAAGACTATATTTTATTAACCCGTTTTCTGATACGGGTTTTTCACGAAGGTATTTTCTATTTTCAACCTTTTATTTTTGGAGAACAATTTAAAATTGTGAGGATACAATTTATTGAAGGAGGATAGAATGTAACCCCCCCCCAGATTTCATATTACGTTTTCTCTTCAAATTAATTTAATAAATTATAATGGAGGTAACACTGACTTGGAATACATTATACGCAATATTGTGTTTTTTTGAAACAAAAATTATGTATTAAATTTATTTAAAATATATATTTACTTATCAATTAATTATTGTAATATGAATAGTGCAAAAAATTAAATATTATTTATAATGTTTTCATATAAATAAAATATATTTATTATGAAATGTATATGTTTTGTTAAAATAGTTATATATTTAGAAAAACATTTTTCTTAAAAGACCTACTTTTATGTCCTTTTGTGAACAATAATAATATTATGTTTAGAAACACCTAAAAATTTAATTTGGTAAAATAGAATTCATTTTTGAATTCGGAATATAAAAATTATGTTAGGGTGAATGTTTTTGTATTTTATTGAAAACATTCAATTTTGATGAACAGGGAAAAATACTGTATAGTATATAAAAAATTGAATTTTCAATTTAAATAATTATTTTTAATTAAAATTTGTCTTATATTTCCAATAAATACATATTAAATTTATTATACAAATGTAATTAATTGGATTAATTTAATTATAACATTATATATATAACATTTTATTGAACTTTTCAACGTATTTTACCCACTTTCTATTAAAATATGAAAATTTTCATAAAATGTAAATTTACCTCTTATGGGAAATGAATTTAAAAAATCTAAATCACACTATTTTGAACATTATTTAAAATGTGGTTCAATAGGATGAAAATAATTTTTGGTGAATAACAACTTTTGTTTTTTATTCACCAATGTTAAATGTTAATAGGATAATTAAAGGTAAAAATAGTATTTCAGTATTATAAAATGACCCACAACATATTTCCTAATTATATTAGATAATTGTTATTCTACCAAAAATAAACTTATAAAAAAAATCATTTTTAATCGATTTGTATTAGATTAAGATATTTATTAAATTTTATTTAAAAAAGTGTTAAAAGTGTTAAATTCTAATTTTAATTACTAAACCATTATTAAGATAGGTTTATGCATATGATAAATTTGAATATAAAAATTCATTATAAATAATAAAATATTTCCTGCATCATAGTATTTTATTTATTATTTTTAGAAAATTTATAGTTAAATTTATATATGACACAATGATGATGTAGTAATTAACTTTTTAATGAATGAATAAAATAATTCACATTATAAATATTAAAAAAGGTAAATTAAATCATTTGATGTCATCAAAAAATTTTCCTCAAAATAATTCCATTTTGAGTTATTATAAATTGAAATTACTTTTTCAATATATTATTATTTCATGATTTTCCTAAAGTTCCCCTCACATCTCTTATAAAAGGGTACCCACATTCTCTTAAATTGAAACCTCCAAATCCATTTTTCTTAGGAAAACCCAGATCAAATATTCTACAAACTAACATAACACAATCCTTGAGTCCTTAATTTTATCATAAATTATTCTTATGAACCCCTTTTGTTCAAATAAAAAAGAAGCACCAGAAGAGGAGGTAATTAATTTTTCACCTATTTTAAAGTAATTTTATTCTTCCACATCATCTTTCTTTTTTGTTTCGATTGAAAAATAGTAACTCCAGTACCATCTACATACTAATATGTTATTATAATTATGGTACAATCATATTACAAATTCTATATATCATATGAATAACAATTTCACCATGCGTGTGTACGTACGGCTTACCATCTCCTTGTTGTGGTTTAATTTGTTATTCAATGTTATGTTATTTTGATGGATAGAATGATGAGTATTATGTATATAAATAATGAAGATAAAATGATAGTGTTTCTGTATAATTAATATACCATCCAATAACATACCATTTTAATATAAATAAATGATATCATTGCTCATGCGTACGTACAACTTACCATCTCCACAACTTGATGAGATTTGTTTTCATGTTCACCTTTCAACGATGATTATAAATTTCTATATTGAACAAGTATGTAATATATTTTTTAATAAGTATAACGGAGATATATTTATATATATTTGTGTGTGTGTGTGTGTGTTTGTGTGTGTATTTACATATATCTCATTCACTTACTTCAATTCAATGAGATATTAAAATAGAAACATTGTTTAGGAGTATGTATGGTCTATCGTATCCATAAATGGTGTATTCCATTTCATATATCATTGAATTATATATATTTATTTTTTGAATATATATGATATAAAAAAATGTTATATATTATGGAATTAGTGAAATCATGATATATTTGATACGATTAATAATAATAGGATTAATCACTTATGATAAAGAAAGTGATTATTACCCGAAATGCTACTTTAACATGGAAATAATTATTAAATGTGTAGTATAAATTAAAAAATGAATCATGTATGATATCATAAATATGAATATGGTTCTAGTTTAATTTAATAACATACTATTGTCCTTATACAGGAGGTTAAATGTACCAATATCCAAAGGAATGTACAAGGTATGGGTTAATTCCTCAATCTCATTATTATCCAAGAATGTTTATGTTTATGTATTTACTATGAAATATTTATTAACCATGTACAGGTTTCATAATAATGTTTCAAATGGAATACTTGTTTGTTTTATTTAAGGGAATATTTAAAGAGATCATCATTTTTATTATTTTAAATATTTATTTTTATAAATATTTTTAATTAATGTTCATGTTTTCAAAATGATTTTGTGTATTTATTTATATAGACATGATTATTTTAAAATGATAATTATTTTCAAAAGGTTTAAAGAGGAATGATACAATTTGATTAAAAAACATATTTTAAATTACTTCCTTTATAAATTGTGAGGCTTTTAAATGATTTCATGAAGAAGGGATATTCTTTTCAAGGAGTTTTAATGATCATTTTCAACTATGTCAACATTCATTACTGGATATTGTTCTTGGTTGAGGTTGATTTATTATAATATAATTTTCCTTATTATATGGAATTATTTATGATATGCTTGACTATGGATGTGCTATTTTTATAAAATTCATTTTTTATGGTAAAAGTATTGAAATTAAATATGCTTTTTTTAATAAGATTGTTTATGTTATGTCTCACCCTTTTTATATGAGGAATGTATTAGAAATAGTAAGTAATGGGCATGGCCCACTATATCTCCTCGATGCATCATAGGTCTCAGGAGACAGACTAGTTTTTTGGAATAAGGCATTGACCGAATATTGGTGAATGGTGTTGGTATAAGTCCTCGAAGTACTTGTTTTTATGTCAAGAATTGTGCATTTCCTCATTATGAAATTAGTAATTACATGTTATTATTCTACTAATAAAATATTTATGTGCATGTTAATTTGATAATTTTAGATTTATTTTCATCCATATTATGTTCAAATTTATGTTTAAAAGGCTTTTTTGTTTTTTATACATTTTTCATTAAAAGTATATAATTTTTGCTAAATAATTTACCCTTAATGAGCATTTGATCTCACCCATTTCTTATGTTTTATTTTAGCAGGATGGTAAGAGGTGTTTTATGAATGATATGTAGGGTTAATCTAGGTTAATAAAGACATTATCAAAGGTTTTTCTATGGTATATTTTATGTTAGAAATTGTAATGTAAAGGTCATGTATGAAATATTTTCTCAAAGACTGCTAAACTAATTGGTCCTTCGGGACATGATTCCCTGTAATCATGATAATGTATTAAAATAAATCACCAGCTCTGGGATTCTAGGGTCATGGCGTTACAAATCACAAAATAATAACATTTATAAAAAATGAATTCTCTTTATATTAAAAAACATGTAGATATTTTGTACAATATAAGTTTATTGGAGTACATGAATATTATTTTAATTCTCATTGGGTATTGTAGTACAATTTAATAAGAAAATAATGAATATCCAAATGTGATCCAACAATGAAACTATGAAATTTATTCCTTCATATCAACAATATTTAACAATACAAATCCATAAAATGGTATTTCATTTTTATAATATAGTGAGACTAAATAAAATATATTTTTATGTTGAGTTTAAGTATGTAATCAATGAATAAAAAAATTTCATCCTTGATTTTATGTGAAATTGAAGTCTGATTTTGTAGAATTAGGTATGGTATCTATCCAAACAACCGTATTATCATTGATATATGACTTCCTTCTCTTTTACCTAATTTCAATGTGTATTATTATAATTTATTTATTATATATATTCTGCAAATATATATATATATATATATATATATATATTCATTAATATTTCATCTATACTGATAAACATGTTTTAATGGTCACCATCACAATTTTATTCGGTAATAAAACATGATTAAAGGAAAATAAAAATTCTATATACACAATACCTGTACAAAATCATAAAATCATTTAATCCATCAATATTAGTTATATTTGGTAAATGTTTAGGTAAAATAAAATTTATTTCGATTGTTATTTTATGAAAATTAATATTATCTTTTAAATTTTTAGTTACTCTTTACCCTTGTCCCAATACCCAACGTACATGTTACATTTCAAATTCTACCTATCAACTATTTTTCAAATCATCAATTTTGCTTTACAAAATATTACACTATCTCAGAATATATTTTCTGAATTATTGTACATGAATGTTTTAATCCATTAAATCAAAATATCCATTATGATTCAATATCGGGTCAACCTGAAAGGCAAGGTCATAAAAATAATTTAATTACATGGTTAACAATAACATTATTACTTGCTTATGATTTCTATTAGTGGACCAATAAAAAATATACATGATATGATTGGTGTACCTATATATCAATCTAATTTATTCAATAATGATTAAGTTTTAGTAGGATATATATTGATTATTTTGTTGTAAAAATATTCATCGATGAGACTCTTTCCATAATTTGATGTAGCTATAGATTTTTGACATCCAAATTGTTTATTTGTTATTTTAGTTTATAAAGAAATATCTAAATTTCAATGTAATTAGGAATCACATTTATATATTCCAAGATTTTATATGATTCATTATTGACCTTTTATTTTATGATATCACGTCATAGAATTTTTCTTGTAAGTTATGATTCATTTTCATGTTCCTTACCTTTATAGGGTTTATAGCTGACCTCATTTTTAATATATTCCCTTAGTTATCATTTTTAGTTTTATGAGATTATGTGAAATAAGAACATGTCATTGAGAATAACATAATGAGACTTTATTTTTCATTTATTTTTATGTGTTATAAAAATTTTGTTCCAAATACACATGGTATTTCAATATATGTCGAGTGATTGTTGGATATTTTTGTTAAAAATCATTAAATATTTTGTTTAAATTATTTTGGTTTATATAGAATATCATTGGATAAACATTTCATCCATGTGTAAATAAAATTTATATTGACATTATAATTATGTATCATTTTGATTTATGATTAAACTATAATAGTATATGAAATTTAAATTCATTCTATATATTATTTAATTATGTTATTATATTTTTTTATGGAACAGAAATATACATATTATTGAATAGGTATGACCAATTTTTATTTTCAATGAATTTTATAAAGGATTATATCTCATTATTAAGAAATGTTATTGAAAAAGGAATGTGATAATATTGGTTCACAATGGGAGTAAGTGATTTCATTTGGTTTTATTAGTAATATTATGTGTGAATAGGTTAGTGAGTATCAAGGATTATATTGTGTTAGTGTGATGACATTTAGATTAACTATATGAAATTTTAATTGTTTATTATTATATATTTTCACAATTGTGTAGTGTGATAGTGTCAATCTTTACAGACTATTTTACATTCATATATGTTGTAAGGAATCCTAGTATTCAATTAAAAGAGATAATATGTTTATTTTTGTTCCCATTTCTTTGATATATTTCAATTCTCATGATTTATGATCACGAGTTTTTCTCACATTCCATTGAAATGGTTTTATCATTGGATTTTATTTTAATATAATTTTTCATTAGAGACATATCATATGGATTTGGGAACCTATTCAATATGACAATTCATCAAATTCATTTATTATCATATATTTATGATAAATAAGTTTTTGTCGTTTGATATTTCACCCCATACATGGTTTGTGATCTCACACAGTCATTTTATTTATTTTCCCCAATGTATAATGATGAATAAATCATATCAAATTTCTAAGACATGGATTATATTATTTATTAATGATTATATTGGCGTAGTTTTGTTTTATATGTTTCTATTTTCAAATTACTATATACAAATATAGATTGTATGTTTTTTAGAAAATGGTGACTTTTAATTCTTGATTTTTAAAACATTTTTTAAATATGGATTCTTTGTATAGGTTCACTATAGTTGGTATCAAATTAGTGTTTAGTTATTTTGGAACATGACTACAGATATCATAGGATTCTGTAAAGAAGAACCCATGGGAAAACTCTCGATATAATTTTACTAATAGAAAAATATATTAATTTTGTTGGTGAGGATGAGATTATGTAGGTGTAAAATAATATTCCTCCATATCATGGAGTTTCACATGATGGGGTTATCACATAGATCTATGATTCCATTATTTCATAAATACATTTTATGGTATTTAAAGATATTGTTTCTTGTTTTTATTTGAATACTATTTTCAATTTTGACTTGTATATTATTATTTTAGGTTTTATGGAAGGAAATAATGAATATTTTGGAATTTATCAAAAAAGGGAAAATATGTGGTCTTAAAATATACATTACACCATGACAAAAGTGAATAGGTGAAAAACTTTTTTTTAAAGATAAATAAGAACAGTGGATCTGATGGAAGACCAATAACAAATTATGTTTCTTAATACATGAAGTCGGATTCAAATGGATATTTTTCTACTCATGAGAAAAAATAAATAGGTTAAATGTAGTGAAAGTCATTAATACAGTGTGTAAACAAATACATGTCAAGAATGACCCAGATAAATAGATGAAAATCCCAATACTGATTTGGATTTTTCTTTATGAAAATTCGTTACACATCATGTATTTTTTTGGAATCAAAAAAATATAGATACAAGAAATATTCTCAATTATGGAGGGTTTGAGAGAAAACTCTTATAAATTTACCCATTGATCATTCTTTTTAGTGTCTCCCAAAATTATTTCCTGATCGACGCATAAATTTTTAGAAATGCTACCACCACTTCTCAATATATTTTTTATTTTTTCACCCTCTCATCGATTGAATGATGGGGTGATATTTTAATTATATGGTGTGGATGATGAATAATAATTGAATGTATAAGGGATTTCCTTTATTTATTTAATATTGTAATTTCATGATTATTCATCATTTATATCTATTTTGTGATTCTTCTAACATGAAAACTGTAAGTGGGGCTAGGAAATGGTATTAATTTCTTTGTCCCATTGATCATGACCATTGCCTATACAGATTGAATTTCGTTATTTAATGTTTGATATGATTTGAGTCAAAAACAATAAACATTGGTTTTGTCCATTCCCTATGATTAATTATTATTTAGGGTTATCCATTATTTTAAATAAAGTTACCAATGAATGAGAAAAGGATAAAATAGGATGGAGAAAATTTCACAAGACCATTATGGTCACTAGGACTCTTTTTCTATGGCTACATGATTATTAATTAATTATTTTATTCATTTTCATATCATGATCCTAGATTCATTTCGACCCTGAACCCTTTTTTATTTTTTATTCTCACTATTTCTAAATCAATCACATGCTAGTAGTATAGATTTAATTTTTTAAAAGATTATTAATGATTTTTTCATGAATTCATGAATTTATACATCCTTATCTCTATTTTTTCGACTTCAGACAAGAAATTATTATATTACCTTTTTTTAGTAATTTAATTTCTTTTTCTAATTTTTATTTTTTTATCCATGAGGTTATTAATAACATCCTTCAGTCTTGAAAAGTTTTAGATCTATTATTGGTGATTAGAGTGGATAATTTATTAGTTGTATACTATACACAGGTTATTTTCCAACCATTTATATTTAATGATTTTAGCATAGGATTCTTATCATTATTAAATTCTATAACACATGTTTATTTTCTTGTGATTGAAGGGCTCCAATATATGATAGGTAAAAAAGGAGAAGTTTCCCCCCTATATGGATGATATGGTTTAGCTACATGCTGAAGTTATAAAGAAAAAAAATCTTCCATTTGAGTGAATAAAACAATACACTGGCATTTATTTCCAAACACCCCATAACATAGATCCAGAATTCCATGAGGATCAACACTATCAAAGAACTGTGGAAAAAAATGATGAGATATATACCCCTTATGATGGTTATTTGAATTTTTATTATAATTCACTTTATTTTCTAGGTTCTGGATATGATGAAGATGGTGACATTAATATAGAGCATGAATAAGATAAAGAAAAATTTAGAAAATAGAATCATTAAAAAAATAAATTGAAGAACAAAGTGATGAAGAAGTAGATATCTAAAAAACAAATATGATACACATGTTCCTCGCAAAACTGGGACCTTAACCAAATTAAAAGGAAAAATAATAATATGAGGAGGATGTGTAGGAATAGGTAGATAACACATTTATAATAAATTTCATATGAAGTACAAGTGTACAACACAATAATGAGAAGGAGACTACTCCACTTTGTGATGACTCTACAGGGGAAAATGATGTACGAAAAGAAAAATTTGAGAATTTGGTTGATGTAAATAATGAAATCACCAATTTATTCCAACAAAAGAAGCTATAATTTAATAAAGTGGAATTTAATACAATCACAAGAGATTCTAAAATCTTGTTAGAATTACTCATATTTTTCAGACTATAGTCACCACCTCAAAGGTCCATTCTAATTATTTTAAGGAGATGTCAAGATGAAAATGGAGGATTTGATATCCAAAATCAGATGGACATAGGCTACTTATCTCTTTCCCACACTCCACATAGTTAAACCTTTAATGGTTAAGCTAAATGGCCAAAAAAAGAGAATCTACTACAAGGAGATATGACTTTCCTACTTCCTTTTATGATTATTACATTAATTAAATAAAATACTATATTCAGGATTTAATTTATATTCACCTCATATTTTATATCATATTGGAATGGAATGTACATTCACATGTGTATCTAAATTTTCATGTCCAACAATAGCACATTAAGAAAATATAGGTAAAATGTAGATGATGTTACATGACTAGTTCATGTTAGGAACACAATTTATGTTATGATGAAAAAATACACATCAAGTAATCATTTGCATGTTGTTAATATGATGCATGAAAACCCTAAATAGCTGATATTGAATCTTAAATGAAAGGGAAATATTCATATAAATTTATAATTATTCAATTGAGATCCCCCAATTAAAAATTGTTTTATATCATTACCATCAAATTTCATTCCAATATTTGATTCATTCTAGGATTATCAAAACTAAGAGAAATAAATTTCCTAGTACAATTACCATGCCATGAAATTTTTAATTATTTTTCAGTAAATTTGAATATGAAAATGGAATTGGAAACTAGTATATATACACATGTGGTTTATGTTTTCAGATATCATGAATTAACGAAGTATATTGATCGTTATAACTAAAATTTTCATGAGATCTAGTAATGTTATGAATTTTCTATATTTTTATTAATTGATTAACATATTCATATGCATTCCTGTGTGTGAATGTCCGGTCTATTCATCTCATTATCAAGACATCCCCAAAGCCAATATTTCCAAATCGTTCTTTTTCATTTTCCTTGATAAATAGGGGATTGATTTCAATTATAAAATGATTTTTATCTTATCACAGTAATTACTGAATATAATAACA
This sequence comes from Viscum album, assembly GCA_963277665.1. Lineage (NCBI taxonomy): Eukaryota > Viridiplantae > Streptophyta > Magnoliopsida > Santalales > Viscaceae > Viscum > Viscum album. Next base: position 2,100,389,413 of record OY728127.1, on the reverse strand, counting down.
TTAAAAATGATTGTTGTAATATATTTGTATCACCTATCAATGGACCCAACTAACATTAATAATTTTTAAACCAATATATTCCCTGAAAAACCTTGTTAAGAAATAAGCCATGTCACATTAAAATTTTATCCTTTCTTACCTTGCTGTAAATATTTTTCATTATCATCAAATATATAAGTTAGGGAAATAAGATCAAGGTGAAGGTGTGTAAATTAAGTAATGAATATGTTTGGGTGTTGTTTTCATTGGATTTTTATGTCATATTATTTATATATAATTTTCAACCACTTGAGAATAAGAATGAAAAATGTGAAAAACATTGGTTTGTGTCTAAGGAAATTAAAAAATCACCATTTATATGACTGGTGTTGTTTTGTAACTATAAAAAATAGTGTCATGTGGGGATCATTAGGGTTTGGGTGGTGGATGTGTTGATGTTCCAAAAAAAAAATTTAAAAAGAAAAATAAAAAAAATATATGATGTTTCTTTTATTTATTTTTTAATCCTTAGGAGCCAAATATGTAATATCAGGGGGAAAGAGACATTCATTAATTTATTTTTGATTTTCAGGCAATGTACATTAGAGTCAAACATCCTTTTTGAGATGTAGTTTAATTATCAATTACCTACCTTCCCTATTCCTTAGAGTCATCTAATCCTATGTGTTGAAGACATCAATATTAATTTTGGTTTTTTCATTACCTGATGGAGATTTTACATACCCTTCTTGTCTATGGTAAGGAATATGTGTTTGAGTTTCCTGAATCATACTATTCATTTGGACCGTGACAATTAGTAGAAACTTTTATGTGAGGTATATTGAAAGTATCATGCATAATAATAATAAACTGAAAATTGAAATAAGAAAAATTAAATGTATTGGATATATCTAAATGGGGAATGTAAAATACATGGTTGATTTTTATTATTTAATAATTTAGGTGAAGCTAAATTTTCTACTTGTGATTCATGACAATTTAATTCTCAATTTGATCAACTTTTTTATTGAAAATGAATTTTACGAAGGGTATGGTGAATGTCAATTTTAGTAAGTTGAGATTCAATCCTTGAGGAAAATTCCAAATTCATGTTTTGGGGTATTAGATAGTTGTATTTTTTCCATACATTTTATTCTACTTTAGGTATTGATTTTTGTATTTAATTTAATAATGTTCCTAATTTTTCAAGGGATTTACTTGTTTTATGTTTTATGGAAGGAAACAAATAATTATTATAAAATGAACATAATATGTATGATTAATGAGCATAAATGACTCTTAACACCAAAATCAAAGCAAAGTGGCATGAAAGTATTGGTATTAGGATAATGGTTGGTTGTGTAACTAAAGGAAGACTAATTACCCATCATGTATCTAATTATATGGCATGAGATTCAAATAGATTTGAGAATTATTAGGAAAATTCATGATGAAGTTACATAATATGAAATGAAATTAAATTAAATATACATAAATACAAATTAATAATTTTCATGATATAGGGATAAATATATGATTGCTGATGTGGATTACATGTTGTGAAAATTCAATACATGACATTTATTTTTCCATAAATAGAATAAAAATATAGGATCGTCAGATCTACTATGTGGTTGGGGGATTGACCAAAAACCTAATAAAATTATCCCCCAATTGGGCCTTTCATGGTCATCCAGGACTGATGGAGATACCTTGACATTGCCTAATCGAGTTGTGTCGGGGGATCCCAACTATAGACACTCATAATTTCATTTTTTTCATTATTCCTTTCTACACCAACTAATTGATAGTAATATGGGTTTTTTGAGTCATGTGCGATAAGTGGATATTAAAGGGTTGAGGTACTTCATTTTTAATTTCATTTTATGTTTTAATTTCAGGTTTCTTATTCATTTCAACCAATTTCTAGATAATTATGAGATAAAATTTTTGAATGGGGTTTATCTTTAGGATTAATTTCATTCATACAACGAGAATGAAAATTTCATAAGTTGACTAAATTCATTCTACTAATGTGAGTTCTTGAGATTATAGTTCTACCATACCAATAGTTTTTTCCTTTTATAATTTTATCTATCTTTTTTGTTACCCATTATTAGTAATCAAATGTACCTGAACATCAAAAAATGATATCAGATAATAGAGATCACATTTCATGATAATTGTACTTTCTAGAACCCAATTATGATCACTAAATAATTGTTAATTAATTATTTTATACCTTGTAATCCCATGAATCTGGATTTATTGCTTCCGGACACCCTTTTTAATTTTTATTCCCCCACATTATAAATCAATCACCTTCCTAATAGTCTATATATAATTATTGAATATAAAATTTAATTTTTGATTATTTCATTAAATGAAATATTTTCCCAATAATATTTTTGTGGTTTCAAATATAAATTTTTAATTTATATACTACCTTGTTGATTAGTGATTTATTTTTTAAAATGTTTCTAAATTTTTTAATTCGGAATCCATATTGAAATTTATGACACTGTCATGGATATTAATTTATCTAGGGGTAATAATATCAAAAAGGGAATGGTTGGTATCAAATGAATTCTAATTTAATCAATGATAATGGTTCCTTACAACAATGTTAATTGTAAACTCCCAATTTATATTTTATTATTTTATTATGTTATCTATATATACAATTTTGATTTATTTGAACATTTTATATGGAAATTTAATAATGGTAATATTTATATAAATATACATATAAATATATATATTGAATGAAAATATCCCTAATAAAAATCAAAAGTATCAAAAATTTAATGAAAATCGTGTCATTAGAGATAATATATTTTAATTAATCAATTACTTTTCATATTTTGGATATTTCAACCGATTTTTTTTGAATTTGATTGAAATATGATAGAAATAAAATTATGTGGAATAAATAATATATTTCAAATCACATATTTCATATAGCTAATCATGGGAGGATACATGTATAAATAAACTGTAGTATATTATTAAAAACATTATTCTCATACTCATACCAATTATTTCCTGGATAATATTTAATAAAAACTATAAATATATAAATTTAGTATTTTTTATATGTGATTTCTATTTTGGAAGATTTAAAATGTTTTTAAAGATTGTATGAATCATATAAAGAATTATCATTATCATTATTACATTAGTCATTTATAACAATGTTTTAAATAGTATTGTTACACTAAATATTGATTTAATATTAATGTCATATTACTAAAGAGAAATATTAAAAACAATATTGTTTACTAATTGAATAATTTTAGGAATAGATTATCATTGATGTCGAGATACAAATGATATGTGTGATATTAACAATATATGTTATGTTGTTTCGAAATCCTTAGGATTAATAAATGTTGATGATATTATTTGTGGTGATTAGCATATTTTTTAGATTATGGTATATATTTTCATCTATGTGATTTAATGAACTACTGTATAATATAATTTTAGTATTAATTATGTATTTTATTTTTCCATGAATTTTTTATTTCATTACGGTTTTATATGTTTAATATTTTTATAGTTCTGGGAAATGTGCACACTCAAGAGTATATTATTAGGGAATACACGTTAAATATTTTTTTAGGAATGATATGTATAATAATCATGAATAATATAATATTACAGTTTTCTCATTAGATGTTATATTATTGTTGACAATTTCCCTAGATATGTTCATAAGTAATAAATAATTATAATGTATGTCTGTGTAAAATATTTAATGGAATTTAATGTAACAACGAGAAAAACATATACCATAAAAATTAATGTCATGTTCTATAACATGACTTACATGATACATAGAAGTTATACAAACCAAATTATTTAAATATATTGTTATTAATAATTTAATAATAATCTTTATAATGGAAAAATATTAAAATTTATTATATTTACGTTATTGATATTTAGTATGATTTAATATTGAAAATTGTAATTTGGAATTAAATTTGGTTTATTAATATTATGAATTTTCATTGAAAATATAATGTTATGAAATTTAAAATATTAATACGATTAAGTAATATATTTTTATTTTTTACATCATCATTTCATATTTAATTTTTTTTAAATTTTTCTTCAAATTTTTATTTTTAGTCCAATAATAAAATTGATACATAAAATATAAATTTTTTGATTTTATCATAATGTCTTCATAAAATAATTGACATAAAACACTAATAACTGATAAAATATTATATTATATAAAAAATAATAATTTTATTATATTCTTTAAAAATGGAAATATATTTCAATCATTTTATTGACCAAATTGAAATGTTATTTTAATAAAAACTATTATAGAAATATTCAATGAATTTAGTAGTATACTGTAATAATTATTTTTCCCTTTCCCTGGAGGCATCATATGGTTTATTTCATATATTATAAATTAATTTAAATAATTTAAAATAGTTAAAAATATAATTTATTTAATATATAAATTAATAGAATAAATTTGATAACTTTTTAAAAAATTACTTGATTAATATTTAATATATTTAAATTTATTGTCAAACTATTATAAATTTTATATTATAAAATTATTTTAAAATATACAATCTATGTCATTAAAATATAAAATATTCCTAAAATTAATTTGTTTTAATAATATTAATTACAAGTGATTACAATTAATAACCAATTAAAAATTGAGATATGGTGAATATTATAAATATTAATATAAGAATATCTATAAAACACTTGTTTGACACCAATATATTTGGTAGTGGGGATTTTGTAGCCAAAATAATTTTCCATTACACTTTATTCCCTTTTCTTGGAATTTTAATTTGAAAAGTAATTTTAAATTATTATAAATGTAATCGTAAATTCCAAAACTACCATTATATTCAATAATAAAATGGTAATATTTAAACCATGTGAAATCTCACTTTACCTACAAATTTCTACATGAAACAATTCAATAAAATTTCTCCTCAAACCATATATAATTGAAGTGTTCCACTACACCCTATTAGTATTTATATGTCTTTCATTAAAAATTAGACTTCATATTGAATGTCATGACCCGTCCACCAGGTACTATGTCATGACTACAATTATCCCACCTCCTGAAGGCCATGGGATGTCTACTAGTGCCGAAGGTGTCAAACTACAAATGAGAGGCATATTACTATGTACTTGTATGCACACACACACACCCAACCACATCCCAACACATTGAAAAGGGGAAACAAGTATCATAAAAACAAATCTGAGTGAAAATACAATTGAAAGTAAGTGGGTCATAATAAAAACCCAACAAAGAATTGAAGACTACATGTAAAAAAGGAAACTATGATGACCATCCATAGAAAACCCCAACTCATCGTGAGAGTAGTGAAGCTACAGAAATACAAAGTAGTACATCTTGTATGCCTAGTCCTACAAAGCCCCACCTAGTCCTAGGATAGCATGTCCACCGTCGTAGAATTCGTCAGTCTCATCACCTAGAGATCCGATATCAAAAAATTTGTTGTATGCATCAGACACAACACATGCAGGTGAAGCCCGTGCAAGGGTGAGTAACATAGTACCCAGTAGGGACTATAAATCAAAAGGAAATACCACAAATTAATTTCTTAAAGTAAAGAATGAAAAAAACTCACACCAGATACATTTTAGGGTAGTAACAATAGCATCATTAGTCAAATCATCAAACACCTCGCCAAATAATGAACTCCTCCCTTATAGATTATAGTGGGCCTGCCAAGTCATGAAGAGATGCTTCCCACTATCCCTGGACTTCTTAGGAACTCCTCCCCCATCGTGTACCATGGGCCTACAAAGTCATAAAGATATGCGTACCAATAGTTATGGAAAACTGAGCTTCTCATCATATTTTCATAGCATGTTCCGGAAAATTAACATAGAGCTGCTTCCCACAATGGGCCTTCCAGGTCATGAAGAGTTGTTCCCACTAGGCCCAAATTCAGTAGTCATCGGGTCTCAGCTTGTCACAGTGTTATGTATATAGTTCTCTTCGGAGACCCACTTTTCAAGAACATCATTTCAACTCATCATCCATGAAATTCACCATAGAGTGTTCCGATATATCTGCCTCATTCAGTGGGTATCAATGCTACATACGGCTCGTGAATCAAATTAGCAGTTTGAAAGATACATGAATTTTAGTATCTAGAGGGCCGGTTTCGATGAGGCCCAGACTAAATCATTTAGACCAACCCGACCATCCCATATTGGGGGGGGGGTCCCAATTACCCCATTACATTTAGATGGAGTCGACCCAACCTAGTGTGGTTTGAGGTCAGTCTGGTTCTATCGAGCAAGTTGGACATGCCAAATTAGCATCGATAGAATCTACTTAGTTAGCCTAGCATTCAGCACGCCGAGTCAGCTGATGAAATGGTCATGTCTGGCCTAGACCGAAGACAACACAATTTCAGTACGCCCACTAGGATGAGATTTCTGGCCTCGTGTCTAGCTGACTGGGTGGTTGCACAAGCCCAGCTTGATGAGTTGTGGGTCCGGTCGGCAGAGTGGGCTTGGCCCACCGGACGGTTCGAGCCCTACCCTGTCCATAAGAGGCAGACTAGTATGCCTCACAAGATGCATCTGAAAGTCGCATCCATCAGCCACCATCACCCCGTGAGTTTTTGCGGGGTGCCTTTTCCACCGCGTTCAAGAAATTGTGGCATGTCGCATGTTAAATGGCTCGGTTCAATGTTTTTGGGACTCAGACGTAGTCGATCAACCGCATCTACTACCTCTAGTAGCTGACTTGGCCGATAGATTCTCCTATTGGGCTACGGCCTAGTACGACTAAGGACCTTCCTCCAACTCCCTTCCACCTACACATGGCCTCCAATGTGGGCCACCACTAGCATTCACTGGTGATGTCACCGCCATAGGCCTGCTGATAGATTATTCTATATACCATTTGGTCTATGTTAGTGGTCTGTCCTTCGTCCCGCTTGTGGCTTCATTCTCTTAGGAACGTTCTCTCCATCACGATGGTCTCAAATTAGTGTTTCCATCGGTTGAAGAGTTTCTCCATGAATTACAACCATTGCGGAGGGGCTCAGGCATTGTTTGTGTCAGCTCGTGCCCTCCGCATTTGAAGTTTACAAACAAGGGAGGTTCGGAGATTTTAAATCAATCAATAATGATAATTCAATCTTAGAAAAATAAACCCTAAAGAAGTAACCCTCATGAAACAAAACACAGTTCACAAATTAATTTGTTGTTGGGTTAATCCATGTTCATAATTTTTAAATGAGAATGAGGAAACATTAAAATAAAACAACCCCTACCTCCAATGAGATATGATTCCATGACGTTCATCCTCGATGGATTTAGGATGTTGATGTCACTTATGGGCTCCGATCTTCAAAAGGTGTTAATGATTATTATGTTCTACCAGTTTTCATCATTCTTCATTGGAATGGATCACCGTTAGTGGTTCCCAGGATAATCCTTCAAAATTTTAAACCATATTTCCTCAGCTCAACAAATAAATATAGAAGCATGTCACAACGTTCCCACAATGATGTGATGGTGTATTTTCATGATATTTAATTTAAGAATCAATGTCACTATTATGCATCAATAAATCTTCCTTATTCTATGAGTTTCAAGAGCCATTAATGATTCTCATTGAAGAACATTGCCACCACCCTGTCCCTGCCTTGCATCATTGCCCCCCCACCACTGAGAAGTGAGAATGAAAAGAAATTTGTTTAAATTCATTTATTATTTTCCTTCAAATGTATGAAAAATAACATTTCCACTCCGCCCTTTCTAGACGAAGTTATGTCATTTCTACATGAATCCAGAGGTTATGATTTCAATTGTGCCCTCAGTTTTTCAATGTGAGTGACTTTTCATTAGATCGAAAATCATGCGTTGAAATTTTATAGAATGTACCTAAAATGTCCTACACTATTCCATTTTGGACTCTCTGAACTGCAGAATCACAATCTATTGAATTTTTTGGTCTCAAAATAATTTCATATAAATAAAAAAATACACAAAATTTCTGAGACGTTACATTCTCCCATCAATTGGGAATTATGTCTTCCGAATCCAAATCAATTTTTATGAAAATTATGGGGGTACTGAGTACGAATCTGAGCCTCCAACTCCCATTTGATACCTTGAAGATTATTGTGCAATCAAATTCGCACTAGAGGAATTGTTCATCCATGTAGGACCTACTGCTATTGATCCACCATCTCTATTGTGAACTCCACAAATGTCTCCCCAACCCCAATATCCCGCTCACCCCATTTAATGATGTGAGATGGATCATACACATACCTACTCAGCTGTGAGAGATGGAAAAATCATACACCCGTGGGAATTATGGGGGAAGATCTTGGTTGTACACCACCATCAAAACTCTACCATGGATCTAAAAACAACTGATGAACCTTGGAGATTACATGCCTCCCCGAAAAAATATCGGCAATCCTCATCGGGATGAGACCTGAAGCAACACAAGATATCCCCTAAGGGATGAATCCCCTGGGATTGTCTAGAATATGGGTGATCTAAAAGGAAACATGTACAAGGCCTCAAACGGAGAAATGTCAATGGTGGTGTGATACCCATTGTTGTACGAAATCTCCACCAGTGGTAGGTGGTACTCCCAACTACGACCATATACATGGATGAAAGCATGAAGAATTTCCTCTATGTCTAGAATAGTCTGATCTATCTAACCATCTAACTGGTGATAAAAATTTGTGCTCAAATTCTTCTGCATTGTGAACACATCAGGTAATCCCTCGCACAAATGAAATGTAAATAGGGTTATTCCATTTGAGATGATCGTTGAAGGTACCCCATGAAGGCACATTATATCATAGTCATAGAGGTGTCCCAATCCCTTTACAATGACTTGAACCCATATGGGCAGGAAGTAAGGTGAAATGGTGAGTTGGTCAATGATCACCCAAATAGAGTCATGACCTCTAGACGTACGTGGTAACCCCATCACAAATCCAATGAGATACCATCCCATTTCCACTACGGTACCTCGAGTGGACGATTCAAGACAGCTAGAACCTAGAGCCTGGCCTTCATATGCTAACAAGTGAGGCATCGTGAAATGAACTTGTCCACTGCTTTCTTCATACCTGGACACTAATAAAGATTTAAAAGGTCTCGGTACATCATTTCTACTTAAGGATGTACCACCATAGTGTAATTATAGAACTCCCTCAACCCCTCCTCCCGCAATGCCACTTGTAATAAGGTGCTCCTTCTGAATAAATATGATGTTCTATCCACCTATAAAAAAATAATTTGTAGCCAATCATGAGGATATATGAGCACGTCAGGCCTCGCTGTCAACATCCCCCAGTTGTGCCTCCATGACTCACTATACAACTAGGGTAGTAACATCCATCAATTTGAGGTAAAATGCATCTCCATCATCCACTGGGGATATCAAAATCATGACTAACTCCTCTGTCGCCTAGCTCAGTAACTACAACTTAGTTCTCCTATAGAGCCCATCTGCCACCACATTCCCCTTTCTAGGAGTACATTCTATCTCAAAATCATAGTCCTAGAATAACTATACAATCAACAATGTCTCATGATCAGGTCCTTCTATGAGATGATATTCACAAGACTCTTGTGGTCGGTGTAAACAGTGAATTGTGCATCCATCAAGTTGTGCTACCACATATTCTGGGAAAAGTCCAATACTGCTAACTTTAGGTCATGGGTCTCATTGTCCTTCTCATGCTGCCTCAGCTACTGTGATCCATAGGTGATCACCACTTTATCCTGCATCCAGACATAACCGAGCCTAGTACATGATGTGTCCCACTAAACTACCTAACAAGCAGCCTACTCTGGTAGCCTCAAGATGGGGGCACTAGTATGTATCCAACTCATCTCCTGGAACCTCTATTGGCATTTTCCATCCCCATGTAGGATTTTCCCATAAATTTCAATGATGAAAAGGATGTTTATACCATGGAAATGTCTGGTACAATCCTTCCACTGTAACAAGCCAACGCCAAGAAGCCTTGTACCTCAGTCAGGCACCTAGGTGGCTCCCAAGAGAGCACCACCACAATATTTTCTAAATCTACGGCACCTCTGGCCTCTGAGATGATGTGTCCTATGAAATGGATTTATTGAAGAAAAAACTAACACTTTGAGATAATACCATTATTTTGGTACCCTCTGAGTGTATACAGGAATTTCCACATGTACACAGTGTGCACCTCCTCTGATGTTGAGTAGATCGAGATGTCGTCGTTGAAAACTATGATGGACTGGTTGAGGCTGAGCAAGAATATACTACTAATGTGGCCCATGGACACTGATTGTGTATTGTTCATGACGAAATCCATTTAAAAGAACACATATTGTTTATACTGACACCTGAAATATGTATTCTTATATCCTCATCTCGTACCCTGAGATGGTGAAAGCCTGATATGGGGACAATCTTTGAGAACCACATAGACCCCTTTTTCTAGATGAAGAGATCATAAATTCACGGTAGTGGGTACTTGTTCTTCATAGTCTCTGTGTTTAGGTTCCAGAAGTCCATTCACAACTTCAAACACCCATCTACCTTCATAGAAAAAATCATTAGGGCTTCCCTTGGTGAAACAATGGGTCTAATGAACCCCATATCCTACAAGTCCTCCTACTGTACCCTCTTCTGGTGAATGTCTTCGGGAGCCACTCGATATGCCATTGTGGTTATCTATGTTTTCATAGGGTCAATATCGATACATATGTATTCTTATCTATAAAGAGGTAGCCCAGGAACCTCATCAAGAAAACATTCATGTACTCATCCACCACTACAGTAATGCTTGGACTCCTCTACTCCATTGAATAGAGGATGAGGATAGCCAGCTGGTGAGTGATCGGTTGCACCCTCCTCTGAGAGAATTTTTCCAACACAAAAAAAGTTTCTTTCTCATTGATGAAGGAAATCATGGTCCCATTTCCAGGGACACACCAAACTCTATGCCTAAAACAGTAAATCTAAGCATGGACCATGGATAACCATTCCATACCCAAGATGATATCGTAAGGCCTTTATGCATCTAGTTGGAGATCCCAACGGAATATCTCACCTGCTAGAGTAAGCTCGCACCACCATATCTACTGTGTAATCATCAAATCCCCTCCTATAAAATTCTCTAGCTATAAGGATGAAGCCAACAACTCGACCGAAATATCCTACCTTTGAACAAGAGTCATGTCATGGAAGGAGTGGCTAGTTCATGTGTCGATAAATACTATAGCTAGGGTGAAGAAGATATTTATCATACGTCATATCTTCTCTAGATCGTCTTCGTTAGAAGCATCTACTGCTTGGATTTGATATCACACATGTTTGCCTTCTCCAGGAGGCCAGGGGGACCACTTGGTGGTGATGGTTGTAACTCCTCGAGTCATATCCCACCTCATGTCACTCTACCTACACCCATCCCACTTCCTCCTCCCTACATACCTCCTTACTCGAAATGATACTATTGGCCACTTGTACAACATGTTGGGCAGTCATGTTCCATGTGCCTTTGCCCACCACATGAGTAGCATTTCATGGCCCCAGTCTGACTCCCTCTATCATAGGAGCCTCACACTCCAAACCATAATTCCTGGGGTCATCATATGAATGGTCTGGCCCTCATGGGCAATCACTAATAATTTCTAATTCCTACCAAAGACTCGTTTGCAAGGGGTATGCAGGTATCTATTGCTGCGGGTTCCAACTCTGGAAAGGAGTTCTCTATCAGAAGAGATCATTCTATTACTACGACCTATGTAGGAATGCTGAGTGACCCCACCAATTCCCTGATCTCCCACCAGATTCTCTTCTCAAAGGATAGAACCATGATGAAAAGGTCTTACACAATATCTGTTGATTAGTAGGAATTCTCATTGAACCATGCCATGTACATGGCCACTATCATGCTATCCTAATTTAGGACAAGTAGGTCATGTATGATCAAGGAGCACAAGGTCATGGTGTAAAACTCCTCCTGGAAAAGCCCTTGATGTCATCCCATGTAAAGACCCGTAAAATTCAAGGGAATATTTTTCTTAATTTTCTTTGGAATTTTACATGAACGCGGTTTCTGACGGAACCTGATTCCGAGGCCCGATGTGCCCGGAATAAATATCTGAAGTTTTGATCGGGTATGTTTAGTGAACGAATGAGCGGGAATTTCTAACATTTGAACCGGTGCCCGGAATCAAATTCTGAGGGCACCGATGAACTCACAGCGCCGATATTCTCTTAAGGAGACCTTTTTTGAGGTTGCGTTTATTGCGGGTTGAGAGTTAGTTTTTGGGAGTTTAGAATAAGTTAAATAAAAATTGTAGAATACGAATTTTTATTTTAACTTGTTGGTTAACTTCTCCCAAAGGGAGTTAGAGGTGGGACCCACATCCAATTAACCTCCCTTGGGAGGATTAAGTGTGGTGGGTCCCACATGAAGCATAACTCTTCATCTTTTCTTTTTAAACTCCCAATAACCCCTCTTTAATTAACATGACAAGTTGGGTTATTAAATGGGTGGAGTTGTTTAATTTCAAACCTTTCAATTTCAAATGGGTTGGTTGAGTAAATAAAATAAGACCTTATCTTATTTTATTTGGGTTAGAATTCTCTAAACAATCTTGAGATAATTTGGAGCCTACTTCTTCTTCTTCTTCAAGCTTTGACGAAGAACGCGAAGAACCTTCGAACATCGATGAAGAACACCACGTTCTCGGGAATCGTCTTCCGCGACACCATACCCGCGACACCGACGACGTCTTCTACCGCGTCATCTCTTCCGTGACGATTTCCCGCGACGAAATCATCGTCAAAGAACATCGAATCCTCGTTTCACGACATCAACGTCCTTCTTCCGTGACGCCGACCACCGCGACGCATCTTCCACGGGTCGTTGACGATCATCGTTCTTGAAACCGAGGTAGGGGTTGTTGTTGTTTATTTATTTATTCTAGTTCTTGGTTCTATCATGACAATCTTGTGGATAAATATTTAAGTTTTGTCATATAATGAGAGGGGGGGGACCGCACAAACACGGCCAAATCCCCCCTCCTTTGTTCTTGAATATTATTATTTTCTTGTGGATGAACGAGATGGCGTGGTGCCGTCGCACCACACGGGAATCACAAGGAAAATATTGCCCGGCGCCGTCGCACCGCACCGTGGAAAGAATATCATGAACGTGATGCTGTCGCGCCGCATCGAAGGAAACCAAAGGCACCGCGACCGAAGCGGGGCCTAGGCGGAGGGGCACGGTGTCGTCGCACCGCGTCGGATGACGAATGCCGCGGATGGTTCCAGGCCGCGGCGGAACGAGAAGACCGGCGGCTAGCCGGGCCTCCGGTGTCGGAAGCCGGAAAGGGGACCGGCCTTGCCGGTCCCGTTGAGGAAGGACCGGCCAGCCAGGTCGGGCCGGCCGGAAGGGAGAGGAATCGGGGGAATTAATTCCCCCGGCTGGCCAAAACCGGCCCCCATAATGGTGGGGCCGCAGTTACACCAAGGGGGGGCAACGCCCCCCCCCCCCCCCCCGCCATTTTTCTCAAAGGAAGGCCCCCATGTGAGGGGGGGGGGGGGGTTTCTCCAAGGCGTGGCATCCAGCCGCGCTGCCAGCTGAAGGAAAGCGGGGGCTTTGCCCCCCGTGCGTGGCACCCGATCTGCGCCCTGGCCGCGCCGCCGCGCCGGACAGCGCCGCCGGCCGGGCCGGGTCAGACCCGGGTCGGTTCGACCCGGTTCGGGTTGACCCGGTTCGGGCCGACCCAGGGGGGGTCGGGCGAGACCTGGACCCCCCGTTTTCGAATCGACTTCGGTCTTTTGCCCATAACTTGAGCTACAGACCTCCGTTTGATGAACCGTCAGCGGTGATGCGATCTTTTGATCGAGACGGTCGATTCGTTTTATCGCACTGAATGTTTCGGAATACTTTGAGTTTGGCCGGGTTGGTTCATACACGAAACCAACCGGGCCTTCGGAGCGGAAACGCTCATATCTTGAACTACGAACGTCCGATTGACGTACTGTCAACTTTGTTGTGTTCCTCTTAGTGAGATAGATCTTTTTGCATACTCAGACCGAAGCTTGGATGCAGGTGGGGTACGGTTGGGTTGGTTTTTCCTTAAAAACCAACCGGGCCCCTGGGACGAAAAATCCAATAACTCTCAGACCGGGCGTCCGATCGACACGCCGTCTGTTGCGTTGAGTTCCTGTTGGCGATACAGAACTTTTGGATACATCAACTCTGGACTATGTGACAGTTGATGTATCAGCCTCTCGGCTCGTGGAGCGGACCCTCCCGAACGAGCTTGCTGTGTGCAGGAACCCTAGTGCTGGCTGCGTCTGTGACGGCTACTGCTACTGCTACTGCTACTGTGACTGCGACGACAACAGTACAAAGATCCTTAGTGGATTCGACGACGACGACTACAACACTCAGCGATCCTACGTGGATCAGTGCTACTGGTCCTGTCTGGGCCCGATCCTGTGTGGGTCATTGCGCTCAGCGGTCCTGTGTGAACCAGCGCCTACAGGTCCTGTGTGGGCCCGATCCTGTGTGGGTCTTTGCGGGGGTTAGTTACCTTTCGATCCATCATGGGTCCGATGACTTAGATGGATCAGAGATCATCTTTATCGTCTTTCGATGAAGTATACGTGTGTGAGCTGAATCCTGTTGCTTTCCTGTGTGGATTGTGTTGTGCTATCCTGTGTGGGTTGCGTTTTGTTTTCTTGTGAGAAATACGTATACTTTCCTGTGTGGACTGAGTTGTACTTGGGCTCAGAGGTTGGATCATTTTTGAATTGATTACTTAGGTATATGTATGGGCATATACCTAGGCAGTGTCGGTTGTTACTTCGTGTTTGTATCTCACCTTTTTGGTTTATCCTTTGTGGATTTTGGGAGAACTTTAGGGGTCTCGGGGTCCCTACTGAGTAGGTTGTACTCACCCCTGTACGGGCTATGCCCGCACTACGTTGTGTTAGTTGCAGACGACGGACATCGTTGATCTTGGCTGAGGCTTGTAGAGCAGGACGGTACCAAGAGGTGGACCACTGGGCAGGACGTGTTCGGAGCGGACGACGGGACCCGTGGAGTAGTGGAGCTATCTGTACCCATCCTTCAGGTGGAGTTTCTAGTGGACAGCTCGGTGTAGCGTCTTTTACTTTACAGTTGTTGTTTTCCCTTTCGAGTTGTACTTTATTTTCAATTTTGGTTTGTATACTGGCCCATTTACTTTTCCGCACCTTTAGTTGTACTCTGTTTTTACTTAGTGTTTACTTTTCCGCTTGCTTACTCTGTGGTGCTTGTTTACTTTAGAAAGGCAATTCCTTCCCTTTTTACTGGGATTTACGCCTTGGTGCTAGTCGCCAGCCCCTGGCCTATGGAAGGCGGGCTTGGGGTAGTCACGGCACGGGCCCCGAGGACAGGTCGTGACAAATTGGTATTAGAGGATTTCGGTTCTACCGCGAACTCTGATCTTTTCTATGAGAAGCAATAATGTTTAGCGTATTGAGTGTGGTTATCAGTCCAGGGAGTCCAGTGTTGGTGCGGCAGCCAACGTATCCGTACACCAGGACCCTGACAACTGATTTCCGACTTAATTCATGAAAACATTGATTGTGCGTGTGTTTAAAATTTTTCTTTGTGATTACTTTATATCAGCTCACCAGGTATACTGTTCTGACCGTGGCGCACCTGATTCTTTTTCAGGATGGCCCCACGACAGCAGCCAGCTAGGGTTCCGAGAGTCGAGCGTGATGACAGCCCACCAAGCTACGAGGCCTCGGTGCAGGACCCTTTGTCAGCAGTGGCACCGGCGGTAGCTCTACCCGTCGAGCCACCGATGCTTCCAGCACCAGCCGCGGACGATGCACGTCGTCTCAGCGCACTGCATGAGTTTCAGCGCCAGTGACCACCCAGGTTTCGTGGGGAGACGGACCCCCAGGCAGCCGAGGACTGGCTGGAGGCTGTGGTACGAGTTTTTAGGTTAGTGAGGACACCTGCAGATCTCATGGTGATCCTTGCTGCGAGACTACTGGACGCAGCAGCGGGCCGATGGTGGAGCTTGATGCTCCAGGTGCACGATGAGGCATCTCTTCTATGGATGCACTTTGAGAGCCTCTTCCGCTCGGAGTTCGTCCCAGCCACCCTTCATGCGGTGCGTATCCATGAGCTTCTTCAGCTGCGGCAGGGCAGCATGACGGTCGCTCAGTACTCGGTGAGATTTACTAATCTCTCACGCTACTCGACCGACATGGAACGGGACCCATTCATCCGGTCCCAGACCTTCGAGCAAGGTTTAAGACATGATATCAGGGCATCGATGATCTCCCTGAGCATACCGACTCCGACATGAGTACTGGAGAAGGCCCTTTTGATCGAGAGCTTCTTTACTGAGTCTACACCAGTGCCGAGACCCACCGCAGGGCGGCACATGGAAGAGTCATCTGCAGCAGGCAGTCGATGAATGACTCAGGGGTCCGGGCAGACCAGACCTTCAGGAATATGACTTCAGGACACTAGCTCAGCAGTGCGGGGCACACAACGCGGATCCAGTCTTTCGAGAGGCAGACAGTGCTACTCGTGCGGCCGGCAGGGCCACATGGCTCGTGACTGCCCAACCCGCCATGCAGAGGAGCAGCAGACAGTTGAGGAACCACCTAGGTAGAGGCAGAGGTTCGACCGTGGCGGTCCGCAGGGAGCAGGCGGACGAGGTAGAGGAGCTGGCCAAGCAGTAGGTGGTGGGCGACGCTTTGAGGCTCTACCACCACCACCACCAGGAGGTCCACCCCGACCTCAGGGGAGAGCACAGCTTCAGGCAGTTGAAGCTTACGATCATGGAGCTCTGGAAGCAGGTGGACTAGTGCGGGACTAGCTCCATGCATAGAGGCCTTTTCCCATAATGCCTCTAGCTTCGTAGTTCGTGTTTCCTTGTGTCCTTGTACTTTAAGTTGAAGTAATAAAAGATACTTGGCTTGGTGACTTTGGTTTTCTTGTCTTTTTTTTGTTTTTACTAAGAGGTGCTGGTTAAAAACTGTTGAATTGACCCTCACTTGCGAGATTATTACTGGAGGAAACCCAGTGACCACACACTGATGCCGACAGTGTGACTCAACCCTTGGAGGCGAGAGTAATGGTTGGATCTCTTGGTAGTAGCGTCGAGACCTTACGACGTCATCCATGCCATGAATTAACTAATCATGACGGGATTGACTATATTAGGCAAGGAACATGGTTCATCCAGGGGATGAGACCAGATTTCACTTTTCGGCAAAGGAGAAATCATTGTAGCTTTGTCGTACGTTAAGGAGGAAGGGGAAACCCTTCATGTGGTCAGACAGTTGTCATCAGAGCTTCTAGGAGGTGAGACAGAGATTGACCAGCGCACCTATCTTGAGGTTGCCTGAGGAGGGAGTAGGGTACGTAGTCTACTGCGATGCATCAGGGACCGGACTCGGATGTGTTCTGATGCAGGAACGGGCAGTGATCACTAGTGGATCACGTCAGTTGAGACCGCATGAGCAGAACTACGCTACCCATGACCTGGAGTTAGCGGCATTGGTCTTTGCTCTGAAGACATGGCGACACTACCTGATGGGAGAGCGCTTTACAGTCTTTTCTGATCATCAGAGTCTCAGGTATATCTTCTCACAGAAGGACCTAAACCTGAGACAGCGTCGATGGCTCGAGTTCCTCCAGGACTTTGACTTTGAGATAGTCTATACTCCTGGAAAGGGGAACATAGTAGACGATTCCCTCAGCAGGAGGACGAGCATTATGCTACTTGAGGAGGCGATGGAGCCGCTAGCCTCTTTGCAGATATCCTTCGTGGATAGAGATGGAGCACCCTTCCTCCAGTCTCTCACAGTCACCCCTCCTCTACTACAGTAGGTCAGAGAGGCACAGCATGAGGACGCTCACTGTGAGACACGGCGTGCATAGATATCCTCGGGACAGGCACCAGATGGTTTCTCCCTTGGAGAAGAGCACGACATCCTTTTCAGAGGACGTACGATAGTACCAGTTTCTTTGCGAGAGGAGGTACTGAGAGAGTTTCACACTTCTCCTTTGGCGGTACATCCTGGAGTGGCGAAGATGTACTGGGATCTCAGATGACGGCACTGGTGGCCGGGAATGAAGAAGGTTGTAGCAGAGTTCGTTTCTCGATGCCTCACCTGCCAGCAGGTGAAGGCAGAGCATCAGGTACCAGAAGGCTTGGTACAGCCCTTGGAGGTCCCGGAGTGGAAGTGGGATGTGATATCTATGGACTTCGTGACTGGACTTCCACGCACTTCCAGAGGTCATGACTCCATCTAGGTGATTGTTGACCGACCCAACATGTCGGCACACTTCGTACCCATCAGAGAGTAGGGCTCAGTGGAGATCTTGGGATGTCTCTACGTTCAAGAGATTGTGCGGCTCCACAACATGCCATCATCTATCGTCTCCGATCGAGATTCTCGCTTTACTTCCCGGATTTGGAAGGGGTTACAGGAGGCGTTTGGGACGCAGCTACGTCTGAGCATAGCCTTTCACCCTCAGACGGATGGTTAGACAGAGAGGACCGTTCAGACTCTCGAGGACATGCTCCGCGCATCTGTCCTCGACTTTGGTCGTAGCTGGGAGGACCACCTACCCTTGGTAGAGTTTGCGTACAACAACAGCTACCACTCCACCATCGATATGGAATCGTACGAGGCGTTGTACGGCCGACCTTGTAGATCTCCTTTGTGCTAGACAGACCCTGGGGATTCATCACTTGTGGGACCGGAGATGGTCCAGGCCATGACAGAGAAGGTCCAGGTCATCCAGGAGCGGATGGGGACAGCTCAGAACCGGTAGAAGTCATACGCTGACAGGAGGCGGAGGCCACTAGAATTCGAGGATGGCGACCACGTCTTCTTGCGGGTCTCCCCTCGACGTGGTATTCGGAGATTTGGCCGAGGCGGCAAGTTATCTCCGCGCTTCATCGGACCCTTCCAGGTCCTCAGCAGGATTGGCGAGGTGGCTTATCGCCTGGCTCTACCACCTCAGTTTCACCGGGTGCACGACGTCTTTCACGTATCTCAGCTGAGGAGATACGTGCATGACGCGACGCACATCATTGACCATGTGGAGCTTGACGTTGACGAAGGGGTGGCTTTTACGGAGGTCCCGGTGGAGATAGAGGATAGACAGGAGCGGGTCCTACGTGGTTGATCTATTCCTCTTGTGCGCATCAGATGGAAGCACGGGAACCTCCAGGAGAGCACATGGGAGCGGGAGGCTCTGATGTGCGCTCAGTACCCTCATTTTTTTCCCTAGTTTTGATGTATCTTTACGGGGACGTAAATCCCTGAGGTGGGAGTAATGTAAAGACTTGTAAAATTGAAGGAAAATTTTTTCTTAATTTTCTTTGGAATTTTACAAGAACGCGGTTTCTGACGGCACCTGATTCCGAGGCCCGGTGTGCCCGGAATAAATTTTCGAAGTTTGGCTCGGGTACGTTCAGTGAACGAACGAGTGGGAATTTCTAACTTTTGAACCGGTGCCCAGAATCAAATTTTGAGGGCACCGATGAACTCACAGCGCCGATATTCGCTTAAGGAGACCTTTTCTGAGGTTGCGTTTATTATGGGTTGAGAGTTAGTTTTTGGGTGTTTAGAATAAGTTAAATAAGAATTGTGGAATACAAATTTTTATTTTAACTTGTTGGTTAACTTCTCCCAAAGGGAGTTAGAGGTGGGACCCACTTCCACTTAACCTCCCTTGGGAGGATTAAGTGTGGTTGGGCCCACACGAAGCATAACTCTTCATCTTCTTTTTTTAAACACCCAATAACCCCTCTTTTATTAACTTGAAAAGTTGGGTTATTAAATGGGTGGAGTTGTTTAATTTCAAACCTTTGAATTTCAAATGGTTTGGTTGAGTAAATAAAATAAGACCTTAGCTTGTTTTATTTGGGTTATAATTCTCTAGACAATCTTCAGAGAATTTTGAGCCCAATTCTTATTCTTCTTCAAGCTTTGATGAAGAACACGAAAACCTTCGAACATCGACGAAGAACGCCACATTCTCGGGAATCGTCTTCCACGACGCCATACCCGCGACACCGACGACGTCTTCTTCCGTGTCATCTCTTCCGCGACGATTTCCCGTGACGAAATCGTCGTTAATGAACTTTGAATCCTCATTTCACAACATCGACGTCCTTCTTCCGTGACGCCGACCACAGCGACGCGTCTTCCACGGGTCGTTGACGATCATCGTTCTTGAAACCGTGGTAGGGTTTGTTGTTTTTTATTTATTTATTCTCATTCTTGGTTCTAGAATGAAAATATTGTGGATAAATATTTAAGTGTTATCATCTAACGAGAGGGGGGGCCGGACCGCACAAACAATGCCGAATCCCCCCTCCTTTTTCTTGTATATTATTATTTTCTTGTGGATGAACGAGATGGAGTGGTGCTGTCGCACCATGCGGGAATCACACGGAAAATATTGCGCGGTGTCGTCGCGCCGCACCGTCGAAAGATTATCATGAACGTGACTCCGTCGCGCTGCATCGAAGGAATCCAAAGGCGCTGCGGCCGTAGCGGGGCCGCGGAGGAGGGGCGCGGTGCCGTCGCACCGCGTCGGACGACGAAGGCCGCGGCCGGTTCCGGGCCGCGGAGGAACGATAAGACCAGCGGCTAGCCGGGCCACCGGTGTTGGATGCCGGAAAGGGGACAGGCCTTGCCGCTCCCGTTGAGGACGGACCGGCCGGCCAGGTCGGGCCGGCCAGAAGGGAGAAGAACCGGGGGAATTAATTCCATAGGATGGCCAAAACCGGCCCCCCATAATGGGGGGGGGAGCAGTTACACCAAGGGGGGGCAGCGCCCCCCCCCCCGTTTTTCTCAAAGGAAGGCCCCCACGTGAGGGGGGGGGGGTTTCTCCAAGGCGCGGCATCCAGCTGCGCCGCCAGCTGATGGAAAGCGGAGGCTTTGCCCCCCGCGCGTGGCACCCGAGTGGCGCCCCGGCCGCGCCACCGCGCCGCCGGCCGGGACGGGTCGGACCCGGGTCGATTCGACCAGCTTCGGGTCGACCCGGTTCGGGCCGACCCAGGGGGGGTCGGGCCGGGTCGGCCCGGACCCGGACCCCCCATTTTCGAATCGACTTCGGTCTGTTGCCCATAACATGAGCTACGGACCTCCGTATGACGAACCGTCAGCAGCGATGCGATCCTTGGATCGAGACGGTCGATTCGGTTTATCGCACTCAAAGTTTCAGAATACTTTGAGTTCGGCTGGGTTGGTTCGTACACGAAACCAACCGGGTCTTCGGAGTGGAAAAGCTCATATCTTGAACTACGGACGTCTGATAGACGTACCGTCAGCTTTGTTGTGTTCCTCTTAGTGAGACTGATTTTTTTTCATACTCCGCCCGAGGTTTTGATGCAGGTGGTGTACGATCGCGTTGGTTTTGCCTTAAAAACCAACCGGGCCCCTGGGACGAAAAAGCCAATAACTCTCAGACCGGGCGTCCGATCGACGCGCCGTCTGTTGCGTTGTGTTCCTGTTGGCGATAAGGAACTTTTGGATACATCAACTCTGGACTATGTGATAGTTGATGTATCAGCCTCTCGGTTCGTGGAGCGGACCATCCCGAACGAGCTTACTGTGTGCGGGAACCCTAGTGCTGGCTGCGTCTGTGACTGCAACTGCTACTGCTACTGCTACTGTGACTGCGACGACCACAGTATAGACATCCTTAGTGGATTCGACGAAGATGACTATAGCACTCAGCGATCTTACATGGATCAATGCAACAGGTCATGTGTGGGCACGATCTTGTGTGGGTCTGATCCTGTGTGGGTCATTGCGCTCAGCGGTCCTGTGTGAACCAGCGCCTACAGGTCCTGTGTGGGCCCGATCCTGTGTGGGTCTTTGCGGGGGTTAGTTACCTATCGATCCTTTGTGGGTCTGATGACTTAGATGGATCAGAGATCGTCTTTATCGTCTTTTGATGAAGTATACCTTTGTGAGCTGAATCCTGTTGCTTTCCTGTGTGGATTTTGTTGTGCTATCATGTGTGGGTTTCATTTTGCTTTCCAGTGTGGAATACGTATACTTTCCTGTGTGGACTGAGTTGTACTTGGGCTCGGAGGTTGGAGCGTTTTTGAATTGATGACTTAGGTATATGTATGGTCATATACCTAAGCAGTGTCGGTTGTTACTTCGTGTTTGTATCTCACCTTTGTGGTTTATCCTTTGTGGATTTTGGGAGACCTTCCGGGGTCTCTGGGTCCCTACTGAGTAGCTTATTCTCACCCCTGCCCAGGCTATGCCCGAACTACGTTGTGTTGGTTGCAGACGATGGATATCGTCGATCTTTGCTGAGGCTTGCAGAGCAGGACGGTACCTGGTGGTGGACCACTGGGCATGACGTGTTCGGAGCGGACGGCGGGACCCGTGGATCAGTGGAGCTATCTGTACCCATCCTTCAGGTGGGATTTCCAGTGGACAGCTCGGTGTAGCGGCTTTTACATTACAGTTGTTGTTTTCCCTTTCGAGTTGTACTTTACTTTCAGTTTGGGTTTGTATACATGCCCATTTACTTTTCCGCACCTTTAGTTGTACTCTATTTTTATATAGTGTTTACTTTTCCTCTTGCTTACTCTGTGGTGCTTGTTTACTTTACAAAGGCAATGCCTTCCCTTTTTACCAGGATTTACGCCTTGGTGCTAGTCGCCAGTCCCTGACCTATGGAAGGCAGGCTTGGGGTAGTCACGACACGGGCCCCGAGGACGGGTCGTGACAACCCATGTGAGGGTCTCCTTATCATGAGTCTCGATGGTCAAACATCACCATAACCCTATTGATACCTTTAAAAGGCCTACTTTTATGATCAACATCTAGTTAGGCAATGTCTTCACAAAGAAGAATACCCATGTCACAACCTCCAACTCATCATTCGCGACCTGAGGATCCATCTCTCCCCTAAACATGGGATGTATCTATCTCTAAAACTCATGTAGGGAACTCATCCTATGGACAACCTCTACCAAAATAGATGGTAGTAGATGATGACCATCGGGTGGTGGTAGCACTGTTACACCACCTAGTGCGGACATCTCTAGAACAAGTCTATATACAGATTCCTCATTGATAAGAGATATATACTCACAACCTCGTATCAGGATCCTATATATCCGTCTATGTGGAGGAATCCTAAGATATGTCAATATGTACCATAATTATGATGAAAGACATGGTGAGATGACTCTTATTCAAAATAAGGATATACTTATTCAACCAGTGTTTTCATGCATTAAGCCAAAAATAGAATTCTATATTTTAGAGTATGTATGTGTTGGTCACCTCACCAGCATTATACTCCTCGAATCTGGATGTCTAACTCGTAACAATTAACACTGTTTTCCCAAAACAAAACATCAGAATCCTGATTATTGAGGGGGAACCAACCTCCCTCCCATACCACTTTGTCATGATCCGTCCCTCGGGGCCTGTGTTGTGACTACCCCAAGCCCGAATCACGAAGTCCATTAGATAGTGATTAGTGTGAAGTCATCAACCTGCATGTGGGAGGAATTTTCCTAAGTACCTATATGCACACACACACCCATCCACATCTAAACACACTAAAATGGAGAATCAACTACCACTAAAACAAAGATATGTGCAAATACCACTAAAAGTAATTGGTCCATAATTCAAAACCATGAAATAACTGAAGACCACAAGTACAAAAAGAATACTCAAATGGCCTTAAAAACCACACATGATCTTGATAGTGGTGAAGCTACTAGAATCTAAAGTAGTACGTCCAATATGTCAAGTCCTACTTGGCCCTGCTTAGTCATAGGCCACCGAGTCCACCTTCGTAGTGTTCTTTAGTCCAGTATCCCTAAGCACCCATGTCAAAACGTTAGTAGTCTAAACAAGACACAACACTTACGGTAAAGCCTATTAAGGGTTTAGAAACACATTACGTATTAGGGACCCCAAAAAATAGGAAATACCACACAATAATTCTTCAGAGTAATGCATGAAACCCAAGACATTTCCGACCAGGTAAATTCTAGGGTACCAATAGTAGTATTACCATACACATCATCGATCACCTCAACTATTAGATAACTCCTCCTTTAGCAAGTACCATGGTCCTACATTTTCCTAAAGTGGTGCTTCCCTCTAACCATGTTATATTTACATACTCCTCCCCCATCATGTACATTGGGCCTGCAAATTCACCATGAGGTGGTTCCCACTAGTTATGGCCTATTGGGGTACTCATCATAATAATGTACCATGGGCCTGCAAAGTCACAGAGTGGTGATTCCCACTATGGGCTAGACATGTAATGATGAGGTGCCTCCCACTAGGCCAACAGACAGTAGTTGTTAGGTATCATCTAGCCACAAGGTTCTATATGTATTGCGGATTGGAGAACCGCTCTGAAATCCCATATTTACATCTCAAAGTCCACGAATTTCACCATAGAGAGTGCTAAAACATACAACTCATTGATAGGGTTCCAACTTCACAAACAACTCTTCCATAGGATGCATAGTTTTCATGATACTGGTTATTTAGTAACTAAGGGGTGTTGGATGCAATGGGGCCCAGTCTGACATGGTCAGACTGACTCGACCGTCAATGCCTAGGGATCTAAAAAACAATGGAACATTTAGATAGACATGACCTGACTTGGTGGCGGTCGAGGTTGGTGTGGTTTTGACTGACTAGTGGACCAGGCTTAATAGGCCTTACTAGAACTGGCCCGGTTGGCCGACGGTCCAGCCCGCCTAGTTTCCCGATGACTTGGTCTGGTCCGGCCCGACCCGAAGAGGGCACATGTTTGGCCCGCTAGTGTGGGTTCGGCCTGTTGTGTGCAGTTTCGGCCAGCCAGCATAGTTTGACATGTTTGGGTTAGATCCGTCACGCTGGACTGTGGGACCCACCAGGCCCGGTGAGTCGTGGGAATGACCCATAGTGTGGGTTCGGCCCGCGGGGTGGTTCGCACCCCACCTAGTCCGCAAGAGGTAGACTGATCAGCCTCGCTGGACGCAGTAAGGAGTTGTGTCCATTCACCACTGTCTCCCCACTTTTTTTCGTGTGGAGCCTCCTACACCGCGATCAATCTACTGTGACATGTAACACGATATGCAGCTCGGTGCCTCGCTCACGGTCCTCCAACGCGGTCGAGCGACCACGTCAGCCACCTCCAACAGTTGGATCGATCGGCATCTTCTCGTTCTACTTTGTGGCCCAGTCCTATTGTGGCCTTTCCTCTAGAATGCCTCCCCCTTCCCATGGCCGCTGCCATGGTCCACCATTGGTAGTCTCCGGTATCACCGTCAATATCGGCGCACTGACAGATTCTTCTGTGGACCACCTGATCTTCCCCTGTTTTTCATTATTCGCATTGCTTATGCATTCATTATTCAGGGAACATTCTCTCTATCAAGAATGTCTCAAATCTATATTGACAAATATTCAAGACTATTTCCTTTATCAACACCCATGGCAGAGGTTCTCGGGCCTTATTCGTGTTGGCCCATGCCCTCTATGGTAGAATTTTACAAAGAAGGGATTTATAGGGATTTTAATTTGAACAACAATGATAATTCAATCCCAGATAAAGAATCCCCAAATAAGAAACCATCCCACTAGTATTCATGGTCTTCATATTAACTTGTTTGTGGGTTAATCTTTGTTCGTTTTTATGAATAATGAACAGTGAATCATTAAAATCAAACAAAACCTACCTCTTATGACATCAGATGAAGTTGCATTCATCATTAAGGGATTTTATATATTTGCATTGATTCCCAGCTCCGATCTTGAAAAGTCATCGAATATGATGATGTTCTGCCAGTGTTCGTCATTCTTCGATGGGGCGGATGTTCGTCGGAGGTTCCCTAGAGAATCCTCTAAATGTTTAATAAATATTTCCCCAGCATATCGAACTACAAATTGAAGCATGTCTCTATGCTCCCATTATGTTGAGACATTATGTTGTTACACTGTTTTATTTAAGAAATAGTATCGTTTCTATGGGCCATTAAAGAATTATTACGCTGAGAGTTTTACAAGAAATTAATGGGCCACATTTATGCACATCGTTGTTGCCCTCTTGCCACCCTGTAGTGTTTCCGTCCGCCACTCAAAATTGAGAAAGAAAAAAAAAATTCTTTCACATTAATTTATAATATTTCACAAAAATATCGACAAATATATATTCCACTCGGCCTTTTTTGAATGATTATAAGTCATTTCAGGGAGAATCCCGATGTTTTGAATTCAACGGTGGCCTTGGATTTTTAATCAGAGTGACATTTATGAATAATGAAAATACGTATCGCACATTTACTGAACATACCATAAAAAAGTTCAAAATTCCATTCAAGTCTCTCCTGCCCTTGGAATCATGTGCTATCTAATTTCTCTATCTCAAAAAATTACATATAAGTAAAAAAATTCACAGAAATTATGGGGAAATTCAAGCACCATGTATTAGTAAAACGTTTCATGTAGGGTTTTATTATTAATTGTAACTATTATAAAAATCCCATAACATTATTAACATTATTTAATATATGTATTTATATTATTGAATTTTTTATTAATTTTGAATGAATAATTAAATATCAACCTTTCTGTAGGAAAAATAACATGGATCCTGGATACATACTGAATATAACCTCCATGATGAAATTTTGTACATTTTTCATCCATTGTTTTAATGTATAGTATGATAGATGAATTTGATGAATGAATGGTATGAATATTAAAAAAAAAATCAACAATTATCATATATTTTTTTTTTATAATCCTTTCAATTACTTTAGAAATTATTTCACCAGTTGTTTGACCGTACATAATACCACTTCTAAGGACAACAAAATCATTTTTCACACCACACTCATTGAATTCCAACATGTTTTTTAAATATGATATATATTAATAATTAAATTCATTATATTATGATTAATTTATATTTTCATTATATACATGAATTCCCTTTATCATAAACTTTATAATAGATACTGCTCTGGTTAATTTTACATCCAATGGGAATGATGTTATAATGTTTATACTATAAATAATTATTTGATTTGTTACAATGGTAAATTTATGTAATTTTTTTATTAATGATATATTTGTTATTATAAAAATATTATACTATAATTTTAATAATTTATTATGATACAACCTCTCAAGATTTAAACATTTCAAAACCTTATTATCATGTTTCCCATTTTAAAAAAAATATTTATATCATTAACTAAATGAAAAATGAAAAAAATGCGAATAAATG
This sequence comes from Viscum album, assembly GCA_963277665.1. NCBI lineage: Eukaryota > Viridiplantae > Streptophyta > Magnoliopsida > Santalales > Viscaceae > Viscum > Viscum album. Next base: position 2,100,362,093 of record OY728127.1, on the reverse strand, counting down.
ATATATATATAATGATTAATCAGTTATCGATTAACAAAATAACACTCTCTTTGAATCGACTATATTATCGTGATATTTTAATGAGATAAAAAATGAGTTTTTTTAATTCGATTATTGAATTTAGCTATGACGATGTAATATTTTTGTTATAATAGATTATGAATTATATTTATAAAGGTGGTAAAATGGATTTATGTTAATATTTATGTTCATATGTTATTTATGATCATTATATTGGATAATAGAGAAAGATCACTTGAAAGAAACTCAGTATATGGGTTTTCATGTCTAATTCCACTTTTTGAGTCATGTTTTGAATTATACAAGAATATTTATTTTTAGTGTTCTATATTATTCAAAATAATGTTGTTATATCAAGAATATTATATTGTTTATATTATTTTATACTCAATTTTAATCTAACCCTTTTAATTGATTTTTAATTAAAACTCTCTACAATATGTGAGGGTTTTTAATTACTACATTATCATTAATTGAGTTATAATACTTATTTACAAAAAATATTAATTAAAAATAATAAACAAAAAACATAATATATAAATCTCTCCTTTTTTATCTTTCATGATGTGGAATTTTTTATAGAAACCTATTTTTCAATAAATTAATACATCAGTAATTATTTTTTTGATAAATGAAATTATTAATGAAAATATCAATAATTAAGTAATACAATTTAATTTTAACTAAAAAATTCAAATGATTTAAAATTGTATAACATTTTATGGTTTATACTTCATGGTGAAATACTACTATTATTAAAAAAATATTACATTACTCTTCTCTCACCCAAATGTATAATGTTATAATGAATACACCATTATATACTAAGTATCTCCTTATTTAATGTCAAAATAATCATTATTGAAAATTGTCAGACCAATTTTATGATTTCCAAATATATCTTATTTTTATGATTATATTAATTCTATATTACAGTTATAAAAAGGACAATATGATACACTTTTTTTGATATCAGTATTCTAGAAATGGTATTTCCAAAAGTTTTTCCTCCACATATTTTTTATAATCACTGTGATTTTTTATGAAACTATTAATTATGTTTCAATTAAAATGGTAAATGGATACAATGTTTTTGGGAAATATATTAAAAATAAACTTTTTATTGTTCAACATAACATCTTTATTTTATGAATATAATGGATATTATAGTTAACCTTTTTCCATCATATCACATTTTTTCTCTACATTTTTCATTCTATTTGAAAATATTTGTATAATTTCATAGTAACTACTAGAGAATTATTTTTAATTCTTCATTTAAAAATCTAACTTTTAATATGTTTTCAAAGGAACATTTATACTTCATATGTGAAATATTAATTTTTTCATAAATACCCTTATATGTATTTTTCATATAATACACTTTCCTCTATCATATATTTCATGTGATCAATTTTGTTTATAAAATAAAACCATCATCCTTATTTCATGATATGACTTATGAAATGACATTATATTTTCTAAATTTCAAACATCACTTCACTTTACTTACATTATAATTTATGGCATACAACTATAATTTTTCATACTGTTTATTTCCAATTTAAATAACATATTGTTTACTACATTTGATGAAGGGAGTTAACTTGGATTCCATATAATAATTCATTTATAAAAATTGATTCACTTAAACATATACACTTTATTTATATAGTGTATATATTATACACTATATATATTGATTGATTTGTATTAACCCAATGTGTTACTGAATATTAGTAGAGACCTATTTATTTTCCATGAGTATATCATGATATTATTTTTTATGTAATAGTTAATGTCTACATTATATTATTAAAAATTGAATATATTAGATTCCAATATTAATTAAATTAATTATAATAATATATCATTATTGTTTTCATGTAGATAATATACATATAAATTAGCATATTTTTGGAACCTGTATCTCCCATATATTCATTGCTTAATAATATATGTCTTATACGATATGTCTTTTATATGAAAATTCTTTCCATTACTGGAGTTAAAAAATAGATAGTTTGATTATGTTTAAGGATACTCAAAATTTAATGCATTAATAGGACTATATGTAGCTAGGTTCACAAAGGTTGAGGGTTATGGTGTTTTTATCCCTGGAAAATAATAGGTGAAAAAATGCCTGTAAAAATATATCATCCAAAATGGTGGCTTTGTTGCTACATAAATAAACTCAATATTTTATATTTGAACATGTTATCATAAAAGTGTGTTCAAAATGATAATAAATACTTTTTTATATTTTTTCCTTATTTTTTCCAATGATCTAGGTCACATTATTTAATCTCTATTAATTTTCTTATTCAATGGTATATTTTTCCAGAAACAAATTTCATATGTTCATGTTTTATAATTATGGAAATATATTAACAAAACAGATTAGTTTTCAATATAAAAACCACTTAATAATTTATATTTTTAGTTATTTGTTAAATCAATATTATTTCATTTATATGATATCCCTAGGTGAGTTTTTGAGGTCACACATTTATATGTTTTCTTTTCTAATGTGTATAATGATGGCTATAAGATATGGATGTTCATTAGGAGCGATTATAGTATGAATACATGAACATAATATTTTGATAACTTTATATGTTACCAGAATCCAAAGAAACTAAAAACATATGATTTTTGTATTTTTGCAATATTATATATTGTAATGATGATTTTTTAGAAATCTTGTTCAATAAGTATTATTTATCATCAGATTCTACAACAAAAATCCAAAATAAAATTCCATTTTCAATATTCATTAACATTTATATTATATATTACAATACATTATTATAACAACTATTATCTATAGTAAAAATGTATTTATTATTTTCATTTTACAATACAGTCATTATAATATATTTTTGATATTATATCCTCTTAATTGATATATTTCACATTTAATAATAATGGAATCCAAAACAAATATTACCCATCAAACATTCACGAAGAAGAAAAAATATATCATTCTATAATTAGAAAAAAAATTTATATGTTCTACGAAAACATCTATCGTAACATAGAGGTAGAAAAATATTGATTGGATATAGAAGACCAAAATTATAATAAAAAATATAATATAAACATCCATGTTTATCTATGTTGTAAATTGTTTTGGTAACAATTCACATATCATCACAATATTCAATATTGTAATTTCAATTTATGTTTTCATTCATTATGAATAGAAAAATTGACGTCAAATCTTCTTTTGAGGCATAATTTTAACTATTGTGATAAAATTAGTATAATTTGGCTTAATGATATAATCCTTGATCCCATACAGCTTTAAAGTACTAGGAAGTTGTTTTTTAAATAAATATTGTATATGTTTTTTGTATGAATTATAAGTTTTCGAATTCATGTAAATCATAGAAATTATTACCATTTAATTTTTTTCTTAATAATAACTTTTTTTGAATTACCATATTATTTATGAAAATACCATTTCATTACATTCCATGATATCATTGTCACAATAATAGGTGATACAAAATAATTATTATTATTTGTTGATTATAATGATTTAATTATATATGATTTTCCATGAGAACGAAATAATATACAAAAATGACTCATTTTTAAAGTAATTATTATTATTAGTACACATTTTTCATGGAATAATAAATTTTCCTATTTATTATGGTAATTTAGCAGTGTCATTAGTTTAAAATACGATCACTATTGCATCTTATTATTTTTCTTATAATATAATTTCATTCATGTACACTTTTATTGATTTAGTTTATAAGTATAATACATATTTTGAAAATTTTAACAAATATATAAAAAAAATTAAAAAATATTTAATATATAAAAAATTGTTTGTAGAAATCAAATACAATAAAAAATAAACAACATTATTTACCAACACATTAAAATACCTAAAAATGGGGGAAATAATAAATTTATTATGGGGGATTAAATTATATAAAAAATAATTAATAATAAATAGTTAATATTTTAAAATACAATCATCACATTCTAAATATCCTATAGATTAAAATTTCATAAAATAAAAAATCATTACCTATAAATCTAATATTCTTTCACAATATTATATAGAGTTCATTTTTTTAGAAAATAGAATCTCCAAAATATTTGTATGAATATATATATATATATAATAATTTTATATTAAAATTCAAATATAATAAATAATAAAATTTAATGATCTATATAGATTAATATTTCATATCATCTAGGGGGCATGTCTCCGACATCCCTCCATTTGTTTTGTACCATGTCCTAGTTCTAATGAGAAGGGTTTTATAGTGCTTTCATAGTGAAATAATTTTTTATAGAACTAATTACACTTTACACCATTGTAGTAGATGTGATGTTTTTGATGTTGGTCCATTTTATATATTTCCATTGGTAATAACATTATCTGTTCAAAATATTAGAGTATAAAAATTTCAGGTTGGCATTTAATTTCTAGTGCATACACTACGGACTGAAATTCTCTATTTTTAATTATGTAAATGTTTTTCGTTATATATTTCCCTATTGGAAGTGGAGAAGATGTACATAGTCATTGTTTTTTTGGTAGTTTCATGAAGTAATAAACTATTCTGTATTTGTGAAATAGGGTTACCAATGGGCATATATGGTGGACAAAATGTTTCTTAACTAGGGTGAGATCAAGAACTATGTGTGTGATGTTAATAAATAAGTCAGTAATCACCACACAAATGTGTTGATTGTGTTATTAATAATCAATGAGTGAATTTTCCAACAACCTTACTGATGACTGTGTTAGATTATAGTAGGAAAAAATAGAATCCTTCAGATATTGGTATGTGTTGTTTTTCTGTTAAATATTTTAAATCATATGTTTTAAGGCCATTTAGATTTGTGGAATCAAGAAATTTTAAATATAATGTAATTAACATTTCCTTTTATCATGGGGAACCACCACTATTTCGAAGGTCACTAAGCTGGGATAATTTCCTGTTGAAATTTCCATACACGTAGTTTTCTAGATTCTATTGGATATACTCTTTATCTCTCACTTTATAATATAGTTAAATCATGGTCTAATCTTAACCCATAATATATTTTCCATGAGGTTTTAAACATCAAGTTCTATAGGGTTCATATGTTATTGATTCATAGTACCGTGTAATCATGGATTCACCTCTTCATCATTGTTTTTTATTTAATGATATTCATATCAAGTGACTTATAATGTTTTAACATATGATTTTATTATTTACTAATATTTTTTTGTGTAAATTCTATTGTGGGGGTTTACTCACGTTCATTGTTTATTTCTCTATGATTTTATTATGTTACTCAGAAAAATTTTTAATGACCCGTATTCAGTTGGATATTTCCTTACATATAAAGAAATTGTATAAAGTGAAAATATCATGACATAGCTTATTTTGGGGATGGTGGAATTAACCTAAAAGATGAAACATATGATATTGGAAAATGAATTTGAATAGATATTGAGATCAATTTATTCAATGTTTTCTTCATGGGGGTATTTAATAATATATATATAGAGCGGGAAAACATTTTCTCTATGACTTTTTATGTTTTATTGAAAATAATAAGTCCCCAAAATAATTTAAAAAACATGACTTCTACCATGAAAATTTAATTAATGAATGATTAATGTGGCTTTAATTAACATTTTTCAAGAATATATTTTACAAGAAAAGAAAATATTGAGGAATGATAATTTTTTCATCATATATATTTTCAAATTGTGTGGATTTTATACTTGTTAATGAAACTAAATCATTTTATATCTAAAAATTATATATCAAAATAATAAAATTCTCATGGAAGTAAATTTTATAGTCATAATGATCACATAATTTTTTTCTACTGGATGTCATATATCAAACCAGAAATTTAATGAATTAATAGTAAATCCTATTTGTTTAATATTAATTTCATTTTATATAAATAATCCTAATGATCATAATTGGGTAGTGTCATAAGAAACATATATACATAATGAATTCATCATCTCCCACTATGGCCATTATAAAGGGAAACCTTCATAGGCACATCATACTTAAAAAAATTATTCATAACAAGTGGATACGAAGTATAAAAATATCTGAGTTCAAATGTTCAATATTGGTAACGATGGATGATATCATAATAACAATATAATAGGGGATTGAGGACATGATAATGATACTTAGACAAATTTACTAATATATCATATATCATAATCATTAGTCATTTCATAAATCATTGTTTTTCGCAAAGCATGAATCATAATGTAATAAAATAACACAAGACATGGTGGAATTTAAATGTTATAAGATATATAATCTGGGAGTAAAGATAAGAACATAAAATATCTTCTCAAGAATACCGAAAAATCTAGTCATAAAATTTTAGGATTGGGATAATACCTCATGTAATTTCTATAGAATTGGATACCATCCCATGTATCATCTAATGGGTATGGAATAACCACTAATGTGATATAATTTTCTCCTGTCATCAAATACATTAAAACTTTTTACCTTATTGAACATTAATCCTTACCAAATGAATTAATGGGATATATTGGAAAATTTTATCATGTAATCCCTTAATTTGTATACCCATGCTCATAAAATATTCAAAATATCATATCCCTTGAATATGAAATGGTTTTTAATATATTTTCATAACATTATGAATCGTAATAAAGCATGATTCAAAAATATTTGAACAAAAAAACATAAATCATTTAGGGAAATAAAAATGGAGGCATCATTAGACCAAATATATAGTAAATTTATAGTAACACCAATGTGTGTCATCATTGATGGAAATTTATTTTGAAATTTTTGTTAGAACATTTACTTGGTGAAAAATCACTCCACTATGAAAATTTAAATGGCCTAGATCATCCAAAAATATTCACTATAGGAAATATTGTGTCTGATATTTCTGTGTAATGTCAAAAGGTGTTGGGAGAGGGAATGCAATATTATTGTGGTTTTTAGAAGGTAAGTGGGGTATTTTTGAGTAATATGGAAAATATTTGTGGTGGATAACCAATAATAGATCATTCAAGTTGTTGATCACCAACTGTGGATTATTATGGTGGCGGATCACCAATGGAATCATTATAGCTATATATCAAAAATAGTTTATCACACTGGGGGGTGAACACCAAAGTAGTATAAATATAGATGTTGATCACCCATGGTGGATCAATGTTAATATGGATAATGAAATATTGTATCATTTTGATGTTGGATTATCAACAATGGAAATTTCTAGTAGTGGATCGCCGAAGGTTGAAAACTTGAAGATTATTAGTAATGGTGGGTCATTCTGTTAGTGGTTCACCAATGATGGATTGTTTTGGTTTGGGATCACCATTAATGGAATTAGGAATGTATATCATTCGAGTGGTGGACCACCAAATGTGGAATTGTAGAGGTGGATCACCAATGGAGTGATTAGGGTGTTGGATCACAAGTGGTGGAGTCCTGGTAGTGGGACCATAGGGGTAGCACACGTATAGTTGCACCCTGGTGGTGGAACCGTGGAAGCAGAAACAAGGGGGTGGCATTGGGTAGGTGGAACATTTTCGGTGGATCCTTGTAGGTGGATACCTAGATATAGAATCCCTTAGGTGAAACCCTAACAATTTATCCATATTGGTGGAATGATATCATTGGAATCTTATTGTGTTTCCGGTTTTTCGAGAATTTAATGAACATCCCATATTGGTATTTCATTGATGTGTAATTGTTTTACATCCATATTAAAGTAATTTTTAATACATTTCAAAATTAATTTGTCATACCAAAAATTTCAAAAAATATATGTTACTTTAAAATGTTTAAGTCATTTGTATTTTATTTTATATGTCTTTAAAATCCAATTTAAACCCATATTTAATCTCGCGGGTTCAGGATATCACAGTTCAAATGAAATGATATTTAATTTTTTTTCTATATTTTAATATCCTCTGATGGTAGGTTTTTTATAAATCTTTCCATGGAGTCATGGATCTATATTAGATTAGTTGGTTAGAGATCCCCCAATGTGATTTCCTCTTGTACGTCCACCACTATGTTTTTTTCATAAAGTTTGTGTAAATATTATTTATTTCATATAGGGGTCCCCCATTTCTCTATTATTTGGATGAAGTGGGGTGTGTTACACTTGATACACCGTTCAGAGATAGTTTCATCCATATTATGAAATAAAATAAAATTGTTTAAATGAAATGGAATCAGATAAGGGAACATTTCACAATCATTTTACCCTTTTTATACTGTTATATTATGTTTATCTATTTTTATTGTTTCATTGAGAATAATTGTTGTCTGTAGCCCCAAGTTTTTAATCATTTAGTACATTATGAATCCCTTATTGTGTAATTATTGTGACACCACAATAAATAAAATTTTTATCCCTTGATATTCTATTAATGAAAAGGATTCCCCATGATATAATGTAATCTTTTATAATGCACAAAAATAATGGAAGTGGAATTCAATGGAATACCTATTTCCTAATATATAAAATGGATTTCTATTTGTAATAATATTTTCATGGATACATTTTTTTGTTGGGGATTTGTTTTGAGGAAGTAATACATGGGTGGTGGTTGTTTTTTGATGTTTGTTGGGTATGTGTATGCAGTATTGTTATATAGTGGGAATGAAATGTGATTGTGGTATAGTTTTGTAGTAGGGATGTGATGTTGTTGGTGGTGTTTCTATGTATTTTTCATGTGATGGTTGATGGTTACAATAATTTCATGAGTAGTAATAGAATTAAATTTGTTATAATGAAACCAAATGAGGATATTTAATTAATGATATCATCATGCTTCATGTGTTTTAAAAGGATATTTTCCATTCAAAAACCGATGCTATGAAAATATGAAATAATATTATCATTTTAATTAAAATTAGATTATAATAGATAATATGAAAATTTCACTCAATTGAAATTGGGTTGTGTCTCATTTGTTTTTATATATTTTTTATTTGTATTAGAGGGACCAACAAAGTCGGCGAATGTAGTGAGATAGTTGGCAACTTGTTTATGAACCCATATAATTCAATTAAATGTACCCTATATAAATTTTTTATTTCATTTTGATTTCAATTACTTGTCTCGTCCTTGTCGAGTACCATGTGTCAACATCCATATATATATATATACATATATTTGGGGGAGTATTCCAACACCCCAATTTGATGATATATGGATCACTATCGAATCTTATCTTTTTCCTCATTCAGTCATTGATCATACACATAGGATGTGATGTCTAGAAGATGGAAGTGTGGATGACAATATGGTATTTGATGTGATGTTATGGCCAAGTATCATCGGGTGAGATTTGATGAGAGATATTATGGTGGAGGACATGAATGGATGGAGGGAATGCAGTTGATTTCGTTCATGTTCACACTACCCTACTACATAGGCTATGAGATATGATGACAGGATATGAAAACATACCTCCATTAGAAGAATGTTATGTTATGTTATGTTATTTGGATTAGGTTATAGTGCCCAGATGCTTGAAATTTTTGGTTTAAGAGCATAAAATTAGTTGGAAATGGTATTTGGTACCCTATAAATGATATTTATCGTATTATTTTATTATACGTGGATATGTTATTTGGTGAGAGAGCATTGGTGATGTTGGGGGATATGTTATTATACTTATATATGTGCGGTTTGGATCTATTGGTTTCTCCCTTGTGTATTAGTATGTTCTTTTAACATGTACAAGAGGGACACTGGTTTTCCTTCCATGTATACCTATATTCTCACCCAACATATATATTCTTGTAAATGTTTGCATGTGGAATTCATGTAACCAACTTTATATTGTTATCTCATAACATTTGATAATTGATGCTTCACTTATTTATAATACTTATGTGTTTTTACATTGTATAATTAAACCTTGATATGTATTATTTATACACTCATTATGCGTAGGTTTTTATCTTAATTTAATATTTTATCTTGGATTTTACAGTGGGTGATTCATCATATTTCTAAATACTACAATAATATTTTTGGCAACACCACCCATTTTATTAAATTTTAAACATTTAATTCTAGTCTCTAACCAGGGGACTCTTAGAGGTGAATATCAAGGGACATTATATCTCTATCTTTATTATAAGATATTTGGTGGTAGGGGTTGTGATAGAGTGGTATATGAGATGACATTTAGTATATGGGATGGAATTTGGTGAATGGTAGAATGATGTTATGTTTATTATAAGACAACGGTTCTAGTTGACATTGGTGAATGACATAGTACAGAGTGACCATCTACGACATAATATTTTATTTCCACCAATGATATAGTGCCTAGACTCTAATCATATTCAACTTCAAAGGGTGGTTGACTTGATTGTAGGATAAAGTCCATGTAGAGGTACATCCATCATGATGACTACTCTTTAAATTTATGTTGGGTTGTTTTTGGAAAGATAAAATGTTAATTTAAATTAAAATGAATCATAATAATATTCAATAATATCATGTAATTGAAATCTGTATTCCCTATTTATGTGTGGATCCTTGTGATATTTTTGGTGATGGAACGATAGTAGGGGTTTAACATCCTTACCCCATATATCGATAGTTGGTTGATCTAGATGAATATGATTATTAGTGGAAGTGGAATTTTCATCCCTTTAAGTAATTGGATTTTAAGATGTATGAGAGAAACATGTCATATATGGATATGGAGAGTTGGAAATTGGAACTGGAGATCACATTCAGTTTTGTTAGTGACCTAATGATGTATTGGATCCATCTGAAATTTAGTCACATTTAATGAGCTACATGTCAATGGTAGATTCTATAATAAGGGGGTAAGAAGAAGCAAACTGATTTATTGGACAAATTTGTGAAACAATTTTGGTCGGAGATCTTTTCTTCGACCATAGGGGATGTAAAGATGAAGGAGTTACACTCTCTTAAGTAGGGTAATATCTCTATTGAACATCATGGGATCATATTTAAATACATTATGTGATTTCCCGTGATATTTTCTCAAATGACGTGTCCTAAGTGAGGAATCATGTGAAGCCGTCCCATCTTTTGATCTGATATTTGATCACTGAATCTATGTTTCCAATGAATCCATACATTTGAAATAAATAAAATGTGATCATTGATAATCACTCGTGAGGATTATTACCATGATAGGGGATCCAGAATGGTGACATGGGTATTACAGTTGCAAGGGGTGTGTTTCAAGAGCTTGGGTCATCATTGATTTGACCAGTAGGGATTCGATCTTAGTTGCATCCCTTCTAGACTTTTGGGGTCGGTGGATTTTATACTCTTAATGAGGGATTCAAGCCTATATGTTCAGTATATGAAATTGATGTGCATCGTTAGGATCTCTTCCCAGTGGATTCCAAATCATAGATATGTAGAATTGGGTATGAAAAACACCATCTTTAGAAAAACATACTAGTGAGGACATTCCAACAGTATGGGAATTAATATAATAGCTCAAAGATAGAAGATGTTTTATATAAAGGTCAAACTCTGGATGAAACACACTCTTTGGGAGCTCTACCATAGAATTCCCATGAAGGTTTCTAGTAGAATATATGTTGATGAACTAGTCATGGTCAATTAAAATAAGTGGAGGTAGAAACACCGTTTGGGTCAGATATCATTTTACCTACACATAGTTTATTGTTTATCATTGTTTGGGGTTTTTTCCGGATCATTGATGTCCTTTGATTCACTATCTCTAGTACATGATTTTTGACTACACAGAAGTAGTCTTCCTATTCCCCTATATTTGACTATTCCAATCGATGTCCATACCAACTTGTTTGATGTGTGTTGGGGTTGTACATTGATGATGGGGCCAGATTAGACATGTGTGGATCCATTATTACATCAGATTCATCCATACAATTCATTATAAACTTCATGTAGTTTTATTTTGGGTTTTCTATTATTGATATATGTTGTAGGATAGTGTTGTTCTTTAATATAGATATAAAATGTCTAGATTGGTTAGATAGTGGGGTTTCCAGGTGGGCATTCATTGTTTGGAGACCCATAATTACCTGTTTTTAGAGATTATTATGTAATTAATAGACACATTAATAGTGGTGTCTTCCATGGATGTTAGGGTGTTCTTATATGATTTCCCCGTGGAGGTTGTCACACTACCCCCTCGATGGAATGATGAGTTTAGGATATACTTGTAGACTAATGCGTCATTATTTTTGTTGGTTTCTTATCAGATGATTCCTTCTGATTTGTGGGGGTTGTGGATTCAGATATAAGATCAGATGTATGGAGGTTTCATCTAAACTAGTTTATAACCATGGGGATCTCTAGTGTCATACTCTATGAAATAATATTTTAGTCGGAGGTGGTCCATATTCTACCGATGATTGAACCTAATAAAGATCAAGAATATATATATCCTAATAAGGATCAATGATATTATTTCCAGGTTGTGGGAATATTGTTTTTCTCCAATATCGAATAGTGGTCTAAATATAAATTTTTGTTGGTGAAGGATTGTTATATATATTAGACTCAATTTTGATGCTGGTATGGGAACATTGATTCCATGGCCATTATATTAAGTTCCCTAATACATAATATTTTTGTAAAGACCCGTAAATTTCAATGAAAATTTTTTTTTCTTGTTTTTCTTTGTAATTTTACAAGAGCGCAGTTTCTGACGGCACCTGATTCTGAGGCCCGGTGTGCACGGAATCATTTTCCGAAGTTTGGCCCGGGTACGTTCAGTGAACAGACGAGCAGGTTTTTCTAACTTTTGAACCGGTGCCCAGAATCGAATTCTGAGGGCACCGATGAAATCACAGTGCCGGTATTTTCTTAGAGATGCCTCTTCTGGAGTTGCGTTTTCTTGGGTGTGGTTTTTAATTTTCGTGCTTAATGTTAAGAAATAAAATAATTTTTTGACAACTTTATTTTATTTTACTTAAGCCACTTGGAAGCCACTTGAAGCCACTTAAATGCAGCTTAAACTGAGTTGAAATGGAAAGGGTACTATCCAGAAATATCCTACCCTCTTGGTAGGGTATTTGTGAGGTGGGGCCCGCACGAGCCCCGCCGTTTCATTCCGCTAAGTAAGGCACCCGCGAAAACCCGTCATTATGAAAGTCAACTGACGCGTTTTCTTAAATTCTTAACGCACCATTTAATTGGGCAGTTTTATTCATGAATTAAATGTGTTGTTTCTTTCATTGAATTAATTCTACGAATTAATGGGTCGTTACTTACCTCTTTTTCGTTTGTTGGCATAATAATAAAATAAGACCAACACGACATTTGAAGGATTGCACCTTGGGAGGTTTTGACAGAAGTTCTTGTGCCTTCACCTTCTTCGCGAAGAACGCGAAGAACGCGAAGAACGCGAAGAACGCCGGCCTCCGACGAAGAACGCTGAACCCGCAGAAATCGACGACGCGACACCATGGGCCGCGACGCCGACGTTTCCTCTCCCGCGACGTTCTTCGGCGACGATCTTTAATCCGTAACAAAAACCTTCGAATATCCGTTGAGGTGAGGGTTTCAGATTTCCTTTGTGGTTTTTAACTCAAGAATGATTTAATTTTTTTTAATTAAATCTTTTGTTCTTGAACCTCAGAGTTCGTCGACGTGACACCCTTCCGCGACGACGCGCCGATCCCCTCCTTCCGCGACGATCAATCCGAGAAGAACCTGTGCGTGCGACTTGACGAGGTAGGGATTATGTTTTGGAAATTCCCTTTTTCTCTGAACGTTTCTTTAAAATTAAAGAACCAGTTTCAAATGAACAATTTTAATTTATTAAAATTGTTGTTTCATGTGTTGTATTGTTTTTTCTCCCGTTGTTGTTAACTAACGCGGAGGGTGCGGGCCAAACGAACATGGCCCAACAACCCTCCGCCGTTCTTTGTGGTTGTGCGGATTTGGGGGGCGACAGAAAATTGTGACGCAAGGGAAGTTTTTTGATTCCACAGTGAAGAACGGAACCCGGGAGGAGCACCGGCGTAGACGGGAAGTAAAACGGACCACCATAGCAACTCTGGTGGCCCGCAGAAGATTCCGGCGGCGCGGGCAGCAGGAGGCGGCAGCGCCCCGGCGCGCCGCCGGACGAGACCGCCGTGGCGGCGGCGGCCAACAGACCCGCAGCCGCGCGAGTCCAGTTCGCCCGCACGGGACGCGGAAGAAGCCGCGTCCGCGGTTCTCTAGCGCGTCCCACGCGGGGCCGGGGCTTCTCCAGACCGCGGGGGCAGCGCCCCGCGGCGCCCAGGCGCTCGGCCGCTTGGTCGAGCCGAGCCAGGCTAGTCCGACCGGCCGGGCCGCGCCCAGGCCGGACCGGACCGGGTCCGGCCGAGTTGGACTGGGTCGGATCGACCCGGTTCGGCTCGACCCGGTTCGGCCAACCCAGGGGGGGGGGGGGTCGGGCCAGGTCGACCCGGGCCCGGACCCCCTGTCTACGGACCATTTTTGGTCAAATGCCTGTATCTTGAGCTACAGGCCACCAAACGACTCGCATCCAGCGGAAACGCGATCCTTGGATCGAGACTGTCGTTTCGGTATATTTCACTTATGGTTTCGGAATACTTTGGGTTCGGCCGGGTTGGTTCGTACACGAAACCAACCGGGCCCTCAGAGCGGAAACCCTCATATCTTGAGCTAAAGACGTCCGATTGACGTGTCGTCAGCTTTGATGAATTCCTCTAAGTGAGGTGGATCTTTTGGCTCACTCCGCCCAAGGTGAGGATGTAGGTGTGTATGGTCGGGTTGGTTTTGCCTTAAAAACGAACTGGGCCCCTGGGACGAAAAAGCCAATAACTCTCAGACCGGGCTTCCGATTGACGCGCCGTCTGTGACGTTCAGTTCCTGTTGACGATAGGGAAATTTTGGATACATCAACTTCAGACTTTGTGTCAGTTGATGTATCAGCCTCCCGGCTCGTGGAGTGGACCCTCCCGAACGAGCTTGTTGTGTGCGGAACCCTAGAGCTGGCTGCGACTGCTACTTCGACAGCGACGACTGTGCAGAGATCCTTAGTGGACTGCAGCGACGACTGTGTAGAGATCCTCAGTGGACTGCGACGACGACTGTGCAGAGATCCTCAGTGGACTGCGACGACTACTGCACTCAGCGATCCTACATGGATCAGTGTTACATGTCCTGTGTGGGCCCGATCTTGTGTGGGTCCGATCCTATGTGGGTCAGCGCTCAACGGTTCTGTGTGAGCCAGCGCCTACAGGTCCTGTGTGGGCCCGATCCTGTGTGGGTCATTGCGGGGGTTAGTTACTTATCGATCATTTGTGGGTCCGACGACTTAGATAGATCAGTGATCATCTTTGTCGTCATTCAAGAAGTATAAATGTGTGAGCTGAATCTTCTGTTACTCTCCTTTGTGGATTGTGTTGAGCTATCCTGTGTGGATTTACTGTTTACTCTCCTTTGTGAATTGTGTTGAGCTATCCTCTTTGGATTACTGTTTACTCTCCTTTGTGGATTGTGTTATGCTATCCTGTGTGGGTATACGTTTGCTTTCCTGTGTGGACTGGGTTGTGCTTGGGCTCAGACGTTGGAGCCGAACAGGAATCGATGACTTAGGTATATGTATGGGCATATACCTAAGTCATGACGGATGTTACTTCGTGATTGTATCTTTCCTTTGTGGATTATCTTTTGCGGATTATGGGAGACTGTCGGGGGTCTCGAGGTCCCTATTGAGTAGCTTATACTCACCCCTGCACGGGCTATGCCCGCACTTCGTGGTGTTGGTTGCAGACGACGGACAACACTGATCATGGTGGAGGCGTGCGGAGCAGGAAGGTACGTGGAGGTGGACCACAGGGAGGGACATACTCGGAGAGGACGGCTGGACCGAGGAGCTGTGGAGGCTATCTGTACCCACCCCTCAGGTGGGACCTTCAGAGGACGGCTCGACGCTGCGGCTTTTCTTTCAGTTGCTGTTTTTCCCTTTTCAGTTGTACTTTACAGTTGGGCTTGTATTTCCGGCCCCTTTTAGTTTCAGCACAGCTTGTTTCAGTTTTTTCTTAGTGTTTACTTTTCCTGTTGCTTACTAGGTGGTTCTTGTTTACTTTTCAAAGGAAATGACTTCCCTTTTTATTGGGATTTATTCCTTGGTGCTAGTCGCCAGCCCCTGGCCTATGGAAGGCGGTCTTGGGGTAGTCACGACACGGGCCCCGAGGACGGGTCGTGACAAATTAGTATCCGAGGCCGTTGGTTCTACTGCAGACTCTGATCTTTCTTCTATGTGAAGCAATAGTGTTTAGCATATTGGGTGTGGTTATCAGTCCAGGGAGTCTAGTGTTGGTGCGGCGGCCGACGTATCCATACACCAGGACCCTGACTTATGATTTCTGACTTAATGCACGAAAAAATTGATTGCATGTGTGTTTCAAGTATTCTTTGTGATTACTTGTGTCAGCTCACCAGGTATAATGTTCTGACCGTGGTACACTTGTTTCCTTTTAAGGATGGCCCCACGATGGCAGCCAGCTAGGGATGTGAGAGTAGAGCGCGACGACAGCCCGCCGAGCGATGAGGCCTCGGTACAGGGATCGTTGACAGTAGAGGCACTGACGGTACCTTTACCCGTTGAGCCCCCGATGCTACCAGCACCGACCACTGACGATGCACGTCGCCTCAGAGCTCTGAACGAGTTCCAGCGCTAGTGACCACCCAGGTTTCGTGGGGAGACGGACCCCCAGGCAGCCGAGGACTGGCTGGAGGCGGTCGTCCAAGTTTTCAGGCTAGTGAGGACACCAGCAGACCTCATGGTGATCCTCGCGGCGAACCTACTGCACGCAGCAGCAAGACGATGGTGGAGTATGATGCTCCAGGTGCACGATGAGGCCTCCCTCATCTGGACGGACTTCGAGAGACTCTTCCACTTAGAGTTCATCCCGGCCACCCTCTGTGCGGTTCGCATTTAGGAGCTTCTTCAGCTGTGGCAGGGCAGCTTGACGGTCGCCCAGTACACTGCGAGGTTTACCGACCATTCTCGCTACTCGACCGACATGGTACAGGACCCCTTCTTCCGGGCCCGAACCTTTGAGCAGTGTTTGATAGACGAGATCAAGGCATCACTGATCTCCCTCAGCATCCCGACCCAGGTAAGGGTAATGGAGCGAGCCCTTCTGATCAAGAGCTTTCTGGCTGAGTCCACAGCGAGACCTACCGCATGGCGGCAGGTAGCGGAGTCTTCGGTAGCACGTAGCCGATGGATGACTTAGGGTTCCAGGCAGACCAGACCTTCCGGCAGATGACCTCGGGACACTGGCTCAGCAGTGCGGGGCACAAAACGCGGAGCCAGTCTTCCGAGAGGCAGGCAGTGCTACGCGTGCGGCGGGCATGGCCACATGGCTCGTGACTGCTCGACCCGTCGTACCAAGGAGTAGCAGACGGTGGAGGGGCCACCCAGGCAGAGGTAGAGGGTCGACTATGGCGGTCCGCATGGAGGAGGCGTACGAGGCAGAGGAGCTGGCCGAGCAGCAGGTGGTGGGCGACGCTTTGAGGCTCTGCCACCACCACCACCAGGATGGCCGCCCTGACCACAGAGAGCTGGCGGGCAGAGACAGGCACAACTCCAGGCAGTGGAGGCCTATAACCACGGCGCGCCAGAGATGATTCGAGGTACGATCTGTGTCTATTCCACCATTTCTGGAGTTCTTATAGACACAGGAGTGAGTCACTCTTTCATAGCCACTGCCCTTGTTCGGTGCTCGAAGATTCCGACAGAGCTGTTGGCTCGATCCTTTCAGCTAGAGACTCCTACGGGAGAAGACTCGATGATTATGCCCTGGTTCCAGCTGTGTGAGCTTACTCTAGGAGGCGAGAGCTTTAGATGAGATATTCTTGTAGCGGCGTTGAGGCCTTACGACGTCATCTTGGGCATGGATTGGTTATCTACAGTCCACGCACAGATTGACTACATTAGGCGCAAGGTGCGATGTGTGCGCACCCACGGGAGTAGGTTCACCTTCACCGGCGAGAAGGGATCCTTTGTAGCACAGGATGGACTCTCGCAGAGGAGGGGTTAACCCATCACTAATCAGTTGGATAGCCTCATCCTTGGAGCAGTTGACGTGCAGAGTCCTAGATTTCTTGCAGTGGTGGATCAGTATGTGAACGGCTTCCCCGACGACGTTCCAGGGCTACCTCCTCGCAGAGAAGTAGACTTTTATATTGATCTGTACCCCGGGACAGCCCCGATATCCACTCCAGCATATCGGATGGCCCCCGCTGAGCTTCGAGAGCTTCGGGTATAGTTGGAGTACTTGCAGGGCAAGGGGTTCATCCGACCCAGTGTTTCACCCTGGGCTTCGCCAATATTGTTTGCCAAGAAGGCGGATGGGATCTTGTAACTGCGTGTCTATTATCGTCGCCTGAACCAAGTGACAGTGAGGAACAAGTATCTGCTACCCAGGATTGATGACCTCTTCGATCAGCTCAAGGGATCACAGTGGTTCTCGAAGTTAGACCTTAGGTCAGGCTATCGTCAGCTTAGAGTTCGAGATGAGGATGTGCAGAAGACGACCTTCAGGTGTCGGTATGGCCAATATGAGTTCTTGGTTATGACTTTTGGCGTAACCAATGCTCTAGCAGTGTTCATGAGCCCCATGAACAGGATATTCCAGCCATACCTCGATCGATTTGTCGTGGTCTTCATCGAATACATTTTGTTTTACTCGACGACAGAGGAGGAGCACGCCTACCACTTACAGGTTGTACTGGACACACTCCGAGAGCACCAGCTTTATGGAAAGATCTCGAAGTTCCAGTTCTGGTTACGTGAGTTCCACTTCTTGGGGAATGTCATTTCTGAGGCGGGAGTTGCTGTGGATCCCGATAAGATCAAGGCAGTGCTAGCTTGGGAGCCACCCAGGAGCGTGACGGAGGTGCGGAGTTTCTTGGGTCTAGCCGGATACTATCGGAGATTTGTGTCGGACTTCTCTAGAGTTGCGGCTCCACTCTCAACTTTAACGAAGAAGGGGAAACCCTTTGTGTGGTCAGATAGATGTCAGCAGAGCATCCAAGAGCTGAGATAGAGATTGACCTGCACACCTATCTTGAGGTTTCCTAAGGAGGGAGGTGGATACGTAGTCTATTGCGATGCATCAAGGACCAGACTCGGGTGTGACCTGATGTAGGAGCGGGCCATGATTGCCTATGGATCACGTCAGTTCAGGCCGCATGAGCAGAACTACACTACCCATGACCTGGAGTTAGCAGCAGTGGTCTTTGCTCTGATGACATGGCGGCACAATCTGATGGGCGAGCACTTTACAGTCTTTTCTGACCACCAGAGTCTCAGGTACATCATCTCTCAGAAGGACCTGAACCTAAGACAGCGGCGATGGCGCGAGTTCCTCCAGGACTATGAATTTGAGATAGTCTATACTCCAGGGAAGGGGAACGTTGTAGCTGATTCCCTCAGCAGGAGGACGGGAATCCAGCTACTTCAGGAGGCGACAAAGAAGCTAGCCTCCTTGCATATATCCTTCGTGGATAGGGACGGAGCAACCTTCCTTCATTCTCTCATAGTCTCTCCTCCACTTCTGTAGCGGGTCAGAGAGGCACAACCTGGGGATGCTGACTGTGAGACGCGGCGTGCACAGATATCCTTGGGACAGGCACCTGATAGTTTCTCCCTTGGAGTAGAGCACGATGTCCTTTTCAGAGGACGTACCTTGGTACCAGTCGCTTTACGAGAGGAGGTGCGGAGAGAGTTTCACACTTCTCCTTTGGCGGTACATCCTAGAGTGGCAAAGATGTACCAGGACCTCAGACGATAGCACTGGTGTCCAGGAATGAAGAAGGTTGTGGCAGAGTTCGTTTCACGGTGCCTCACCTGCCAGCAGGTGAAGGCAGAGCATCAGGTACCAGCAGGCTTGGTACAACCCTTGGAGGTCCCGGAGTGGATGTGGGACGGGATATCTATGGACTTCGTGACTGTACTTCCACGCACTTCTAGAGGTCACGACTCCATTTGGGTGACTGTTGACCGACTCACCAAGTCGGCACACTTTTTACCCATCCGAGAGTAGGGCTCAGTTGAGAGCTTGGGGCGTCTCTACGTTCAGGAGATTGTATGGCTTCACGGTGTGCCATCGTCTATCTTCTCCGATTGGGAAGCTCGTTTTACTTCCCGGCTTTGGAAGGGGTTGCAGGAGGCTTTCGGGACGTGGCTACGTCTAAGCACCACCTTTCACCCCCAGACGGATGGTCAGACAGAGAGGACCATTTAGACTCTCGAGGACATGCTCCGCGCATGTGTCCTTGACTTTGGTCGCAGCTGGGAGGACCACTTACTCTTGGTGGAGTTCGCGTACAACAATAGTTACCACTCCACCATCGGGATGGCACCATACGAGGCGTTGTACGGCAGGCCTTGCAGATCTCCGTTGTGCTGGAACGACCCTGGGGAGTCAGCACTTGTGGGACCAGAGTTGGTCCAGGCCACGACAGAGAAGGTCCAGGTCATCCAGGAGCAGATGAGGACAGCTCAGAGCCGGCAGAAGTCATATGCTGACAGGAGGCGGAGGACAATAGAGTTTGAGGATTGCGACCATGTCTTCTTGCGTGTCTCACCTCGACGTGTTTTGCGGAGATTTGGCCGAGGCGGAAAGTTGTCTCCACGCTTTATTGGACCATTCCAGGTCCTCAGTATGATTGGAGAGGTGGCTTATCGCCTATCTCCACCACCTTAGTTTCACCGGGTGCACGACGTCTTCCACATATCTCAGCTGAGGAGATACGTGCACGACCCGACGCACATCATTGACCATGGGGAGCTAGACGTGGATGATGGGGAGACTTTTGCGGAGGTCCCAGTGGAGATAGAGGATCGACAGGAGAGGGTCCTACGTGGGTGATCGATTTCTCTTGTGCGCATCAGATGGCAGCACGAGAACCTCTAGGAGAGCACATGGGAGCGGGAGGCTCCGATGCGTGCTCAGTACCCACATTTGTTTCCCTAGTTTTTGATGTATCTTTACCGGGACGTAAATCCCTAAGGTGGGAGTAATGTAAAGACCTATAAATTTCAAGGAAATTTTTTTTCTTAATTTTCTTTGAATTTTACAAAATATCAGTTTCTGACAGCACCTGATTCTGAGGCCCGGTGTGCCCAGAATCATTTTCCGAAGTTTGGCTCGGGTAGGTTCAGTGAACGGATGAGTGGGTTTTTCTAACTATTGAACCAGTGACCGGAATCGAATTCTGAGGGCACCAATGAAATCGCAGTGCCAGTATTTTTATAGAAACGTCTCTTCTGGAGTTGTGTTTGCTCGGGTGTGGTTTTTAATTTTCGGGCTTAAAGTTAAGAAATAAAATAATTTTTCGACAACTTTATTTTATTTCACTTAAGCCACGTGGAAGCCACTTGAAGACACTTAAAAGTGGCTTAAACTGAGTTGAAATGGATAGGGTACTATCCAGAAATATCCTACCCTCTTGGTAGGATATTTGTGAGGTGGGGCCTGCACGAGCCCCACCTTTTCTTTCCATTAAGTAACGCACCCGCGAAAACCCATCATTATGAAAGTCAACTGACGCGTTTTCCTAAATTCTTAACGAACCATTTAATTGGGCGGTTTTATTCGTAAATTAAATAGGCTATTTATTTTGTTGAATTAATTCTACGAATTAATGGGTCGTTACTTACCTCTTTTTCGTTTGTTGGCATAATAATAAAATAAGACCAACATGACATTTGGAGGATTACACCTTGGGAGGTTTTGACAGAAGTTCTTGTGCCTTCACCTTCTTCGCGAAGAAAGCGAAGAATGCGAAGAACGCCGGCGTCCGACGAAGAACGCGGAACCCGCGGAAATCGACGACGCGACGCCGGGTGCCGCGACGCCGACGTTTCCTCTCCTGCGACGTTCTTCGGCAACATTCTTTAATCCGCAACAAAAACCTTTGATCATCAGTTGAGGTGAGGGTTTCTGATTTCTTTTGTGGTTTTTAACTCAATAATGATTTAATTATTTTTTAGTTAAATATTTTGTTCTTGAACCTCAGAGTTCGTCGACACGACACCTTTCCGCGACGACGCGACGATCCCCTCCTTCCGCGACGATCAATCCGCGAAGAACTCGTGCGTGCGACTTGACGAGGTAGGGATTATGTTTTGGAAATGCCATTTTTCCGTGAACGTTTTTTTAAAATTAAAGAACCGGTTTCAAATGAACAATTTTAATTTATTTAAATTGTTTTTTCATGTGTTGTATTATTTTTTCTCCAGTTGTTGTTAACTAACGTGGAGGGTGCGGGCCAAACGAACATGGCCCGACAACCCTCTACCGTTCTTCGTGGTTGTGCAGATTTGGCGGGGGACGGAAAATCGTGACGCAAGGGAAGTTTGATGATTACGCAGTGAAGAACGGAACCCGGGAGGAGCACTGGCATAGACGGGAAGTAAAACGGACCACCGGAGCAACTCCGGTGGGCTGCGGAAGATTCCGGCGGCACGGGTCGCCGGCAGCCGGAGGCGGCGGCGCCCCGCCGGACGAGACCGCCGTGGCTGAAGCCGCGACGGCGGTGGCCAACAGACCCGCGGCCACGCGGGTTTGGTTCTCCCGCACGGGACGTGGCAGAAGCCGCATCCGCAGTTCTCCAGCGCAACCCACGCGGGGCCGCGACATCTCCAGACCGCGGGGGCAGCGCCCCGCGGCGCCCAGGCGCTCGGCCGCTCGGCCGAGCCGAGCCAGGCCAGTCCGACCGGCCGGGCCACGCCCAGGCCGGACCGGACCGGGTCCGGCCGGGTTGGACTGGGTCGGGTCGACCCGGTTCGGCCGACCCAGGGGGGGTTCGGGCCAGGTCGGCCCGGGCCCGGACCCCCCGTCTACAGACCATTTTAGGTCAAATGCCCGTATCTTGAGCTACGGGCCTCCAAACGACTCGCCGCCATCGGAAACACGATCGTTGGATCGAGACGGTCGTTTCGGTATATCGCACTCAAGGTTTCGGAATACATTGGGTTCGGCCAGGTTGGTTCGTACACGAAACCAACCGGGCCCTCGGAGCGGAAACGCTCATAGCTTGAGCTACAGACGTCCGATTGATGTGCCATCAGCTTTGTTGAATTCATCTAAGTGAGAAGGATATTTTGGCTCACTCCGCCCGAGGTTTGGACGCAGGTGGAGTATGGTCGGGTTGGTTTTTCATTAAAAACCAACCGGGCCCCTGGGATGAAACAGCCAATAACTCTCAGACCGGGCGTCCGATTGACGCGTCGTCTGCGATGTTGACTTCCTATTGACGATACGGAACTTTTGGATACATCAACTTAGGGCTTTGTGTCAGTTGAGGTATCAGCCTCTCGACTCGTGGAGCGGACCCCCCCGAACGAGCTTGCTGTGTGCGGAACCCTAGAGCTGGCTGCAACTGCTACTTCGACAGCGACGACTGTGCAGAGATCCTCAGTGGACTGCAGTGAGGACTGTGCAGAGATCCTCAGTGGACTGCGGCGACGACTGTGCAGAGATCATCAGTGGACTGCGAGGACTACTGCACTCAGCGATCCTACGTGGATCAATGCTAAAGGTCCAGTGTGGGCCCAATCCTGTGTGGGTCTGATCCTGTGTGGGTTAGCGCTCAGCGGTTCTGTGTGAGTCAGCGCCTACAGGTCCTGTGTGGGCCCGATCCTATGTGGGTCATTGCGGGGGTTAGTTAACTATCGATCCTTTGTGGGTCTGACGAATTAGATGGATCAGTGATCATCTTTGTTGTCATTCAAGAAGTATACCTGTGTGGGATGAATCTTCTGTTACTCTCATTTGTGGATTGTGTTGAGCTATCCTGTGTGGATTTACTGTTTACTCTCCTTTGTGGATTCTGTTGAGCTATCCTGTGTGGATTTATTGTTTACTCACCTTTGTGGATTATGTTGAGCTATCCTATGTGGATTACTGTTTACTAACCTTTGTGGATTGTGTTGTGCTATCGTGTGTGGGTATACGTATACTTTCCTGTGTGGACTGGGTTGTGCTTGGGCTCGGACGTTGGTGCCGAACGGGAATCGATGACTTAGGTATATGTATGGGCATATACCTATACCGTGACAGATGTTATTTCGTGATTATATCTTTCCTATGTGGATTATCCTTTGCGGATTCTGGGAGACCTTCAGGGGTCTCGGGTTCCCTACTGATTAGCTTATACTCACCCCTGCACGGGCTATGCCCGCACTTCGTGGTGTTGGTTGCAGACGACGGACAACGCTGATCGTGGTGGAGGCGTATGGAGCAGGACAGTACCTGGAGGTGGACCACTGGGCGGGACGTACTCGGAGGGGACGATTGGACCGAGGAGATGTGGAGGCTATCTGTACCCACCCTTCAGGTGGGACCTTCAGAGGACGACTCGACGCTGCGGCTTTTCTTTCAGTTGCTGTTTTTCCCTTTTCAGTTGTACTTTACAGTTGGGCTTGTATTTCCGGCCCCTTTTACTTTCAGCACAACTTTTTTCAGTTTTTACTTAGTGTTTACTTTTCCTCTTGCTTACTCTATGGTGCTTGTTTACTTTTCAAAGGCAATTCCTTCCCTTTTTATTGGGATTTATGCCTTGGTGCTAGTCGCCAGCCCCTGGCCTATGGAAGGCGGGCTTGGGGTAGTCACGCCACGGGCCTCGAGGACGGGTCGTGAAAATTTTTTCATGGGGATTATGTACATATAATTCCACAAGATCCAAGATCATATCTTCAACCACCTCATCAACAATATCATGATCTACTCAAAATCAATAGTGGGGGATATTGGGAACCACATATCTATTTTACAGGAACTTTTCCACCACTAGTTCTATTGAATGTTTCCCAAGTGTATGTTTTGGATAGGATAGGTTCATTTACTTAGGCATATAGTGTATCAGTAGGGTGTATTGGTGGACTCTTCAAAGGTTAACACTTGTGTTTCTTGTGTAGTACCTAGTGAAAATAAAAATTTTAATACCATCCTTGGTCTTGCAGCATATTCTCATAGGTTTGTTCTTAATTTATATAATTTTTATTCCATATTTAAAAATTTTAACAATAATTACAATTATTTCTTTGTGGAAACATTAGTGCCTAGAGGCATTAGACTATGTGAAGGGGATGATATTTTATGATCCAATGTTACAGATTCTAGACTAGGCTGTGTTCTTTAATGATTTATGTGATGTATCCTTTCTCATCTTGGGATGATTATTTATGAAGAAGAAGGTATTGATATCTGATGGATATGGGTAGTTACATCCTAATGAGAGAATCTACTCCAACTATGATAAATTGAAGCATCATTTTTATCATTGATGTTGTGATTCCATTTACTCATTAGGGAGAAAATTGTTGCCTTTATAGATCCCATGTTTATGAGGTATATTTTATATTAATGAGGTATAAATCTATGATAGTGGAGGTTAATGTATTTTATCACCAAAAATATTTTTATATCTATTAGACCATGTAAAGTAGAATGTTTTGGGTAATTCATTGATAAAAAAAGTCATAGAAGGTTGTATTTTAGGAGTCTAATGGTGCTTATCCACAACAAATGAGTTCCAATCCATGAATATAGATGTGATGGTGGATTAGGGTAGAGTTTTATTGTTTCATATGATAGTGATTATTTCAATGTTGAATAAAGTGGATAAGTCTCTTTGGGGAGTCTCGGATGTAGATGTGATGTGAGATCGTTTTGGACATGGCGATACACTAATGGGATGGATCGAGGATAGTAATAAAAACATGAAGAATGGGGAGTTTTCTTATTATAGTAGAGATGTTTGAGGGAGTCAACCATGAGTGTCACAGATAACCTGAAGCAGTACACCTAGGTGTTTGCAAGATATACCATGTCCTGTGTAAACCATTTTGGGGGCCCTAAATGAAACGAGTGGGGATATTTTTTTTTGTTTGGTTCCAGATTTTTCAGTAGATAAAGGTCAAAAATAATTTTCTTGGAGATTTTATTCATCCCATGGATGTTCTTGAGAGAGAAAAGGATACAAATCCATGAATTTTTTTCACAGGGTTTCTCCACGAACAATGTGGTTGTAATGATATCTGGGTAATTGAGGAATGATTGATGAAATAGACTAACATCCTAGAGATCATGGTGTTGGGTATAGTGGATGTCATTTCAACGAGATATGTGGATAACATGGTTACACTACACGAATTCCAAAGGTACATTATCTTTTACCATGAAAAATGTTTTTCCCATGAGTGTTGATGGGATTGAATCATTATTTTTAAAACTAGTTATGCTTCGTCACTTCTTTCCCCCCTCAGATAGAAGGGAATGCATAGCGGAAAATAATGACACTACAGGACATGTTACTGTAAAATGTATTGCAAATAGATTAATTGTGATCCAAATATCTACCCACAATTGTGTTTTATGGTAACAAAAGATATAACACATACATTTTCATGGCCCTGTTTGAGGATTTTAATGGGTTTCCATGTCATTCTCCACTTTATAGGGAAGAGGATGTGGAGTTATCAAATCTTGGACTCGATGTGGTGAAGAAAATGATAGTGAATGATTTGTTGATTTACGATATGGTAAAATAAACAATATACCAAATAAAATCATATATTAATCATAGAAGGAGGAACTTAGAGTTCAAGGGTGAGGAATACATGTTCATGATGGTTTCCCCTCGATGTGGACAATGTAGGGTTAGAAAATTGAATATTCCCTCTTCCCATTTTGATGGGACCATCATGTGGTTGGGGGAGGACAGAAACCAAGATATCCTATTTGAATTACATCATTGATTGGATGAGATCCATGAAGAATTTTTCAGCTCTTTGCTACATCAATATCGTTATGAAGACTATGATTTCATTGACTAGGGAGACATGGATACATATAATGGCATGACATTCATCTTGTATCCAATGGATAACTAATACCAAAAAGAGAATGTAACATATGGAAAACTAGACCCCCTAGATCTTTTACTGAGGAGGGATGGTGGAATATTGGATAGTACACATGAGAATGAGGCATATATGTAATCCCAATAGCCAGTGATATTTTTAGTTTTTTATACTATATTCTTTTTTTCGATGTTCTATAAAGATCTAGGTGATATACATGGTATATTGTTTTCCACATCATGCGATTTTGTTTTCATATTGTGTGATAATTTTCTCACATATAAAATGGAAGGAACCATATTTATAATTGAGATGTATTTTACTAATATGTGAAAAATTCCATGCATGTGAGTCATTTCCACCCAAAGGAGATAGTATCATGAAATAGTGGACAGAATTTCTTGATTTGTGCCTTTATGGTGGTGTATTTAGTTTGGTTGGCAGCCCAGTTCTGGACATAATTGATATGGGAGAGGAATATCGATGGATTCATTTATCCCCTTTCAATCATTAATTATTTTTTGGTATTAAATTTTCAAGGCTGATAATTTTATGATATTAATCTGATGTGACCGCTTATACTATTTGACCCGTTTCATTACACAAAATATGGTGATTGTGATACTATGAAATCTCTGTAGGAGTTGAGAGATAGAATAATAGAGTTTTGATATTCTTAGGATGAATGATGTGTGTTAGGAGTATATAAAATATTTATTTTTGTGGATCACTAATGGTGGATCATTCTTACAGTGGTTCGTCATTGGTGGATCATTATATTGGTGAATCACAAACGGTGGAATTTTGGTGGTGGATCACCAAGGGAGGATCATTATAGTGATGGATCACAGATGCTGGATTATTGTGGTGGTAGATAACTAATAGTGGATAATTATTGATGTAGATGACCGATGGTTGATCATTCATGAAGTGGATCACAAACAGTGTGTCATTAGGGATGTGGATCACCAATCGAGTATCATTTCATCAAAGGATCACAAATAGTGGTACTATATTGGTGTATCACTAAAAGTGTTTCATTCTAGTTATGGATCACCATTTGAGGATAATTCTTGTGGTTGACCTCCATTGGTGTCATTATTGTGGTGGAACACCAATGTATGTTAGTTCAAGGGGTGGATCCCAAATGTGTACATTCAAGTGTTGGATCCCCAATATTGACATTCAGGTTGTGGCACTCTAGTTGTGATATCCCGGTAGGGGCACCCTAGATACAGATTCCTGAATGTGTAACTATAGAATTGGAACATGGAATTGGAAATCCAGTTGGGGAACCCTACAGGTTGTACCTTGGAAGTGGTAGCCTGGAGGTAGAAACATTGTGGAGGCATCCTAGTGGTTGAAAACTTGTTTTGGAACCCAGGTGGTGGAACCCAAATGGTGGAACCCAGGCTATGGTAAACCGGTACTGTTACCATGGTAGTGGAACCTAGATTTTGACACCCTAGTGGTAGTTTTCTACAACATTTCATATTTTTACAAATTTTATAGAATTTCAATATTCAATGTTTTATTGAAGAAAAGTGGTTTTAATGATTAATTTATTGAGTTCCATTGATGTTTCAATGGTGTTCAATCAAATTATAAATTTATAAAAATTTGATACACCTTAACTTTGTTTATTGTAATTGAATTAATGATATATAAATTTAGTGTCCAATTTGAAACCATTTATAATTATACTAGTTCATGAAATATTCATTGGAAATATATGATCAATCATTCATTCATTCAAGAATACATTGTTTTGAGATGGGAGGTTCCAAATACATATTCCCTATTATTAATGGATCCCTATTGGTGAATTTGATTTTAGTTACCAAGAATATGTTTTATCCAATATGGGAACCCATGGTTTTTGGGGATGAATATTGGTGTAATGCTTCTTTATTCTATATAAGGGCCACTCGTTTCTCCATTACACGTATCATGGTGGATGGGTTACTCTTCTTATCTCATGGAATGATAGTTTCATCCAATATAGAAATGATAATATACTATTTTAATCAAAATGGAATGATTCAAGAATATTATTCACATACAATTATATATTATAAATGGTGTGATACTGAGATTATCTATATTTTTTGTTTCACTGATAAAAGGTTATTGGTAGAATATATTTGGAAATTATTTATATGATATAATTCAAAAATAGTGTGATTGTTGTGAAACAATAATAAATAAATTGTTAATTAATTATTTTTGGCTATTTAACTAGCTACTTGATGATCATATGGCTTCTTTGATAACACATTTAAATAAAGAAGTGGAATTTAATGAATTCCAATATGATTAATCATGAAAATGATCTGGTAATTTTTGTAACATGTTTGGGTATATGTTTGTGTGTAGTGTATTAATTGTATTGATGTAATGCATCGGTGGTGGCTATATTGTTAGTTATGTGTTGGAAGTGGATGTGATATGGTTACACAACGATACTACAATTGTGGTTGTGGTATGGCTATGCAGCGGGGGTGCAATGGTGGTTGTGGTATGGTTGTGCAGTGGGGCTGTGAAGGTGTTGATGGTGATGTTTTCTAGTAGGGATGGGATTTTTGTAGGTTATGATAGTTTCCTAAGTAGTAATAGAATTTAGTGAATGATAATAATATTATATGTTAATTTTTATTGAATGTTTCGATGAATGCATGCACTGTTGGAATTTTGAATATTTATCTACGATATAATGGAATTGAAATTAAAAAAATATAATAATATTAAATGGAATGTTTTTATTACAATTGTTATGGAAATTTACTTTAATTGATTTTTTTTGATCCTATCATAATGTAGGGTTTTTACGTTTTTAGTGGAATCTACAATGTGTGGTAAATTAGTGAGTTAGTTGGATCCATTTATATGAACACCTAGTATGGGATTCAGTATAGCTATCAAATAAATTGTAATTCCTAGTGATTTCATTATGTTCCAACCCATGTTGATTAACATGTAACGAATCCTAAATCTATATATATATATATATATATATATATATAATTTGGTTCAGTTTTACAAAAATACTAGTAGGATGATGGAGGATTCATTACCAACTCTTCCATGCACCCTCTATCATGATTTGGTGATATAAATGTGCTATGATCTTAAAATGTAAAATGTATCTTTTTATAGATGTGATTTGATGATATTTGATGAATTTCTCAAAATTAAAAGATTTTTTATGAGATATATTATGGTATAGGCATCCATTGTAGGTTTAGGTAACCAGTTTGATATCCATCATGTTCATCAAACCAAACTACAATGGTTTTGAGATGTTATCTGATGTGATGTCCTTGGATTCAGTACGAATTATGTTATATAATATGATGTTACTTGTAATATGTCAAGGATATAGGATGTATGACATCCGTATGTGAGATAAACAATCATTAAGAATGTGGTGTGGGGTACCCTATCATTGATATGAATTATATTAAATTATCATACTTGGATGTGTTATCTGGTGAGATATCCATGGTTTCATTGGGGTTTTGTTAGTTATTTATATAGTTTTTTTGTTATAATACTTTCTCACATGGGAATTACTTTTCTCATTTAAAATGTGAGTGAGAAACATTGGATTTAAATCATAGAATAACTATACGATCACATACACATAATTTCATTAAATGATTCAATGATGAAATCCTGGACCATGATGGAAATTAAGGTCTTGGAACATTATAAAATATTTGTTTCATTGTATTTTTTTTGGGTATTTAGTTTGGAGATATTAAACAATATCAGTTTTTTATACATCCATTTAATGCTATTTTTTTAAATTTAATTTATATTATGACTTTTAGTAATTTCTGAAGGATTTACATTTTCTCTATATCCTACATTATTATAGAAATTAATTCTTCCAAATTCAATAATAATTCATTCTATTAGTGCTGGTCATCAACTTTGGGAATACTGGAGGTGGGACACTGGGGCCATTATCTCTCTCCCTTCATTGTTGTTTCTTTGGTGGCAGGGGGTTATGGAAAAAAATTAGTTAAAATATATTTTTGTCAAAACAAATAAAGTAATTGTCCTTAAAATTAACATTATATTATTATAAATGAATATTCAAACCATTATGTGGATATAATAGTGGAAAATACCTTCCATGTCACACATGGATAAATAATTATTCCATTTATTTTTTCAGTTATAGTAAACATTATTCCATTCATGAAATGACATGAACATTCCATTAAAACAAATATTAAAAAATCTATTATGGGATAAAATTTCATTAAAAACTAATTCAATAATAGTAAAAATTATTCAATAAAATTTTTTACAAAAAATCGACATGGAAGGAAAAACATTATAACTAATGGGAGAAGTAAGAAGGTTTTCATTAAAATAATTCTTTATGCATATTAATAACATAAATAGAGGTAAAAAATGTAATAATTTATATTCATTATGTAAATATATTAATATAGAAATCATTGTTTATTTTATATGTTGATTATATGATCTCTTCCTGGGATTCATCAACATAAACAATTATGATATATAGGGTGACTATAACAATAAACCATTAAAACATTAGTATCATTTTAATCATAACCCCCATGAACTAAATTATAAGGAACCAACCTTCAAATTTACTTAATCTTGAGTTAAATAAAGAATTCACATTGATGATGTTCTCATGTTTAGTGTTTTAGAGAATTAGGTCATAACTATTACATTACATTTAAAAATTTAAAATGTAGACACTTCTATTGAGTTTCCATTTTTTTATAAAATAAAAACTCTTAAAAAATACATGTATAGTTCCACATTTTAGAAAACATGAATTTTCCAAGATCCCATCCCAGACCCTATTCATCTTTGATTCCAATGAAAAACATTTCAAAACATGGGATGAGCATAAAAAGAAATGTAAGGGTTATAAAATAAGGGTTGAAAACATTTTTCACTTCAATAAATAAAACTAATGAAATGATACTTCTCAATCATATAATTCCTCATGAATTCATAAGATTAAGGAATAACACACAGAAATCATAAATTGTAAAGGTAATAAATTGCATATATAACAAACATACATTATATCATTCACTGCTGTGTAGGGAGTTACATTTGGAATACCCATTATAGTATATTCCCTAAATCTCTAAGGAGAAACATTGATCTTTACCTCTGTCACGTTACTAAATGCATTGGAGAGCTCTCTCGGGCTCACCCGCCCTAGGATTATCACCGAACCATCTGTATACCAAAAACATTCCCACAAACCCCAACATAATCATAACATATAACATAAGAATAATAGAAAGATAACATTTTCACATTCCTATCACAATATATCATTTCAAGATATAGAGATAATCAATTCTTTATCAAACAATTTTAAAAACCATTTAAAAAATATATATTTGAATCAAAGTGTCCCATACCACATTCAATATTTTAAATTAATAAACATTTTAAAACATTAATTTACATATAAATAAATTCTTTAAACCATTTTTGAAACATGGGAATTAATGAGAAATATATATTAGAAAAAAATCATTAAAACAATATTTTAGTTACTGGGTTCATACCCAAATGAGAGATTCTTAGATAAAAATAATTGAGGATTAAAATTTAATTAAAATGTTATAATATCTTGAGAATAAAGGTATTTATGACATAATATTCCAAAGGACATAATATACACCAAATAAATGTGAATTGCTGCATAACAATAATGAAGTCTCAATGGAATGTAAATTGGGATGAAATGCTTTATAAAGATAGTATCCTTAGATTAAGGATAAATCAATTACATAATTATGTGTCACAGATATTAATAAAGTGAATATTATTGTATATTCAGTGTAAAACAATACAAGGTCATTCACACATATGAATTTCTTGACATAATCAACAAGTAGATGTTTAACCCAAAGAATTGAAATTGTGTTAAGAAGTTCCCTTACAAAAATTCGACAGCCAAACAGTGTCACTTTAAAATTCCAACAATGAGTTGATGAGAGAAAAAATTACATCTCATCACCTGGACATAAAATTTATAGAAATAAGGATATATATGAACATATCCCAACATAATTAGAATTAAATTAAAAGACATAACAAAAAAAAGTCATTTTAAATGAGGAGGGTGAATGATTCCCTTACTGAATTGGTAACATATAAATCATACACCACTTGATAGAAGGATCATATAATGAAGATGTAAATACCCATAAATTAATGTATATAACATAGTTAATACAATAATGGGTAGTACATGCACCACAAAATAGTAAATATTGGAAAATATATCATGAATCTCATGGGAATCAAAAGTCAGATAAAAACCCTTACCATGTTGTAATCAATCGAGTCGTATGACCAAAAGTTAATAACAAACAAATGAATCACTTAATAACATGTATATAAAGAAAATAATTATAATATTAATCAAATAGCAGTACCCAATACCCCACAAGCAATACATAACTTGCCAACAATGAAAATTCCACGTAATTAAAAGTGAGATATGAAACCCATTTCCAAGTAGTAATCAATCGAGTTATAAGACCAAAAGATTATAACCACCTAATGAATTACCGAATACCGTGAATATAAACATTATCAGGATATTTTATATCAAAATTCAGTTCACAATACACCACATGCAATAAATAAGTTGAGAACAATGGAATTCTCAGAAAATTAAATGTTATATAAGAAACCCCTTACGTTGTATTCGACTTGACTTGTTTGTTCTTTGTTATTCCTGAATAATAAACTTAAGTTAGTTTCTATATGATACAAAACCATTTAAAATATTATTATTCTTTCATATCACTTATAACCTTGCTATTACAATTATTTAATTATTTCAGTTCATATTTTACATTTTCTCAATGTTCGGAACTTCAGTAAAAAATTCACTTGTTATAATTACAAATTGTCCATGTGGTAAAAAGTGTGTTATCTCCAGAATCATATTCATAATTATGAATATCATATATAACATATATATCCAGTATATATTTTTATATATAATATCACATAACTTTTTGAGATAAGGAATGAAATTCACCGTTCATGGAGATGGTATGTCGTACCTTTGCATGAAAGCTACTTTAATTTTTTTCTATTTTAAATTGAATGGAAACTGAATGATACATAGGATAATTATAATTATAGTATAATTTCATATGATACATATGTATAATAGTTAATTTACGACATCCTTTATATGTTTCATGTGTGTCATGAATGAATCTTATCCCCTTAAGGGGGCAGTAGTCTGAACTTTCTCAAAATAAATTATCATGTTTTCCCATATTGGAAAGCATAAAGGTATGTCGTTAAATAAAAATTAAAGAAGAATATAGAAAAAATAAATATCATATATATAATATAAAAATACATTGTCATTATAATGGACACCACAAGAGGTGGTAGGGGGTGATTGAACAATCATCGTTTCGTGAGGAAGTTGTTCACCATCCGCATACACAATATGTTTATGCCCATTAGGCATAGGTGTGTTGAAGTGTAGTTTGAATCCTTATCAAAACAACATTATAGTATATTTATGATACTGTTATTTTAATAAAATAAATAAATTAAATATATTTTCGTGCATTTGAGAAGTAAAATAAAATCAAAGACCTTTAGAGAAGAAAAAACCTTTAAATCAGGTAACTCCATTTGGTTGTAAGGAAAATGATTTATTGAAGTTCCTCCTACCCAATGTAAGTATTCTAGGTGGAAGAGAGAGATCATAATAGCTTATTTTTCTGGTTTTTGATTAGCCATGGGGCTTTTAAGTGTGAGGAATTGGTTAGAAGTGATGGATTTTTATATGGTGGAGGAGGGACACATTAAGAATGTTTCAAAATATTATTTTATTATATAATTATTCTCAGTTTAAAAAGGATAAAATCATGATAATGTAGAATATAAGATATATATTATTCTAAATAAATTCATGTAATATTAATTGTATAGGTTTTGGATATTTTTTATCTTTTTTTATTTTATTTATTTAAATCATTTATTAATGAGGTAAACACTGCTTCTTTATTATGTCATAAATAATTCTATTTTTTTATATCTAAAAATTATAAAACAAATAAATTTTTGTATAAAATAATTATATATATCAAAATAATATTTATAGTTAATTAGATAACTTATATAACCCCAGGTTAAAATAGATTTTCTGAAAGATATATGTTTAAGTCATTATTGTCTTTACTATAAATTAATTAATATAATGTTTCATTATCACTCATTTATGGCTAAATGGGGTCCCAAAATATTCCCAAGGATGCCAATGGTCAAAAATTTATCAACCAATATTATTATGTAATGTTTAAGGCTAATTTAATATTAATACAATATTTTTTTCTACCCTTATTTACAAGATTTACTTTTTAACCATGGTAAATAAAATTTTTATTGAAGTAAATATTTAATGGATATAAAAATAAAAGTTACCTATTTACAAAATTTGGACCTCCTAATTCCAAATATAGAATCTTTTTTTCCAAATTCAAAACCCAGAAGTGGCAGAAATTAATTTAAAATTAATTCCTATTTTGAAAACAATAATCTTGTTTTTAAGAAATAATAACTCTCAAAATATTACTACTTGTTTATGTCCAATTTAAAAGTGAAATTACATCCAATGGCCAAAATAGTATTAAATGGTAAAAATATAATCTAATTAAACATTAAATTTTTTTATAATGATATTTTATCCCTATAAATAAATTATATTTAAAGGCAGTTTTAAATTAAAATATAGTATTTTATACTGTTCTTAAAAAATGAACATTATCAAAAAAATAAAACAAATTTACCCAAAGAAAATTTTGATGTCCAGACTCTAAAAAGTGAATTGTTTTTGTCCAATATAACATATATAAGTGAAAAAAGGATTTAAAATGGTTTCACCATTAAAAGGTGGTAAACCATCCTTTTAAACATTATTAGACTATATAGGTTAAAATTGGATATATGCACTTATTAATCCTCTTAAATTTATTGGATAAATGTAAAAAATATAACAATCATTTTTAATCAAATTTTAGTTAGATCTATTCATTCCCAACAATACAACGTCTATGATTTGACTGTCATTTATTATTGTAATATTATATTATTATTTTTCAGTATAACTCAACATTGTGGGAAACATATGATTTTATAGAAACCCATTGTTACATATTAGGAACATAGCCGATCAAATAAACCCCATTAAAGAAAAATTAATTTTTCATTCATAAATATTAATAAATATGAGAATTTTATGTTCTATATTTAACTTGAATGTTACATCCTTCCCCCTTTTGAGAATTGTGTCCTCCCAATTTTAAAATTAGGCTCAAAAACCTCATTAAAAGTTCCACATCATAAAATGAATCAAAAATACAATCACATTAAAAGGAAGAAGAAAAGTACAAATTTCACCCAAGATAACACATACTTGGATTCAATGAAAACCTGCATATGGAGGAGAAACTAAGTGTCAATTTATAATGGGGAGTGATATAAATAATTATTTGCAGAATGTCAATTAAAATAAAACAATGAACTTGTGATGGGTTAAAAAGTAATTGGTTTCCCAATTGGAAAAGTAAACTAACAATGTTATTTTTTATGTTCCTTTTCATAATGTTGAGGAATTTATTTATGACCACTACTAAGAACATAAGTACACAAACATACTTGTCAAGTAGACATTCATCATTTACTAAATTTCTACCACAAACTCTTCTTTTCTCCAAAAAATTAGTATTAAAACCGACTTTGTCACATGAAAAGTACTAGAATCAACTTCTAGATTATAACATAATCCAAAAAATATAAACCATTTATTTCCCTTGTATTTATACATCAGCCAGAAATCGAAATGTTAATTCAAGATTAGATAATCCCTGAAAAAGATAATCCCTTATGAAAAGAAATACTACTTTTAATCTCTAAAATTCAACAAATACTACCCAATGTTCATGAAAGACCATTCAACACACAATTGTCCTTAAATTTCTTCAAATTAACCCAAACCAAGATTGAAACCCAAAACATAGATGAATTTGATCACATAATCCACCATGATAAATAAACATTAATCTCCAAATAACATCTATAACTCTTAAAGTCTCATACTGAAGTGTAATTTAACCAATCAAATATTCTCTATGATAGGTAAACCAATTTCCTAAATTACCAAAATATCTATATGTATACATAAAAACATATATTCTTCAAAAATAAAATTTCAACCATTATTCCAAAAATGAGATCCCATAGTATTCTATTTCACTTATGAATATAATGTTCCCCAAAAGAGGGAATGTCTTCCAAAAATCATTTATCACATAATCACCAAATATTTTTCCTATATTAATAATATCCATTTGAAAAAACCAAAATTCCTAGTAAAGACTGTCTATTGATCCATATAATCTTATAACTAAAATGAATAAGTGATACTAACAGGGGACTTTACATAGGCTAGTGTTAGGAGATTAATCTCAATCACACAATGGTTGTGGGTTCGATTCCAGTAGCATTATCTGACGCGATAGTTTGTCACACTGTCAGCGTGTTGTCCTTTTTATAAAACACAAAAAAACCCTAACTTGAATTAACCCCAAGGGTTTTCTTATACCTTTCATTTTCAGCCCAATAATTGATGACCACAACATATTATATATTGTCAGATTTTCACATACATATAATAAAATAAAACTATTCCCCAAATAAAGAACATCATATATTTATCATGGTGTCCATATGGTTTCATCATAATCTTGTTCACATTTGTAAAAGTTCAATGAATTGAACAATGATTTAGAGATCCTTCAAATAATTTTCCTCCTTCATCCAAATACACCTTGTACAACTTGGTTCATATATGTGTTTATAGAAAAATAGTTTCATAAAATAATCATGTATGACATATAATTTCAAAACATCTGAAAAACAAGATTTTTATAAAAATGTCGGGCGGTGTTTGAGTTGAAACATTCAATCAATAGTACATTTAAAAAACAATATGTATGTGTTGAGAGACTATGTTGTACAAGAAAATATTAATAGGTTGTACAAGGCTCTCCTTCTTCATCACCTTTTTCATGATCATAATATGCTTCAAAATCTTGTGATAAGGTAAGATATTTGAAAATTACCCGATAATATTTACCGTTCTGGAAAATATGAGAATATTTAGAAAATATAATTTTAATAAATAAAACCCATGATCCACAATTATATTGAGGTATAGTGGAGGTTTTTGATATCTCAAACAATATCTTCAAAGCGAGTTGTATGCTAGAAAATGATTCACAATCATCTAAACATGACTTGACACTAATTATTATATGCATATCATCAGGAATATATATGAACATCATTTTATATCCCCCCTTCCATTTTTAACCAAGATTCCATGATTGGAAAAAGTTATAAAATGGAGATTTACATAATATAATATACATATTGAATATCCTTGGGTTTAACAAAAAACCTATAATCCCTAATGTTTTATAAATCGACCATTGATACCAAATATATGGACCTAGCCTTAAACATTACATAATCATGAATTAAATCTTGAATTCACCTTGAAAATATTTTTGGGATTAGAGATTTAGATAATTAGGCCTTACCAATTACATTACATTACTAAAATTGCAATTTAGACACTTCAACTCAGTTTCCATTATTTATAAAATAAAAACTCTTAAAAAATACATGTCTAGTATCATGTTTTAGACATCATGACTTTTCCTTGATCCCATACATGACCTTATTAATCATTAAGTTCGCTGAAAAACATTTCATAACATGGGATGAGAATTAAACTCCCAGTAAGGTTTATAAAATAAGGGATGAAAACATTATCCCATCAATAAATACAAACCAATGAAATGATACTTTGGAATCATAACATACAACATGAATTCATATTATTTATGAATAACACACATAAATCATTAATCATAAAGGAATCTTATGGAATACATAAAATACATACACTATATTTTTCACATCTACATAAGGAGTTACATTTGAAATATCCATCACAGTATCATCCTAAAATCTATTAGGATAAACATTACCGTTTATCGCAGTCACGTTACCCAATGCTTTGGAGAGCTCTCTCAGGCTCACCCTATCTGTATTTATCATTTAACCAACTATATTTGTAAACAATATTCAAAATCCATAAAACATCATACCACATAGCATAATAATAAATAAAATATAGCATTTCCATATTCCAATCATAAAATATCATTTCATGATACAGACATAATCAATGCTTTATTAAACCAATTTCAAAAAAAATTAAAAAAGATATTTCTGAATCAAATTGTACTATAACACATTGAATATATTAAATGATATAACATTTTAATACATTATTTTCCATATGAATAAATAATTTAAACAATTTTTTAAACATGGACATTAATGATAAACATTTATAAGAAAAAATATTTAATGTATATTTTATTTAAGGAGTTTTTAACCAAATGAGAGATGATTGAATAAAAATAATTGATGAAGAACATTTAATAGAAACATTATAATATCTTGAGAATATTTTTATTCATGATATAATATTCCAATTGACAGTATATACATTATATAAATAATAATTGGCGCATAACAACAATCATATATCAATGGAATGTAAATTTAGATGAAACCCCCTATAAAGAAAGTATCTTCAGATTAAGGATAATTCAATTACATAATTATGTGTGAATAATGTAAATACACTAAATAATAATGGATTATTAGTGTAAAAAAATCAGAGTTCATTCACACATATTCACATCACGATATAATCAATAAGTAGAGATTTAACTCAAATAATTGAAATTCTGTTCAGAAGATCACCTATAAAAATGAATAGACTAATAACATCACAATAGATTTTAGAAAATGAGTTTATGAGAGAGAAAATGGTATCTCATAACTTGGGAAGAAAATTTATAACAATAAGTATATAGAAGAACAAATCCCAACATTAGAAGATGTAAATTGAAAGGCTTAACAAAAAGAACTCTTTTAAAAAGAGGAGGGTGATAGATTCCATTACCGTTTAGGTAACTTATGAAACATAAACCACATGAAAGAAGTATCAATAAATGAAGTTTTAAATACCCATAAATTAATGTATAACACACAATGAATATAATCATGGTCATTACATACTTCAAACAAAAGTAAATAGTGATGAATATATCATGAATCTCAGAGGAATAAAAAGTGAGATAAAAACAGTTACCTTATTGTAATCAGTCGATTCATATGACCAAAAGATAATAACAACCAAACGAATCACATAATACCATGAATATAATGAAAATTATTATAATATATATAAAATTTCAGTACAGAATACACAACAAGAATTAAATAAGTTGCGAACAGGGAAAATATCATGGAATTAAAATTGAGATAAGAAACCCCCTACCATGTTGTAATAAACCAAGTTGTAAGAACAAAATTTTATAACCAAAAAATGAATCACAAAATAGAATGAATATAATGAAAATAATGATATTATATATCAAATTTAATTACATAATACACCACATTGAATAAATAAGCGGCAAACAATGGAAATCTCATGAAGTTAAAAGAGAGATTAGAAACCTTGTACATCTTGTCCAACTTGACTTGTTTGTTTGTTGTTCTTCATGAATAATAAAATTAAGTTAATTTCTACTAGATTCATAACCTTTTTCAAGTAAGTTATTCTTTTTCTATAACATATAACCTTGCTATAAAAATTATATAATTATTTGTGTTCATAGAGGACATTTTGTAGATGTTCAGATCTTGTGTCAAAAATGAACATGTTATAATTACAATTGTCCACGTGGTCAAAAGTGTCTTATCTATAGAATAAAATTCATGATTTAAAATATAATATAAATAATATATATCCCATATATATATGTATTTATAATTGTACATAACATTTGGAGAGAAGGAATGAAATGCACCGTTCATGGAGACGGTAACTCGTACATACGTGTGAACGCTACATTAAGTTTTTTCATTTTTAAAATGAATGGAAACTGAATGATACATATGTGTATAGTAAATCCAGTAAAATTTCATATGATATTTATGTTACATAATATCATTAACACAATCATTAATATGTTCCATATATGTAATGAACGAATCATATCACCTTAAGGGGGTGGTAGTCTGCAATTTCTCAAATAAAATTATAATGTTTATACATATAGGAAAAAATAATTGTATTTTTGTGAATAAAAAGTACAGAAGCATAATGAAAACCTAATAATAATATATATCATAAATAAATAATGTTCCATCATAATGGCCACTATTAGAGGTGGTTGGAGAAGATTAAACAATCATCGTTTCGTGAGGTAGTAGTTCACCGCCCACAAAAACAGTATGTTCTATACCCGTTAGATGGAGGTGTGTGGATGTGTTGTTAAAAATCTTTTCAATAAAAAATTTTAGTATATTGAAGATACTAGTTTTCTTATAAAAATAAAAAAATGTAAATAGTTCTGTGGTTTGGGGAAGGAAAATATAACAAAATAACTTAAGATATTATGTTACCGTTAAATTGTGTAACTCCCTTTGGATTAAACCAAAAGGATTTCTTGATGTGCCTTCTGCCGAAGATATGGATTCTAGGTTTAAGAGAGGGATCCTTATTGATTTTTTAGGGGTTTGGATGATCCAAAGGGGTTGAGAAGTGCGAGTAATGGGTTATAAGTGAGGGATTTTTATATGGGGGAGGATGGGCTCCTTAGGAATGTTTCAAAATAATTTTTTATTATATATTGATTTTTAGTTTCAAAATTTCCAAATAAAATTGACATAAAAGATAAGATGTCTCTTGTTCTAAAAAATATCACCCAATATGAATTTTATAGGTTTTGTATATTGTTTTAATTATTGTCATCTAATTTTTATAAATCATTCATTAATGTGGTAAACACTACATCATTATTATGTCACAAACAATTTTATTTATTTGATGCCTAAATTTTTTTAAAAAAATAGCATGATTTGAGAAATAATATTGTCTTTAAAATTAATATTTATAGTCTAATAGATAACTTATAAAACCCCATGTAAAATTTATTTTCCAAAAAATATATGTTTATGTCATTTTTGTCTTTACTTTTAATTAATTAATATAATCTGTCCTTATCACTCATTATTGGCTCCATGGGGTCCAAAATCATCACAAGGATTCACATGGTCTAAAATTTATCAACCAATATTATAATGACACATGTTAGGGTAATGTATTATTATTATAATATTATTTTTTACCTTTATTTTTAATATTTACTATTTATCCATTGTAAATAAAATATTTGTTGAAATAAATATTTAAAATGTCTTAAAAAAGATACGAATTAAAACAATTTGGAACTCATGATTTCAAATATGGAATCCATTTTTTCATGTTCAAAACCTAGACGTGGCAGAAAATAATTTAACATTTATTCCTGTTCTCTAAACAAAAAGCGTGTTTTTAAGAAATAATCATCATCAAAATGTTTGACCTTGTTTATGTCCAATTTCAAAGTGAAACAAATTACAATGACCAACATTGAATTAAATGGTAAAAATATAATCATATAACACATTAAAAAAATAGGATAATCAAAATGTATAAATAAAAAATAATAAATGGATGTTTTGAATTAAAATACAATTTCTTTTCACTATTCATAA
Source organism: Viscum album (assembly GCA_963277665.1). Taxonomy (NCBI): domain Eukaryota; kingdom Viridiplantae; phylum Streptophyta; class Magnoliopsida; order Santalales; family Viscaceae; genus Viscum; species Viscum album. The sequence continues at coordinate 2,100,319,435 of OY728127.1, read as the reverse complement.
AAAAGAACCTTATTGGAAAAATACAAATAATTTCCCCAAAGTAAATTTTGATATTTATATTCTAAATAAGAATTTAATTTTGTCAAATAGAACATATAAAATTGATAAAAAATATATTTAAATAGGGTTCTCCATTAAAAGTCGGTAAATCAAACTTTTAATAAATATTAGAGTATTTATGCTTAAAATTGGATTCATTCACATTTTAAACCTAAAATATTTGTTGGATAAATGTAAAAACATTTAGCAAACATAAATAACAATATTGTAATTATTTATATTCATTACATCCAATAAAACGACTATGATTTACAAAAAATTTAAAATAATAATAATATATTATTATTTTCCAGTATAACTCAACGTTGTGTGCTATATAAGATTTAAAAGAATTCCTTTGTTACATATCAGGTGCACCATATAAAATTGAATACCCATTAAAGTAAATTTAATATTTAATTCAAAAATATTAATAAATATGTGAATGTTATTTTCCATATTTACCTAGGATGTAACATCCTTCCCTCTTTTGTAAATTGCATCGTCATAATTTCAAAATTAGGCTCAAAACTTCATTAAAAGTCCCACGTCAGAACAAGATTCAATAATACTATCACATTAAGATGAATTATAATAGTAAAAAGGTCACCTGAGATAACACATAATATGATTCCAAGAATACATGGATATGGAGGAGGAATTAAGTGTTATATTCTGATGGAGAGTGATAGAAAACATGATTATGAATATGTTAACTAGAAGAAAACCACAAACATGTGATGGGTCTAATTGAAATTGGATTTCCAGAAGGAAAAGTAAACAAACAACATTTTTTTATGTTCCATTTCATAATGTTGAGAAATTTTTTAATGATCTAGACTAAGAACATCAGGATTCATACTTACTTGTCGTGTATACATTTATCTTTTACTAAATTTCTACCACAATCTCCTTTTTTCCAAATGATGAGTATTCAAACTAATATGGTCACATCAAATGTCCTAGAATCATCCTCTAAAGTAAAACATGATCCCAAAAATATGATCCATATATTTCCCTTTTCTTTATACATCAACCAAAAAACAAAATGGTTAGTACGAGATCTGATAATCCCCAAAAAATATAATCCTTTATAAAAATAAATAATAAAATTATCTCCAAAATTCGACAAAGAGTAACCAATTTTTAAAACAAGACAATTCAATACCCAACTATCCTAAATATTATTCAATGTACCCCATACTAAGAATGAATTCCAAAACATAGAATAATTTTTTCACATCGTCCCCCATGATAAAACATAATAATAATCTCCAAATAACATATACATCTCTTAATGCATCATATTAAAGTGAAATTAACCTAACCACATATTCAATGTGATATGTTAATAATTTTCAAAAATAACCCAAATCTCTATATGTCTATATAAAAACATATATTCTTAAAAAATAAAATTTTGACAATTACTTCACAAATTAGATCCCATAGTATTCTATTTCCCTTAAGCATATAATGTTCCCCAAAAGAGATAATTTTTTCAAAAATAACATTTCTCACATAATCATCAAAACATATTCCAACATTAAGGCTATCCATTTGAAAAAACATATGTTCCCATAATCAACTTATTTTTTGTCTATAAATTTATTTAACTAAAAATAATAAGTCATACTAACAAGGGACTTCACATAGGCTATTGGTAGGAGATAAATCCCAATCACACATTTGTTGTGGGTTCGAATACCCTAAAATTTTATGATGTGATAGGTTTTCACACAGTCTGTGTGTTTTCCTTTTTATAAAAATCAAAAACAACCGTAACATGTATTAACCTAAATGGTTTTCATATAGCTTTCATTTTAATCCAAATACATGAAGACCAAAACATATTATATATTTTCATTTTTCTCACCTCTATATAATAAAATAAAATTATTCCCAAAATAAGTAAACATCATACATTGATCGTGGTGTCCATATGGTTTCATCATTAAGTTTTTTCACTTTGGTAGAAGGTCGATGAATTGCAACAATGATTTATAGATCCTTCAAAATCATTTTATTCCTTCATCCAAATACACCTTGCACAAATTGGGTCATATGGGTCTTCACAAAAAAATACTTTTCATTAAATAATCATGAGTGACAAATAAATTCAAAACATTTGATAAAACATTTTTTTAAAAAAATAGTCAGACTATGTTTGAATTGAATCGTTCAATAAATGTTCCATTTAAAATACGATAAGTATGTGTTGAGAGACTATATTTTAAAAGCAAATATTAGTAGTTTATGCAAGGGTATCATTGTTTAGAACCTTTTAAAAATCAAAATATGCTTCAAAATCATGTGATAAGGTAAAATATTTGAAAATTACATGATAATATTTAACTTTCTTGAAAAAATGAGAATATTTAGAAAATATGATTTGATTAAATACAACCCATGTTCCAAAATTATATCATGGTAAATTGGAGGTGTTGGTATCTCAATCAACTTATTTCAAGTGAGTGGTATGCTAGAAAATGTTTCACAATCATCTGAACAAAACTTTTCATTAACTATTGTAAGAATGTCATCATGAAGAGATAAGAATGTCATTTGAGATCCCCCTCCTTCAATTTGTTATCAACTTTCCTTGATTTGAAAATGTTATAAAACATGGATTTAACTGAAATAATAGACATAGTGACTAACCATGTTATTAATAAAAACTCATAATACCTAATGTTGTTTAAACCAATCTTTGTTAACCACTATATGGACCCAACCTTAAACATTACATAGTCTTGAGTGAACTACATAATTCAAATTAGGGATATTTTCATGTTTAGAGTTTTAGAGAATTTGGGCATAACAATTACATTACATTTTAAAAATTACAAAGCAGACACTACTACTCAGTTTACATTTTTTATAAAATTAAAACTCTAAAAAAATACATGTATGTTTCCATGTATTAGACAACATGACTTTTCCTTGATCCCATCCTTAACCATATTCATCTATGGGTCCTATGAAAATCTTTTCAAAACATGGAATGAGAATAAAAATATTAGTAAGGGTTATAAAATAATTTATGAATACATTATTCCATCAATGAATACCAACCAATGAAACGATACTTTTCAATCATAACACACCTCATGAATTCCACAGATTTATGAATAACACACAGAAATCATAAACCATAAATATAACATATTTCATACGTAACATACATACATTATGTATTTCACAGCTATGTAGAGAGTTACTTTTAGAATACCCATGACTGTATATTACCTAAATCTCTTAGAAGAAACATTAATTATTTCCTCTGCCATGTTACCCAATGCATTGGAGATCTCTCTCGAGCTCACCCACCATAGGTTTATCATGGATTCACCTGTATAAGTAAACAATGCCCACGAACCATTACATAATCATAACACATAACATAACCGTAAAGGAATGATAACATTTCCACATTCAAATCACAATATATCATTTCAAGATATATACATAATTAATGATTTATAAAACCTTTTTCAAAAATATTTAAAAATAAAATTTTGAATCAATGTGTCCCGTACTAATTTCAATATTCTAAAATAATTTATGTTTTACAACATTAACGTCCATATAAATAAATCCTTAAAACCCTTTTTAAAACTTGGACAATAATGATAATTATTTTGAAGAAAAAATATTTAAAACAATATTTTAGTTATGGAGTTCTTAACCAAATGAGAGATGCTCGAATGTAATTAATTGAGAAATAACATTTAATAAAAAATTTCCAATGTCATAAATATAAATGCATTCATGATATAATATTCCAAAGGATTTTATATACACCAAATAAATCTTAATTGGTGTATAAAAAAAATTAAGTCTCAATGGAATGTAATTTGAGACGAAATCCCTTATAAAGATAGTATCATTTGATTAAGGATAAATAAGTTACATAATATTTTTTGAAAAATTTAAATACACTCAATATTATTGGATTATTATATTAAAATAATCAGATCACTTTCACACATATTCATATCATGACATATTTAACAAATAGATGATTAACCCAAAGAAGTGATATTGAGTTAAAAAGTTCCCTTACAGAAATTTGACATCCAAACAGCATCACATTAAATTTCAGAAAATGATTTGATGAGAGGTATAATGGTATATCATCACATGGACATAAAATTTACGTCAATATGGATATATTAGAACATATCCCAACATAATAAGATGTAAATTAAAAGACATAACAAAATGAAGTCTTTTAAAAAGAGGAGGATAAAAGATTCCCTTACCGATTTGGTAACATAAAAATCATACACCACATTAAAGAATGATCATACAATAAATATTTAAATACCCATATATTAAATTATATGACACAATTAATATAGTAATGGGATGTACATACCCCACACAAAAGTAAATAGTGGAAAATATAGCATGAATCTCACGGGAATACAGAGTGAGATAAAAACGGTTATCATGATGTAATCAATCGAGTCCTATGACCAAAAGTTAATAAACACCATATGAATCACAGAATAACGTGAATAAAAAAAATAATTATAATATATATCAAATTTGAGTATACAATAAACCACAAGCAATAAATAATTTGTGAAAACTAGAAATATTAAGTAATTAAAATGAGATAAGAAACTGCTTACCACGTTGTAATCAATCGAGTCTTAAGACCAAACATTATTACCACCAAATGAATCACATAATACCATGAATATAATGATAATAATTATAGTATAAATCCAATTTTATTCCCCAATACACCACATGAAATAACGAAGTGGTTAACAATGGAAATCTCACAAAATTAAATGTGATATAAAAAACCTCTTACCTCATGTCTGACATGACTCTTTTTTTCATTGTTCAACATGATTAATAAAATTAAGTTAATTTATACATGATTCAGATCCTTTTTCATTTTTATTATTATTTTTATATGACTTATAACTTAGCTATAAAAATTAGTTAATTATTTGAGTTCATATCATACATTTTGTCGATGTTTAGAACTTTAATAAAAAATGAACATGTTATAATTACAAATTGTAAATGCGATGAAAAGTATATTATCTCCAAAATCATATTCATTATTTTTAATAACATATAAATCCAGTATATATTTTTATTTCTAAAATTACATAAAATTTGGAGATAAGGAATGAATTGCACCGTTCATGGAGATAGTAAGCCATACATACGCATGAACAAAACTTTAAATTTTTTAATTTTTAAATGGAATGTCAAATGAATGATACCTAGGTTTATTATAATTATATTATAACTTGATATGATTTATATGTTACATAATTTCATTAACTATATCCTTTATATGTTCCATATATATCATGAACAATTTGTATCTCCTTGAGGGGGCGGTAGTGCGCAATTCCTCAAATGAAATTATCATGTTTACACATAGTGGAAAGCATAATGGTATGATTGTAAATAAAAATTAAAGAAGCATATAGAAAACATAAATATAATATATATCATATATAAATACAGTTCCATAATAATGGCCACCATTAAATGATAAAGTGGAATTATCACTTATAAGTGGCTCTATGGGGTCCCAAAATCAACAAAAGTATTCCCATGGTTGAAAAGGTATCATCCAATATGATTATGACATATGTTTGGGTAATATAATATTATTATAATATTATTTGGTACCCTTATTTAGCAGATTTACCCTTTAACTATAGTAAATAAAATAATTACTAAAGTAAATATTTAAAATGTATAAAAATAAAAGTTAATTATTTACACAATTTAGACCTACTCATTCAAAATATGGAAACCATTTTTCCAAATTCAAAACACATACGTGGAAGAAATTAATTTAAAATTAATTCCTGTTGTCCAAACTAAAATTGTGTTTTTATGAAATAATAACTATCAATATATTGGCACATATTTATGTCCAATTTTAATGTGAAATTATTTCCAATGACCAAAATTTTATTAAATGGTAAAAATATAATCTAATTTAACTATTAAAAAATATAAATATAATCCATCCATATAAATAAAAATGATTAAAAGGATGTTTTGAATTAAAATACAATTCTTTTAACTATTCATAAAAAATTGAACATTATTATAAAAATACAAAAAAATTACCCAATGCTAATTTGGATGTTCTGATTATAAAAAATAATTGTATTTCCTAAAATAAAACATATAAAAGTTACAAAATTATATTTATAAATGATTCTCCATTAATAGGTGATAAATCAATTTTTTATGAATATTAGAGTATTTATGCATAAAATTTGATTCATTCAAGTTTTATGCCTCTAAAATTTATTTGTTAAATGTAAAAACATTTAACAAATATATATTATAAAATTTTAGTTAGTTATATTCAATCTCACCAATACAAGGAATAAGATTTAACTACCAATTAAAATAATAATACTATATTATTATTTTTTAGTATAACTCAATGATGTGTGCTACAAATGATTTCAATGAATCCCATTGTTACGTATCATGTACGCCCTTGTACACATCATCCCCTTTAAAGTAAAATTATTATTTAATTCACAAATATTAATAAATATGGAAATGTTATATTACATATTTAATAGGATGTTACGTAAATAACTATATATTGAAACCCAAATCCCCATAAAGATAATAATATTTTTAATATAATATATTCCCAAATAGTATATACACTACTCAAAACAAATTAGTGGTGAATATAAAATTTTTTCTCACATAAATAATTATGAGATAAAAGTCCCTTACCATATTAGAAACTTTTGAATCATAGTCCATATTAATGTATAACATAACTTAGAACATTAAATATAATTAAATGGGGATATTAATAATATATCATTTCAAAGATCCTGTATATAGACCACAAAAATGTGTTTTGAATATGACTATTAACTCTTATTAATAAAAGGGAGACTAGAAATCCATTACATTATGTTGATTAATATTTGAAATTACATAAGAATAACAATATCTTATTATATTCCATATATTATTACTAATATATTTATGTTATTATCACATGATATATGTGGGTAAGGGAATATCAAAAAAGAAGGGTTTAGTGTTGACACAATCGTTCTCTTAGAATCATTTCCTTGGGATGTCATATTAATTACCCTAGGAATTGGACATTTGGCAATATTACTTTATCTAGAATTTTGATATGTATGTTGGGTATAAAATCAGTCATGGTTTGATTTACCATATTTACATATGAGTTTACTTAATTTAATATAATGATTTGACCTTTTTTAATAGAGGAAAAGATTCATTTTTGTTTATATCTGTCACTATTCAATCATGAGAATTCACTCTCACCCCATGTTCATTAAAAATATATAAAAATTTTATGGGGGAAATATAGGTTTTATTCATACATCGAATTATAAAAAAACATGTTTTAATAATTTTATTCATTAGAAATAATGTTTAAATTCTTTTACCATATCAGTTTTCCCCAAAATATATAGTTCTTTATATAACTAGGTTATTTATTACTTAATATTAAAAATTAAATGAGTTGTATTATATAATGTGGTCCTAATTATTCATCATATGAATTATAATTTAAAAAAAATTATTTTCATGGAATATTAATTTTAACACATTCTCTAATTGTATGAAAAAATTATTTTAACATAATTCATTATAAATATTTTATATTGTATTTATTAATCATTATAAAAGATATGTTTGGATTGTTATATAAAATTAATTATCTTTATACCAATTATTTAATCCATTTTTCCAAATTCATGTAATGTGTGTCATTGAATTCAATATATAAATAATCTTGCGGTCATGCTGAAAAGGAGGTTTTCTAAAGATTATGATTTCTTATCTATAAAAAGATTTAATAAAAAATTTCAAAATATAACTAATTAAAATGAAATAAATTCACTTATATGACATATAATTTCAATAATTTTACATTCATATGCATCCTAAAATAATAATTATCTCATAGTTCCATTAATCAAAATACTTATTAAAAAAGAAATATATTTTTTACAATTTCTAATAAAAATTAATCAGTAAACAAAATAAAAAATATTAAAAGAATGACATTTTTATATGTATATTTATAAAATTATGATTATACATTAATAGGAAATTATAAATGTGGGAAAATTATTTTTTTTATTTGTTCCATGAAACAAATGGAAATTATTTTATTAAAAGAAATATTTTTTCAATGTATAAAATGACATTACATATAATTATATAGATATTTACAAAAAAATTATTATCTATAATAATTTCACATATTTATATAATATTGTATTCAAATTATTAAATAAAATTTTATAAACAGATTATAAAAAATTATTTTATTAATGATATTTATATAATATTTTAATTCATTAAAAAATATTGTTGCATGTATATCATGTTATAAAATAGATTAAATTTATTTTGATATAATCATAAAATTATGAGGTGTACATTATATCCATCATAAAATGAATTTAAGCCTCTAAATTAAATCACTTTGATACAAAGAACATAAGGTTTTTTTCATTATCATATCCTAAGGATCCATTGTGGTTTTCCCAAGACAATGTTTTCTCTATAAAACACTGACCATGTTAGTTGTGTTATTTTATTGATCATTACATTAGTGATTTGGATTGATCATATCTTTATCATCATTGGAATAAAAATTATCTAGTAGTATGAATTCATAGTTTTGAACATGTGAGTGGCCATGTATGTACTTCTTAAGATAGATTCATGGAACACATTGTGGAAATAGGAGTGGTTCAGTTTGAGCACCATGAAATTTTGAAAAAACTATTAGTATATGAATAATATCCAATGGGCCAATATTACTGGGTGTCAATATTCCATTCTTCTAAGATATCATAAACATTTCCCTTGGAGAAATTCATTAAAACACATTCTTAACAACATAAAATTACAAATAATGTTGATGGTTATAAATTTAACATTATTATCTAATATTTCATGGAATTATGTTTTTCCATATTTTTCTATACTTCTATAAAATTTCACCAACTTTCGTAGGTACTATTCGATTTATTTTTCTACCTTCATCCCGTTAGGTTGCAGTTTTAAACATTATACAATAGATTGATTCAAAAAATAAATATCAAAATTATTGATTAAAAATACTCTTGTATGTAAACTCATATAGAGGATTTAGTTGATCCTAAATACCTTATAAATACATACAAACAGATCTCAACATATCTTATAGGGTATGAATTGTTATCTCGGACTGACCATCTATATGAAAATGATATGCATTTTTTGAAATATAGTTCAACAAGATATTACTGATGGATTTTCAATATAATCATAGTAAACCTCATGTCCTGGAAAAAATAAGATAGAATGTAGACATTATGAAACTATATCATTTTCATAATGTATATTTTAAAAATTTAATCCAAAAAATATTCTGATAGTGATGAATCATGATGAATTTTTAATATGATCATCTACAACCCATATAGAATTATCAAATTTAGAATTTTGGGTAGTATGATTCTAAAATCCATGGTGATGTTTTAACATAATCATTCTCGTAAGGGAAAGATAATTAAAATAAAATTATACTTATGTCACCCATTATTAACTTTCAGACATAAAATCCCCTAATATGAAAACTTTTTAACACTACTCTACCATTAGTTATCACAAAAATTCTCATTGAAATCTCTTAACATATTTCTACTTCTATGATGAATAAATAATGAAGAAATATAAGAAAACTCTAAGTGTTATATCTTCAAATATATTTGGGATGATGAATAGTCCTGGTTCTCGAACTATTTCATTCAATAATAATAATGAAAAAACTAAGAATCATTTTAGACAATCATCTATATCTCTACATCATCATTCTGCACCTCTATAATCAGCACTTGGATTTGTGGTTTAAATTTCATTTGAAGGATAATATATTCCCCTTCCATTATAAAAAAAGGTCCATTTTTTCAAATACATGTATATTATATATTTCTTATCCACATTATGGATATGTTGGCATTATACATTTTATGATAATCTTGATCAAACTTTTTTTCACTCACTGGGTGGTAATTTATTGTGTAGTTATAAAAATTTATCAACTATAACCATCTTATTCAACACATGATTATTATTTTCATGGTGAATATATAATTCAAACTATTATAATAAGTTTATATATCACACATTTCATTATAATGATAATTCCTCTATATTGTTAAATAATATATTACATCATTTAAATCCAAACCATGAGTTCATTATTTTTTCTCACGAACCATTAATTATCATGAGAAATAAGACTTAATAATGTCATTCTATAGGATAATACATCCTACATACATCTTTTATTCATAAATATAAGTTACAAACCCTTATTTAATGTATAGTAATATAGGAACATATTATATAAGAAATATTCTTTTTTAATCCATGATTTATTTCTAAAATTCATCAGTCTAGAGGATCCTTAATCCCTTGTAAGTTAACATTATAAGTGTATTTAATATTCAGGAGAAATTATCAAAAATTATTAAAAGCATCTATTAAAACTAAGAAACCTATAGATCTAAATTACTATGTTTGGTCTCTGATAATGCCCAATAACTGTTATCATTGATATATCTATCTATATAATATCACTTTAGATTGTATGACCCAAATATAAAATATTCTTCTTCTAAAATTTACACATAATTAATTTTTTCATATGACATATCCTTCAAAAGGGTAGTTAGTTAAATCCACGGGTTATCTTCATGGTCATCCATTCTCTAAGAAATGATAATAATATAATCGATAATGAATACAATAATCAAATTACAGTACTCTCTACATAATTTATTCAATAAATCCACGGTGATAGAGGGAGAATTTGTATGACCTAATGAAATCAATATATACTCGTTGTGTCCATAACATTTAGGAAATAAATTATTTGGAATATCCTATATCTTTAAACATAGTTGATGATTTCTAGAATTAATTTAAAACCTTAAAAAATTTGGCTATCTACTTAGTTGGTCAAAAAATTCATCAATATGATGTATGGGATACATGTTCTTGATTTTGATCTTGTTCAGTTCCCAATAATCAATTTAAAGTATCAATTATACATCATTATTCTTAATAATTAGTGAATTACTACACATGATGACACACTTGGATAAACAAATGACTTGTCTACATTATACATGTTTTTCTTCCTCATTTCCTACTACTCAATAAGCTCTATTCTACAGGGAGTCATTAAAATAAATGATTTATGATGTATCAGTTCAATATATAAATCAACATCCTGATTCAATGTAAAATAGGATTGATCATCTAAAAAGGCTAAAATAGAGACCCACAAAAATTTCATATCAATTATGTTTGGTTTCTCCATAGCCATATAAGAAGATCCACCATTATTAATTATAATCATGACCCATAGAGTGAGTATTATTTCATTTAGAAGTTCATATTCATAAACACAATGATATATGATCATTTGTTGGTTTTGAATAATAAACATGACTTCTTATCCTTAGAAATTATTTTTTGATTGATATAGATAAATACTTTCCATTCATATAAAATCAAAAATATAATCCAATAGAAGAATAAAATTATTTTCTAGAGAAAAATTTTCTCGATATTCAAAATAATAAGAATGACATACTTGAGATGTGATCATCATACAAATTGGGGTTTCCCTGCTAATTCTATATATAATCATTGGAATTATGATTAAGAATTCCTATATTATTTTAATGTTAATATCTTACTCTTATGACTATGATAAATTATAATACACCAATATTTGGTTTTTATTTTCACCACCTTAAATTCATTTTCCTATCTTCTATCCCATTCAATAATAAAAAATCATTGAATTACCAAAAGATATCACTATTCAGATGGATTAATAATTAAAAATATTTATTATTACGTATAACTCTTGGACCCTTATTTAAAATCTAAAAAAACATATGCTTTACTAAGGTAATTCCTGAACATGATCTATTATATTACTTCATAATCTTTCATAAATTGTTTTTATTCCTTATAAAAACATATGATGACATATTAATAGTTGGTGTGAATATAGGATCATTTTCATGTACTAGGTTATGATCAACTGCAACTAATTATTCCATTTTCATATTAACTACCCATTGGTATAACTACTCCTCACCCCTCTCCACTTATAGTATCAATACATGGATGAAATTTAATAGAAACCCCTAGAACAGTCTTTCAAAAATATTTCTTGTTATTTTTATTATATAGACATATACATAAAAATATCAGTAAAAGTATCTTTAGACATATCATTAGACATATCACCAAGGATATCACCAATATTTTAACACCCTATATAATAATGGATAACTAAACATTCCATAAAAACAATCTATCGAGAATTAGGTTTTTAATACATATATAATACATCGAAATAGAATACTATTCATCTTATTTTTTGTAATCATGGTAGATTAACACAACTTTTTAGTGAAATTGGGAACATATTTACATAAAAAAATTTCATAAGGGAACAACAACATCTTTTTCTATGTTCTTAATAACTAGGGACTTTATAGCCATAATAATAATAATAAATTTCTTCTCAACAAGGCAAATGGAAACATATTAAAGGGTGATAATGTATTCTTAGTAAGGTTAAATGTGGGAGATATAAAAATTATATGATAAATGGGTTATGAGAAAATGTGAAAAAATTTAAAATTGTTCCCATCACATGATGGATCATAAACATAATACATGAAATAAATTAGGGAGTTCATATGTCCAAAACCACAATGGAATCAAATAACATAATCCATGGATGTTTATCAATGTAATAGGAACAAAATTATGGAATATAGGTGATCATAACAAATATATTTTCTAAGAATCCAAAAATATATATTCATAACATGTTATTATTAGGACATATATTAGTTTACATACATTGTTCTATGTATTACCATAGTTGAAAGATATTTTGGTCTTAGTATAACCTTTCATGTAACATATTTCAGTCTTGGGATAACCTATTAGTAATCATTTTACCTCATAAAGCCCGAAAAAATAATTAATGACATATATTCAGATATAGGGCCCACCCATCTTATAATAAATAATATTTTTATAAGAAGATCATTTAACATTTATCATATCATATCACATTAATATGAAACTAGTATCCTAGAATATCCATTATATCTTAACTCATTTGAGTGAAATGTGTTTCAAAAGCACTTTTAATCGTAACTATAAATTTTCTAGTTAAAGAATTAGGACATTATCATTTTAGTATATCCATAGTAATGAATATGTAATATCTAATGATGTCATCATAGATGAAAACAATTTTTGAATGGTCATATGGAAAATTTTAGGAGGATAATAACTCTTCATCTTTGAGAATAACTATTTAAAATCGAAAAATTACTCAAATATTAAAGAAAAAAATTTCATTCAAAATAACTTTATAAAAATATGAACAACAATTTAATAAATTATTTTTTTCATGAAGGTTAACAGAACAATTAATTCCCTATATAGTAAAACAAACATTTCATTAATATTTTTAATAAAAACAATATGTTAATAATCCAGAAAATATCTAGGATTTTAAATTATGCCAATTTTGAGGAATATATATCTTGGATAATAATAACATTAAATAATCATTGAATAATATAAAAAACAGTCTGTATACCTTTTTTTATGTCTCGGAAAAGGATGAATTGTTTTTTCTTGAATTGTGAAATAATATTTATGTTTATTAAAATAATCAATTTGGAATCGTGAGTACTTAAATAGTGAATAATGTAAGTAATATATTTTATTTCAATAATTAAATTTATTGTAGACAACGTAATCAGCTTCTTGATTTGAAAAAAATATGATCTCATCATTTGATGTGTAATCATAAACAAACCCATTAAATTATGCGATTATAACATTAATACCTTAACACTTTTGTAACATTAATATCATAATACAAAGGATGTAAAGAACCTTATATAGATATTTTAACCCCCTTATATTAAATTTGAATAATCATTAATCATATTCCTATGTATTAAATTCACCAAACAAAATAATAAAATGGTAAATATTAAAATTTTCTCAGAGAAAAAAAATGAGACAGAAATACATTATAGTTATAAGGATATTTGTATCATAACTACTATCAATGAAAAACATAAAATGAAATCATAAATATCAAGAAATGAAATATATTTGTGATATCATGTATCTTTTTGTAATAATATATATAATAATGAAATTGAGTGATGAATATGTGATATGTATCCATGAAATAAAGGACTAAATAGAAATCCCTTGAATTAAGTCACAAATTTCATCCTAAATATTTGGTACTCATGTATACAAAATATATATTTATTATAAATCAATTATAGAAACAAAATAATATTTTTCATTCCACTTATAATGTTTATGTGACCAATTATTATCCATTTTATAAAAATTCATTGCCAAAATTATGTTTTGGGTAATAAAAACATCGATTTTAATATATATTTTTGTTTGATATTTTCTATAATTCTACAATGATAAAGAAAAAATAATATCTATAATATTATCACCGATATAAATATCAAATATATTCATTATGTATTTATTATTAGTAATACTAAAATTCCAGTGATGTAATATGAATTACACCATTGATGTTGATGATAGGCCGAATGTACACATGAAGGATGATACAATTATCTCAATGGTTGGATTAAAAGGAATGAAAAAAATATAAACTATAAAAATTAATTATTATCTCATAAATATGACATATATTCATTTAATTGATCTTTAATACCATTCTTGAAATGAAAATGGGAAAAACAAATCACATTTTCTTGTGTGGAAGTATTCTTTTATACACATGAGTGGCATTATTTATTCCCATTGAATGGAAAAAATAATGTATTTGTGATATAATAATTAATAAATTATAATTATATTATTAATATATCATTTTTAATTTAATTATATCATTATATCCTTTCGTAAGAGGTTGTTATGGAAAATAATTTACATATTTTCGGGTGGAGGGAGTCCCCAAAATAAAATATTGATTGATTCATATCCCATTAATTTGATGAAGATATCAATATAGGTAATTAATTAATCATAAATAAATTAATTTAATTTTTTATTATATTTTTATTAAAATTTATTTATCATTAAATGATTTATGTTTGTAAAAGAGGAGTTAAAAATAAATATATTACTAATGACTATTGCTTTCTCTTTGAAATAACTCATTATGATATTTTATTAGAGACCATATGATTGTATTTTTTGGAATTAAAGTGTCTCTATAATGTATATAATCCTTGTTTGGAGATATTTTATCATTATTGTTTTAGTAAAAATAAATATTTAGTTTTGAATTAGTGACGGGAGGAAGATCCCATTTATAATTGAGGTGTTGTGGAATTTTTGGAATTATGAAACACATTTCTATAATGGGAATTCAATAAAAACCCATGTTCCAACATATTGATAAATAAATTATAAAATGGAATATATTATGGATCAATTTATTCAACACACACAAGTACTTGTTTAAAAATGTTATTCCTTAGCCTTTGGGTTTAATTTTACCTTTTTAGTTATAATCACTGTAAGTAGTTCATTTTATTTATTTATATAGGGGATTTATCTATTTTGAATTAAAATAAAATTATCCTTATTAGATAATATAGAACAAGTTATAAAAAATATAATTTTATATTTATCATAATATATCCTATCTATGAATAATATTAATTTTGACGTAGGATTATGTAATATATTAAAACTCAATTTAACTATTATCGTGGTAATTAGTTTTTATATTCAATATTAATAATAATGACCAAAAATTAAATTTTATTATTATATAATTTTATTTTTTATGATTCATAAAATTTAATCCATTTTACCAAATTCGATTCATAGAAGTGGATTTATATAAATAAAAAGTAATCTGGTAGACACAAAGAAAAAGTGGTTCACCAATAAAATAGTCTTCTTATGTACATATACTTTTAATACCAATGATCCACATGAAATTGATTCAAATATACTCATTAGGTATAAAAAATATATTATTGATGAAATTTAAATTTCAAATCAGTTCTACAATAAAAATGACTGTGTAACTTATTTTTATAAGAAATTAGATTCTAATAAAAAATATTCTTTCGTTATACATATAAATATTAATCTGTTGTGGATATTATAAAAAATTAACTCAATGTTAATTTTCATATTGTAATTTTAAAAATTATGTTCTTTTTTAAATAAATTTTAAAAAATTTGAAAATATTAATTGTAATATTATATCCATAAAATTATATAATATAATTAATTTAAATTAATTGTATTTTTGATGTATATTATGAAAAAAAATTATGTACTTGTTATTTAATATATCTTCATTCCCATAACTAGTATACTTTTAAAACCCAGCATTCTTATTCATACATCCAAATTTAATGGATTGGTTATAACATTCATGTTTTAATGAATAATATTGATAGTATATTTTTTTAGAAATTGGTGTTCTATGCAGAAAAAGATATCATGGAATTACATTTAATTGATATGAATTATTTTATTAACTCATGAGGTGGTTATTTAAATTCATTAATGAAATGGATTTTTTAACACCTGATTTTTTTCATATATTAATTTTGTTACATGTAATTATTTTTTATGATAGGGGAGGATTTGTCTTTTTTGATTTATGGGGAATGGGTTTACAATGGGATAAATGAAACAAGATGAATCCATGGATTCTATGTGGAATAATCAAAGATATTTGGTTGATGTTTGGGTATAGGGTCTGTCGTATAGAATCTTTCCATTTTAATCCTTTTTGTTATTGTGGGATAAAAAATATTACCATAGTTGTATTTTTTCTTACGGGTTCATGTTTTATCTTTTTTTCGTAGGCCATGTAACACATGAATATTTTTATGAAATATTTCTCCTTAAATAATTTTATTAAATTGATATCTTGTATTCCCTACAACACAACATTCATGTGAACTATAAGACACTATTAAAATACTATTAGTTTTAAATTTTTATTATATCATAGCCACTAAATTGGTGCCAATTAATATGAATAAATAACCTATAAATTAAATATGTTGGTCCATCTAAACATGGTTACTTTGTTATGTATATAAAAAAATTACTAAATTTTTATTGAAATCACATTATACATCAAAAATGTGTTTTCATCAAAAATGAGATTTTTTTTTGTTTTTTGTAATTTATAATTTTTTATTGAATTTCTTAAAAATTTATTGGAAAAATTTAATTTCATTTGTGAATTTATAATTTCAAAATTATATTTAAATTATTTTTTTTAAAAATTATTTTTGTGGAATAGTGGGAATTTTTTTTTTTGAAAAATGTATTTCCTTACAAAGTATTTAAAAGTAGAAAATTATGTTTTTTTTTAATTATAAATATTAGTTGTATAATTTTCATTTAATATTATACATTTATAGGTTTTTATATGTAATTTATAAGCAAATTTTATGTAAACATTTTATGGTTAATTGGTAATTTTTTTAAAGAAATGATTTCATGGCATTTTTCAGGTTATATTTTAAATGGAATTTTGATACCAATGTATTCTAAATTTTGAAATATTGATACCAAATATATATTCAGGTGTTCCAAAATTGGTGAAGAGGTTAATTATATTTTTCATTATAAAAATAGTAACCAAGGAATATTTTGTTATCATATTAAAAGGTAAATTTAGTAATTTATGTTAACAATAATATAATGCTGACAAAATGACTGTAACACAACTAAAAATTTTATCAGTTTAATATATTTCATCCATTAACAAACTAGGATCTAAATTATATGTTTTATTATGGAATTTCACATGAAAATTATTTATATATTGTTAAAATAAAATGAAGTCACAAAATTTCACCTTCGTTGCCTTAAATATCCCTTATGTGGCCACATGTTGAAAAATTTATTTTATGAACAAATATAACTAAACATATTTAACATTATCGAAAAAATTTTATGATTAAAGTTTTTTTTATTTTTGGCCCACCTAGAAGAGATTATGATATTTATAATGATTTACTTTATAAAAAATGAAATATGTCCCATTTGTGTTTTAAATGGTGAATAATTTTTAATATAGGGTAAAAAAACTAATTATTCGAATATAAATATTTTTTTTAAATCAGGAATTTTCACTTTCATCATATTATTTTGTTTATAAATTTTTGAGAAAAAATTTGTATATCAAATAATTACACAACACTGATGTAGTAATTAATTTATTAATGGAAATATCAATGAAATGTTACGTCCTATATAATAATAAATATGTATTTAGTTAATGAATGTTATCAATGAATTTACTAGATAACCTTTACCTTTTATGGGTATAATAAAATATTTTTATCAAAATTAAATTGATATATTACTATTTCCAATGTCCAAGTAATGAATATTGTCTAAATTGACACTAATGAGATTAGATTAAAAAATATTTTAATAAATTTTAAAAAATCCTAAAACGTATTTAAAAATAAAAATATATAATATGTTCTAAAATGTTATAAATTATTCATTTATTATTTTACTACATCATAGAATAAACAATTCAATAGAATTTTGAATTTCTTTACCCTAGTTAAAATCAAAATATTTTAACTAAGGATTAAACAAAATGATAAGGTTTCAGATAATAAAATATTTTTCATAAAATATAATATAGGATGAAATTAAAAAATTATCTTACTTGACCTTTTAAAATATGAAATTTTGGAGTTATTTGGATTGTGATTGAATTAATTTTAATTTAATATTTTCTGAATGTCCAAAAGTCCCCATCATCTCAATTATAAAAAGGGACCTCCTCCCACACATATTTACATCTCATTGAACATAAAAATTCGACCTTCCCCTGATAATTTATCATCTCAACTTACCAATACATATTCTATGGGTTCTTTTCTTCCTAAAAGGGAAACAATTGAGTCCCTATGAGGAAATCTATTGTTTCCAAAGAAGTGGTATATTCCATTATTGACTATTTTTGGATTATTTATTCTTATACTTCATAATCATGTGTTAAATCTAGTATATGGTAATAAATCATTTATAATACATATTCTGATATGTTATATTGTTTATGGAACAACCATATTCCCCCATTTTGTAACATATGATAATGAAAAGTAATCTTTATACGTCAGTGCGACTTACCATCTATATGTCGTGGTTTATTATCTTTTTCATCACCCAAATATTTAGATAGGTATAATGATGAACATCATATATATATACATATGATAATTATAATATTATATTTAATATCAAAAGAAAATTATTATACCATACTCTTCATTACAATTTCTCTTTTAAGGGAATGATACCATCACTTATGCATTTATAGCGTCTACCCTCTTCACCGCGGGATATGATTGATTTTCCATGTTCACAACTGAATAAAGATAATATTAACATATATATATCTATATATATTATTTAATATGATATATTTTATCTTAATATCATTTAGGATGTGAATAAACCATATCATATTCATATGAACTAGGACATATACAAGAAAATAAGCATTGGAAAATGAAGAAGTTAACTCCTGTGAGATGGGTAATAATGAATTGTTATTATTAAAAAACATGAGATAACAAGATATAAGAAAAATATATTTAATATCACAAATATAAATATTATATTTTCATAAATTAATATAATTCATTAGACCATAATAAATGAGTTTTAGTTACACTAAAATGAAATCAAACCTAATGTAAGTGTTAATTTTACATTGTCATTAATAATTGTGTGTGATTATACATAAGTAGATTCTTGGAATATTTATCATCAATTTCCTTGATTCTTTAAAAATTAATTCTAAAATATGTTTTTTATCCATATTATGTATTTTAATGTTATTTTTAAAAATGTGTGAATTTTTACTAAACATGTTTCATGAAATCATTATTGTTATTTTGAAAATGACATACTTTGTGACTTTTACATAAAAAGAAAAAAGGTATTTTTTCTATCTTATATGAGATGGAAGAATTTATCTACAATCATGAATCCAAAATTCATTAAATTATACAATACAATCATACAAATTTATTTCGAATGTAAATTTATTTATTCAAAATTGCACATCCTTTTATGAAAGGAATATGTTTCAAAATATGTAACGATATTCCCCTAAATATTTATTTTAAATGATATCTATACAATATGATCCATTTAGAATAAAATATTTGATGTTAATTATTATTTATACTCATTAATTTTCAAATATCATATCCCTATTGTTTCTATGGTTGGGTTATGTTTATGAAGGGATTATATTTATGAAACCCCATTCAATTTCTATGGGTTATTTAGTAAGAACCCAGATCTTGTTTTTAGGAATTTTTTTCCTTTCTGGTCATTTTGAGAAAAAGAGGAAATTGTATAAATTTTTTAAGTACACATCGTATACTTCATGAGTAAACGTCTTGTACTCAGTTACCACATGTAGTCTGGTAATGGTTGTCTAGTGGCCATGCACAAGGCTGTGTGGGGTGACCTAGAGGCTGCCTAAATAGGATTATGGAAATAGCAAGTACGTGTTGTGTATTTTTTTCATTAAACGCACCAGGGTCACATCTAATTTCCACAATGCTCTCCTTCTAGGCCTCGTTCGACCGAGAGCTCCGTACATCCACATATCTTCGATTAACACTTGAGGGGGCATCCATCCTCCGAATAGAACATCGTTAGTTGAGTTAGAATCACAGCGGTGAGTTATCGTTTCTCCAAGTGCCCCATCTTCTGATTTCACATCTCTTATGAGATATCGTGGGTTGAAACTTTTAGGCATTTTTGTAGATCTTCAGTTTGCCAAGGCGATTCAAGGATCAAGGTTCACATAAAGTGATCTTCCAAAATTGAGGTAGGTTTTTTTGCCTTTCTGTTGAAATCCATTGTGTATTATGTTCAATTTTGACCAATACACTTGAACGGATTTTGCGTGTTTACAATTTTACCATTGTATATTTCCTTTCATGCTTGTATGCTTGTTTATAGGTTAATTGGATATTAATAAGTTTTATTTATATGCTTTGTATGTGTTTCCCATGAATGTTCTATCTACAACCGTTGGTCTGCTTATCCTGTTTGGCTGCCTTCCCTGCTTCTATGCATAGTGGTGTAGGGTGGTGTGTTTGTATATTGACATGAATGATATGTTGTAGACTGATTAGCCAAGTATTTCTTGATGTTTACCTTGGCCGTTTTTACAATTTTGTGATCGTTGAACTACCCAGGACCGTTAGAACCTGGTGTAGTATACTATAAGGGGAATTGACAGAGTGAGATTCCTCAGAGAGTCTTAGATTGACATGGGTCTATAAGGGGAATTGACAGAGTGAGGTTCCTTAGAGAGTCATTGACCTTGGGTCTATAAGGTTAATTGACCAAGTGAGCTTCCTCAGAGATTCCTTGAATTACCTTAGACTATAAGGGGAATTGACCATGTGAGCTTCCTCAGGGAGTCTTGAATTTCCTTAGACTATTGGGGGAATTTACCATGTGAGCTTTCTCAGTGATTTTTGAATTACTTTTGACTGTATGTAGAATTTTCTTTGAGTACTTCCTTAGAGAGTCTTTATATATTTTTATAACTGAACTAGAAAAGATAGGATGTGTTCACTTCCTAGAGGGTTACGGTGCTTGATCCATTGCTTTTGATATGTGGAATTGTTTTCTACTGAGTACTTTATTGTTTACTGCTTCTGTACTTTTACCTGATATATATTCACTAACTATTGGGCATAGATCTTTCGGTGGTATCTTTCCAAGATTTAGTCTCACTCCCTAATTGGGTCATTCTATTGGGCCCAAACAGATTATATTACTGTAGGTATAGACAAGGGAAACACATTTCTACTAAAGGTACTTGACTTGATGTGGAGCTAGAAAGCTTGGGACCAAGCTTAGGATTGTGTTGCTGAGGATTTGTTCATCAGTTTCTTTTCTACTTTTGTTTAGTACTGTTTTTATTTCAGCATTGTTAATTGTTTGGCTGCTTTGATAGACATTAGTACCATGTATGAAATATATATATTCCTTAGTTTTTTTATATTCTAGTCTTCCTCTATTACTATTTTTGGTATGTTTACTGCTTTATCTATTGTGTATCTATTTACCTTCCACTGTGTTACTTTGCAAATGAGGGCATAGTTTACCTACTATCTCACCCAAGGCCCCCACTACTAGTCGGCAGCCTCAGGTATTTTTAGGAATGCACTAGAGGCAATGTGACCAAATCGGTATAGGGATCCTTTGAGAGTACTTGAACTACTTTTGACTATATGATTAATTGACCATGTGAGATTTCACTGAGTGTATTGAATTTCCTTAGACTATAAGAGGAATTTACAGTGTGAGCTTCCTCAGAGAGTCCTGAATGACATATGATTATATGGGGAATTGACTATGAGTTCTTCCTCAGAGAGTATTTATATATTATTATAACTAAACCAGAGGGGATTGGCATTGAGCACATTCTTGAGTGTTACCATGCTTGAATAGTTTCTTTTGATATGTGGAATTTTTTTTTCGGCTGAGTACTTTCTTGGTTACTACTTTTGTACTTTTACTTGCCATATATTCACTGACTACTTAGAAAAAATCTTTGGTTTGTTACCTACGAGGATTTAGTCTCACTCCCTATTTGGGCCATGATTTTGGGTCCAATAGATTATATTGTTTCAGGTATAGACATGGGAAAACAATCTTCTACATTAGGTACATGACATGCTGTGGATCAAGAGAGAATGGGACCAAGCTCTGGCTAGCGATACTGAGGAGTTGTTCCATTGTTTCATTTGTACACTGGTTTAGTACTGTTTTTATTCTAGCATTTTTATTTGTTAGGCTGTTTTCCAAGACATATGTACCATGCATCATATATATATATGTGCTTCAGTTGTTTGTTATTCCTGTCTTCCACTATTACGGTTGTTGGTTTGTTTAAAACTTTTGATTTTTTATTATTTTTTTATCTTCCATTGTGTTACTCTGCCAATGAGGGGATGGTTTCCCCACTATCACATCTAAGGCCCTCAATTCTAGTCAGAAACCTCTGGTTTTTGGGGAAATTCACTTCGGGCCATGTGACCAACCGTGTACGGGGAGCCTCTAGGTGGCTTCTGGAACCATGATATTTCAATGTGGTATCAGGGGGTGGATTTATCTTCTCATCAGTGGGTTTTGGGACCACTTGTACTGGATTTTAGTTGATAATTTCCTTGTTTTCACTTTTATAACATATATATGATTCCAAGATTTGATTTGAGGGGAGTATAGGCCCTCACAAATCATAATTTTGAACTTTCATAGTTCATTTCAGTGCTTTTTGGGTTCTTAAGTACATGTTGTGTACTATATGTTCACACCGTGTAGTCTTGAGCCATTTCATAGGCTGTGTGAGAAGATACACGGGATAGGGAAAGACTGGTGCGAAAACGTCATGTACCAGTTCTACAAGCCATGTAGTGTTGGCCCGGTGTCCACCCGTGTAACTGAAAAAATGTATGGATAAACCTAAAACTATAAACGTCGTCTCATGATTGAACAAGCCGTTTAGTCTGACCCAAGTACTCTACCGTGTCATTAACAACATGGGTAAGTGTTATCCTTTCTCGTACACGCTGTGTAGTGTATGCTGTGTAGCCAGTCATGTAACTAATAACACAGGTCTTTGTTATCCATTGATGCACATTCCATGTCCTCCTTGAACATGCCATGTAGTGTGAGCCGTGTGTCAGGCCGTGTCACCAACAACACAGGCCATGTGATGTTTTTGTAGTATACGTCATGCCTCTCTTGAACACACTCTGTAATCATTAATTAGAAGAGCACTGTGGATTAAACATGCAAAAGTACTCGGGCAGGAGAAGAGAATTCAAGTACACACTATGTTTTTGGAAAACACACCCTGTGTTTGGGGTGTTACACAACCAGTTTTAGAAAGAGTATATGCACATGTGAATGGATTAAGGGAACATGACATGTAGGAATTGTACATGCCTTGTAATCATGTTTTTTGAAACATGAATGTTATCTTTCTCCTATTACCTTATTACACATATAGTTTTCAGTCCATGAAAATCTTTTCTTAAGGTGTGTGCTTGAACTTTTATTTTCATGCCAATGAGACGTCCTCCAGTTGTATGCTAGTTTCCAGGTGGAGATTAGACACATGACATGGCTTATCAGAGAATACTTTCATGTCCTCCTGTCGTGCCAGTCGTGGAACTAGCCATTATACCAGGCATAGGTGCTGATGCATAGTTGAAAGAGGGTTTCATGTGGATGATGCATAATTTTCCTGGAGTGCCACCACCTGCCTTTTCCATGGTAAAATTGACGCAGGCCAGTAAGCAGTAGCATCCTACCACATTCATAGGGTTTGGAGGACCCCAGGCTGCAGAGTCCTGGCTAGAAGACACGCTGACAATTTTTGAGCATCTAGAAATACCTCCATAGAAGAGGGTGAAGTTCACAACATATATTATTCAATACTCTTCCAAGAGGGGGTGGTATGTGATCTTATAGGCGGGATGACAATAAAATATGTCTTGGTATGAGTTTTGATGCATCTTCTACAATTAATTCTATCCAGATACTTTGAAGTTCGATCGAGCCCAAGAGTTCATGATCCTAGAGCGTGGTACTCTTATTGTTATGGAGTATTCCTCTCATTTCACAGAGCTGCAACAATTCACACCTAATCCAGAAGGTGATGAGTTGTTCATTGTATGGAAGTTTGAGGATGGATGAGAAACGACATCCGACCCTAGGTGAACATCTGTAGGTTGACTTTGATAACCTCTATCATCAACTAGGCACTGATCAAAGAGCATAGCCTGAGGGATTTTGGAGCTGTGTGCTAGGGCAATTTGGTATGCAGACTTAGTGTTCCTCCTTCTAATAGTAGTAAGTGCCACCGAGAAGCTTCCTGGGGAGATTAAAATAGGTGGGATGCATCTTCTAGTTTCCAGGTGAAGTGCTACCAGTGTAGGAAAAGCACGCATACGAGGACACATTTCCCAAGAGACCTAGTGGAGTACCAGTATTGCACCAAGGTGAGTCACCTTCCGCTCTTCTATCATATTTTCTCACCAGCAGCTGGTAACATGGGTTCTTCTAAGACACCACATTCAAGAGCAGCACCACTAGATTACTCTATATTTATGGAAATTGTGTTCTTCTGTTTGTTAAAACCGAGGTGGAGGTATTGGACATTGTGTTTAGTCACCGGGATTTCAGCGACATCAGGGTGGATCAGCTCAGAGTGGACATGCAGGGTCATAGGTTCGTGGTACAGTTCAAACTTTTGCAGTGTAGTAGACCCAGTCAAAGCAGGATCCCAAGCCCTCTCATGTTCATGCTATGATATTAGTAGCCTCAAATTTAGATTATTCTTTTATTTATACTAGTGCTTCTCATATCTTATATATGTTACTATTCTGAAAAGTGTTGGTCTCTGTGTCTTTTTCTAGGCTGATATCTAAATGCTAGACACTCGGTTGGGGTATAGAACAACTATTGTACATCATTACAGGGATTTCTCTATACTAGTTGGTGGGAGTCACTTCTTATGAGACCTTAATTTCCTTTAGATGACATGCAATTATGTCATTCTCAGGATGGACTGGTTAGTTCCATTTGAGGAAGTCAATGATTTCTATTTCTTTAGGGTGTGTTTCATATCACCATAGGGAAGATCATATCTTTATAAGGAAAAATGGGATGTACAGGCGTGTAGTGTGGGTCAAGAGAATTAGGGGTTTGGAGGACTTACAGCCTAGATTTCTAGTCTGTATCTGGATGAATAAGGGACTTCATAGATATAAATAAATCTAGTGGTGGATTGTTTTAGAGATTACTTTTAATGGACTTTAGAGGTTTTCCTCTAGAGCGTGGGGTAGAGTTTTCTATTTAGTTTGTGGTAGGGGAGGCATAGGTGTCCATTCCTCCATATTGGATGTCTATTCCCGAGTTTCAGGAGCTCAATTAGCAGTTGGAGGGGTTTTAGGGAAATTTTTCAATCGACCCAGTACTTCTCATTGTGGTTCTCCTATCTTGTTTTCAAATAAGTTAGAAAGTATACTCATGCTTTGTGTGGACTATTTTATGTTCCACCAGTTGATGGTCAAGAACTAATATCCCTTGCATAGGATTGATGATATCTTTTATCATGTTCGAGGATCCTGGATGTTCTCGACGATTGAATTGAGGTACGGTTATTATCAGTTTCATGTTAGAACATTAGATATTCCTCTTACAACCATCCGGAGTATGTATGGTCTATATGAGTATATGGTTATGTTGTTTGTTCTCCCGAACGAACCATCATTTTTCATGGAACTGAAAAACCGAGTGTTCCATCCATACTTGGATTCCATAGTGGTGGTTTACAAGGTTGATATCTTGGTGTACTCACACGGTAGACATGACCATGCTACTCATCTTGAGATCATTTTGAGTACAATGATATAACATTAGTTATATGCTATTCTATAAAAATGCCACTTTTGGATGGATCAAATTCACCTTTTGGGTCATGTTATCTTAGAGGTAGAAATATTAGTATACCCATAGAATGTGAGGGAAGTGGTTTCATAAGAGAATATGAAGAACATCTTTGAGTTGCGAAGATTTCTAGGTCCGTCCGGATACTACAAATGTTTCATATAGGACTTTTTCCTTCTTAGATACACCCCTGATGAGTCTGACTAACAATGGTGCAATGTTCTAGTGGTAAGATTCTTGGGAGTCATCCTTTCAATATTTGAAAGGGAGGTTGACTTCCGCACCGATACTAGGATTTCGATAACCTGGAAAGAGATATACCATTTACTGTGGTGCATCACATATTAGTCTATGAGCTATTCTTATGCAAGGACAAGGAGTCGTTGTGTATGGATGTCGACATTTGAGGTCACAAGAGAGGAATTACCCAACACATGATCTCAAGATGGCATCAGTTGTTCATGACTTGCTCTGTTGGAGCGATTATCTTATGGGAGATAATTTTGTGGTTCCCACTGACCACAAGAGTCTGAAGTACATATTCCCTCAGCATGATCTGAATTTGAGATAGTGAAGGATGGTTGTGTACCATCAGTCCTTTGACATTGAGCTTGCCTATATTCATGGGAAAGGAAACACAGTGGCTGATGCATTGAGCTGGAGGACTCAAATACAAGAAGTATTGGAGGACAACTGTGAGTGGAATCTTATGTCTCTGACTCTAATATGCATTTATAGGTTCACGATATACAGGGACAAACATTTCATTCTTCTGTAACTATTTACTCTACTCTTCTTGATCGACTGTGAATGAGGCAGCTTTCAGATCCCATTGGAGAGTTTGTTAAGAGAGGACCCTATTTCATGGATGGATAGTAGAAAGGGATGAGATATGGCCTTACCAATGGCATGTATTGGTTCCAGTAGATGTAAGTTGTGGGCTGATGAGGGATTTTCATTCCTAAGTTTGGGAAAATCATCCTCGTGTCACCAGGATGTATCATGATCAATATCGCTAGTATTGATTGTCAGGTATAAAGCGGGATGTATCTAATTTTTTCATGAAGTGTTCCACCTATCAATAGGAGAAGGCAGAGCATCAGTGGCCAATAGGGATTTTACAGCAGTTACCCACTCCCATGTTCAAGTGGAATGATGTCAAGATGGGTTTCGTAATAGGGATTCCAAGGTTGCCTCGAGGGAATGATGATGTTTGGGATAAAATTGACAGGCTTAAGAAGGTTTATCACTTCTTTCTAATTAAAGACATCTTTAGTGTTGATGAGTTGGGGTGGTTTTACATCTAAGAGCATATACATCTACATGGAGTTCCACACTCTATTGTTTCAGACAGGGATGCATGTTTTAGTTCATGGGTATAGCAGGGGCTTCATAAGGCCTTAGGTACATAGGTAATATTGAGTACATCACACCACCCCCAGACAGCTGGCCAATTTGATTGTAAGATTCAATTTCTTGAAGACATGCATTGTGCGTGAATTTTAGATTTTAGAGGTTCCTGTGGGAAGCATATACCATTTGTGGAATTTTCCTACAGTAATAGTTTTATAGAAACTATTTAGATGAAACCATATGAGGATTTGTACGGTAGGCCATTCAGATCATGCTTATGTTGGATGGAGGTTGGAGAGGCCACATTGATGGGACCTCGTCTTGTTCAGGAGACCACCTAGCATATAGAGTTGATTCAGAGGAGGATGGCTATTGTGCAGTCTCGACAGAAGTCTTATGCTGATTATTAGAGATGACTTCTGGAGTTTGAGGTCAGGGATCATGTTTTCATGTGTGTCACATCGAGGATGGGGAAAATGAATAATGAGAAATGGTAAAAATTCACATAGGTACATCAGATCATTTGAGGTTGTGTAGAGTGTTGGTCCGGTTGCATATCAATTGTAGTTAACCCAGAGGTATCGGGCTATGCACGATGTTTTTCACGTTTCTCAGCTCTGACGTTATATTTTAGACTCGTCTCATGTATTTCAACTTGAAGAGGTTGAGCTCAAAGTGGATGTGTAATTCAATGAGCATCGTATACTAATTTTTGATCGCAGTACATAGGTTCTATGTGGCTTGTCTGGTCCTTTGGTATGAGTGCTATAGCATCACGGGCGAGTACCGGATGAGACTTGGGAGAGGGATGCCGATGTATGAGCACCGTGGCTGGAGTTGTTCGGGGTTTGTTCTTCTACCCCATGCTAGGGAAATTCATGGAAGCATTTCTTTATGGGGGGATGTTTTTAAGAACACGGATCTTCATTTCCGGTATTTTTTTCCTTTCTAGTCATTTTGAGAAAAATAGGAAATTATGGAAATTTTTGATGTACACACCACGTACTCTGTGAGTACACGCTGTGTACTCAGATTCTGCAGGTAGCCGGGTGCTGACCCTGTAGCAGCCCTACACATGACCATCTAAGGTGACCTGTAGGCCTCCTAATGAAGAGTAGGTAAATAGCGAGTACATGCCATGTACTTAAAAAGTACATGCCGTGTACTTTCGTTTTTTTTTCATTAAATGCTCCGGGGTCACGTCTAATCTCAAGAACACTCTCCTTCTAGGTCTCGTTTGACTGAGTGATCCATACAGTCATGGATTGTCAATGAAACTCTGACTGAGCATCCATCCTACGAATAGAACAACATCGGTTTCATTGGAATTGAATCGGTGAGTTATCTTTTCTCCTAGATCCCCATCTTCTGATTTCCCCTCTCATTGGATATATCGTGGGTTGAACATTTTAGACGTTCTTATATATTTTTAGTGTTCCAGGGTGATTCAGCGCTCAAGGTTCACCTATACTAATTTCCATCACAGTAGTATGTGGTTTGTTCCTTTCCGTTGAAATTCATTGTGTATTATGTGAAATTTTTACCAATACCCCTGAACGGGGTATTGAGTGTTTACCCTATTAACCTTGTTGATTGCCTTCCATGCTTGTATGCTTGTGTATACATTAATTGGATATGAATAGGATTGATTGTAAAGCATTGAATATGTTTCCCTAGCATGTTCTATTTATGACTATTGGCCTACTTAGCATTTTTGGACGCCATTCCTATTACCAAGCCTAGTGCTTTAGGGTGGAGTGTTTTTATTCTTACATGCCTGATATGATGTTGACTAATGAGCCAAGTAGTTCATGAGGTTTACCTTGGATGTTTTTACTTTTCTTTGCTCGTTGACCTATGCTGGGTCATGAGAACCTAGTGTAGTAGAAAATAAGGGGAATTGACCAAGTGAGTTTACTTAGTGAGTCATTAAGCACTTTAGTCTATAAGGGGAATTGACCGAGTGGGATTCTACAGAGAGTCTTTGAACCAAATTGGGACATAAGGGGAATTGACCAAATGAACTTCTTTTGAGAGTCCTTGACCTTGGGTATATATGGGTAATTGACCGTTTGAGCTTCCTCAGAGAGTCATTGAATTACCGTAGACTATAAGGGTAATTGACCGTGTGAGCTTCATCAGAGGGTGTTGAATCACCTTTGAATATAAGAGGAATTGACCATGTGATCTTCCTCAGAGTGTCCTAAATTAATTTTGACTATTAGGGGAATTGACTAGGATTTCTTCCTAAGATATTTTTTATATATTCTTATAACTGCACCAGAGGGGATAGGCTATGTGCACTTCCTAGAGGGTTACCATGACTGGTTAGTTGCTTCTGATATATGCAATTGTTTTCTGCTGAGTACATTCTTGTTTACTACTTTTGTACTTTTACATGCCATATATTCACTGACAGTTGGGCACATATCTTTGAGTGGTTTCCTGGTGGGATTTAGACTCACACCCTATTTGGTCCATGAATTGGGGCCCAAACAAATTATATTACTATAGGTATAGACAAGGGCAAGTGACCTTCTACATCAGGTAATTGAAATTCTATGGAGGTGGAGAGCATGGGACCATGATTAGGCTTGCGATGTTGAGGAGTTTTCTATCTATTTCTTTTGTACTTTGGTTTAGTATTGTATTTATTCCCGATTTGTGATTTGTTTGTTCTCTTTCCTTGACATATTTACCATGCTTCATATATATATGTGCTTCAGTTTTTTGTTGTTTCAGTTTTCTGGTATTACATTTATTATTAAGTTTATTACTTCGGCTATTGTGTATTTGTTTCTATTTGGTTCTGTTACTCTGCCAATGAGGGCATAGTTTCCCCACTATCACACTCAAGGCCCTCACTAGTATTCGATAGCCTATAGCATTTGGGGATATGAGCTTGAGGCCATGTGACCAATGGGTACAGGGTGCCTCAAGGTGGTATACGAAACCAGGACGATACATATTCTATGATGGAATTATTTTTATGAAACACATTACATTTATGGGTTCTATTATGATAAATTAATTATGTTCTTATGGAACATGTATGTGTGGTTTTCATTATTTGATGGGTGTCACCTATCACTCAATAAAATGCATTGGGTAATGATATGTATCTTCTTAGATAGACAGGACTAGAATGAGGACGGAACATGAATGAATAATATAATGCTAGATCAATGAGTGATCATAGCTTAGATAATGTATATTTCCACTATCATGGTATTGGAAATGAAACATGAATAATATAGAAATGATATTCAAAGATTATGTTTTTAAAAAATCAACATGAATTAGTTTATGTTCTCCAAAAAGATGATATTTGATTCATTATTGGCTTCAATGATTTATCTGATGAAATTATAATATAATATTTGATGTGTAGTATAATATTTTCAGATGTTTGGATTCTGTTTTTATGTATTATGATTAGGATATTTTTGATATCCCCCATTTTTATCCATAAAAATCTTGTGATCTCACCCTTTATTATGGTTAATTTCCCTATGATAAGAATAAATCAACCATGTAATATGTGTCAAAATGGGTCCTATTTATTAAGGAATAAGAGGGACATGATGTAGATGTTTTATAAATCAGTTTTTTATGATTACATGTTTCCAATTAAACATAACCTGTACAGTTCTACTATATATTTTTATTTTATATTAAAAATATTAATATATATAGATGTAAAACTTATTTATGAATATTATGGTCTATTATATTTTGTATCATATAATTCATTAGTGATCCTTTTGGAAATATGATCAGAAAACCTTAGTATGAAACCTAAAGATAAGTATAATTAATGGGAAAATCCAACAAATTGGTAATGGTTAGGAATAACCATGGTTTAATCCTAAGGAGTCCTAAATTGAAATTTGATAATTAATTTCCCTTTATTATGTGGTTTCCCACTATGATTAGTGTTTACAACACTATGTTTTTTGTTTTCTGTCGATGGATGGAACACGATTGAGCCATGTTAATACTTAATGTGACCAGAAATGCAGCAATTTTCTACCTAAGCAACCAAATGTTATAGGTGTTGGAAAGAAAAATATTTTAACATTGATCACATAAATATCCTAATCTATGTATCATACAGTACTAAAAACATGAAAAACGGGAAAATTATTGTAACATCCCCAAATGATAAAGGGTTAAATGACTAAATCATATGACTCATGTCAACAAGGTGCACCTTCATTTTCGAGAGCCTGTCTGATTAGAACTCCAAAATTAAGTGTTCTTGGCCTGGAGTAGTGATCATGATGGGTGATCGTCTGGAAAGTTTACCGGGATGTGTGCGATTGAGGATAAAGCACACTAGAAATGACTTGTGTTGGCATGTGGGGAAAATCATTAGTTAGATGACTCATTCGGGCATGTGGGTGGACCCTGGGGTGGGACCCAATGTCTGCGGGGCAACTGGTGGTACCTGGTAGGCCAGGACCTGATGGCCCTGCTAAGGCGGGGTGTCTGTGCTGTCACCAGGACCCTGTTTTCACAGTTGGTATCAGAGGTGGTACCCAGCCTTAAGTGTGGTGCACTTCCTGGGTTGATATGTAGGTCCCACAACGAGGGTGTTGTGCTCTAAAGTATGGGGATTGTAACATCCCCAAGTGATAAAGGTTAAAATGACAAAATGATATGACTCATGTCAACAAGGTTCACCTTCATTTTCGGGAGCCTGTCTGATTAGAACTCCACTGTTAAGCGTGTTTGGCTTTGAGTAGTGATCAGGATGGGTGACCTGCTGGAAAGATTCTTAAAGTGTGTGTGAGTGAGGAAAAAACACACTAGAAAGGAAATGTGTTGGCCTGTGGGGACTTTCATTAGTCAGATAACCCGTGCGGGCACGTGGGTGGAACCTAGGGTGGGGCCCATGTGTCTGCGGGGCAACTTGTGGGCGGGGCCCTGTTGTTACAATTATTATATTGAGTCTTTCATGAGGTCATGTCCTCCATCATTCACCGAGTTTATTGATCCACTAGGGACTAGAATATATACTAGTACAATTGAAATAATATTTTTGATTCACCAATGTTCCAAAAATTATTATTTAATTTTCGTTGTCTGTCATTGGGATGTTGATAAAGATCAATTCTGGAATATCATTTGTAATATGAGGTAATGAGATGAAATTGAATCCATGTAATGAGATGAGATTAATAAAAAAATTTCCATAATTATAGACCTCATATTTTTCAAATGATGACATAGAAGGAGTTCCATGAGATTAAGAAAAATGATGATGTTCTGTTGGTATGAAGGAATGAAATTTCAGAAGACATGCATGGTAAAATTATAGAATTATTATCCCAAAAGAAAGTAAGGTTGTTAAGTTATCTAGTGGCTCAAAACCATTTATATTAAGTGAATTATACACATTGTACATCAATATCCAGGAGGAAATCAGTCAATTTTATATAAATTTTGAGATGGAGATGGAGTTACCCACAAATCATATGGGATTAATAATAAGAGAAAAATGGGAATTGATGGAAAATATTAAAAACATAGTGAAAATATGAGGAGAATTCCATTACTCTTAATGTGTCTAAAGAAACATGGTAGAAAATATCTTAAAGGGAATATTAAATGTTTTATGTATTGGAAAGAAGGTCATTGGTAAACTGAATGTCGATGTAATGGGAATAAGATATATAATTAAGAAAATAATAAAAAGGGTGAAAATAATGAACCACCACAATTAAATGCTCCCTGTGAAAGGAAAATGGTAATTATACTATCCAATTTACATATATTAGGGTTATCATTGGTGATCAAAATATATAAACTCTTATGGTCAAAGAGAAAGGAAAATCACCTGGGATCACAACAATCATTGTGGAGTATGACAATGAAGAGGTAGATGGTACACTATGTATCCACTCTAGATGAGCCAATGTTTCATTTTATTTTGGATCCTCCAAATCATTAATTTTTAATGAATTTTATTATGGTATCAATATATTACATCCTCAAATAGTTACTGAATTAGTAGGGGAAAATCCATGTGGACTAATGGACACACAATATGTTTATAAATATTATTTGGTTAATGTTTATTAGAATTTTCATAAAAATCATTTGATATTTTCATTAGTTTAATAACATGTGTTTCTTGTAATGGAATACAATAAAATATATGGAGCTCATATCAATTTCTAATGAATGGATGTCACGTTTTATTATCCAAATGTATCTAGGCTCATCAGTCGATGGAATGTTGAATATTACCCTCCATGGGAAATTACATCTGTATTTAGGGTATTCATTAATATAAATGAAATTTAGCAATATTATACGGTTGGGAAAAAGTCCATAATAAAAAATACACATATTTAATTGGAGTTTCATTATTTCATTTCAGATTAATTTTTATGTCGTCCACCAAATCATGATGTTCAATATTCAGAATAACACAAACCATATGATATTCCTATTTCAAAAAATCCTTATAGAATTCCAAAATTGAGTTGTAATAATTTATTATGAAACCCTAAAATAATATTTTTATGGGATTCATATTCCAGAGCTTGTTTCCTTGGTGTTCACACATTCTATTTGTTACGAATAAAGAGGGATCACCGAGAGTCTATGCTGATTTTTGAGAACTCAACATGAAAAATATAAGGATAAATAATCCACTCAACCATATTGATGACATATTTAATCAACTGTGCAAAGATTAATACATTTCTAAAATTGTTCTTCCTTCCTGATATAACCATAATGAGGGTCATGAAGAGGATATACATAAGAATACATTCCAACCAAGATATGGACATTATGAATTTATAGTGATTCCTTTTGGTCTTATAAATTCAACATCAATCCTCTTTGATTGAATTAATATTGTGTTTAGATTTCATGTTGAATTATTTTCAGTAGTTATTATTGAAGATATTCATTTATATCAAAAAATCATGAATGGACATGAAAATGGCCTGAATACAAATGGTCTAGTGGTTACACATGGGAGGAATGAACATGTAGTCCAGGGATCAAATCTTACGGCTACATTTTTTTTCAATGATATACCCATAGTTTTAAAACCATGGGTATAGGTGAATGAAATCGTTGAATGGTGAGATATATGGTGGAGAATAACTATACCCCTAGTTTCAATAACTATGCGTATACTTCACGGGAAATCTCAACTTCTCAAGAGTGCATTGTTTCAAACCATATGCATACGGAAATTTTCCAGTGGTGATTCATTTTAAGGTCACACAATCTCAAAACAAGGGATACTTATGGTTCCATTAATGAATGAATTTAATTAACTTTTTACCGTACATACAATGTTAACTGAGATCTAATGGTTATTGTATTGCCTAGATATTATTGACATTTTTTTAAATAATTCTCATAATTATCTAATCCAATCCCCATGTTTACTCAAAAAGTATTTATGTTCATTTTGATGAAGGAATACGAAGAGATTTTGAAGGAGATAAAAATGTGTTTACAAAGGGAACTTGTGATTATAATACATAGTAGTGGATAATGATTTGTGATCTAAAGTGATGCATCCAATAATGGTATAGGTTTTTTCCACACTATAAATGATATGATGATAACTTATCCCTTTTGAGAATTTATGATCCATGATAAAAATTACCTAACTCATGAATTGGACTTAGCTATGGTAATTGTTTCATTAAAGATGTTTAGATATTTTTTTTGAGAATTGTATGAACTATGTAATGATCATAGAAGTATAATGTATATTTTCAATCAAATAGACCTGAATATATTCCAAATAATATGGTTGTAGTTTATTAAATAACGCATCATCTAAATTAAAAACCACCCAAGGAAAGTGAAGAAGGTGGTAGATAGTTTGAGGTGAAAAAACCATGAGATCTTTTTATAGTGTGGATCACAAAAGATTCGTTATTTTAAGATATGTAAAGAATTTTTATGGAAATATTACTGGAAGGGGAGAAATACTACTAGCTCAATGGAATGATCAAATATATATATAGGTTATGATTAAGGAGGAAAAAAATGAAGATGTATAGATATAATAGAATGTGATAAATATTTATTTTCAAAACATTGTTTGTGATGGAATGATATAGTTTAGGGAAATTTTTTAAATCCATCAAATGAAAAAACTAATGAAGGAAATGTTTGAATATTCTCATAGTTCATCATTATCTATTCATTATTGAATAAAAAACACATATATGGACAAGATAGAGTATTTATGGTGGGATAGAATTAAGGATGATATATTAATTTATGATAATTGGTGATTGGTTTTTCACAATGTTGAGGTTGATTGGATGAATTATAAGTTGTTTTCAAAACCATTAACGATATAAGAATATAAATAGGAAAACGATACCCTGGATTTTTATATCTAATGTCACAAATCATCTAACATCCAAAATTCTATATTTATTATTGTTAATGTCCATATGGAGTTGGAACACTAAATTTCTATCCAATAATATTTATCTCAAGATCTACTTTCTATAATATATATTAATTATGTTGTGATAGTCCATGGAGTTTCACATTCCATTATATCTAATTGTGGTCCCCAGTTAACCTCGATGTTCTGGAGAACTATTCATCATCCTCTACATATAGAGTTATGTCTCACCATTTCTTATAATCATCATAAAAATGTTCAGTTAGATAGAAAAATTCAAACTCTAGAAAACATTTTGGAACATTCTATAAAAATTTTAATTGTGGTTTGTATCAACACCTACCTTTGGTATATTTTTCATACAATAATATTATACAATCCCATATTCAAATGGAACATTTTGATGCCCACATTAGTAAGAAGTAATGACTCAAATGGGATTGAATTATATTAAATGAAAAAATATTTGGGGATAGAATGTAGTTGAGAAAATGATAATTATGTATAGATATATTCAAAAGAATATTTGAGTAGCTCAGAGTTGACAAAAATAATTATGCTAGCATTCAATGACAAGATCTAGCAATTGAAATGGGAGACTAGGTATTTATAAAAATATGTCATGAGAATAGTGTGAAAATATTTTTAAATATGGGTAATATATTTACTAGATATTAAAATCATTTAGAAATTATTAGTTGTGTTGGTAATGTAGCCTATATAATTTTTCTTCCATCAGATATCTTACTGGATCATGATGCATTCCATATATCTCTCCAATGAAAATATATATTTGATCATTCAAATTTACCAATCTCAGAAGTCATACCATTGGAGAATGATTTTTATTATAATGAAATCCTATTAGAGTTTCTACATTGTATTATATAATTTATATGAAATATGACCACAGGTTTGGTTATATTTATTTGGTGGAACAAATATTTTGGGGAAGCTATGAAAGAACATGAGGATATCATGAGGTATAAGTATCCTATATTTTCTATCCATGTAACTAATATACAAGGAGAAATATTTTTGGGGGTACAATGTAACACTTGGTTATTTTTATGAAATAATTATCTTTAAATAATTTGATTAATTTTATAACTTGTGCTAGATGAAACACCAAGTCTAAACGAAACGTGAGACACTACTAAAATATTAGTAAGTTAAATTTTTTTAATAACCATTTTTTAAAATTAGTGGGAATTAAAAATAATTAATAATATATGAAATAAATAAAAATGACAACTAAATATGAATGTATTACCAGGTACACAAAATATATTTTCATAATTTCTGAAAAAACACATTATTCTTAAATAATATAATTTATTAAAAAGATGTGTTATTATTCTTTGTATGAATGAATATTATTTTTAGATTTTATAGATAATGGAACTAAAAAAATAAATTTAATCTTTTAATTCATCATGATATATAATATTAAAAATATTTTTCTTTTAAAACATTTTTTAGGAAAATTTTAAATACTGATTATTTTTAAATTTTATTTCATTTTAAAGACATTATATGATAAAAATATGTTATTAATTGGAATTAAATTTTTATTAGATGACTTATACTAAAAATAATAATTAATTATTAAAAATAATTTTATATATAAATTTATTATAATTGTTTTTGGTTTATATGAGATTTTTCTTGGAAACAATTTTCATTGATTATTACAAGTGTTATTTTATACTAAATAATTCAACATATTTTTTTAATTTTTCAAAAATGGAGGAATATTTCTATTCCTAATTTTTATATTTATTAAATAGGTTACTTTTATTTTTAGCTGATATGAATAGTTAACTAGGTTAATTTGGTTAACATGGTAATGGTAAAATTTGTTAATTTTGGTTAAAATCAAAACAATAAAGACTATTAAATGACAATAACACATGCCATAATTTAATTAGATGAATAATATTAGTCCCTCAACACATAAGGATCTAAATTATTCTGTTTAATGGAAACTTTTCCATAACAATGGAATATGAATTATTTAATTCAATGATTTTCCAAAAATGTGACATTAATTTACTAAAATATACATGATTTAGGAATGTGGGGAAAATGTTATTTTTGAAGGTATATAAAGGAAAATGTTTAAATTAATATACATACGATTATGATAATATTTTATTTTTATAATTTTGTCCCATTTATATAATAATATGTTTATTATTGTATTTTATTTTATGTAAAATTATTGATGTCACAATCATGTATTAAATTATATATCATATTAAACATTGTTCTTGAATAAGCATATATTCACCTATAAATATTCTTATGAAATATATAATATTTATATTCATTAGGATAATTTATTTTTTTATTTTTAGTTATCAAATAAGTTAATTAAATAATAACAAAAAACTAATGTAGTAATAATTTTATTAATGGAAATATCAATGAATTGTTTTGAAATATATTAAAATACCTAAATTTTCAGAAAAAACTGAGATGAAATAATTTTCTTAATGACCATAACTTCTGAGAGATATAAAAAAATATATTTTTTCAAAGTTAACTTGTTATATTAATATCATAAAAGTTAATGTAATGGATAGTGTCACAATTGACACTAATGATAATATATAATAATAATATATTATTAATGTATTAAATAATCATAAAAAATATTGTTTTAAAAAATATGGCATAATATTTATAAATATATTGATTTATTATTTAATTAAAATATCTTATAATAAAAGTATAGACTTTTAATTTTTAAAAAGTTGTCATCTTTGATAATATTAAAATATTTTAACAAAATGGTTAATAAAAATGATAAGGTTAACAATAATAAAAAATATTATTTAAAATATATTGGTTTATTATATTACAATATAATATAACATTATCTTATAAAAAATGTCATTTTGTTGGTATTTTCATTGACATTAACATTCTTAAATATAAATATTTTTATAGTATTCATAATGTACCCCCACACCTTATTTATAAAAAGGTACATTCTTCATCAATTCTTTGCATCGCATTGATCATTAATGATAGACCATTTCCATCCAATTATTGTTTTATTAAACACTAGTCAGATTTTAGAGGTTTTGAGATTCTCAAAAGGCTATACATATTTTGATAAAGTATATCTAAAACATGTTCTCCATAAAATAGATAATCATATTTACCGACTCATTTAAATTATTTATTCTACTACTTCTTCACCATGTTATATATATAATATAAATTAATAACTCAATTTAAACCGATATTATGATATTTTACAATTATTTTGTAACAAACATATTTAACCATTTTTTCATCCAATTAAAAAAAGAATTGTACGTGCTTACATACGACATATCATCTCCACACTGTGGTGTAATCTATTTTTCGTTACAACATTATTTGGACAGTAATAATGAAGGAAATAATATATATATATATATATATATATATATATTAGTGAAAATTATAACATATATTTATTCTCGAATGAAAATTAATATACCATCATTTTTCTTACATTTTCATCATTAGTAGAATGATACCATTGCTCGTGTGTACATACGACCTACAATCTCTACGATGTGATGTAATTAGTTTCCAATTTTCTCTATTTAATAATGATTATATAAATGTATCTAATGACTAAATATGGTATATATTAACCAAATATCAATATTTATATCAAGTATCTATATCTAATGATAATAATCAAGACATATACGATAAAACAAGTAATAGAAAATAATGTAATTAACACCCAAGAGAGGGAAATAATTAAATATTATAATCAAATCGGTGATAAGATAATATACGATGTCCTTATATGATACAATATTTCTTAATATGGTTATTTTATAAATTAATAGCATTACATAAACAATTACACTAGAGGATCTTATATTTTTTAAGTAAATCCGAACCATGTTATGGGTTAATTTCGAAATCTCATTATTATCCAATATTTTTTATATGTATGTATCTATTGAAAAATATATCACACATTTCCATGATTCTTAAATAAAATCAATAATATTTTTACTATTCTTATGAATTTTAATAATTTTATGTTTACCCATGTGTGAATTTTTATAACACTATTTGGGAGTAAAGGTTTATGCAACTATGAAATGATGTACATTGATACATTTTTCTGAAAAAATTGGGATGGATTGTTTTCTAACATATAAGGAATGACCATATTTCTCCAATTTATTGTAGTCCTAATGCCTTTATGGTTCCCTTTTGATTTTAATAAGTTTATATTTAATGAAAATGTTTTATTCTAAATTTTTTTGACCTTTTATGAAATGAAACTTTTCTCAATGTAGAGAGGAAAATTTACCAAAGAATTATTTTATAGTTACCTCTAAAAATTATTTTACATTTATGATAACATTTTTTGATGTTAATTATAATTTATTGGTGATTAGTTTCAGGGTAACTATTCCATTAATTTCTATGGTTGGTTTATGAATATGATAAATGATATTTAGGAATACCATTTCATTTTATGGGTTATGTGATGTTAGAAAGATATTTATAAAACACATTACTTATAATAGGAACAAATGTGATGAATGAATTAGGTTATTATGGCACAGAAAAGAATTGTTTTAATTATGTTATTTTTTCTAACTTTATATTTTTCCAGTTAATTTGATAATGATTTATAAATATTGATGTTGACATGACTGGAATGAGGAGTGAATGTGGTTCAGTAATACAGGGATGAAATGGAGAGTGAGCTTAGTTCAACAGAGGAATTTGTCCACCATGATGGTCTTGGGAATGAACCTTGACAATATAGAAATTTTTTTATATTATTATATGAATGACACAATTACATTTCCTATGTTATTCACTCATAGAATATTTTCATTTATTCCTTATAAAAATCTATGATTTATCCCATGATATGATATTATGGTATTTGAAATGAAAGATATAATTTTCAATTTTTTTAGGTTCATATTTATTTTGATTATTATATGATTGTTATCTCCCTTTTTACCTACACAGAGCATATGAGATCACCTCAATAATATATTTACGTTCAATAGGATATTAAGAATGTAATTATAAAAATTTAACAAATATAGTTTTATATGTGATGGAAAAACCATGTGGTGATGTAAATTCTTTATGAATTAGTTTTTTATGAATTCAGGATTCCATAGAAACTAATCCTATATTGTTTTAGAATAGTTTTTTTGTTATGTATTGAATATTATTGTATATATATGTGATATATATGTTTAAAATCTATTTTCAAATATAGGCCGTGATTTCCTATATTATGATAGGGTATATCAGTTAATAGATAATTATTTTGATGTTTCTTAATTTAGGAAATATTTGTTGTTGTAAAATTTAAG
Organism: Viscum album; assembly: GCA_963277665.1. Taxonomy (NCBI): domain Eukaryota; kingdom Viridiplantae; phylum Streptophyta; class Magnoliopsida; order Santalales; family Viscaceae; genus Viscum; species Viscum album. The sequence goes on along the minus strand of OY728127.1, from coordinate 2,100,277,636 downwards.
TTGTTTTTAATTACACCTTTATTAATATGTGATTAAATTCTTGGTGTGGAATTTAAATTTAGTGTAGCATGTAGAAATATAATTGACTGGTATTATTAAACAAGAAATTGTAATAGGTTTAATTAAAGAAATAATAAAAAATTTTAGTTATTAAATAACAATATTGAATTATTTTTAATCTTGGTTCTTGAATTTTTATTTCTTATCATGATTTGTATGACATAGTAATGGATGATCGGTGTCATGAGAGATGATTACAACAAATGTTTCAATGAATAAGTAGTTTCAAATTCATGTTTTTATTATTTTTTTATTCTCTTTTTATTTATTTCTGTAATTATGAAACCATAGGTGGAAATATAAGGTCCCATCCTTAAACATTACTTAATCTTTAGTTTTTTCAAGAATACACATTGAGGATCTTTTCAGGTTTAGAGTTTTATAGAATTTGTTCATAAAACATGCATTACATTCCACATTTCAACATGGTAGTTACATAATAGACAATATTCATTTTTCCCATCAAAGGAGACTTATTCAAAATAATACATGGATTCTTTCATCACACTTCATCGACACAATCATCACATCGTTTAATTTTCCCTTGACCTATGAAAAACATTTCAAAAACATGGGATGAGCATAAAAATCTCAGTAAGGGATATAAAAGTACTGAATGAAAACATTACTCCATGTATACATAAGAATTAATGAAATCATATTGTACTCATAAAACTAAAGCACTTTATCATACCTCATGAAATCATAATAATTATGAATAAATCTTAGAAAACATAAGACATAAAGGTAATTTGAGGCATTCATAACATTCTTACGTAGGGAGTAACCCTCAAGGTTACGTTTGGAATACCCATCATAGTATATTCCCTAAATCTCATCGGAGAAACCGTAGAATTTAACTCCTTCACGTTACCCAATGCATTGGAGAGCTATCATGGTCTCATCTTCCCTGTTTTTATCATGTAACCACCCTTCTTCATGATCAATGTCCAAGAACCATAACATAATCGTATCACATAAAACATGCATAAAGGAAACATAATATTTCCACATTTCAATCACTAGACATCAATACAAAACATTGATATAATAAAAACACAATAAAAATCATTTTCAATACCAAAATAAATGAAAATTAATAGATGGTATTTATTTTTCATTTAAAAAAATTTAATGGCTAGTAGATGAAACCGAAACTCAAATAATGGTAACGGTGGCGGAGAACTCGTTGTTACCACATACGTAAGATAAAAACATTCCCTTTTGTAATTTAGTAAAATTATTTGTATAAAAAATATTAATTTTGAATAAAATTAAATGTAAAAGAGGTTTATATAAAGTATAAAAGAAAGATGTGTATAAAACAAAATATGCCTCAATGAAAGGAGATTGAGACGATGCTCCTCATCTCATGTCCGACATGAATCGATCATTCTTTAATCTCCTGAATAATAAAATAGAGTTAATTTCTACATGCTTAAGAACCTTTTTCAAGTTCATTATTCCTTTTATATCACTTATTACCATGTTATGAACATTATGTAATTATATAAGTTAATAATGGTCGTTTTGTCTACCCTTGGTACTTGAGTCAAAAATAAATTTCATATAAGAACTTGTTGTTCAAGTGGTAAAATATCGATTATATCCTGAATTATATTCACAATTTAGATATCATATATATCATATATATCCAGTATATACATGCATTTCTAATATTACATAACATTTAGAGGTAAGAAATGAAATGCACCGTTCATGGAGCTGGTAAGCCATACGCACGCATGAATGCTACTTTCATTTATATTTTGTATTTAATGTAATGAAATCATAATTATAAAAAAGTATATTATAATTCCAGTATAATATCTTATTAAATATCATTAACTCCATCCTTTATATGTCCCACATATGGCATTAACGAATCAAATCACTTTGAGGGGGCGGTAGTCCACACTTCCTAAAATGAAGATATCATGTTTACCCATAATGGAAAAAATAAAGGTATGACATAAATGAAAAATAAATAATCATAAGGAATACATAAACATAATATATATCATATATAAATAGATTTACATCTTAATGTCCACCATTAATGGCGTTAAAAAATATTGAACAATCATCGTTTCGTGAGGCAGAAATTCACCATCCACAGAAACAGTATGTTCTTTAACCATTAGACGGGAGTGTGTGTAACTATAAATCAAATATTTATCATAAAACCATCCAAGTATATTTTAGATACTGTGTTTGTTACAAAATAAATGAATAAGAAGAGTTTATGGGGTTGGAGAATCAAAATAAAATAAAAGAACACAAGTGAAGACATTATCTTTAAATCGGGTAACTCCTATTAGTTTGAACCAGAAGGGTTTCTTGAAGAGTGTTCTCACTAAGGTAAGACTTTAAGGATTAATATAGAGATGTGGAGAGATAAAATGAGCAGTTTTTTTCCGATAAAATGGCTTGATAGGTGTGGGTATGGTGGTAGAGGTGGGGGCTATTTATAAGAGGGAGAAGGGGAACTCTTGGAAATTCAAGAAATGTTTCATTACTATATATTGAGTTTCAGATTTTAAAGGTCCCACATTTATATATTTCTAGGATAAGGAGATAATGGTAATAAATCCACCCATCCAATATGTTTTTGACAAGTTTATGTTTTATATTTTACATTATATTTTCATTTTATTTAAATCGTTAATTAATGGGGTAATCGCTACATCATCATGATGTCATCAAAAATTTTATTTATATAATGTCTAAAAATTATAAAAATAATTCTAAGATTTAGGAAATATTTTTAGAATTAAAATGACTATTTATAGTCTAATATATCATTTATATGGACAAAAAGAAAATTGTTTTACATAGGTGTTACATTCTTTTGTGATACTCTCCAATTTAAAAATAAAATGATAAAGTGTCTCTATCACCCAAAAGTGATTCCATGGGGTCCCAATGTTTGGAATAATGCATTTCATGGTCGGCCATGACACAACCAGTAGCATTAGGACACATTTCGGGTTCATTTGTTATTATTATTATATTATTTTATTACCCTTAACTACCCAATTACTAATTAATCACGATAATTAATAATAATTACCATCGTTACTAATCATAATGTCCAAAAACAAAAGATTCATAATTACATAATTTTGACCTTAATGATTCCAAATATGGAATATATTTTACCAAATTCCAAACAAAAAAATTTTAGTAATTAATTTAAAAATATTTCCCGTTGTCAAAACAAATTGTCGGTTTTTGATAAACAATATCTATCAAAAGATTGAAAATTGTTTATCTCGAATTTAAAAGTGAAATTAATCCCAATTACCACCATTGTATTCAATAATAAAAATATATTCTACTTACACTTTAAAACCAATTAAGAAGATAATCTATCCATATAATTAAATTAGATGAAAAAGCAGTTTTGAAGTCAAATGCAGTATTTTTCACTACTCATTAAAAAATGAACATTGTTAGAATAATACCAAAAATTTATCCAATGTAAATTTCAATGTCCCAATCCAAAATAATAAGTTTATTTTGACAAGTATAGTTTATAAAATTTTCAATATATGGATTTAAAAATGGTTATCCATCAAAATGATGTAAAATAATCTTTTAAAAATATTAGAGAATTATATGCTATAGATTGGATTTATTCTCATTTTAAGGCTATAAAAAACTATCTAATTCATAAATAGACATAGAAATGAAAACCCATAATTCTTTACTTAATTGGGATGTTACATCCTTCCACCCTTTAAAAAATTGTGTCCCCGCAATTTATTGACTTATCGAATAAGTGGGGGTATTTATCACTCATTACATTTTCAGATTCCCATGTTGCCTCTTCAATCATGGGCTTTTTCCAAAAAACGTTTACATGATTAATCACCTTATTCCGAAATACTTTCTCCCTGTGGTCATGAATTTGGACTGGATTTCCCTCATAATATATATTCACTTCTAGCTGACTTACCTCTGCACTCAGAACATGAGATGGATCTGGCATGTACTTCCTTTACATTGAAACATGAAAAACATTATGTACCTGAGATAAACTCGGAGGTAAAGCCACTCGGTATGAAACTGATCCAACTCTATCCAGAATTTCATACGGTCCAATGAACCATGGACTCAACTTTTTTTTTCTTACCAAATCGCATCACACCTTTCCATGGTGAAACATTGAGGAAGACATGATCACCTACCTCAAAAGAGAGATCCTTCCTCCTGTTGTCTGCATAAATTTTTTGCCTAATCTAAGCTATTATCACGTGTTTCTGTATCAAGTGGACTTTTTCTACCAAATCTTCAACCAATTCTTGTCCCATCAACTTCCTTTCACCCACATCATCCCAAAATTTTGGAGTTCAACACTGCTTCCAATATGATGCCTCAAATGGTGCCATCTGTATACTGGAATGAAAACTGTTATTATAAGAAAACTCATCCAAAGAAAGATGTTTGTCCCAAATTCCCTGATAATCCATCGAACAAGAACATAGCATATCCTCCAAAGTTTTAATTGTTCATTCTGACTTCCCATCTGATTGAGGAAGAAAATATGTACTAGAATTTAATTCATTACCCAACGGCTTCCGAAGGCCTTTCCAAAAGTTAGAAGTAAACCAGCGATCACGATCTGATACAATGGAGGGGGGAACTACATGTAACCTGACTATCTATTTAATATACAAACAAGAAATTTGATCTAGAGAAAAAGTATCTCGTATAGCAAGGAAATGAGCATATTTTGTCAAGTGATAAACAATAACCCAAATCATATTATTACCTCGAGGTGTCTTCGGCAATCCCACTACAAAGTCCAAGGATATATTCTCTCATTTCCACTCTGGCAATGGTAAAGGTTCAAGAATCCCTTTAGGTGACAGCCACTCTGCATTAACCTATTGACAAGTCAAACACATCATATCAAAATCACCAATATCTCTATTCATTCCATCCCACCAGTAGTGCTCCTGAAGCTCTCTATACATCTTCGTACTTCCAGGATAGACTGAAAATAGAGAACTATGAGAATAACATAACAACTCTCTCTTCAATTGTGAGTCACACGACACACACAATCTCTTCCCAAATCTCAAAACACAATCATTATCAATGTTGAATTCAGGAATCTTACCCTTCTGAACCAGCTCTACCTTTTTCTGCAACTCATTGTCTTGCTTCTATGCTTGCTTGATTCTGTCTAATAGAGATTATTTTACTGATACCTGAAACAAAACAGAATAACATCCTACACCAACAACTTCTATGTCAATGTTAATCAAATATTTGAACAAATGATCACATTCCAAACGTAACATGGTTAATGAATCATTAATTTTTCGACTCAAAGCATCAGCCACTTTATTTCATTTTCCCGGATGGTAATGAATTGTACAATCATAATCCTTGATTAATTCTATCCATCTTCTCTGTCTCATGTTCAATTCATTCTGAGTGAATATAAACATTAAACTTTTCTGATCAGTATATATTTCACACTTTACACCATAAAAATGATGTCTCCAAATTTTTAAAGCTAAAACAACAGCAGTTAATTCCAAATCATGTGTAGGGAAATTTACCTCATGAGTTTTCCACTAACGTGAAGCATAAGCAATTACCTGATCATTTTGAATTAGGATGCAACTGTGTCCTTTCAATGAAGCATCACTGTAGATAACAAACTCACCATTCATGGAAGGTAGTGCCAAAACTGGAGCATTCAACAATCTTATTTTCAATTCCTGAAAGCAATCATCACATACTTTTTTTCCAGATAACCATAACACCCATCCAAGTTATCTTAGTCATTTGGACTAGATAACCATGAAATTTGTTTAACAAACCTTTGGTAATAGCCTATCAAACCAAGACAACTACAAATAGTGATTAAATTTGTGGGTCTTGGCCATTCTTCAACAAACTTTTTTTGAAGGATCAACAGTTATTCTATCTTTAGAAACAACGTTACCAAGGAAAGAAATTTTTTGCAACCAAAACTCACAGTTGGTGAATTTCCCATACAATTTCTTTTCATTCAAGGGTTGAAAAATAACCCTTAAATGAATTTCATGCTCCTATTTACTTTTAGAAAACACCAAAATATCATCAATGAAAACAACCAAAAACTTATACAAGAACTCATGGAAAATTATATTCATAAGGACCATGAATATAGAAGTTGTATTGGTTAACCCAATAAGAATTACTAAAAATTCATAATGGACATATCTTGTACAAAACGTGGTCTTCGCAGTAACTTCTTCCTTTACCTTTAACTGATGGTACCCCGATCTCAAGTCAATCTTTGAAAAATACTGAGCTCCCTAAAGCTGATTAAACAAATCTTCGATATGAGGCAAAGGATATTTGTTCTTAATAGTGATGTTATTCAAGGATCTATAATCAATTCAAAGTATCATAGAATCGTCATTCTTTTTAACAAATAAGAAAAGAGAACCCCATTGTGATGTGCTTGGTCGAATGAAACCATTTCTCTAATAAATCTTGCAATTTCTACTTTAACTCTAAAAGTTCAATTTGAGCAATTCGTTAAGGGAGTTTTTAAATTGGCTTAGCATAAGGAACTAAGTCAATAGTAAATTCAACTTCCCGATCTGGTATTATTCTAGGAAACTCATCAGGAAAAACATCAGGATACTCATTTACCACTGGAACATCATTAATCTAAACGGTTCCTTTGTTTTCAACAATATGTGCAAGGTATCTTTCATTTCCATATTTTACAAGTTTCTCAGCCTCTTGATATATTGTCAACGGTAAGGGTTCATTCTTGTACACAAACTAAAAGTCTTTCTGAAAAAAAATCTTCTTTAGCTCTACAATCATTCTTAGCATGGTAAACAGAGAGCCAATCCATACCCCAGATAACATCAAATTATAATAGATGTAAAATAATAAGGTTTTCAAGTAGGTTCTTTTCCAAAAATAAGGATAGAATGATTTTTATAAATTATTTTTCCCTTAACATTTCCCCTAGGTTTTTTACCACAAGTTCATGAGTCATTTCTTGAGATGGAATTCCAAATTTATTAGAAAATTTTTCAGAGATGAAAGATTGTGTAGACCCCGAATCAAACAACACATAGGCATAATTTATGAAAACAAACAAATTACCTGATACCACTTCAATTGATGGCCCAACATCTGCTGAAGTAGTTTCAAAGGATTTCACCACACCATTATACTTGTATTCTGAATTCTTCCCATCATTTGATCTCTTTGTCGAAAACTCATTATCATAAAGATTCATCTCTTTGTACATGAAAACTTTAACTAACTGTAAATAAAATTTGGTATTTCTATCACCCTGATCTTTTTCAGTGAAATCACGAGCCTTATGTCCCATCATACCAAGTCATTATCACTTTCTAGAATTTAGAAGACATTTCCAGCATACCTTTTACCCATTTATCACAAACTGAAAATACAGTATTCTTACCATCAGACCTCTTTGAAGGATTATCCCCTTTCTCCTGCCACCTCTATCTCTTCTTCTATTGGTTGTTATAGAACACTTCATCATCGACTAACTCCATTTCCACATACTCAGCACATCGAACAAGATTTTCAAAAATCTTGAACTCACAAGAAGATAAATATCTGTTATATTTTGGCTTTAATCCGGAGTAAAAATGATTGATTTTACTATCAAGGTCTCAGATATAATTTTGAGCATACCTTGCCAATCGTTTGAACCTTTCTTCTTAAGAAGACATTGATTCATCCTCTTCCCTCAATTCAAAGAATTGTTTTTCCATCCTACATCAAACAGCCTTAGGATAATATTTCTCAAGAAACATACCTTTGAATTCATCCCAGTCAAGAGAATCAATCTCATCAGTGTCCCTAATATTTTTAACCATCGACCACCACAGATATTCTTCACCCATTAAATGGTAAACCGCAAGACTAACCTTTTGATTTTCTGAACACCCTGTGACATCGAAAATATTATCAAGTGCTTTAATCCACCCTTCATCTATCACAGGGTAAGATGATGCTCTGAATGATGGGGCATGTTGCCTCAGGAAATGTTCCACCACTGACATGTTCCTCTGAGGTTAATCATGATGATCTTGAGCATTGATAACACCACCATTTATCGCTTGAGTTAATTATTCCTTTACTACAAAAAAATGTTAGGTTCCAATTCCGACCATCTCAGGATGCTGATTCGGAAGGTAATTTCCTTCTGTATGCCTTCCTAGAACTGCTTCCCTATTTTATCTACGGAAAACCATTCTGAATAAACATGTCTTAGATGAAGTAACATGGTTATCTTGAAATGCTATATCATTTCAATTTTACCATAAAAAATATTTTTGGATAATCATTTAATATAATTCTAACTCCTGAAATTATCTAAACTGACCTATGATACCAAATATAAGGCCCCACCCTTAAACATTACTTAATCTTGAGTTATTTCAATAATACACTTTGAAGATATTTTTAGGTTTATAGTTTTAGAGAATTAGATCATAAATCATGCATTACATTCCACATTTCAACAAGGTGCTTACATAAAAGGAAGTAATCATTTTTTCCATTAAAGGAGACATATTCAAAATAAAACATCGATTCTTTCATGACCACTTCCTCGACAGAATCATCACATCATGTACATTACCCTTGACCTGTGAAAATCATTTCAAAAACATGGGATGAGCATAAAAATCTCAGTAAGGGGTATAAAAGTACGAAATGAAAACATTAGTCCATGTATACATAAGAATTAATGAAATAATACTTTACTCATAAAAAATAATCACTTTATCATACCTCATTAAATCATAAGATTTATGAATAACTCATAGAAAATATAAGACATAAAGTTAACTTGAGGCATTCATAACATTTGTACATATGGAGTTACCCTCATGGTTATGTTTGGAATACCCATCATAGTATATTCCCTAAATCTCTTCAGAGAAACCATAGAGTTTAACTCCATCATGTTAACCAATGCATTGGAGAGCTATCACGGGATCTCCTACCCTTATATTATCACGGAACCACCTGTCTTCATAAACAATGCCCACGAACCATAACATAATAGTATCTCAGAAAACATGCATAAAGGAAACATGACATTTATACATTTCAATAATAAGCTATCAATACAAATCATTGATATAATAAAAACAATATCAAAACAATTTTAAATACAAAAATATAAGAAAATTAAATCATGTTATTTATTTTTCATTTAAAAAAAATTTATGGCTTGTAGAGGAAGATGAAACTCAAATAATGGTCACGGTGGTGGAGAAGTTGTTGTCGCCGCATACGTAAGGAAAAAACATTCTCTTTTGTCATTTAGTAAAATTATTTGTATAAAAATGATTCCTTTTGAATAAAATTAGAAGTCAAAGTTGTTTATACACTGTATAAAAGAATGTTTTGTATAAAATAAAATACGTATCAATGAACGGATATTGAGACGAAGTTCCTTACCTTGTGTCTAACTTGACTCAATCATTATTTAATCTTCTGAATAATAAAATAGTGTAAATTTATACTTGATTAAGACCCTTTTTCATGTTCATTATTACTTTTATATCACTTATTACCATGTTATGAACATTATTTAATTATTTATGTTAATAATGGTCGTTTTTTCAACCCTTGGTACTTGAGTCAAAAATAAACTTCTTATAATTACAAGTTGTTCATGTGGTAAAATATCCATTATATCCAGAATTATATTAATGATATATATATCATATATATCCATTATATTCAAGCATTTATAATATTACATAACATTTAGAGGTAATAAATGAAATGCACCGTTCATGGAGACGGTAAGCCGTACATACCCATGAACACTACATGCATTTATATTTCGTATTTAATTGAGTGAAATCATAATGATATAAAGGTATATTATAATTCCTGTATAATATAATATATAATATCATTAACTCCATACTTTATATGTCCCACATATGGCATTGACGAATCAAATCACTTTAAGGGGGCGGTAGTCCACACTTCCTAAAATCAAGATATCATGTTTACCCATAATGGAAAAAATAATGGTATGCCATAAATGAAAAATACAGAATCATAAGGAAGACAAAAACATAATATATATCATATATAAATATAGTAACATCTTAATTACCACCATGAAAGGTTTTAATACAATATTGAACAGTAATCATTTCGTGAGGCAGAAATTCATCATCCACAGAAATAGTATGTTCTTTAATTATTATTCCTGAGTGTGTATAAGTGTAAATCAAATAATTCTCATAAAAACATCCAAGTATATTGGAGATACTGGTGTTGTTAAAAAATAATGGAATAATAAGAGTTTGGCAGGTTGGAGAAACAAAATAAAACAAAAGAACACAAGTGAATACATTACCGTTAAATCGGGTAACTCCCCTCTTGGTTTGAACCAAAAGGGTTTCTTGGAGAGCATTCTACCTAAGGTAAGGTTTCTAGGATTAATAGAGGGATGTGTATAGATACAATGAGTATATTTTTACCAATCCAATTGCTTTATATGTGGGGGTAAGGTGGTAGAGGTGGGTGCCTTTTATAAGAGGGAGAAGGGGCACTCTTGGAAATTCAAGAAATGTTACTTTATTATATAATGAGTTCCCGATTTTAAATGTCCCAAATATATATATTTCGAGGATAAGGTGATAAGGGTTATAAATCCACCCATACAATAGGTTTTTGACATGTTTATATCTTAGATTTTACATTATCTTTTCATTTTATTTTAATCATTAATTAATGGGGTAATCGCTGCCTCATCATGGTGTCATCAAAAAATTAATTTATTTAATGTCTAAAAATTATAAAAAAAATACTAGAATGTAGGAAATATTTTTATCTTTCCAATGACTATTTATAGTCTAATATATCATTTATTTAGAAAATATTAAAAAAAATTACATAGGTGTTACATACTTTTGTGATATTCTCCTTTCTTTAAAAATAAAATGATAATGTGTCACTATCACCCAAAAGTGATTCCATGGGGTCCGAAAGTTATTTAAAAGTCATACCATGGTCTTCCATGACACAACAAGTAGCATTAAGACACATTTTGGGGTCATTTTTTATTATTATGATATTATTTTATTACCCATAACTACCCGATTAATAATTAATCACGATAATTAAAGATAATTACCGTCGTTACTATTCATAATGTCCAAAAACAAAAGATTCATAATTACATAATCTGGACCTTCTGATTCTAAATATGGAATCCATTTTACCAAATTACAAACATAGAAATTGTAGTAATTAATTTAAATATAATTCCTATTGTCAAAACAAATAGCGGGGTTTTTTAGAAACAATATCTATCAAAAAATTTACAATTGTTTATATCCAATTTCAAAGTGAAATTAATTCCAATGACCACTATTGGATTAAATGGTAATAAAATATTATATTTAAACTTTTAAACTAATTAAAAATATAATATATCCATATAATTAAATTAGATGAAAAAGTAGTTTTGATGTAAAATTCAGTATTTTTCACTTTTCATTACAAAAATGACCATTGTCATAAAAATACCAAATATTTATCCAAATTATATTTCAATGTTACAATAAAAAATAATAAGTTTATTTTGACAAATATTTCTTATAATATTGTCAAAATTTAGATTTAAAAATGTTTCTCCATCAAAAGGTGGTAAAATAATCTGTTGGTCGGAGTGGTTTACTCAAGAGGGGGGTGAATTGAGTACCAATTAAAATTTCTGTATTTAAAAAAAACACTGTCTTAAAGACCCCCAAATAAAATATTAAATTAAACTGTAGTGAATTTATATTAAAGTAGAGGTTCTGTTAGATTCTCAAGGGATTGATTAATTCCCAGTTAATCAACACATGAGTGTGTGATTATCTTTTGAAACTAACTTACTAATCTACACTTAACATAAACACTTGCTAATTTAATTATCAAAGTAACTTTAAAAACAGTATTGGTTTTAATGTGATTAGAAGCAGAATAAAACATTGAAATAGATGGCACAACAAATGTAACCAAGAGGTTCAGTCTCAAGCCGAGACTTAGTCCTCTCAAAAGTTTATATAAAAATGATCCACACCCTGGATGGGGGTCCAACAGTTTACAACTGTCCAGGTCCAAGACCTCTACCACTGTTATTCGTGGGAAACAGTACAACAGCAACCAGCTATCCAGGTCACACACGACCTCTACCACTGTTATTCGTGGGAAAGAATAGAATGCAAGAATTTGTTAAGGATTTACAAATCCTCCTGTTTAAGTACAGGAGACAGTGTATGTGTTAGATACAGCAGATAACACACACTGCTCGAAAAGAATAATAATAAATCACATAACAAGAGATGTAGAGTTTAGAGATGGTTCTGGTGATTTCAGTGTAGCTCTGAACTCCTTTGGATTCGATCAGAAGTGAGTCTGAGTCCTCTTCTCGTTTCTGTTTGAGAAACAGCGTGTCGTATGCTCCAGGTTCACAGACATTGAAAATGTAGTGGATAAAGTTATTCAGTGCTCTTCTTATATGCACAGAACACATCTCGAGTGTGTTTGATTGTCTATGAGCTTCTCTGTGTTCTTGATGGAACTGGTTTTTCTCTTGATTCTTCTTGTTCTTGTGTTTCTGGTATATTTCATCCACCACACTCTTCTCTCTTTGGGCAGCGTAGTCTTCTCGTATTTATCTCACGGGCAACAGGGGATAGAAAAGATTTCCTTTCTGCAGGTACGAGGTACGGATTCCTGACATCCGACAACCTTTATCAGATATTTGACAAATCATTAAAATGTACATGATATGACCGTTATATAGATTATATATAGGAAATAAAGAAATTCAAACAGTGAGTCGAGTGATCGGTAGGTAATCAGCATCGGTAGCTTGGACATCGGTAGCTCAATGTCATTAGATTCTTTGACTCTATCGGTGGCTCTATGCATCGGTTGGTACATGCTTGTATCGGTGAATTTGTTTATCGGTAGCTCCATGCGTCGGTAGCTTCATGCGTCGGTAGCTTCATGTGTCGGTAGCTTCATGCGTCGGTAGGTATATGCTTGTATCGGTGACTTTGTTTATCAGTAGATCCATTCGTCGGTAGCTTCATGCGTCGGTAGCTTCATGTGTCGGTAGGTATATGCTTGTATCGTTGACTTTGTTTATCGGTAGCTCCATGCATCGGTAGCTTCATGCATCGGTATCGGTAGCTGTGAGACTGTCAGTAGCTTCGTCCATCGGTGACTCTTATTCCATCGGTAGCTATTTATACTTACACCGGTAGCTCTATGTTTGTATCGGTAGCTGTCTGTAAGTCAGTAGCTTACATTTATAAGCACATCGGTAGCTCTGTGTTAAGTATATCGGTGACTCTATCTGTCGGTAGACTAAGTCTATCGGTAGACTGGGTACCGGTAGCTCTTTATCAGTAGCTATAGGCAGATTACTTATTTGTTTTACGCAGAACACATCCGATTGTGTTAGAATTAATTTATAACTTGTATGAACATGGATAAATGAGGATTAACATATTCCAAAGATTATTTTAAAAATTATTATTGGTTTGATCACAGATTTGAAATAATTAAAGTATAGATCAATGATACTTAAAAATATCATAGAGAATGAAAACATAATTGGGATTTTTAACACACATAAATACATGATTGAGATTATCAAAACAGGTGAGGTCAACAATCTCCCCCTTTTTGATAATCACAATCTATGATATGGGCATTTAACATAGTGAAAATAAAATAGTAAAGAGTATAATATTGAATTCAATTTTCTCAGAGAAAACAGCATCAGAGATAATAGAAATAGTAGGATATAGACATAAGATATCAGAGGTAACAATCATAAGGTACCGAAGGTAAAAAGAAACATAATAATATCAGAGATAAAATTGAAAAGAAGGTTATTTTACTCCATTGAAAATATTTCTCATTCTCTCATTTTGTTCTCCCCCTTATTCCTTATTTTTCTCCATTGAAAATATTTCTCATTCTCTCATTTTGTTCTCCCCCTTTGTGATAATCATAAAGTGGGAAAGCATATATAGGAGATAAATAAAACATGAGAAGTAAAAAGATTTCCTCTGTATTAGAGCAGTCAGAATGTACAGAAACAGAATACAAATGAATTCCTATCAAAAATCATGGACACTGGATCAATCCACATCTTCCACGTGAGATTTTACTTTGGAATCAGAAGAAGGTGCGGGTGGTGAGGATGCAGGTGAAGGTTTTGGAATGCCAGAAATGATGAAAGGAGGCTGAGCTACTGACATAGAGTCAGGCCTGTAGGTTGAAGATCTTTGGGTTATCATTGGTGTGAGGCTTCGAATAGCTTGAGCAGGAGTCAGCTGGACTGTGGAAGCAGCTGAGGTAGAAGCAGGCAAAGCAGGAGGTATGATGACTGGTCTGGCATCAACATGCAAGAAGGGCAGCAACAAATTTCTAAAATCCATAATAATTCCTCCTCCTCTTTCCATAGCAGAGATGAAATCATCTTTGTTCTCCATGAATTTCTCCAAGGAAGGAGTCAATTGTCTTAGTTTTCTCACTTGTTCTCTAAAAGCTTGAGTTACTGGAGGTAGCTTCATGTTTTCCAACATCAGCTTGAAGTGGTGATCGAGTTGATGCTTGGTGAAAATTTTGGTGAAGTAGTAGTCCACTTTGCTCTTTATGGCTTCCTGAGAGGCAGAGGCTTCTCTCATATAATCTTGAACAATCTTCATTATTTCTCTAGCAGAATATCTTGTAGAAAGAACCACTCGGCTCAATTCTGATGAGTCCACAGAGCCACTGGTTGAAAAAGAACCAATCTTCTCCTTCAACATTGCTCGAACTAGATTCAGGTCAACAAATTGTTTGGATGTGAGAGGGCCAAGAGAGAAGGAAATAGTTTCTTTGAAACTCTTAGACAAACCACTGATTAGGCATTGAACTTGAGAGTCTTGTAATTGAACATGATCCTTCACTGAGGTTTTAAAACATTCAAACACCAAGAAAAACTGGCTTACTACACTCTTCACATAAGCTAGGTCCTTTTCAGCTTGAGACTTGGAGCTCATATAAGAATCCAAAGCATCAAATGATGTCTTGAGAGCTTCAAGATCTGCTTCGATTCTAGAAGACTGAGTCTGGCACTCTTTCACTTCTTCCATATGCTCAAACACAAAAGAAGATAAATTACAAGCTAGAGATAGCTCGAAGGATCTCTCTAACATTTTCATTTTTTTCATTAAAGCTTTGCTTCATCTCAGCAGCTGATACACTGAATGATTCTTTCAGCTCATTCTTCATGGATTCAAGATCATATTAAGAGAAAAAATCATTTGCGAAAACTGCAGCAGATCCCCTTGCTGAGGCCAAACTAACTACAGAATCAGTCATTATTGAATGAATTGAGGATGCAAGGGAGGTTTCCATTAACTTCACTTCTTCAACAAAACTGGTTTTGAGGTCCTCTTTCAGCTTATTCAGATCATGAAATCTGACCACATTATCGGGCAACAACTCAGAAGCAAGATCATAATTGGTCTTCGGTCTATTCACAGACATCTCATTATCTGAATCCGGATAATCCAATCCACAGACTATAAACCCTGGGTCTTCTACCCAGTCTCCAAACTCAACAGCTAATGTAACATTTCCAAGAACAGATTGATGCTCCCCCTCAATGGGTGCATTCTCATGTATCACAACAGCATTCAGTGCTGGATTCTCTTCATCAGAATCTTCTACTACAAGTTCTATCGGTGCAGCATCTAGAAGATCTTCTGATACAGGTACAGCTTCTTCTGTATCTCTTTCTACTTCAGCAGTCGGCATAGCTGAGTTTCCAATCAAAGGACTCATACTTAAACTACCAGAAGCAGACGATTCAGATCCATTCTCCTTTTCCTCTTCTTCTTGGTGAGGTACAGACTGGTCTTCCTCATAAGTAGACAAAATTTCCTCTACCTTTCCTTTCCTAGAATAAACCAATTCTGCAACAGGACTTGGGGGCAAGTCAGGATCTCCTCCAACATCCATGGGAGATTCTTCTTCTTCTTCTGTTTCTTCTTCTGTTTCATTACTATAAACATGTTCCTCTTCATCAGGTCTCAGACTCGGATCTCTCATATCCTTTGGTCTTGAGGGATGATCCACAGGATTAAACTTGTCATATATATTCTGATCATCACTGACCCATTCTCCCTTCCATGGGTTCCAGTTATTTTTCATGTACTTACAAACAGTCGAGGTGATGCAGATATTATTCCCGACTACAACTGTCTCATCCTGAGACTCAGCTATTCCTTTCACTTTTATCATTACTGAAATCATATTGGCAAAGAATAAAGCATTAGTCTTTGACTTTGGTCTAATCATGTCTTCCATTTGAAGCATTAAAAATCTGCACAGATTGATTTTCACACCATGTCTTAGCAGATGAAGAAGATATATATCTTGATATCTCAGATTTGCAAAATCTCCTCACCTCGGTATCAACACATGCTGAACAAACTTGAAGAGCAGTCGATTCTCTCCATCCATTTTAGCAGCAACCACTTGCCTTTGATTCCCATTACCGGTCAGCTCCTTTAAGGCGGTTTCATAATCAAAGATGTCACTGCTAGGTGGCATTGCTCTTGATACATACCCAGAGACACCTTCATGTGGTACTTTTAAACACTCAGCCCACTCTATTGAAGAGAAAGACATCTCTTTTACATTTAAAAAAGAGCTTACCTGATTATCATTTTCAAACATCTAGAAGGATACAAACTCGTAGAACTGTTTTACCAACTTCGGGTAGTATGGGCCATTGTTATTCGAGAAACAATCCACCCATTTCTGGTCTTCCAGAATCTCGAGTACTAACGATTTTCTAGGCAGTAGCCATTCCACGCACAGTTCCTTCTCGATTACTATGTCACTATTTTTCAAGTGAGGATTCACTGGTCGCCTTCCCGATCTAGTTCTGACTTCACTAACACTGGCTTTATGTTGTGTCTTCTACTTATTAGCTTTTGGTTCTACACTTTCATCTCTGATGGTAGGAATCTTAGTTTTTTCCATCGCGGGTTTAGGGTTCTTGGCCGATTTGGGAGCTAAGGTTCGAAGGTGAGAGATTTTGAGCTCGGTGAGGTAAGAAGTGGCTTAGATATAGTTTTATCATTTAGGAATTCCAAATAAACGACTAAAATAGAGTAAGATAAAATAAAATAAAGCGATTCGTATTCTTGGCGGCAGACAGATGTTTTAGAAAACATTGCATCGGTGTGAGTTAATCATCGGTGAAAAAAAAATCGGTGAGAATTGTACATCGGTGAGGATTTTCACATCGGTGAGAATTTCACATCGGTGAGAACTTCACATCAGTGAGGATTTTCACATCGGTGATAATTTCACATCAGTGAGGATTTTTACATCGGTGATAACTTCACATTAGTGAGGATTTTCACATCGGTTGTGATTAAACATTCCCAATTCGTGTCTTATGTAACTTAGCCTATCCGAACTTAACGGTTTAATGAAAATATCAGCCAATTGATGTTTAGTGCCAATAAATTCAAGAGAAATATCACCTTTTTGATAGTGATCTCTTAGTAAATGGTGTCTTACATCTATGTGTTTGGTTCTAGAGTGAGATACAGGATTCTTAGAGATGTTTATTGAACTGGTGTTATCACTGTTGATTGAAACATGTTTAAAAAAATATCCATAGTCCAAAAGAGTGTGTTTCATCCAAAAAATTTGTGCAGAGCAACTACCAGTAGCTATATATTCTGCTTCAGCAGTAGATAATGCAACTGAGTTCTGTTTCTTACTACACCAAGAAACTAAGGATTTTCCAAGAAAATGACATGTTCCTGATGTGCTTTTTCTATCTAACTTACAACCAGAAAAGTCAGCATCTGAATAACTCATTAACTCAAAGGATTTTCCTTTTGGGTAAAACAAACCTAAGTTAACCGTGTGTTTGAGATATTTAAATTTTTTTTTAACAGCAAGCAAATGAGATTCTTTTGGATTAGCTTGAAATCTAGCACACATACACACACTAAACATAATATCAGGTCTACTAG
Organism: Viscum album; assembly: GCA_963277665.1. Lineage (NCBI taxonomy): Eukaryota > Viridiplantae > Streptophyta > Magnoliopsida > Santalales > Viscaceae > Viscum > Viscum album. The sequence goes on along the minus strand of OY728127.1, from coordinate 2,100,259,484 downwards.
CAGTAAGATAAAGTAAACTACCAATCATACCTCTGTAATTTGTTTGATCAACTGGTTTCCCAGTTTCATCTGCGTCCAATTTACAGGTAGTACTCATAGGAGTTTCACTTTCCTTGATACTATCCAGACCAAAACGTTTTAAAAGATCCTTTTTATATTTACTTTGATTCAAAATAATACCATTTTCATTTTGAAATACTTGAAATCCAAGAAAGTACATAAGCTCTCCCATTAAGCTCATTTCAAATTCATTTTGCATAATTTTTTAAAAATCAGTTCATAAAGAGTGTTTAGAAGATCCAAAAATAATATCATCAACATATATTTGTACAACTAAGACATCTTTAGAAATTCTTTTAATGAAAAGAGTTGGATCAGCAATCCCCTTAGCAAAAACTTTTCAAAAAAGGAAATTGATAAGTCTATCATACCAAGATCTTGAAGCTTGTTTTAAACCGTACAATGCTTTAGAAAGTTTAAAAACTTGATTTGGAAAATGGGGGTTAGTAAATCCAGGTGGTTGTTCTACACAAACATCTTCAATTATAAAACCATTTAGAAATGCACTTTTCACATCCATTTGATATAACATGAAATCCAGATGTGCCGCATATGCAAGTAAGATCCTAATGGCTTCTAGTCTAGCTACAGGTGCAAAAGATTCCTCATAGTCTATACCTTCTTCTTGACTATATCCTTGTTCAACTACTCTAGCTTTGTTTCTAACTATATTTCTAGATTCATCTACTTTATTTCTAAAAACCCATTTTATGCCTATTGTCAAGGTGTCCTTAGGTCTGTCAACTAATTCCTAGACTTTGTTTCTTTCTAACTGATTTAATTCTTCCTGCATAGCCATTACCCAGAATTCATCATTGATAGCATCATTGATATTTTTGGGTTCTAGCTGTGAAAGAATAGCTTGATGTTCAACCTGGTTTCTTAGAGAAGCTCTAGTTTGTGTTCCTCTATCAAGATTACCAACAACAGCTTCTAAAGGATGATTCTTTAGAATCCTCGATGATCTGGTAATGGTTGGACTAGAAATTTCAGGTTCATCTATAGGTTCGGGTTCAACAGAAGCAGATTCTGGAAAAAGTCCAGAACTGGATGTTTTGATAACAGGTTCTTTAGATTTATCATTAATGTCCAGAACAGATAAGTCTTCTTCAATATTTTCAAGAGAGGTTTTAGACTCATGTGGATCAGTTTCATCAAACTTGATGTGAACCGATTCTTCCACACATTTAGTTTTCTTATTGAATACTCTATAGGCTTTACTTGAAATAGAGTAACCCAGAAAAATTCCTTCATCACTTTTGGAAGCAAACTTATCCAGATTATCTTTAGTATTCAGAATAAATACTTTGAAACTAAAAACTTTAAAGTAATTAACCTTAGGCTTTCTATTGTTCCACATTTCATAAGGGGTTTTCTTAAGAACAGGTCTAATTAAGACTCTATTAATGACATAACAAGCTGTATTTACAGCTTCAGCCCAAAAATAAATAGGCAGGTCATATTCATTGAGCATGGTTCTAGCAATATCTTGAAGGGTTCAGTTTCTTCTTTCTACTACGCCATTCTGTTGGGGTGTTCTAGGGGTAGAAAAGTTATGAGTATAGCCATTGTGTGAGCAATAAGATTCAAAATCTTGATTTTCAAACACACGACCATGATCACTTCTCAAAGTTTTAATTTTAAGTCCATTAAGGTTCTCTGCAGATTTAGAGTATTTAACAAAAGAAGAACAAGCTTCACTTTTGTGAGCTAGAAAATATACCCAAGTATATCTAGAAAAAACATCTACAAGAACATAAACATAGTGCTTCCCATTTAAACTAGAAACTCTTGATGGTCCAAACAAATCCATGTGAACCAATTCAAGTGGTTGAGAAGTCGAAACTTCTTTCTTTGATTTAAAAGAAACTTTGTGTTGTTTTCCCTTTTGACAGGGGTTACACACTCTATCATTTGGGAATTCTAATTTAGGTAGATCTCTAACTAGGTTTTTTCTAGAGAGTTTTCTAAGTGAGTGAATGTTTCAATGTCCCAATATTTTGTGCCATAGCCAAGATTCATTATGAAAAGCCTTCAAACAAGTAATATTCTGCTTAGCTAAAGAATTCAGATTAACAGCATAAACATTTTCATTTCTTAAGGCAGAAAATACCAAAACATTATTAGAATTAAAAACTTTGCAGGAATCATTTTCAAATTTAACATGAAAACCATCATCACATAACTGATAAATACTTAATAAATTGTATTTAAGGCCATCAACAAATAAAACTTTAGAAATCAAAATTGAATCAGTGTTACCAATCTGGCCTAGGCCGATGATTTTTCCTCTTGAATTATCACCAAAGGTGACAAAGCCTCCATCAACTTTTATTAAACTCTTAAAACAAGAGAAGTCTCCTGACATATGTCTTGAACATCCACTATCCAAATACCAGGTCTCTTTACAGGAGCTCTTTAAGCAAGTTCCCTACAAAACAGATTCAGATGGGAGATGATTTTGGTACCCAGATATTCTTGGGTCTAGACAGGTTAGCCAATAACACTTTAGGTACCCATATTTGTCTAATGGGTCTCATATAATTTTTAGAATTGACATGCTTTGAAAGATAAACTTTATTAGATCCATAGCTATGTATATAACTGGTTGAAGCATATGAAGTTCCAGAATTACCTTCATTCTGTCCAGATTTAGAAATGAATCTAGTTTTGGCAATTTTCCTTTGTCCAGGTTGGTATCCTATACCAGTAGTATATTTAGATGCTATTTGCTTTCCTAGCATCTGTGTTAGTGTATTTTTTCCATTGGTGAACTTATCTATGTCTTTCTTGAGTTTCTCATTAGATAGTTTCAGTTCAGTGTTTTCTTTTAACAATTGAGCATTTTTCTCTTTTTCAATAGTGAGTTCGGTTTTAACTGTAGTGGTGAGAGCATGTTGTTTCTTTAATGACTTGTATTTATCATTAAGTTCATTACATGTCTCTTCCAGCATATCACAGTACTCAAACAATTAATTTTTAGACATTGTTCCAGAATCAGAATCAGATTCTGCATTATCTCCAGAGTAATAATTTAAAGCAGGAGTTTCAGCAGTTACCTGAGAAGTGTTTGTCATAAAGCACATATTTGCCTTATTTTTGTGTTCAGTTTCAGAGCTTTCAGATTCAGTAGAGATATCCTCAGAAGCACTCCAAGTAGCCTTCATGGATTTCTTAAACTTATGGTCCTTATATTCATATTTCTTTATATACTTCATCTTTGGACAGTCGGCTTTAATGTGTCCTTTTCTCTTGCACTCATAACAGACAACATCATCTGATTTGTCATTCTTCTTCCAATACTTTTTCCATTTACCTTGGTGATTACCCATATAATTTGTTTTTCTGAAGAACTTCTTTTTCCTATAAAATTTCTTAAACCTTCTAGCAATGTGAGCCATCTTAGCATCACTGTCAGAATCACTTTCACTGTCTTCACAGCTTGAACTTTCAACTACAGCTTGAAGCTTTTCTTTGTCCTTATTCTTTGAAGTTGAGGATTTGAAAGCGACAGACTTTCTTGGAGGTTCATTTTCTTCCTCTTTATTCACATTAAGCTCTTCTTCATACATCATCAGCTTGCCAATTAGTTCCTTGATAGTTAGAGAAGCAATGTCACATGATTCTCTGATTGAGACAGATGTGCCTCTCCATCTATCAGGTAGACATCTCAAAATTATCATAATTTGTTCCTTCGATGAGACATCCTTTCCCAGCGAGATCATTGTATTGACAATTTCACTGAACCTGAGATACATGTCAGAAATGGGTTCATCAGGCTTCATTATAAAATTATCATACATGATAGTATAAGTGTTCAATATCATATCTTTAACATTCGTTGTTCCTTCATGAGAAACAGCTAAGGTATCCCAAATTTCATATGTAGTTTTACAAGAAAAAATTCTATTAAACTCTTCATCTCCTAGAGCACAGTACAAGGCATTCATAGATTTGCAGTTGTTATTGTAAGCATTCATTATAGGTTCATCCCAAGTAGATCTAGCAGTAGTGGGAATTTTGTATTCTGATTCAATAGCTATCCAAATATCAAAACCTATGCTTTCTAGATGAATTTTCATTTTCAGTTTCCACTGAGAATAATTAGTTCCATTGAATAAAGGTGGCCGGTTAGTAGCAGCTCCCTCAAGTCTATTGTCCATGATGAGAAAATTTTAAAGAGACAAAAATTTAGATATAACAGAAATTTTAAGAACTTTAAAATACAACTAAAATTACAGTTCAAAAGCAGAGTACTTTTAGAGAGTATTTTCAAAACTTTGATACCAAGTGTTGGTCGGAGTGGTTTACTGAAGAGGGGGGGGGGGGTTAATTGAGTACCAATTAAAATTTCTGTATTAAAAAAAACACTGTCTTAAAGACCCCCAAATAAAATAGTAAATTAAACTATAGTGAATTTATATTAAAGTATAGGTTCTGTTAGATTCTCAAGGGATTGATTAATTCCCAGTTAATCAACACATGAGTGTGTGATTATCTTTTGAATCTAACTTACTAATATACACTTAACATAAACACTTGTTAATTTAATTATCAAAGTAACTTTAAAAACAGTATTGGTTTTAAAGTGATTAGCAGCGGAATAAAACTTTGAAAGAGATGGAACAACAAATGTAACCAAGAGGTTCAGTCTCAAGACGAGACTTAGTCCTCTCAAAAGTTTATATAAAAATGATCCACACCCTGGATCGGGGTTCAACAGTTTACAACTGTCCAGGTCCAAGACCTCTACCACTGTTATTCGTGGGAAACAGTACAACAACAACCAGCTGTCCAGGTCACACACGACCTCTACCACTGTTATTCATGGGAAAGAATAGAATGCAAGAATTTGGTAAGGATTTACAAATCCTCCAGTTTAAGTACAGGAGACAGTGTATGTGTTAGATACAGCAGATAACACACACTGCTCTAAAAGAATAATAATAAATCACAGAACAAGAGATGTAGAGTTTAGAGATGGTTCTGGTGATTTCAGTGTAGCTCTGAACTCCTTTGGATTCGATCAGAAGTGAGTCTGAGTCCTATTCTCGTTTCTTTTTGAGAAACAGAGTGTCATCGGCTCCAGGTTCACAGACAGTGAAAATGTAGTGGTTGATGTTATTCAGTGCTCTTCTTATATGCACAGAACACTTCTCGAGTGTGCTTGATTGTCTATGAGCTTCTCTGTGTTCTTGATGGAACTGGTTTTGATCTTGATTCTTCTTGTTCTTGTGTTTCTGGTATATTTCATCCACCACACTCTTCTCTCTTTGGGCAGCGTAGTCTTCTTGTATTTATCTCACGGGCAACAGGGGACAGAAAAGATTTCCTTTCTACAGGTACGAGGTACGTATTCCTGAAATCCGACACACTTTATCAGATATTTGAAAAATCATTAAAATTTACATGATATGACCGTTAGATAGATTAAATATAGGAAATAAAGAAATTAAAACAGTGAGTCGAGTGATCGGTAGGTAATCAGCATCGGTAGCTTGGACATCGGTAGCTCAATGTCATTAGATGCTTTGACTCTATCGGTGGCTCTATGCGTCGGTTGGTACATGCTTGTATCGGTGACTTTGTTTATCGGTAGCTCCATGCGTCTGTAGCTTCATGCATCGGTAGCTTCATGCGTCGGTAGCTTCATGCGTCGGTAGGTATATGCTTGTATCGGTGACTTTGTTTATCGGTAGCTCCATGCATCGGTATCTTCATGCGTCGGTAGCTTCATGCGTCGGTAGGTATATGCTTGTATTGGTGACTTTGTTTATCGGTAGCTCCATGAGTCGGTAGCTTCATGCGTCGGTATCGGTAGTTGTGAGTCTGTCAGTAGCTTCGTCCATAGGTGACTCTTATTCCATCGGTAGCTATTTATACTTACACCGGTAGCTCTATGTTTGTATCGGTAGCTGTCTGTAAGTCAGTAGCTTACATTTATAAGCACATAGGTAGATCTGTGTTAAGTATATCCGTGACTCTGTCTGTCGGTAGACTAAGTCTATCGGTAGACTGGGTACCAGTAGCTCTTTATCAGTAGCTATAGGCAGATTACTTATCTGTTTTACGCAGAACACATCCGATTGTGTTAGAATTAATTTATAACTTCTATGAACATGGATAAATGAGGATTAACATATTCCAATGATTATTTTAAAAATTATTATTGGTTTGATCACAGATTTGAAAGAATTAAAGTATAGATCAATGATACTTAAAAATATCATAGAGAATGAAAACATAATTGGGATTTTCAACACATGTGAATACATGATTGAGATTATCAAAACAGGTGAGGTCAACATAATCATTTAAAATTATTAGAGAATTCTTTGCTTACGATTGGATTTATTCTCATTTTAATCCTCTAAAACACTATCTAATTCATTAATAGACATAGATATAAAAACCCATAATTCTTTACTTACTTGGGATGTTACAGGAAATGTAGATGAAAACTAATTATTTGGGATATGGATGACTTCACTAACATATCGATTACCAAGGGAAAATATTGATGTGATCTACTACATCCTTCCACAAACATTATTATAGTATGAATTGATTTTTTATAGATTATATATTGTAATATATTTTCGAGTAAAATCAGATAGGTCAAGGATGGATCAAATTATTATGATTCATAATTCAATTGGTTTCAGTGACAAATAGTTTTCCCACATATCTATATATAAGATATATTAGCTATTGGTTTAAAATAATGTACATGTATGAGGTATGATTTCGTGATGATTAATCCTTGGTACATGAGTAGTGTTTTCTATTCAAATATACTACATGGATTTGATAAAAATGTTATGATGAGTTGTATGGAATGTATAATGGTATTATATTATTATAATTCCATTTAAACATGTGTTGAATGATAAATTATTTAAGAGATTGTGGCTAAATAAATTTGTCAATGGGGCTAGATAGAGACAATATTATTTTGAAGTTGTTGATGCTTACCTTTATCATTTATATGTATTAAAAATATATTTACATACATTGATGCATTATATAGAGAGAAATCCATAGAAATTATTAGATACATATTTTCCAACATAATCAAGTTGTATGTTTTATTTTATTGCTCAATGATATTTAGTGTGAGTAATAAAAAAAATTTAGAGATGATTTAATGGAGTATACAATTGGGTATAAAATTATATTTAAACTATATATATTTAAATTATTTTTAAATATAATTAAAATTATTTGGGGATTATTTGTGATGTTATTAGAATTTAAAGTTATTTTGTAGTTGTTAGAGTTTAATATTGTATTAATTGCTTTGTTGGGTTGTTTAATTTTCAAAATTTCATGGTTATTTGATCAAATTTTTTCTCTTCTACTAATATTTTTGTAATGAGATCATTTATTTTAATTTAAATTAATTATATACTCTTATGTCTACAGATAATATAGTGGCCTATCATAGATGAACATTAGAGGTCATCACTAACATCACAACTTATAAAAAATTGAATCATTATCAACAAATAATTATTTTTTTAATATATTGTATTGTACCTTCATACATTCCTATGATCCTTTAGGATTAGTTTATAAGATATTATTGTAATAAGTTTCACAAAAAAAAATTGACTCTTCCACAAAAAATACATTTCTATACCAATATTGTTTCATAATAGTATGTCATAAAATCATTGAGTACACTATTTCACAACACAATTAGATTCTTTATATATTAATATTTTACCATTATATGATTTTTAAAATTCCAAATATCCTTTTAAAAAAAATGAAAATGTAAGATGAGATATAAATAACATACTAGTGGATATAAAAAATTCATTACTGCATTTAAAAATCATTAGAACCCCATAATTTCTCATCATATTAAAGAAATATGGTTGATGTCACAAAATATTTCACATAATCATAATCAAATATTTCACCATTATTTTTTCAAAAAACTTATCATAAAAAATATTAAATGAAAATTGTAATCATAAAGGTCTCTTAGAAAAAAATATTTCTATTTTCATTGAAAACAAGATATCTCAAAAAAATTAATTCACAAAATACATTTTCCTCTAAAATTATATAATCCACTCTTTAATAATAGGATAATGTTCAAGCCTCTTGAAATCGAAAAAAATCATAAAAAATAGAAATAACAAAAAATTCCTATATAGTCTATAAGATATCATCACCCTATCAACCTAGGATAAACTCTAAAAATAGAATAATGTCACTCCTTAGTTTCAAAATATACAATTTTTAACTCATTTAAATTTAAAATAAATTTTTGGGATTTATCGGCCACATCTATACCCAAATATTCTATTCATTATGAATATTATAATTATAAAACATAAGGTCATGATCATTCATCATATTACTCAGAAAAAATTTATTTTAAAACAGAATTTTATGATCATATAGTGAAATAAAATATGAATATATCATTTTATTTAATAATATTATAAAAGGAAAAATTCACTAATAAATGGGAAATGACCATAAATAGGTAAAAATGAAAACCTAAAAAGAAATATTTATAATTAAAAATTATAAAAAATGTCGAAAATGTATCTAAGGTGTAAAATTACAAACGGTAATCAGTTCAAACATTTTTAAACATAGTCTATATTGAACTATGAGGAAAATGATAAAAGATTTCATTTTGACAGTTTATAATGAATGTATTTTTTTAAATTTTATGTTTAACAACATTTTCATTCAAATAATATATACTATGAAACTTTTAATATAACATGGAAATGTAAAATAAATACATTGAAACATTTAAAATAATTATTGAAAGAAAAATCATTACCATATGTCCATACATACTACAACAATTAAAATTAATAATAAAAAATAAATATTAGTTATTTAATTGATTTAAAGCCTTTGTATTTTTATTGCATTATCTTTATAGATTTTATGTTATTCCCTCCATTTTTTATTATGTTATTAAATTTGTTATGTTAATGGAGGACATTTTGAAGTCATTTAGTTGATAATCCTAGAAAAAAACACTAAATAATATATGTTCAAAGTGGTCATTATATTATAAACTATAGAATCATTAACATTTAATAATTATTATATTTTATATCAAAATTATTAATTTGTATATTTGTGTCATGAAATTATGTAATATAAAATATTTTATTGTAGGAAGTGGTAATTCGCACATATATAAGAGATAAGTCTTGATTTTCCACTAGATGAGTAGTAATGAAATTAGATAATGGATTTAGTTTAAAAAATTTTAATATCATAAAAAATATCGTATATATCATTATAAAATCCATATATATAATTTGTTATTATATGAGAAAATGAAAAATAAAAAACATTTCATCATGGAAGCATAGTCTTGGGGAAGATATAATCGGTCAATTTCATTTTCTCCCAGATGAAAGGGATGAATGAAATAGTATTTCATATAACATAATAAAATTGTAGTATATTAATGTAATTTGTTCATTTAAAATTTTATTTTTAAAATATCATTAGGTGAAATTCAATATGATAGTATACTGAATGAACATATTTAGGACCTCTTCCTGATCCTTGGATATCCTTCTTTTATTTACTCCTTGAAACATATCATTTCGTTGTTTTTTCACAACAAGAAATCTAGGACATGGAAATGATTGCTAGGGAGGTATTTATATTGATCATGGAAATGAAATGTTATATAATTTGGGAAAATATTTTAGTGATGAAATTCTTATTTTATATAAATGTGAGTGGGTGTCATGTAAATATTCAATATTTTTTATATTAAAATCTCATTAATAATAATTTCGCAAAAAAAATTGCCATTTTTAAATTATGGTTTATTTTTTAATTTAATTCAGTAGTATAATAATATTAGATATACTGTTTTTAGAATCTTATATATGAGTTTTAACTATTTTTACACCTATAAATTCTGATTAAGAAGACTGGAATTTTATAATGTTATATAGTATGAAAACTAAAATTTAAATTCCCCTTAATACAAAATATAAAAATTATTCTTCAATATATGGAATAAAGTTTTAAATATTTCATGCCAATATTTTTAAATGATTATTTTTAAATGTGTAACTAAAAAATAATAGTCTTAATAATAATTACTTTTTAATCCAAAAATATCATTACTCCATAATATTTTATTGTTACCATTTTTAAAAATTTTATTCTTATTGGTTTATAAATTATATTGGTATGTGTTTTATAATTATCCCACAATAAGGTGGGACCATTTTTGTTACATTAATAAGTGATAAAAATAATTTTAATTATAATAATATATAACCTTATTTATATAATATTATTTTTTAAAAATTTGACATAAGATTTATCAAATAATTTATTTTGATTATAAAAAATACATGTTCTCAACAAATATTACATAGTGACTTTTTTAAATTATTATTTCACAATTCTGTCAAAATTTTGTTAGTTTTAGTAAAAATAATAATTTACATTATTTAAATTACATTCAAATATTTTTAAAATTCTCCAAATATTTAAAATAAATTAATCTCAAAATTACTTTGTCAAAAATAATGTCTAATTCAGAATATTAAATTCGTATAATTTATAAATCTATTATTTCACAAAACTATTTTAATACTATATAAAAATTTATTGTCTTATAAAGAGTCATTTTTTAGAAATGATTAAATAAATAAATTCCGGATATAGTAAAATATTTATTTTGTGGATTTATTAATTTATTATACCATTAATTAATTCCCTACAAAATATTAAAACCATTCTTAAAAAATTAACACATTCATCAAAATTAATATCTTTCAATAATAGAAAATAAATTTAAAAATAATTATTAATTAGAAAATATAATATTTATAATAATATTAATAAAAAATTTATGTAATACTAATTCATACATAAAAACCCTGGAATGATATCTATATATTGTATGTTGTGAATATTTTCATGGATGGACTTCACGTGTTTTGGTTCAACTCAATATAATATTGAGGTGATTTATATGTTTGTATACATTAGTTAAATGATTTATCTAAAAGAAAACATTTTATAGATGTGAGTAGTTTGTTTATAAAAGTCAAGGGATTCCACCTATATTCAAAGAATAGATAAATCTGCCACATATATATGAATACAACATTATTTTACCTATGTTTATGATATTTTTTATATTTATTTCAATTTGTACATGATTATTAAATGAATATATTTTAACAATCCCATTTAATAATTTTATTTTGGTAATGTGAGTATAAATATTTTGAAAGATGCATTTATTTTATCTGATAACAATGTATAAAAATCTATGAGTGTTACAATACTGACATTGGATTGGTAATAATGGATCAAAGGGGTGGATTGGGGTTTTTATGATTCATAATAGATATTTTGTTTGAGGGATATGATTTAATTCATTTATATGAAATGAGGAAGATATAAAAATATGTAATAGAAATAGTTCCATTATAATATAGTTCACGTTGTAAGAAATGAAGACCAGTCAATGTAATTTAATTTAAGGAATAATGTAATATAATAAATGGAACATCATGATTACTATAAATGAATTTAAAAATAAAAGCTAAATGATAGATAGAGACATATGTGACAATATTTTGTCATTATATTATTCTATAGGGATTAAATTTAGTAAATAGTTGGAGTTATATTGAAATTGAAATTATTTATTGACCATAATTATTCCAAACTATTTTTTAATTAAGTGCATATTTTATTCATTAATTAGAATGGATCAAATTTCACTCCCCATTAGTATCTCATTGATGATGTCCATAAAGATTCACCAATATATCATTTCATAGTTTTGTTCATCAATGGGGAAACAAGTAGAGAATCACTATGAGCGTCTCAGTTCCATGAGTTTCATATTTTAGAGGTATCAAATTGATATGAAAACATCAACACATGGTTAGAGTTTATGGAAAGTTATTTTAGTTTATATATAATATTAATGTGGATTCATTTTTGGAGACAACAATGATGTGTGGGGTCTCTTGATATATGTTTTGGTTATTAAAATTAAAATATGAAAACTTAGTCATTCTATAGGAGATGCTTCATGGTAAATTTTAGTTTAAGATTAATTCGTCAAACCAGAATGTTACATGTCACCTACCTATTATTAATCTCTTCTTTAGTAAGTTTTGTGTGTATAATTTTATTAGGAGGTATATGAATAACATTAGTGATCCTTGTGCCGTATTCTATATGAGGCATCTTAGGAGAGGCCTTTAATTAAGGATTTTTAATCCAAATATCCAACACATAGTTACAATATCCATATTTCATATGTTTTTTGAGGTACTAGAGATCATAGTGTTTATTGAAAATGTGATATATTACTTTATTTTTATTTGAGGGAGGAAATAATGAATATTTATAGATAAATTTTCTAGAAATATAGTGTCAATTTCCTTTTATGTGGATGTTTTATTTATCATGATGATGATTAGATATATCAATTTCATTTTTCAGTTGGGTTTTTATTTATTTGAACAACACATGTTGGTGAGGGTTGGTTTTTTTGGCTATGAAGTTTGTGGACAATAGATGTTCATATACCTAATGTTCAGAAAATATTATCACGGTGATGGTGGCCCAAATCAGGATTATCCATTCTAAATAAATCAATAGATGTAGTAATAGAAGGGATCTCCATATTCTAATAATATGGGTGATATTGAATAGAAAATCGTAAATCCAATGATTCCCATCATCCTTATGTGAATCCCACAGAGTTCACAAATGTAGTTTGTAAAAATCATGGTAATAGATGTAATCCAGAAGTCTATTCTTAGAGACAATCATTATTATTTAAATAGTCATGAATAATATATATCATTAGTGGTATTATCAACATGTCATCTAGTTGGTTGTATGCCTTATATTTATCACCAAAAAATACACTCTCATATTGCACCAACCAATTTCAATGCTTTATGAGATGCGATATGTCATATATATTTTCCCTTAGCATTGAGTAAAATTATTTTAGTTCGAGCTAGAATATATAGTATTTGATGAAATTTTGAGTTGATACATGTAGAATATATCTCCATTCATCCTTTCCTAGTTATACTGATATAAAAATTCATTATCATCTTCATCATGGATTACCAATATATATTTAAAATGTAATTGTGTATCTTACTAGTAGGTTAAATTTATTTTGATAATATTGGTAATGTAATAGTTCTGTTTGGTGGAGATAGGGTTTGACGTCCCAAGTTTTTAGATCATATAAAATATATATGAATTTTAATAACATGTAGAAAATTTTAAAAATGATATAATAAATCAAAAAATGTTTTGGAAAAAAAATATATACTTCTATTATAAACATTAAAAAATCAATCCATTATTAATTATAACCATTACATAGTATATATTTAAAATGAGTTAATATTAAAAATGTTATTTTTAGTTAATGTAATTCTATTTTATAATGTATTTACTTTTCAATATAAAAAAATAGATAAAATATATTTTTATTTGATAATATAAGTATCTATTTTCAATTTCCACATGAAAATTATATTATGATGTATTAATGATATTTTCATAAAATAATCTACTTTTTGGTTAATAGTATAAAAAAATTGTTCCATAATATATCATTAATGTAATTATATTATTATATAAATAAAATTTATTGTTTTAAACCATTCATTGTAAAATTATATAATATATTTAATAATAAATCATTTTAAAATTTTATATGGAATTTATACAACCATTTTTATCCATTTTGAATTATAAATAGTTTTCTAATGAAAAAAATTAAAAAAAATCATTAATTTTTTACCGTGAGAAAATGAGATTTTTTATCATATTAACGTAAATTATATTCTATATTAAATAAAATTATAATCTTAAAATAATTTAAATTAATGGAATTGATAACTCTATCTAACCAGAAATCATTTTTCAAAAGAGTTTTCAAATGTTTTTTGTGAAACATCTATAATCATTACGTTTTATTTCTATAGACCTAGAAATATAATTTTTTTAAATCTTACAAATTTTATAAATTACTATTTTCTAATAATTTTGAAATGGTAATTTCATTTTTAGTTAATTTTGTAAGAGTAATAGTTTTATGTGTAATTACTATGACATTGGAGAAAATATTATTTTAAAATTATCATTTAATTAATTTCATGGAATTTATATCAATCTATAAAATTTATCTACATTAAACATTTATAATTATATGATTTTGAAACGCATAATTATATATATTATCAAATAATTTTATTTAATATAAATATTAAATCACATTAATAGTCAATAATGTTTAAAGAATCATTTTATACTGAAATACAAACTCAATGCAACGTTTTCTTAATTAAAAAGATAAATTTAAATTTTTATGAAATATTAAATGATATAAAATAAGTTTCATTTAGTACAAAAAAAATTGTCCATATGGTAAATGATGTATTATTAATACAAAATAACATATCTTAGTTGGAAAATAGTTTCAATATTTTAATGTAAAGGACTAAAAAGTAACAAATTATGTTTAAAATGTATAACATGTTTATAAATTGTGTTTACAGATTTGGTTATTTTTTCTTGACACAAAAATACCAAAAAAATGAATTATTTTGAATATTAGGGTCTATTTACATTGGAATATTGTCATGGAATTATTAAAACATTATGGGTATTTCAAAAAAAGTTCTTTTCCTCTCTTATAAAAGGAGGTTATTTACCCCAATTCAAAGACACACCCACCAATATAGTTTTTATTGAATACTTCTGAAATATCATATATTAATATAATAAAGAACCTTTTAAAGTTCATCTTCACTCTATATATCCAATGTACCTAAATTTAATGAGTATACAATAGAATGATCATGTTTCCAATTTATGTATTTTCTCAATCTTGTGTTTCTTCTTTTAATCATACTCCTACAAATACATTATATAAATAATAAAATAATAAAATATGTACAATCAATATATTTTTATTTATTATATATTTTATTATAAACAATTTATTCCCCAAATATTTTGTAAAAAAATAAAATAAGTGTTAGTGCATTACATGGTCTACCACGTACAAAATGACATAGTTTGTATTTTTCATCAATTCAATTAATGGAATATAAAAAGGTTGTAATATATGAAGAAATATTATATATATAAATATTATATATGTAATTAATATTATTATGATTATTAAATTTAAAATTTTCATTTACCTTTATTCAGTTTACTATGTGAGAAATGAAATTTTAAGTGTGTCTATGTATGAATTATCTCCTCAACGAGAAATGACCTTTATTTGAAATAATCTACCATCATTGATTTATATAAAAATATATATATTATATCAAAATTATTTCAATAAAATTATTTTAATTAAATATGGTATAATAAATTTTACAATGATTTCTACTATAGTTAAGATACACTCATTATTACGATCAAAGTTATAGAAAAGCCACATGTAACAGACATAAGAAAGAATATTATATAATAATTATAAACCATATATTTTTTCAATTATCATGTAATATGAAATATATATGAATATGCTTATTGGTTATATATATAAAGAATATTATTTATATTTTCTGGCTTATAGGTGAAAAATTAGAATGCTTTTAGACCCATGAAACTTAATCATCACTATACATCCATATTTGATACACAGTTACTTTTATACACAAATTATTTAATTAATGGTTCATATATAGACAATTGGA
Organism: Viscum album; assembly: GCA_963277665.1. Taxonomy (NCBI): domain Eukaryota; kingdom Viridiplantae; phylum Streptophyta; class Magnoliopsida; order Santalales; family Viscaceae; genus Viscum; species Viscum album. Next base: position 2,100,243,693 of record OY728127.1, on the reverse strand, counting down.
CAATTAATATAATTTACTATCCATTTTTCATGGTATTATACCATATAAATCATAATCTATTCCATTCAAGGTAGTGATTTATGAATTTTTCTTAAACTGTATGGTTTTTCTCTCAATTTTCATTCCTTGAAAAATATTTTAATGTTTTGCAGAAATTTTTAATTGTTTATAAATTATTTTGTAAAATAATACATAATTTATTTTTAGGTATATACATATCTATATGATTACCATTCTTCTGGTGAATGTTGATAAAAAATTACTAAATATTAATGGTGTTGTAATGACATAATTATCATATATGATCCCTAATAACTCTTATTTGGTGATTCTAATCGTTTATTGAATTTTTTTATTGAGGAATTACCATTTTATGTAGATGTTTCCTCTGTATCATTGTGCCTTCATTCGACAAATACTGACCATTCTTTAATGGAAACCCAATTTCATTATCTCAACTGATTTTTATATACACCATATTTTTATAAATATGGATTCATAATTACATGAAGGATATTGGTTTTCAACGATGTTTATTTTAAAATGTTCAAAGCATTTCCCAATAATTCAAAATAAAATGATCTATAATAAACTCCATAATTTTTATTTCAATTTTGTATTTTTAATGTTATCATTTTTAATGGTTCTTTTAAATGAAAATTTATTAAAAATTCATTTTAAAAGAATTCAAAAAAATCTATATTTTTCATGACTTTATTGTTAAGGATTCATTATGATTAAAAGTTTTCAACTTATTTTTACAAAACCATTATAAATATTTTTTGTATTTCAATGGATATTTTTTATATAACTTCATAATAAGGTTTTAAAATACATATCATTAAATTATTATTTAATTATTAAATCCATTAAGGATATTTTAAATCATATTACATTAATTGAGTTATATAATTTAATAGATGTACATTCTTTTTCTAAGACTATCTATATTAAATGAATTTAACTTTTTATATATAGGGGAAAATTTGGTATAATAAAATTATATTTCCATGAAATTTTATCTTTTCATTTTTTTATAGTGAAATGTACTCTTTTTTTAAAAAAGACCCATCACTATTACTAAAACATTTTAGAATGAAAAATTTTATAATAAATATCTTTAGGTGATTTTTTTATTATTATCATAAGAATTCCCACTTACAATAGATATATGTTTCTTATTTCAACCAATATTATCCTTTCATTATGTTATTGTTCTTGTCGTATTATTTTCATTGTTCATTAAGTTAATTCTGAATGTTATTTAGATATTTAATAAAACCCATATTATTTAAATTTTTTCTTAATAAAATTTTAATTATGTTCATTTCAATGATTTATGAAGAACAAATTATTTCCATTGGTTTCTTTTAAATATGCAACTATTTTCATTTGGATGTTCTATGAAATGAAATTTTATTCCATGGGTTCTCTATATGTTGATTCATAAATGTAATGAATTCCATATTACTCCTATGGTTATTTTATGATGTGATTATCTTTTTAAATTATACCGAAATGAAATGATTATAATATGAAAGAGACCTATATATCTAAATAATTCATTAAGTACAGGATTATATCAATTTTTATAGAATTTATTTAACAAGTGTTTGAAATTTTCCAATCATAAAAAAGAATGTGTGTGAATGTGCATAGTTCATCACATAATTTAATGATTGAAAGGCTATTTTGGAATTTAGGTTCACAATGAGAAGAAATAAAATGATTATTATTATGAAACAATCAATCCTATGTTAATGGATCATGGATTATTGTTATTTTTATATTCTAAATCCATGATAGATATTTTATAATTCGTTTTTTTATGTCTATATATTATTCCTAGGGTAGACATTTATTGTATTTTTTTTGCTATTAAAAAAATATGTTTTTCAGTATTCATGATATTAACCATGTTTATGATCTACCTCTTGTGGTATTTATTATGTCATCCCTTTCTAATAATTTTATCATACATGTTCTTGTTTTTTCAATTCCCCATTTTATGAAGATAATTATACAATGTGAAATATAGACGAAAGGGTCTAGAGTAGCATTAGAGTAGAGAAATTATAAAAACATTAGTAAATAAAGTTATTATGTAGCTAATAAGAATATCACTAATCCTTTTGGTCTTTGTTTTTTTATCATATGTGATTTATATTAACTAAATCATTATATTTTTGTATTATTATAGTTATTATCAACTAGGGACACTATATTTTATATGAAAGAAGAGTTATTAATTTTTTAGAATATATTATTTAATTATAAATATAATTTAAATAAATAATTAGGAAAACAAAATCATAATGAGAATCCAATATTTGTGTCTGATTATTGGATGATATCAAGAAATATTTTTCAATTTCTGAGTAGATTATTTTACATAGAAATACATCCTTTTATATATGTGATATATAGATACATCCACATAGACATATGTACCTAGGGGTAATATCCCCAAATAAGTGTGGAATGGTTATTAGATAAATCATTACTTGTTGCATGACTGAGAGCTATAACTTCACCCCAATGTTAATTCCCCTTGGGGAAATTATTTTATTGATTATATGCTCTTATCAAGACACTATATTGTTTTTATTTCGTTGTTACAATATTGTAGTAGGATGAAGAGTTTATAATAAGAAAAAAATATTTTTACCTGGATCAAACTACTATTTATATAAGTTCAAATAAAATATCTATAATACAACATGATTATTTAGTATAATAAGTCATTTAAATGTAAAAATTCATTTTATGATTGTGATAAATTTCAATGAATTATTATTTATTTTCACTTCTATTAATCTATATAGTTTTACTAATGGAATATTCTATATGTAACCAAGGAATCAATAGATGATGTGAATATTATCACACGGAAAAACCCATTGTAATTGATGTTGTAATTAGAATCCTTGTTATTATATCATACCAAATATCTAGGAAAATTATTATTAATGCGAACCTAGTTGAAATCCAAAACACACCAAATACGATAATGAAGGTGTCTCATGATTAACCATGTGACGTAGGTGATGATTGGAAAAATGAACAAATTCCTCTATGAAAAAAATTATTAAAAAATAACTAATGAAATATACAGACTTGGAATAGAGGTTACATTAAATGTGTTAAAGGATTCCATCCAGCCTCAAATTATCAATCGAGAATGATGATTTTTGTTAATAATATGGTGGAAGATAAAACTAAATATATGGATCCATAAAAATTTCAATGCTTGATGTGAAGTTAATATAATTATTTTCCCATATAACACCCTTATTGATGAATTATTGAGGTTAGTAGGTTCCTGCAATCTCCTATACCACTAGATAAAGTATGAATCCATGGAATGGCAAATGATGATGAGGATTTTGGGAATTTGGATTCACATACCCTAAAACTGAATTTGTTGATCTACTCCATTTTTATGAACCCTTATGTTTAAATGTTGTTTTGTAATAACATTGTGTCACCTTCATTAATTTGTTTTACATTTGGCTAAAATTTTAGTTTTATGGTTATAGAATCAATATTTTTTCAAATCATAATATCCGCCAAACAAAAAATATGATTCCACTTTCAAAAGAAAATGGTTATCATATTATTGATTAAAAATTAATTTCAAGAATATGGAAATACTAATTATTAGTCAAATATGAATATATGTTTGTGTATGTTCAACTATGATTTTTTTATGATGAAAACAAAATCCTTCAAATGGTCCTTAATACCCAAATACATCATTTTAAAATTATTCACTAAAGTAAGTGTTTATTATTGTTCCTGATCATATTGAGTATCATATATCATTCGATACAATATCATGAGACATATTATCATTTTCTATATCATATATGTTCATACACATAATTGATAATGAAATTGTTGGGACAGAATTTATTTATTTGAGGTAGAATGTAACGACCTGAGATTTTGGATCGTATACAATATATAAAGAGTTGTATTTTTTTTTCAAATGACACACTGAGTGTCAAAAAATATTAATATCGTATCAAAAAATTATAAATAATTATAAATTTGATAAAATAATGGTAAACCATTAATTTATAATATCATTATATAGGAAGTAATTAAGATATTTAAATATTTAAATAGTTATTTTCAATAAAATCATTGTTTATTATATTATATATATATATATTTTTAATAGAAAAATTTAAAACTATTAGAATGTAAATTATAAAAATTAAAATTAATTTATGACATGCAGTAAACATTTTTTCCACAGGATATATTTTTCTATTTTTTCGAAAACAAACACTTTTTATTTAAATTGTTATAATTTTAAAAGTTAATATTTTCATTAATTTCCCAAAATTATATTATGTTACTAATATATGGAATTATTTTAAACATATTTCTATTGTATTATATATTATATATTATAATAAATAATTTTATAATAATGTGTTAAATTTATAAACCTATCCTCATTATTTTAAAATATTATATGGGGTATTAATAAAAAAATTTGATTGATTGCATAATTTTGTTAACTATAAAAAAATAAAATAAAATATTTAATTTCATCTATCTTATTGTTAATTATCATACAATGGTGATAATTATTTAAAATTCATTATAACAATGTTATTTATTACACTCTCCTATTCCGAAATCATTTTTCATAAAATAAATGTTTTCAAAAAATTAGTTTTTATGCAATACATTCAATAACATTTATATTACTTACATTACACATAAAAAGACAATTTGATTAATTGGATATTATATTTGATATAGAAGTTTTTGTAGGATTTAATATGTTCTATTTATTTTTATATATACATATTTAATTATAGTGATTACTTCTAATTAAAATGAAAATGGTGAATCAATTATTTTTAAATTATAATTTCAATAATATCAATAAATAAATATATAATATATTAAACTCACCATAATAAAATAATGAAAATATAAAAATTATAATCACAAATATATATTTTTTAATATTAATTTAATTATTTATAAATACTAAATATGATTATGTTTCTATAAATCTAAAAATGATAAATTTCATCTAAATTTCTTTTCTCAAAATTACAAGTTTTAACAAAAATAAATTATTTTCTAATATTTATAAATTTCATTGGTTTCAATATTTTTAATATTTACATAAATAACATTCTAATGTAGTTATTTGGATTATTTTATATGACTAATAATGAAAATAAAATCAAATAGTTAGAAACAATTGAACAAGATTAAACTAAAACTTGTATTCTATAAAAAAACTAATAAAAACCTATAACATGATTAAATAGTTTGAACCTAGCAAAATTTCCTATATTTTATTCCCCCTATAAATTATTATTCTCCTTTTGAAAATATATTATCCTAATCCCATCAATTCCAATGTGCATTTCATGGAATGATGAATTATTCAATGTATGTATTATCTCCTCTTGATGGTTGTGTCTTAACAATAAAGATAAAAATAACCTATATTATTACTAATATAAATAAATAAATGTCATTATTATATTGTTATGTTATTTAATTAATAAAATATCAATTATTTATTCATCCCCATCATATAATAAAACAAAATCATAGTTATTTTCGTTCGGGAAGTATCTCCAACATAAAGTGACATATTCACATTTTCATCCATCGTATTCGTTTAATATCAATAGGATTTAATAGATGAATAGATATTATTTCAACATTATAAATTTGATTCTAATATTAATATTTTGACACACATTTTTCCAACTCATTCATTCAATAGTGAAAACACTATCATTGGGTATGTGTGAATTATTGCCTAAAAGTAATATGGGTTTAATTTTTCATAACCAACAATCAAGGATGGATTGAAAATTATATATAAAATTTAATGAAAATATAAATGAAACTATTAATATTAGGGATATTATGAAACTATTTTTAAATTTTTTCAAACATGGTCGACATAACACCTGATTTACATAGAAAATGACCGAATAATCTAAAGTAACCAAACTTCATAAATACACATATTATAAATAAATAATTTATGACACCTAAATGGAACTTGATTATGAAATATGGTTTATTATGATTTATTATATATTTAATTATCATATTTTAATAACGTAGGAAGACAATTAAATGTCAAAACACTTTCCAACCCAAGTAATGGTTTCTTCCCAAAACATCATTTTTGAGACACATCCTATTTTATACAAATAATTACATATAAATTGTTTTATTAATAACAATTAGATATTTAATATAATTAATAAACTATAATCATGGTATGTAAATAATAAATTGACCCTTAATTTTTTTAATGAATTTTTAATAAATTCTTTATCATATGGGATTTTGTCTCAACATCCCTTCCATGAGATGTGTTTAAATTCTATTTAATAGATTATCATTTATTTAGTTCAAATAATAATCAATAATAAAATTATTATTATTAATTTATATAATTCTCTTTATATTTAGATCCTTCTGATTTTCATGATTCTAATTACTTTTGATTCCATTATTACTAAACATGTAAGGGGATTTTTGTGACTCAATTCACTTCCATGAGTAATATTATCCCTTCTCTTCATATTAGAATTAATTAGTGATAAATTATCAAATATTTTACTCAATAATGTATTTAAAATTTATTTTCTAGTTATGTCATGTTAAAAAAAATTTCATTGATTATCCTAAAAATTAATGAAAATTAATCTTTGTGATAAATATTTATCAATTCATTCAGTGAAAATTTTCTCAATGACCATGTTGTTGCATCCCATAAATGATATAAATTTCTTATTGAAACACAATTTTTTAACCTCCAACAATCTTTGTATTCACAATTTTTTTTCAAACAATGGTTTCATCATCCTTTTAACAATAAGGGTTTTCATCAATTTTTATTTAAAAAATTAAAATAAAATTCTGTCAACTCATAATAAAAGATTATATCAACAATAAAAAATATTATATTGATATCCATTATATAATTTTTAGGACTTTACTACTATTTAATATTTTTAAACTACAAGTTTCAATTAATATTCAACCTTTATTTTTGGAAAACATTATATCTTTTACATGTATCAATTAATAAATATTTTTATAAGTGTAACTTATTTCCATGTATTTTCACATTTCCTTTAAAAAACCATTATGTATATTCAATGATATATTATGAATAAATAATTATTATAATTATTTAATTATAAATATATTATCATTGATCCCGGATTTATGACATCTATAAGGGACATGTTTACTAAAAACCATTTCATTATGTTATACAATTTCTTCTTCAAACATCATTTTTCTAGAAAATTATAATTTAAATGATGCAAATATTTTACCCTTTGGGATAAATAGATTTTAAGAATATTCCATTTCCTTTTAATGTTATGTAAGGACTTGAACTAGGTTCCACAAACCAGTGCCTTGAGTTGATCAGTACATGACTGTAGGTGCACCTCCCCATATACTAGAGGCTTCTGACTAGCACCAAGGGTCTACTAGTGATCATTATGAGATTATACCCTCTTAATAAAGCATTAAAACATCATAAATAATAAATTAACCAAATTTCATAACAAATTACTAGAAAAATAATTATCACATGATGACTAAAACATGAATACAATATCCAAAACAAAACTGTCGATATTTCATGCCATGAACATTCAACATCCAACTGAAAACCCAAAAAATAGTCACCCAGAAACTACCAAGAGGATCCCAACACCATGTCTATATTCCACATCCATGATCCATACATCCTTAGCTATCTATCATAATACTATTGGATTTATCCTATCAAAATAATCTGAATTCTATTTGGGTACAAATCAGGCAGCCCATGTGGGGTGTGATTTTTACTCAGTAGGCCACCACCAATAGAGTCAAAAACAATATCCATTTAATAAATGCTTTTGATATTTTATAATAATAAATTACATGATTCATGGAAAATAGTATACATAATCTGTTATTCATTATTTCACAATATAATATCTCAGGTTCATAAGGACTAAAGAACCCTTAATACCTACTTTTTCCAATTCCAAAGACTGAACTATCAGTATAGGATATAATATATGTCATAATAACAAAGTTCTTATTTATTATTTCATTTTGATTTATATAACGGTCAGTCAAAACAGTATTTAAATTCCAAAAACACAGGCATATAACAACATGTCTAAAAACCCATTTGTATTTGGATTCTTCGTCCCTATCCCACAACACAATATCACATGGTTATAATGAGACTCAACACATATCCCATACTAACTATCTCATATAGTTATTTTGTGGCTCAGTCCCTCTCCCACACATCATTTATCACATATGATTATTTGGAGCCTTTGTCCCCATCTGACACTCAGTTTCAGAAATAGGTATTTGGACCCTTAGTAATTATCCCACAATAAGATATAAAATAATCACAAAACATCATATATATCACTTTAATCAAGATTAATCAACATTAACCACCCTTTGATCATAAAATTACTTATGATATAAATTTATAATTGTAAAAATAATCATGACTCAATCATTGAACCACATGGAATAATATTCACAATGAATCAGTAAAAAAAATTAAATAAATAAATCATATTACCCAATAACCCTTTATGGACAATTAAATTATCTCATAATATCCATTTTCAATTAATTCATTATAACTATAATTGACCAATCACATGATCTCAATTTTCCACCAATTCCACAATCAAATCACTCTATTAATATATTTTCCATTTAATTAATCTAACCCAACAATCAAAATATTCAATTTAATAATTATATAATTAATTAATCAAATTCAAAAAATTACATTAAAAAATTTACCAAAAATTAAATTTCCTAGTATTCAACTCATTCACTAATCACATGGAAGAATAATTAATAAATTCCACGATTCCAATATATAATTAATAAATTAATATATTCATTTCAAAATTCAATTTTCGTATATTCCAATTGATGATGCACGAAATAAACATTATAATAAATTGAAGATATTGGGAAATAAATTTATATAACCAACCGTAGGATTGATGATGAGAAATCACCAAAGGAAATCCTCAATTGAAGCAAAATAACCAATATCATGATGAAGATAATGATGTCAATCTAATAGCTAGATAAAATATCAAATGTATTAGATATATCAAAACCTATTTCTAGATTTGTTAATAATGTAGGTAAAAATCCCATTAATGTATAATGGAATGACTTAAGAGGGGGATGAAAAAAATTGGGATGAGGATCTCAATCCAAGAGGAGAAAATTTTGATTCTGGGATTCGAATAATCATGAACATAAGATGGGGGCCCACAAAGACATTCAAAAAACGCCTTAAATTGTGTCAAATAATTTTGGGTTGTGTTCAGTTAACATTTTTTCTGTAATTTTTTCATATTTTTTATCTAATATTAGTGGGGTAAAAATTCCATGCATGCCATTTCTAGTATGGGGTGGATGGATTTGCATAACCATGTAGCTCTTATCATTCAATCCCAGGTTTTATACTATATGGGAACAAGTTTTGAAATATCATGTACTATCTAGAATAATCCCATCTATTTTGGTTTTCACAATTGTTTTACACAGGGGAATGATTTTGGAAAATTGAGCACCAATAGTGCACTTCCCCACATTCATAAAAAATTTGTCTAATCTCACCAAGAAATCCTAACAGTTGAACCGAAAAAATATATAATAAAAAAGGGGACAAATATTAATTAAAAATTATATTAGGGAATGTCTATAATTTTTTGGGATCCTACAAACTCACCACCTCATGACAACTCTTAATGGGGTTGTACCCCAAATAATATATAAGATATCCTAGTAAAAAAATAGCACCACTAAGAAAAAATTTCATCTTGTATATCCCATGTTCCCTTTTGATCAATCACATGATGGCACAATACTCAAACTATTTTTATGACATTTCCCATAAGCACTTTATCAATTTGACCCAAAACACATATTGGATTCTCCTCCAATGATGCATCAGTATCAAGATCAATATTATCCACTTCGATCACATGAGAAGGGTTAGGCTTTTTCATTTATAGTTGTGCGAGAAGAAAAAAATCATGCATCTAACAATTCCTCAATGGAATATTCCTTTGGAATGACACCAACCCAATTCTGTGGACAACATTAAATGGTCCAACAAACCCATGGTGCAAACATGCATTGACATTGCATCATATAGTGAACCAATATAGGAAAAATAAGAAGGAAATCAAGATCACCCTATATAATGTATATGTTTCATCAACATAGATCATCATTGGAATTTGGTATACTCTATGCCCTATAAATACATTTTAGAAATAGCATAACCTTCTCTGACGTCTCCTACATGAGACTCAGTCCCAACAATTCTAACTTCCCCACCTCTATCCAATATAGTAGGGATCAATATGGACAACCATAAAGATCCTAATATGGTTCAATTTAATTAGTATATCTAAAACGTAGGTTATATGTGAACTACACATGTACTAGGTTATTCTCCTAGGACCCCACAAGGCCTAAAATGTGTGCTTGTAAAATATCCTTAAGCACCTAAATAGTACACTCTAACATCCCATGTTTCAATGGGTGGATGGTCATTGTCTTAAAAATCATTATACCAAGAACCTCACTCAATCTCTTCTAAAAGAAAGATGTAAAATTAAATTCATCTTAAAAAACAAATAATCCCTATCAACCCATGTAGATGGACTATATCAAGACCATAAAAAATGTATGAACTGATCGACACATAATGTCTCATGAATAGGAAATAAATGTTATTCATTCATTAAGAGGACCAAAACCACAAATATATTTTCATTCATCTCATGAAATTCATGGGAAAACCACACAAAAATTCCATATTAACATAACCCCACCTCAATTACAAAATATTAAATGACTGTAGTAAAAAATTAGGTTGCTTCTGATCGACATTATCCTACTTACAACCTTTGTCATATTGTTAAAAACAACTCGATCTACTTTTTATTACTAGCCACAAAATCAATAATTATATGTTTCAATTTATTTTTTTCACACTCAGATGTACAACCACACTTTGAGGAATGAAATTTACGCATCATCTCCTGAATAGTCGTAGCCACATCAAAACTATTGCAAAAATAGATGATCTAGTCCTCACCTATAGTCAACTGGAATGTGACTCCCCACCATTAAGGAATTACCTCAATTTTAAAAAAAATGGATCTTTATAATTAATATCCTTGATATTTCATACGAGCTAATACTTTGATTAATATTATATGAGATTCATATTCTATGGATCCCCTTAAAAAACAAGCATCATACCCTCTAATGTCCCCGTCTTCCCCACAAAACTACACTCATGAACTGCATGAGTCTGCGTTTTTGCACATAGAGAATCATCAAAAATGTTTCAATTTGAGGGAAAATATTCTTTCTCAGAATCAAGGGACTAGATATACTAAACGCATATACACTTTTTAGTATTCTAATCTCATTAAGAAATAAAATCATTCAATCTCTTGTAATTTGTATAGACAATAATTTTTTCTCCCAATTGATAATGCCCTAGAAAATTCAATGTGTAAAAGACTGCTACTAAATCAAGGTTGTATGTTGGGTGATTTTGTTCATATGGACACAACTACGGAGACCCATACACCCCAAATCAATCTCATTTCATTAACACTTTTCTAAGAATTATCCTAGAAGCAGAACAAAATAATGTATATTACTTAGATGTCTTTTGTAAAACACTGATCGATGTTGTTTTCAAGCTATAATTAAATGTAGTAGAAGGAATTATCCTATGATTCCTCCATGAAAACATTATCCCCTTGTCGGTCAAACCTGAAAGAGGTTTTAAAAATCATGAAAATCTATGTATGATCTTCCAATAAAATATAGTTACTCCCAAAATAAATATATATTTAAATAATTCCGTTGTTTCACACAAAAACACCTGTGTCCAAACATTCTCTAGGTCCACTAACACACATTTGGATGACATAATGTGACCCAAGAAGTGTACCGGATCAATATAAAACTGACACTTATGTATCATGGTTTATATTCTATTCTCTCTTAGAGTGCTCCAGATGATGTCATGATGCTGGGGATTTTTTTTATGAGTCATGGTGTACACAAATATTTCACCCAAGAAAACTATGAATAACCAATCAAGGTATTGGGGAAATATTTCATTCTTCATGTCCCTATACACTTTCAATTTGTTTCATAAACGACATCACATCGAAATAATATTTTCCATTCTAAAATATAAATGATTTCATAGGTATATCAAATGGTGTATTTCTCAACTGATGGTACAAAAATCACAATTCCTTCTGGGAGAAAACACATGCCCCCTGAATAGATTAAAAAATTCATCAATACATAGAAGAGGAAACCATTTCATCATTAGTATCAACTTCACCTTCTAGTAATCAACACATAAACATAACATCTCACCATCCTCTACAGAAAGGAAACTGGAGAAACACAATACACTGTAATTGGATGGATAATAAACATATATATTAACTCCTACAATTGAGACTTAAAATCTTAAATCAACATTTCTTCAATTATATATGGAATAATTTTAGCTATCTTAGCAACCAGTATGAGCTCAATTGGAAATCACATTTCTCTCTTAGGTGATGAAACTAAGAACAATTCGGGAATCATGTCCTAAAATTGGTCCACATTTTTGGGAATGTATTCATTCCTTACACACCCATAAAATTGAAATGGAAAAAAACATGGGGTGTGAGATACCCCAACTACTGATGAACTATATATGCATGTCCCACTTGGATATCAAACACTCCATGGTTAATATTATCATCACACCTAGGAGATGAAAATGTTGCGTTCATGATTAAAAATTCTATCTAATCTCAGTATTCTACTAAAGTGTCCATCACCAAATTTATTCATAATCCCAACATGATAGGGATGTATAGATACCTTAGAAAAAGATACATTCCAACCTCAAGGGAATACCCCTTGCATAATAAAATCTATCCCAACCATACTCCTAATGGTGAATTAAAGTAAATTCCTTGAACTTTCAATGTAATTTTTTTATTATATGGGAATATCATGAGTCTGCAAAAATTGATGGCATATGATTCTGAGGATTGGAGTTCCAGAAATTAATTTCTGAATTGTTTAGGCTTGTTCAGTAAATGCCCAAGCTGTATTTTTTATCTTTAGAACCGGAGATCAGAATTTAAATCCAAGGACACCATTGAACTCACTGCGTAGATATATTCATAAGAATTATTTCACCTCATCCGCAGTAGGTCAATGGTGGATCTTGGTTTTTGCGTTATTCTTAGAGGATAAATAAAATAAAATTATTTCCTTTTAAACACATATCCTCCCAACTCACATTTTAATCTTGGTGGTGGGGACCACTGGAACTCCACATTAATGTGATGGAACCCTTTGAGTTTCCCCAATTAATGTGCCAACATGAATTGAATTAATAAAATTATCTCAATTAATATTGACTCATATCCTCCTTGTGATTAATCATTGGTAATGGGAGAACATGAGGAGATCCATTGGATAATCATCCCCCAATGAAGAACCACCGCCAATGAAGAATGAGTAACCAATTCCTATGCTCAGATCAGAAGCGTGTTGCGGGAGCGACAAATGTCGGCGTCCCATAGATCAACGTCAACTTCTACCTCATGCCACCTCCAATGAGAAAATGAGGTAGGGGTGTGTTTATTATTATTCTTTGTAGTTTTTTGTTGAATCATTTTTCTCGTCCCACCTGCTAGCTATCTAACTCGGATGTTATGGGCCAAACAAACATGGCTGGATCCCTCCACAAAAATTCATTGATCGACGTGTTCTTCCTGGTGGATCGACATGTTGAGCGGAACCCAACCACATCACTGAAGACCGATGACATTGGTGTTCGGACGACGACTGGAACACCCACTGACCATGATGGTGGCGTCAGCAAAACCACACCACCAGAGAAGGTCATAGAAGATGAGGAGAGAGGCCGACACATCGGCCAGCTTCGTGGAATCGGGGTGGCGTGTGTCCGTGCCACCAGTAGCAGAGGAGGCCACGGCCAGTCAGCCACAATAGAGAAGGGGATGATGGTCGGCACACCAGACGACCACGTGGAGGCAGGGCGTCATGCGTCTGCTTAGATACATTGGTGCATCAGAGGACATCATCATCGTCATGCTGTTGGGAGCAGAATGGTCCGGCAATCGGGTTGGCTGCGTCAGACGAACATGACCACTCTGGAAGGTCCTATGCACTAGCAGACACCAGGCGAATGATCAATTGGACCTTTATGAATTCTGGGGGGTGCCTCCCCCCATGTAGAAGTAAGGGTGGGCCCGACCATGGATGACCTCACCATCCAAGCTCATTGCACCAAGAAGGCCGGACCAGGCCGACCCCAGAATGGGTCAATTCAATCCAATCCATTCAGATCATACTCAGGCCCATTTGGACCCAGATACTCACTTTTTCCACATCTAAAAAACTGGGTGTCCGTTTGATGTGCTATCAGCAGCACCGAGATCCATAGATCGAGTCAGTACTTTTGGTATACTCCACTTGAGTTTTGGATAAAGTTTGGGTATTTCCTGGTTGGATCAAAACAGAATCCAACTGGTCACTCAGGACTAAAGGGATGATAACATACAAACCCGGAGTCTAATTGATGCGATGTATGTTGCGTTGGGAAGATTTTGACGTGCTGAACCGTCATGATACTTATTTGTGGGACTTTGTGGAAGTTGAAGTATCGTATGATGGATTTTGGAGCCGAACATCTCAGAATCAAGCATGCTAGTGCAGGAACCTTGTGGTTGGTGATACTCGAAGGATCTATAGATCCTGTGTGGGTCATCTTCGGATCCTATATGGGTCAACGTTCAACAATATTGTGTGGGTCAGTGCAAACTGATCCTTTTTGGGTCATCTCCAGATCATATTTTTATCATTTATAGATCTTGTGTTGGTCATTTACAATCTAGTGGGGGTCAACAACAGAGCTTGTCGATGATGTCATATTATCCAACAATACAGCTAATCATAAATAATTATGTACTTAAGTTATACTTGGTGTGAGATGAGTCGTTACCTTTGTGGTGCATACCATCACGGTATTCTTCTTTGTGCCATTAACTTTGTGGTACTTACTATCGTGGTATTTTTTGTGTAGTGTTACCTTTGTGGTACTTACCTTCATTGTGTTACCTGTATGGTATTTTTATCTTTGTGTTGTTATGTGTGTGGTTCTTTTACCATTGAGCTGTTACGTTTGTTTTATTCTTCCCTCATTATGAATGATTATAAATTGATAACTTAGGTATCTGTATGGGAATATAACAATGTATTTTTGATTACTATTACTTCATGCCTTGAGATTGAGGTCTTTCTTTTTGGATCATCATTGGATGATTCTGAAAGACCTTTGAGGGTCTTTGGGTCCCTACTGAGTATCGTTATACTCACACATGCATGGGTACACCCACACCTTACCATGTCCTGTGTAGATGATGGAAACCACTGATCGAGGTTGAGCGTACAAGGTCTAGAGGCTACTCGGAGGTGGATCATAGAAGAGTTGTACCATAGAGATGACTGTTCGATAGTTTTTCCAACACATTAGGTAGGAACCTTGGTGGGTGTTCACATGAGTTGTTCTATGTTATGATTTTACATTCCAATAGGGCTTGTATTTCGACCCCATTACTTACTGTATATACAATGTTTACTATTTAGTTTTCTTTGTTTTTTTGTATTGCTATTTTTTGGTTTGTCTTATTTTATAGGTTTCAAGGCAATGCCTTATTGGTTTTGAGGATATTCCATTCCAGGGAAAGTCTCCAGCCACAGGCCTGTGGAAGGCGGGCTTGGGGTAGTCACAATAAGTTCCCCAGGGGATGGGTCGTGAAAAATTTGTATAAGATGAGTCAGTTCAACTGAAGTACGTGGACTCGAATATTTTAATCGGCAAAATTGTTAAGTGCTATGAGTGTGGTAATTAGTTTGGGGAAATCCATTGTTGGTGAGCCGGCCGATGTATCTATACACCAGGACCTGGACTTCTGATTTTCGACCTAGTGCACGAAAATACTGATTGTGTGTGTGTTTTTGAAAAGTTTTCACTGCGATCTCTTTGAGTGTTCTCACTAGGTATAATTGATGTATCACGGAGCACATGTTTCTTTCCAGGATGCCTCCATGAAGAGAGCTAGCTAGGGTTCTCGGTAGAGTATGCGATGATAGCCCATCGAGGGATGAGGCTTTGGAACAAGGCCCCCATTCAACAGTTATACCTTCAGGTGGTGTACCAGCAGCTCGACTACCCATTGGGAAACCAAGGCCACCAGCCATAGAAGTAGAGGGTTCATGCAGCTTCAATGTGTTTCACAGGTTTCCGTGATAGAGGCCACTGAGGTTCCGAGGAGAGACATACCCATAGGTATTTGAGGACTGGCAGAAGGTTGTGGTTAGAGTTTTTCAACTAGTAGGGACACCAGCTGATCTCATGGCAATCCTTGTCACCAGTCTTTTTCAGGTAGCAAGGGGTAGATGGTAGAGCTTGATTCACCAGGATCATGATAAGGTCACTATCATCTGGCCGAACATTGAGATACTTTTTAGGGAAGATTTCATCCCAGTGACTCTATGCTCTGTGCGTATATAGTTGCTTCTCCACCTGCAGTAGGGCAGCCTAATCGTGGATCAATATTCAGCGAGGTTCACCGATCACTCGTGCTACTCCACTAGCATGTTGTGGGACCCTTTCCTCCAGTCTAGGACCTTTGAGCTAGGGATGAGATGGGAGATTAGAGCTTCGATGATTTCTCTCAGCATCTTGATGCAGTCGGGGGTGTTAGTGCAAGCACTCTTAGTGGGGAGTTTATTTTTTGAGAAATCACTGATAGAGAGACCCACCACCAAACATCACGTATATGAGTCATCTGTAGCTGGAAGAAAGAAAAATGATGATGAGGTCCAAGAGGGCCAGACCTATAGGTGGATGACTGCTGGATACTACTTCAGTTGTGAAAGGTTCTCGAGATAGAGTAGGACAGGTGAGAAGCAGGATGTGTTACTCATGTTGTGGATAGGGTCACATTTCTCGCGACTTCTATTCCCACCATATAGTTGATCATAAAATGGAGGAATGACCACTACTACAAAGGCGATGATTCATTCAATGATGTCCACAGACAGTAGGAGGGTGTGGCAGAGGAGCTGGTCATGCTGTATGCGGTGGGTAGTGATTTGAGGTTCTACTGTCACCACATCTAAGAGGCCCACCACGACCACATGGGCCAAGTGGACAGGGACAAGCTCATCTCCATGTAGTTGAGGCCTATGACCATGGAACTCCAAAGATGATATGATGTATGCTCTGTTTCTACTCCAACATATACATAGTACTTATCGACATAGGTGTTAGACACTCTTTTATTACCACAACCCTTGTTTGGAGCTCGATGATTCCGGTAGACCCGTTGGCTTAATCAATATGTCTAAAGACTCTTACAGGAGAGGATTCGATTATTACACAATGGTTCCGATAGTGTGAGCTTACTCTTGGAGGGGAGAACTTCTGCTGAGATCTCCTAGTAGCGGCGTCGAGGCCTCACAACATCATATTTTGTATGGATTGGTTATTTATAATTCATGCTCAAATCAACTATTTTAAGTGCAAAGTGTGGTGTTTCCATGAGGATGGGAACATTTTTTCCCTCATCGAAGTGTTGGGAACCTTTGCAGCATAGGACATACATACCCTGAGGAGGGTGAAACCAATCAAACACCATTTGGCTCGCCTTACCCTCGGGGCAGTTGATGTTTAGAGTTCGATCTATCCTATAGTGGTGGACCTATACTATGATATTTTTCTTGATGAGGGTTCGAGTATACCTCATTGTAGAGAGGTGGACTTTTATATAAACTTGTACCTCGGGAAGACTCAGATATCAACACCAGCAAATCTGATTGATCTTGAAGAGCATCGAGATCTGTGAGTATAGATGGAGGAATTGCAGAACAAGGGGTTCATTAGGACCAGTGTTTCTCCTTGGGTACCCTGATCTTGTTTTCCAAAAATGTGGATGGGAGTTTGAGACTCTCTGTGGATTATCGAATCCTTGGGTACCCTGATCTTGTTTTCTATGTAATTTTTTTAATTATATAATAATATTACAAGTCAATGAAAACTGAAGACGCGTGATTCTGAGGGCCAAAATTCCTAGAATGAATTTCAGATATTTTTTAGGTGTGTTTAGTAAACGCATGAGTGGTGTTTTGTAACTTTTGAACCACTAATCGAAATTGAAATATGAGGACACCATTGAGCTCACAGCGCCAATATTCGCTTGAAGAGAACTTCACCTCGAGTAGAGTAGTTCGAGGGTGGATGTTGTTTTTTCGTTATTCGTATAATATATATATATTCTATTTATTTTATTTTAAACAAATATTCTCCCACCTATCATTTGAATCCTGGAGGTGGGGACCACCCAATCTCCTCTATAATGTGAGGGAACCCTTAGAGTTTACCCAATTAATGTGACCACATTAATTTAATTATTAATCATAACACAATTAATATTGGCTCCTCACCTCTTTGTTGGGAATTTTTTGAATGGTGAGAAAAAGTGGGGAGCCTTTGGAATATCATCCTCCATCGAAGAAAAACCCCTATGAAGAATTAGGAACCGGTGCCTGATCCTAGATCAGAAGCGTGTGGTGGGAGTGATGAACGTCGACTTCCCCTTCACTGACTTCAACTTCTAACTCACACCACCACCAATGAAAAAATAAGGTAGGGGGCGCTTCTAATTGTTTTTCATGGGTTTTCATTGAATCATTTATCTCATCCTGCATTCTATCGGTCTAATGAAGTTGGTGCGGGCCAAACAAACATGGCCCGACCACTCTGCAAATCTTCATTGATCGACGCGTTCTTCATGGTGGAATGATGGGTTGGGCAGAACCGGACCACATATCCGGTGACCGACGTCGGTGGGGTTCTGGCGACAATCGACACACCAGCTGGTCGTGATGGTGGTGACGACACAACCGCGCCGGCGGAGATGACCACGAACCATCGTCCGTGGAAGATGAGAAAGAAGGCCAGCACGCCAGCCGGTGGTGTGGAATTGGGGTGGTGTACGTCCACACCACTTGTAATAGAGGAGGTCATGGCCTATCAGCCACTACGGAAATGGGGATGGAGGCCGGCACGCCGGCCGACCACGTCGAGGATGGGCGGTATGCAGTCTCACCACCAGAAGAGGGGAAGGTCGGGGCTGCATTGTCATGGAGGCACATAAGAGGACAGCGATGTCATTACGCCGCTAGGGGGAGAACCGGTTGGGAATCTGGCAGACCATGTTAGCTGAGTGGTTCCCCTCTGATGGGTCCTACACTATAGCAGGCTCTAGCCAAATAGTCTGTTTGAGCATTCGGAATACCAAGGGCACCTCCCCCCGGGTAGCGGCGATGGGAAGCCCCACCATGGTGGATCATACCAGCCGAGCGGGTCGTGCCCCTCAGGTCGTGTAGGGTAGTCCATGCCCTGTACAGGATGGGCCGGGTTGGGGCACCCGAACCCGGGTGGGTCAACCCAGGCCGGGTCAGACTGGGTTGTTCCAGCCAGGTCGTATTGGACCCGGGCCCATTTGGACTAAGATATGTCTTTTGTCCATATCTTGAGAACTGGGCGTCCGTTTGATGAACTGTCTACAAAACTAGGATCCTTGGATCGAGAAGATCATTTTGGTATACTCTACTTCAGTTTTGGATAATGTTGGGGTATGGCCGAGTTGGACAGAACCCAGTTCTAACCTGTCCCTCGGGACGAAAGGGTTAATAACATCCTTACTGGGCATCTGATTGATGCACCGCCTGTAGTGTTGGGACCCTTGTAATGTGACAGACCTTCATTATATTTATTCATGGGAATTCATGGCATTTATGTTGTCGTCTGATGGCTTGAGGAGCGTAACCTCCCGGAATCAAGCATGCTAGTGCAGGAAGAATGGGGTTGGGTGTACATGATTAATCTCCAGATCCTGTGTGGGTCAGTGATCAGCGATCTTATGTGGGTTAGCGTAAACCAATCTTGTGTGGGTCATCTCTAGATCATTTTTTGGACATTTTTTGATCCTATGTGGGTCATATATGATCATGTGTGGTTCAAAAGCAGAGCTTCTCGACAAAGTAAGATGACTCGGTAAAACAACTAATTATATACACTTTCATACGTATTTTATAACTGTTGTGAGATGAGTCATTAACCTTAGGGTACATATCTTCGTGGTATTATTCAGTGTTCCATTACATTTGTGGTACTTACCTTTGTTGTATTATTTTGTGTATTGTTACCTTTGTGGTACTTACCATCGTGGTGTTACCTGTGTTTTACTTTTATCTTCATGGTGTACCCTGTGTGGTACTTCTACCTTTGTGTTGTTACCTTTTTTGTATTATTCCCTCTTGTGTGAGATGAGTATATATTGATAACATAGGTATATGTATGGGCATATACCTAATTAGTTTTGATGACTATTTCATTGTGCTTTTATATTGAGTTATTTCTTTTTTGTTTATCCTTTTTGGATTTTGAAAGACCTTCAGGGGTCTCGGGGTCCCTACTAATTATCTGTATACTCACCCATGCACGGGCTACGCCAACACCGTGATGTGTCTTATGTAGACAATAGATAATGTTGATCAAGGTTGAGTGTACAAGGTCTAGAGGCTACTCGGAGGTTGTCCATAGACGAGGCATACCATAGAAATGACCATTTGAGAGTTGTACCTATACTTTCGCTAGGATCCTTGGAAGGTGTTCCCAAGAGTTGTTCTCTATTTTACTTGTACTTTCTAGTTGGTCTTGTATTTAGGCCCCTTTACATACATTATAAACCATGTTTACTATTTAATTTACATAGTGATTGTGTCATTCTATGAGCTTCGTTTGTGTGAGTTTACAGGTTTCAAGGCAACGCCATCCCGATTTGGGGATATGCCTTTCTGGTGCTAGTTGCCAGCTCTCGGCCTATGGAAGCTGAGCTTGGGGTAGTCACGAAATGGGCCCTGGGGGATGGGTCATAATAATTATCCATCACTGTATCACTAAAAAATCTCAACAGATAGACTCCACACATTTACATGTTATTCATATATAAAAAAATGAGATGCACCAATATCAAATAAGGAAGAAGATAGTTTTTAATCTACTATTAGAGTAACTCTAAATATCGATGGTCTAACCTCACTATCCACCATTGATGGAAGATCCACCTAATATATTCTCTCATCTATTATCTATTATGTAGTATGAGTCCGCTGAGCTACACAACACTAATGATATAACCACACATTACTAGATGTACTAAAACCACTCCCTAGACTGTTGTTTTTAGTAAAACTCTAACATCTAGATAGAAATGGTGTGTTTGATCCCCTTCCCACACTATGGTTATTCCAATATCCTCTATCACTACCCATCGTCGATGGTTTTATTGCAGATCAAATATTGGTTCCCCTTCCTTGTACAAAATCATCACTCAACTTGTGGTCGGGGAAGACTTTGAAAAATGTGTACAGACCTACCATACTAGTGTAAAATTTATTAGTTATGATCCTGATTAAATGATATATCAATAAACCACACTTCTTTCCTAGTTGATATGATGTTTGTTTCATTATTATTGTTTTGTGATGTGATAATGGATGAATGACGTTATTTGTGGGTGTGGGGAGGCCCACTAGTTGTGGTAGAAGTTGATTCCATGATTGACTAGATGAATCCGTTTATGCATGTGGGTTCCAGGGAAGACACCATAGATGATGAAATGGGTTTGATGTTAATGTTTCTATGTTTTTTTAATCTTTTTGGTTGTTTATCTGTTTTACATTCACCACAGATCATGGTAGTAAGCCTTGCTTACCCACATTCCAAAAGGGGTAAAGATTCACGAGGTATTCCACATGCTTTCTGGTTTTATCTTCTCAATGGAGGATTGGTATACACTCTTCCAATATGTGGAAAATACTTGACGTGTAGTTCACCTAATCACTGTGTTGAGCCCCTTGGACATGGTTGCATAAAATGTTTTTCCATAATATCAGAAAGTAATGGAATGTAATAATGTTGTTAATAAATAATTGAATAAATGATGTTAGCCCTTGGGGTTGGAGCTTGATGGGATTCAATTCTTAGATAATATTTATGAAAATCCATGGAATTTGTTTTTTATGCCTATAGGGCTTGAATCATTGGTGTGATCTGAAGGAAATAAAATATATATTTTTAATGGATAATTAATGATTAATGAAATAATTAACGTAATTTGAAACTGATTAAAAGTGGAGAAAGTTATACAATAAATCTATTTAAATGGTTGGATGCATATATGATACCAAGTATTAGTAGTGACATCTGGGAGTCCAAGAGACAATAGTTTTAGATGAGTTTAAGACTATTTTCCCCATTGTATGGATGTGAGCTATATTTATTTTTTACTTTTTTTGTTCTTATACGCTACTACACCCCCTATGTTAGAGAATCTATCACCTTGGGGATTTTGAACCCCATGGGGTGTTTTCCCCAAAATTCATTTGGAAGGATGGATGGCTGTCTACCACATTTGGTCCTGCTCTCTTCTCTTGGTAGTTACTTGTCTCAGTGGGAATATTGGTTAGTTTTCACCATATTTGTTTGTCGAGGGGTGTAATGGCTTGTGGTTATTCTCAGACATATATTGTGGTTATAGATTCATATGTGCTACTATAGCTAAAACATGTATAGGTTGTGATGGCTTGATGATCCTTACATAGTGTATGGGATATATTTGCATGTGGTTTAATACCCAATGTATGATACACGTTATGCGAGTTGTGGTGGCTCTTCAAAGCTAACTTGTTACATTGGTTATGTGGATGTGGTGGTTGTGCGGAATGAGGTGCATGTTTTGGTTCTTTTCCTATGCGTCTACAGGAAAGCCTTTTTGGAGAGAGATTCTTAGTTAGTTCGATGTTGTGGAAAAGAAAAAAACTATGGGTGAGTAGCAGCGATGTACCCATGACATTATTTATTAAATTATATACTCTTTTATGAGATACTTTGTGAGAGTAGTTAGGGAGAGATTGAGAAAATAGTATACATTTTTCAGTGATGGGTTAGTTTCAATTGTTTTTCATTGTGCTTTAGCATGTTTTTATTACTTTTTCAAGAGATGATTCATGGGGGATCCTAATGAGTATACTGTTATACTCACCCTACGTATATATAAACATTTTTTCATCTCACATAGATAAGGTTGGAGATAAGGCTGATTATTATATGATTGGGGTTTCAGGAGCTGTTTAGGCTTCATGATTGCTGCTGTTTTTATGTTCTTTGTGTACTTGTAGTTTTCAGTTTCAGTTGTAGTAGTTTTTCTTGACATTACATTTGTGTAATTGGGTTTTAATTTATATTGCAGTATATGTTTGAGTTGTTTGGTGTCTACTTATCGCCCTCTTCTTCATGTGTTCTCTTAGAGTATAATGCCTCCCATCTTGTGTGTTTACTATACCATCTGTGATAGTTTCCATCCCGGTGCCTACTGGAGGCAGGACTTGAGGGGTCACCATATCCATTCTCACATTTTCGGTCCAGGATGGGTACACCTTATGGGGATGGATTTGTGACACAAATTCCATCCCATTTCTTAGTGTACTTGGATAAAATTTCTCTAATAACCTCTTTAAATTCCCTTCCATAACATAACTTCATCCTACATTGTATGACCCTGAAAATTCCGCCATATCATTACTGATCCTCCTAACATAAAAATAATCAACATGACCTTATTCTCAACAGGAGTCTCTAAATGGTCATGTATAGTATGGATGATTTCAATCCAGAACACTACTTCCTTATTTCCACCCTCTCCGATGAATTTCATAGTATACTAAAACTGAAACACTATTATTAGTTCAGAAATTATATTCAATTACCAATACGGTTCGCTCTCTATAAATTTCATGAAGTTTAAAAATTTACCACTAAAAATAACTTGGGATCCTTCACATGGTACTATTGCAGCCTAGGGTTCCATTTATAGAGGATCATTTACATCCATATCCTCTTTTATTCGTATAAAAAAACATTATCATGTAGATATATTAATACTATTTAAAACAGACAACATTGGAAAAAATTCCCCACATTAAAAACTTTAACAATATGGATTCATAATAATTTTTAAAAATTCATCCACCTTTTCTCGACCACACAGTACAATCTAAGGAACTATCAATACCTTTAACAATCCTGCATCAACTTTATCATTGACAATTTCTTTTCTTTTCCCCATTATTCTAGTCTCATTATAGGCTGATTTATTAAAATATTACGTCATTTTAGGACATTAAATTCCATATCATTCACTATTTTCCATTCCATTGTATAAGAAAGAAAAAAACTTCAATATCACCAACTTACACAAAACCCATGTTCTCATGAATTCCTAAACTTTTCATGTCACAGAATAATCATGATTACCTTAAATGACAAATGTATACTAAAATCTCATGCCCTACTAGGTAATGATTCAAATCTCATAAAAACTCTTAATGAAAAAAACATCATACTACAAGGGAATCAATCGAGGTGAAATGACATCCAACTACAACGAAACTTGTCAATAAATACAAGACCACCATTGGTACATGGATTTTAAAAATTAACATGAGTAATCTAAAACTATTCCCATGCACATAAAAAGTACCCAACTCATCTAATTATCATATCCACATTTTTTCAATAGTATGAAAAAATAATGAAATGAATGAAAAATTGATACATATTCATAATGTCATGACCTTGGTACCACAAATGTCTACCCCATGCCGATCAGTTTCATGACCATAGGCATGACTCCCAACAAACGATAGTCAACATAGTAGTATATATTTTCTAATATTGAACATGGGGACACTATACATGTAACGACTTAGATATTTATAGAAGAATACATTTACATATTTTATAATATATATGAATATGATATAAATTTTATGTTAATAAGAACACTTTTTCTGATAGCATACTCAACCCAGAACATTTTGTTTCCTTGAAGTCTTACATTGCACAGAACATTGAGTTATACTGAAAATATAATTTAATAATTATATTATTTTAAATAGTAGTTAACAAATAGTTATTTTATTATTGGGAATGAACATAACTAACTAAATTATTATTAAAAATTTCTGTTAAATCTTTTTACCTTTATCCAATAAATATTAGAGGCATAAAATAAGAATGAATCTAATTTTAATCCTGAAAAACTCAAATTTTCGTAAAAGGTCGTTTTATAATCTTTTGATCGAGAAAAATTTTTAAATCTAGTTTTTCCCACTTTTATATGTTGTATAAAAAATAATAAAATCCTTATTAATAATTGGGACATCAGAATTTACTTTTGATGAAATTTTGTGAATTTTCAGGTAGAGTTAATTTTTTTTATGAATAGTGAAATTTGCTGCATTTTAATTCAAATATTCTTTTCATCTAATTTATTTTTATTGTTAGATAATCATATTTATTGGTTATAAATTATTACTAGATTATATTTTTATCATTTAATCCAATTATGATCATTGATATTTTTTTCACATTTTAGTTTGACATAAACACTTCTCAATCTGTTTGTAGTTATTACTTCTTAAAAACTCACTTTCTTGTTTCGACGATGGGAATTAATTTTAAATTAATTACTGAAACTTCTGAATTATTAATTTGAAAAATTTGATTCCATATTTGGAATCATAAGGTCTAAATTATATAAATAGATACCTTTTATTTTTAGACATTATGAATAATAACTTCAGTAAATATTTTATTTACCATTGTTTAAGGGAAAATCTAGTAAATAAGGGTATAAAATTAAATTATAATAATATTGATCTATCATAAAAAATTTCGTAACCCTATTTTATGTGATAATTACTACCATTTAAATCCTTTGGTCAATTTTAGGACCCCATGGATCAACTACAGTGTCCAAATGACATTTAATTAATTTTAATTTAAAGTTATGGAAAATATTACCTAAATATGTATATTTTACTAAAAAAAATTATATGGGGATATATATATATGATCTCTTCTACTATAAATAGTAATTATAAATATTTAACTACTTCATACATCATGGTAGTTTATTTATATTGTTTAGAAATCGAAAAAATATATATATTTATGACACAATTATGATATAGTGATTACAATACTAATGAATGATTTAAATAAATTAGATTATAAAAATTATAATAAATTTATGTTGAATTTTATTTGCCATAAACGAATTTTAGGGATTATTCTGACCTGATTTTTTAAATTAATCATGTTTTGTGAATATTATCATGTTTTAATGGATTTTTAAATAGAAATGATATGGATAGAATAAAAATTGACATACATATATTTTTAAAACATATACAATTTTATGAAATGATATTACAGTCCTAAAAATCTATGACTCGGCCAAATTACTTATAAAATATTTAAAAATTTCCTTTATAAACCACTTGATGTTCTACTGTCATTTTATAGTCAATATATTAACTATATTGTATTAATATACAATAAGACATGGTAAAAGTTATATTTGTTATCTAAGGGTTAAATATAAAAGATAAGGTTCAATTTGTGACCTAGACTTATATAAAACCTATTGGTAGTGTTTTTTAGACCCAAAATAATCTTACCATTGAAATAAATTTCCTTGGTACCTTTTTTAATCGAAAATCATTTTCTAATAAAATAATACATTCAAAATTTAATAAAGTGCCCCTCCTCCCTTTTATAAAAGGTTATCACCTATAACCCTTACTCACACATATAAAGTCTTCTTGGCTCATCCAAGCTCTACAAAAATAATCTAAAAAATACCTATATTCCTATAGAATCCATAACTTTTTCCTAAGACATCTCAATAAGGCCATTTATCATAAATGAAAATGAGGTACCAGATTTGAGTTAATGTCATCCCTCAGGATTCATTCCTTTATTTTCCTTTTTCCAACCCCCTATACTATCGTAGATGAATTAATTTATAATAAAATAGTATATATATTATAATAGGATTTTTTTCTTCAATGAATTCTATATACACTAAAAAACAACTCCGTCTATTGTATTTAGAACATACTGTTCCCCTGGACAACGAACTACGTTCTTACGAAAAGATGATTGTTCAATTTACTTATACTGCCTCTAATGGCGACTATTATGATGGAACAATATTTAGATATTGTATATATTATGTTTATATTCTCTCAACACTTCTGTAATATTTATTTATGACATACCGTGAAGCTTCTCATA
The DNA here is from genome assembly GCA_963277665.1 of Viscum album. Taxonomy (NCBI): domain Eukaryota; kingdom Viridiplantae; phylum Streptophyta; class Magnoliopsida; order Santalales; family Viscaceae; genus Viscum; species Viscum album. The sequence continues at coordinate 2,100,216,269 of OY728127.1, read as the reverse complement.
CTATGTAAACACGATAATTTTATTTGATGAAGTTCGGGCTAACGCTCATGAAGTTGATATGACACGTTTATTACATACATGGAACATATAAAAGAAGGCGTTAATGACCTAGTTAATCATATATAAAACAATATATTGTAATGTAAGAATAATGTACCAATTTATCATTATGTTTTAATATATTTTAATATGTGTAACACCCCGAGATTCCATAATATCCTTCTCTTTCAATAATGCAATGGCTTGCATTGTACGCAAGTTCGAGATTCGAACACAGTGCGAACAATCAAAATAGACATTATGAATAGTAATACACACCTTTTTAAATTATATATATTTTATATTTCAAAATGGACTTCATTTTTGGATTCGGAATATTGAAATTATCCTAAGTTGAATTTTTTGTAATTTGCTGAGAACTTTCAATTTTCGATGAATAGTGAAAAATATATAAAAATAACTTTTTTAATAAAAATAATTTATAGTTATAAATTATACTATTTAGTGGTTTTAAAGTATAATTAGAATATAGTTTTACCATTTTATCCAATGGTGGTCATTATAATTAATTTCACTTTGAAATTGGACATAAACAATTGTCAATCTTTTGATATATATTGTTTCTTAAAAACATTCTATTTGTTATGAAAGTGGTAATTAATTATAAAAATTAATTAATGCAACTTATATGTTTTTAATTTTGTAAAATATACATCATTTTTCAATTTGGAATATCAATTATAGCTTATGGTGAGATTTTGGCATTGTTCTGAAAAACGTCAATTTTTCATGAATTGTGAAACCACTAAGTGGTAGTTAGAAAATTGTTTTTTTGTTTAAATGAAACATTACCACTTCTGTGATTTGATTTTCAAAAATCTGACATACATGGTTTTCATTAGGAAGAAAAATGTGGATCAATGGGATTAAAATATTTTTTTTGGTGAATAGTAACTTTTATGTTTTATTAATCGCGATTAAAGGTAATTAGTGAAATTTAAGGTAAAAATGATATTGTAAAAATATTAAAATACCTTTACACTTGTACTACCCTTATTGTATGAGTCATGGCATACCAAGACAATCCATGGGTCAACATGGGGACCCCATGTAGCCACATGGGTAAGAAAATGACATTAATAACTTTTTATTTAAAGTAAAAATAAAATTGTCACAAACATGTGTTGTTTTACTAAAACAATTATTACATGGGGTTATATAAGATAACTTTTTGATTATATATTTTCATTGGAAAAAAAATAATACTTCCTACATAATGGTAATTTTTTTTAATTTTTAGGCATTAAATAAATTAAATTTTGTATGACACCATGATGATGCAACGATTACCACATTAATTAACGATTTAAATAAAATGAAATGGTAATGTAAAATATAAGACTTAAACTTGTCAAAAAATTATTGGATGAGTATATTTGGAACCCTTATCACCTTTTCCTTGATATATATAATTGTGGGACCTTTAAAATTTGATACTCATTATATAATAAAGTAACATTTTAGGACATTCCAAGAGTGCCCCTCCTCTCCTCTTATAAAAGGCCCCCACCACTACCACATTATTCACACCTTCCAAGCCATTTGGCTTGGCCAACCTCTTCCCAAATACTCTCTCATGCTCCCTTTCTTACTTATAGAAGCCTCACTTTGGTCATAAGTCTTCTCAAGGAAGCCTTTGGCTCAAATCAAAAAGAGTTACCCGATTTTAACTTAATGTTTTCTTTTGTGTTCTTTTGTTTTATTTTTCTTCTCCAACCCCCTACACTATTTTTATTACTTTTTTATTTTAAAAAACCAGTATATTCAATATACTAGGATGTTTTTATGTTAATTATTAGAGCTACATTTACAGACACCTCCGTCTAATGGTTATAAAACATATTGTTTCCGTGGATGGCGAATTACTACCTCATGAAACGATGATTGTTCTATCTTCTCCTACCACCTCTCATGGTGGCCATTATGATAGAAATATATTTATTTATGATATATATTATATTTATTTCCTCTCTATTCTTATGTATTTGACATTTAAAACATATCTTTATGCTTTTCATGTGGTGAAAATGCGATAATTTCATTTGAGGAAGTGCGGACTACCGCCCTCTCAAAGTGATTTGAATCGTTAATTCCATATGTGGGATGTATAAATGATGGAGTAAATGGTATTATAAATTATATTATAATTTAATTATAGTATGCATTTATATAATTATAATTTCATTCCATTAAATACGGAATACAAATGAAAGTAGCATTCATGCGTACGTACGACTTACATTCTCCATGGACGGTGCATTTCATTTCTTACATCTAAATGTTATGTAATATTATAAAGTCAAGTATATACTGGATATATATGATATATATGATATCTACATCATGAATATAATTATGTATGTATGGTATATTTTACCACATGTACAACTTGTAATTATAAGAAGTTTACTTTTGACTCAAGTACCAAAGATCGAAAAAACGACCGTTATTACCTTAAATAATTACATAATGTTCATAACATGGTAATAAGTGATATAAGAGGAATAATAAACTTGAAAAAGTTTCATATGAAAGTATAAATTAACTCTAGTTTATTATCCATGAGTTTAAAGAACGATCGAGTCAAGTCGGACAGGAGGTAAGGGAACATCTTAACACAATTTTTGTTCTTCGGGTTAATCTCCTACTTTCAAATTATGTCATGATATTATTATGTCTTATCTTGTATTTGTACTTTAATTATGTGTAATTATATTGAATACACATAATAGATCTATTTTATTTAAAAAATTATCATTTTATGGACTTCGTCTCAATCTGCTTTCATTGTGGCATATTTTGTTTTATACACAACATTCTTTTATACTGTGTATAAACAACTTTTACTTTTACTTTTTCTTCAAAATGAATATTTTTATACGAAGAATTTTACTAAATGACAAAAAGGAATGTTTTTTTGTCATTCATATGAATCGACAATGACTTCTCCGCCGCCGTGACCATTATTTGAGTTTCGGCTTCCTCTACAAGCCATAATTTTTTAAAATAAAAATAAATACAATGTTTTAATTTTCATTATTTTGGTATTGAAAATGGTTTTGAAAGTTTTTTATTATATCAATGTGTTGTATTGATATATTTTGATTAAAATGCGGAAATGATATGTTTCCTTTATGCATTTTTTATGTGATACGATTATGATATGGTTTATGATATGTTTAATCCTGTTCATATGAGTAATGAATTGGACTTAATAAGTGATGGGTGGAGCCCGCTACATCTCCTCGATGCATCGGCATGTCTCATGAGAAAACTAGTGTCTTGGCATTAGGTCTTGACGAAATATTATTTGTAGTCTTGGCACGAGGCCTTGACTACAAGGTTATGATTGTCTGGAATTATGCATTCCATCATTGTGAAAGTGGTTATTGATATTGCAAGTGATTATTCCACCAGTAGAATATCTATGTGAATAAGTAAATGGAATTGTCTCATTTTACTTTTTCTATATTATGTTGAAGTTCAAGTTTAAATGTATTTTGTTTAAGTTATACATTTCCTTAAAATTTTATTTTTATTTATGAATACTTCTGCTATATTGTTATCCTTACAGAGCATCTGAGCTCACCCCTTTCCAATGTATTATTTTTCCTAGAATGTGAAGAAATATTTTATGCTGACCTGCAGGGATAGTCTGAAGGGGATATGGGAGTGGACATTGGAGACTATGTTATTTTAGTTTTTCACTTTATGATGTAATGTACAATTTATGAATGTATCTAGTGTTTCCAAGGCTACTAATCTAATCGGTCTTTCGAGTCTTGATCTTTTGTGATCATGCCAATGTTATGCAATAATGCACTGACTCTAGGTAACTGGGGTTGGGGCATTACAGTTGGTATCAGAGGCAGTTTAGTACTAAACTTGGAAGCTAAATTTAGATAAACTCTGATTAGAGCACATAGCCCTAAGATAGACATTGAGGATTAGTATAGAAGAAGTTCCTAGAATTTTGGTATTATAGAGATTTTGTGAGTTTTCATAGAAATACAACCCTATCTGGATACGAACAGGTAGAGGTTGCTCTGGCACAGTTTTACCTAGGGGAAAAACCAGAAAACACCGCTTTGTGCTAGACTCGAACGAGAACTAGTGCACAACAACGGGCCTTGCTGCACTCTTGGTTACGACACTCTTGGGGGATATGCTTAGGATAATTCTCATTTTCTTTAAAAACCATTATGCAGGGTTTATGAGTATTTACTTCCAAAAAGAATTTTTTTTATGATTATGGATTATATCCATAAATAATTCAATTTATGTTATGTGTTTTACAAGCATATTATTGTGTATTTCGATTCATAAATTAATCTAGTTTAAGAAATTGTTTAGATATGGCACTTAGTGGATGTAATGGAAACTATATCAATGCACGCACTCCATGTAGGGATTTCCCTCCTACTAAAGATAATTATAATGGAGTTGGTGATACAACTGGTGTTGATCAGCTTATCACAATACTGGGACAAATCACTCATGTTATGACTAATAACCTTAATCGTATGGAGCACCCTGATCCACAACGTGGAGGATCAATGTTAGATCGTTTCATGAGGAAAAAACCTCCAAAATTTAATGGGGTACAAATCCATTAGTAGCTAAGCAATTGATAAAATCCTTATATAAAATATTCAATGCCTTGTGGAGTAGCAAAAGGGACAATGTTGTCATGGCAGTTTACCGCCTCACTGGAGGTGCCGATCAATGGTGGTTGCTGATTCAAAACACAAAGGAATATGAAGAAGTATCAAGTATGGAATGGAGGGAGTTTAAAGAAATTTTCTTAGAAAAATACTTTCCACATGGCCATCGAGCAGATATGGGAAGGCAATTTTTGAGTCTAAGGCAAAAGGAGGATGAGAATGTACCAAAGTATGAGGCCAAAATTACAAGGTTAAAAAGGCATGCTACAGATTATATACATAACCCAAGAAGTATGATTGATCATTTCTTTGATTGGTTAAAACTGTTTCTCTATCAAGCACTAGTATCACAATATTTCTCAACGTACGAAGATATAGTATCTTGTGCTATCAAGATAGAAAAGAAATTCTCAAAGTATTATCACAACAAAGTAAAGAAAGAGAAGAAGAGAATGGTGGAAAAAGATACATATAATGGGAAAAAGTGAAAGAAGGATTCTCATTACGTGATAATTTTGGGAAGAATCACCCCGGTACTTGCCTAAAAGGAATGGAAGTTTGTTATAAATGTGGAGAAAAAGGTCACCAGGCTCGTGATTGCAGGGGAATGAAAGAGGCTATCAATATTGAATGCTACAATTGTAGATAAATGGGGAATTATGAAAATAAATGTCCTAAGCGTCAGGGAAACATACCTCAGAAAAGGCCAAGGGATCAAGGACAAGTTTATGTTGTTACTACAGATGAAGTGGAAAAATTATTGTATTTGTGTTTTTGGACTCAAGAACTATATTATGGTTATAAGAATAATGTGAAATATATATAAGGACTATACTGTATTACTTGTTGTTTTCATTATGGTTTTAATATGATGAAGTTAATCATATTTTTAGTATGTGACAATAAGAGAAAATTTACCTTCTTTGGGGAATCTGATGAATTGATTTTGGAATTTAGGGACCTTTTAGAGAATGTCTGGACAACGGTATTTTGGATAACTATAATGGTTGGAATGGATTAAGTTTAACTTTGGATAGTATTTTTTGAGGTTAAAACATTTCTAAAGATTATTTTTGGAATATTATAATACTATAGTTTTATGAAAAAGGAAAACCTGTAGTTTGGATGATAACCCGTCGCGTTGGACAAAGATTCATGAATCGAACCCACAACCATAGTGAGATAGGACTTTATTAAATACAACTAGCATACAGGAAGTCCCTGGTTTTTACAAAATATCGTTCTTCTTGGTATGTGTTAATATTTGGAACCATATACGACTAGGATAAATATAATATTTTCGATTTCTATTATATTTTTGAGTGAAATATGGGTTGTGGTAAAAATTTATTAAAGAATGAAAGTCTACATGAAAAGTATGTATATTTCATTACGTTCTTAGAAAATCTCCTAAATAAATTCATCATCATTATGAAAGGTATCCTAAAACAAAAATGTTTTCGTTAACTTTTCCAACTGGGGAATCAATGATCATTTAACCAATCACATGTTTGTGATTGTATTATAGTTAAACATTATCCTAATCGTGTTTTCTACAACTCTCCATCAGACCTTGATGGTTTGTTTCTCATCCATATCAATATTTTCATAGAATCCTAGTATGGGCTATCACGGGTGACCTTTGTACTTATCTGTCTTTCTTTTAAAGATATATTTTTATTATCATTATTTCCTATTTGGGTTTTCCAAAAAGGTATTCTCTATTTTCAAACTTTTATTTTCGAATAAAACTTTCAAATTGTGAGGACACAATTTATTGAAGGAGGGGAGAATGTAACACCCTAAGCTTCCACAATACGCTTCTTTTTCAACAACGCAATAGGTTTCATAGTAAGCAAGTTTGAGAATATAACACACCGCGACCAATCAAAATAGCCATTATGAATAGTGATACCCACTTTTTAAAATTATATATATTTTTTATTTCAAAATGGTCTTCATTATTGTATTCAGAATATTGAAATTATCCTAAGTTGAATTTTTTGTAATTTTCTTAGAACATGAAATTTTGGATGAATAGTGAAAAATACTTAAAAACAACTTTTTTAATCAAAATAATTTATAGTGATAAATTATACTATTGGGTGGTTTTAATGTATAATTAGAATATATTTTTACAATTTTATCCAATGGTCGTCATTATAATTAATTTCACTTTGAAATTGGACATAATCAATTGTCAATCTTTTGATATATATTGTTTCCTAAAAACACGCTATTTGTTATGACAGCAACAATTAATTATAAAAATTAATTAATTCAACTTATATGTTTTGATTTTTTTAAAATAAAAATCATTTTTAATTCAGAATATCAATTATAGCTTAGGTTGAAATTTTTCCATTGTTCTGAAATACTTCAATTTTTGATGAATAGTGAAACCACTAAGTGGTAGTTAAAAAAATGATGTTTTGTTTAAAAGATACATTACCAGTTCTGTGATTTTATTTTCAAAAATCCGACATACATGGTTGTCATTATGAAGAAAAATGTGCTTCAATGAGATTAAAATATTTTTTTGGTGAATAGTATCATTTAAGTTTTATTAAGCGCGATTAAAGGTAATTAGTGAAATTTAAGGTAAAAATGATATTATAAAAATATGAATATACAATTACAATTGTCCTACCCTTATTGGATGAGTCATGGACGACCAATAAAATCCATGGGTCAACTTGGGGACCCCATGGAGCCACTTGGGTAAGAAAATGTCATTAATAACTTTTTATTTAAAGTAAAAAGAAAATTGTCACAAACATGTGTTGTTTTATTAAAACAATTATTACTTGGGGTTATATAAGTTAACGTTTTGATTATAAATATTCATTGTAAATATAAAAATATTTCCTACATCATGGTAATTTTTTTATAATTTTTGGGCATTAAATAAATTAAATTTTTTATGACACCATGATGATGCAACGACTACCTCATTAATTAACGATTTCAATAAAATAGAATGATAATGTAAAATATAAGACTTACACTTGTGAAAAACCTATTGGATGAGTATATTTACAACCCTTATCAACTTATCCTCGAAATATATAAGTGTGGGTCCTTTAAAATCCGAAACTCATTATATAATAAAGTAACAATTTATGAATTTCCAAGATTGCCCCTCCTCTCCTCTTATAAAAGGCATCCACCACTACCACCTTATTCACACCTTCCAAGCCATTTGGCTCGTCCAAAATCTTCCCAAATACTCTCTCATATTCACTCTCTTACTCCTAGAATCCTCAATTTCGGATGAAGTCTTCCCAAGGAAGCCTTTTGCTAAAATCAAAAAGTGTTACCCGATTTTAAGGCAATGTCTTCTTTTATGTTCTTTTGTTTTATTTTGCTTCTCCAACGCCCTAAACGCTTTTTATTCCTTTATTTTGTAAAAACGACAGTATATTCAATATACTAGGTTATTTTTATGATATTTATTCGAGCTACACTTACACACACCTCCGTCTAATGGTTAAAGAACATACCGTTTCCGTGGATGGCGAATTACTGCCTCACGAAACTATGATTGTTCTATCTTCCCCTACCACCTATCATGGTGGCCATTATGATGGAACAATATTTATTTATGATATATATTATATTTATTTCCTCTATATTCTTCTGTATTTTACATTTAAATCATATCTTTATGCTTTGCATGTTGTGCAAATGCGATAATTTCATTTGAGGAAGTGCGGACTACCGCCCCCTCAAAGTGATTTCAATCGTTAATGCTAAATGATGGACATATAAAGGATGGAGTAAATGGTATTATAACTTATATTATACTGGAATTTTAGTATTCCTTTATATAATTATAATTTAATTCCACTAAATACAAAATAGAAAAGAAAGTAGCGTTTATGCGTACCTACGGCTTACTGTCTCAATGATGGATGCATTTCATTTCATACCTCTAAATGTTATGTAATATTATAAAGGCAAGTATATACTGGATATATATGATATATATGATATCTATATCATGAATATAATTTTGAATTTCATGGATATTTTACGACATGAACAACTTGTAATTATAAGAAGTTTATTTTTGACTCAAGTACAAAAGATCGACAAAAAGACCGTTATTAACTTAAATAATTATATAATGTTCATAACATGGTAATAAGTGATATAAGTGGAATAATGAACTTGAGAAAGTTTCTTAATAATTTATAAATTAAATCTAGTTTATTATCCATGAGGTAAAAGAACGATCGGGTCAAGTCGGACACGAGGTAAGGGAACTTCTTAACCCAATTTCTGTTCTTCGGGTTAATCTCCTACTTTCAAATTATGTCATGATATTATTATATCCAATAATGTATTTGTACATTATATATGTGTACTTATAGTTAATACACATAATAGGTCTATTTTATTTAAAAATTATCATAGTAAGGACGTCATCTCAATCTCCTTTCATTGAGGCATATTTTGTTTTATACAAAACTTTCTTTTATACTGTGTATAAATGCCTTTGACATATACATTTATTCAAAAGGAATATTTTAATACGAAGTGTTTTACTAAATGAAAAAAGGGAATGTTTGTTTTGTCATACATATGCGGCGACAACGACTTCCCCGCCGCTGTGACCATTATTTGAGTTTCGGCTTCCTCTACAAGCCATAAATTTTTTTAAATAAAAAATAAATACAAAGTTTTATTTATCTTTTATATTGGAATTGAAAAAGGTTTGAATGTTTTTTATTATATCAATGTGTTGTATTGATATCTTGTGATTTAAATGTCAAAATTTTATGTTTCCTTTATGAATGTTTTATGTGATACGATTATTTTATGGTTTATGATATGTTTAAACCTATTCATATGAGGAATGTATTCGACTTAATAAGTGATGGGTGGAACCCGCTATAGCTCCTCGATGCATCAGTAGGTCTCATGAGAAAAACTAGTGTCTTGTCCCGAGGCCTTGACAAAATATTATTTGTACTCTTGGCATGAGGCCTTGGCTACGTGGTTATGATAGTCTGGCATTATGCATTCCATCATTGTGAAAGTGGTTATTCATATTGCATGTGATTATTCGACTAGTAGAATATCCATGTGAATAAGTAAATGACATTATCTAATTTTAATTTTTCCATATTATGTTGAAGTTCAAGTTTAAATTTATTTTTTTTAGTTATACATTGCAATAAATGTGAATGTTTATTTATGAAAGCTTCCGCTATATTGTTATCCTTACTGAGCAGCTGAGCTCACCCCTTTCAATGTTTTATTTTTCCCAGGATGTGAAGAAATATTTTATGACTGACCTGCAGGGATAGTCTGAAGGGGATATGGGAGTAGACTATGGAGACTATTTTATTGTAGTTTTTCACTTTATGATGTACTGTACCATTTATGAATGTATCTAGTATTTCCAAGGCTACTAAACTAATTGGTATTTCGAGACTTGATCTTTTGGGATCATGCCAATGTTACGCAATAATGCACCGACTCTGGGTAACTAGGGTCGGGGCGTTACAAGATGAAATAGAAATGAAAATAGTGTTAATGCATTCGTATGGCTTACAGTCTCCATGAACTGTGAATTTCATTTTTTAACTACATATTTTATGAAAAATAAAAAATAAATATATAATGGGTATAAATAAATATATAATATATATATATATGATATTTAAATCATTATTGGGATTTTGGAGATAATTTACTTCTGACCACATAGACAATTTGTAATTTTAACAAGTTCATTTTCAAATCAAGTACCCAATATCGACAAAATGACTGGTATTAATGATAATAATTATGTAATTCTTATAACGTGGTATTAAGTGATATAAAAGGAATAGTAAAATTGATAAATTTTATTAATCCATAATAAAATAACTTATGTTTATTATTTCAGAATAACAAGAAACATACGTGATGAATTGGGATAAAGGTAAGGGAACCTTTCACCGTCCTCTTTTAGAAAAATAAATCATTATATTATGTCTTTAAATTTAAATTTTCGAATGTTGGAATATGTTCTTATAGATAATAATTACCTTCTATTTTATATACAAGTGATGAGGGACCCTATTTTCTATCATAAACACATTTTATGAATTTTTATGTGATGTCGTTAGAAAGCCGAATTTTCTTAAGGGAATTTCTAAACTCAATTTCCTCTAATTGGGTTTTACGCATACATAGATGATTATATAATTCATTTATTTTGTGTTGAATCACTATTTTATTATTAATTTTATAATTTCCAATTCCCTTTCTGTGGATAAACTATTTTTACACATAGTCGTCCAATTGATAAATTCTTTCCTCAATTATAGGAACATTGTAAGAGAAATCATAACTCAATCATCATTCATTGAGTTAATTATCCATTTCATTGGTATTGTTTTTAGAATAACATGTTTGAATGATCTCTGATTATTTTACACATAATATCCTCATATATTTTTTTTATTTATATTTGTCACATATAATTATGTCATGGATTAATACTTAATATAATAATAAAATCATTATAAGGGACATCATCTCATTCTCTTTTCAATGAGGTATATTCTCATTTATACATGAAATTATTTTATATGGTCTATATCCCGCTTTAAATATTAATTTAATTAAAATTGAATCCTTTTTATATGAATAATTTTATAAATATAAAAAAGAATGTTTTTTTAATGTACTCGGTGAAAAAAACCATTCCTCTTCCAAAAGTGTTATTTGATATTTTTCATCCGTAACAAGCCATAATGCTTTCAAAAGAAAAAAAATCATTAAAATATTTACGTGTTTTTGTATTGAAAATGTTTGTGAGAATTGATTGATTATGACAATATATTGAAATAATATATTGTGACTGGAATGTAGAAATTTTTTCTTTCCTTTATACTTGGGTTATGTGTTATGAATATTATATTATTCCTGGTAATTTTTTACGTCTATAGGTTGTTACATGATAATCCTAGTGTAGGTGAGCCTAATATAGATCTTCAATGCATTGGGAAATATGATGAAGGTAAACATTAATTTTTCTACTAATATATTTGGGGAATATATTGTGATGGGTAGTCCAAACGCAACTCCCTGTGTAGCTATGAAATATCCAGTGTAATTATGTTATAGATTGCTCAAGTTACCTTTTATGATTTATGATTTATATGAGTTATTCATATAAAAAATTAAATCATGTGGTTTGATAAAGAGATTACGTTCTCTGTGTGAAAAGTATGATTTCATTGATATTCATGTATTGATGTACTAATGTTTTCATTCATTATTATATAATCCTTCCTGAGATTTTTATGCTCATCATATATTTTTCAAATAAAAAATTCTTAAGGAATAAGGAAGGGTACATGAAAAGAATAATTCATGAATATTTATATGAAGAATAGAATTATTTTTTTATTTTGTGGAGTTGTAATTTTTTTTTAAATATTTGATAGAATAAAAGTGTCTACATTATAATATTTGAGATGTAATGTACTAGATATGGACTAATACTGTAAAAGTGTAAACCCAAAATGATCCTCAATAATATTTATTAACTTAATTAAATATTATGTAATGTTTAAGGTTGGGGCATAATAGATTGTAATAATGGTTGGTTTAGAGAACATTTGAGGTTAGGGTTTTATTTATGAAAAGGTTAAATAACCGTAATGGTTATCTTATAAGAATGAATCATAGTTATTTTAGATAAACTTATTCAGTTTAAGATAACCTAAAAATTATATCATATTATTTACCCTCCTCATAAGATAGTAAATGAATAATTTATAGATATACTCACAACAACCATTTTGGTTTTAGAAATTATTTGGATCTAGAATGCACTAAATTTACATGGGATATGAAAGAAATTATACTGGTTTTCGGAAATAGAAACCTAATGAAATGGGGGCTTCATTGAGAACTATTTTGTTTGATCTCAACCAACTATCTAGAGTCATGATTGAACTCTTGAAAATTAGTGATTTCTCTAAGGCCTCATATATGTGAGAAACAAATCCCTTTGAAAAATCATGTAATAATAATAAAGATTAGTTTATTAAAAAACCATTGAGTCCAAGATGTGGAACGAAACACCTAAGAAAATTATTACAAGGTACATGATGATATTTCAGATGTGGTAATGAATTCCATAAAGTAATAAACATCCACTGAAAATGGGAGTGTCTAGTTGACTCATGGAAATGGAATGAAGTTAATTATGAGTGATCAATTGAATGTTTTCAATGTGGTGTTAATGGTCATTATGAAAATATATGTCCTAAGAATAATCTTTGGTTATGGGATCAACAATGCCATAAAAATATATATTTACTAACAACTAATTCAATTCTAATTGAAGATTTGGAATGTAAAAAAGTCTTATAAATGTTATAGATTATTTTTTATCTCATGTTTTGACATTTTGGAATTATAGGAAATTATTGATGATTTTTTATTGGAATGAATTATAAAAGAATAATATGGAAACACATCAATAAATGATCATTACGAATTTTTTATGATTAAGATGTCAACATTTTACGAATTTTAGAGTTATGCTGGATCTATAGATGATTATATGTTTACATGTTTTAATTATAGGATTACATTGGTAGACAACTCTAATATGTATAACCAAGAAGTTTGATATGTGAAAATGATATTCAGGAAATAATTATCTTTTCTTTTGTGGAGATATCTATATATAACCATTTGGGATTATATGTATCATCCCAAGTAAGTAATGAATAATATATATTTTTATCTATGTCGACTAATGAATTAGATAGTGTTTTAGAGGCTTAAAATGAGAATAAATCCAATCTTAAGCATGGAATACACTAATATTTTTAAAAGATTATTTTACTGCCATTTGATGGCAAAACATTTTTAAATCTGACTTTTTAAAATTTTATAAGCTATATTTGTCAAAAGAAACTTATTATTTATTATTGGGACAATGAAATTTACGATGGATAATTTTTTGGTATTTTTCCGATAAAGTTCATTTTTTTAATGAATAGTGTAAATGTTGTATTTTAATTCAAAATCTCTTTTTAATCTTATTTATTTATATGAATAGATTATCTTTTGAATTGGTTTTAAGGTTAAAGTAGAATATATTTTTACCATTTAATCCAATAGTGGTTTTTTCAATTAATTTCACATAGAAATTGGACTTAAACTAGTGTCAATCTTTTGATACTTATTGTTTCATAAAAACACGCTATTTGCTCTGACAGTGGGAATTAATTATTAAATTAATTAATGTAACTTATATGTTTTGAATTTTTTAAAATAGACATCATTTTTTATTTCGGAATATCAAATATAACTTAGGGTGAAGTTTTGATATTTTTCTGAAAAACATCAATTTTTGATGAATAGTTAAACCACTAAGTAGAACTTAAAAACAGTTTTTTTGTTTAAATAAAATTTTACCACCAATGTGTTTTGAATTTCAAAAAAGCCTACATACATGGATGTCATTATGAAGTAAAATGTGGTTCAATGGGATTAAAATTATTTTTTTCTGAATAGTAACTTTTAAGTTTTTAATCGCGATTAGAGGTAATTAGTGTAGTTAACGTAAAAATAATGTTTTAATAATATGAGATGAACTTGAAACGTGTCCTAAACATATTGGATGTGTCATGGCAGACCAAGAAAACCCATGGGTCGATTTTCGGGACCCCATGGAGCCACATGGATAAGATAAAGACATTAATACCTTTTATTTAAATTAAAAGTAAAAATAACACAAACATGAGTTGTTTTAATAAAACAATTTTTACATGGGGCTATACAAGTAATATTTTTGACTATAAATATTCATTTGAAAAATAAAAAGATTTCCTACATCATAGTAGTTTTTTTATAATTTTTAGACATTATATAAATTAAATTATTTATGACACCATGATGATGCAGTGATGACCTCATTATTTAACGATTTAAAAAAATGAAAAGATAATGTAAAATCAAAGCCCTAAACTTGTCAAAAACCTATTTGATGGGTATATTTCTAACCCTTATCACCTTATCCTAGATTTATATCAATGTGGGACCTTTTAAATCCGAATCTCATTTTAAAATAATGTATCATTTCTTTACTTTCCAAGAGTGCCCCTCCTCTCCTCTTATAAAAGGCCCCCACCTCTACCACCTTAACCACACTTCCAAAGCCTTTGGATCGTCCAAACCCTACCCATTATATCTCTCCACATCTCTCTCTAACTCTTAGAAGCCTCACTATGGGCAGAAGTCTTCCCAAGGAAGCCTTTGAGCTCAAATCAAAAAGAGTTACCCGATTTAAATGTAGTGTCTTCTCTTGTGTTCTTATGTTTTATTTTGCTTCTCCAACCCCCTAAACTCTTTTTATTAATTTCTTTTGTAACAAAACCAGTAACTTACATATACTGGGATGTTTTTATAATAATTATTTGAGCTACACTTACACACACCTACATATAATGGTTAAAGAACATACTGTTTCTCTGGATTGCGAATTTTTGCCTCATGAAACGATGATTGTTCAACACTCATATAACACCTTTATAGGTGGACATTAAGATGTAACTATACTTATATATGATATATAATATGTTTATTTTTTACTTAAGCTTCTGTATTTTTCATTTATGGAATACCTTTATGGTTTCCATTATGGTTATACGCGATATCTTCATTTTAGGAAATCCGGACTACCGCCCCCTCAAAGTTATTTGATTCGTTAATGCCATATGTGGGACATATAAAGGATGGATTTAAAGTTATTATATATGAAGTATGTTATATATAAATGATGAATATAATTCTGGAATTAAAATATACATACCCATCATTTAGTTTTAATTCAATTAATATGACATAGAAATGAAAGTAGCGTTCATGCGTATGTACGGATTATCGTCTCCATAAATGGTACTTTTCATTTCTTACCTCTAAATGATAATGTAATATTATAAATACATATATATGCTGGATATATATTATATATACGATATGAAAATCATGAATATCATTCTGTACATAAGGATACTTTGACCACACGAACAACATGTAATTGTAAGAAGTCCACTTTCAACTAAAGAACCAAATATCGACAAAACAAACATTATTAACATAAATGATTACATAATGTTTATAACATGGTAATAAGTGATATTAATTCCATAATTAACTTGAAAAAGGTTCTTAAGAAATTATAAATTAACTCAATTTTATTATTCAGGATGTTAAAGAATGATGGAGTCAAGTCGGACCCGAGGTATGGGACTTCATCTCAATCTCCATTCATTGATCAATATTTTGTTTCATACACAACTTTATTTTATATGGTGTATAAACACCTTTGACTTTTACCATTATTCAAAAGGAATATTATTTATACGAAGTGTTTACTAAACGATAAAAGGGAATGTTTTTGTCGTTAGTATGCGGCGACAACGACTTCTCCACCGCCGTGACCATTCGTTGAGTTTCGGCTTCCTCTACAAGCCATACAATTTTTAAAAGAAAAATAAATACCATGTTTTACTTTTCATTTTTTTTGGTATTGAAAATGGTTTTCATAATGTTTTTTATATCAATGTGTTGTATTAATATCTTGTGATTGAAATGGGGAAATGTTATGTTTCCTTTGTGCATGTATTATGTGGTACGATTATGTTACGGTTCTTGGGAATTGTGATGAAGACAGGTGGTTTCGTGATAAACTAAGGGAGTGTGAGCCCGATATAGCTCTCCAATTCATTGGGTAACTCGAATGAGTTAAACGTTAAGGTTTCTCCGAAGATATTTAGGGAATATACTGTGATGGGTATTCCAAACGTAACCAAGAGGGTTACTCCCTACATAAGAATGTTATGAATGACTCAAGTTACCTTTATGTCTTATGATTTCTATGATATATTAATGATTTTATGAGTTATGTTAAAGTTCTTTATGATTTATGAGTACAGTATGATTTCATTGATTATTGTGTATACATGTACTCATGTTTCCTTTCCATATTTTTATATCCCTTACTGAGATTGTTATGCTCTTCCGAAGTTTTTGAAATGTTTTTCCCAAGTCAAGGGAAGGGTACTTCATATGATGGTAATGTCAAGGAAGTGTCAAGAAAGAATCCTTGTTTTATTTTAAATATGTTTTCGTTTATGGGAAAAAAATGAATACCATCTTTTATTGTAACCACTTTGTTTAAATGTGGGATGTAATGTAAGTTTTATGATCTAATTCTCTAAAACTCTAAACCTGAAAATATCCTCAATGTGTAATATTTTAATAACTCAAGGTTAAGTAAGGTTTAAGGCTGTGGCCTTATAGTTGGAATCAGAGGTCGGTTTAGATAACTTTAGGAGTTGGAATTTTATTAAATGATTATCCAAAAATATTTTTTTATAGTCAAATGGAAATGACATAGCATTTGAAGATTACCATGTTGCTTCATCTAAGACATGTTTTTTCAGAATGATTTTCCACAGAGGAAACAGGGAAGCAGTGCTAGGAAGGCATACAGAAGGAAATAACCTTCCGAATCAGCATCCTGAGATGGTCGGAATTGGAAATGAACAGTTTTTTGCAGTAATGGAAAAGTTGACTCAAGCGATAAATGGTGGTGGTATCCATTCCTGAGATCAGCCAGATCAACCCCAGAGGAACATGTCAGTGGTGGAACATTTCATGAGGCAACATCCCCCATCATTCCGAGGATCATCTGACTCTGTGTTACATGAAGGGTGGATTAAAGCACTGGAGAGGTTTTTTGATGTGATGGGGAGTTCAGACATTCAAAAGGTTAGTATTTATATTTACCGTTTGGAGGGTGAAGCCGATCAATGGTGGTCTATGGTTAAAAATATCAGGGATGCTGATGAGATTGATGCTCTCGACTGGGATGAATTCAAAGGTATGTTTCTTGATAAGTATTTTCCTAAGGTTGTTTGACATAGGATGAAAAAACAATTCTTGGAATTGAGGCAAGAGGAAGACTCAGTGGCTGCCTATGAAGAAAGGTTCACTCGATTGGAAAGGTATGCTTCAAATTTTATCAGAGACCTTGATAGTAAAATCAATCATTTTTACTCAAGATTAAATCCAAAATATCAAAGGGAATTGTATTCTCGTGTGTTTAAAAGTTATAAAAAGTTTGTTCGATGTGATAAGAAGGTGAAAATGGAGTTTTCCGATGATCATGTGTTCCATAACAACCAGCATAAGAAGAGACCGAGGTGGCAGGAGAAAGGAAAGAATTCTCCAAAAAGGCATGACAGTAAGAAAACTATGTTTCCAGTTTGTGATAAATGTGGTAAAAGGCATGCTGGGGAATGTCTTCTGAATTCTGGAAAGTGCTATCGACGTGGTAAGATGGGACATAAGGCTCATGATTGCACTGAAAAAGATCAAGGTGATGGTAAGTAAAAATTTGATTTACAGTTCGTGAAATGTTTTAAGTTCAATTAGATGGGTCACTATGCAAACGAGTGTCCGACAAAGAGCTTGAGTGATGGGAAGCAGTTAGACTACAAGCAGAAAGGGGTGGTGTAATCCATTGCAACTACTTCAGCATATGTCGGGACATCAAATGAAGTTGTATCAGGTACTATGTTTTTTTTCATATTATGACAGTGTGTTGTTTGATTCGGGGTCTACACATTCTTTCATCTCTGAAAACGTTTCTAGTAAAATGGGAATAACATCTCACGAAATGACTCCAGAACTTGTGGTAAAAACACCTGGTGGAAATTTTGAGGCAAAAAGAATTCATAAGAATCTTCATATCCTTATCCGTGGAAAGAACCTACTTGTGAACCTTATTGTTTTACCTTTAGTAGAGTTTGATGTTATCCTGGTTATGGATTGGCTCTCTATTTTCCATGCTAAGATTGACAGTAGGGCTAAATAAGTTTATTTTCAGAAAGACATTCAGTTTGTGTACAAGAATGAACCCTTACTGTTGATAACATGTCAAGAGGCCAAGAACCTTGTAAAAGATGGAAATGAATTTTACCTTGCACACATCGTTGAAAATAAAGGAACTCTTCATATTAATTATTTGCCAGTGGTAAATGAGAATCCTGATGTTTTTTCAGATGAGTTTCCTGGAATAATATTAGATCAAGAAGTTTAATTTACTGTTGACGTAGTTCCTGATGCTAAGCCAATTTCAAAACCCCCTTATCGAATGGCTCAAATTGAACTTTTAGAGTTGAAGGAGCAATTGCATGATTTATTAGGGAAATGTTTCATTCGACCTAGCACATCACCATGGGGTGCTCCTATTTTATTTGTTAAAAAGAAAGATGGTTCTATGAGACATTGCATTGATTATAGAGCCTTGAATAACATCACTATAAAGAACAAATATCCTTTGCCTCACATCGATGATTTGTTTGATCAGCTCCAGGGAGCTCAGTATTTTTCAACAATTGACCTGAGATAGGGGTACCATCAGTTGAAGGTAATGGAAGCAGATATTTCGAAGACCATGTTCCGTATATGATATGGCCATCATGAATTTGTAGTAATGCCTTTTGGGCTAACCAATGCACCTTCTGTATTCATGGACTTAATGAATAGAATTTTCCAAGAGTTCTTGGATAAGTTTTTGGTGGTTTTCATTGATGATATTTTGGTGTTTTATAAAAGTAACGAGGAGAATGAAATACATTTAAGGGTTATTTTGAATACCTTAAAAGAAAAAAAATTGTATAGGAAATTCTGGATGTGTCAGTTTTGGTTGCAAAAAATTTCTTTCTTTGGTCACATTGTCTCTAAAGATGGGATAACTGTTGATCCTGCAAAAACAAAGGTTGTTGAAGAATGGCCAAGACCCACAAATGTAACTGATATTCGTAGCTTCCTTGGTTTGGCAGGCCATTACCCAAGGGTTGTTAGAAAGTTTTCATGGTTATCTAGTCCATTGACTAAGCTAACTCGGAAGGGTGTTATGTTTATCTGGACAAAAGAATGTGATGATTGTTTATAGGAATTAAAAAGAAAATTGGTGAATGCTCCAGTTTTGGAACTACCTTCCAGGAATGGGGAGTTTGTTATCTACAGTGATGCTTCATTGAAAGGACTTGGTTACGTCCTAATGCAGAATGATCAGGTAATTGCTTATGTTTCACGAAAGTTGAAAACTCATGTGGTAAATTATCCTACACATGATTTGGAATTAGCTGCTGTTGTTTTCGCTTTAAAAATTTGGAGGCATCATTTGTTTGGAGTAACGTGTGAAATATATACCGATCACAAAAGATTAAAGTATATATTCAATCATAAAGGATTGAACATGAGACATAGGAGATGGCTAGAATTAATCAAGGATTATGATTGTACAATTAATTACCATCCAGGAAAAGCAAATAAAGTGGCATATGCTTTGAGTCGAAAAAGTAATGCTTCATTAGCAATGTTGCATTTCGAACGTGATCCTTTGGTTAAGGATTTGATGAAATTTGGAATAGATGTTGTTGGTGTAGGATGTCCTTCTGTTTTGTTTTAGGTATCAGTGAAATCTTCTCTATCAGACACAATTAAGCAAGCACAGAAGCAAGAAAGTGATTTGGAGAAAAATGTAGAGCTGGTTCAGAAGGGTAATTTGCATGAATTCAATATTGATAATGATTTTGCTTTGAGATTTGGGAAGAGATTGTGTGTGTCGTGTGATTCACAGATGAAGAGAGACTTGTTATGTGAAGCTCATAGTTCTCCGTTTTCAGTTCATCCTGGTAGTACTTAGATGTACAGAGATCTTCGGGAGTATTACTGGTTGGATGGAATGAAAATGGATATTGCCGATTTTACTGTGAAGTGTTTGACTTGTCAACAGGTTAAAGTAGAGAGGTAGTTACCTAAAGGGAGGCTTCAGCTTTTACCAGCACCAGAATGGAAATGGGAGAATATATCCATGGACGTCGTTTTGGGATTTCCGAAGACACCTCGAGGTAATAATGCAATATAGGTTAATGTTTATCGATTGACTAAATCTGCTCATTTCCTTGCAATACGAGATACTTTTTCCCTAGATCAACATTACCGTTTGTATCTTAAAGAGGTAGTCAGGTTACATGGAGTTCCTCTCTCCATTGTATCTGATCGTGATCCCAGGTTTACATCTATCTTTTGGAAAGGCCTTCAGAAGTTGTTGGGTACTGAATTAAGTTTTAGTACATCTTTTCATCCTCAATAAGATTGTAAATCAGAACGAACAATTCAGAATTTGGAAGATATGATACGTGCTTGGTCGATGGACTATTAGGGAAGTTGGGGCCAACATCTTTCTTTGGTTGAGTTTTCATATAATATCAGTTTTATTCCAGTATACAGATGGCACCATTTGAGGCGTTATATGGGAAGCGGTGTCGAACTCCAGCTTTCTGGGATGAAGTGGGTGAAAGGAAGCTGATGGTACTAGAATTGGTAGAAGAGTTGGCATAAAAAGTTCAGTTGATTCATAAACACATGAGAATAGCTAAGAGCAGATAGAAAATTTCTGCTGACAACTAGAGTAAGGATCTATCTTTCGAGGTAGGTGATCATGTTTTTCTCAAAGTCTCACCATGGAAAAGTGTGATGCGATTTGGTAAGAATGGAAAGATGATTCCAAGGATCATTGGACCATATGAAATTCTATAGAGAGTTAGAGCAGTTGCTTACCGAGTGTCATTACCTCCAAGTTTATCTCAAGTACACAATGGTTTTCATGTTTCAATGTTATGGAAGTACATGCCAGATCCATCTCATGTTTTGAGTCCAGAGGTAGTTCAGCTGGAAAAGAATCTATCTTATGAGAAACAATCGGTCCAGATTCTTGACCATAGAGGGAAAGTGTTACGGAATAAGGTGATTTATCGGCTTATGGTTTTGTGGAAAAACCACATGATTGAAGAGGCAACATGGGAATCTGAAAATGCAATGTGGGCTAAATACCCCCACTTATTCGATAAGTAAATAAATTGTGGGGACACAATTTTCAAAAGGGGGGAAGGATTTAACATCCCAAGTAAGAAATGGATAATATATATTTTTATCTATGTTTACTAATGAATTAGATAGTGTTTTAGAGGCTTAAAATGAGAATAAATCCAATCTTAAGCCTGGAATACAATAATATTTTTAAAAGAGTGTTTCACTGCCTTTTGATGGAAAACTATTTTTAAATCTATCATTTCACAATTTTATAAGCTATACTTGTCAAAATAATCTTATTATTTATGATTGGGACATTGAAATTTACGATGGATAATTTTTTGGAATTTTTCCGATAAAGTTCATTTTTTTAATGAATAGTGAAAAATGCTGTATTTTAATTCAAAACACCTTTTTAATCTAATTTATTTATATGATTAGATTATCTTTTTAATTGGTTTTAAAGTTAAAGTAGAATATATTTTTACCATTTAATCCAATAGTGGTTGTTTTAATTAATTTCACCTAGAAATTGGACTTAACTAGTGTCAATCTTTTGATACTTATTGTTTCATTAAAACACGCTATTTGCTCTGACAGTGGGAATTAATTATTAAATTAATTAATGTAACATATATGTTTTGAGTTTTGTAAAATAGAAATCATTTCTAAATTAGGAATATCAAATATATCTTAGGGTGATGTTTTGGTATTTTTCTGAAAAACATCAATTTTTGATGAATAGTGAAACCACTAAGTGGTACTTAAAAAACTAATTGTTTGTTTAAATAAAATTTTACCACCTCTATGTTTTGAATTTCAAAAAAATCTGAAATACATGGTAGTCAATTAGAAGTAAAATGTGGTTCAATGAGATTAAAATAATTTTTTGGTGAATAGTAACTTTTAAGTTTTAAATCGTGATTATAGGTAATTAGTGTGGTTTAAGGTAAAAATAATGTTTTAATAATATGAGATGAACTTGACACATGTCCTACCCTTATTTGATGTGTCATGGCCGACCATGAAAACCCATGGATCGATTTTTGGGACCCCATGAAGCCACTTGTGTTAGATAAATACATTAATTCCTTTTATTTAATGTAAAAGTAAAAATGACACAAACATTAGTTGTTTTACTAAAAAAAATTACATGGGGTTATGAAAGTCATATTTTTTATTATAAATAGTCATTGGAAAGATAAAAATATTTCTTACATAATAGTATTTTTTTATAATTTTTATACATTGAATAAATAAAATTATTTATGACACCATGATGATGCATCAATGACCTCATTATTTAACGATTTAAATAAAATGAAAAGATAATGTAAACTCTAAGACCTAAACATGTCAAAAACCTATTGGATGGGTATATTTCGAACCCTTATCGACTTATCCTCGAATTATATCAATGTGGGACCTTTTAAATCCGAAACACATTTTAAAATAAAGTAACATTTCTTTACTTTCCAAGAGTTCCCCTCCTCTCCTCTTATAAAAGGCCCCCACCTCTACCACCATACCCACACTTACAAAGCCTTTGGCTCGGCCAACCCCTTCCCATTTTGTCTCTTCACATCCCTCTCTAAATATTAGAAGCCTAACTT
The DNA here is from genome assembly GCA_963277665.1 of Viscum album. NCBI lineage: Eukaryota > Viridiplantae > Streptophyta > Magnoliopsida > Santalales > Viscaceae > Viscum > Viscum album. The sequence goes on along the minus strand of OY728127.1, from coordinate 2,100,193,018 downwards.
TGGGCAGAAGTCTTTTCAAGGAAGCCTTTGAGCTCAAATGAAAAAGAGTTACCTGATTTAAAGGTAGTGTCTTCTCTTATGTTCTTATGTTTTATTTTGCTTCACCAACCCCCTAAACTCTTTTTATTAATTTATTTTGTAACAAAACTAGTATCTTAGATATACTAGGATGTTTTTATAAGATGTATTCGAGCTAAACTTACACACACCTACATCTAATGGTTAAAGAACATACTGTTTCTGTGGATGGTAAAATTCTACCTCACAAAACGATGATTGTTCAACACTCATATAACATCTTTAAAGGTGTCCATTAAGATGAAACTATACTTATATATGATATATAATATGTTTATTTTTTACTTAAGCTTCTTTATTTTTCATTTATGGTATACCATTATGTATTCCATTATGGGTATACGCGATATCTTCAATTTAGGAAGTGCGGACTACCGCCCCCTCAATGTGAATTGATTCGTTAATGCCATATGTGGGACGTATAAACTATGGATTTAAAGTTATGATATATAATTTATGTATCATATAAATGATGAATATTATTATGGAATTAAAATATACATACCCATAATTTAGTTTTAATTCCATTAACATGACATAGAAATTGAAGTAGTGTTCATGCGTACGTACGACTTACCATCTCCATGAACGGTGCATTTCATTTCATACCTCTAAATGATTATGTCATATTATAAATACATGTATATAATGTATATATATGATATATATGATATCCAAATCATGAATATCATTCTGTATATAATGATCCTTTGACCACACGAACAACATGTAATTGTAAGAAGTCCACTTTCGACTTAAGAAACAAATATCGAAAAAACAAAAATTATTAACTTAAATGATTACATAATGTTTATAACTTGGTAATAAGTGATATAAAAGTCATAATGAACTTGAAAAAGGTTCTTATGAAAGTATAAATTAACACAATTTTATTGTTCAGGATGTTAATGAATGATCGAGTCACGTCGGACCTGAGGTGTGGGACTTTGTCTCAATCTCCATTCATTGAGGCATATTTTGTTTTATACACAACTTTCTTTTATATGGTGTATAAATACCTTTGACTTTTACATTTATTCAAAAGGAATCTTTTTTATACGAAGTGTTTACTAAATGACAAAAGGTAATGTTTTTTGTCATACGTAAGCGGCGACAACGACTTCTTCGCCTCTGTGACCATTCATTGAGTTTCGGCTTCCTCTACAAGCCATGCCGTTTTTTAAAAGAAAAACAAATACCATGTTTTACTTTTCTTTTATTTTGGTATTGAAAATGGTTTTCATAATGTTTTTATACCAATGTGTTGTATTGATATCTTGTGATTGAAATGTCGAAATGATATGTTTCCTTTATGGATGTATTATGTGGTACGATTATGTTATGGTTCTTGGGAATTATTTTGATGATGGTTGGTTCCATGATAAACTAAGGGTGGGTGGGCCCGATATAGATCTCCAATGAATTGGGTAACCCAAAGGAGTGAAACGTTAAGTTTTCTCCAAAGAGATTTAAGGAATATACTGTGATGGGTATTCCAAACGTAACCAAGAGGGTTACTCCCTACGTAAGAATGTTATGAATGCCTCAAGTTACCTTTATGACTTATGATTTCTATGATTTATTCATGATTTGATGAGGTATGTTAAAGTGCTTATTTTTTAGGAGTAGAGTATGATTTCATTGATTCTTATGTATACATGTACTCAGGTTTCCTCTCCATATTTTCATATCCCTTACTGAGCTTTTTATTCTCATCCCATGTTTTTGAAATGTTTTTCACAGGTCAAGGGAAGGGTACATGATATGATGATAATGTCAAGGAAGAGTCAATAAAGAATCCATGTTTTATTTTAAATATGTTTCCGTTGATGGGAAAAAATTAATACCATCATTTATTGTAACCACTTTTATTAAATGTGGGATGTTATGCCAGTTTTTTGATCTAATTCTCTAAAACTCTAAACCTGAAAAGATCCTCAATGTGTAATCTTGTAATAACTCCAGATTTAGTAAGGTTTAAGGCTGGGGCCTTATATTATATGAACTTATAAATTGAGGCAATTATAGGTTATTAATTATGGTGATGAAAATGTGAGGTATAAGGTAACATTGGAGTCTACAATATTTTATGGTAATTTTTGAAGAATTTATCTCATTTTTTGGGAATTTTATAACATTATAAAGTTTTTGAATATGGAAAACATGTAGACCGTGTGACAACCCTTCATGTCAGACAATGATGTTGGAATCAAACTAACAACAAAAGTACTTCTCGAATTTATCACCTACCATGAGACTACATGAAGCCCGTAGTTAGTATGACTAATTATTTATAGTTAAACGATTTTGTGGATCAATAATATGTGGATTTTGGTAACTTATGTTCTATGAAATTAATATACTTATTATAGGAAAATGATTTGGTGATTATCTGATAAATGTTATTTTGGAAGGTGTTTGCTCTTTTAGGTACACTACATTCTTAAGGAAAATAGAATACTATAGGATTTCTAATGTGGAGTAATTGTTGAAATATTATTTTGGAAGAATATATGTTCTTATTTTTTACATATAGCGATTTGGGTTATTTTTGGAAATGATTATCCTATCATAGAGAATATTGGATTAAGTTAATTTCCCTTTAGTATGATACTTTATGATTAGTTGAAGTTAGTTGGAGATAAATGGTAAGATTTACCATAGAAGAGTATATGATAAAATCCTCCCGAGTTATGGGTTTCAATTGCACTATAGATTACATTGAATTGTGTTATGTAAAATTGTGTATTGAATGGTATTTGTTAAACATTGGTTTTTTGTTTGTAGAATTTTGGAGATAAATAGAAGTATTTCTTTTTATAATGTATTATTCTTTTTTGGGATTATGTTATCTTTTACAAACCATTTAGTTTTTGGTTAATGAATAAATACATGGGAAATGTACAGAAATTTTTTTGTGGATTATGTGATTCCCTATAAGTAGATTCCAGCACATCAGGGGTGACTATGTTTGCATGAATACTCATAATTTATAGAAAATATGAGTTTGTAATAGAAATTTATTAAAGCCTGAAACTCTACTTGAAAGGTAAGTATATTTCCATAGGTAATTAGTCAATATGATAAATAATTTTCTCAACAATATGAAAATTAAGATAAAACAAAAAACTTGTCCATTCAATTTTCCCACTATGAAGTGAAATAACATTTAAAAAATCACATGTTTGGGTTTTATGGTGGTTAGCATTCTCAGGATCAGGTTTTCTATTACTATCCATTAGAACACGATGGTTAGTTTTCTCTTCCATATAAATGTTTTAATGGAGTTATATTATGTTTAATATTGGGGGATAATTGTAATTCTCTTTATTTCATCGATATTTATTGTTTTGTTGACTCTTTCTATGATGGGGGACTTTCAATGAAGTTTCTGAGACAAAATTTTAATATTGCGATGATAAAAAATTCAAAAAGGGGGGATGGATATAATGACCCAGGTATTTATAGAATAGTACATTTTAATATAAATTAATATTTATGAATATGATATTAATATTATGTTAAAGAGTAATCTTTTTCGGATATCAAACTCGGCACGGAACAATGAGTTGCTTTGAAATCTTACGTTTCACACAACATTGAGTTATACAAAAAAATATAATAACATGATTATTTTTAATTTTTTTAATTAATAACTATTTTATTTTGGTTAATGAACATAACTAACTATATTATGATTAAATTTTTTTGTTAAATGTATTTACATTTATCCAAATAATTTTAGAGCCTTAAAATAAGAATGATTCCCATTTTAAGCATGAAAAACAATATTTTCTTAAAAGATTATTTTAATACGTTTTAAGGGAGAACAATTTTTAAATAATTTTTTTGTCACTTATATATGTTCTATTATACTAAATAATATTTTTCATTATAATGGTAACACTAAAATTTATATTGAAATAAATTCTGGTATTTTTTGGATAAACCTCATTTTTTTAATGAATAATGAATAATACTGCATTTAAATTCGAAACATCATTTTTATATAATTTATTTATATAGTTAGATTTAACAATTTATTGGTTTTATAGTATAATAGGATTATATTTTTTTTATTTCTTCCAATTCTGGTCATTGGAAGTTAATTAATATTTTAATTGGACATAAACATAGGACAATCTTTGGATAATTATTACTTCTGAAAATACCTTTTTTGGTTTTGACAAGGCAATTATTTTTAAATTAATGACTGAAACATATTTATTATTAATTTTGTAAAATGGATTCTATATTTGGAATCATGGTTTCTCAATTGTGTAAATAGATACTTTTTATCTTTAGAGATTATCAATAGTAACTTTAGTAAATATTTTATTTAACATTATTAATGGGTAAATCTGGTATATAACATTGAAAAGAATTATTATAATAATCTTTGACCATCATATATCATGTCCTAACCCTATTTAATGAGATAGTTCTGACCATTTGAATCCTTGGGTGAATTTTATGACTCCATGGAGCAACTTTAATGTAAAAATGTCATTTCATTTCTTTAAATTTAATGTTAAGCAAAATATACCCTAAACATGTATCTTTTACTAACAAAATAATATGGGTATATATAAGAGATATCTTAGACTATATATAGTCATTATAAAGATAAAAATATTTAGTACATCATGGAATTTTATGTATTTTTTTATCAATAAAATAAATGATTTTATTTAAGACATAATGATGATGTTGTGATTACCTTATTAATGAATGATTTAAATAAATGAGATTCTAAAAATTTAAAAAAAAATTATTTTTAATGTTTTTAGGTCATCCTAAAATATTATGGATTAGTATGACCAATTTTATTAGAATTAAATAGTATTATTTTAATGAATAATTTTGTTATATATTTTTAAAATGTCATGATATAAATAGTAAAAAAATACATAATTATGTTTTTAAAAACAATATCTATTTTAATAAATGATATAATTGTCCAAAAAATATATAATTTGGCCAAATTAATTATATAAGGTTCAAAATGTCATAAATAACCACTTTATGTTCTATTGTATTTTTACTGTAAATATATTAACCATGTAGTATAATTATACAAGATGTCATTGTATGTGTTAAATTAGTTTACTAAGGGTTAATGCTAAAAGATAAGATTAAATATGTGACATAGACATTTGAAAAAATTATTAGTTGAGAGGTTTTTGGCCCATTATAATCATATCATTGAAATAAATGTCTTTGGGATCTTTTGTAATGAATTTTATTTGAAATTAAATTAATACATTCAATCTTTCATAAAGTGCCCCTCCACTTTATTATAAAAGGGAAACCCCTCAAACCCTTACTCACACCTCTCATGACCCCTTAGATCATCCAAACTATTCCAAAATAATATCCCAATACCCATATATTATTCCATGAATCCTTACCATGTATATACAGAATCTCACGAAGGCCTTTTAGCTTAAATCAAACGAAGTTACCCGATTTAAGGTAATGTGTTCTCAAAAGATTTTTCCCCTTCCCCAACCCCATAAAATATTCATATACAATTATTTTATTAAAATAACAGTATATTAAATATACTATGTGTTTTTATTCCATGTATTAGACAACCACTCACAGACACCTCCATCTATGGGATTTAGAACATATTTTTTCTGTTGACGGCGACCTAATGTCTCACAAAACGATGATCGTTCAACTATCTCCTACCACCTCTCATGGTGGAAATTATGACGTCACTATATTTATATATGATACATTTTATTTTTATACTGTCTCTATTATTCTTAAATTTTAATTTAAAATATACCTTTAGGAATTTCATGATGTGTGAACATCATAATTTTATTTGACAAAATGAGGACTACTGCCCCATCAAGGTGACATGAATCATTCATGCCATACATGGTACATATTAAATATGGAATTAATGAAAATATGTAAAATATATAGAATATGATATTATAATGGAATGATAATATAAATATTTATCACTTTATTCATTCCTTTAAAAATTATAAAGAAATGAAAATAACATTCGTGAGTACGTAGGGCTTACAGTCTCCCTGAATGATGCATTTCATTTCTTATCTCCAAATGTTGTAGACTATTCTAAATAATTATATACTATAACTAAATAAATATATATGATATATTTATGAGATTTAAATCATTAATACTATTTTTACGATAATGTGATTTTGGCCAAATAGACAACTGTAATTATGACAAGTACATTTTCGACTCAAGTACACATTATTAAAAAATGACCGATATTAACTTAAATAATTCGTTAAATTTTATAACATGGAAACAAGTGATATAAATGTAATAATAAACATGAAATTTTTTCTTATGAAAATAGAAATTTAATTATTTTTATCATTCAGGACGAATAAGGAACATACCTGATGAATCAAACTCAAGGTAAGGGAATCTTTCACCATCAACTTTTAGTCAAAGGAATTTTTTATGTCATGTATTTTAATTTAAATTTTAAAATTTTGAGATATGTTCATCTATATCCATATTTTTATCCATTTTATGACCAAATACATAGGGAACCAATAGTCTCTCATCAACTCAATTTCTGAATTTTTAAGTGATGTTGTTTTGCGGCTGAATTTTTGTAAGGGAAATTCTAAACTCAATTTCATCTCATGGAGTTTTATGCTTAAATACATGATTATATTACACCATGATCATGCATGGTATAACTATTTATTTATTAATGTTATAAATTACACTTCCCTATATGTGGATATACTATTTTTACACATAGTCCCAGCATGGATAAATTCTTCAGTCATTTTTATGATCTTAGTAAGAGAAATATTAACTAAATCTCTATTCATTGAGATAAATATATAATAAATTGGATTTGTTTTTCTAGGTGTGTGTTTTAGTTACCTATAATATTTTTACAAGTAATATCCTCTTATATTGGGTGTATTTATATTTTTCACACATAATTATTTTGTTGATTCATCCTTAATATAGTGATAAGATCATTTTAAGGGGCATTGTCTCAATATCTATTCATTGATGCATATTTTGATTTATACACAACCTTATTGTATATGGTGTGTAACCCCCTTGTAATATTAATTTCATTCAAAGGTAATATTTTCTCTATGAATCATTTTAATAAATGAAAAAAAGAATGTTTCTTTTTAATATAAATGGTTAGAATGCCCTTTCCTCATAAAGGAGAAATATTAGATACTTGGATTCCTTAACAATTTGTGAAATTTTTAAAAGGAAAATAAATACCATATAACTTTTATGTATTTTGGTTTTGAAAATGGATTTTATATTGGATAGATTATGTCAATATATTGAAATAATACATTGTGATTTCTATTTACAAATGTTTTCTTTTCATTATGACTATGTTATTTGTTATGATTATGTTATGGTTCATGGGAATTTTTTACGTATAATTGTGGTTTCCTGATAACCCAATGGTTGGTGAGCCTAACATATCTCTTAAATTCAATCGATAAAATGATGAAGGTAAAAATTAATGTTCCTCTTAAGATAATTATGGAATATATCATGACTGGCACTCTAACATAACTCAAAATGTAGCAAGGAAAGCTACGGTGTATGTATGTTATGGATTCCAAATGTTACCTTTATGATTTCTGATTTATATGAGTTATTCATAAATAATATTATTTCATGATATCAGTTAAATTTTTTTTTTCTGAGTAAAAATTAAGATATCATTTATTTTAATGTATTAATGGACTAATGTTTTCATTCATTATTTTATAACCCATGATGATATTTTTATGTTCGTCCCATGTTTTTTGAAATATTAATCATAGGGAAAAAGGAACGGTAATAGAAAATAATATTTCATGTTTATTTTTATCATGAAAATAAATGTTGTTTTATTTTAAGGGTTTTTATTTTTGTGAATTTTTTTTGATAGAGTTAAAGTGTCATCATTGTAATATTTTGGATGTAATGTTATAGTTATGCAATAATTCTCTAAAACTCTAAACATAAAATGATCCTCAATGGGAATTATTAACCTCATTCACCATTACTTAATGTTTAAGGCTAGGGACTTATGATACCCTTGTTATCTATAAGTGGAATAACATATGTATATACAAAATAACCAAATTTTATTAAAATATCTAGACAAACTAGAATCAGTAGATTTAAAAAATAGGAATACACTATTCGATAAAATATAGTAGATATTCCATGTCGAGTACATGTAAATTGTCGAATGAAATACTAGATTAATAAAAACTAACTCTAACATGTGGTTCCCGACACCGTGTTTGGTTCCCTCATCGAATATCATAATGGACTCATCCATCCAAAATATGATTCTTGCCCTTATCATATCCTAAAAAAATATAGTCTTTCAGGTACTAATATGGGAGAACATATATGTTTTTAGTAGATCTCATTAGGCCACTACAAACAATGTCTAAAAAAATATCCAATCATTAATTGTGTATATAGTTATATAATGAATAAATTACCATTAACAAGGTAAATAGTTTATATAATCAATCATGGATTATTTGAAAACATAACATCAGGGGTTCTGGAGGACACCTAAAATATCATTACCAACATAATTTGGACTATCCCCAATGGATATCACATTTCATAGTATAACAATTATCATTTATTTTTTCATTTCAATTCATATCACAACCAATTTGAATAATAGTATACTTGAAATCTAATGGTTCCAAAACATCCTTTCTAACGCCTTGTGGGTATTTGGGGCCTGATCCTCTATTATGCACAACAATATCACATTGGTATTTTGAACTATAGTCTTTGTCCCATACTTTGTATCTCATGTGGGTATTTGGTGCATCAATCCATGTCCCGCCACTCATTTTATACATATGGGTATTCAGAGCCTCAATACATGTCCCACATTCATTTTCAAATATGTGTATTTATAGCCTCAATCCATCTCCCACAATCGAATATCAATCTACCAAATGAGAATAATGTATATTATATCAATCAATGTTTATCAATATTAAACCAATTTTATTTCTTTATTCTCAACATGTTATACAATTATAATTATCAAAAAAATTATGGTTCAAAACTTTATTCAAATTTAATAATAAGACAAATTAATCATTGAACAGATTTACAATTTTAAAATCATATGACCCATTAACCCATTATGGAAAAATAAACAATATAATAATATCCATTTTTAGGTCATTCATTATCAGATTAATTAACCAATCACACATTCACAATTTCCCATCAATTCAATAATCACAATATTATATTTATTAAGTGACTAATTAATTAATCTAGATTCAAAATCACAACATTCCATTAATTAAATAACCATTAAATCAATCCATTTCCACAAATATCTGAAAAACAATTTCCCAAAATTCAATTTTCCTATATTCAACTCATTATGTAATCACAAGATGATAGTTTAATCAATTCCATGATTCGATAAATTTATTAATCAATTAATTTATTAAATTAAATAATCAATTTTCAAATGTGATAGTTGAAATTTCACAATACATAAATTTAATAGTAATTCAAGTCTTGTGTAATTCAATTTATAGAACACACTGTAAGATTTATTTTGAATGATTTCCAATAAAAATCCAAAATTGAAGTTGAACAACCAAATTCACAATAAAGATCATGATCCAGATACAAAACCTAGATCCCATATAAAAATATTAGATCTATGAAAACCACGATCTATATCGATTAATTATAGAGTAAAACATCCCTACAAAGGATGAGAGAAAAAGGAGGATATATATGAAACAAATCTCAATGATGATTTTATTATTGGGAGAGGTATAGATTATCATGTTATGCTTTGAATTGTGATGAATGGAAGTTGGAAGGCTTTGTAATCCATTTGGGATGCAAAAAATTTGATATAAATCATTTTCTATGCAGTTGGGTCTAAAAATGGGTGAAATATATTGGGTGGAGGTCATTATTTATTTTTTATTTTTTGGTGTCTAAAATTCCTCAAAAAAAGGTTTCTTGTATGGGCTGCACAGTTTCCGTATAACACTATGCCTAACCATGAAAATCCTCAAAATGAGTTTCATGGTTAATATTAGAAGAGATAACCTCTTGAAATAACATGTGCCGATCGTGTGAATCTATTCTATTTGGATACACTTGGTTTCTGGGACTGGGCACACCGTTTGGGTATACAATTCCCAAACCATTCACATCCCTCTTTCTTTCAAAATTATCTATTTCTCCAAAAAACACTCAACGGTAATTCCGAGACAATATATAAATAAAATAATGAAAATGTGTACCAAAATGTATCTCGATACATTAACATAAATCTTCAAGACCATATTGGGTATCATTTTATATTTCAGTAAAATTATAATCTTTGAAATCACAATAAAAACGATGGCTTTTACAATGATGAATACAAAATTTTTCAGAAACCCATTTTCTTGATTTTGTTTTTCTAATAATTAAATATGATATACTAATAATAGTGTTGTGTTAAATGTTTCAATGTATAATTTTCATTTATTATGTCAATAATTTGGGTGATAATGTTTTTGGCATAAATAAATTTAATTTCTATTTTAATTTTTATGTTAGATGAAATCTATGTTATTTCCATGTGTTATTTATGAAAAAATAATGAATTACATTTCATTGATATTTAAAACACATATTATCTACATTATTCTATATTAAAATTGAGTTATTTCCCCTTTTAGTGTGTTATTAAAAATATTTTATTTCCCTTTGTTCTTTATATTATTATTAATAAATGCCACGAATCCCATTTTCATTTTATTATCTATTTTATAAGGTGGTGATTGTTTTCAAATGGATAAAATGTATCGATTAGTAGGTGGGTTGGACCTATATCCCCCTTTAATATTATATTTAAATTATTATATATAATTATATATAAATTTATTATAAATTGTTTTTAATGTTGTTAGGGTCATATCTTGGGAATGTGATCATATTTTTTTATACTCATAACATTACAAATGAATAGGTATACAGGTAGCCATGTCAACATATCTATGAAAATTTATTCTTATGACTATGGGAGATCTATTCCTATGTTCTTGAACTATGTTATATTTTTTATTTTATCATTTAAAGGTAAAATAGTTATTTTTTCATTTATTGACCTTTGAAATCATATATTATAATTAATCATGATTTTAACATATTTATGATCTAATACTTATAGAATTTATTAGGTTATACCTTATTGAGTTATTTATCTAATCCCTTATTATTTTTTAACTTCGCCACTATATGAAGATGAGTATATCAAATTTGATAGGATGGAAATGGTGTAAACTAGCATTATTATGCAGAAATTATCCAATGTCGAGTAAATTAATATGTTTATATACATAATTGAAATGATAAAAATATATATAAGTCATCAGGATGAATGATTTATTCTAGGATGTATTTTTTAAATCGTTTGATTATCTTATTTTTAGTGAAATTTTTATAAAATGTCAAATTAGTTATACCCTCATATGGGTGGGTGATATTTCATGATTTTAAATTACCTGATTGATGAGATGTTGTTGAGTAGAGTAGTGGATAAATCAATGGTGTTTCTAAATTTTTTTAATGTGTACCATGAAATTACTTATTGGGGATGTTTTTTAACACCATAATATTGAAAATGAGATCAATATATTGTTTTATCTTAGTGTCACATTGTTATTGATAAATTCAAATAATGTGGTGACTTTATTATAGTGAGAGATATAGAATAATATTGAAAATATTATATAATGGGGATTTATTTTTTCAATGAATTAACATATAGTGATAATTATTTATTTTTGATGATGCAATATTGTTATTTTGAATATTGTATTGGTTCTCATAGTCCACCCAAAATGAAAATGAAGATCATATATACCACTACATGGAGATATTTTTATAAATTAGTTGACTTTTTCCAAACTAGTGGAAAAAATATCATGAAGGTTAATTTATATTAAACCTAATAATTATTTTTAATTTATTTTAAATTTATGAGGGTTTCCAAACCATTCTAAAAGGATAAATACTGAATCATATCAATATCATTTTTTTTGAAAACCAACGTTGTAATGTTTCATGACCAACATTAAACAATGGTTTTTGAGAAATCCAAGTATGAACACCATCACTGTAGTATTTCCAAATATGTTTGTATTCAAACAAACATTGAAATCCTACATGTAGGTTTTTTTATGTTATTTTACTCAATATCTGAAATTTAATGATTTAATATAATAGTATAATTACATATTACCTCAAAACAAACCTAACAAGTGATGTAAAAAAGTTAATGTAAACTATAGAGACATAAAAATAGATGAAATACCCCTTTACATATTTGAAAACACTTATTGAAAATATATACGTAAATTAATCGAATTACCATATTTGATAATTATATTAGATATTCTGAAGAAAATAATTACTGTGTTTCATGTAATTTAATGTTCTGTTATTCATTGTCTAAAAATGATTCAAAAAAATATTTTTAATAATAAACATTATTTAATTGAGGATGAATGTACATCAATGAAAAAATCATTTTATAATTCAAAAAATCACAATAAATTTGATCAAAGTTAAATTCATTGATATAATCTGCTTGACTCCTCATGTATTAATCATGTTTTAATTATCGCAAATCTCATTAATGATCACAAATCTCATTAATGATGAGAAATATTATTCAAGCAAGTAAACTCCAAAATTATATCCTATCACATGTATTTATGTTTCATGTTCTCTCAAGCTTTATAATGGTTAGCTCAATCCATTTCATGCATATCATTGTTTATGTATGAATATAGTTGTTTTCCTAAGTACAAGACACTGTGATGCCATTAACCGTGAAGCTAGATATCATAAGCGAGACACCATGAAGCTAGACACTGTAATCATGACAACGTAAAGCCAGACACCGTAAGTGAGACACCCTGAATCCAGACACCATAAGCTAGACAATGTGAAGCGAGACACCGTGAAGCCAGACACCGTAAGCCAGACATTGTGAACAATACACTGTGAACAATACGTCGTGGCACATAGACATCGTGACACCCATACACCGTGACACTCAGTCACCGTGTGAAGGAGACACTGTTTTCATAACATTCTATGACACCATTTCTTAAACTATTTTTTCGTTATTCAATTTAATTTTTAACGGTCATATTTGATTCCTGTAATGCTTGGACATAATTAATGTTTATTTTTATAAAAAGTATGAGGAATGAGGTACGAAACACATGGAACCTATCAGCTAAAACCCCTATATTCAAATATAAGGAGTGAAGTGTTCCCATGAATAAGATAGTGTAATGCTGAATGAAAAAATAATCCTATGAGCACGACCATGAAGAACATATTACAATACTTTCAAAGAAATAATTGGCTCATGCATGCAATCCGACTCTACTGAAGAACATAAAAAGTACACTGGAATCCCGAGAACATCTTCACGTTATCAAAAATAATGAAGAACACAAGATTAACTGTGAAAATCTATTTTTCATGAAAAAAACCAGAGAATGACTCAAAAGAATTTATGTTCAATCAAAGGAGCCCAGAGATTCAATTCAAATCACTAGAGAATTCAAAACTCATATCTACTCTCTCTCAGTGAATCTATTAAATACATTGTGAGAAGTTTGCGTACTCTGTATATTCCATACACACAATGACTCTTCTGCTAAACTGGATGATTTATAAATCCATACACCAATATCATTATAATTTTGTTTACCCCCATCAAATGTGGAAGAGGTCCCTGTGTGGACTGGTTATTATATTTTTTTACCCACGAAAATTGTGGAAGAGGTCCCTGTGTGACTTGGACAGTCTGTGTACTGTAGTTAACACTGATCAAGGGTGTCGGTCAATTATTATTTATATAAACTACTTGGTGGAAGTTGATCACCAAGTTTAGTGGATTAGGTGTCGGCTTGAGACTGAAACCCTTGTTTCATATCCGCGGTGATGTTTCAATTTAGTCTTCTATGTTTTACTGCTTTGTTGCATAATCCCAGAAACACTAATTTTACTTTGATAGTTAGTCTTGGAAAGAATTTACAACTGATTTGTCTTTGTATGATAACTTCAAATGTAATATTATTGATAAAAGTTAAGATTACTAAGAATTAATCAATCTTCTAAGAAGTTTTTTAAAAAGTCAAACCCTTATAACAGTATAAACATGTTTAACTGGGATGTATCTATTTTAGGGGAAACCATTCCATTTAAAATAATATTATTTTAAGAGAAATTTTTATAGTTACTCAATTAACCCATCCCCTCTTGAGTAAACTACTCCGACCAACATTTGGTATTAGAGGTTACGTTATTATGAATCTATGTAATCTTACTCAACTATGATTGTAGATGTTCTTTAAACATCTGTAAATATCTTTTAATTCTAAATTACTAGCTCTTTTAAAGTATTACATTAGTATAGATAATATATTGGAAGGTTCTGCAACCAAAAAACCCACATTCCTTAGTGGAACCAACAATGCTCAATGTAATATTAATATTAAAATACATCTAGAGTGTATGAGCATTGAATTTTGGTCATCCATTATAGATGAATTCAAACTACTTGTGACTAATAAAATTAAATGGGATGATCCTTACAAACATTATTACAATAACAATTTTAAATCCATGGTTACTTTGAACTTTTTCATAGGAGATGTAGAATTTAATAGGATTTCTACTTGTAAAACTGCCCATGATATTTGGGATACCTTGTCTATCTCACATGAAGGCACATTTAGTGTAAAGGAAATGAGACATAATACTTATACTATAAAATAAGTTAATTTTAAAATGAAACCCAATGAGACTATTTCTGGAATGTATCTCAGGTTCAATGAGATTGTCAACCCAATGATTTCTCTAGGAAGAGAAGTCACTACCAAAGAACACATCATGAGAATCCTTAGATGTCTACCTAACTAATGGAGCATAACCTCTGTCTCTATTAGAGAATCATGCGACATCAGTAAGATACCTATAAAAGAAATCATTGGGAAAATGATGATGTGAGAGGAAGAGATGAAATTCAACAAAGATGAGGAGAATGAACCAAAGTGGAAATCTGTAGCATTCTAGACCACCTTTGTGAAGCACAAAGACAAAGGGAAACTGGATGCTTATGTAGAAATATCCACCACTGAACAATCCTCACCTGACAGTGATGAGGAGAAGGCTCAACTAACTAGAAGATTCAAATGAATTTACAAAAAAAAGCACATTTTCACAAATCCTAACTTCAAGGGAAAGTATAACCAAAAAGGAAACTGGAAAAAGGACTAGAAAAGAAGTGAAAAAACTGAAGAAATTGTATGCTATGAATTTCAACACAAATGACATATAAAGGATGAATGTCCAAAGCTCAAGTATAAGAATAAATATGAGGACAATGATAAGAATTACAAAAAATCAATGAGGGAAACATGGAGTGCCTCTAAGGAGAGTTCAAGATACTTATAGACATCACATGATGAATAGGCTAACAAATCCAATATGTGTTTTATGAAAAGAACATCGGACTTAACATTGAACTCGTTTGTACTAAATTAATACTATTCTAAAGAGGAAAGTGACACTGAAAATATGACTAATGAAGAAAACTTTGAATATTGTAACATGGTTGAAGAGACATGGAATGAATTAAAAGTTAAATATAAATCATTGAAGAAATACAATTCTCTCACTATAAATGTTAAATGTGAACTTACTAATGAATAGGAGAAAAATTCTCAACATATCAATGTAAACAATGAGTTAATAATATCTAATGAACAATTAAAAAGTGACATAGAAAAGTTTACTAATGGGAAAAATACCATTACACAAATGCAAGAAAAAATATTTCCCCCAAATATAATGCTGCCATTGGTTATCAACTAGGAAAAAGAAACCTTGGTAGAATGAATTTTGTTTCAATGTCTAGGACATATAATTTTGTTCCATGTTCTGAGAATAACTCCACAAGATCATGTCATGAATCATATTATACTATTTCAGGATTTTGTGGACCAAATATAGTTTATTTTTCAAATACTTTACATAATGATTATATGAAACCTATGAGACAAATATGGGTTCCTAAAGCACTTATTACTAATGTTACTGGACCCAAACAAGTATGAGTGCCAAAATATGTCTTTCATGATCATCTTATAGGAACGATGCATAATGAGATCCTGCAAAAATCTATGGTACTTACATAGTGGATGTTCAAGGCACATGATAGGAGACAACAATTTCTATAAGAACATAATAAAAGTAGATTGAGGACGTGTCACATTTGGTGAAAATGCCAAAGGTATGATCATTTTCTTAGGCTATATTGGTAACACTGATTCAATTTTATTTTCTAATATACTATTTGTTAATGCCTTAAAATATAATCCTCTTAGTATCTCAAAATTATGTGATGATGGATATGTTTTTAAATTTAAAAATGATGCATTTTATGTCTTTAATTCTATAGATTAATTAATATTTTCTACATCAAGGAATGAGAACATTTATTCTGTTAATTTAAATTCCTTAGCTTCTCAAAATGTTTCATGCTTAAGTGTATTTCATAAAGAGTCGTGGATATGGCATAGGAGACTAAGACACTATAATATTCCATCTCTTAGAATGATAACTAGAAAAGGACTAGTTAATAACTTTCCCAAACATGAGTTTCCACATGAAAAAGTATGTAATCCTTGTCAAAAGGGAATGGAACTCAAAATCTCTTTCAAAACAAAGAAAGATGTTTCTACTTATCAACCTCTCAAATTAGATCACATGGATTTGTCTGGACCATCGAGAGTTTCAAGTTTTAATGGGAAGCATGATGTCTATGTTCTAGTAGGTGATTTTCCTAGGTATACCTAGACCTTCATCATGGCTTACAAAAGTGAAGCCTGCTCTTATTTTACTAAGTATTCCATGTATGTAGAAAATCATAGGGTCCATAAAAATAAATCATTAGGAAGTGATCATGGCTATGAGTTTGAAAATCAAGAGTTTGAATCCTATTTCTTACAAAATGGTTATAGTCAAAATTTCTCTTACCCTAGAACACATCATCAGAATGGTATTGTAGAATGAAGAAATAGAACCCTGCAAGAAATTTCTAGAACAATTTTTAGTGAATATGACTTACCTATTTACTTTTGGGCTGAAGATGTTAATATAGCATGCAACATAATCAATAGATTCATTATTAGAACAATTCTCAAAAAGACCCCATATGAACTCTAGAATAATAGGAATCCTATGGTTAATTACATTAGAGTTTTTGGTTGCAATGTATTAATTCTCAACACTAAGGATAATCTTGAAAAAATTTCATCCAAAAGTGATGAAGGAATTTTCCTAGGTTACTCAATATTAAGTAAATCTTATAGAGTATTCAATAATAGAACTAAATGTGTGGAAGAATTTTTTTCATATCATGTTTGATGAAACAGAACCACATAATCATTGAACCATCCTAGAAAGTATGGATGATGATGTATCAAATCGGAACATCAACTCAAAATCCAAAAATTATTTTATGAAAGAATCTGTGAATACTTCCAATTCTAGAAATTCACTACCATAGAGTCATAATGATCCTGAATCTGTTGTTGAACCAGAAATAAGTAGTCCCTCTTTTTTTAGAATGTTTAGAACCCTTTAAAACCATCCCTTAGATGTTGTTATAGGAGACTTAGAGAAATAAACACAAACTAGAGCTTCTCATAGAAATCAAGTTGAATATCAATTCTTCTTGTCACAACATGAACAAAAAACATTGATGATTCCATCAATGATGAATTTTGGGTCAGGGATATGCAAGAAGAACATAATCAGTTTGAAAGAAACAAATTTTGGAAAAATGATGAAAGACCCAAGGACACATTCATCATAAGCACTAAATGGGTGTTTAGAAATAAGGTAGATGAAGATGGAAATATAGTTAGGAACATGGATTGATTAGTTTCCCAAGGCTATAGTCAGAAAGATGTAATTGAATATGAGGAAACCTTTTCTCCAGTAGCCAGACATGAAGCCATCATAATCCTACATTCTTATGATTCATATCTGGATATCAAACTATATCAAATGGATGTTAAGAGTGCATTCTTAAATGGGAATATAGTTGAGGATGTCTTTGTTGAATGACCCCCAGGATTTACCAATACTCATTTTCCCAATCATATTTTCAAACTATCAAAAGTTTATATGGTTTAAAGCAAGCTCCACGAGCTTGGTATAACATATTGAGTACTTTTCTCATTTACAAAGGTTTTACAAAAGGAATATTTGACCCTAACCTCTTTGTAAAACTAATTTCTAATGATTTTTGTTGTTGTTCAAATCTATGTTGATGATATTATTTTTGGATCTAAAAAAATCATTATTTATTGATTTTTCTAAAATGATGCAAAATGAATTTGAAATGAGTTTAACTGGAGAACTAGAATTCTTTCATGGATTTCAAATCTTTTAGAATAATAATGGAATTGTTTTAAATCGAATTAAATACAACAAATATCTTCTAAAACATTTTGTATTTGATAGCACTGAAAGTAGTGATACTCCCATGAGTAGCACCTGTATGTTGGATCTTGATGAAGATGGAAAATCTGTTGATCAAACCGCATATAGAGGACTGATTGGATGTTTACTCTACATAACTACTAGTTATGCGGATATTAGGTTTTGTGTGTGTATGAGAGTTATTTTTCAATAAAATACTAAAAAATCTCATCTCAATTCTCTAAAGAGAATTTTCAAATACCCCAAGCATACACCCAATCTAGGACTGTTCTATCCTAAAAGACAATCATTTGATCTCGTTATTAAATCTGATGCCGACTTCAGTGGCTATAAGTTAGATAGAATAATCACCTCTGGAACATTTCACCGCTTAGAGAAGTCACAGGTATCACGGTGAAGTAAGAAAAAAAATTTTGTTGCATTACCTACTGTAATAATCTGAATACATAGATGATGGCAGTTGTGGTGCACAAATTTTGTGGTTGAAACACATATTACTAGATTATGGATATCAATCCAGACATGTACCAACAAATTTTGAAAACACAAGTGCTATTAAAATCTCAAAAAATCTTGGTTCACATTCTAGGACAAAACATATTGACATAAGACATCACTTTTTGAGAGATCATTATAAAAAAGGTGATATCACCTTGGAATTCATTAGTACTGAATATAAACTTGCAGATATATTCACTAAACCATTAAATTCTGAGAGAACAGACTACATCATTCATGTTCTTGGCATGATAAATCACAAATAGATATCTTATTTTTCTTACTGTTCAACATTTTATTATGTATTAATTTACTGTTTCATGATTATGGTTTCCCAGATTATGTCTCTCATGTTTACGGTCCCATCGTTAGAACTTTGTACTTATGGTCTGAAATTTACTGTCTCACCGTAACAAGCACTGAAAAGTCCACTCACTGTCTCACCATGACGACCACTCACTATCTCACCATGATGACCACTTACTATCTCACCATAATGACCATTCATGGTCTCATCATAAAAATTATTTATGATTTTCTTTAAATTCGTATCGCATTAATTTTTATTTCACCTTTTTTACATTCTTATGTTTTTGTTTTTGTGACGATTGGAATTCCTAAATGATAATACAAAAAGATTCACTCGGTTCTTTACTTGGGCTTTCTCTCATTTCGAACCCTTTAAACCTTGTAACCCCGTCTCCCACTCTCTCTCGAACACTAAGTGGAATCCGAGAATGAAACATCTATCGTCATCCACACGTGAGAAGCACCACCGGACGAAGAAGAATATTGAACCTAAGTTGACACCCAAAGGACCTTTGAATCCGAATGTAGTAAATCATACTATTGTTCATAAAAAAGAAATTTTCCCTGAATGTCTTCGATCTAGAAAATCTATAGTCTTGAACGTGTTAAAAGAACAAGGCCGGTTAGAATGCTTCTCAAGGGAGATTATACCCATCTATCCCAGGTTAGTGGCTCTGTTATACTAGTATATGCCGTTCTCATTTGATTCTGGTGAAATTTATGTTGTGAGTAGTAAGGTTAATGTCCAAATATGTTCCTTCTCTTCGAGGTTATTGGAATCATGCCTTAGTATATCTCATGAAGGTATATGTGAGGATTATTAGAGAGAACCTCCTCCTTTAACCGATATCTTTGATCTTGAAGATGATATGAAAACCCTAACTCGAAATGGAACCAAAATAATTTCCATCGTAGCTGAAATAGATGGAGAAACAAGGATACTGTTTATGTTTGTTCAAAATATGGTTAGTCCAAGAAAAGGTGATTTTTCTGTGTTAAAGTATCAAGATTTGTTTTTTCTTCCCCTTATGAAAAAGTGACACAACATCAACCTGTGCAAGTACATCATTCTCCAAATGTGTGTGTTGATCAATGTTACATCCAAGTCCACTACCCTATTCTACTCTTTGCTGATATCAGCCATGCTTGTTGAAAAAGGCATGGTTGGACCTAATGAAGAAGTTCTTATGGACTATGAATAGTGTATCTCTATAGCCACCATAAAAATAATGAAGATAAACTAGAACCCTTGGAAAAAGTAATGGGTGGAAGATAATGATAAGGTTTATGAAAATTTTAATCCCATGGGTTATCCCTCAAGGCCGAAAGACATTTCTGATCATGGTTTTGAACCATATGAATGTGTTCAGTATTCAAAATTAGTGGAAGAAGAGGCTGAAGTACCTCATATGGAAGAAGTTATTGTTTAGGAAGAATGGACATTTGTTCCTCCAGTTGTTTTTGAAGAATATGTTCCTACACCTTGTAACGACCCCAAGTTTCTTTAATGGAAAATACCTCTTGATCCACTTAAATGTCTCTTTAAGAAAAATGTTTTTATAAGATGTCAACTTCTTTGGTTTTATGTTATGAACTGTGACCGTTGTTAATATAGTTGTTGAACAATGATCACTTTATTAGTATAAATATATGGCTTTAAAGAACCCAATTTTACTCAGATAAAGGAAGCGATGGCCTCATCCAGTAGAATTGCCCCATACGAAGCCCATTTTTCGGAGCTCGGAAAAGAGGTGGCATCCTTGGTCTTCGCCCTTGACCAATCCCAAGATGAGCTTCATTATGTCAATCTCGAATGTGACCGTCTATGGGAAAAGTGGATGTTGATTAAAATTACCACTCAAGCGATGTTATCCAAGCCACCCCAAGAGTTTTTCACCGTTGCACACCTTACCCTTAGGTCTTATGCGGCTGTTTGAAGGGGGAATGTAACAAATAAGTAGTACTGTGTTCATATACATTATTTTTTTTGTATATAATAATGAATATAATTTCTAGTCATTTTTTATACATTGTAAATAGTTTTTAATATACAAATGGTGTTTTTAGTCATTATTAAATTAAAAAATATGTTTTATTAAATTAAGGGATTTTTGAATTAAATAATATTTTAATAAAATATAATTATTATTATTAAATTAATTTTTATTAAATAGAAATGATCATATAATTTTATGAATGCAATCAAAAATTTTATTAAGGTTTGAAAGCCATTTCTGTCAAAACCCGTGAATTTTTTATAAATTTTTTTTTTATTTTAAAAGTGAAAATTTACATATTTAGAATTTTTTTTAGATAAAATAAATTTCATTTCTAGAATCAGGACGTCGAAATTATCCAATGGTGAATTTTTCATAATTTTCTGAGACAGTCGAATTTTTGGGTAAAAATTAAATATCGTTTAAATATATAATGTGTTTTATGACATACTAATGACCCAATTGTGATGTAATAAAATACTATAATCCTTATGATCTGACAATATATGTTTTTCCATTAAAATAAAGTGATTTTGGGTTTGTTTGACTTACTTTTCAAAGCATTAATGAACCACTCAAGACATATTCAACACTTTTCCTTTTTAAATTAATTTCCCTGGGAGTGTGACTCACCTCCACATAAGCAACCCTAATATTTTAATAAGTTAGGACCTTGGAATTGTAAAATATTGTTTTCCTCTTTCCTTTTCCAGAAACCATGGGCAAATACCATGGGTTGGTTTGTGGTTTGGATTAGTTTAATATAAGGTGTCCCAAACCTAAATAATAAAGAATTCTCTCACCTTTCTTATATAAACCCACCCAAGATCCCACTTCCTCCACACCAAAATCATTTGGAGTTCATCCAAACTCTGGACTACTCTCTCTAGAATCCCCCCAAGGTGCCCCATGCTCCCAAGAGGCCTCTCACAATCCTCTCTCTAGCCATTGGAAGCACACTTCCAAGTAAGGGTTTTTTTCTTGCTTTCTCTTTTTTATCAATTTTCATTAAGTGGTATGGCCCTTTAAATTTCAATTATGAATGTTGGGGTATGGTTTTGAACCTCCCCCATACTTCCCTTTTATTGTTTGAATGATGGGAGACCCCTTTCTGTCTCATTAAATGCCTCCCATATACACCTGTTACAATGCCGAAATTCCAAAAAGAACTTCTCTCCCTTGTTTTACATTCAAGCAATAATTTCGTATCATGAATCTAAATTCCATTAAAAATTTTGATACATTTATCTATATGGAATCCTTACTCTCCATTAAATTTAAATATGATGAGGAACCCCTTTCTCTCTCATCAACCATTTTTATGAATTCTTATGTCACGCTGTTACGCTGCCGAAATCGCGCAAATTTTCTAAGCCAATGCCATTGTGTAGTGAATACCATGCCCATTTCACCATCAAGGGTATTCACCTTTAGGAACATTTACTTATTGATTGTAAAGTTTCATGTATGATTTCCACATTCCTTTATCGTGGAATAAATGATTATGTTTTATGAATCCATGTTTTATGATCCATGTGGCACACTTATGCATGAAATGCAATGTTTAAGAAGGGTGTACCCTTATAGCACTCCAATGCAATGGGTAAAGTATAGTATCATGATACGTCATTTTCAATGAGTGTTGACTCATGATAATTTATGTGCAACGAGGGTTTACTTGTGCTTCATGTGCAATGAGGGTTTACTCATGCTTTATTTGCAATGAGCCTTGGCTCATGCTAATTCCATGGTAAGTGTTGTTGCCTCATTTCCATGTTATGATTATCATGCTTTATCATGTCTTTATGTTCATGTTTCTTTTATTCTCTATTGATATGCCTATTGTCTAACATGTATTTTACTCCTCATGTTATTCCATTTGTACTCCCTTACTGGGCTTTATAGCTCACCCTTTTCTTATGCATGTCCTCAGTTTATCCCATGAAATGCTAAGTACGAAGGAATGTAGTGGTCATTTAAATTATGTTTTCAATAAAGTTGTTGTATTTCATGTTTTAAGTTCTTATATAATGATCCTAATCCCCAAATACACTAAACCTCTCGATCTTCTTTTTTGTATAAAGTGATGTTTTATGTAATGAATCATGTTTATGTTGTAATAAAAAGCAGGGTTGTCAAAGATGGTATCAAAGGATAGGTTTAGTTATTTTTGGGATTAAGAAACCCTAGTAAAGCCATAGATACAAGACTAAGTATAATAAAAACATCCCTAAGTTTTGTTAAATAATAAGTAAGTGGTTTATCAGACAAATACATCCCTGTCTAAATACGAGCAGGTAGAGTCGGCTCTGGAACATATGTTTCCTAGGGGTAAAACCCGAAAACACCGCTTTGAGCTAGACTCAAATGGGAACTGGTGCACGACAATGGGCCTTGATGAAGTCTTGGTTATGACACTCCCGAGGGATATGTTTTGATAAATACACAATCTTAGTATGAACCCTTATTAAGGGAAAAATTCCTCGAATAATATATGTTATAAAGTAGATCATGAAAAGCCTAGAATAAAGCCTATAGACTCATGAGTTAAGGAAATAAAATTTTATTTATAAGTCATCAACTTTTGTCTTTGGATTACCCTTTATGTGTTACCCCTAACATTCCTTTAATTCTAGCCAATGGCCGGTAATAGGAGGACTCGGGCTAACAACTGTTGTGAATATCAGTGTGATGACTGTACTAATGAGATGCAAAATCCAATTGGAGCGGGAATCGTGAACTTTGTCATGCTTCTCTCTCAGCTAACTCAAGTTTTGAATAGAAACACTGGTCAAGAAGAACGTTCAACCCCCCCCCTGCCTATGAAAGAAAAAGTCCTTATCGAGAGATTCATGAGACAAAGGCCTCCTAATTTTAGTGGATCATATGATCCCATGATCGTTGAACAATTGATCAACTCCATTGAAAAGATCTTCTCCATCCTCAAATGTTATGAACAAGAGAAGGTTCTCCTGGCTACTTATCGTACCGAGGGTGAAGTTTATCAATGGTGTACATTGATCAAAAATAAGAAGCCTGAGGAGGAGATCAATGCTTTAGAATGGAAGGAATTCCAGAAGATCTTTTTCGATAAATATTTTCCACGCACCCTCTGGCTTAAGATTGAAAGGGACTTCCTTTCCCTCAAGAAAAAAGATGAATAATCGGTTGGAGCGTACGAGTCAAACTTCACAAGGCTTGCACGATATGCTTCCAGATTTGTCGTTACCCCTGAATGAAAGGTTGACCGCTTCTTTGGTGGACTGAAGCCTAGCTTGCGGAATGCATTATCGATCCGTGACTTCGACAGCTATGAGGAAATTGACCGATGTGCCCTCAAGGTCGAAATGGATATCGGGGAATCATAGGGGTATCATGGGGAAAAGAAGCGTAAGGTGGACTTCAATGCTGGTGGTCCGATGGATAAATCCAACGGTTCTATGATGTTCCACACCCCACTTGCCAAAAGTGAGAAAATAAGCACCCTGGAAATTGCCTTAAGGGGATGAGAAAATGCTTCAGGTGTGGAAGAGAAGGGAACCTAGCTGTTAACTGTCGGCAAGAAGGACCCCCGGCTGCTACAGAGGAGAGGAACGCTCCATTAGAACCTTAATGCATTGTTCAATGCTAAAATGAAAAGAATCGGGTCATTTTTCAAATCAGTGCCCTAATCCATGGGTTATCGGAGGCAACCAAAAACCTCCAAGACATCAAGGAAGAGCTTTTTCCATCACTTCTGCCGAAGTGAACCCCGAAAATGAAGTGGTGACAGGTATGCTGGTTATTCATTCAAGAATAGGGAATGTACTTTTTGATTCAGGTTCTACGCATTCTTTTATATCTCGAATATTTAGTAGAACAATCCCAGAACCACCACAAATCATGGAAGTAAAGATGTTAGTGAGTATGGAAAATGGGGAAATCATTGCATCCCCTGAGTATAAGTCCTCCCCTATTATAATCTGTGGATTTAATTTCCCGGCAAACCTCGTCATACTCCCTTTGGTGGAATTTTATGCAATTCGTGGCATGGATTGGCTTTCCTTATATAGAGCCAACATAAATTGTCGGGAGAGATACATCACAGTCCATATGGAGAATTGACCCCCAATTCTTTACAAGTGTCAGGAGGAAGATGAATATCCTTTATCTGCATCATCTCAAGAATGGATATTAGTGCCCTAGGAGCACGCGTATCTGGATCAGTTGATTGAGTCCAATGAAGAAACCATCCTTGAAGAAATGCCTACTGTGAGAGAATTCACGGAAGGGTTTCTCGAGGAACTGCCTGGTCTTCATCCTAGAAGAGATGTTGAGTTCTCAATTGAACATAGACCTGGGAAATTACCAATATCCAAGACTCCATATAGAATGACTGTTGTTGATCTTGAAGAGCTGAAGAAACAACTACAGGAGAATTTGGATAAAGGGTTTATACGTCCAAGTGCTTCACCGTGGGGTCCACCAGTCCTCTTTGTCAAGAGGAAGGATGGGTCAATGTGGCTCTGCATCGATTATGGTGAACTTAACAAAATCACGATAAAGAAGAAGTATCCTCTCCCAAGAATCAATGACTTGTTTGATAAGCTGCGTCGATCACAATACTTTTCCAAGGTGGACTTGCGGTCAGGATATTATCAAGTATGGGTGAAGAAGGAAGATGTCCCCAAGACTGCTTTTCATACAAGATACGGGCACTATGAATTCATAGTAATGCCTTTCAGACTCACCAATGATCTAGAAATATTCATGGATTTAATGAATAGAGTCTTTAGAGATTACATTGAAAAATTTGTGGTAGTATTTATATATGATATTCTAATATAATCCAAAACCAAGGAGGATCATGAGGAGAATTTAAAAATTGTAATAGAGACTTTTCACAAGGAGAAGCTCTACGAAAAGTACAGCAAGTGTGAGTTTTGGTTGAAGGAGGTCTCATTCTTGGGCCATATCATCACAAGCAATGGGATATCTGTGGACCCCTCCAAAACAGATGCAATTGAGGGATGACTGAGGCCAACATCTGTAACGGATATCCATAGCTTCTTGGGGTTAGCCGGATATTATCGACGATTTGTGAGAAATTTTTCACGATTTTCCAAACCTCTTACCAAGATAAATCGAAAGGGAGTAAAGTTTTCTTGGAGTGATGAATGCGAAGAAAGCTTCAAGGAGTTGAAAAGGAGGCTTATCACAGCACCCGTGCTCACTTTACCCAAAAGTGGGGAGATTTTTTTGGTATTCAGTGACGCTTTGATGAAGGGATTAGGATGTGTGCTAATGCAGAATGATAAAGTGATATCCTATGCCTCAAGGCAGTTGAAAATCCATGAGAGAAACTATCCAACGCATGATCTGGAGTTGGCAGCGGTGAACGTTTCCTTGAAAATCTGGTGGCATTATCTCTATGGAGAGAAATGTGAGATATATACTGACCACAAGAGTCTTAAATATATATTCACACAGAAAGAGATTAATATGCGCTAGAGAAGATGGATAGAGCTCATCAAGGATTATGAGTGTTCAATAAATTACCACCTTGGTAAAGCCAACAAGGTGGAGGATTCCCTAAGTAGAAAGGATCCACCGATTATATCAATGAAGAGAATGGAGAAGGATCCAATCTTCTTAGATTTGATGAAGATGGGTGTGGGAATCATAAAGAAGGGAACATCATCAATCCTTTCACAAATGATTTCTAAACCATCTGTTTTGGAAAGGTTAATGGATGCTCAAAAGGATGATGTGGGAATTCAAGAAAAAGTGGGAGCTATCAAAAAGGGGAAATCCTTAGAGTTTAATGTTAATGAATAAGGAATTGTGCGGTTTTGGAAAAGACTATGTATTCCATCATGTACAGAGCTGAAGAAGGAACTTTTGGATGATGTACATAGTTCAAATTTCTCTATTCACCCAGGGTGCACGAAAATGTATCGAGACCTCTGAGAAAACTATTGGTGGGATAATATGAAGAAGGAGATTGTTGAATATACATAAATGTTCCTGGTGTGTCAGCATGTGAAGGTAGAGAGGAAGAAGTCTAAGGGGATGATGCAACCATTGCCCATACCAGAATGGAAATGGGAGAACACCACCATGGACTTTGTCACTGGACATCCAAGGACATCCAAAGGCAACAATGTAATCTGGGTTGTTGTTGATCGTCTTACAAAGACAGAACACTTCATTGATATTCGTGGGGATTTCTCTTTAGATCAACTGGAACATATATATATCATGGAAGTGTTAAGGTTGCATGGACTACAACTATCTTTTGTGTCTGACCGAGATCCAAGATTCTCCTCTAAGTTTTGGAAGAGTCTTCAACATGCTCTGAATACTCAAGTGAACATCAGTACGGCCTATCATCCTCAAACTGATGGAAAATCTGAGCAGACTATCCAAACACTTGAGGATATGTTGAGAGCGTGCTCAATTGACTATAAAGGATGATTGGATCAACATCTTTTTCTAGTCGAGTTCTCTTATAATAACAGTTTCCACTCGAGCATCCAAATGGCACCCTATGAAGCCCTTTATGGGAAAAGGTGCAGAACACTGGCATGTTGGGATGAAATCGGTGAACATAAGCTGCTTGGACCAGAAATGGTCGAATAAATGGTTGAGAAGATGAAAACCATTCAGCAGCATATCAAGGAAGCCCAGAGTCGACAGAATAGTTATGCAGATAATATAGGACGAGACCTTGAGTTTAATGTTGGAGACATGGTGTTTTTATGCATATCTCCGTGGAAGAAGTTTATGAGGTTTGGAAATAAAGTGATGATAAGTCCAAGGTACATCGGACCCTTCGAGATTCTTGATCATGTTGGGGATGTGGCCTATTGACTAGCACTTCCACCTGGCATGGCCAAAGTACATGATGTCTTTCATGTATCCCTCTTAATGAAGTACATACCAGACCCTTCACATGTACTCTCTTCTGAGTTGGTACAATTGGAATACGATCTTTCTTATGAGGAGCAACCAGTGAAGATCTTAGATCGTAGAGAAAAAGTTCAATGAAATAAGACAATGCCCATCGTCAAGGTGTTGTGGAGAAACCACAGGTTTGAAGAAGCGACTTGGGAGTCGGAGGATATGATAAAGCTGAGTTACCCACATTTTTTTAGTGTGGGGAAAGGAAAAATTTCGAGGGAGAAATTTCATAAGGGGGGAATATTGTAATGACCCAAAGTTTCTTTAATGGAAAATCCCTCTTGATCCATTTAAATGTCTCCTTATGAAAAATGTTTTTATAAGATGTCAACTTCTTTGGCTTTTTGTTATGAATTGTGACTGTTTTTAATATAGTCGTTGAACAGTGATCACTTGATTAGTATAAATATAAGGATTTAACGAACATAATTTTACTCAGACAATGGAAGCGATGGCCTCATCCAGTAGAATTTCCCCATACGAAGACCCATTTTTCGGAGCTCAGAAAAGAGGTGGCATCCTTGGGCTTCGCCCTTGACCAAGCCCAAGCTGAGCTTCATTATGTCAAGCTCGAACATGACCGTCTATGGTAAAAGTGGAAGTTGATTGAAATTAGCACTCGAGCGATGTTATCTGAGCCACCCCAAGAGTCTGTCACAATCGCACACCTTACCCTTTGGTCTTATGCGGTTGTTTCAAGGGGTTTTGTAACCAATAAGTAGTACTATGTTCATGTATATTATTTTTTTTGTATATAATAATGAATATAATTTCTAGTCATGTTTGAAACATTGTATATAGTTTTTAAAGTACAAATGGTGTTTTTAGTTATAATTTAATTAAGAAATATATTTTTTTAAATTAAGGGATTTTTGAATTAAATAATATTTTAATAAAATAATAATATTATTATTAAAATAATTTTTATTAAATATAATTGATCTTATAATTTTATGAATTCAATTAAAATTTTTATTAATGTTTGAAAGTTATTTCTGTCAAAACCCGTGAATTTTCAATAAATGTCGTTTTTTATTTTAAAGGTGCAAATTCACATATTTATAAATTTTTTTAGATAAAATAAATGTCATTTCTGTAATCAGGATGTCAAAATTATCCAACGGTGAATTTTTCATATTTTTATGGGACAGTCAAATTTTTGGGTAAAAATTAAATACAGTTTAAATATATAATATGTTTTATGACATCATAATGACCCAATAGTGATGTAATAAAATACTATAATCCTTATGTTCGACCAATATATGTTTTACCATTAAAATTAATTTATTTTTGGTTTGTTTGACTTAATTTTCAAAGCATTAATGAACCCCTCAAGACATATTAAACACTTTGCCTTTTTAAATTAATTTCCATGGGAGTGTGACTCACCTCCACATAAGAAACCCTAATATTATAATAAGTTCGGACCTTTTCCTTGTAAAATATTGTTTTCCTCTTTCCTTTTCCAGAAACCATGGGCAAAAACCATGGGTTGGATTGTGCTTTGGATTAGTTTAATATAAGGGGTCCCAAACCTAAATAATAAAGAATTTTCTCACCTTTCCTATATAAACCCACCAAAGCTCCCACTTAATCCTCACTAAAATATTTTGCAGTTCGTCCAAACTCTGGCCTACTCTCTCTATAATCCTCCCAAGGTTCCACAAGCTCCCATTAATCCTCTCACAAGCCTCTCTCTAGCCTTTGGAAGCACACTTCCAAGTAAGGGTTTTTTCCTTCCTTTCTCTTTTTGTCAATTTTCATTAAGTGGTATTACCCTTTAAATTTCAATTATGAATGTTGGGTTATGGTTTCTCACCTCCCCCATACTTCCCTCTTATTGTTTGATTGATTTGAGACCCCTTTCTCTCCCATTAAATGCCTCCCATGTGCACCCGTTACTATGCCGAAATTCCGAAAGGAACATCTCTCTCTTCTTTTACATTGAAGCAATAATTTTGTATCATGAATCTAAATTCCATTACAATTTTTGGGACATGTATCTATATGGCCACATTTCTATCCATAGATGTAAATATTATTAGTAACCCCTTTCTCTCTCATCAACCATTTTTATGAATTCTCATGTCACGTCGTTACGCTGCCGAAATTGCGCCAATTTTCTAAGCCAATGACATTGTGTAGTGAATATCATGCCCATTTCTCCATCAAGGGTATTCACCTTTATGCACATTTACTTATTTATTTTAAAGATTCATGTATGAATTCCACATTCCTTTATCGTGGAATAAATGATTATGTTCTATGAATCCATGTTTTAGGATCCACGTGGCACACATACGCATGAAATGAATTGTTTAAGAAGTGTGTGCCCTTATAGTGCTCCAATGCATTGGGTAAAGTATAGTATCATGATACGTCATGTGCAATGAGTGTTTAATCATTCTAATTCAAGTTCAATGAGGTTTTACTCGTGCTTCATGTGCAATGAGGGTTTACTCATGCTTTATGTGCAATGAGGCTTGGCTCATGCTAATTCCATGTTAAGTGTTGTTGCCACATTTCCATGTTATGATTATCATTATTTATCATGCCTTTATGTTCATGTTTCTTGTATGCTGTATTGATATGCCTATTGTCTAACATGTATTGTACTCCTCATGTTATTCCATGTGTACTCCATTACTGGGCTTTATTGCTCACCCTTTTCTTATGTATGTCCTCAGGTTATCACATGCAATGCTAAGTACGACGGAATGTAGTGGTCATGTTAAGGAAGATTTCAATAAAGTTTTTGTATTTTATGTTTTATGTTTTTATTTAAGGATCCTAATCCCCAAATACACTAAACATATCGATCTTCTTTGTTGTATCAAGTGATGTTTTATGTAATGAATCGTGTTTAAGTTGTAATAAAAAGTAGGGTTGTCATATCCCTAGTGAGGATGCCAATCTGGAAATTCTACCCGAGGCTGAAAAAGAATAAGCGGTGATAGAATCTGAGCAGCAAGCCATGGAAGAGCCTATAGTAGAATAAATACCTGTTATGCAAGATTCATATCTATAATAACTCCCTATTATGCAAGATGTGAATCTGGAAGAAATCCTTATGGAATAATCTATTCCTGAAATAATACCATCTGCTGAAGAGAGGATGGAGATAGCCTTTCAGCTGGCTAGAAAAGAAATGAATGAGGATCTTAGAGATGAAACTGTGGATTTAGAACAAGCTCTTAAGTCTCTCAGTCCTAAGTAGGAGGCTCCTATTGAGAGGGAGGAAACTCCAAATATTGAGTCTAGTGAAGCATCACATCCAACTAAGTCAATTACTGTGGACACTCAGTACAAATTTCATAGTTTTTATGATTTGAGTGAGTCTCAGCAGGTTACTACAAACGAGCATGACCTCTCTTCCCTATTTTAGTTGAAATCATTCAACAACTTTTCAGCTGAGAAGGAATCTGAACCAGATCATGTCCATGTACCAATTCCTACACATGACCCATTAACTGAATAGTTTTCCTTTATCAGTAAGAATGATTTAAAGGAATTTGGAGACACTCTCCTATCTGGAGTTGAGAAAATTATGAACTCCCAACCTTGTCCTGTGACAAATTTGAGTGAGAGAGATGCCTCACTACTTTTGGAAACAATAATTAAAAAAAACAACCTCAGATTCTCCAAGAGATTCAAGAAGTACAAGTTGAAAATAAGCTACTTAGTAATGGATTCACAACCATGAGATGAATAGTGGAAGACATGCAGAAAGAGCTGCATTCGAGATCAGAGCCTGATACTGCTCCTCAAACATCCACTATTTCTCAAATCACTCAAGATGTTGTGTCTCAGATTCACCCTTATCTGTAATCCTTTGATGAAAAGATTGCAGAAATGCACAAACAAATATTGAAGGACAAGAGAGAACTTGTGGTGAACATAAATATACTCACGGATGAGTACACATGTTGTCTTCAAAAGGTAATAAATCAGCTCAAATCTCTGACCACAGTAGTCAAAGCTTCTAATAACTCTGTTCAATCCTCTACACCTTCCTTGGATATTACATTGCTCAGATTTATAGTCAAAGAAGATCATCAGAATTCTTTCGGTGAATTTAATGTGGCTTATTTGTCTGAAGTTGTGAAGAACAATGATAGAGTGCTTGACCTTTTACAAATTCACTCCAAGATTGAAAATGATTCCCAGTAGGAGATTTCTAAGAAATATGATTTCTATTTCAACTGAATTTTCTCCACGACTGATATGACCAACCACTTCAAATACCTTTTAGAGAATCGACAACTTCCTCCTGTGACACAAGCCTTCAAAACCAAAGTCCAGAAGCTAACCGAGTTTACCCAATTGTTGGTCATGTTTATGAAAAAAATATGACATTGAAAAATCCAAGAAGTATGGTGGAGTGATTATTTCAGACTTCATCAAAGTCATGAGACCTTATCTTCATCTCCAGAGTATAGCAATTGTTGCTCCAGCGGCTACACCTCTTAAACCTGGGCAGCATAGCATCACCTCTGCCTTATCCTCAACTACCATGTCTATTGTCCAAGATCTCAGTCAGATCAGGCCTATGATTCTTAATCAACAACTTCCGAGATCTTCTACTACTCCTACCTAGGATCCCTCAGTCTTTGAAGGTCTCCCTTAACCCTATCTATCTACCACCTCTCTGACTTATTCTACATCAACCACTTCCCCTATGGATTCCTATTCTGATGCTGATAAAGTCAAATAGAAGGCCAATCCCTGTAGAAGACCAGTGCATCTTATTTTTTGATTGGAATTCCATTATTTTTGTATTATCACCTTTATTTTGTACTTTAATGTTTACACTTAATGGAAGATGCCATGGTTACCCTCTTTTCATTCAACGTTTTGATAATACCAAAATGGGGGAAAGATTCTTCCTAATGTTTCTATTTGTTATTTTCTCTATAGTTGCATCTAATTTACACATTAACTATAAAAGATTTGTGATCATCAAAAAGGGGTAGATTGTTGTACTCCTCGTGTATTAATAATATTTTAATGATCACAATTCTAATTAATGATCTCAAATCTCATTAATGATAGAAAATGATATTCAACCTAGTTAACTCCTAAATTATATCCAATCATCTGTATTTATGTTTGATGTTCTCTCATGATTTATTATGGTTATGCTCAATCTATTTCATGCATATCACTGTTTATGTCTGAATATTTTTTTTCCTAAGTAAAATACACCGTAAAACCATACACAGTGAAGCCGGACACCGTAAGAGAGACACCGGGAAGCAAGACACTGTAATCCAGACACTATGAAGCTACACACTATAAACGAGACACCGTGAAGCCAGACACCGTAAGCCAGACACCGTGAATCCAGACACCATAAGCTAGACACCATGAAGCAAGACACTATAAGCTAGAAACCGTGAAAAAGACCCCATGACCAAGATTCCTTGACACTAAGACACCGTGACACTCAGACATCGTGTCACTCAGACACCGTGTCAAGGAGACATTGTTTTCATAACATACTATGAAACCGTTTCTTAAACTATTTTGTCGTCTTTCAATTTAATTTTCAAAGGTCACATTTGATGACTTTAATACATAGACATAGTTAATGTATCTTTTTAGTCATAGTACGAGGTACGATGTACGATACACTAGGACTATGTCGTCTAAAACCCATGCATTTGTAGATAAAGAGGGAAGTGTGACCAACAATAAGATAGCGTGATACTGAACGAAAAAAAAATCCTATGAGCACGACCACAAAGAACATACGGCAATATTTTCAAAGAAAGTTGTGTCTCATGCATGCAATTCGACTCCGCTGAAGAACATACAAAGTACACTGGAATCCATGGAACATCTTCACATTATAAACACTCAGGAAAAACATAGGTGGAATTGTGACCCTCTGTTTTTCAAGAAAAAAATCAAAGGACTACGAAGAATTTTTGTTTAATCAAAGGAGTCCAGAGCTGCACTTCAAATCACTAGATCATTCTAAACTAATATATACTCTCTCTCAATGATTATTTTACTTACTTTTTGATCAGTGTGTGTACTTTATATATTACTTACTCACACTGACACATGTGCTAAGATGTAGGATTTCTAAATCCTTACACCAATATCTTTATACTTTTGATTACCCATGACAACATTGGAAGAGGTCCCTGTGTGGCATGGTTATTATTATTGTTTACCCACAAAAACTGTGGAAGTGGTCCCTGCCTGAAACTGGACAGTTTGTGTAATATTTTTAACCCCAATCCAGGGTTTGGATAAAAGTTTATTTATATAAACTGCTTGGTGGAAGGTGATCACCAAGTTGAGTGGATTAGGTCTCAACCTTAGACTGAACCGCTTTTTTCATATCCACTGTAGTGTTTCAATTTAGTCTTTTCTATTTTACTGCATTTTTGAATAATCCTGGAAGTACTAATTTCACATTGATAGTTATTCTTAGAAAGAAGTTATAACTAATTTGTATTAGTAGGATAACTTCAAAAGTAATATTAATGACACCAATTAGGATTACTGAGAATTAATCAATATTCAATGAAGTTGTTTAAAAATTACAACCCTTAAAATAGAATAACCTTAATTAACTGGGTTGTATCTATTTTTGGGGAAACCATTTCATTTAAAATAATATTCTTTTAACAGAAATTTATATAGTTACTCAATTCAACCTCCCCTCTTGAGTAAACTACTCCGACCAATATATTGGTTCTGTACATGAACATTCACATGGTAATTTTTTAATTCATTCAATGATAAAAAATGATCCCAATTAAACCCAATCCAAATCATGGTTTAATATAAAATTTAGTTATCAAAATTGATATGAAATTTAAAAATATGATTAAATATAAACCACTAAATAAAAAAACATGCTTCTTTGTCAACATTCTAAATATTTTTTTACGCCACCCAATAATGTTATTAACAAATAATATTTACATTCATTTGGGGAAAATAATTATAACATATAATTTCAAAAAAATATCAAATATATGACATTATTAATTTAATAATGAATTCTTATTTAATGTTACATATCTTTCCAATATCATAGGGAATAGAGAACCCATTATTATATATTCTTGTTTTTCAATAATTTAGATACATATTCAGTTCTGGATTCATTATTGATGATTTTAACTTATGTTTTAATGTATTCCATTTCCATAAAAAATCAACATATTGGATGATTTTTTTGAAAATATTATATTACAAAATAAATAAGATATGTCAATATAAAACTTGTTTTACTATTGAAAATAAATTAATATATGAAATTTACCAACATGGGAAAAACAGCAATACAGGTACACTAATATAATATCCCATAATAATATACATGATGTCAATTTTAAAAATATTTATTCCATAATTTAATACAAATATTTCATAAATCATTTGAAAAGATTAATAAATATATTTTATAATAAAAATCATTCACATTATTACCCCATCCGCTTCCTGGGGATTAGGTGAAGATATTGGAACCTAATGTTTTCATTTCTTTTGACATGATGTTCAGATGTTATATTATACTATACAAGGTAAAAGAATAAAAATATTATATTTATTCAATAAATTAGTGATAACTAAAATATAAAACAAAAACCATTCCTCATATATCAGTTGATGAAAAAATTAGTTTTCCAATGTAAATCCTTAGCCAATACTAAATCGAATTATAGTAACCACCTTAGTAGTTAGTGACGTAGAAGTAGTTGGATAAAAAATATCATGTACATGTAATTTATCATAAAAAAACATAATAGGATAATGGTTTACATATGTTTCAAAATGATATACAATTATTTTCCTATGATACATATGTTCATGAGAATCCCCGTCATGAAAATCATAGTAATTTGTGGGATCTAAATGATGTGTTGGTGGATCTGGGTAGGTAGGATATTAAGGTGTTGTTTATATCGTAAAATATGTTATAATAGATGATATATATGATTTCATTCTCTCTTTAATTGACGCATTCGTGTGTTTCACACCATTTTTCAAGGAAACTATTTCACACATACTGTCTTCCCTTTTAATTTTCATTCTATGGACGTGTGGAAAAACATTTTAAAAACTCACACCATTCATATAACCTTTTTTTATGACATAGTGATATAGATTTAACAAATATTTGGAATGAGTTTCCATCCAAACATCTAAAATAAATTCTTCTATTGTTATTTTTTCCAGAAGGCCATCTTGATGAAATATTCTAAAATAAAATATTTTTTACGCATGAATAATTAATAAAAATAACGATGATGAGTAAAAAATAACTATAATCTTATCAACATCTTAATTTACTAGATCGGTTATATAAATACCTTTTTCATTATATATCCTTACCTTTTCTCATACAGGGGAAGATATAGGTTTGCTTGGAAACTCATGAGACACAGTACCTGATATGGAAGATAAATCCCTAATGCCTTCAACAATTATTATCTTAACTAAAAATGTATTCCCTCCATATATAAATATGTGGTGGTATAGATCATGAGACTAAATATCTTGTCAAGTATCAATGGAGGTATATTCTATATGAATGAACATAAGATATCATGTAATTAAAAATAAAATTAAAAAAATCAGTTCAGCCTTACATACCTATAGTATATTGTTAGTTAATAGTTTTGTATTATTAAATTATTATTTTTTCACATAAATATTTTCTTTTCTCTTATACGAAAACTATTTAACATTACATAACATTATATTACCCTGAAATATCCTATAAAACTATTAATTTTCCATAAGATATTTTTGATATAATTTTTTTTTTCAATTAATCAAAATTATATTACTCTTAATTAACATTTGAATACACCAAAATTTCATTTTTTACCATTATAAAAATATATTTTTCACTATTGTATGAATATTTTACAGATAATTTACTTTTTTCCACTATATGTTATTATATATGTTAGAATGACTTTATATTACCCTTTAATAACTTTTATTACCCATAAATACAATTTTTTACTGATAATTTTTTTTAACCTATAGATATTATATAAATTATTATATTGAAATGTTCATAATATTGATTTTTCTCATGCATAACATTAATTTAAACATATATAAAAATAGTCTAAATTTACAAAATAATAGATCACCCTTAAATTTCCATCATATAACAATTTTTTGACCACAGATATATTTATGTTACCCTTCTATAAACACTATATGTTTTATTTTGTTGTTACATATCCTTTATTGCCATTTCATAACAAAATTTTACATGAATGTAATTTTATGTTACCCTTACATAAATTTATTCCCCTTAGTTAACATTAATTTACCATTATATAAAATTTCATTATCATTAATAAATATTAAATTACCCAAAACAAACATAATTTAACCCTTTATTTAATTTTCCAAACCCATAATAATCAATTTACATCCTTACATAACATTATCTTACCATACATAACAATCATCACTTTTAATCTTATAAAATGTGGTTTTAGAATTACAAAAATTTACTTGACAATTGCATGACATTATTTTACCCTTAAATAAATTTTTTTACCATTATTTAAAAATTCTTTTGCTTTATTAACCATTATTTTTACGAACATAGCATTATATTACCCTTACATTACTTTTTTTTATAATAGCATACCTTCATTTAACATATTATAATAGTAGTTTACCCATAAATAATTTATTTAACCATATAAATATTTTTTTACAATTACATAACCCAAATATGAACTTATTTACCTTTATATAACATTGTTTTAACTATTCATAATTATATTTTTCCTTAATATAACTTTAGTTTAGGCTAAAATAACATGTTTTTACTAATACATTACAATATATTACCATTAAAAAACACAATTACCTTATGTAAACATATTTTACTCTAACATAACTATTGTTTAACCAGACATAAATGTTTATATCCATACATATATTCAAAATAATATAAAATAAATTTTTCATAAAAGGGAAAAACATTTGATGGAAATTTTATAACTACTAACATTTTCTGTTCACCATTACATTATTTATTTATCCTTACATAATTGTAATAAGTATATTTCTAAATAAATAATATAATTATAATTATTAAATAGAATAAAAAAATTAAATAATTCTATCCAATAAAAAATATGTATCATATAGACTACTTCATGGCGAGTGAATAAACAAATATACCCTATATCCCTATCAATAAAACAATATAATATTAATTACTATTGACATTTATTACTCCCAAAAATTTAAAACTATGTCAACATTATCCTATAATAACACCATCTAGATCGCATAAATGATAAACAATTTTTTTTAATTCATTTGGTCTCTTGAATGTAAAATTTCATCTATAATTGAGTACTTATAATATTATGAAATTTAGAATATTTAAATAAATGGTGAACTAAATTAATATGTTTATAAATTTATCATTATGTACTCATATAATTGAACAAACATTGACTTCTGGAAATTCCACTAAATCAAGAATAAAATATTTATTCTGCAATCAATTTTGATATGTAGTTAATTTTAAAAAACATGGAATACAAGTTAGTAGGGTGGTCATTCTCATAATATATTATTACCACCCATTTCTCAATACATGAAAATAATTTGGTTCAAATGAAAATAAAATAATTACCATTATTAGGTGGTGTCTATCTGGAGAAGGAAAAATACTACAAATAATTTTAGAAATATATGTTTAATTTTTTTATGTAATTTAATATATATATATATGTGTGTATATATAAATATGAAAAATATATATAACCATGATTCCTAATCATGGGTTTATATCATTTATAAGGATTTATTCAACATCATCAATAATATTTTTACAGGTATTTTATTAAAATTTATTAATAAAAATATAAAAATAGATTTGGAATAATATAAAAAAACATTTGAATTCCATATTTGTCATCAAATTTTTTACAAAAAAAAAGTTATTTCAAAAATAAAAATGAAATAATGATATATTAAATTGTGATCTAAAATTATGTAATTTATTCCAATGTTTTTTTATAAATTAATAAATTTATTGATTAAAAACATAATTTTTCATAAGAGGATGAAATTTTAAAAAACATTATTGACTTCACGAAATACCAGAAAATGAAAAATATAATGAAATAAAATATAAAAATATTATAGAGGAAAATTTTTTAATTTAAAAATATATATATACATCAAATAAATATTAATTTTTTTTAAGAAAAATATGATTAAATTTAAAAAAAATTATAATTGAATATTAATATCATATAATATTGTTTCTAACATTATTAATTTGAGAAAATGAATTTTATTGCATTATTAACAATGATTGTAATGGATATCATTTCCATATATGATCATTATGATAATTTCATGTTGTAATGGACAATATCCACAAAAAGGTCATTTTTTTATTAGGTAATCACGTAACAGATATAGAAAAATATTATCTTCCTTTAACATCATAAATATTATCACAACAGATATAATTATATTTTTCTATAGAAATAATGGACCACCAGTAAATTGATATGTCAATGAAGTAGAATATATTTTTTATGTGTATCCATGAAAACTAATTCCACATTAGAAGTAATTATTCTTGTACCAACAAGTTTAAATTCGTACTCATCATGTTTCACACCACTATTTCTATCTCATGATTGAAAAGTAAAATCCAGTGACTAAAATTTTGTATAATCAATCTTTGATATGTTATCAACAACTCCAAAATATCATATTGATGAAAAAATTAATTTTATCATTTGAAAATGAATAATTCATTTCTTAATAAACAAACATTACTCCCCATTTTTGTTTTATATTATTGAAATCAGGATTATATTTAAAATTTAGTAAAACTAATAAAAAAAGTGAACCATATAGTAAAATTCTCCCTAGGTCCCAAATATAAAAATTTCATTGATCGTGGTGTGGGAAAATAAATGGTTTTTTTCCTTAAACTGCCGATCAACTGTGTTTTTATAATCATTCATCATCAAATTTTTATTTATTCTTGGATATTTTACCATCATTCATGATATATGAGATTATATATATGGTATAAAATAGCATATGATGTCGAAAATATATAAATTCTCTTGTACCACATCATTATTTAGAAATTACAACACATTGATGAAACTAATACATTTACCTTTTATATGAATTTTCAAATGTTTTTATATTGGGATTCTAGACTTCTCCATATCTAATACGTTATCATAAAAAAAACTCAATTACCTCTAAGAATTTACATTTCTTAACAACTGAAGCCTCGTTCGATGTGAATTCAAAACACAAACCTCTAAAATTATCATAAATCATTCAAATTGATACTCATAATGTAATTTAATAGATTGATATATTCGTTTCACTTATACTAATGAATAAATAAATGAAAAATTTTATCAATAAAATTTCATAAAATACATTTTTTAATTGAAAATTTATTATGGGGGAATTATTCTACAACACAACTAAAAAATAATATCTATGAATTTACTTCAAATTGAGTAGAAATGATACCCCATCGGATTATTGACATTCTAAAAGTTATCAAAAATACTATAAATTTTGAACCATTTTGAAATTTTTACATAAATACCTAACATTAATGATATTTCAAACCAATTAACCTTAAATCATTCAATGACACGAAATATTTTATATTTCTACACAATCTTCTAGTTAGGTTGTTAAAATTTTGGAAGTGAAATATATATAAATTCATAAACTTTTTTAATGTTAAAAAAATTATAGGAAAATAATTTTTTTTAAAATTCAATAGGAGGTATAACACCAACCATATACCTCTGGTTATTAGGTATTATCTTTCGTACAATCCATATATTTTCCATTCCTTTTTTGTTTAGAAATGTTCTAATTAAAAATTAAAAAATGGTAATGTCCACATACATGACATGAATGTTATATTTTACTTCTACATATCCCAATAGGATTGATCAAATAGAAATGATTATTTATTCCATATGTTTAATTGACATCCAAAACATCATTTTCATTCTAACGTGAAATCATTCTTTTTAACCTTCTTGTAATATTCATCGTATAAAATGGGTTATATAGAAGAATCATAATCTTTTATAATATTAAATCACTTTTCTAAAATAATTATAATGATAATTCATTATATAT
The DNA here is from genome assembly GCA_963277665.1 of Viscum album. NCBI lineage: Eukaryota > Viridiplantae > Streptophyta > Magnoliopsida > Santalales > Viscaceae > Viscum > Viscum album. Next base: position 2,100,151,445 of record OY728127.1, on the reverse strand, counting down.
AACCATCAGTGTAATATAATCTATTTTTATTAACTTCAATATTTGATGACATGAAGTTAACACATGAAAATTTTGACAATCTTTATATGATTTGAAAATATTTCTTGACACATTTTCATATTTTGGGAATATATATATAATAAGCATAATAATAGCACTGAATTGAAAATCATCCATCTTAAATGCATCAAATTAAATAACTCATGAATCACATGGAAATTCGAAATCAAACTTCAATGGTTATATATAGACATCAATGCCATTTAATGGATATTCCAATTTATAAATCACCGTTATCATCATCAAATATTTCCTCTAAATATATATCACTTCCGATGTGTTGCCAAAAAATAAAAAAATTTCCATAAAATATATAGGATATCAATTCATTTATATGGATTCAAATCATAGGTTCCTAAATTAATTTTATGATTTATATCATCATCTCTAGAAAGGTGAATTTTTTATAGAATATTTTATATTGTGGTGAATGAATATAATGAAGTACAATTTTTCTTAGATGTAGTTTTTAGTAGAATATCATAGACTATATGTGTGAATTTTTTTTTCTAATATGACATTTTAAGTTAGGGATTATTAGAAGATATTGATTTCATTTATATAAGGTTTGGTTCCAGGTAATTATAATGAATCGTAGTTAGATTTTTTATCCATTAAATTTCATGTTTCCCCGCATTAATGAATTTATGATAAACATTATCAATAATTCTTAAAAAGAATATACATTGTTGGTTAATAGTGTATCTTTTTATACCCAGATCCAATTTTACATGGTGGTTTTCATGCTCACCATTACAATCTAGAATCATGATTCAGTCTAGATGAATCCCATTTAAAAAATAATTAAATTTAGTAAAATAATTTACGTCCAACAATGCATTTACATCATGCAACAAAATATCTTCATTATCTATAAAACATTGAATTTCTTGTAACAATATAATAGTGTCTTATAATATGTTATGTATTGTTTTATGATACATATTACATTATGGTTTTATAAAAATATAACATGAATTCACTCTTCCACATTATCCTTGGTCATAGGTGGAACATAATCTCTAAACATATAACATTATATGTTGTTTATATAACAATGATTTCTCCAATATGAATTACTTTGACAAAAATAATTCCTAGTACCACAATGTTTAGATTACAAAAAATATAATTTATTAATATCCCAAAAAATAGGAGGTGATATAAAATCACATGTTTGTTTTAATGATTTAATATAACAAATTTCAATAATATATCGAACTCTTTCTCTTATTAATCTACAATTTTACATGATTTTTTCCAATTATGATAAAACTATTAATAAAAAATCTAATTTTAATCTATAATAAAACAAATACAATAATTTAAAATTATAATATAATCCTTAAAATAAGTCATATAATAATATAAATAAATAAAAATTAATAAATATATTATTAATAAATTATAGCATAAAAAATATAAATTGAAAAAAATGTTGCAATTTTAAAAAAAAATTAATGATAATTTCTATTGTAATAATTATTTATTATTGAAAAAATTATGAAAAAAATTATTTCAACAACAAATAACTATAACAATGAAATTTTATTAATAAAAAATATTAATTGAATAAATATATAAAAAACTATTATAGTAATAAATTAATTTTCATCTCAAAAAATTTATAAAATGGATTGTAATTTTTAATCAAATAAATTATTATATTATTAAAATATTCATATAAAAAAATTTATGGATGATAACAATTTAAAAATAGGTGATAATGATATTATATTACAAAAATAATAAAAAACATACTATTTTTGATTTTTTCTTTGAATAACAGTTCAACAATTTTTATTGACACATTCAACAGATGTTATTACACTAAAAACACTATAAAATTAAAGAGAAACATTTTAAAATATTAAATTTAAAAAATATTGAACACAATTACTGAAATATTATTGCAGGTCCAGAACATTATAGTTTCAGTGGACAAAATAATGTGAGAGACCTAGATAATGGATGAATAATTGTTGGTTTAGTGGATACAATGTGATAATAATAATAATATATAATGAAACTGAATATCATGAATATAGGGTTTTAACAAGAGTTTATTTGATAGAGGTTTCAGAATTATATGGCTGATAAAATAATGTTATGTACTTTAGAAATGAATTTTTAAACACTTTTTGCATCCCTTTTTTAAAAAATCCACATAATAAATCTAACATTAATGTGTACTTTTCAACAGCTTCTACCTAGAAGACGAAAACAAATTATGATATCCTAATGCAATAGTGATGTATTTTTATATTCTAAAAAATATATTTAGATATTTTAATAGAAATTATGTGATTATTGATTTATTATTCGACATCACAGGAGCTCCAACAGTGATTCTGAGAATAAAAACTGAATTTTACCCTGTGATTTTTCAACAATTCATTGTGGTATATTGTAAAATATTATTATATTCATTGAGTTTGAGGGGGATCATGTTTGTAAATTATGATGTGTTCTGGGAGTTTGTTGGTATCTGTCCTGAACTAGCCAGGATATATTGTTACGTTGACAACTGATCTGGACCTAACATAGCCTGAAGGGTATTTTTGACCCCCATGGGTTGGTTAGTAGAACCTCAAATCAAAAAAGACAAATAGGGAATGATTTTTTGTCAAGAATAAAAAATGAAGATATTTTTTATTATTATGTTCCCTGAAAACTTCCAATGTATATAGTACCCATAGACAAAATGGTATAAAAAACAAAAGTATTACATCCTCAATGTACAAGAATAAACTATATAAACAACCCAATTCCATATAAAAACATATAGCTAATTAAAATGGATCCATAAATACCATAACCTCCATTTAATTCTTTACCATTGATCAAAAATGGATGAATAAAATCTATAAACAATCGAAGGTGATGGAATGGTGTGAGATAAAATTCTAGAAAGGTCTCACATAGTGTTCTATATAAGATGCGACATTAAATAAACCATATAATGTATTAAATTTCAAATAAAATCAGATTGGAAGTAAAATATTGTATTTCAATTAAAAATTATATTTCATTAAAATTAATTGAAGAATTTCATTAACTATATTCAATAGACATTTTATATAAAAAAAATTATATAAATAACTAGAAATGAGTAATGTAGTTTGACAGAAATGGGAATATATAAACAATTATTCACAAATAAGAGACATGGTCATCTTGAAAGATGTTCTATATTTTTTATTTATCAAATCCTCAAACATTCATATTTATGATCATAGAAATGTGGAAACATGTTACTTAGCCCCAAGAGAACATGAACCATCAATATCAAACTATGCATATGATCCACTGAAAATGATTAAGGATTGAGTAGTAATTATAAAAACCATTTCTAGTACACTACCATCATGGTATGTTTTACATAAATATCCCACTATCTACTAAGGCTTTCATCTTCTCAATCTATCAATCCATAATTGGAAAATTGTTTCAAAATAGTATACAATACAATCACCACATTTTCAATTTTTATATTCAAAATTCCATTTGAAAACCAAAACGTATTTTTTAATCAATTCATTTCCTTTCTTGATAAAAAATACATTGGTTCTTATCAACTCCATTTATGCCATTTTTCTCAAAATTTAATTTGATATTTACATTGAATTCAAATCATACCACCTATTTCCAATTCCATTGTAATTGATGATTTTTTCCCCAATCCATGTCGTTCCAATTTCAAATTCCACATGACCCTAAATTTTAATTTCATAATTTTATTGATATTATTCTAAATCACTCCTGAAAATTAATGGTCTATTAAATGGTAAGACTTTATCAAAAAACCTAACACTAATAAGAAAATCACATATCACTACAACATCATTTTGATAATCTGATGTTGAACTATGAAAAATGACATCACAGAATCAACAGTAGAATTAATTTTAAAAACATTAGTTCTCTTCCATCAACAAATATATGATATAAAAAACCATATTGAGGAATTAATAGGATGGTATGAAATAATTAATGAATGAATATCTCTTATCGGAGATGAATCATATGATATTTTCCATGATTTGGTCTGACTTGTAATAGATTTAGAGGGTCCAAAACTCCTACAGGGAGCCTCTACGGATTAATAATTATTTTTTTTGTAGGATTTCCTCATCATTCACAAAAAAAAGAGGTTAGGGGTATTAAAATTAATTTTATGAAATAAAAATTTCCTTGAACAATGATACCTTTGAATGGATTAATTGTTTATCAAAACGTGCACCCTGACTATAAAACATTTTTTAGGGGTGCATAGTTTCTACTAGGTTGCATAAATATTTTCAAACAATGCACCAACCATGAAAACTCTAGGTATTTGGGTTTGAATAGTTTCCATTGGATGGGAGCACAGTTTGGGAAAGAATTGTTTCAATTATGAAATGTTCATAAAATTCCAAAATTTTAAAAATAACCACCCAAAACACCCTCAATAATGACCCAAGAAAATCATGAACATACTTGTGGGTCGATGATTACCTAAAACACATAATAGGATGTTAAAAACTTCCCACCATAGAAACATTCTATCCCCATAAATCCTATTTGGAAGTCCCTATTCCAAAATTAAGGGCCACTACTAACACATCAGTGCCTATCTCTCCCATGTCTCATAGGTATTTGAATTGTGTTACTGTAGTAGTTTAACCCATGGTTTATCCCAACCATTACGCACCATGGATTTAGAATCAACTATCTAGTACTGATTATAAGTCAAAAAATCATGCTCAACACAAGGTTTCTCCATCTCATATCATTTGATTCATTAGAATGATACTTTCATAGATTTGATACAAGAAACTCATTATGTTTAAAAATATATTGTGGAGGATGTTCCAAATGGAAATCCAAATTCCCCACCAGATAAATATCCTAAAATTTTTCAACAAAATGATTTGTAATATTCCTTACATACCATATTTTTTAAGGCAAAAACAAGGCCTATAATTAATGAACACATGTAAATAACTAAAAATTACAATGGTCTATGACGAGGAATAGTGGAAGAATAGTACAGGCTATGTTCCACCAACATTAAATAAAAAATAAAGTGAATCATTTTTTGTCTCTTGAACTAATATCATCTCAACGATTGATCTTTCACTGATCTCTACCCAACAAACGATATAATTAAAAATTCATCCCTACAATGCCTCAAATGGAGCCATTAAGATAATGGAATGGTATCTGTTCCTATAATAAAACTCAAACAGTACCAAATGGTCATCCAATTCACCCTAAATTTTATGAATGAAGGAACTAAATAGTGTCTTTAAGATTATATAAAACTAAAATGTTAAGACCACCCATTTGCAGATGGTATGTCGTACTCAAATGAAACTGAGATCCCAGTGCAACATGACAGAATCTCTAATAGTGGCATGTAAAACTAGGATCCGAATTAGATAAAATAGCATATGGAACTCTATGAAAATGAATAATGTACTGCACATTATTTTTTCCCATATTTTTAATATTGATCCTATCTTGAATGGTTATAAACTAAGCTGATTTGGTCGTCCTATGAATCCTAAAGAAATATCACAATATTCTTCCTTTAGTTATGTGAAAACCCAAAAATATCCATAATGATCTCACACCACATTCAAGTCTTCATAGGTATTGTATGAAGAAATATTCAAGGTATATGGTGCTCATTCATGACCATTTTTCAGGTAAAAAGTGATGGAAATATTGGAAATTCCCATGTTCTTATCTAGCCACCAGATTCATCCATACAAGTCATAAAACAAATTCATGGTTCCTAGGTTCACTACCCAATATGGATAATGAAAATCCACCACCACATCTTTCTTCACTAAAAATGGCACAAAAAATGTTTCAAAAAATCAATAATACCCTCTGTATAGAATTACCACATTAAATTGTCTTCTGACCATAAATCATGTCTCTAATTATATAGAATTAATCATTATCAGTCTCTTTTAGAAGAATATTCTCGATTATTGTAGAGTACAAATAATCCATTCCCAAAACAACATGAGACCAAGATTCCCAAAATACAATATGATACTATTATAATTTATAAATAATGTTCCACTCATTAAATTATTCTTATATGGAATGGGTTATATGCTTCCATCTCATAGATTCAATGATTACATTCTTGTTCTCTTGGGTAAAGGGGATATCAAAATAAAAGGATTGCAGATAGTCAATCCAATACATCTGGTGCTGATAAAATATTTGTAATATAATATATATTTTAATAAATTATGTTCATAGAAAAAATTAACCATTATCCAAAAAGTTAATTCCATAAATCCTAACCATATGCATCATGGATGCGAGTTCAATATCTTGGATTGGGTAATTCATCCCATGTGGACTAAGCTTCAAATATCCATTGGCAATGACATAATAACCCAACATAAGTAACTGCAATAACCCAAACCTGATACGTCACATGAGACCATGTATCCCAATAAGCCCTAAAAAGAATCAACACCCTCATATTATTCAAATTTTGTTTCATCTCAATATATTAAATCTATGATTTATCAACGAAGGTAATCATTACTCCAAATTTTGAGTGTTCCTCTATTAATCCAATGTCAAGAAATCATTTAATTTCGATGATAATATCCATCTTATACCCATAATATCTAAATATCTAAAACATTCTATTGTAGATCCCAATTCATTTTAGAATTCATTTTATCAGGATAAACTGAAATTCCATGTTAATCAATTAAATATTCATTGAACATCACCTATTAAATCAACAAATCACATTAGGATAGTTTGGCATTAAGTTAGTTTGCTATCAATAAATTGTGAATTTATCTCACATGATTCACATCATCATCCTCAAAAATAGAGTAAAAAGAGATGTAATCCAAAAATACTACACCAAAAGTATCAAGATACTTATTTTAGATCATTTTCATCAAATCCAGAAAGAGTTAAGTGTAATTTGTTAAAGCAAATGAAATGAAAAGGTACTCATAACTACTATACCTACAAAATAAGGGAATTTTCAGAATATCATATTATTTTATTCTCAATTGGTGATAACCATATCGAATACTAATCTTCAAAAACTACTCCTCCCCATTCATCTTGTCATTAAATTCATAACTATTTTTTAATGTTTAAATTTTATTTATAGTTACACAATAGATAGATTGTTAATTAAAAAGGTGATATGATCCATTATATTTCTTAAAAAAGACAAAAGGTGACAGTCGTGGTGATAAACTCAAGAATGTAAGTCCATTCCCTAACAGATCATCCATATGAATCCAAAAATCATTTATTTATATTAGAACATAATAATTTCTTCAGGTACTTAATCAATTAATTTCTGAAAATTGAATTATAAATCATTATATGTTGACTAATATGAATTCCCATTATGTTCATGGTGCTTTTGGGGTGTCTGTGGCGAGTTAGAATCTTAGAACCCATCAATTTTGGTGTAAAATGCTTTTCGCATTGTTAATAGAAACCACGATGGGCATGCCTCATGGTTAGAAAAAACAATGTGAGGACGGATAGTGGAATCCTATAGGATTCATTATTAGAAAAGCCATGCATTTTAGGGAAAATGGTCATGTGAAAAAATATATAAATATTTTCAAAGGGTTTTCCAACATTATTTCCATGGTTAGTTAAACCATCCCCACTAATCATGTTTACTTCCCCTGTCATCAACTTTGGTTGAATGGTAAATGCATGGTTTCACTTACCATGTGGCCAAACCATGACACCCAATATTTTAGGTGAAATTAAAAATATACCCCTAATTACATCATATTTCAACCTTAATTATCTCTTATCATATGTTTGGGTAGATTTTTTCCTAAGAGATCCTCTTTTATGACTAAAATTTGAATTGATTGAACTCCTTAGGGTATAATTTTAATCAAGTGTTGTTTCCATCATTAAATACACATCTATATCTTATTAATTTTTTTGAGGCCATACTTGTTTTGTTTGGTATCAATTACAATATTTATTTACAAGATAACATTCCTCATTTATATGTTCCTCTTCCATTATTTGATATTCTCGACATATAAGGTGAATTAGGAGATGATACCAGATGATCTATCCACTATGAACCTATGACAGGTGGGTATAGGATTTTCCTAAAGATTCTATTTTTTTATATTTTCTATTACGTTGAACACCCAGTTCATGGAGTGATGACCATGAAATGGAATTTAATCCATGATTTAAATTGATAGGTGTTACAAAAAAAATTAATTGAACGCATTGATAATTTTATTGAGGTTATGAACCATAAATTTAAAATAACCCATTGGGGGATTTTTTTGTATTTAGCCCACAATTGGTGGTTTTTTTGGAATTCTTATAGGTGTGCCTTTCCCCCACTACAAGTGTAGTTCTGTAAGTAATTTTCAATTGTATATTAATTTAATCATTTTCTCTATTATGATATTAATTTTAAATTTATGTGAAAAAATTGGATTAGAATTAGTAGACATAGAGTCTTTCAATTTAATATCATTTTTAATCTTTAGGTTACCTGATTAGCCACTAAATGAGGCTAATATTCATTGTTAATATACATAATATTCATTTTCTTTATTATTCATAAACACCATTTTAGATCATTTTACACTTTTAACATCATTTCACATTATGATTGTAATACCTTCTTAAAATACGCTATTAAGAGGTACATTTTTGAACATCATTTGAAGTACCCAATGATTCATCTGATTTTAAGGAATATAATTATACATATTTTAATTTTATATTTTTGTAAATTGATCTACACTTAAATATTAACATGTTTGATTCAGGGATCAGTGGAGAATTAATGGTGTATGATGGAGATTTTTGGAAATGAAAGGAAGTAATTCTGGAGAAGGTAGATTGGACACCAGCCCACTGATGAGACTGTGGGGCCCAACATACTGTCCCACTTAATCCCAAATTTCCTGGGATTCTAGAAGACATGTATAGAAACAAATAACTCTTCAGGAGATAATGCTAATTCGGCGTCCATGGTGGCCATTTAGGCGGCCAATGTCAGATATAAAATTCTGGGGCAGATTCTGCGTCCCAGAAAAACATCCCACTAATGTGATCATAACATGGAATCCACAACTCCAAATGGGCCCATATTTTACATACGGTTAGAAGAAATCCGGAGATCCATTTTCTTCTTCTATGTCCCACTCTGATTCGGCAATCTAAAAAGCCATCCAATCGCGTCTGTTCGGTGGATGAAAGCTGGCTGCCACCTCGGGTCAAATGTGGAAAAGTACAAATTCCACAAGCTTTCCACCACCTATGACCTACCAAAATTAATTGAGATGATTTGTACTGTTGGAGCCTCGAACCAAGGGATAATAAATTCCTATTTAAGTTAGTGGTGTTGGAGGATATAGAAATCTTTGAACTTGTTTTCATCTTAATGTTATGCTGCCAGTTTCTCTTTGTAATGACCTTCCTTCACATGTAAGTTGTTTTAATTCATCCTTGTTTCTTAATAAAAGATCTTCTTATATTATTATTATGTTATTATCCTTATCACTTTGATACCATTGGTTCAAGGTGTGAACTTGTTCATACCAAACCTTGTGAGATTATCACACAACGGTGGAGTGATTTTTATTTTGTTGCGTTTTTTTACTTCTCCATTTCCTTCCTCATGAGTCTACATTCCGCTTCCATTGAAACCATGAGATCAATGGAGGGCTAACCCACTTATGGGTTGATCCAAGGGAGTATCAAGGGGATGTATTGGATGTTATTTATCACCACATTAATGTATAATCACTTCTTTAATTGAGATTTTTATTTGATGATTTTTAAACTCCACTGTCCTTGTTGAATTTAAGGCCACACACATCAAGTGCTAATACGAAACTTTACCTTGAATTTCTAAAAACTTTGATCCTTAAAGTGTATATGTGATTAGTTTTAAAGGGTTTAGGAATTAAACCAGTAAGTGATGATATTGTTTTATCTCCTTAAATGAACCCATCTCAAATATAAGAAATTGAAATCATTAAAAATGAAATACGTCCAATCCACCTCGAGCGATAACCTAGGATCAGCTCATTCTTTTAAATTGAATTCACTTAAATATATTATATATTTTTCAAAAACATCCAAAATAAATCCATTTTGGCCACTTCATAGCTCAAAACAGTCTATAGAATGTACGTGTCTATAGGTTTCTTCTTAGGTCTCTGTGGATTCGATAAACCAAGCTAAACTATAAGGAACGTCTTACCTTCTTCTCTTGGGTAAATATGAGCGAGAATCAAATTTTGGTGCCATTTCCGGGGACCCAGGTAAGTTATATAAACACCCATTCTATTCATCCCCATTTCTTCTTTTCTCATCCAAATTCTCTTATCTTGTCCCTTTCTCGTTTTTTTTCTTTTGGCGCATGTCCGCCTACACCCGCGATCAATCAAACCATCTAGTTATGGTGGATAGTCCTGGGGTTGGGGAGTCAAGTACACCAAGGGAATTCATTCCATTAGATCCTAATATTCCTAATACTCTAGAGTCCAAAATTGAGCCAATTTCAATAGAAGGCCTTAAAAGAAACCAACTCATAAACCCGGGTGGGAACCAAAATGGAAACCCAAATGAGGCAGCCCCAAACTTGGGGAATGCGGTTGATCAAACCATGAATGACTACCTCACACCATCCTAGACCAATTCCCCCTCATGCATTAGACACAATTCCCTAGGAGATTCCAACTACATCTTTAAACCCCATGTCTTAAACCACATTCCCACATTCCATGGAATGGAGTCCGAGATGCCCTACCTTCACATTATGGAGTTCAATGACATTGTAGAAACCATGTGTTCCCCACATCAACTAGAATCTTCTAAGATGAGGCTATTTCCTTTTTCTTTAAACGATCAGGCTAAAAATTGGATAAACAATTTGATTCCATCACCCAAAACTGTCAAGGAAGTGAGGTCTTTCTTAGGACATTCTAGTTTCTATTGAAGATTCATCAAGGACTTTAGTTCAATCTCTCGTCCCCTTTGTGCTCTGCTAGTAAAGGATGCTCTATTTGATTGGACCGAAAGCTGTGAGGGTTCATTCTCAGCCCTCAAATCCTCTCTCACCTCTCCTCCCATTATGACATCTCCAAATTGTAACCTTCCTTTCGAAATTATGTGTGATGCCAGTGAATTTGCTGTAGGAGCTGTGTTAGGACAATGTTGTGATAAAAATCCTTATGTCATTGCTTATGCAAGAAAATCCTTAAATGATGCCCAAATCAACTACACCACCACTGAAAAGAAGTATCTTGATATTGTGTTTTCCTTAGATATGTTTAGGTCATACCTCTTAGGATCCCCCATCACTGTGTTCAATGACCATTCTGCACTAAAATACCTCTTCCAAAAACAAGATGCTAAGGCTAGACTGATAAGGTGGGTCATTCTCTTACATGAATTTGACCTCACAATTAGGGATAAAAAGGGAGTTGAAAATTATGTAGTTGATTACCTCTCTAGGATGGAATTCAAAGACAACTCAAATCACCTTTCTGTGTCTGATTCATTTCCTGATGATCCATACCTCTATAAGTTATTCCCTGACCAAGTCATTAGGAGGTGTGTTCCAGAATCTGAACAAGAGTCCATCCTTAAATTCTGTAACAGTGAGGCATGTGGAGGTCACATTTCCTCTAAGAAAACATCTGCTAAGATTCTTCAATGTGGTCTTTTCTGGCCCACCCTCTCAAGGGACTCCTACACATTTTTTCAAAGTTGTCCTAGGTGTCAACAAGAAGGGTCCATCACAAAAAGGAATCAAATTCCACTCAATCCCATCATAGTGGTTGAAATATTTGACTGTTGGGGAATTGATTTCATTGGTCCCTTCCCAAACTCTCAGGGATACCTATACATACTCTTAGCTATTGATTATGTCTCAAAATGCGTTGAGGCCATTCCCAATAAGTCCAATGATCATCATGTTGTGATTTGATTTCTAAAAGAGAACATATTTTCAAGATTTGGAATTCCTAGGGCTATAATCAGAGATCGAGGAACCCATTTCTGCAACTGCCCATTCTCTTCACTCATGTCTAAGTATGGTATTTCTCATAATGTGTCCACTGCGTACCATCCTCAAACCAATGCTCATGCTGAGTTAGCGAATAGGTAGATTAAGCAAATTCTTGAAAAAACTGCCAACCCCTCTAGGAAATATTGGTCCGAGAAACTCTTAGATGCTATTTGGGCCTATAGAAAGGCATATAAAACCATTTTATCAATGTCCAAATATAGGTTGGTTTATGGTAAAGCATGCCATTTGCCAGTGGAGATTGAACATAAGGTCTTTTGGGCAATTAAGAAAATGGATTATGACCTCTCATTGGCCAGAACAAAAAGGAAATTAGATCTCAATGAACTGGAGGAACTAAGGATGGAGGCTTATGAAAATTCAAGGATCAATAAAGCTAGAGTTCAAGCCTACCAATCTAGGAATATCAAGGTCAAAAAATTTGAACCAGCAAAACTTGTGGAATTGTATAGTTCAAAACTTCATTTACACCCGGGAAAGTTAAGGTCTAGATGGTCAGGACCTTTCATAGTGCATTATGTGTACCCCCATGGGGCAGTAGAAATTCAAGATCCCACAAGTGGTTACATTTTCAAGGTCAATGTTCAAAGGTTAAAACCAATCATTGAATCATTCAATAAACATGAAATAGAGGTTGAGTTAACTGAGCCAACCTATGAACCAGGAACAAATTAATAGATTTAGGGTCCATGTCGGGATAACGACATTAAACAAAGCGCTGAATGGGAGGCAACCCATGGTTTTCAAGTTTCCAATAATTTCATTGTTTTAGTCAACTTTATATTTCAAATAGGGTTAATGGGACATTTTTATATTTCGAAAAAAATAAATTGTTGACATTTTCTTCTATAATGAGTATGGATGGGTATGAAAGGGGAGCACCATATTCATCTGTGTCACGTGGTGTGATCCTTGAGTAATACCTTACCCAGAAATTTAAAAAGAAGACAAAGTATCATCTGTTTGTTTTCTTTTTGACGTGTTTTTAGGTTAAAAAATAAAAAATAAAAATAAAAATATAATAATAAAAAAAAGTCCATGCCATAGGCCATGGGGAAAACCCAGTCACAACCGGCAAAGCCGCGGGGACATGAACTCGGGACCGAAGGGAGACAGGGGCGCGCGCTTACCACTGACCTGCTGCTTCTTGTGCTTCCTTATTCTATAATTTTTATACATATAATTATATTTTACTTCCTTTATTATATAATTATATATATATATATATATATATTGTTTTTTTTTGTTTTTTTTGTTTGTTTTGTTTTTCAATTTTCCACAAGGGAACTTTTCAAGCGACATGGATATGAAAGGAATAAATTGGAGCAGCAAGAACTTCAAACTTCAACCACCAGGTGACTTCATTCCATGAACCTCATTTTCAATTTCCTTTTTGAAATTTCATTCTCTACCTATAACCCCTTCTAAATTTTCTTTTATTTAAACACTGGGGACAGTGTTATTTTAGGTTGGGGGGGAGATAAAATAAAAAATGCTTTTGTGTCAAAAAAATTGATAAATGATTTGAAAAAAAAACTTGTGAAAATGGAAGGAAAAATTCCTTTAACATTAAACATGGTAATACAAATTACACACTTTGAAACTGAATATCAAATAATTTATCATAACCTGATTCTGATTTTAATCCTTGTATAATTTCATGAGCATTGATTTTGGAAAGTGTGGCTGGCCAATGTGATATTTCATCGTTTATATTTTCATCCACAAAAAAAGATCACAAGGCATGTCCTTTGTATAGTGGGGTATTAGTTTGAGTTCATGGTGTCCCCTAAATATATAGCATAGGTTTGGTGATCATTTTGGTTTAATATGAGTATTCAAAAAAATTAAAAAAAAAATTGCGCATAAAGTAATGAAATGACCTAATGGGTGGCTTTCGACACTTGGGGGTCGTGACTCCATAGTTGTCTGGCCCAGAGTTAGTAATTTTATCTCTATTTTTGGTAATTTGAATTTTTTTTTGACAGAGTTAACTCGAGAAGATGCTCGATTATGTGGGATTCACTTGGTTCCCTAAGGTCTTTAAGCCTGGGAGTCATCGGCAAAGTCTCGCTATAGGGGTTGACTCTTTTGAGTGAAACTTCAATTACCAAGGAAAAATTGAATAACAAAACAAAAACAAAAAAAACAAAAAAAAATATGATACAAAAAAAATTGATTACTCATCTTAATATTGAAATGTGGTTCCAACTTGCGCTTCCGTCATTTCCCCCTTGAATAAAGATGAACGCCCCCCCCCCATGTCTATTGTGATGAACAACACATCCTCATACTTAATTGTCATAGGATGAAATATGTAAATGAATTTGAAAAAAGGAATGGGCTTGGGATTGGGATCTTCTTATGAAACTATATTGTATTAAAATATTTTGATGGGTTTCATGATTTTTTTTGGTATAAGGGTTTTGGTGATCTTTGTGTAATAAAATGTTTTTGGAAAAGGGAATTTGAATTTCATTTTTGATGAGATATATTTTGCTCGGGACTAGAAAAACTCATGTTGGGGGGTGTTATTAGCCACTAAATGAGGATAATATTCATTTTTAATATACATAATATTCATGTTCTTTATTATTCATAAAAACCATTTTAGTTCATTTTACACTTTTAACATCATTTCACCTTATGATTGTAATAACTTCATAAAATACGCTATTATGAGGTACATTTTTGAACATCATTTGAAGTACCCAATAATTTATCTGATCTTAAGGAATATAATTATACATATTTTAATTTTATATTTTTGGAAATTGATCTACACTTAAATATTAACATGTTTGATTCAGGGATCAGTGGAGAATTCATTGAGGATGATGGAGATATTTGGAAATGAAAGGAAGCAATTTTGGAAAAGGCAGATTGGACACCAGCCCACCAATGAGACTGTTGGGCCCAACATACAGTCCCAATTAATCCCATATTTCGTGGGATTATATAATACATGTATATAAACAAATAAATCTTCATTAGATAATTCTAAATAGGCTTTTATGGTGGTCATTTGGGCGGCCCAAGTTAGAGATAAAATTCTGGGCCAGATTCTGCGGCCCAGAAAAACAGCCCACTAATTTGATCATATCTCGGAATCCAAAACTCCAATTGGGCCCGAATGTTACAGGAGGTTAGAAGACATAATTAGCTCCATTTTCTTCATTAATGTCCCACTCTGATTCGGCTATTTAGAAGGTCATACAAACGCATCTGTTCGGTGGATGAAAGCTGGCTGCCACCTCGGGTCAAATGTGGAAAAGTCCAAATTCCACATGCTTTCCACCACCAATGGGATACCAAAATTAATTGAGATGCTTTGTACTGTTAGAGGCTCGACCCAAGGGATAAAAAAATACCTATTTAAGGAAGTGGTGTTGGAGGATTTAGAAATATTTGAGCTTGTTTTCATCTTAATGTTATGCTGCCAATTTCTCTTTGTAATGTTCTTCCTTCACATATAAGTTGTTTGAATTCATCCTTGTTTCTTAATAAAAGATATTCTTCTCTTATTATTCTATTATTATACTTATCACTTTGATACCATTGGTTCAAGGTGTTAACTTGTTCATACCAAACCTTCTGATATTATCACACAACAGTGGAGTGATTGTTATTTTGATGCGTTTTTTTTACTTCTCCATTTCCTCCCTCATGAGTCTACTTTCCGCTTCCATTGAAACCATGTGATCAATGGAGGGATAAGCCACTTATGGGTTGATCCAAGGGATTATAAAGGGGCTGGATTTTATGTTATTTATCACCTCATTAATGTATAATCACTTCTTTAATTGAGATGTTTATTTGATGATTTTTAAACTCTATCGTCCTTGTTGAATTTATGGCCACACATATCAAGTACTAATATGAAACATTACCTTGAAGTGATCAAAACATTGATCCTTAAAGTGTATAGGTGATTAGTATTAAAGGGTGTAGGAATTAAACTAGTAAGTGATGATGTTGTTTTATCTCCTTAAATGAACCCATCTCAAATATAAGAAATTGAAATCATTAAAAAGGAAATACGTCCAATCCACCCGAGCGATAACCTAGGATCAACTCAATCATTTAAATTGAATTCACTTAAATCTATTAGATATTTTTCAAACCCTTCCAAAATCAATCCAAGTTTGCCACTTCATAGCCGAAAACAGTCCATATAATGTAGGTGTCTATAGGATTCTTCTTAGGTCTATGTGGATTCGATAACCCAAGATAAACTACAATGAGCGTCTTACCTTCTTCTCATGGGTAAATTTGAGCAAGAATCATTACCCGTTTTATGAAATTCACATGTGAGATAAATTGAGGCTAATACACAAATGAAATTCTTATACATTGATCCACATTTTTAGTTCATATTGTAATGAAATTATTATGGTGAAGAAATTTATATAATTATTTAAAATTGTTTGAATGATTATGAATATTCCTTTGGTGACACATGTGATCATATTTTAATGACATAGAAAGACTCATTTATCATCTACTTTGCTACCACCCAACTGAAACATTGACTCATTATACATATTTCCAAGGAAACACCATAAGGATTGACTATTATATGAAAAATTGTTACTTTGACCCCTTATGGATTTCGAAGGATGGACTCAGGGGTCAGTTGATCATATACCTCATGTGTGACACATGGGATCCCTTATAGAACAACCATTTATGTAAACAAATGAAAATGATGTTATATTACAATAATAGTTTTACTTGGATTCCAATGGGGAATGCCTAGTTTGGGCTTGTAATGTGATTGGTTCATGATAAAACTAGATCAATACATACATTCAAATTTTGGAATTCCAAGAACATGATGTGGTTCTTAAATTGGATGATAAATGAAATTATTTATCATATGCAAATTCCATGAAAAATCACAAGCTTGGAATCATTTTTTCCTTATACTATAATGATGTTATTGTTATGAAATCTTGGTCTTCTATATTAATAGGGGATGTAAAGTTATTTTTCAGGCCATGATAATCATTTATTAACTGATATTGAACCATTAAATGGACACGAATATAAAATGACATTGAACTAATTGTTAATTCTGAGACATCTTGGTTTGTATGAAACACGTACTATATGAAGGTTTTCCATGGGAACTCAATCCTTATTAGGTTATATACTTTAATTATATTCATGTTTAATATATTACATCATGATAAAAAAAATTTAACATATATTATCTAACTAGAAGGAATTAGGCCTTTTGGGGATTTCATATTAAGACTATATGTCACACCCTATTTTTTCCCAAATAGTACCCAAATAGACAATATGATTGCAGGTATGGATAATGGAAATACCCTTCTAGGGGTTTTTTATATCTTATTAGTTACATGGGAACATATGACATATCTGAGGCTTGTGATTGGTGTTGGGATTGATTTGGGCCATTTTTAAAATATTAACATGTATTGTACACCTTTAATAAAAATCTGTTATTGAAATTTTTAGAGATAAATGGCATTTATTATCATAATTATTATATGAGATTACTTATGATATTGATTATTTTTATCTTCCATGGATTTTTTCAATTGTCCGCTTGATTTATTTCTTTTATTAAATATATGTTATTGTATATCCATAGTGCTACACATTGGTGATGACAGAATAGTGCCCCCACAAAGACACATTGGCCTCACTAATGATTGGCAACCTTTATTATATGGGGAGATGCAATTGAAGCCATGTGGTCACCCAGGATCATGGAACCTTTCAGTGACATTAACTATGAGACTTTTTCTAGTGGTATCAGAGTAATTATATTCTATTTGTCATTAATAGTTCTATATAATATATAGGGATATGATGGAATATGAATTTTTTTTGGGATGTGTCTAGGACTAGAAAACCCACACACATGAAAAATACCACTTTCCTTAAATGAAATCAGTGTTTATGGGTTCTGACTATTATAGTTGATTTGATTCCACTGTTGGGTGATTCAATAGAATTATCATAATATTATTGATATGATTGTAGGATCTATATCATTGAACACTAATGAAATAAGGATATTCCATCTAATCCATAATTGTGTAAACCTATTAGATTTCACACACTATAAATTTTACCATACAATATAGAATTCATTTTGTGATTATTTATTTTGGTGAAATGTTTCAAAAAATTTATACATTCTATTATTATAGAAATTATAAAATGTTTCATGTTATTAATTATGGGGGAATAATATCTTCGTTAAAAAGATGTATGTTCCCGTATGGATAGGAATTTGGGGAACCTTTTGATTCAACCTTTTTTAAAATACATTGGGGTAAAATAGAATATAAAAAATAAAATAGAAACTAAATTTTTTATAGTACATAACTTACCCCCAACCCGAAGTAGTGGTAATTATGTAGTATTTCTTGCTATTATATGACATATAACATGCCCAAACCTGACACAAGGAGAAACAAGTGTGGTGTTGTTCTTTAGTTGGAAGTCGCGTACCTATCATATTTAAAAATCAACCCTTCTAGATGTAAACCATTATAATGTACTTATCTAAGACACACGATTTCAATTGTAGAGGCGTTCAATCACAACAAAATCATGTTTTACACCATGGGGGTAGTGTAGAAAACACATCATAGGTGGTGGCCCATGAGGAACATATAGATCCTCTAGTTTCCAAAATTTTTCACTATTGGTTGTACAAGGAACAATTATTGAGGAAAGGTTACGTGAATGCATTGAAATTTTTATGAATATTATTTCAATATTAAATGACCCACTTATCAAAGAGTGGTAAATACCAATACATACGAGGCCTCAATAAATAAGATACATAGTTGAGTGCTATTCTTTTGGATTTATGGGCCACATATAGGGATTTTTCAAAACATTTCCTCTAGAAGCTAGTGATAGAGATTCTACAACAACTCAACATACAAGAAAGGGATTTATATCTCCTCTTAATGTAGGGAGATGTTGTATTGGAGAATGATTAGCCTCATATGGGGGTTATGGCTATAGTATTATGCCCCTAAAGCTGCCACCACAACATAATCGTTCTTCTCAGTGTATCCAGGCAGTATCACTAGGTTATAGTTCAAGACAGATATATGCAGTTCAACATACCCCTGATGTGAAGAATTTTGGATCTTCTACAATGTGATTTACTATTTTAGTAGAATCTATGTTTTCATCTTCAACTTTTGATATTGAGAATTATAATATATTTATAACTATTTTCGTTTTGATGTGGTCTTACTATTATATTTTATAATGGTGTGATGGGGATTGGTAATCTTTTGGGGTTTCAAACATATAATTTTGTACATTTCATAGATTTTTCCATTAAAATAGGTGAGTGTTGATTCATATGGGAGATTTTTTTCAAGACAATTGGTTTTGAAATAATTCACATGATGGAATGGTTATTCTTGTTCATGATTTCATGATTTTAATCGTCAAATGGTGACCATCAAATCATAATAGAGAGGAAATTTCATTCATAAGGGTGAATGGGATTTCAAATTAGATGAGATAGTCCCTAACATTGTGGGACGAGTATTATGACAGCCTTTATTTCGAGTTTATATCTAGATTATTAGGCTACCCATCTAAATGATTTCCCACTAGTGGATGATCATTTTGGGGAACTATTCCTAAATGAATTTTCTAGATTAACTCTAGTGATAGAGGTACAGTTATTTATCGAGTTAGTTCCATGAGATACATTTGTACCCATTACTCATTAAGTGATGGCTACTACATAGACACAAGATCTCATGACGTTTCTAGGAGATTTAGTAAAAAAGGTGTATATCTGACCCAATTCATATCTATGGCATCATATGGCATTTTTTCACGAAATGAGGAAATTTTCCATAGTTTATGTGTTAATGGATGAAAATTAAACTAGATTACCATTATGAAATTATATCCTCTGGGATAGATATATTATCTTTTTGAGTAACTCTGAGGATATCAAGATTTCATTAAAATTGATCTATTATATGGTTATCATTTGGTTTGTATTAGACCATCAAACATACCATTATTAACTGTTCATAAATTGTATGATCTATATGGGTATTTGGTTTTGTTGTTCTATCTCAAGAATGCACCAGCGGTCATCATGGCATTGATAAACCGAGTCATCCTTATTTAGATTCTATTGTGCTAGTTTTCATGGATAATATCTTGTTGTATAGTCACAATCTATGTGACCATGACAAAAGACATCATATGTTTTTCAATATGTTGAGATAACATTTGTTATATGTTTTTATTACATAGTTCCACTTTAGTATGGATCAAATTCACATCATGGGTAACATTATCTAAGATACAAGAGTAATATTTATCCCAGATAAGCTGATAGGTGTTGTTTGATTAGATCACCACAAATAATGTTTTAGATGTTAAAAAATTAATGGGGATAACTATTTCCTACGTGCATTTCATATTGTAATTATCACATATAATAACACCATGGAAAAACATTAATAAGAAGGTTCTGATGTTTGTATGGTAAGCTTCATTTGATTTGTCCCTTCACGAGATAAATGGGTGATTTACATTAACATCGATATATATTTTTCTAGATAAAGGTAAGATAAATATTATTCCCTATGGTTCATATGGTATCAGGATAAGAGTGGTTATTATGTTCAGATATTTATTCACAGTGTATGAGTCTTGATATTTGAGGAGAATTGAGTGGAATTACATGATGAATGACCTCTAGATACCTATAGTTGTAGAAACAATACATAGTTAGAGAAACTATTTAATGGGAGAGAAAATTGTTGTTTACCCATACAAGCATAGCCTAATGTACATGTCTATAAATAATGATCGAAAACTGTTTCAGTGAAGGTGGTTGAATACCTAGTGTCTTTGAAATTATTTCATGTTTAAATTCCTACTAAGGGAAATGTAATGAATGTTTCGTGGAGCTAGAGGTCCAAGATATAGGTAGTACAACATGCCAATGGTTAGTGGAAACATATGGAATTATTCACTGATAGGCACTTGGATGTGAAGGATATTTAGCAGAATATTATTTCACCCTCCTTAAATTCGACCTCTACCCTTATGGATATAGTAATGAGGATGAAACTATCATATTTTGATGGCCTAATATTATAGGAGACAGTGTTAGATGATGAACCACATCTAGTTTAGACAATATGAAAATAGGAAATTTTTCACATACATGGTTACTTATTTTTTATAACATATATCCATGAGGAGTAAATGTGATACATTCATGATTTATATTTGGATGTGAATCATGAAATCACCCAGCTTTATAAAGATTTAAATGCACAATAATAGTGTGAAATTATGATAATTGTTATAGATAGTTTAGTTATGAGGTGTTCAACCTATTAGAAGTTTAGGGTGTAACAATATTTACCAGCCATGATTTTGAAAATTCTACCCATTCTTGAGTGGAAATGGAATGATTTCGTGAGGGAATTCATGAAAGTATTGTTGCGGTTTCCTCAAGGTAATGATTCAATATGGGTTTTTGTTGAAAGGATGGTGAATATTTAACATTTACAACCAATAAACTAATCCATCAGTTTGGATGAGATGAAGAGGTTATAAATAAATGATATTGTATGACTTCATTGAAACCTGTATACCGTCACTTAAAATTGGAATGTCTGATTTATTTCATGATTCCAGATAGTTATTCATAGGTAATTGGGTACAGAGGTTCTTTATGAGCATGAGACACCACCCTCAAATAGATGGTCAGTTAGAACACACTATAAAGGTGATTAAGGACATAATATGAGCATGCATCATATATTTTTGGGGATAATGGGAGAGGTATATACCGAAAGTGGAATTATCATATAGAAATATCATTTTAACCACTCTTCAGATGGTTCCATATGAGGATTTTTATGGTCGACCATACTGATCACACATATGCCAATTAGAGACATGACAGGTAGCTATGCTTGGACCTAGTCTCATTAATGAGGATATTGAGATGGTTCAGTTGATTCATAAGAAGATAGATACAACATAGTCATGAAATAAATCATACAAAAATTTCCAGATATGTCCTCTAGAGTTCAATGTCCTGGATTAGGTCTTCTTTCACGTTTAACTAATGTTGGGACACAGATGGATCATGAGTCGTGGTTAACTATCACCATAATTTTTTGGGCCCTTCGTCATTCAGGATAGGGTTAGTCCAAAAATCCTATAGATAGAAATTTTCAAAGACTTATTGAACTAAGAACAAAATTTTCCATGTATCTCAGTTTCTTCATTATCATTCAGCCATGTCACATTCCTTTCACCCTGATGTTGTTTATTTTCAAGTAGATGACTTTTTTGGGAAGCATCCTATAATTATTGTGGATCATATCACAATGGATCTCGGACGGTGGCCAGTTCCTCTATTATAGGTTCTATGGAATCATGGTCATATACATGAAAAGGAATGGGGGTATGAGCAGATGTAGGAGAATAATGTCCATATTTATTCTCATAGTATGATCCCCCAAGATTTAACTAGATATATAGGGAAAAATTTCATGGGGTTCATAAGAATGTGGTTCCTTAATGAGGTACGAAATATTGTAATTTCAAATAATTATAGTTTATATTCATTAATATTTGCTAATTTGAATTCTCTTTGAGGACATGAAGGTGTCGTTTGTATCAAGGGAGGATTTGGAGCCTAAAACAACACTTTTAGGGTTAAAATTTCCTTTGCATGGATAGTAGAAGTTGTATGGGGTATGCCACAAGGTTAGATAAAACCCAGTGAGGATAGATAGTGGATTTTTATTGGCTATAGGGTTTAAAAAAATTTAACTTACCGGTTCATGAAGCTGCCTAGAGGCACCCCATACCTGGTTGGTCTCATGGCCTCAAGTTCATTTCCCCGATGCGAGAGGTTGCTGACTAGCATCGAACTCCTTGGGTGTGATAATGGGGAAACTATGCCCTCATTAGAAGAGTAACACATCGGATGTAAACAAATATACAATAGTGGAGGTTGTAAACATGCATTAAACAATTAACAACAGAGGACATGAATCAATAACAACTGAAGTACATATATATAAAAATGATGTATGCTACATATGTCTAATAAAGAATCCAAACAAGTCACGATGTTGAATTACAATACTAAACCAACATAAAAATTAAAATAGATAACTCCTAGGCATCAAAAGTCTCAGCTTGGTCCCTAGCTCTCCAGCTCCATAATAATCAAGTACCTAATGTCAAAGGGAGCTTTCCCTAATCTGTACTTGAAAACAATATAATGTGATTGGGTCCAAAAGAATGACACAAATAGGGTGTCAGACTAAATCCTAGTAGGAAACCACCAAAATATCTGTTCATAACAGTCAGTGAGTATATAGCAAGTAATACATAAAAAGGGATACATTAAACATGGAATTACTCAGAAGTCAATTTCCATAGATTCAAGGAATTAAATTTTATCTATCAAGAAAGTAGCTAATCAAAGAAGGTAACCCTCAAGGAGTACTCAGAGCATACTCCTTTGGAATAACCAAATGAGTTCAAGAACCTCTCTGGGAAATACCCACAGTCTCACCACTCTGGTTCAACTTAATTATAGACTCTCCAAAGAAGCATTCATCGTCAATTAATGCTATAGTCTCGTATTGGTACTAAAGGCGCTATGGTGAAGCACTCAACGTCTATTCCCCATGTGGCCCATGTTGAGGAACTACATACACTTTAAGGAAGCACTCAACGTCAATTCCCTCTATGGTCTCACATCGTATAATTATAAAGACACTTTGGAAAATCCCTTATGTCCATTATACCTATGGCTACTACACTAGGTTCTCACTGAGCTGTGTAATTGAACAAGCATGGCAATGCGTAGCGGCCAAAGTAAACCTTAATAACTACATTGATAATATTATAAAGAATATCATCATGGTAGAAGAACAAAACACCATCCTACAAGACTAGGCATGGAATAGATAAGGCAACGTAATAGTCTAAGAAAAACAAATGGCCAGAAAAAACAAGCATGGGACAATAATTCCAAAGCATAACAATAAACCCTAGTCTCAATACAAAATCATCTACAAAAACATACAATCATTGCAGGAAATTATTATGGCTTAAATGGTAAACACGCTATAACTCGTTGAAGGATATTGTGCACAATTGCACATATAACTCATAGAAATTCAACAAAAAGGTACAAACCACCTACATCAAATGTTTTGACGAAAACCCCAACAAATGAAGAATGCACAAGAAAACTAGATTGATTCTCCCAGAACCCGTCTTAGATCCCTTCTCCTAATAATACCAAGACCAAAACTCATAAAAATTGTCATTAGAAAACCAAGATCTACCCATAATGGGAATATATCTAGGAAAACAAGATGAGAGGAGAAGTATATCGAAGTATATCTAAGAAACCAAACAAGTACGAAGAAGAAAGTATACATACCTAAAGAATCTGGCTTTGAATCTCCCATAGTGGCCTTCAGATCACTTCCAGAATGATGGGAGAATCTTTATTGAGCTTAGGAGAAGAAAAATCTCATGTAATGACACTTTGGATAAAAAAAGATCCACTTATAGGCAAAAACTTGTGTTATCCACTTTTTTAGAATCTCACTTATGTGTCTGCACGGTTTTCTCGCGCGGTTAGTCAAACATTGCATGAGACACTTCCTCAGCAAACCATGCATGCATAGTTTGGACATAAGATTAGACAAACTGTGCACTAACCATGTGTTAGCCACTACCTCAGCAGAACCTCCACACATGGTTTGGCTGCACAGTTAGCCAAACAATGTGTCGCCCATATGACTTACCCTTGTCCTCAAAACTTCATTCAATGTTCTCATGACTCTCCCATAAATCCCACTTAACATTATAACCATGGAAAACATCAAACAAGGGTTACATACCAGAAAGGAAAGTACATGGTCTTACAAACATCCCCGGTTAAAGAAAATTGTCCCTGAATTTCCCTAGCAAGGTTGCGTAGAAGAAGAAATCTAGAACAACTGTGGCCACTACCGACGTACATCGAACTCCCTCTCCCTAGTCTTGACTTATACTCGATCGTGCTGCCATAGAACCCGTTCCATAGGAACGGTCCCTCCATGGAGAACCTTCGTACTTCGATCAACGATACGGATAGGATTCTCGTCGAATGATGCATCCACCTCTAACTCAACATCCTCGGGATGAAAGACATGATATGGGTCTAAGAAGTAAGGTCAATTCTGAAAAATGTGGAAGGTGTCTTGCATATCCTAGTACCTCTGAGTTAATTAAAACCAATTGACATCCATCCCAACTATCTCCAACACCTCAAACGGCCTGACGTACCTCGAC
Source organism: Viscum album (assembly GCA_963277665.1). Taxonomy (NCBI): domain Eukaryota; kingdom Viridiplantae; phylum Streptophyta; class Magnoliopsida; order Santalales; family Viscaceae; genus Viscum; species Viscum album. The sequence goes on along the minus strand of OY728127.1, from coordinate 2,100,125,932 downwards.
AAAAGCTTACCATATCTCCCGATTGTTCTCTGCCCCAACCTCAGTGTGACACGTAGAAAAACACGATCTCCGACGCTGAACTCCTTAGGTCATCTCCGCTGATCATCATAAGACTTATAATGAGACTGTGCAGTAGACATCCTCTTCTGAATCAACTCTATTTGGTCTCTGGTCTCCTGAATAAGACGAGGTCCCAGCATATCTACCTCTCTGGCCTCCAGCCAACACAAGGTTGATCGACATGTCCTTTCATACAATTCCACATAAGGTGTAATCTGGATAGTTTCGTGAAAGGTATTGTTGTTTGAAAACTCCACAAGAGGTATATTTTTCTCCCAGAAACCTCCAAAATCCAGAATGCATGATCGGAGCATGTCCTCAAGCACCTGAATCGTATGCTTGTACTGGCCATCTATCTAGGGGTAGTAAGATGTAATCAAATGTACCTTGGTACCCATAGCCTTCTGAAACACCTACCAGACCCGCGAAGTGAAATGTACATCCCAGTATGAAATAATGGAGTGTGGAACTCAATGTAGGTGTATAATATCACGGATGTACTACCATCCCAACTCATCAACACTGAAGGTCTCTTTGATCGGTATGAAGTGAGTGACCATCATGTGTCTATCAATGACTACCCAAACATGATCATTCCCTTGAGGTGACCATGAAAAACTGGTCACGATGTTCATCGCAGCATCATTCCATTTCCACTCGAGACTGGGTAGCTTCTACAAAATACATGTTGGTTGAAAATGCTCTGACTTCACCTGTTGACTGGTGGAACACTTCATGATGAAACCTACAACATCCCTCTTCATTCCTGGACACAAATACTGATGGTTTAGATCATGATACAACTTCGTGATGCCAGGATGAACTAACCAAACTAAGGATTGAATGTCCCACATCATCTCCTCACATATTTCTCTTGGAACCCTTATGCACCCCTTGAAATGCAAGATCTCATCCCCACCTGTGGTCCATCGAGGAATAGGGTCCTCTCCTGACACTTTCTCCCATAGGAATAGGCCTTCTAAATATGATATCTTCCCCATTCACGCTCAGTTAAGAAGAGTATAGTTGAAAACCATAGAAGATATAATCATCTTCCCATGTCTGTCGTGCACCTCCGAATGCTTTTCAGAGAATGGATCCATGAGTTTCCATTCATTTTTGGCCTCATGAATAGCATGTATTTGAGTCCTCCTTCTAAATACGTCAGCCACTATGTATCCTATCTCAAAAATGTAGGCAAGATTAATGTCAAAGGAATGTAGGTACTCAACCCACCTTCGCGGTCTCAAATTTAGATCACAAAGAGTGAAGTTGTATTTGAGACTCTTGTGGTCTGTGAAAACCACAAAATGATCCCATAGAATATAATGTATCCAAAAGAATAAGGCATGAAAAACTATTTCCAACTAAAGATTGTGCATCAGGTAAATCCTCTCATGTGGCCTCAACTGCTGAGACCTGTATGCAATGTCTCCATCTCCATGCATAAGCACTGCTCTCAGCCTGATACGTGATGCATCATAATAAATATTGTAGCTCATGCCCATCTCTTTTAAGACTTGTATCAGTGCTGAAGTTATCCTCACATTGAGCTCCTGAAATGCTGACTCACAATAATCTGACCATGAGAACATTGCGCCCTTCTTCGTACGAACCATCAGCGGTGCTGCTAAGAGTGAAAAGTCTTGTATGAAGAGTCTGTAGAATCCATCCAGCCCAAAAAAACTCTGCACCTCAAAGACAGTCTTTGGATGCTCCTAGGAAACTATTGCTCTCACTTTCTATAGATCTACGGATACTCTTTCCTCTGAGATAATGTTACCCCAAAAGTGAATCGGGTCCATCCAAAAGTGACATTTTGAGGTCACATCATATAACGGATGTTCTCTCAGTGTAATCATAAGGATCACATTGTGTGTGGCATGGTAATTTTTAGAGAGAGAGAGTACAAAAAGATATCATCCATGAAAACTACCATGAAATAATCCATGTATTTATGGAACACTCGGTTAATCAATTCCATGAAAACTTCAGGAATTATCGTGAGACCGAACGGCCTGACCACATACTCGTATAGACCATTCCTATATTTGAATGTTGTAAGAGGTATATCGTATGGTCTAAACCGAAATTGATGGTAATTGTATGTCATGTCATTCGTTGAGAACACCCAGGCTCCTCGAAGCTGATCAAAGAGATCATCAATCCTTAGCAAGGGATATCAGTTCTTGACCGTCAACTGGTTCAACATCGGATAATACACACACAACCTATGGGTTTCGTCTACCTTCTTCGCAAACAGGATAGGAAAACCCTAAGGAGAAGTGTTGGGTCTAATGAAACCATTTTCTTAAAACTCCTCCATATATTTTTTGTGCTCCTACCACTTTGGTGTTGGCATCCTATAACGAGTAATGGACACTGGTGCCACTCCTGGAAAAAGCTTAATCTAAAGGTCTACCTCACACTATGGAGGAAAACCTGAAATGTCCTATAGAAATACATCTATGAAGAAATACACCAGTAGAGGAATTCCTAACAATGATATCCCTTGATCATCAAGATCTAGACTAGAAATTTGGACTTTAACTCCTCCCAACCCATGATTCTTGAGTCCCGCCCTGCTCTCCAGGACTTCCCTTTCACCATTGTGAAGAAAAGATCCACCCTATGGTGATATGAAACACACCACGCGGGGATAAAAGTCGATGACTTCTTGGAAGGTAACTAGTAATTACATTCCATGAATGACATCGACGCCTATAATCTCTAGGAAATAGATGTCCCATAAGAAGTGACAACCACCAACCTCTAGAATGAAATCATTGCATTACTGTACAGTAGTCATTATAGTCCACAACGGAGTTTCTAGTGACAAAATATCTACAGTTCAATAGATGAAGAGCCCAAGGATATCCAAAAAAACTACATATATAAATCTATAGGATTCCCCTGTATCGAAATTAACTGAAGATAAAACTGAGGCTACTGTGATCGTAACTCGAACTGTATAGAGGTCGAGATCCTGCTCCTATTGGGTCTGCTCCACTGTAAATGTCTAGCCTGCTCCATGGCGTTGTGAACCAGTCTGACCGCTCTATGAAAATCCACCCTGCTATTGTTGATAGCCTGGAATTTGACCACCATGGCTACGAATGGTTGGAAGAACTCCAGTTCTTAGGCTGATGAGAAATCAGTGGACCAGCTTTTGTATGAGGAGTCATCGATGAACCCCGATAAACAACTGCTGGTGAGAAGACCTTACTGAAATGATAAAGTTGTCCCACATTGCCACAATATTAACACTCTACTGGGCCTCTATGGCACTGCGATCTCATATGCCCTCTTCTCCCACATCGGTTTCGCACCACCAGGCTACAAGATGATGTATCCCTCCTACTCGGATCTCCCCATGTGTTCTCCGTGTGGTTCTTCCTACTATCAGCTAGTGAAGCACTAACTCTGTATATAGAGCCACCCTAGCTCACAAGTCTGTATTCCCTTACATTCTGCTCCATGATCAGTGCCTGGTGGATGATGGAAGTGATGGAAGTCAACCTGAAGATATTCACCTGCGAGCGGATGTCCTGTCTGAGACAATAATAAAATTTCCTTACCATGAATAACCCATATCCTCCTAGTAGGGGTATGAAATTATAAATCTTAGTAAAATATGAAGAATACTCCATAACCGATAGGTTACCCTGCTCTAGGCTCATGAAAATCAGGGCTTGATCAGCCCTCAAGGACTCCAGATAGAAGTAATCATAGATGATGCACTAAAACTCCTCCCAATCCATATCTTGCTGATGACCCGCCTGTGAGATCATGTGTCACCATCTCTTGGTGGAATTTGGGAGCATGTAGGTAGAGATCTCTACCTGCCTTTCTGGACGTCTCTCCAGATGCTCGACGATTGTCAGTATGGCCTCTAGCAATGAATCTTCAGCCCGGGGTCCTCATTCCCCTGAGAAGGTGGGAGGATGTTTCTATTGGAAAGCCCACATCAAAACTTCCATAGAAGATGTTGGAGGTGGTTCTCCCTTAAAGGAAAATATTATCAACATGATTCCTTACCTAAACTATGAATCAGCTCCGAAATCTAGTATAACTACTCGTTCTAAGGCTGACACAATAGGAGAATATTCCAGAAGTCCCAGATCAGCTATATCCGATGTTTGATCATCACCCTGTAAATGGCATACACTTGAAGGATGTCTCTATGGAATGACTCTACTCGGTCAAACACACACCTTAGATCATGATTTTTAAGGACTAAAAATAGAAAGGACCAGAGGGAATATAATAAAGAAAGAATTCATGTTTTTCAAAACATGACAACACGGTATGTATTTCCCCTACACGACGTGTTACCATAATCCTCTCACTTCGGTGTGTACTCCTGCCACAACTGGTCCTGTAACAACCCAAACACACGATTTCTTGTCCTAACACAGGGTGTGTACATGAATTTTGTTCCCCTAACCAATTCCTTCTACATGACTAACCCACAAGGTTCCCCTAAAAGAGAATACACCGCGTTTTTGTGCTAGAAACGACATGTAATAGGAAGAAAAATTGTTCCTAAAAAATAAAAAGGAAACACGGTGTGTGTTCATCACTACACACCTTGTATTCTAGGTTATTCTGGACAGTAAGCCTCACTAACTACTCTGAAGCCCAGAAAACACTGAAAACAACAATTTAAGTGCCAAATTCCGATCGATGAGGGACCATACTCCCCGCAAATCAAATATTGGCATCTTATACATGCCATAAATAATAACAAAAAGTCAATGATCTACTAAATTCTGGTCCATGAGGGACTATAACACCTCATGAACCAAAGGTTAGCATTCATTAAAAAAACATCTTATGAAAACAATACCTTACCTGACAGTAGGTATTCTATCATATCATCTATCACAACAACATGCATCTCTAGCACAACAGCAATCACAACAACATGCATTCACTTATTCACCCTATATGGTATGGAAAGAATGAATGTCATTTGATTTTCTAGAATGTTACTATAAGATTCATGAGAAGGAATAACATAATCTCATTGGATTGTAACCAAAATAGAGCCTCAATATCATCAATAGTAACAACACAATACCGAACGGTGAGAATCAAATTAACTGTAAAATTGAAAAATTATAAAAATTGAAATAAATGAGGTAGATTGGATTTTCCATGTACAGAGGTTATCTAATCCTAATCAAATCTTATTAACCTATACGTATTCCTTCCTATCCCTGGATATAGGCTCCAAATAATACGTCAAGTAGAAAATAATTCCTCTGATACCACTTTATAACATCCTGATTTCGGAAGCCGGCCAGAGGCACCCCATACATGGTTGGTCACATGGCCTCAAGCACATTTACCTGAATGTGAGAGGTTTCTAACTAGAAATGAGGGCCTTGGGTGTGATAGTGTGGAATCTATGCTCTCATTGGAAGAGTAACATAGAGGATGTACAAACATATACAATAACGGAAGCAGTAAACATAAATAAAAAATTAATAGCGGAAGACTAGCAGCAATAACAACTGAAGTGCATATATATAAAAATAATGCATGATACATATGCCTATGAGAGCATCCAAACAAGTCACAGTGTTGAAATAGAGTACTAAACCAAGGTAGAAAATGAAAATAGTTAACTCTTCAGCATCCCAAGCCTCAGCTTGGTCCCATGCTCTCCAGCTCTACCGAACTCAAGTACCTAATGTAGAAGAGCACTTGCCCGTATGTTTACCTGTAAAAATATAAGATGTTGGGATCCAATAGCATGACCCAAACTTGTTTTGAGATTAAATCCCTATAGGAAACCACCAAAAGATATGTGCCTAATAGTTAGTTATTATATAGCAGGTAATAAGTGAAAAAGAAAATAAAAAACAAGGAAGTACATAGCAGTCATAGTCCACAGTTTCAAGGCATTCATTTTCATCTATCGCGCAAGAAGCTTATCAATGCAGATAACCCTCTGGGATAACTAACATCCTACCCCTCTGGTTCAACAAAACATGTTCAAGAAACCCTCTGGGAAGTACACACAGTCTCACCCCTCTTTTTCATCTTATGTATATACTCATTGAGGAAGCACTCAGCTTCAATTCTCCCAATAGTCTTGTATCGATACTAAACTGGCTCTAGGGAAGCACTCAACATCTATTCCCCCTGTGGCCCACATCGAGGAACTACAAACACTATGAAGAAGAACTCAATGTCAATTCCCCCTATGGTCTCGCATCGTATAATTATAAAGACTCTCTGGAGAAGCCCTTACGTCCATTCTTCTTATGGTCTACTACAGCAGGTTATCACGACCATGTGTAAGTCAACAAGTATCACAAAGAGTAGCGGCCAAAGTGAACCTTAAGAACTACTTGGATAACAGTCTATACCATATCAGCATATCAGAAGAACAAAACACCATACTACAAAACTAGGACTGGAATAGATAAGGCATCCTAACAAGATAAGCAGACCAAATGTCCATAACAAACATGCATGGGAAAATACTTAAAAAGCATTGAAATTAACCCTAATCTCAATTAAAATTCCTCTAATCAGGAATACCAGAATACCAAGAAATTATCAGGGAAAAAATGTGAAACACGCAATACCTCGGTCAAGGGTATTTTCAAAATTTCACATACAACTCAAGGGAATTAAATGTAAAGACACAAATCACCTACCTCAATGGTTTCGATGAAAATCCCAACAAACAAAGAACAAAAAATAAAATTGGCCTGATTCTCCATGAACCTGACATAGATATCATATCCTAACAAGACTATGACTGAAACACGAAAATCATGTCATCCATGCATATAGATCTATCCATAACTGGAGTAGTTCAATGAATCCTAGAGAAGAGGAGAAGTAGATCTATGTAGATCTAGGAAACCAAACAATAATGAAGATGAATGTCTACATACCTCTAGATCCCAGCTTCAATTCACCCAGAGAAGCCTACATATTGCTTCTAGAATGATGGGAGAACCATCTTTGACCATATGAGAAGCTGAATCCCGAGTTATGTCCACTTAGGAGGAAAAACAATCCACTTAGAGCCAAAAACGTGGGAGATCCACTTTTTTAGGATCTCACATTAGTGCCAGCACGGTTTACTCACACTGTTAGTCAAACAGTGCACTATCCATGCATTAGCCACTACCTCGGTAGACCCTTGATGCATGGTTTTATTGTATGGGTAGAAAATCAATGCACTAACTATGCATTAGCCACTGCCTCAGTAGTCCCTCTACGCACGGTTTGGCTGCAAGGGTTAGACAAACAGTTCACCACTCGTGTGACTTCCCCTATGCCTCAAAACATCATTCAATATTCTCCAAACTCTCCCATTCATCACCCATAACATTATAACTGTGAAATGTATCAACTAAGGGTCATATACCTAAAAATAAGGTCTGCGTTCTTTAAAAAAACATGTGATTTGGGTGTATAATTGTTTGATAAACTGTATAATTTTTATAGTGGTTTTTTCACAAGGATTGTGTGTACAATAATATTGTGCCAACTAATTGTTCATGTTTCCCTTCATATAGTTGGAATAGCAAAGTTTGTCCAATAATGGATCCAAACCATGTAAACCAAATTTTATTGAAGAAATTATTAAACTATGAATAATTAATTCTTATTTCAAAGAAAAATATTATCCCCAAATTGTACATTGGTTGTCTTGAGATCTCCTCTTTGATGCATAGTGTTGCAATTGATAGGTCTCCTCTTTCCAGACATATAATAAAGATATATTATAATGTTCTATCTGAATCAGTATGAACATTATTTCATTGATTCCATTTCTCATTTTCTTTATATTTTTTCCATTAATTTGTTGAAAGCTAATATACCATATTTATTGGTTATTTAACTGATCTTCCTTTTTCTCCTGATATATGTTGAATCATGAACTGCTAATAGATGAGTTGTGAATTAACAACCTATGGTAGGTGGGGTCATGTTAATCTATCAATTACTATGTGTTTATATATATTTTTTTTGTTTCACACCATATTATAATAGAAACAAACTTGTAATATAAATTAATCCATGAATTGAATTGATAGGGTTGAGTAGCAGAATTACTAGAACCAGTTTATAATTGTATATTGTTAAGAACATTGGACTAGAAAAAACCATTTTGGTGTGTTATTTTTGTTAATTGTACCACAAATGGTGGATTTTAATTATGATTCCTTTTAGTTGTGACATTATTGCTTTGCATTGGAATGTTCATTAATTAATTCTTATTTAAAATTGAATTGAATTAATTTTTTATTTTTGATTTAAATTTTAAAATGAATTTATAAATAAAAGGGAATGAAATACATGACCCTAGACACAATCCATGATATATATATATATATATTTTAATCCTGAGTTTCCCCTTATAATGAAATTCTCATGTCACTTAAATAGATTCTAAGACATCTAAGATTAGCTCATCCTTTGAACCACCTGTAGAGGTGAGATTGAATTTAAATGAATATGGTGATTACATTGAAGTAATTAAATGATTATTTTTGATTTTTTATGAATATTACTTGTGTAAAACAAGGATTAGTATTCTAATGACATTGTTTGAATAATTTTGATTCAACCTTTCTTATGATCGGGTGGCTATTAGACATCTTATAAATTTTACCAATGAAAGAGTCATGGGTTATGAATATAATACACCTAATTGATACATGGAAAATATATGGGTTACTATGGAATTAATCCAACCAAAATGGATCATATATTCCATGAGTGACACTTAGTTTCAAAAAGTGGACCACTTATAACGAACTCAAAGGGAGGAGATGTTATACCAATCATAATGTTATACAAGGATTCTAATAAGGAATGTGTTGGATGGTGTTATAATGTTTTTGGTTTTTGATACACTTTGTGTGATACCTAGATTCCAAATTATGAATTCCATAAACATGATTATATTCATAAATGGTTAATTAATGAGATCATTTATAATAAATTTCAACCAATACAATGAATAAAATTGGATTCAGAGATGTTTATAAACTATAATCATGGCATGGTTATGCATCACTGACCATGTATATTCACTGGGTATTTTTGCCTATGTTCCATGTCTCATGATATATTTATTATATGGTATTTAATCATTTAAAAACGTGATTATAAAATGAGATAGGAAAAACTATTAATTCAGATACATTCTTCCTAGGACAAAGCACAGAGCAAAGGACATATCTCTATGGGATCCCAGTACTTATTGGTTTGTTTACATTCAGTACATAATTACCTATTATATTACTTCCTATACAGTATTGTTGTTATGTATATTCAATGTCTAGATGGAATTATGACATTGGGTGGTTTCCTACCGAGATTACATATCACACATTGTTTGGGCCACCGATAGTACACAAACAGTCTATTTTTTGGATCTTACATATAAGGGAAATCAACCATCTATGTGATTATGATTGGTTATTAGTAGTATGAAAACATAGGACCACGATGGGTCACATAATTCTATATGGGATATATTTTTATTTTTTGTACATTTGTTATGTGTACTATACACCATCCATGTATACATATTTTGGTTGTTTTGTCGATACATTTGACATGTATTTTCATCATGTGTATATGATATTAAATATGTAAATTTTTTATTTATATCTTCCTAAGATGATGTCTATTTCATATATGATTTAATGGTTCCAAAAGTTTTTTGTTATTTTATATCCTCTATGATACACTCCGGTGACAATGGAATAGTCTCCACAGAAAAAAAAAATTAGGACCTCACTTCTAGTTATCATCCTCTAATATATACTACTTGAGTTTCAAGAAAAGAACCATATGAAACTCTACCTACATTACCCATATAAACTAGATAATATTGAAGGAATGACTTAAGGGAAATAAAAAAAACTTGAATAAGATCACTGCTTAAGGATTCTCACCTAACGTTGAAAGAAAACAATGATACTACATTCTTCAATAATGGATAAAAAGTCTCAAACCATCACTAACATATGTCTAATTATCTTGGAAACATATCGTGCACTCTATTGAGAATAGTAAAGGACACCCATCAATGAAACATATTTATGATTTGTTATAAATGATTCAATCCTACATGATTATGGTATCTAGAGGATTAATTTTTAGAACAGGAAATTTTGATAAAATATCGATATCTACAAATGAGAAATGAAATTATGGGAAATGAAGACCCTATTATATATTTGTTACATGGGGTGTAGTAATATCCATCACAAACCAAAAAATATCAGACAGTAGAATTGGATGATTTAAATAAATTAAATGAGTGATATGCACACTTATCAAATAAATATGTCACTAAAGATGATACAATAGTTATGATACCAATGACATACATTTCACCCATAACTACATTCCCAATCTACAAATTTACATTGTGGGGAAGCTTTGTTTTGGATTCCCATGGTTGGAACCCCACTATTCATGAAGCATCTAATCTAATCACATTACCTTTAGGAGTTGATTTTCCTTTGACAATATGTGGATACTAATAGACATGACATAACATCTTTAACTAACCTAAGCATCCAAGGGAACCACATATCGTGGATGACTTAGTAAAAACGTGATTGGACTAAACATTATTTCCAAAAAAGAATAAAGTTAATGTCCTTATTCCAAGAAATATAGGTGGTATAGAAGAACCCATTTATTGATAAATACCATGATACTCACCACAAAATATATTTCTTTTAATGGAACTATATGAAATTTCACTACGATCATTGGGAACACCTATCAACCCAGACATACCATCCATTTCAAGATCAACTACCAATGAAAATTCTAGAACATCCGAAAAATAAGAGTACTTCAGCTAGAAAACATGGGAATGAATATAATTTTAATGTACCATTGGGAACTATCGAGTCATCATCATATTATTTGTTAAAATTTTAGGTGAACTCTACACAATCTCATCAAAGTGATTGGAATATTCCTTCATAGTCCTATCAGCCTACTCGAATTTGTGAAACTCCACATCCCTATCCAATAAAATTTAATATGTAATGAAATATTCAGTGAAAATAAATTTACTATAATACCCTTACCCCATAATAATGTAGTATGTGACATTATATATTAAATCGACATGATTATAGGAAATAAAATCCCTATGTTTCAGTCTTATTAATAGTTTGTGAAACTATATACATTATTAGAACTCATTTTACAATTGGAATAAGAAATATAACATATTAAATAATATAATATGATAAACTACATCCATGAGAACTCATTCAAATATTACTTAATCACTACCGTGGGAAAAGAAAAAATTGATGGTGATCTAAAATTCCAAATAAGGGTTAAGTTCATAAGAATTTATCATAAATCAAAAAATAATAAGCGTAATGTAATGTAAAATTATTGTACGACAACAAAATTAGTTAATGACATTAGTATAATATAGCATTAATAAATGATGATAAATAATTCCATATAAATAATAAAATGAGATTGATACATGAACTTATATATTATAACTAATCAAATAATCAAATGAGATAACAATAGTGATGGAATTTATTGTTTTTTTACTTATGGAATATAAATATATATCCTAAAGATTAAAAATCTCAAGATCTATACTCTAGAAATTTTAATTCTATGGGTTAAAACCCATCTGATTTATGAGAAGTCCTTCTAACGGAAATTAATTTGATGATATATCATCCATATTGTATAAATAATCTTGGAATCAAATAGGAATGCATTTTCTACAATTGTTTGTGTCCTTTGATAATATTGATGCATTAAATGGATTTCGTTAATAGGTACCCAAACTGTGTACAACCTATCAAAAACATTTCACATAAAATTAATAATCAATTTAAATTTTATAAAATATTCCTTTTATGATATCTGTATTAAGTAAAGGATAAAATTTGACAATATTTTCCTAATAATTCATATAACATTAAATGTTAACAACTTATGTAAAAATGGTATACATCATTGAAAATAATAATACCCATTATAAAATAAATTTATATTAATTTAAATTTAGATCCTATTAAATGTTATTGTTGTAATATTATTCTTTTTAAAGAATGTTATCACTCACAAATTTAATTAACATTTTATGATAATTTTCATTGTTTGTAAATTTTGGTTTCATAGCCCAATTTCTTAGTTAACTCAATTGTAAGATTAAAACCTATTTATTGTGAATGTATCATTTTAATAAATGACTTTGGGGAAGTATATACACAAAATTATTTATAATAGGTTTATAAAAACATATCATTCTCAATAGAATATAAATTGACAAGAAATCCCATACTAATTGGGTAACTTTTGAATTATGAGATCCATGAATGTATAATTTATTTTAAACCTTTAATATTAAGGAAAAATTGATATTCATGATATACCTTTTCATATGGATGTATATACATCACACAAAAAATAAATGGTGATTACGACCTAAGTATCATAGAAATAAAAGTCAAAGTAGAAATACCATTACCATACAAATAATTTTTTTGAACATTATTTAACATCATGTATAATGGTTTTAGAAATTTTAATAACCTATACCATAACCATACTCATATTTATAAAATAATATATTTTCTTTGGAAAATATTTTATTACCCGTATGTTAAAATTCATTCATTGTTTTCATTATTTTTGTTGTTAATTGCATATTTTTTTTAGTATTTTATTGCTTGTTATTGTTCCCCCTTTTTCTGATCATTATATCATAACACAAAAAATATAATCCTTGACATAAATAAATTATAAATTCAGTAAATATTTATTTATATTTATCAATCATATTGTTATAGGAGATGAAATTAATTGTTCATGGTGACCCCAATTTAAAACTGAGGGGGTCAAACTGATTGGAGGGGATTCCCTTTTCCTACATTAATTTAGACCCCCTTATCCACCTTCAATTGTTCATCCTTCCTCATTTCCCCGGAATAAGAATATAATGAATGATGATTATTGTTCATGGTGAAAATAGGCAATGTGAATGCATGAATGATGATTACATTTTCATATCATATGAAAATAAATAATATAAATTATAAACATGTATATTTTAATTCATTTAACATTTTTTTGTCATATCTATCATGTATTCTTATTAATATCATTCATAATAGATTCCATGTCATGTGTGAAAAAAACACATCGATTTGAGGAGGTGGTAGTCCACACATCCACAAATGATGTTATCACATTATTAGAAAGTGGATAGCATGAGGTTATGTGAAATATATTTATTAAAAAATAATAAATATATTATAAATTTCATATATGTAATATATAAAATATATTCCCATCATTATTATCAACCATGAATAGTAAAAATGGAAAAATGAAAGTCTTCGGTTCACTAGGCGGTATTCGGTGATATATATAAACAATGATTGGGAATCCCATCTGATTGAAGTGTCTAAAATTTTGGCTATGTACATAACATAAAAATGTATATTTATATTTAATATATTTAATTTAATATATAATAATTATAAAAAAATAATTGATGCGGTAGAGAAAGATACAAAACAAATGTGTTCGTTGATGAATGTTACATGTTCTTTGGGTAACTCATTTTTTTGTTAAAAAAACAATTCCTTGTTTTTATTTAATTCATAAAAAAAATTCTTGGAATTAGGTGAGGGGTTTTATTTGATGATTTTGCCAGGTTTTTATGATCTAATGGTCGTAGGTATGAATGTGTGTGGGGGGGGGATGAGTCCCCTTTATAGTGGAGGTGGAAGGACATTTTTTAAAATATCAAAAGGTTAACACTATTGGGAGGAATCCATTTAACAATGTCCACTGATAATGAACTATATTGAGTAATAATGGGAATATTATCTAAAAAATTCTATAAAACGGGCTTTGGTAATGCTATTAGGTCATTTCCCCCCATATGAATAACATTATTGCACTGTGTAAATTCATTTTTACCTTAATAGATGTAATCAATTTTGAATTAATTCTATAATATTTTTAATAAATAGCATAATTAACCATTGGAAAAAGGATAGATTATGATGATTACAAATATGGAGCTCATTTATTAAAATTAAAAACACCTATCAGATATAATTTTTTTATGAAATTAATGATCCAAGTACAACATGGAAATGTATTTTTTTAGGATAAAATATTCAATGTTTACTATGTTTTTATAACATATTTCAACTTTTTATTATCTAAAAATAGATAAATTGGAGAATTAGATGTCAAATATACCTAATAAATCTTTATATATTGGTCGCGCCCAAATTTACCCTGCTGGTAAAAGCAGTCGTTGAAGTACAAGTAGGGATCGAATCCACAGGGACCGAAGAAGAAACCTTGAGACAATAAAATATGTTGCAGGATTGGCTATGAAGTGGCCAACATTGAGGTAGATTTTAATTGGAGAACAAATGATAAAATTTAAATAACATACAATAAAAATGATGTGAATAAAACAATTATTGATGATGGGTTGATCATAGGGTTTCTCTTGGGGTGGATTGGATAAATTTCTTTTCTTAAAAATTTCATGTCATTAATTGAAGACGTATCCAAAAAACAAGATAATTATTTCAAATCATTCACCAATTTAATCCCTAAAAAATTCCAAGTTCAATCACTAATTCACTTTTAGAATCACTTTATTGATCACTCAAAGGAAATATATCGTACTAGAACTTAAAATGTGTCGTCGTTAAACTTGGAAAAGACGAAGAAGAACATACTAATTGAATGGAAATCATAAAATAACAAACAGATTTACAAATTAAATTAAATGAAATAACATACAATCCATGACCTTACTACTCCCATGGATCAACCCTTAAGTGGTTAGACCTCCACTGATGCTATTATACCAATGGAATTGGGATGTATAATTATGGGGGAAGAAATGAAGAAGAAGAAAATTATTAAAAGAACGAACACTCCACCGTTGTGTGATTGAATTCACAAATGATGGTGTGAATAAATTCACACCTTGAATCAACGGTATCAACATGAGAAGAAAATGAAAATAATAATTGAAGAAGATGAATAAATATTATTAAAATAATAAACGTGAAAGAAAAACATACATGGGAAAACATGACGATCTGATTACAAATTGAAATCATGAAATTACAATTGAAAGAAATACAATTGATGAAAGAAAAACATGGATTCAAAGAAAAATGTTAGATGATAAATCCTTCACCACCAGATCCTTATATAGGCATATTAGGAGCTTTAGAGACACCCCACCCCAATAAATTCCATCCCCATTAATTTAGAGAGTCAAAAGGAAGGTGAGAAAATTAAGGGATTTTGACGTTTTGAAGTTGACCCGAAAATTTCTTCAAGATTCGTCCACCATTTTGACGTGTGAATTTGGTATTTAAGGAAGCCGAATCAACAGCCATCGTAGAAGAAAACTATCTTCTTCCATGTGTCCTCTATCATATTTAAAAATTCCATAAATATTTTCTAATCCGTTTGGATGTTATGTTCGAAATGGTGGGACGACTTTATGTGCATTTATGTCGGGTCCACCATTTAAATCTCAAATTCATATCCCTTTATCATCATGAATAATTCAGAATTAGCTCTGGACACAGTTGAATAAAATGATCCTCATATTTTTATATTTCCACTGTATAAATTTTAGATTCATTGGGCTTGGTTTGTAGGCCCCACATTTGTTTGATGTGTTTTAGGCCCATTATGCTTTCTCCAATAAATTTCTGTATTCAGGCGCAAAATTCTCCATTTTCCTTTTGGATTCATCCATCAGACCTAAAAGATAAAATGTTTCAAACATAGTGATAAATCATTTCCCAAAATTTCAAATTCATAAAATGAATATAATGTTTTCCATAGTCAAATGAATGATTGAGACCAAATTTTCATTTTAAACATTAATTACATTTAAGATGAGTAATGAAGTTCTATTTATGTAATTCACTTAAAAAAATGTTTATGGAATTTGAAAAAATGAATATAAATATATTAACAATTAATATTATCAAATTTAAGTTACTAATAATATATAATTAAAATAAAAATTTAATATTATAAATTATTTAGATTAAATTTCAATTTTAAATTAAAATTCTATATATGTCAATATTCATGGAAAAAGTATATTTCATAGGAAACCCCAAAAAAATAACCCTATAATACTTTCTACATAATATATTAAAAATTTAAGATTATTTTATAAAACAAAATAAATTAATGTTTTAAAATTTCATTTTAAAACAAGATCCATATTAAATAGCGACACGACATCATATAGAAAAAATACATTTTTATAAGTAAACCAAAATCATATTATTATCTTATACCAATAAAATATATTACATGAATTTAATATCATATAATTTAGTATTATATATATATTTCTCTAATATAATCTAATTAAATTTTTGAATTAAATATATTATGATAAAATACCATATTCACATAAAAATAGTTTTTTTTTGTAAACAACATTATTTTTTATTCAATTGGTTTCTAAATAATTACTAATAAATTTGACAAAAAATAATTATATAAAAAATATTTTCAAAATATTTTCAAACAATATTGAATAATTTTAATTAATATCATTACTAGAAATTTTTGATAAATATCGTATTGAACTATGATGTGAATTTTATATTATAGTTTTGAAAAACATGATATTGTGTGTAACACATGCTTTCAAAGGAACTCAGAATTGTGTGTAAATACGAAAACATTTTTTTGAAAAGTAGCAATAGATAATCTTAGTATTTTTTGTAACAATAGAATAAATTTTGGTTTTTACAAAATCAAAATTGAAAAAATTACACTAAAAGGGAAACATTTTAATGTATTGGGGTGTTATACTCTCCACAACATTAATAAATTTCATCCTCATAATTCAAAATTGAACTTGATAATATAGGGATTATATAGTATAATAATTTTTTAAATAAAATCCACATCATAAATAGTTTTAATATCATTTCATATTAATATGTGTCAACTGTAAATGTGAAGGTCGCTATAAAACTAAGATTTCAAATATGATAAAATTTATTAAAACATAGAGAGTGAAGAGAAAAATAACTATAATTTTATGAGGGAGAGTGATAAAAAAATTAAAATCATGAATGTGTTTATCCCATATAATTTTATTAATCACATTTCCGTAAACAACATAGGTGTAAAAATGTCACTGATATCATAAAAAATGATGATAACAAGAAAATTTTTCTATTTCAAGAAATTATTTCCAACATTTGAGAAATTATTTCTATCTCTAAGAATAAAATAAAATATAAATTCTTGTTTCATAAACACAAGATTATCCTTTGGATAATCCTTTAACTTTTTATATCTCATTTTTAGAACATGATTCATTTTATGGGGAAGTATTAAAATAAATTTTAAAAACACTTAAAAACATAAAATAAAACAATTTCAGAAATCGTTTACTTTTACATAAAATTCTCTACCAAAACATAATATGAATGGTTACTAAATTTCCCAACCAACCATACCAATGAACTTTATTCAAGAAGAAGTAGTTCTTTAATCATTAAATACTGAACATGTTATCACCCTCATCATAAATTATCAATAATCATTTAAATATATATAATTACTATAAAACATTACTAAAAATATACATGCTTCCTTATACCTTATTTTAAATGCATATTAGTCGTTATATTCGTTATAACCAATCATATACAAATCTCTATTAATGATAGAATAAGCCACATTTTTAACGAATAATTTATTAAATACAATGTAGTTTGAATATATACAATTTATATTTTCAAAATCAATCATTTCATTATACAAACATCAATGTCTCATAATCTAGAACATATTACATGTTATATTTTTTAATAATTTTTTTTTCAAGTTTGTTAACCTACTACTAAAATACATTTCATGGTACCGTGCAACATATTCACTCAAATTAAAAATAAAACGTACTATAGTAAAATTATTATATATATCATAATTCCTATAATGGTAAAATCATCAATAAAATAATTTTTCAATATATTTGTTAGATAAAAATACATATAAACATTAATCAATCCACTTGTTTTGAGTCAATAACATATTTTTGGCATTGATACCATAACATTATTTTCATAATATTCCCCTAACACTTAGGTCATTCATTATCACAATTACATATTTCTTTATAGTTGTAACAATAAATATAAATGTTTTCAAATTTATCTTTTAATTATTTTCCAATTAATTATTATCTCCACACATATAAAAACTCACAATCCTTAAAGACATTCCTAGTATTATTCTTTTACAACAATCACATATATCATTTATTTAATTAACCAATTTTTTCTATTCCATCTTGATCATATCTTAATTAACATTGAATCTATATCTATTGGACAAATAAATATCTATCTTCAAAAGAGACAACACTGTATCATCTAATGATTAGTATTTTTGTGACACTAACATTAATCTGAGTGTTTTTATAAGACCTTGAATGACATGGTCCATATTTAATTTCATCCTTCAAATGGAATCTATATCCTCCCTATCTAACCATATAAAGGTAACTTCAAACATTGAAACACTGTATTTCACTATTTTATTTAAACTATGTAAATTTCTATTCATATCACTTTTTTGATCATGATATAAATATTTTCAATGGAGGTATCCTTAAATGGATTTCCTTCATGATTTATTATTCTATCACTCATTATTATACTATATCCAATACAACCATTTATCATCATCTCCATTGAGACAATAAATTTAAATCGTTTCCCTTTCGTAATTACCACATCATAATGACATCAACATCTTCTATAGAGAATTAATTGATGGATTGGATTCTATTTAATCAAGAGTCCCACTAAATAATGTGGGAATATCATTAATAATGTGATCCAGCATACCGTAATCTCCCTATAAAATATGAATCTCCATCTTGAAAATTTAATTTTTCATATCCTCATTTAGAATATATAATATAATAATAACATCCTTAGTTATAATAACAACTATATTGGCATCTACAATAGAGAAATCTATACATTTTCTGATTCAATTGATACATTTATATTTTGAAGGTTCCTATCTAAACAAATGAATATAGTAGATTAAATAAGATTATGAATTTCAAATGATAATGTATAATTATAAAACATTATGTTATTCTATTCTTGTCATTCTAGTATATTATACGATTTTCTCAATAATATATGTTTTCCTAAATAAAGAAACCATGGATTCTGTTTACCATCCTCTGGTAACAAATGTAACACCCAAAGCACAGATTCTTGAATCCATTTATTTAAATTATCCAGTTTACATGATTATATGGAATCTTATCCCAAATGAACAACTATTTTAGAAATTCTGGAAATACATTTACATTAATTAAACCCAAAATAAATTTCTAATAGAAAATAAAAAATAAAATACCTAAAAAATATTATCCATGAAATCCCATTCAATGATATATTCTTCATAACTTAGGGAAATAAAAAATTAATATGGGTGGTATCAAATGATAATAAATGATTATGTACATTGTCAGATATCATAAATTAATAATGAATAATAATAAATTCATGTTTAATGACCGAATTACATCCCAATTAATAAATGAATTGACAATAATATTGTAAGAATATAAGATAATATAATAATCAATTAAAAATAGTCACATCTAATAGAGAAATTTCCACAGATATTATATCTAATTTAAAAATAAAAAATAATAATAATAATGGAATGAAAAACTTTGGACGTCTTAACTATGAAGAACAATTTTGAAGATTGAATCTATTATGATCTATCCTTAGGAAAATTAATTCATATAGGTAAAATATTGTCTGATTTATGTCAATACCTTTCACTAGACACTAATATCATGTTAGGTCATCCATGAATTTGAAAACATCATGGAAACAAGCACAAAGTGGGTTTTTCCATCTAATTTTTCCATTACACTACTGATGCATCGAGGGTATTACCCTAAATGGTCCCAAAACAATATTATGCAATTGAAAAACAATCCTCATATATTAGATAATAAATTTAAATCCTAAAAAATTATCCAAATCGAATATCTATGTTGAGTGGAGGATATATATTTATCAATATTTTACCAATAAATAATATATCCTCAAATGTATAAACCATTTGTAAATATTGTGTATGGTTTTGATAACAATCATATTCAATGTAGAATAACTATATAAAAAATGAAATATATTATCCAATGAAAAATTATTCTATGAAAGTGATATTTTTGAGATAACGCTTAATATCATAACATGAATTGATATTATACAATAACTTTTAACGATTAGTAATTTTTGAGTCAAGTAATCATAGATGAGATAATTAAAAGTGAAACTAAAAATGTCATCAATTATGAATTAATAATTATATGACATTTATTTTTGGATGTATATACACCATATATATGTGAATTAATTCAATAAAATAAATAAGTCTCAATGGAATATAAATTTAGATGAAATCCCTCACTAATTGGGTAAATTTTTAATCATGAGATATATGATAGAATAAATTTAATTAAAAATATAAAAATAATGATTGTAGAGACTCGAAGATTGAAGTACATGGAAATTACATTACTTTTTAAGAATAAATAAAACATAACAAAAAAAGACACACAAGGACCATAATAGTTTAGTGTCTTTGGAAACTCAGAATATAAACAATTAGTCATGTTGAAAGATCTTCAACATCTCCCATAACGATCATCCCCTTTTTGTTTCCTTACCTAAAACCTTTATTTATTTCCTGGGGAAAATAAAACAAAAATATGGTGAGATCAAATGCTTAGTAAGGTCAAACATAGAGAACATAAAACAATCCATAAACATTTTAATGCAAAAACATGAACCTGAAATCTAAACATTAAAACCATGAGAAAAGACATAAATCGTGGAAGTACGTAAGGCATATATCATAAAGGAACATAAATCATGATAAAATATCATGGTAATAAAACATGTGATTGTGTCAACCATTTATCACTTATTATGATTTCCATAGTAGCCAAGGCATTGCTGCCAAGACCATCTTAGTGGACAAATTCCCTTTCTAAATCGAGTTCACTCCTCGTTTTAGTCTGGTAACATTGAACCGGATTAACTTACCGTTCTATCCATGTCTCTCTCATGAGATATAAATCATTACCCAACTAATTATAGGGAGATATAGGTCACACCCATCTCATAATGAAATCATTCTTACTTATGCCACAAAATAAACTTAAAACATTCATCATGACCCAAAGAATAAAATGGGTTTCATAAAAATCATCCCATCATAACATAATCCATATAAAACAAATGGATATAATTTCATCATAAGAGAATTAAAACCATTTAAATCATAGAGACATGATACTTGAAACATACACATATGAAATAATGTCATCTTAGATGAAAAATGGATTTGATAAAACACATGAAATGAATTCTTGAAGAAAATATCCTTTCTTATTCAAAATCATTTTCTTTTCACAAAATGTCATGAAATTATAATAGAAAGATGTTTTTTTGAAAATAGTCCTGAAATATTTTATAGGAATCTTCATGAAAATAAGGCTTTATAAAACCGTAAAAATCCATTTGGGCCGTATAAGTTAAAAAACATTCTTCTCGTACTTTTGCTGGAAAAGTCAAAAAAGTACCTCGTAACATAAACAAAAGAATGATTCCTTACATACCATGTAGTAAAAGTAAAAAAACGGGTAAAAAAGACATTATACATACAAGAAAACACTTTTAAAAAACATGGACATGGATGATAGAAATAACCCCAGTGAATACTTATGAATATGCAATCTCAGATAAAAATGAGATTTGCAAAATTATCCCTTACCTTATGTCCGATATGCTTCGTATGTATCCGAAACTCTTGTATAATGATTTAAATAATGTCATTGAATTATTAAAGAATCATATTCATTGTTATGATATCATATATTGTTCACTTATGACTTTATATTACCCGTTATTTTGTAAATTCCATGTTAAAGAGTGTTTTGGGTAAAATCGTTTCATTGGTCGTTCGTGTTTTAACTTGTAATTATTCATATGATTACATAGATCATGATTACTTAATTCTAGAATATAAAACATGATTTATTTATAATATATATTCAGAATATACATATATATATTAGATCGATAAATGGAAAGAAATATACCGTTCATGGAGACGGTAGGTCGTACGTACGCATGAACATTGTTTTCATTTACTTATTGAGTTGACTGGAATTAAGTAGATGACATAAATATATATATATATATATATATACAGTAGCTTTATAATGTCATATATTTCAATATTATTGCTTATATATACTTTATAATCATTCTTAAATGGTTAACATGGACAATGATTCTCATCGCGTCGTGGAGACGGTAGTCCGTACGTATGCACGAGCGATGATATCGTTTCCATAATTATTGAATTGAATTGGATTGGATGATACAATATATCAAAATTATCATGATGTTATAATTACTATTTATAGTTATTCTTTACACCATTATACCCATCCATGTAAGGTGTTGGTGGAAAAACAGATTACACCACGGCGTGGAGACGGAATTCCGTACATACGCACGCGCGGTGATTTTGTTTTCCGTAGGATGGATAGAAGGAGAAATGGGGTTGTTTCATATTTATAATAACATATCAGTATATTAATGATACTGATGTTATGAATTTATAATTAAAAAACTAAAGAAGAAGAAGTTGAAGAAGAAAGAAGCTTGAAAGAATCGGTAGAAGAAATTACCTCTTCTTCGACACGCCTCTTTGAAACCACCTCTTAGGGAACTAAGATTGGTCTATGAAGTAGACCAGGACCTCTAAGATGTTTCTAGGGAAGTGGAGAATAGAATTTGTTATGGTTTGTCCAAGCTTTAAAGCTCAATGTGGTGTGAGTAAGAGAGGGAGGAGGTGCCCTATTATAAGGGAGGAGAGGGGCCCCTTTTGAAATCTTAAAAACATTAATTTATAATAAACCTAACCCCACTTAAAAACCACCAAAAATGACACATATTCGAATATTAGATGATATTGGGTTGTAATCTCATCATCCAGTAAAATTTATACATGTTAGGAATTTATTTTAAACATTATCAACTTGATTTATCCTTATTTAATCAATTTAATTTTATTTTTAGTAATAACATTCTAAATATTAAATTATAAAAAATAATTACTTATATTTTGTGAGTTGTCCATAATTGGATATTTAATAAAATTTTAGACCATATAAATTTAAATTTATAATTTGTAAATATTTTTGTGATTTTTAAACAATTTTATAATATGTTATTTTTATAAAATAACGATAGTCTCAATTTTGAAACTATTTATTTATTAGAATTTAAATAAAATATATACAGAAGATATGCTCGATATAAAAGCTTTAATAGATTGATAAATGGTCATATGTATCTAGAAAATTAGTGGAGCACCTTAAATAGTTCATATAATATTTATTTTAATACTTTTAAAACCCTTTATTTGATATTTCTCTTAATAAAATAATTTCAACATCAATATTATGTCACCTTTAATGATTAATATTTAATCCATAAAAATTCTAAATAAATTCATATGATGTATATAATTTTATTAGCTTTTTGGAAACTACTTATATCCAAATTTTCATGATGTTTATCACTAAACTAAAATTATTATACTTATAAGATTTAAGAAAGTGACATGTTGTCACTTTCTTTGGTTTTAATAATAATTAAATTATTTACATGGACAAAAGTCCATTAAATGAATCTAATCCGACCCTTAGGTGATATGGGTCGACTTTTAGTCATCCAATAGGATTTTTCTTGGTGTTCAGATAATTTTATAATCTTATATTTACCCTTAATTACCCGATTTATCTTTAACTATGGTAAATAAATTTTTCCGTAGTTTCTACTCATAATGCCCAAAAATAAAAAGTATCCTATTAACATAATATGGACCCACAGATTCCAAATATGGAATCATTTTTTCAAAATTCAAAACTCATAATTTTCAGCAATTAATTTAAAATTAATCCCATTTTCGAAAGAAAATGGGTTTTTGTTTAAAACATTACAAAAGATTGAATTGATTTAACCTACGAATTAATGGTAAAATCAATGCTAATAACATACATTGTATTAAATGGTAAAAATATATTATATTTATACTTTAAAACCATTCAATATTATAATTTAACCACATAAATTATATGATGAAAAAAGTTGTTTTTAATTAAAATATAATGTGTTTTTACTATTTATTAAAATATGAATGTTATCAGAAAAATATCAAAACTTTATACAAAGTAAATTTTTATATCCTAATTCAAAATAAGAATTTTATTTTGTAAAATTGAACTTATAAACATATCAAAAACTAGATTTAATGTGGGTGCACCATCAAAAGGCGGCAAAACTGCATTTTTTTTAAAATACTTATTTTACCTAAAAAATTTATTTTGGTCACATAAAATGTTTTAGAAAATTTATAAGATGAATAATAATGTTATAAAATTCATAATGTGGTTAATAATATTCATAACAGATAGTCCGTGATAATATTATAACCATATATCGTTGTTTATTGAAACCCGGTATTGCCCACAACACACGGTATCGAGGAAGGTTGTGATTGCGTGTAATTAATGCCAAGTCAGGGTTGCGTGTAGTGCAAGAGTCCTTTGTTGTTGCATATAACAATGACCAATCATATTTCATTTATAAATTGAATATAAATATATATACACTCAAT
Organism: Viscum album; assembly: GCA_963277665.1. Taxonomy (NCBI): domain Eukaryota; kingdom Viridiplantae; phylum Streptophyta; class Magnoliopsida; order Santalales; family Viscaceae; genus Viscum; species Viscum album. The sequence goes on along the minus strand of OY728127.1, from coordinate 2,100,101,047 downwards.
GTTGCGTAGAATGACTATTATCAAATGAATGTAAAATTGCGTATAACACGATCTAAGAATTGTGTTGCGTATACTGCAAGCTAATATGGTGTTGAATATAGCACAAGATAATATTGGTGTATCATAAAACACATGACATCAAATAAATTAAAAAGAATACTTATCATAAAATATCGGATTGTTACATTCTACCCCCCTTAAAATGAATTTCGCCCTCAAAATTCTCCGGGGTTATACTTGGTTTTCTACTTGAATGTTTCTCTAATTGAAACCCACATCGTAAAATGAAATACTGAAACTTAAATTTAAAAAATTAATTATGAAACGTAACGGTTACCCAAATTAACTCGTCACTGGGTTTCCTCGTGGGAGAACATAGGTGAAAATATGGATATGGAAGAGAAATCTAAACATCAAGTTTTGATGCAAAGTGGTAGAGAAAGAGGCTATGAAAAAGCCAACAATCACAAAGCCATAGATTTGTGATGATATAAGGTGCCATCTGATTCATCTTATATAAGGGAACTATGACAACATTTTTTGTTTTCAGGATCATTTCTCTAATGTTGAATAATTTTCAAATCAAAAGAAATACTTACTTGATTTTGGTACAATATCACCATTGTTCGTGCATTAAACAATTTACACTTCATCTCTTAAAGAAATGATGTTGAACTTGTCATTCATGAAGTGTTAGCAGATTATGTTATAGAATGACAGGTCATTCCATCTGTCTCAAACAAAAGGTTAGCAAATGTTATTAAATATACATAAGTCGATTAATCGTATATGGTTCTTAAAATGGACTTGTACTTCATATCTCATACCACTTAAAAAAATTAAAACTTATTTATACTAACCTGGGTCATCCTGTAGACCAGTTGTAGGTGATAAAGGCCTGTCGCACATCAGTTGTGGGTTTGATTCCCACAGGCTTGTCTGACGCGATGGGTTGTTGCCCGTCCTACAGGTTGTCCTTTTTCTAAAACTACATTACTATAACATCCCTTCAATAATATCTAAAAATTTTCTATCCTTAAACAATACTAACTTATTCCAACATAATCCATTCCAATCTTTAGGCTTATCCATAATATTTCTGTCTATTCTCATATTATAGTGAAGATGATTACTAGAGATTTCATATAACAAGAATGTTAATACCATCGTTGATCCCCATATATCATAAGATATATCTTGTTGGTCACATTCCAAACATTTGAAGTCCATAATCATGTATTATCTTGAAAAATGAATACCCATTGAATCTTAGTGAAAACATGAGTTCTGTCAAAAGTTAACTCTTTCAACATACCAAACCCCAAATTTCTATATACTCAAACCATGATATAACTATTTCCTTATATCAGTCATGAGATCATGAATACTATCAAACATTTCATTTTATCCTTATCCCTTCATTATACGCATATCATCTTCTTTCCAAAAATATCTCAATCACTTTCCATGGTTACCGGTACCATAAAATTATTGAAAACTAGAATAGACCAATATATAAATATTCCAATATTCCACAATACTGTATACAACATTATGTTGGAATCCCATTACATAAACACTTAATCATTACACAACTTCATTTTCATACTCAACATCACAAATAGTGATCGCATGGGACTTCCCTTTATCCTTTTCCTAAATAGGTTGCTCATGTTGATCATCATTAACCCATGGATTAGGGAATTTATTATCATAATGCCCCATTTCCTTGCACTTGAAGCATTGAAGTGTTGGTGGTGCGTTCTCTACATTCTTTTCTTTATTCACATCATTAGCAACCCTTTTTTCCATTACATCAATACACAGATGCTTGATGACCATCTATTCCACACTTAAAATATTTTCTAGTCCCTTTAAGACAATCTCAACTATGCTTCATTCCACACATTGAGCATAAGGAAACATTCATATTATTTTCACCATTATTATGAGAATTCTCCTAGAACTCCATCTTTTGTTTCTTGTCAAAACCATGAGATGGATATGTTACACCAACTTCCAGTTCTACCTAGATATCACAACGCACAATTTCATCATAGATACTGAAGTATCTTATAGCTAATGCCCTTCAAAGACTTGGTTTTAAGCCACTAAAAAATTGATCAACATTACTTTCAGGTTGGATGATAATGCCAGATGCATACCTTGCAAGTCTTGTAATATTCTCTTCGTATATACCAAACGATTCATCATCCTTATGCTTAAGCTCATGAAACTCCTTTTCCATCGTTGTTCGAGGAATACGAGGGATGTACTTACTGGAAAACAAGTTCTTGAACTAGTCACATTCCATGGACTCAATTTCAACTCTTTGCCTCGTATTCTTGATAAGATTCCACCATTGATCAGCATCACCTTCCAATTGATATACTACTAAGATGACATTATCGTGTTCAGAACATTATAGAACTGAAAATATCATTTCAGTAGTATTGATCCATTGATCAGCCACTAAGGGATCAGAAGACCCACTGAAAGGCGGTGGACGCTGCCTCACGAAGGATTCAACAGAATGTTGCTCATTTCTATGATCATTTTGAAGTCCATAATGATACACAGCTTGTGTAAATATAGAAATAATATTGTGCACTCCATCTCCCATGACATTGGTTTGGTCAAGAGGACAATCATTGCATTGTCCATTATATTTATCAACACAGTTCCATCAAGTTCCATCCATCGTCTAAAACCCAAAAAGAATAGTGTGAGAGGCAAGAATCAAGGTTGGGAAAACATCATAATAAAGGGGGAGTACCATCAATATCTAACATATTATGTTAAATTATAAGATCATTGTCGTGGTTCTAAGACTATATCTGATACATATACTTATCCATAGGGACATCCCTAGACATACCTTAGAAATATCTCTAGGGATCTCACTAACGTTTTTGCATCCTAGATTCCAAAGGTTGAATAAACCTTTCCACTAATACCAACTGTAGAGACCTGAATCTTGACATACATAGACATTACATTACTTTTTTGGAATACTTAATACATAAAAAAACGACACACAAGGACCCTAATAGTTTAGTGTCTTTGGAAACTCAGAATATAAACAATTAGTCATGTTGAATGATCTTCAACATCTCCCATAACGATCATGACCTTTTTGTTTCCTTACCTAAAACCATTTTTTATTTCCTGGGGAAAATATAACATAAAAAGGGTGATATCAAATGCTCAGTAAGGGAAAACATAGAGAACATAAAACAATCATAAACATTTGAAATCAAAAAAATGAACATGAAATCTAAACATTAAAACATTGAGAAAAGACATAAATCATGGAAGTACGTAAGGCATATATCATTAAGGAACATCAATCACGATAAAATAACATGGAAATAAAACATGTTGTGGAAACCATTCAGCACTTGTTATGATTTCCATAGTAGCCAAGGCATTGCTGCCAAGACCATCTTAGTGGACAAAGTCCCTTTCTGAATCGAGTTCACTCCTCGTTTCAGTCCTGTAACACTGAATCAGATTAACTTACCATTCCAGCCATGTCTATATCATAAGATATAAATCTTTAATCAGTTAATTGGAGGGAGATATATGTCCCACCCATCTCATAATGAAATCATTCTTACTTGTGTCACAAAATAAACTTAAAACATTCATCATAACCCAATGAATATAATGGGTTTCATAAACATCATCCCATCATAAGATAATCCATATAAAACAAATGGATATAATTTCATCATAAGAGAATTAAAACCATTTAAATCATATATACATGATACATGAAACATACACATATGAAATAATATCATCTTAGATGAAAAATGGTTTTGATAAAACACTTGAAATGAATTCTTGAGGAAAATATCATTTCTTATTCAAAATCATTTTCTTTTCACAAAATGTCATGAAATTTTAAAAGAAAGAGATTTATTTTTAAAATAGACATGAAATTTTGTAGAGGATGCTTGATGAAAATAAGGCTTTATAAAACTGTGAAATTCCGTTCATGCCGTATAAGTTAAAAAAACATTCTTCTCATACTTTTGCCAGAAAAGTCAAAAAAGTACATCGTAACGTAATCAAAAGAATGATACCTTACACACCATGTATTAAAAGTAAAAAATGGGTAAAAAGGACTTTATACATACATGAAAACACTTTTGTAAAACATGGACATGGATGATATAAATAACCCCATTGAATAGTTATAATTAGAAATCTCGGATAAAAATGAGATTGGCAAAATTATCCCTTACCTTATGTCTGATATGCTTCATATGTATCTGGAACTCCTGTATAATGATTTACATTATGTCATTGACTTATTACAGAATCATATTAATTGATATGATGTCATATATGGTTCACTTATGACTTTATATTACCCGTTCTTTTGTAAATTCCATGGTAAAGAGTGTTTTGGGTAAAATCGTTTCATTTGTCGTCCGTGTTTTGACTTGTAATTATTCATAAGATTACTTAGATCATGATTAATTAATTCCAGAATATAAAACACGATTTATATATAATATATATTCAGAATATACATATATATAATATATAGTTAAATGGAAATAAATACACCGTTCTTGGAGAAGGTAGGCTGTACGTACGCATGAACACTGTTTTCGTTTCCTTATTGAGTTGAATGGAATTAAGTATACATATATATATATATATACATAAATCCAGTATCTTTATAATGTCATATATTTCTTTATTATTTCTTATATATACTTTATAATCATTATTAAATGGTTAACATGGAGAATGAATCTCATCACGTCGTGGAGACGGTAGTCCGTACGTATGCACGAGCGATGATATCATTTCCATAATTATTGAATTGAATTGGAGTGGATGATACAATATATCAGAATCATTATGACGTTATAATAACTATGTGTAGTTGTTATTTATACCATTATACCCATCCATTTAAGGTGTTGGTTGAAAAACAGATTACACCACGGCGTGGAGCCGGTATTCCGTGCGTACGCATGTGTGGTGATTTTGTTTTCCGTAGGATGGATAGAGGTGAAATGGGGTTCTTTCACATTTATAATAACATATCAGTATATTATTGATAATTATGTTATTAATTTATAATGAAACAACTAAATAAGAATATGTTGAAGAAGAAGGAAACTTGAAAAAATCGGTAGAATAAATTACCTCTTCTTCGATACGCCTCTTTGGAACCTCCTCTTAGGGAACTAAGATTGGTCTTTTAAGTAGACCAAGACCTCTAGGATGTATCTAGTGAAGTGGATAAGTGAATTGGGCAGGGTTTGAACGAGCTTTAAGGCTCAAAGTGGTGTGAGTAAGAGAGGGAGGAGGTGCCCTTTTATAAGGGAGTAGAGGGGCACCTTTGGAAATCTTAAAAATATTAATTTATAATAAATCTAACCCCACTTAAAAACCTCCAAAAATGACTCATAATCGAATATTAGATGAGATAAGGTTGTAATCTCATCAACCAATAAAATTTAGACATGTTAGGAATTTATTTTTAACATTATCAACTTGATTTATCTTTATTTAATCAATTTAATTTTATTTTTGGCGATAACATTCTAAATTTTAAATTATAACAAATAATTACTTATTTGTTGTGAATTTTTAATAATTGGATATTTTATAACATTTTATACCATATAAATTTAAATTTATAATATTTAAATATTTTTTTGATTTTTATACAAATTTATAATATGTTATTTTTATAAAATAACAATAGTGTCAATTTTGACACTAGTCATTTATTCGAATTTTAATAAAATATATACAGAATATATGTTCGAACTAAAAGCGTTAATAGATTGATAAAAGTTCATATGTATCTAGAAAAGTATTGGAGAACATAAAATAGTTCATATAATATTTATTTTAATATATTTAAAACCATATATTGGATATTTCTCTTAGAAAAATAATTTCCACATCACTATAATGTCACCTTTAATGATAATTATTTAATCCCTAAAAATTCTAAATAAATTCATATGATGTAGATAATTTTATTACCTTTCTAGAGAATACTTATATCTGAAGTTTCATGATGTTTATAATAGAACTAAAATTATTATACATATAAGATTTAAGAAAGTGACATGTTGTCACTTTCTTTGGTTTTAATAATAATTAAATTATTTCCATTGGAAAAAAGTCCATTAAATGAATATAATATGAACCATAGGTGATATGGGTCGACATTTAGTTATCAAATATGATTTTGCCAGGTGTTAGGGTAATTTTATAATCTTATATTTACACTTAATTTTTCCGATTTACCTTTAGCTATGGTAAATAAATTTTACCGTAGTTACTAATTATAATGCCCAAAAATAAAAATTATCCTATTAACATAATTTGTACCAAAAGATTCCAAATATGGAATCCTTTTTTCAAAATTCAAAACACATAATTTGCAGTAATTTATTTAAAATTAATCCTTTTGTCGAAAGAAAATTGGTTTTTGTTTAAAACATTGCAAAAGATTGAATTGATTTAACCTACGAATTCAAGGTAAAATCAATGATAATAACATACATTGTATTAAATGGTAAAAATATATTCAATTTATTATTTAAAAACATTAAATATTATAATTTAACCACATAAATTATTATGATGAAAAAAGTTGTTTTTAATTAAAATATACCGTGTTTTTACTATTCATTAAAATATGAAAGTTTTCAGAAAAATATCAAAACTTTATCCAATGTAAATTTTTATATCCTGATTCAAAAGAAGAAGTTTATTTTGTAATATTTAACTTATAAACATATTAAAACTAGATTTAATGTTGGTGCACCATCAAAAGGCGGCAAAACTGTATTTTTTAAAAAATATTTATTTTACCCGAAAAATTTATTTTGTTCACATAAAATGTATTAGAAAATTTATAAGAAGAATAATAATGTCATAAAATTCAAAATGTGGTTAATACTATTCATAACGGCTAGTTCATGATAATATTATAACCATATATCATTGTTTAGTGAAACCTGGTATTGCATACAACACACGATATCGAGGAAGGTCGTGATTGTGTGTAATGAAAGCCATGTCAGGGTGCGTGTAGTGAAAGACTCCTTTGTTGTTGCGTATAAAAAAATCCAACCATATTTCATTTATAAATTGAATATATATATATATATACACTCAATGTTGAGTAGAATGACTATTATCAAATGAACTTGAAATTGTGTATAACACGATCCAAGAATTGTGTTGCGTATACTACAAGCTAATAAGATGTGGCGTATGGCACAAGATAATCTTGTTGTAGCATAAAACACATGACATCATATAAATTAAAAAGAATACTTATCATAAAATATCGGGTTGTTACAATGATTAAAATAAAATTAACTATATAAATTGAATATAGGGTTATATACACCACACAAAATAAATAAGTGGTTAATATGACACAATTCTCACAGAAAAAAGTGAGAGTATAAATACCAATACCTTAGACATCATTTTTGTTCATCAGTCATTAACATCATACATAATTGTATTAAGAATGCTAATAACATATATCATAAAAATGATCTAATTTCATAAAACAAATATGAAGTTACTAAAATATTTTATGATATATTTGTCAAGAATATGTCATTATTTTCATTTTTTCATGTGTTAATTACCTAGTTTTCCATGTATGTTTTCTCTTGTTATGTTAATGTTCCCCTTCCACATATCATTATTTCATCATATCTAGAATATAATTAAAGATATAGTCATTATATAAATTAATTATATATTAATTTATATTAATCCATAATATTTAGAAACAAGAGATGAATTTCACCGTTCATGAAGACGGTAGGCTATACATAAACATGAATATTGATTCTATTTTATTATTATGTTAAAATAATAATAATAAAATTATATATATGTATTTTAAAATTAAATTATCATTTTCATTTCATGTATATAACATATTTTAATTAATACCATCCTTAACACATTCCATGTAATGTGTAAATAAACCACATTTTATTGAGGACTTTGTAGTCCACATGCCCAGAGACGATGTAGTCATAATCCCCAAAAAATAAACCATGACGTTATGTTTTATATATTAATAATATAAGAATAAATATATTATATAATTGTTTTATATCATATGAAAACAATATTTCCATAATTATTACAATTATCGAATGGTGATAATTGAATAACACATGACATCTATTTGTGAAGAGTTAGCCTGTCATACACACAAAAGTGATCATTGTTGAACAGTACATTTTCATTGGGTAACTCATTTTGGATCCTACCAAAATCCATTCATGGTTTAATTTATATGAAAAATAATAATATACTATTTCAAGAGTGGACTTTGGGTTTTATTTTCAAATGTTTTTATGATACAAAGGGATGGATAAGTGTGAATATTTGGGGGAGTGATGACCCTATTAGAGTATAAGAGATGCAACTTTCCTATAAATTTCAAAATGTAACAACTATTGTGTGGTCTCCCTTATGTTATGTGTCCAAAATAATGACCAAAATTTATACCATGTTGGTTAAGGTCACTATATTTCTCACAAATGGTATTAAGAAAAGTTTATAGATAATGTTTACCTATCATATTATCTCTTAGACACTAATTAATCTCATTTTTACCTTCATCACGAAATATAAATTTTATTTAATTCACAAATATTTTTTGTCGAAAACTAATTTTAAATTTATAAATATTTTAAATTGTTATTATTCCAAATATGGAACTTGTTTTTAGAAATTTTTATCACATACATGGAAGAAATTAATATAAAATTAATCATGCTAACAGTACTAGACAATGATTTTTTAAAGTGAAAATGTTCTAAATTTGTAATTTTTTTATTTCATATTTTAATGTCATATAGATTCTAATATAAAAATTGGAATAATAGATTTATAATTTAAATAATTATATATTAAAAAAATTAAAATATTTTTTATCATTATAAATTATTTATATTAAATGTCATTTCTCAATTAGAATTCTATATTTTTTTACTAATCATATAAATTAAATCATCTCATAAAAATGCATATTATTCACCCAAAACTAGTTTTGATAATCCAATTTCAAATATTAGTAAAATTTAATTAAATAAAAATTATATTAGTGTCAAAATTTAGTTTGACAACATGTTATCCATTATAAGTCTGAAAAAATGAATTTAGAAATAGAAAAACAATTATGTGTCAAATTGGACTTGTTTTTTTACTTATTAATATAAAATAAATTAGATGAATATCATAAAATTAAATTGAACAAAAAATATTAAAATTTCATTAATTTCAACAACTAATATTATATAATTATATTTATTGAGACAAAAATTATTTTCCACGATAAATTGTTTTTATGAAATCATTACATTTATAATAAATTGATTCATAAGTTCATTTATAATTAAGTGGTATCAAAATAATTATATAAACAAATGTAAAAAATAAATTTACAAATTTCATTAATCTTTTTCATAAATTTAATTACAACAACTACTTGGTATCTATCACAATAAATTACTATTATAATAATATATTATTTTTTTAATAAAGTAGTTTTTCATAAAACACATGATATGAGTGGGACACAATACTGCGTGTAACATAGGACAATGTAGTGTTTCATGTACTATATGATAATATTAGTGTTGTGGGTTTTGTAAGCGTATGTCTATGTTTTATATAAATAATTCATGAAATAAATTTAAATTTTTTCTTCATGGAAAATATAGTAATATTTTTTGCATGTTACATTTAATGTAGATACACTCCAAGCCCTGATGCTTCTTAAATTTCAACATCTTTTCACTCAATCATCAATTAAGTCCCTCTATAATGACGGTGAAACATTTCAACTTAATCCCATTAGAAGTATCCATGAACTCAAAAAAACATAAAAATTATTCTTAACCATTCCTTATTCTATTTGGGATTATTAGAGCCTTGGAACGCCGGTGTATTTTGGTGAAAGTACTGCTCAGAACAATTTCTGAAAACATATCTCTTAGGTTACACAACATGATATTGAATTAGAATGGGATTATTTTCATGTCTTAGAGCTTGTAAAACCCATAAAATACCCCTCACCATATTCTATTCCATGAGAGAATTTACTAGATTTGGTTCATTAGTAGCTTCTTATAGGACACTATTACCATTTCTTCTCAGAGGAATGTTGCTACACAACATCAGATGACAAAAAAAAGACATCAACATAATACTCAAAATAAAATTAAAATTGTAGAAACATGGAACTTAATTCCAATGGATAGATTAAAGAGATTTGTATTTTAACCTATTAAATTTAAAATTAAGGACAATACTACAACTGCTCCCCAATACACCTTTCCTATGCCACCCAAGGTGAATTATGGATAATTTTAATGAGTGATTGGTAGATAATAACTTCCCTCTACATAATGATTCCCAAATGGATTTCCCATTAGCAATCTAACGTTATAGAAGGATGCTTAACCAACATATTCTTTACCAATTCATCATGAATCAGCCATGATACCCTCATACAATGATAACTGTGATGATCCCAATGTATACCTATTTACATTCTGAATCCCCATTAGTAGGAGAATAGAACCTAGTATAATACAAGATAAAGAGGAAACCAATTATCTACATGGAAAACTGTGGAAAATAAATACATATGTGTGTGCTTAATGAAAACTCCAATAAGAGATAGTACCAGAAGTCAAATAATAATAACAACCCGAAAATAGAAAATCACTAATGTAACATAATTAATAAGATTAGAAACCCATGTTCTAATCGATATAATACTCTAATTTTATATGATCAACAACAAAAACCACCGACAATAGGAATTTTCCCCCTCTTGAACCCAGAAAAAGAATTAAAAATCACACAAAGGAAGAGGAAGGGTGTGACATAAAATCCTTGTAGTGTTACACCATGTGTTTTATATAAGATAAAACCCTAAATATAACATATCATGCACTCAATATTTGGTAAAACATGAATTTGTGTACAGTATTTTAATAAATAACATAATTTCCATTTCAATTAAAGGAAACATTTCATAAAAAATAATATATGAATTTATATAAAACAGTGTATATAAATCACAATACATTATAAAAGTAGTTTCAAAATCTTTATAATATAGAAAAAACCTCAAACTAGACACATGTTTATCATCAAAGTGTTACTATAGTTCATTATTAAGATATCCTCACACTCTCATATTAGTGATCAAGTTAATATGAAAACATATCCCTTAGGTGAAGGTCAAATATGTCACATCAATATCTAACAAGGGATAATATCCACTTAATAATATATACATTAGAGTTGTGTAGCATCAAACCATTTCTATGGAATTACCTTCCTAGCATGTCTCTAAAAAAATCTATTAACCATTCAAGATTTCAAAGGCTCAATCAATAAATTAATAATGCAAAAATTAATTGTAAACAACATAAAATATATTCCACTAATTTGAAATTTATATATACTATTTTCCATTTAAAAAATCATTTTAAAAAATTGATTACTTTTTAGGGTACAAAAATCATAGGATCTTATAAACTCCATTTATTTAATTATTCTCAAAAATAAATTTTATAAAAAATATAAAAAATTATATTAAATTTAAAACATATCACAACTTATAATTTTATTGGAATTGATATTTTTTTCCAAAATTCATGACATTCTATTTTCAAATTAAAATTCACAGAAAATTAGTCTTTAATAATTCAATGGATTGAAATCTAAATCAATCGTGAAAATCTAGTGTTTACTAAATAGAGAATATCAAAAATATTGTTACAATTAATCGATAAAACATGTCTCACTATAACCACTACTTGTTTATCCAATGAAGAAATATGAAAATAGATATCAATGAATTAAACCCAAAATCAATATCTAAAATGAATGAGTTTAGATCTTCAATAGTAGAATTTTCTAACCAAAGATGTGGAGGAATGTAGAAGAGAGTGGGAGAGAATGAAAATAATATTATCTCTAACCATAGAGTAATAAAATGTGGATATATATGATTATATTGTAATTTAGATAGGTTTAGGTGGATGAAAAAAAATTATTGGGTGACTTCATGGATGTAGAATTCATGTTAGGGTTGAATGGCATCATGTGGAAGTTAAACTGGGGGAATGGGAATTTAAAATTAATATTTTGAATTAAAAATTCATATAATCTAGTATATTGGGTAGGGTCATGTCATTTTCAAAACATGTTCCCTTACTATTCCCCCCACTTATGAGGTGCATGGTTTTTCAAACCATTCACGAACCATTCAACCCCCACTTTTTGGTTTTTACATTTTCCACTTGATTGGTGTGGGGATTTGGGAAAAAATTTCCCAACCATGCGTAGCCTTGTTGTTATCAATGATTAGAAATATTTCCTCCTTAAAAACACATAATGAGACCCAGAAAATTCCTAAACAATGAATGGTTGTAGAGTACATAAAAATAGTGACAAGAAGTTAGCATATCATAAAATGTTTAAGAATGAATAATAGTGTATGATATATGACTATGGGGAAAATTTCATTGTTTATGTCCAGCTCAATGAGAATTGGATATTTATCATTTTAATGTTTATGATGATTCTACTTATATATCCATCAGGAAATTTTTTAATGTTTATGGGTTTTTCTTGTTTAACTTTTATATATGATTGTTATCTTACACATTATGGGGTATGATTCCATATATAAATCCAAATATAAATATTTCTATATTTTTTTTATTAACTACTTTTATAATTCACTTATTCATTAAATTTTGAGGTTGGTTAGTGGTAACATTTATTATTTTCAAGATGAGGAAATTATTTTCATTATTTATATTGAATCATTAATTTTTAGCACTATATGTTCTCTGATGTAGTAGATAGTGGATTTATTTTAGGGGTCTTAGTAGTTACAACCTATAGAATTATACTATAGTGCCTTTGAGATTGATATTTTTATTTCCCTTTTCGAAATAATCATGATTTGTTTTAAACTAAATTTTGTGAACATTACAGGTATAATGTAAAGACCTGGAAATTACATAAATTTTTTTTCATAAATACTTTGGAATGTTACAAGTATGTGGTTTCTGAGGGCACTTGATTCCGTGGCCTGATGTTATTGGAATCAATTTCTGAAGTTTTCTTTGGGTACGTTGAGTAAATATACGTGTGTGTTTTTTTATCTTTTGAACCGTTGCTCAGAATTGAAATCTGAGGACACCGATGAACTCGCAGAGCCGATATTTTCTATGGGGACCTTTACTGCAGTTGCGTTTCAAGAAGGTTGAGAGTTAATATTAGGGGATTTAGAATAAAATAAATAAAATTTCTAGAACACAATTGTATTTTAAGGATGTTAGTTATCAACTAAAATGGGGATTTAGTGGTGAGCCCACACCCCAATAACCTCCCAAAAGAGGAATTAGTGTGGTGGGGCCCACACGATCCCCAACTTATCACCTCCCCTTAACACCCTTGAAACCCCCCATTTTACTTCCCATGTATTTATTGATACAACTTCCCTTTTTAATGTGGAGCCTCTCCACCTCGCAAACTTAATGAAGCCAACTAATGTAATTCATAACCTTATTAATTAATTTGGCACATCTCTTTGGAATTATTTTGAATTTCATGGCGATTCATTATAATTAGGAGTAGTCTATCATAATATTTTCTTAGCGAATATTTTGGTGAGGAACCTTTGGATAATTGGAGGGGATCTATTCTTCCACAATGAATATCGTCCTCTCTCAGTGAAAAACACTCCACGACTTCTCCAACCATCTTCTTCCTCTACATCAACGGAGGAGACACCACCGCGGGGAAGGTCGCCAATGACGATGGATCTTCCTTTGATGTTGATGGAGAGACACCGTTTCCCACATCCATGACGAACAAACCTTGATCGAGGAAGGTGGATTTCTTTCAATTTTAATTGATAAAATTGTTCTTGTTCTTTGTTAAAAGTTATGGTTTGTCTCTGGCCATATGATGCTGCCTAACGCGGAGGGAATGGGATGAACAAACATGGAACGACGACCCTCCATTGTTTTTGTTCCTTTTAATTCACAATGGGAAGCAGCGATGATCGAAGGCGGCGGCCGCGCACCGGCTGCGTGCAGAATGACAACGGCCCGCAACTGCATGCTACTCAGCTGAAGATGAACCGACCGGCTAATGTTGTCTGGGCCAAAGGAATACCACAACTCCACAAGGGGTTCCGCGCTATGGAGGACCGTGGCCCTTGTTCCACGGGTTGCTCGTTGGGCGAACCAGCCCACAAGCGGCCGACCGGGCTGAGAAGACACGTGGCGCCAGCAGGGCACCGCACTTGGGGAACCATGACCCTCTCGTGCAGGCCGCTCATGCCAGGAAGGCTGGACAGATTCGGTCGGGCAGTTGGGAGGGTGGTGCCACCGGTTAGGGAAAGCATGCCCCCCGGATTGCTTGGCCACCTGGTCCGAGCTGCTCGACCAGCCAGCCGAGGTCGTGGCCGCCAGGCCGCGCCCTGCCGGACAGTGCTGGGTCGCGCCCTACCGTAGCGCGCCACGCCGCACCGCGCTTGGCCAGGCCACGCCCCCTCGGGCCGGGCCGCGCAAATAATCGTATCAGTCTGACCCTATTCTGGGTCAGACCCGCCAAAACTGGATCAACCCGACCCACCAGCCCCCTGGGCTTAACGGGTCGGGCCCTTTTTCACTTAAACGTGAATAAATATAAGACCGCGTGTCCGATCGACGCACCATCTACGGCACTGGGACCCACGTGATGAAGCGGTCCTTTTGAGATACCCTTAGTGAGTTTTAGACAACATTTGAAAATGGACTGCTTTGGAATGAGCGTATTTTCCAACCGGGCCCCTGGAGAAAAAATGATAACAACTCTCAGACCAGGTGTCCTATTGACGCGCCAACTGTCGCATTGGGTTCCTTTGACAAGACAGAACTTTGGGATACATCAACTCTGGAATTAGTGACCATTGATGTATCGAACCCTTTGCTCGAGGAGCGGACCCTCCCAGAATCAAGCATTTTGTGTGCAGGATCCCTAGAGCAGGTTGCGACTGCAACGACTACCATACTGGAATCCTCCGTGGGTTCGGTGATGAGGACTACCATACTATAATCCAACATTGGTTCGATGGAGATTATTATTGGTCATGTATCCTACATGGGTCTGACAGTTTGACAAATTTTCTAGTATCCTATGTGGGTCTGATAGAGTATTTGGTCTAGAATCATACGTGGGTCGTACATCTTAGCTGGTATAATATTCTACGATGGTCTGACAGCTTAGATGAATCAGTGACTGCATCTGATCATCTTTATCACTTTACGAAATATGTATACCTATTTGAGCTGATTCTTGATTGTCAATCATTTTCATCAATGTGATTTACTTATTTACTGTGTGGACAGGTATGTGCTTGGGCTCATGAGTTGGATCCTAACATAGATTGATGACTTTGGCATATGTCTGGGAATATACCTAAGTATAATTGGTTGATACTTCGTGATTGTATCCTTTCATTGTGGGTTATCCTTCTTGGATTCTGGGAGGCCATTGGGGGTCTTGAGGTCTCTACTGAGTATTGTTGTACTCAACCATGCACGGGCTATTCCAACACTATGTTGGGTCGGATTCAGACGATGGACATCACTGATTGTGGTAGATACTTGTGGAGCTAGACGGTACCTAGAGGTGGAACACTCGGAGGGACGTACACATAGTGGACGGACAGAGCCGAGGTGTTGAGGACACCATCTGTACCCACCCTTCCGGTGGGATTCCCAGTGGACGAATCAGTGGTTGCTGCTTTACTTTACAGCTATTGTACTAGACATTCAGTTGTACTGTACATACTATTGCACTTGTATTTCTAGCCCCTTTCATTCCAGTACTTACTTTTGTATACAGTTTTACTTTGTGCTTACATCTGTTGCATACGCTGTGTGTTTATTTACTATATAAATGCAATGCCTTCCCTTTTTCTATCAGGATATGTGCCTATGGTTCTATTTTCCCACCCCTGGCCTATGGAAGGCGGGGTTTGGGGTAGTCACTGCAACGGGCCCCGAGGACGGGTCGTGACATATAATATATCACTGGAAGTAGAGGTATATTACATATATAGCGAATTTTAATATTATGCTGTTATTGTGGGTGGAATTGAAATAGTATTATGACATCAACATTACTTATTACAAAATGAAATGTGATGTTTTTTATGAAACATTGAGAAACAACTCGTTTAGGGATAATGTGAGTACGTATTACGATGTATATAGTATGATGGAGGTGTTAACTTTGAGGAAACATGAAATTTTAGAGATTGACGGTCGTGGGATGCATTAAGAAATAAGAGTGTGATTATATTTAGAATATCAGATGAATGAGAATGACATATTGAATTTTTTTATGTGGAGTTATATATTAATAGAGTTGTTTCTCAAAATTACAAAGAGTTATGGAATGATGATGATCACCATATTCTATTGTTTCATTAATGGATTTCGTTTCATTTTTATTTTGAAGTAGTTCTCCATGAGGTTTATATTTCTCCATTAGTGAATCATATTGTTGTTGATACTAAATATCATTCCATGGAAATTATTTTATGGTGTTATAACATCAATAAGTATGATTTAGTGTTTCTCTCTCAATTATTATAGTGTAAGAGGGAGAAGGATATGAAATGTGTTTCTTGTGGGTTTAATTAGCCACATAATGTTCACTAGTGGATGTCAAAGGACATATATGTAGAAATTTTTGTTGGTTTACACATAGAATATGGTTAATTTAATTCTGAATGGGTTATTGTATACCACATTATTGATTTTCCTCCCTACAAAGTGATTACTCTATCAATCCAAGTAAGTGGTTTATCATGGAAGTATTTGAGGAAGGTACTGACGAAGCATGATATTGTGAAGATGGTGATGTCTTATAAGGATTCATGTTTGACTACATGGGTATTTAGATGTATCCATGGGTTTTTAGATAGAAGTAATACCTCACCACTACATTACATAAATGTATGTGTGATCAAATAGTGATGGATAACAAAATAGTTAATGATATGTTCCATATGTGCAATCTTGATTTTGGAGGGTCGGGGTTGAGTTATGTACAAATAAAAGAATATTAAAATAATTATTATTATCACTAGAAAATTCAATGTTTGTGAATGAATAAATATATTATTCATCAGTCATATTTTCTTTTTCATTGACCATGTTCATGGATAAATAGAGAATGATATATATATTGGTGGGTATCCATTAAATAATGAATTTAGAGGGTAATATCTAAATTATATACGTTAATAATAGTAATATAAGTATATTTTATGATGTAATAGATCTAGTTCCTAAGTAAGCATCACCTCATTTTGAGATGTGATGGTTTTGTCACAGAAGAATGATTTTCCACAGATTTTTCATCCTTTCTTGGTGGATGAACATTTTGGAGTTTGATCCGATTCATTGCCACTAAATTTAAAAACCAAGATAATTTCTAATGTTTATTGAGCCAATATTAAAATAATAATATTTTTTTGAAATTGTAATATAAATACTATATTATGGTGAAATTTTTATACTTTTGTGAAAAAATTTAGGGAAAATTGAAATATACAAGTTTTTCTAAAAAAGAAATTTCATTTAAATAAAAGAAGAATTATAAAAGGTCCATTAGGTTTGTATTATGATTTAATGTAACATTATATGTATTTAGTTTTATTTAATCCATGTATTTCATTTTTAATCAAAAATATATTTGATTTCAGTACAAGATATATATGGGATTTAATATCAGTTTTTTAGAAAAGTATTTTTATCTGAATAATGATTTTTAATTTTAGTTGATTCTGATAACAACTAATTATATATTTTTAATAAGAAATATATTTATTATATATAAATAGATATCAAGTTTTATTCATATAATTATTGGTTTGAACTAATGAGTTAATATAAAATCATAGTTTCCATGAAAAATACACTTCATGGAAACATGCTTTATTAACTGGTTTATGGGTTTTGTGTGGAATAAAATTTTAAATATTTTAAAAGATAATATCCAAACATGAAACCCATATCTGTGATGAAAATAATTTAAATTAAAATATATATTTATCATAGTTCAGTGCGAAAATGAATCGTGAAACCTGTAAAAATATGTATCTTGTTAAAGGTAAAAATAGATTTATCATGGTATTAAACTACAATGATAAATTTATAAATGACCTAGAATGTTCTCTGAAATTTGTTTAAAAAAATATATGGACATTATACAATACATGTATCAATTATTGCCCATTTTGGAGCCTTGTGTCTTTTCAAAAACGTGGGGACACCTTTTTCATAAAAAATAAATAGTCTAATAGACCTCATTTAAAAAAGGATACCCCTATCATCTCTCATAAAATGTGACATCCTTATATTTCCAAATATTGTTTTATTACATAAATATTTTCTTAATTGAATTATTTTATAATATAATAAAACAAATATTATATTGAATATGATTTTATTTTATTTTAAGAACTGAAATTAAGTGTTATATTTAATTAGTTATAATTAATATCTTAGTTTCAAATTTTAATCGAAAAGAATTATTTTCAAATTTTAAAATAATATTATAAAATAACTATTTTTATTATTTTTGGTAAAATTATAATTATCTTGGTTTTTTAAAAAAAATTATATTAGGAAATATGATATATATATATATAATGGCGATTATTAGTTTTTCATTTTTCATTTTGGATTAAAAAATTATTATAAATTTTATTTATATATTACAATAATTTATGTTTTTGTTTTATAAAATTAATATTTTTTAAAGATATATATTATTTCATCATAAAAACACACAATATATACATATGTGTTTCAAAAATAAATAGAATTTTAATAATTAAATAAATTATTATAAATGTATTAGAAAAAAATTCTAAAATTGGTTTTTTTTTAAAATTGGTTTTAATAAAATGAAGTTATGTATTTTGATTAAAAAATTATTAAATAATATAGTAAAATATAATATAATAATAATACATTATTTTAGTTATTCTATAGTATGTTAATATTTTTACTTTTTTAATTTTCTGTGTAGTAGAATAAAAAAATAAGAGGAAACATGAAAATGTGAATATAAGATAAGGGAAATTGTGAAATTTGAAAAGGTGAAAAAACAAGAAGATAACGCTACAGAAATTTAAGAAGGAGAAAATGATAAATGTTCAAAAATACACGTGACATTCATTGTCTTGGGATTATGAACAAAATAATAAACCTAAACCTGATTATGGGTTTTATTTTATTTTTCCATATAATATAATATAGCTTCTCTGTGAATCTTGGAAACTTTTATTTTTTATAAATAGTTGATACACCATAGAACCACTTCTCTATAGTCACTAGTCTAGAATAAAAACTCCTCATGGGTTTATGCTCTTAAGAAATCCATAGATTTCATTTCCCCCTTTGGTTTCCAAAATTATGTAATGGATTTTACTATTTTGGTTTGATTTTGTAAACATATATATATATACATAAATTGTTATGTATAAATATATATACTTGTAAAACCTTATCTTTATAATCCAATATAAATATATGGTATGTTATCTTGATTAAATTATATGTCCCCTAAAATCAATTTTTTTCATGGGTATGATTTTGATTATCATGTAACAATTTGAAAACAAATAATAATATGTGTTTAAATACACATATGTAGCTCAAATGTTTCAGTATTTAAATATATAAACTTGCTAAGGGTTTTTTGGTCTAGAACCATATATCAAAGAACATATTTATATTTTGGACTATCTTATTTTTCATATTTTGTTGAATATAGGTATATATGTATATGGGAATTTATGGGAATGTCTATGTTCAAACATTCATACAATCACACATACCAATATTTATTAACCATTTTTTGTTTGAGTTTATATAATAGGGTTACTATTTTAAAATCATGAAATAGTTTTATGAATACAAGAAACAAACACAAATACATATATAAGTGTAAATATATGTGTATTTAACTATAAAAAAACTTAAGTATAGAGATAATTATTATTTATTTTATAAAAATTATCAATGGTATTTAACAACATCCATACTTATGTTTAAAGATTAACTTATTTTTAAATCCTATCAATAATCATATTTGATCAATTGATTGAGATAAATCATATAATTGTATATGAAATTATGAAATATGTTATCATTTTATGGTTGAACATTCATTTTGTTTCTCTCCCTTATGATTCATGAATAGATATGGCCACAATATTGATCATATGTTACATTACAAGTATTAGGAGATCATGCTCTCTATTAATCCAAGATTCATGCAACTATGATTCTCAAATAATTAGAGGTTTTACATGTGCGGGATTCTCAATAAAATGATATTAGAATCTTTTGAGAAAATATTCATTATATAAGGAAGGATATTTTCTTTTGATGGGAATAAAACATTGTATGTACTTTTGAAATGTTTTGGGTAGTAAATGATAATGTTTGGTTCATGGTATATGTTTTCAAATGTTGGCCCTAGTGAGTTATGTGACATTGTGGGGAGTAAACCAACATGTAATAGTTATTACTAGTGGCCTTATGTTATGGATTTTAATATGGAGTATCAATTATCATGAATGACCCAACAGGAAATTATTTCTTTCAATATAAATTTCCCCACCAGTTTTAATTATTGTTATTTTCTGAAATACTAGTTTTGTATATATTTTCATGTTTTTTGAAAATAAATATATTTTATGCATATATATTATATTTTTAATAATTTATTTATTAAATTTATTGGTTATAATAAAAACCACTTATTCTAGATTTTATTCTCACCCTATGTATTTAAATTACTCTTACGGGTTTAGCAGTCATGTAATGATAAATTTATAATGTTTTGTAATGAACTGAAGATTAATTACTTGTTAAATTATATAATATTTATAGTTATTTAGGAATGTATTTTTTGTTTATAATTATCCAAAACCATGACTGGTAAAAGGCCTTCATATGTAATTCCAATGTGTTGTATTTATAATGTTTTATTTATTTTAAAAAATACAAATCATTTATAAGGGTTGTGTTCGATAGCTCAGGCTCATTACATTATAGTTGGGTTCAGAGGAATGGTCATGATAATTTTGGATAATTAGAACAAAATTAAAAAATTTAATATTCCACTTATATAAAAAAAATTTCCATGTGTGCGCGAATGAATTGCAAGGATGGAATTTTTTAGGGTGAATAACGTAGCTTCCAAGGATTTTAAAACATAGGTTTATAATATAAATATTTTATGAAGTTAATTATTTTATAATTAAAATAATATAATATTATTCTTGAGCTTATTTTATTTTATAATAATAACTGAAATTAATTTCTTTAGTTAATTAATTATAATTAATATTATAGTTTCAAATTTATTATAAAAAGATTATTTATTTTCATAGTTTAAAAATATATTATAATATAACTATTTTTTTCAAACATAATTAATTTTATCAAGTTGTCAATTAATAGAATATTTTAAATGATAATTATATTAATATACGATTATAATAATTTTAATTTTTTATGAATTTTGATTTTTGGAAAGATTATATATATATATATATATATCAAATTATAATTATTAGTTTTAAATTAATAAATTATGATTATAATATATTAATAATTTTTGAAAATATATGAAAATAGTTTACATTGTAGTCTTATAAAATTTATAAATTGTAAAAATATATAATTTCTTTTGTTTAAAAAAATTCACATTACATACATATGTGTTTTAAAAAATATAATTTTTATTATTAAATAAGGGAATAATATATATATATATATATATATATTTCTATCTATTACAAAAATATGATAAAATGGTTTTCTAAAAATTGAAATGTTTTTTAAAAAATTGATGATATGTATTTTTATAAAAAAATGATAAATAAGATATTAAAATATATTATATTAATAATCAATTATTGTAATAATTTTATAATTATGTAATATATTTATTTTATTACTTATCAATTTGAGATAATAAAAAAATAAGATGAAATGTGAAGATGTGAAAATAAGATAGTTTAAATCATGGAATATAAAAATAATAGTTCATTATAAACCAAATTTAGACAAAAAGAAATTATAAATTACTAAAAACTCATGCCACATTGATAATCATGATATTATTAAAAAAATAGAATACCTACCCATGTTTAAGGGTATTATTTAGTTTTGATTAAAAAATAAAATAACATAACTTCTCTAAGAAGCTTGAAAACCAGTGTTTTTTATAAATAATTGATAATCGGGAAAACCCATACTCTATGTTCATAAATCCAAAATCCAAACAGTCCCTTGGTTAATGCTCTTCCGAACTCACCAAATTTCCGTTTCTTCTTCAGCTTCCAAAATTATGTAATGGATTTGATAATTTTAATTTGATTTTGTACAATAATATATAAATATATAGTTATACATATGTGTGGGTTTGTGTGTGTAAAACTAAGTCATTATAATCCATGTTTTATATATGATAATTTGTATTACATAAATGATCATTCCCCTAAAATCTTATAGTTTTAAGGGTATAAATTTTATTATCAAGTATCGAACATTATGCACTGAATTATATATTTTTATATACATGTGCGAATACACATCTATAGCTCACTATATTGTGTATTTTTATATATAAACAAGATAAGGGTTTGTTTTGTCTTGAACCATATTTCATGGAACATATGTATGTTTTGGAATATGTTAATTTTCAATGTTTCGGTTATATATATATATATACATATATGGTTCTTTATGGGTATGTGTTTGTTCCCTCATGAATATAAACACACATACATATATGTATCAACCTTTTTTTCATTAGTTCATATAATTTTGTTCTGGTTTTAAAATATCCAAAGATTTTTATGAAGGAAAACAACATACACAATTATGTATAAAAGTATTTATAATCATATATAAATATAATTGTAAACAAATTATGTATTTTTATTATTTTTATTTTATTTATAAAAAATAAATGGTATTTAACAGCATCCAATCCACTGTCAAAGGATTTATGTATCTTTAAATTCACACAATCATCATGTATTCTCAATTGATATAAATAAATATTATCATTTTATGTAAAATAATGAAATATGTTTTCATTTCATGTGGGAAATTTCTTCTGTATTCTTTTCCATGTCATTCATGTATTAATATGGAAATAAACTAGTTCATATGTGATTTACAAGCATTATGAGATCATTCAAGCTCATAATCCAAGATTAATACAACTATAGTTCTCAAACAATAATATGTTTTTCATTTGTGGGATTCCCATAATAACGATTTTAGTAATATTTGAGAGAATTTTGAGGACATTAAGAAGATTATTTTCTATTGATGGAAATAATACCATTTAAGTTCTTTAGATATTTTTTGAAGAGGAAATGACAAAGGAAGGTCCTGGGAAAATGCTTCGATAATTGGAGATATTGAGTAATATGACATTGTGGGGAGTGAACCCATCAGTCTTGGTGTGGAATACTGGACTTTTGTTAAGTATTTTAATGTGGAAATTAATGTATAATTAATGGTCCACCAAAAAATGATTACTTTAGAAGAAATATCCCAAAAAAAAGTAATTATATTTATGTTGCGATATACTAGTTTTCTAAACATTTTCAGGTATAGTGTATATCTATAGAAATTAAATATGAATATCTATTTCTCAGTATACGTTTTTTTAGAATTTATTAAATTTTTTGAAAACCCCTTACTGGTCATTTTATTCTCACACTATGAATTATAATTATTCTTATAGGTTTAACAGACACTCAATGAAGAATTTCATAAGTGGGAGCAGTGCACTGATGTATAGTTGATTATTAAATTTTCAATATTGTATACTTATGTTGGAATGTATTTTTGGATTCTAAATCTCCAAAACCAAAATTTTTAAAATATCCTAATAATAAATTCCAATGTTGTGTTTATATTATGATTCATTTGTTCTAATAAAAATACAAAGAATTTATAAGGGCTGAGTTTTGTATCTCTGGCTCAGGTATTTACATAAAACATAAAATTCCCTTTCAATTGAAACATAAATTCCAATATAAATAAATAAGACCCCTAGAAACATCTTATATCCCTTATTATTTTTTATTAATCCATCCTCTAAAGGCTTTTGGTTGTAACATAAGTAGTGTGTCTCAAGAAGAGGTATCATGTTAAATTGGACATATTCATTTTAATTCCTCATCCACATCCTTAAAATAAAATTATTTTTTGATTATATATTAACATGTTTATATAAAATATAATGATTTATTATTATGTAAATTTCATAACCAATATTCAAATCCCCATCTATTAAATAGGATATGAAACTATCATTCCTATGAACATAAGATCATGTCTTCGTAAACTACTCTCAATCGTTCAACAACATTTAATTGGAAGAATCATTATATTGATGGATTTAAATTATAATTATTATCATTGTAAAAAATATTATACAAATAATGTTTTAATATAATATATACCTTCTCAGATTCCATTCTATGTTGGACATGAAAATATCGGTTGTGAGTATGGTGTATTATCGCATAACGAAGCATTGTGATTAATTTTTCAACAACACATTACATGGATGATAATGATGACCAAATGAATTAATATATGTGATATTAATGTCATATAAATTATATTAATGAGATATTTATCATTATGATATGATAAAATTTCCTTTTTATACTTTCACAGAAAAAAGATGACATTTTTCAAGTTTGTGAAAACTACTATCACCAAGAAGCATTGTGATTAAAAAAAATTCATCACTAAATAAATAAATAAAATAATATATTAATATATTTAATGAAATATAATTTTCATTCTCACATTATAATAATTTTTATTAATAAAAATAGCCATTTTTTATATTGTTCATTATAAAAGGAAGTATTATTCATGCATATGTAAGGATGGTCATATCCACACTTATAAGAGATGTAATTTTTTTAAAGAAGAAATAAATATTTTTTATAAAACTATAATTATTATATCAATATAATAATTTGAAAATTATTATTATTATACATATATTTCACATTGACCACTTAGACCGATATATTTCCTACTACAGTCTGTTTTTACATATTAGCTGAATTGTGTCAAAACATTCCAAGTAAAATATTTTAATAATGATATTGTATATGACATTATAATTATAAAAAAACATGGCAAACACAATATAAAAATATTCTAAATAAATTAAATAAATTACAAATGATTATTATTCTGGAAGATAATGAGAAAATGTGAAGAATTGCACATGAGGTGAGATAAAACATTTCAATTTCCATTCATTGAAACATATTTTGATGTTATGAACCTGCATTATTTAAAGAGGTGTATATAAATATCAATTGTTATTTTTTGTAACATAATTATCTAATATCATGGTGTTTAATGTTTTTTAATCATATTCATTCATGGATCTTGTGATTGAAATATTTCCAATGTGATAATGAACTTTTCTTTTAAAAAATATTTCATCTAAAATATTCATTATAACTCCCTTCATCATCTAATACAATATGTTAAACATTAATTCCATTTATACGTGAATTTTTTTTAAATTCTTTTATTCATTCTTGCAATTTTTTCCCAAAAATGGAATAACTTTATTGAATTTGTGGATTTATTTAGAAACAAAAAAAGGAATGTTCAACATTAACGTATATGGTGACACTGTATTTTACACCAATATAACAATTATTTGATGTTTATATTGATTTAAAATAAAAATATTTTCAGGGAATATGAATCATTTCGATTTTCAATGGATTTTTATTACTTAATATGTTTCTATACTTCAGAAGAGTATTTTTTATTGAAAATTCGGTTTTAAAATAAAAGTTTATTTTAAAATACATAAGTTATTTGAATATGTATTTAAAAGTTTTTATAAAATTTTTTATGATGAAAAAAATACAGGCATAAAATCTTATATTAATTATATGGTAATTGAAAAGTATACAAGAAATTTGTTCACCCATATAGTTCCAAGTGATCATGATATATCTTTTTTGATATTTTTACACATATAGTATTATGTGACCATGATATAGATTATGTGATGCATGTTCCTAGAATTAACTTCAATGTAGTGGGTAATCTTCAATTTCACAATAATAATAATGGAGGACGTTACAAAAGTGTTTGTACAATGTATATACCAAAGATTCAATATCAACTAATGCTGGTTTAAAAGGGGTTTGAATGAGATTCTCTATGATTATTAATTGGGATTTGAATTTCTTAATATGGGATTTATTGATTTTCATTGAGAAAAAACCCCTTTATGAAAATGATATATTTTATTCTCTAAATTAAATTGAGTTAAAAGTATATCATTTGAGGGAGTTTTATTTTTTTAGTAGACTACCAATATATAATTCTTTTATGTCCCATTCATAGTCTTCTATTCTCATCCCACATTTCAAAATGTTTTCCCTTGTGTTTGGGGATGGATATTGGAAAACAATATCTTATATAGAATGTAATGATGATTTTACATTTAAAGAATTCAAAAAATATTTCATATATTTTATATTATGTTAAAAAAATTACTTATAGGGAGTGCTGAAAAAATCATTTATAATTTTCATTATTTATGATTAAGGACCTAATTCTCTAAAACACCAATCTAGAAAATATCCAAGAAATGTATGAGAGTGGATTTTTGATATAAAACTCATGCATATTTAATATTCAAGGATTAGTCCATATAGTTGGCATCAGATTTATGTTTTGATGACATTTGAGTTTTGGAATAAGATAGTATCATACCCGTGAAATATTATACTTTATAGATATATTGAAATGATATATAATTTATAGATTATCATATTTCATTATCTAATATATATATATTAAATATGTATTTCTTTATAGGGATGATGGAATTTATTGTAGGAAGGCACTGAGCAATATATATCCACCAAAATTAGAATCACATGATGGATGGAATATTAATTGAGTAGATATCTCTAGAAATGGATCAATTGAATTTATTTTTTCATTTTTTTGTATCTATTTTATATATTATCATTTTCTACCACAAATGTACATTTCAGTTGTGAATAATTTAATGGAAATAAATAAACCTTCATTTAATTGATTACCTTACATTTTCGTATTAAAAGGATATATAAATGAACTGGAGAATATATTTATTGTCAGGGGATTATTATAATGTCAATAGGTAACTCTTTTTGTTTATCTTTACAATGGGGAGGTTGATCTATGGTTCCCATTTTTTAATAATTCCTGAGATAAATATGATCATGTTACAATGGATTGGGAATATTTGAGGACCTCTTACATGAGATATATATAACTAATGTAGATTGAATATACCTTGAAAAAAAAATTCTTAGAATTTTGATAAATTTGTAATTATTCTTTTCATGCATATGAAAAAAATACAAAATATTTTAAAGGTACTTGGAATTTTTTTCTGAAATTTTTTATTAATATTAACATATTTTATAGAGTATTGAGACCAAGTCTAAAAACATATTTGATTCCATGGTAATATAATAGTACGGAAATTTTTATTCACTATGATATGAATTTTGATATTTAGTTTTTAGAATCATATGATTCTATAGACAAAAAATAGTAAGAAATTATCAAGGTGTATTGAAACATTGATGAAAATAGAAAATATTACTCGTGATAAGAACAAAAAATTGTCTAACAGTGGTAAGAAAATTCATTGAATATATTTCAGGATATATAATATTTTTCTGGTGTGGCTAGGTTTTTCCTATTACTCATGACTATAATAAAAATAGTTTCTAAAAAATGGGGTTATATATATCTACCTAGGGTTTTATGTTTTATTTTTAATGTGTTTTTTCATTAATATATTTGTGTACAATGTTTGTTAGTCATTGTGAAAATTAGCTTGATCAGAAATATATAGGTGTGACTAAATCATTTTCAACTACTACAATTTATGTTTCTTCATTAAATGAGCTGGTGACATGTATTATACTAGTTCACTAAAAATATTCCAACACCTTGTACGATTTATGTTCAATAAATTCTTTTATTTAGAATAGATTTTCATGTAAATTATTAATATCACCAAATGAATGTATGATATATCTTTTAGTGAATTCAGGTTGTTGAAATATTAATGAAATAATGATTTATAATAATTGTATTATTGTCATATGTTTGATGGTTATTCCGAAAAATCTGGTTGAACTTGCCATTATATAGTTATATATTCTTCATGTTATAGACTATATTTCAGTATATCATGACAAAATATATTCTGGAGAAAATAAATTAATTTTTAATGAATTATTAGAAATGAAATCATACAATCATTATCATTAATTAATTATTGATGATAGTGAATGTTGAATATATAATATATTTGAATATAAATAATCTATTTTTATTGTGAATGTTCTATTAGTAAATGAATTTATGGATGCATTTCATGTTTATTTTATAGTTTTTTATTACTAATCGAGAAGATGTGTTTGAATTTTTCATAGTTATGGATGATAAGCATATTTCATAGACCCTATAAAATCAATAATATAGAAAATATATAATTGAAAAAAATCATGAGTTATAATATAAGAATTTCATTCGACCTATCACTTTTTGTTGAGCAGTAATTATTTTTCTTGTTAAAAATGATATATCGTTGAATGATACATCTCATTTACTATGGATACTTTCATAACATCATTATTAATATAAAATATAATTTTACTCGTATAAATGTGGTAATATATTAGCTCTATAGTGATAATCAATTTTTTTAAGGAGGATATACGCTTTGGGAAACATCAACTAATGGTTAAGGATAAATAAATTATAACGATAATATTTTTAACAAGATAATGTAGAAAAGAGTTTTTACATATATTGATTAGGCTTCCTAGTGTTTCATTAGTATTTATGGACATTATGAATAAAATATTTCCATGAGTTCATATATTTGTTTATAATTTATATTATTAAGGACTTTTTGGTATATTATAATACACATAATGATTATGAAGATAATATAAGCATTATTTTTCAAACATTACATGAAATGAAATTGTTTGTAAATTTTAATAAGAGTGAAATTTTTTGAATTTTTTTCATGCCTTAGAAATATTGTTTTTATACATGATGTTTCTCTTGTCCATACCTAATAAAATTTTAAAATAATGGAACATACCCATTAATAGAATATTGATATATATTTGTCTTTTAATAAAATTTTACTACCATCAATTTGTTGAAAAATATTCACATTTATCTATCCAACTACCTATGTTAACTCTATAGGGATTGAACTTAATCAGGATAGTTGATCATGATTAATTTTATTTGTAAACTAAAAAGAAGATTGTTGAATGAACCATTTTTTTATGTGCCTTCCAGAAATGGAGAACTCATAATCAATAGTGGTTTTTCATTGATATAAATAAGTGATGTCTCGATGGTGAATGAATAGGTAATTTATTATTCATTACAAAGGTAGAAATGTTTTGAGATAAAATAACCTACACATGATTTGGAATTATAAAAAATTAAAATTTATTTTATAATTTGGAGGCATCATTTTTTTACTAAACACTGAAATATATAATTCTCACAGAAGATTTATTTATATATTCACATATAAATAATATAAATGAAATAGAGAGGTTGTATGGATGTAATCATATATTATGATTCCATGATTCATTACATTCACAGAAATGAAAAAAATTGGTTGAAACATTGAGTTGGAAAAAAATGAATCATTAACCACATAATTTATTTAACCTTACCCTTTTGTGAAGGAATTAATGAATTATTTACTTTATGTTTTGTATATAGGGTAATCTGTTTTTTAATTTGGGTTTCAGTGTAATTTACATTATAATAATTAATTGTTGAATATTATAAATAGGATCATTATTTTTAGGAAGAGGTAGAATATGTTATTAAGGGTAATTTGACATTTTAGAGTATTGATGAGGAAGGTGTTAGAAGGCAATAAAAATGACTATGTTATCCTTTTTATTCCTATTTCATAGAAGATTTTTAGAGTGAAACTCATTTTTCTTCATTTTGAATTCATACAGGAAAAAATAATATTTACTTTGTCTATGAGAATTATTACTTGGTGGGTGGTATGAAATGAGATATTTCTTATAGAACCATAAATTGATCTTCTTTATATCAGGTTAAATAAAAATTCACATTTTCAAAGGTAATGGTTCATCCTTTTGCAATTATGGGGTTGAAATTGTAAAATATATCAATAGTTTTCATGGTGTAATTTCAAAATTCATCGTGAGGAAAACATATTATTTAGGTTATTATTGATTGATTGACTATGTATATTCATGTCCATACACATTGAGATATTATGTCTTTAGGATAATTTTATCAACTATATCTAAAGGAGATATTCTAGTTACATTGATTTCCTCACAACATTATTTTGACTACAACCCCAGCTTTATGTCAAATTATTTGAGTGGACATAAAAAATCATTGGATACAAAATTAAAATTTTATACAACATTTCATCCCCAAGCTGATGGTAATTATGATAGGACTATTTGGACCCTAGAATATAAATTAATTCTTTTTTAGTGATTTATAAGGTATATTTTGATTAATTACTCAATTTAGATTAGTTTTATTATAATAATTGGTTTCATTCTAGTATACATGTAGAACCATTGGAAACATTATATGGAATGTGTAGTTGGATTTAAACTATCTGGGATGAGGTTTGAGATTAGATGTTTATTGGACTAGTTTTATTACATAAAGTGGGTGAGATTGATTAGTTTATTGAAAAAAATATGAGGTTTGACCGGATCATGAATAAAATATTAGTAGTTAAATGGAGGAATTTTCTTTCATTTGATGCATGTGATCATATTTTTTGTTATATACATCCATCGAAAGGTGTAATGTTTTTTGATATAAAGGGATTGATAAATCTAGGATTCATTGGAATATATGTAATCCTAGATAAAATAATATCAATTTCCTACTGATTTTATTTCCCAATATTTTCTTTCCAATGTACACAATGTTTTACAAATGATATTTTCATGAAAATATGTGATGATTTCAGCTCATGTTTCCAAACATTAAGTTTTTCAGTTGGAAGAGAATATATTATATGTTTAACATCTTATTTATATTTAATACCATATAGATAAATAATTTTTTTTAGAATAATTAAATTCTCTAGGTTTAAGATTAATGGAAAACCCATAATGTTGAAGAGGAAACATGGGAATTTAAAAATAATATGAGGGAATGATATCACCCCCTATTTAATATCTTCTTAAATATTCATTGATGAAATATCAGAAATGGTCGAATAATGTTATATCATAGATAATGATTTAATAAATAACATTCAGGTTTATTATTAAATTTATATTTTTTATAATAATTTTATATAATTTTTTTAATAAAAAAGGAATATTTAAAATTTAACTCATTCCTTATAAGGTTATATTTACATTTTAATTTTATTATTTATAGAAATTTAATTTTGAAAAGTGAATATAAAATTTAAAATTTAAATATTAAAATTTACTTATTGTATAATTTTATTATGTTTCAGTAATTTTGGGTTTCTTGTGTATTGTGAAAAATATGAATTTATATTAAAAAATAATTTATTTTGAATAAATTAGGTAATTAAAAAATCCCCATTATGTTTTTATTGTGATTGGATGTATCATATATATTATAATTTTATATTTAATGAAATGTACAAATTTTATAGTCATATTTTTATTTTATTTTATTAAATGTTTTGTTTTTGGATAAAAATAGGTTTTCTCTAAATGTTGTTTTATAGTATTCATTATTTATCTATTTTAATTAATTAAGGTAATAAAACATGTGAGATTGTTTAAATAATATTTATATTATATATATATATATATATTTGATTAATAAAATTATTATTATTATTCATCGAGTTAATATAAAATCATATTTTTTCATAAAAATTACTCTTTTTGTTAACACACTTTTTTGATGCGTCTATTGGTTTTTATTAAATTATATATTTCCAAATTTATTATTTTAGTTTTAAAAAATGTATTACATGTTTTTAATTATAATTATTTATATTATCTTATAATGTCAATATTGTTTTATATCGAAATTAATATTGACAACATTAAAATTAATTTCTCTTTTTGTGGAAAAAATGAATGTTTATGGAGATGTGATTAAACTAAAAATATAATTATAAAAATTCAGGAAAATAATAGTAAAAAATATATATAATGTATATTAATAGATATTAACTTGTTTATGTCCCGATATTGACCACTTTTAGTCCTTTTGGTTTCTGAAAAATTTTGATGCACTATTCTCGTTTAACAATTACATCTATACCAATCACCTAACATATAAATTCACCCCACTCCCCTCCACAAAAAATCACAAATTCCAATTTAATCTTCCAATACCTACAATATTTCTAACCTAAATTCCCTCCCCATAACCAATATTTCAAAAATTTATTAGAATTATATCATTTTAATTCATTTTTTGACTATCTAAGTATGTTTTCGGTATAAGATTTATTATTCTTAATATAGCATCTTTATTTTATTCAATCTTCCAATAACAATTTGGATCAATATTACACACACAAACATGATTTATTACTAAAATATACACATAAGAAAACTCCTAATATTGAGAGGTATACTGTCTTGGGAAATTATGAACATTACACAACAATTAAAAACATAAAATACATGTTATTTATTTTTAACACCATTGACATGACTAACTCATTCATTCGTAATTAACACTACATCATATAACTAGAGGACATGCATAAGAATGGGGTGAGGTATAATGTAAAGTAAGGTAGTAAAACATTAGGTACTTGAGACAACATCGATGGGAGTGAAAATCCGAAATCCGCTACTCCAATGCGATCAAGGATATCAAATGAGATGATGTACCATGTACTAATCATTCCATTCATTCCAAATCTCATAACTCACTTCCATTGTGATCTGTAAGGGAGTAACGTGACTCGGAAATAAATCTATAGTTCTTGATAATGGTTGTCAACATAACTCTTTTGTTAACTCTAAGCAACTTTAATGTGATTCTGTATGGTCTTACCCTTCTCCACCATTTCTTCTACTATTTTTTGACCTATAAGTTTTCTCTCATAAACATGATTCCATCATGTATATGTTCTTAACCTCTTCCCATAATTAACTTAATAAGGACCCCATTGGATGCTTGAGTTAAAACTATTGCTTTATGAGAACACAAGTAGAAGAAGGTGTTAATATCATCCAAATTTTATGTCCATTATGGTTTCTCACAACATATCCTCATGTGTTTGGATATTATACCTAGATTGTCCATCTGTTTGAGGATGATAATCCATACTAAAGTACAAATAAATATTTCAAATGTGTTGGATACTCTTCCAGATCATTGAAGTGAATCATGGATCTCAATTGGACATAATGGATAGTAGTACTCCTTGTAGTATTTCCACTTCATGGGTGATTATTAATTCTAGTTGATCCAATGAGAAATTCACATAAATTTCAATGAAGTGTGTAGTCTTTTTAAGATGATCGACAACAACCCAAATAATTTTTTTTCATTGCATGTCTTTAGATTTCCATTAACAAAGTCTGTTGTGATGTTCTCCCATTTCCATGTTGGTATGGGCTATGGTTTCATCAAACACATTTACTTATACCTATAAGCCTTCTCATGCGGACATACTTGGAAAATTTATTTATATTTAGCAATCTCCTTCATCATTGATATTCAACTCCGAGCATTTCTCTTTTTTGATAGTTTCCTCTTTCATTTGACTTCCCACATCATCCTTTTTAGGGCCCTTTATCCTTTACAAAAGAGACAGTTAAGAAATAATTTTGTGAAAGGATGGATTTTTTTCTCTTATTTATTATTCACATGTCCATATTCAGCAACTCATTAATGATTGGATCCATTACAATTCTCATCCATGATAAAATAGTAGGGACCTCTCTACTTAGAGCATCATTCAGCATGTTCTATTTCCCGGGGTTTTAATGGTTTGAGTAGTCATAATCTAATATGATATATAACCTTCTTCGTTAGTGCATATTAAAATCCTTTTGTGTGAATATATACTAGATGAATTTTTTATCTGTATATATTTAACACTTCTCAAAAATGAAAAACTACAGCGTGATTTTTAAAGCAAATATAACTTCTATCAACTCCAGATCACATGTGGGATTACTTTTCTCATGAATTTTAAACTGCATTGAGGCCTTGGGAATGCCATTTTTTTTTCTTCAAAATCCATCAAGGTGAGGCTTATAAAATATTTCAAGAATAAAATTCCAACAAACATCAGCATGTAATGCATCAAATATAGATATTTTCCCCAATTATTTAATATTATTTCGGTTGTGGACCCAATGTTCATTTAAAACATATAATATATACAAATAGGACATGAATAGATATTCATTTTGACATACAATACATTGTTGTGATTCTTACATGAAACTAATTAATAATTATCCATCTTAGCATAGGACATACCATGCTCTATTGAATCTCATCATGCTTCTTAGCCCATGCAATATAGCATTATCTGGGGTAATTCCCGAATTATCCTCATTTATAGAAAAAACTATATTTTATTACATATATGGATCTTTTTTGTCATTCATCACATTATCTATTTTTGTGAGGAAATTGGCATATTTTTTCCCTTCTATTCCACATATAAAACATCTCCTTGTCCATTTGTGTCATTTTATATGGTGCCTCCTTCCATACTTACTAAATGAATAAAATTTGTACTTAATTACATTATATCCATTATTATATGAACATTTATGAGATGTCTCATTCCTCTTCGTTGATGTCTTTGCGAATTCAACAATGTTCCAATTGTTAATCGTGATTTTTGATTGTAGGTTTGGAGGAATCACGGTATGTCCTACTTTTGATTTCATTTGATTGGGAATTTTATTGGGAAATTCAACGTATTGACCATCACATCAGTTGTTAACCTATTTTATCCTACTACTAGACATTGGCTAGAAAAAATAAAAATTGTGGATGATTATATTAAACATTTTGACTCATAAAAGAGTATTCAGTGACATTAAAGGGATAACATGTAAATTACATTTTCTCCTTAATTTATAAATTTCTAGGCTTCAATCTATGTTATCTATGATCTATCTCCTAACGTATATTCATTTGTGATTTTTTTCTCCCTTAATAATGGTTTGTATTAGGCTTATGAATTTAACAAAACATATAACCGTGAGTGTCAAACCAAGAGTGCATCAATTCCCATTGTTTACAACTTGTTCATGTTCATTTCTACATCCAAGTGGTGTTTTTGGGTTTTATCCTAGATACATATGTGCTAGAGCCACCTCTACATTTTCGTATCTGGACAGGTATGTCTTTTCTTGGAAAGCCACATACATTATACCCACCAAAAATAAGGGATATTTCAGTTATACATATTCTTATCCCAAATGTTTTCTCTAGGATATTCTAATACAAATCCCAAAAATTACTAAACCAATCCATTGATACCAACTATAACAACCAAGATCTTTTTTACACACTTAAACATGATTTATTACTGGAACATCACACAAGACAACTCCAAGGATTGAGAGGTCAACTGTATTGGGAAATTAGGGACATTACATAACAACGTAATACATGAAATAAAATATCTTTTTTTAAACTTATTTGACATGACTAAATAATTCCTTCGTACATAACATTGCATTCAATAAGCTAAGAAAATTCATATGGAAAAGGTGAAAAATAATACCCAGTGTGGGAGTAAAAATGGAATAATATGAACAATACAATACATGTTAGGAAATAGTCATATCAATGGATATGTTGGTGCCAAAATTTGGGACAATGAAGAGGGCCAAAGAGGGCCCCAATGAACTGCCTCGCGAAGCCCCTTCACGGAGATCCCCCAGCATCGTGGCCGCTGTAAATCAAGGAGGCGGGATGCTCTGTGACTACACATGATGTTCGTTCACCCGCCGTGAAGCAAGGAGGTGGGATGTTCGATGACCACACTTGATTTTCACGCACCTGCCGCGAAGCAAGGAGGCGGGACGCTCCGCAACCGCACTTGAAGTTCGAGCACCCTCTGTGAAGCAACCAAATCCCTCTATATATCGCATGAGATCTGCTCGACGACGCCTCTTGAAAATAAATACTAGGTTCCCACTGAGATTAGGGGATGGAAATTATGACTTTTCGTCTTCCCCACTTCTGAATTGCGGTGCATCCTTC
Source organism: Viscum album (assembly GCA_963277665.1). NCBI lineage: Eukaryota > Viridiplantae > Streptophyta > Magnoliopsida > Santalales > Viscaceae > Viscum > Viscum album. The sequence goes on along the minus strand of OY728127.1, from coordinate 2,100,064,574 downwards.
TACTCTGTGAACCATGAAGTGTGTGAGGTACTTCGGCTCTGTGAAGTGCCTCCCCTCTATCTCGTTTTGACCCCCTCTTCCGAGAGGGAGGCCTTTAATGAAGCCTAAGGGTCTTCGAAAAGTAAGAGGATCCCCAAGGGGACCCAGGTCATTGCAGAGCATTTATTCTTCATGAAACACCCTTCAAGTATACATGATATGCATGCTAAGGCAGGGTCACTATACCTCAAAAAGCACATTTCTTCTCAACACCTTTCTTCGTGAGGAACCTTTGCTCTGCGAGGTTGTGCTCCATGAATGCCCATAAACTTCACGAAACACCTCCCATATGCACCTCCACCACATTCTAAGGCTATGGAACCCCACTTCACGAAGCACACCACTTCGCAAGTGCTCTCTCCATGTGGAGCAACAGAGCTTCACAAGGCCCCTGGCTATGTACCCCATTGTTTGGAAAATCCTTTTCCTGTGTGACCCACAAGATTTGCAAAATGTGACATCAATGTCCCATGGATGATAACACCCATTTCATTGATTCACCTAATGATTATTCTCATAGTCATGCTAATGGCTATTTTTTTTTCACAGCCACGCTAATGTGGATCCCTCGATGGTTCGTAACATGACACCCCATTGATATGGCATTGCCGATTCCTTCCCTCCCACAAGGAGAAGAGGGTACCGGTTATGTACACCCTAGGAGTGTGGAGAAAACCCATATTTTCCGAGCAACAAGATGATAAACTACCAAGCACCATCATCCTCATCACATGACATTGCACGGTGACCTCACCATGTGCCTCACACGTGGGGTCCCCCCACCTTGGACATTCTCCATGCTCACTAGTCTCCCTAGGGATGGGATCACCCCTCATAGTGTATGATATCCTCATTATTGGGTGGCATTTGTCTACGGGGAAGGGCATCCACCTTGGTGTAATCCCCTAGCCTTTCTTGCATGAGGTAGCATCCCTGATCCTCCTCACTTCCTCTGTGGCAAGGACCTTTAGGGGAGATGGTGCATAGGTTTTTTCACACATTCCCTCTCCCACTGGGCTTTGTGGCCATCAGGCCTCCATATTGGAGTATGTACCAATATCTCCCTCCATGGGCCGCTCTATGCGTAAGCCCCACTCCACATCTCACATATGCACCTTTCGCGACATGGTTGGCAGGCCTTTGCTTCCTCTTGTTTCTCAGAGTGAGCATGACTCACGTGGGCTTAGAGTAGGAATTGACCATGACAACACCCCCATCCCTCATGAAATCAAACTATATCACCACAACCCTAACTATGGGGACATTGATCCATGTCATGGCATGGTACGTATGAAGCCTCCACAAGGTTCAAGCACAACACCCACTGGACCCCAGGTCCACATTCAAGTTTGTTCACTGACATGCCCGACCTGAACTATAAGAACTTTGATCCATGTCAAGGCATGGTATATAGGAAGCCTCTATGAGGTTCAAGTCCCCCACTCGGTCATTCCGACCTCCTTCACGGTGGTTCACCAAACACCTTGGGAATCCTAGAGTATAAGCCCCACACCACCCGATCTATGGGGAATTTGATCCATGTCAAGGCATGGTACATAGAAAGCCTTCCTGAGGTTCATGCCATCCAACATCCATTTTTCTAAACTATCTTTGAGTTACTGCACCATTCCCCAGCATCTTGGGCAGCCGAGAGTGTAAGCTGCATGTCCCCAATCCATAATACATGGACTTTGATCCATGTCATGGCTTGGTACGTAGAAATATTCTCTAAGGTGCAATCCCACGAACACCTATCGGACCCCAGGTCCATCATCACGTCAGTTCATTGACACACACCCCTTCCCAAACTACGAGTACTTTGATCCATGTCAAGGAATGGTACATATAAATCCTCCCTAATGTTTAAGCCCTTAACCAATCGGTCATTTCGACCCCCTTCACATCGGTTGGCCCTCATCGTGCATGACATTAAACTGTATTTTCCATCTTAACAATGGGGTCTTCAAACCATGTGAAGGAATGTTACATTGGAATCCTCACTGAGGTTCAAGTCCACCACCCGGTCATTCTGACCTCTTTCACGTCAGTTCAACCCCATCCTGCGGTAAGTCATTGTGGCCCCATCCAGTGGTATGTTGTTGTAACCTCATCCAACAGTAAGCCATTATAACCTCATTCAGCAGTAAGCCATTGTCAACATCATTTGAGGGTAAGCCGTCATTAGATGAACTTCGTGGACATTGATTCCCTGCCAAGAGGATACATTAGAAGTCTCTTCGTGGTTCAAGACCCACACCACTTTCAACTTCATGATGGTTTCGTCCCATTCACCATCCCCATCAACCGCTCCATCATCAATCCTGATCCTTACCTGGGACGCCACATTCTGAAGAGATCATGCCATTCCATTCCACATTCTTTATAATAGTATTCGAGAGTCCACCCACGTGATGGCCCCAAAAATGGTGTTCCGCCTAGTGGGTTCCTCCATCTGATCCACTCTAGTCAGTGTCCTAATCAGCCTGATCCGTCTCCGTCGGATGTTAAATTTGCGGCATACCCTGTGTTAAACATAGAAAGATGTGGAAAATCTTAGATACATGACCATGGCATATGATTCCCTACATTCGATGTGGGATGACTTGGGCTTTCACACCCTCGAGAAGCCCTATAACAAGGGATATAAGACAAACACGCCAATTCTCCAGCATCCAGACACGCTAGTGGTTCCCCAACGTGACTACACCCCTAACCGGAGGTTGCTTCCCTGACCGGACCCCTTGTCAATGTTCTGAAAAAAGAATCATAATTAACTAGCATCTATAAAGATATTGCATCAGGAAGAGTTCCATGAACAACGTATTAATTCAATGAAGGAGACCTGGACTTGGAAATGAGTTCCGAGGAGCCATCCATGTAAGGGAGAACCGACATCCCATCATCCTGTTTCAATCAAGGAGAAGACGTCCCTGAATATGGAACATATGTCGCCCGCCTTTGGAAATCCATAATGCGTGGTAATAATGTCGCACCTATTGTACTCATGCATACAGACGCGCATTCCCCCGCGAAAGTGTTGGAAATAGAAATGTTTAACCCGATGTGATGATATTCTCCTCAATATTGAAATTAATAGTTCTCATGGCATCAATATATTGACGTGTCACCAGATCCATCTATCTGGCGCCGGGTCCAGCCAACCAAATAGTGGCCCGGAAGTGAAACTCACTAGAATTTGGTGCAATAGAGAATTGGACGTCCCGTACTGCGATGTTGTCATCATGGATCCCTATTACTGGTCATAGAAGATGATGTGACATTGGGGAATTGATCATCAATTCCACTTCCTTTATCACTGACGAGTTCATCTATCAACTTCTTATGAATCAGGCTGCTTCCACCGGAATGCGATCGTCACCCACCCGCTAACGCAAGGGAAGGGAAACCGCCAGTACAGCCACTCTGTGTCGCTTCGCCGGTTCCTCAAAGACATCTGCGTCCAAGACTGTGGAACACTCATGCCCCATATCACCATCATAAGATATCCAAAGAATGCTAATTAATGACCTTGAAGGTCGTTATGAGGAGGAGGGAATAATCCCATCCCACGATATGGCCTCCCTGAAGCTAGAGGCGTCTAGGCCCCACCGTCAACACCACCCCCGTGGGCTGCACAGGGAGCCACTGCTCCCCACCCCAACATTCAATAGTTTTGGGAACCTATCCCAATCAAAATCTAAATTCAGGGGCTCCCAAAAGGGCCCCACCTGCACCACTAGCAACTGCTCGTCCAACCCGATGCCATTATCTGGCATGAGCTGAGGATGCCCGCCAATGGTTGTCAACGTCGATGGCTATTGTGGCACAAGACACCTCCGACACTTATCATCATGTCCCTGCACACACTGAGCAGTGGTGATTATGCACCCAAACGGGATCGAGGCCCCAACCGCCCCACGAGTAGGCTGGGTCGACTCTCCAGGTCGCAGGCATGAGCGGGGGTCACTGTTAACCAACCCGTAGTGATGCCACCCCGTATAGAGGTCCTACCCATACCACCACCACTGAGAGAGTGGGTCTTCCTCGCATCAAGGCTCGGCATGGATGTTGCCCCGTACTATCCCCAATCCAAATGAAGGTCTGCCCTACGGAAGTGATGTTTGGTACAGAAGTCTCTCTCATTCCCATCATGATGGTTAGGGAGTTCTTCCTCCCTCCAATTGTCGATGTGGAAACGTTACCCATCCAGTCTCTCTCCAACATGGGGATCCTCCCTACATCCTTTCTGAAGATGGTGATGGTCCTCCTCACCCCTGGAACCAGAGGGGTGAAGGATAGCCTCACTCCACCGACACTAAGCATGGAGGTCCTCCCCTTGCTCCTGCCAGTTCCGACGAAGGTCTTTCCACCTCAAGTGTTGTTCATGGAGGTCCTCCCCATGTCCCTTTAGACATTTGACTTGGTGCTCCTCGAACCTCAACCATCTCAAGTGGAAACATTCTCTTCCATGGCACCAGCGCAGACGAAGGAACACATATATTGAATCATCCCTATCCCGAAGAGCTTATGATGGGTAGGAAGGTGGTCCATCAGTGCCACAAGAAGAGTCCCAAGAAGGCCCGGATGAAGATCAAACTGTTCCACTTATTAGACACTGAAGCAGAGTACGACTCAGATCAGGAACCCTCTCTCATACTTCCGAGTCCAGGGTCGAGGTAGGGATGAGGCGCATCATCCTGGTTCTCCCACAATGCGAGGTCCATAGGATTCCCTCCTTCCTCCGCAGGTTTATCCAGGAGGATGAAATCTAGCAACCCCACATTTTACAATCATTCGGTCACCACCGTTGTTACTAGGAGTGATCTCTACCTCCACATGAGATCATGTAGAACTATTCTGGGGACCAATGGTTGTCTAGCAGCAGTGCGACCCACCACTAGCATCCCTAGCCCCTATACCAGGAACGGTGACCGTCACCTATCCTATCATGACACAGTGGCCAAGTCACTATACTCCTCGGAGGACAGCCCGAGAATCGGTGTCCAGTCAGCCCATTAACCATATTCTCCACTAGCCAACCAGCCTTCCCTGCGGTCTGCCTCAGTGCCATTACATTTCCCTCAACTAAACCCAGTTGTTGAGTGGGGAATTCAAGGGCTAGACCCTGATTTTGTGCCGAGGAGCTTCTGGAGCATCCTTGCAGCGGACCACCTCCCTGAGAAGATCTGTCCTGCAGTAATATGGAATTTCTACATACCTGAGTCCCTCACCCTAGAGGAAGTTGAGTGTTTCCGTTACACCCTATGGGTGAATATTTTCAGTATCCGTCATTAGCGCATGGTTTATCCAAGGAGACGAGTGCATTTTGAAGGAATCAATGAGCTGTGCTGTCTAATTGATCTTACCACACTCCCTGCGGACCCGCGCCTCGAGTCACTAGGTCGTCATGAGGCCCTCCAGCCGCAATGCGTTCTGATTATCAAGGTACTCTTAAAAATTATCAGGGAGGCTACCCCCACGTGCAAATATGTGGTTGGGGGCAGCATGCTGCCCTCCTCTTCAGCCCTATCTGGCGGTAGCCCGACTCACTATGGGACATTGAGAACATTCCCCCAAGAAGGGTCATGGTCAACATGGGTGATGTAGTGGAAAAGGATGACGAGCAAGTGTTTATCGATGGAGACTTACCCCCGGAGAGTGTTCCACCACTTTTGGACCCATTGGGGAGGATTACATTCCAGTAGAGAAACCTCATATGTCTCTCTACTCCCACTGGGGTGTTGGTACTCAGCCTGAATGCTAGAAAGGGAAAAGAGCATGTCAGAGCTATCATGCACCACTAACCATCCACATCAGTGTAGAAGATAGAGGAGAACCCCTTGAAGTCCCCATTACGCCAACATATTGCTAAGAAGAAGAGGTAGGTTGGTGAACTCTTGGCTAAACGTGTTGTATAGTGATGACCCAACCACGGTGATCCTATGCTGAGGCGGTAGGAGCAGGAACAACTACCCCTCAGCGATATGAACCCATGCATCCCTATTCGTACCGCTCCTATGGACATGGATGAAGTCAGAGCTCATGGAAAGAGGGCTTGTTATGTATCACCAAAACTTCCCAAACGGCGCGACAATCCGAGGATTCCGGCCCAGGTTCCCCCAACTACCCTGCAGGCTACTCCACCAGTCGCTCCATGGGCCGCCGAACCCGTCTACCATCTCAAAAAGCCTGAAAACGCACTGATGGATAGGGATCCCCGTCAAGACTGGGCCCCCAATCTAGATGATCCCATGGCACACTCATAGCCCGCCTTGCGGAATTGGAAACGCGACAGGTGTAAATCCCACTAGATGGAATGATGTACCCAGCATGGATGGATGATATGACAGCGCCTCCGGGGTTCTGTAATCCCACCTTCTCCCCCATTAATGGGACGGGGGACCCACCGAAGCATCTGGACCACTTCAACTCAAAATGTTGGCCAATGGTGGGGACTCCAGAGCACCAAGAGGCTACCAAGATCAGCTGTTTCATTCATACACTGGAGGGGTAGGCATTGGTCTGGTACAACCAGCTCCCCATCAGATCCATCACCAGCTGGGGGGACCTCCGTAGGCAGTTCCTATACCAGTTCAGCTCTTCCACCAGGAAGAAAAATATCACAGACCTCTTCAAGTGTATGCAAAGGCCTAATGAGGGAGTCATGGACTTTATTTCCCTATATATGGGGCTCACATATTCATTTGACATGCCACTTACTCAGGAGCATTTAATGACAAAGTGCGTAGGGAATTTCAAGATGAAACTGGTTCCCTCCCTGATTACTCAATACTATCCAAGAGGGTTCTGAGACATCTTAGATAAGGCCCAGCGCCTCAAGAAATCCCTGCAATAGGCCAGACCGGCACGTCTAATGCCAACTATAATCCCGGCAAGGAGAGCATCCAGAGATGATCCAGCCACGGTGGCCCAAATAGAAGGCCCAAGGAAGCTAGAATTTCTACTAGTAGAACCGGCCCCGTAACCTTGCAGAGGCCCTCCAGCTCAGGCATAGCCTCCAGCTCCGTAGTGTCCTCAGAATTAGCAGGCGCTCCCACGTAATGTGCTGCCACTACCCAGGCGGGACAACCAGGGTCCGCCTCCTCGATAGGACCCTCCGACTGCTCATCAGGGCCAGGCTCCAAGGGCTCCCTATCTGGAAAGAAGACACAAGACATACTTATTTATTGTGAATCAGGTCCTCAGTTACATCCGTAGAACCTTTTAGTAGGGGACTTTACGCTTTCCTGACTGCAGAAGGCCGACAGAGGCGAATATCATCGATCTCCCCAACTACTGCCCCTATCATCGGATTATGGGGCACATCCTCAATCAGTTTTATGTATTTATTTACTGGCTATAGGACTAGGTTGATAAAAACATAGTCAGGCTAGACCCGGCCCGGAATCAAGTAGCAGGTGTCTTTTTGAGGTCAGATAGCGGTAGCGATTTCAATGGTGAGTGGAAGCAGGTCCCCAGCCATAGATCCCAGAAGTACGATGACCAGATGGCTTTTAAGACAGTGGCCCATGCCCATGGTATCATATGATAATTCCTGAATTGGCCAGATCTTTCAGAAGCCGTGACAACGACTTCTGTGTCATCATCTCAGCCAGCCTCTTCCCAAAAGAGAAAGCATCACCAGCGTAAGAAAAATAAACGTGCTCTACCAATTCCATCATCGTCTCGCACTCTCATCGACTAAATTCCCCTATTATTGGAATCCCCTCCCAAAATTCACCCAGTGATGGATGATTCGTCGAGTGACAGTCAAGGGTATGCTTCGGTTAACACCGTTGAGTTGGTAAACCCTTATATGACTCCCGGCAAGAGGGAGCACCAGGAGGACCTCCTCAATGTCCCAAGCCGATGACAACGTCGGTGGAGGCATTTCAATATGGGTCATCAGGACACATCATTTGGCACCTCCATCTAGGTCGTGCATGCCACTGAGACCAGACTATAGGCCATGCGTAGAACTCAGCACGTGCGGCCTCTTCATCCAATGTCAACAGGACAACCTCCACCAACATTTGTGCTACTAGATCAGGAGAAACCACTTCGACCATGCCGCGACTTTCTTCGCCATACTACATGCTGATCTCAGTCATCCGGTCATCATCTGAAGATTACTCCTTGGGCTTCAACTAGTGAGCAGCGGGATATTCCCAGCACCAGCCAGTCACTGGTCCAGCCAATAGGACTCTCCATGTCTCCAATTGCAGTGCGGCCTCTTGTAAGTAGATGTTCACACCTGGAATGAAAGTAAAACGTTATCAAGAACCTCACCGACATCCCAGTGAGGCTTCCAATCCTTGAATCCCCTCGCCTGTCACCAGATATGCATGAACAACTCACTGAGGCATTAAGGAGACCTCTCCAGTTTGAGACGGAAGTACCAGTTGTAGAAGACCTTCATGCTGAAGCAGTTGATAATTCTGAATTCCAGACCATCATCTCATTCTCATCAGAGGATAAAGTCTCTCCCATATAGGGGAACATCCTCCCGCTGTATATCATTGGCCAATTAATGCCGTGGAGGTTCGTCGTTGTCTCATTGACACCAACTCCAGGATCAACCTTATCCCAATGCGGATGCTGCAAAAGATGGGGTTATCCGAGGATGACTTGACTCCCTCTGATTTAAGGATCTATGGATATGAAAAGATAGAGCAGACCCCATTGGGTAAGATCCATTTGAAGACCCAATTCGATGGCCTAGATGCCAGCACCGAGTTCATGGTTCTCTCACAGGACACCGCGTACAATGCATTAATAGGAAGTCCATGCCTCCACCTACATGTGGCGATCCCCTCATCATATCACCAATTCCTAAAATAATCCCTTAATAGTCGAGTGGGAATAATACAAGGTGATTCATCTCCTTTCACCACTTGTGAAGTCCATTATCTGGACGCTGACTATTACAAGAGCAAGGATAATCTGATTCTGGAAAGTGAGGATGAGCTCGCCCCGATCACAAGTGACCCCTTGGCTAGTCTGGATGGTGCCTACATCATCCCAATACATTGATTGGAGGCCACGACCCCCGACATGGGGTAATGATTTGTTGTATAAAGAAAAAGAGGAAGGCATATACCCAAGTCCATGTGATGACAAAAAATCACCTCATTCTCCTGAACAAACCAGGCTCAGGTGATATCAGAACCCCCTATCCCTGTATGATATTGGAATATTATCCCCATGGAAAATAATGTACATCATACATGTCTCTATCGATGAACATGGATTAACCGGTTCATGACAATGTGCTACTATTGCTTTTATATCATCAAGTGTGGCCCCCTGGGCCGAAGGCCAAATGAGATTGGATTGAATGCCTTCATCATTATGGTCTCAGCGGTGCGTGAATCTCATGATGTGTTGTCCACTACTATCCATGATGGAACCATCCTCACATCAGGTTCTTCCAACCTATGGGAAGCCTCACAAATTGGGAATCTCTACTCCACAATCAAAGAAGAGGCTTTGGAGGATGCTCCCCCAGCCTTTGAAGAAGGTGTCTCTGCCACAGTTGATGAACTGGTACAGGTTAACCTTGGTAGCGAGGTAGATCCAAGACCCACGTTGATCAGTGCCTCCATGTCCCTCAAGGAGCATCAGTGGTTTGTAGACTTACTTAAATAGTACCGTGATGTTTTTTCCTAGAGTTACGATGAGATTCCAGGTCTAGATCCCTAGGTAGCCTTCCACCACCTCGGTCTCCCAAAAAACCATCACAGGTTCAAGCAGCCTCCTAGGAAGATGCACCCATCTCAGCATGCCATGGTCGTAGCCTAAGATGACAAGATCATCAGGGAAAACTTATTCAAGGAGGTCAAGTACACTATGTGGCTTGCCAACATTATACCAGTCGGGAAGAAAAAATGATGAATCCGAGTTTTTATCGACTTTTGAGATCTCGATCTCCATTGTCCGAAGGATGATTTTCCTATTATAGTGACATAATTATTGATCTATTCTATGGAGGGTTTCCAGGCCTCCTCCTTCATGGATGGTTAATCTGGATATAATCATATCCGGATGGCCCCTAAGGATGAAGAGGTTGTCGCTTTCATGGCACCCCGAGGTACTTTCTATTTCCTGGTTACGCCCTTTGGCCAGAAGAATGCAGGTTCCACCTATTAGTGGGTCATGGATCAAATATTAAATCCAATCCTCAGGACATTGGTGGAATTATATGTGGATGATTTGATGGTTAAATCTCACCAGTGCCTAGACCATGTCAAGGACCTTGAGAAAGTGTTCGTCTTCCCCCATTCCTTCCACCTGAAGATGAACCCGTTGAAGTGTGCCTTTATGGTCACTTCAAGGAAGATTTTTGTCTTTTTTTGTTAGGTATCGATGCATCTAGAACAACCTGGAGATGATTAGGGCCATCAACCAAATGCCTCCGCTGTGTAATATTCTAGAGCATTGAGGTCTCCAAGGCCACTTGGCCTACATATGTCGATTCATTGCGAATATGGCCGGCATGTGTAAGACCTTTTCTTGGCTCATGAATAAGGGAACCACTTATGAGTGGGATGAGGGGTTCTAGACCTCCATTGAGTAAATCGAGATGTACCTGCTCCAGCCTCCGGTCTTGATGCCACCAGTCTCTGGGATGCCACTAATCATATACATGAGTGCCCTAGAACAATATATTGGCACCCTTCTCACCCAGACGAACAACGAGGGGATAGAAAACAACCTCTACTACCTCAGCCGCATGATCCTAGATAGAGATACCCAATACTCCCCCATCTATAAGAGATTCCTTTCACTCGTATTCTCCATGAAGAAATTGTGGCATTACCTGAAGCACCCTAAGGTATAGCTGGTCTCTCGAGTAGACCAATTTAAGTACATCCTAAGTCATCCCATGTTGACCGGCCATCTAGAACGGTGGCCAGTAATCCTCCAATAGTTCGACATCAGGTTATTCCTCTATAATGGTATCAATGGGAAGGCATTGGTAGACTTTCTAGCTGCACATCCAACCTCCATAAGACAGTCGGTGGACATGGATTTTCCTGATGATGAAATCTTCTCTATCGATCAATGCATCCCATGTTGGAAAATGCCCTTTGACGGTGCCTCCCAGAGCCCCACCAGTAGGAGGATCAATTATCCTTGACTCAATTGAGTTGGCAAGGGAATCATATTTATTACACTGGATGAAGCCATTCTACCGTACTCATTCCAATTTTCACAAGGCTGCACCAACAATGAGGTAGAGTATTAGGCTCTTATCACATACCTCGAGCAGGCCCTTAGGACTGATGTTCCCCAATTTCATGTGAAAGGGGATTTCAATCTAGTCATCAAGCAAGTAAATGGTGGCTATGTTGTCAGAAAGCCATGGATCGTACCATTGCTGGTGTGCACCCTCTATCTAATGGCCCATTTCACTTCTTGATCGGAGTTTACCAGTGTCCCTCTGTCATAGAAAGGTCGAGCAGACACTTTAGCCAGCTTAGTTGCATCACTTGCAGAGCCCGAGTAGGATGATCACATTATAAATGTGGCACAACGGATAGTCATTTCCCCTGTCACCCAAGAGGATGACGACGGCCTGCACGTAAGCCATCATACTACCGGATCCTCCATGTTAGGACCACTAGGCTCATCAGATCTCATGGTTGAAGCCACTCCCGACTGGAGAGCCCCATTTGTTGAGTATCTCCAAAATGGTAATCGCCCCCCTGACCGAGCCGTGTGTGAGCGAATCAGATGCCACATACTGCAGTTTACCATCCATAGTGGTCTTTTTCTTGGGAAGATCCTCTAAAAACGCTGTTTCGATTGTGTTCTCCTCCGTTGCATCCAAGAAGTTGATATTTCTCAAGACATGTTGAAGTTTCATGTCAGTTTCTATGTGGCTCACCATACGGGGCCAAAGATGTCCCATAAAATCCGGAGACTGGGGTACTTCTAGCCTTCTATGAACAATGATTGTTTCGAGTTCACCAAGAGATGTCATGCCTTCCTAGTGCATTATAACTTCCAACATTGTCCTCCATAACAACTCTTCTAGACCAAGTACTCATGGCCATTTGTGGTTTGGGGACTCGTTTTCATGGGACCATACCCAATGACGACAGCTCACCAATGCCGATTCATTATAACCGTTACAGATTACTTTTCTATGTGGGATGTAGCAGTTCTACTCAAGGAGGTCAAGGCATGTTCCATCATTGACTTCTTGAACTGCAACATCATCCACCAGTTTGGAGTCCCTCATGCCGTCTTCACAGATAACAACACAAACTTCTAAGCAGTCGAGCTAATGAAATTGTACACTATGTACAATTTATGTTCGAACCATACCTCCAGTAATCACGCACAGGAAAATGGGAAGATCAAGGTGTTCAACAAAACCCTCTCTAAAATTTTGTAGAAAATGATTTCCCAGAACTATAAGATTTGGCTGAACAAGAACTCCAATTCCCTCTGGGCCTATCGGAGGGTGACTCATAATTGCAACCAGGTGACCCTATATTCCCTAGTTTATGGGGCTGAGGCCTTCATGCCGATTGAAATTTAGCTCACATTATTATGAACCATAGTCTATGACCAGCAGGTGACAGATAGAGTTGCTGAAATCCATCTAACTGAATTAGAAGCACTTGAATAGAATAAGCTTCGTGCACTGCAAAATCCGGAAAGGAATCATAATTAGATGGATAGAGCCTTCAATAAGAAGGTTCTCCACCACCCTTTTCTACAAGGTGTCCTGATATTGGCTCTCTGAGTGCCCATGATCCCTGGTAGTAAACCAACAAAGTTGGAGTCCAAATGGGAAGGAAATTACATATTCCATAGGGTTTATCCTAGTGGAGCATACTCCCTCGTAACCATGGAGAGTGAGTGTATAACTCCTCCCACCAGTTTTAAGTCCCTCAAGCAATAAATTTCCTGATCCTAATGGCCCCACACAACTGTAAACTGAATGTTTCTACATGACCTTAAACTGAATGGTCCTGCATGACCATAAATTGAATGGTCCTAGACGACCTTAAATTGAATGATATTTCAATCCCTTAAACTGAATGGTCATGCACGCCCTTACATTGAATGGTCATGCAAGACCTTAAACTGAATTGTCCTGCACTTCCTTAAACTGAATGGTCCTGCACGACCTTAAACTGAATGGTCTGAAATGACCTTAAACTGAATGTTTCAACACAACTTTAAACTGTGCATCATCCAACATGATGTTAAACTATGTTTAAAGAAATTTTTTTGACTTGATTAACATCCACATGGGATGTGTAGGAAAGTTAAGACACCTTGTCTTGAGCCCATTCCCGAGATCTTCTCTTTGACTGTCCCCCTGGGTATAGTTCTCTTGGACGATCCTTGCACAATATGGTAAAGGCTTCTTTATACTCACTCATACAATGGTTATAATTGTCACATCATGTTCCCACCCCTTTTCTTCTATCCTCCCACGTCTTCACCACATGACTTTTAATTTGATGGCCTTCATGAACTATGTATGGCTTGATTCCCATCATCATGGGTTGCATAGGAATGCCCAGGCATTTCATCTGTTGGACCAACCCAAACACCAGATTCTTTCCCCCTGGTCAAGACGTATGGCAGGGGTGAATTTTTTTTCCCAATCTACATCAATCCAACCTCGATCGGTTCATAGGTCACGCTCCCTGGAGAAGTTTTTATCTTTCATAGATGGGTACAGTTGTGCTTCACCCGCTCCTTGACTGGGACTCAATCATCTTCCCCATCTGGATGGCCCCCTGAATGGTTTGGATGCTAGGCCTAAGGGCTCTCTTACCACTTTGGGCCAAATCCCTTGAGGATTTTGATCCACAAGCCAATACAAGTCCCACAATTCAAATATGGTCAGCGGTCGCTGCTTGTTTGTTGTCCCAATTTCATGACACTATAGGGACGTTGTGTCTCAAGCATAGTCAAAAGCTATCCTGTATCATCAGGACCACCCCATGAGGTCCCAATCATCGAGTTTAGTGGTTGATTCTTCTACGTTGTATCTCCAAACAAAGAACTCCCTCAGGGCGATGCCGAATATCAAGCCCCGTTTGATGGGGAGTGCCGAGACGGGCTCCTTGTTTCCCACATCGAGCACCACTCACTTGGCCTTAGGAGATTTGATGAGGCAGTAACCATACAAGAGGGAATACAGTCTTCATTATGAGGCCCAGCCTGAGGCCCATTGGCTTATTTTGGCACCCATCCCAGGTTCTCTATTATGGGATTGTACGTCGTGGTGTGGGATTATGTCCTCCTTCAAGTCTAGTTGCTCGCCATTCTGTACACATCCCCGGATGATGAACCTTGTCCCTTGCTTCATGCTCATTGCAAGATGTTATACCAAAAACAAGACGGACCATCCTAACCGAGGCCCAGCCTCAGGCCCCTTGGCCTCCTCAGGCCCCAGGCCGTCGTCCACACTCATGTTGTTAAATTGCAAATTGGTCGAGTCTTACTGATCGAGGCCCAGCCTCAGGCCCCTTGGCCTTCTCGGGCCCCCATACCAAGTTCATACATAGAGTGTATGGTGGGTGCAATATTATTTCCTCCATCACGTCGTGTTACTCACCATACCATGCACCCCCCACCTCATTAGGGCATTTTACCACTTGGTGACCTCAAAAGCTATGTTTTTCTTGATTCCCATCCTCATGGGATATGTAGGACCATATGAATGCCTAGTCTTCGGTTCCAGCCCCATCTTCCAAGAATTTTCCATTTCACCTTGGCCCCTTGGCCTACCCTTCCCAGGGGAGGGGAGTATATGGAATGGCATGGGATTATGTCCTCATTCACGTTGGTCTTGTAACAACCATTGGAATGTACCTCACCCTCATATGAATTCTCTATCCCCTTACTCTCAATTTTAGCACCTTCATTATCCCTCTTTGGAGGTTCACCAATGTGCCTCGTTGTACTCTGGTTTAGTAAGCGGAATGTCAGACTCTTCATGGACATGCTTCCACCCAATTTTTAGGCTTTGTGTTCCCCTTCATTAGGGAGTCCATCACCTTTAAAACCTGGAAGGGACCTCGAAAGGTATGGACTCTAGGCCAAATGACTCTCCTACCATTACATGCCAACATTTTCAAGGGTCATGGACAACAAGTCAATACAACTCCTGCGTTGAGAATATGGTCAGCGGTCGATGCTCATTTGTTGTTTCCATTTTAGGCTAATGAAATATGGATAAAATGTTTAGAACATGGTCAATAGTTATCCTTCATCACCACGCCAACCCCATTATTCCCAAGATGTCGGTTACATGATTCACATCCTTCTCCACCTCATCATGTCCAAGTAGAAAATTGAAACTCTTGGTACTATTACTCAGTGTGCATCTGCGCTTAAGGAAGTTCAGAGTCGTGATAAGGGTGTCATTCGGGGCTCAGAACTGATTACCGATTGGCGCATGTTCGAGGTATTGAAATATACGTCTTCAACCATTTTTTTCCACACCATGTTTAACTCACGTGTGCTTTGGAATCGGGTCGAGGTCTGCACTTACTTGGAGGGTTTTCTCTCCTCTACTGTCCGAGCTCTAAGACCATAAACTAAGATCATGTTTAGAAATATGTTTGCCTTGATTCCCATCTTTATGGGATATGTAGGACCACCCGGACATCTTTTTTTAGGTCCAGCTCATTTAGGAGCTAGTTTCCCCTACCCCTTGCTCTCTTACCTCAACGTAGCCCCCTTGGCCCGATGCGCCATTTTCAGAATTGCATACTGGGTAATATATGATTATGTCCTCATTCACGTCAGGTACGCTATACCATGTCATTTGTATTTATTCTTGTCCAAGCCATATGACATTAAACTGTGCCACCTAGTCCTATCACATGACCCTAAACTCTCACATTATCGTCCGATCTGCCGAAAAAATGGAACTGCATCGTGATGTCCTCACTCAAAGGGACACCAATTTGGTATTGGTCACATGCCATATCATTTTTAAATTCCTTCTATGGCTTGATTCTTGTGGCGATTCCAAGGCCTTCTACCCTCGGCCTGTAACCTCAGAAAATAAAAATCACAAACCTTAAAGGAAAAACAAGATTTATCAAATACCGCTTCTTTTTGTCAGAGGGCAATGCTCTTCCACCCCCTTTTATCCCTAGCACTGGTACCATACTGTGCCACCACAAGAACAATGTGAATATTGATCCATATCTTCCTGGGGTACGTAGGAATGCATGTGCACTTTGCCTCAGGCCCAGCTCAAGACACATTTTTGGTCCCTCGACCTACGACCTCTCCAACGAACATGTGGTGGTTGGAACCCCCGGTTCCCATTCACGTCTGGTTGTTTTAGTTACCCCACAATGTGTCTCCCACATTTCCTACCATCCATGGTCTGTGTTGTATGACCCTAAACTAAGATCTCCCTAGGGGAAGGAACTCAACTCCCTCTATCTAATATGTCTCATTGCCGTATTTAGATGTTTTTCAACAAAGATCCCTATGTGTGGAATCTTTATGGGGGAATTCCCCCTATTCAATGTCCAAGCTTCATGAGATTTCTATTTGGATCCTCATCCTCTTACATATCTGATGGGACCGCCTCACAGCATGGTCCCATGCCACATTGGCTCACCGACCATCCTGAGCCAACATCCTGAAGGATCTTTGACCACATTTGTGATAGGTCCT